>JASDDO010000014.1:515316367-516644682 GCA_030015575.1 Agapanthus africanus
ACACTCAAATCGTCGGGGCCTCCGAAATCATCAATACATAACAAAAAATCAACTCCGTCAAGCATAATGCAATCATCGGAGTTATGGAGAGAATAAAAATATCAAAACCCAATATGAAAACCATCTTAATATACATCAATATATAACTTTTATATAGTGTGCATCACAGTAAAACCGTTCAAATATCTGGATAAGGAAATATGCAAAAAAAAAAAAAAAAACCTTTTGAAAATCGTCGTGTGATGCACAGGTCACGGCATAAGTAGCGGACGGTTTAAAAAAAACTAGATATATATATATATATATATATATATATATCTTTTAATTTAACATACACGTCCCGCCTGGTTACTAAATCAGATAGTAATAATTATGAAAAACATACTGCTCAAACTGAAATCAATCCCAATCACATCAATAAATTGTCATGTGCGTCCGGTGCACACTGAAATCGAAACCAAATACAGATACCATGAATACCCACAAAACCAAAACTAGGTGCAACAGGTGTGCACCAAAAACATCTGTCCAGTGCAACGGGCGTGCACGGACTCACTATCAGGTGCATCTAATCTGCACAAAAACCCCGATTTAGTGCATCTGGTTTGCACAAAATCGCATCAAGTGCGCCAAGTATGCGCAAGAATCCTAATCGGGTGCACATGGTGCACGAAAAACATACATTGAATATCAAAATCGAAATCACAGTACAAAATGGATTGAAAACTAGGTCGAAAACATATGTAAAAAATCATGTGTAACCCCTATGCACGAAATCAATCAAAAATCCCAAAATATATATAAAACCAAATCAAGTGTACTGGGTGTGTACTAAACAACATCAATACAACTGATATATGAAACACAAAATAGAATGAAGGTACACTCATGAAATACCAATCGTAGAACAAAAATCCTCAAAAATACAAAAATCCAATCAATGAAAATATGAAATTCAAATCACTAGATCAAAATCGTAAACACTATCGTCAAATGCGCGCATCTTTCCTCTGATATCGGCTGCTTCAAACTCGTCCCTTCGTAGCTGTGCAGACTGCGCTACCCAACGGCAACACTCATATCTAGAGTCTCCCACGTAGTCGATCCCTTCACCTGATATCCGGACTACATTAAACTTTTCGATCGATCCATCAAATTCCCATATTCCCCGAGAGCTCAACCACTCAAGTACAGTTTAAAAAATATCCGGTACATACCCCCAGCATCGATGATCCAGCCGTAGAAGGGCAAAACCCAAGCCTCACTAATGGCACAGCGGAACTGCCGTAAACCCTAAGGTTCAAGGGCGTTCTCGTGGTCATTATGTCGAGTTAGGGTTTCATTCTTCTAGAGGGTCCATCGAAATACCTGCATGTTCTTCCGAATACTTTAAACTTAGGAAAATGGTTTTCTGATAATCGTTCGAACCCTTTAACTTCATCCGGACGGCATATGAATACCCTTCGTCCGCACGCTAAGCAATGCTTCAATCCTCAAGAATAACCCAATACTCTAATGGTTATCGCATTCGAGCCGCAGCTCCCCTCTGCCAGTGCGCCCCGTGGTAACAGGAACCACCCTCCGACATCGACGAAGATAGATCAAAGGAACGAATGAAATATGGTGCAAACAAATGTACATCCTAAGGCTCCTTAAGCAGGGTAGCGTATCGTAAGTATGCCGCGGACCATACCCACGGTACGTTACTCTACCTAAAATCGCCTACTCCATCAACCAAGGGTCACCTAGACTTATACAGGGTTAAACCTAGCGCTCTGATACCAACTTTGTCACGACCCGAAAGTACGGAACGTGACCGGCACTTAGATTACGAAGCGTCTAGAGGCGCCACGTGACCTAAGTAAGCCGAAAGCCCAGAAATCTAAACCATAAAAGAAGAAAAATGAAGAAAAAGGAAAAGAAAACAAGTATAAAAAACATCAGCAAATTTTACCAAAAATTTCGGCAGAGTCTCCCTCTGTAAAAACTGGCCCCCAAACGGGTACAACAAGTATAATATACATAAACAATAAAAAGCATCCCCAAACGGGAGCTAGCATCAACGCCAACAGGCGGAAAACAACCACAACAAGCACAATAATATACAACGCCAAAGGGCGAGGCTCAAAACTCAAAAGAAAACAAAACCACCAGATCAGAATAATACATGCGCGACTCTAAGGTCGAAATAAAAGACTGGTCCCAATAAACTTATCAAAGTAATACAAGTATGGTTGATGGAGCTTACTAGATACAAATGAATGAATAAAATACAATGGTGGTTGAGATACAAGTGAACCAACCTACCGTGCCAAATCAACCCTAAAATAAAAGATGTGCCAGCAAACTGCCCGGGAAACCTGTACATCGAAACCTGTAAGGAATTTGGCACAACGGGGGGTGAGTTGCCAACCTCGTGAGTAGAAGACATCTACGAAAAGAAATCGAATGCACGACGCTATCTTAGGTCATAATAATACACTACTATATCCCAAATATCTAGTACTAGCAGGGTAATACTACGTGTAAGTGCAAATACTCCGTGTCGTGTCAGTGCCTCATATAGTACTAAGTCATATGAAATGAAATGCATGCACCATGAATGTAAAGTCACAAATCTTGAAATCCAGATATATATGTATGAGAACCTTTAGCCGTTATCATAGTAAAGTGTGTATAAGCATCTGAAATCTCAACAATGAAAATCCATGGAAATCCGTGTCAAGTATCGACACAACACATGTAATCTCAAGTATCAATATGTCGGGGCTCCGTCAGTCCGGATCGGCCCATATCATCAAATCCCACGACAACGGTCGGTATCCTCCGGATATCCGCCGTGCCAGACATCACCGGTAGGTAGCCTTCCCCTGCCAGGCTCATCGTCTACAACTCGATCTTCTTGCCCCCGGGGTACCATACCGGGCCCACCATGTACCCGAGACGGTTCATCCACTCCTCGAATCGGGTCTCGAAATCCAAACAGAAAAACATAAAATCTCATGGTGGACGGACACATACATCACGAGAAAACCGCAACTTTGTTTAAAAAGAGAGGAGGAGAGAGAGAAATTTTTATATATTTTTTGCGGTTTTCCCCAAAAATCCAGAAATCTCATAGAAATCCAAATCTCAAAATCATGAGTAACTATATGATAAGTGTCGGCATATGCCCATAATACTGCATGATAACACGAAAAATATGAATGTCTAAGTAATGAATATCATGTCTTATACTTATCATCAGAGAGTGATCACAATATTATATCGGTTTAGTTGTTAACTGATTCTATCAATAAAAAGATAATATGATCTAAAAGTGTACGTGACATAGCAATTACCGATGATGATGTGTGTGAGCCGGCAAATAAGTGTGCGTGGAATATGCGCATCATCGGTAATAGTGCTGGTGTCCTAACAGGTAAAGTTTATACTGATTATAGCAACATATAAAAGAACATGCACCATGATGATTACAGTATGAATGTAAGTACAGGTGTGCATTATCCACTCCTCTGCGAGATACGAGTACAACTGCCACTATGTGAGTCGAACCTAAAACCAGTGTCCATCTAACATCCTAAGAAACTAAACCTAAAAAACTAGTCAGTAAGAAACTAGAGTCTAACTAAGGTCTGAATCAATATCTCTAATAGTCGGCGATCCCGCCTCAATAGCGTCACGTACGTAGTACGGCTTCCTCGAATCAAGAGTGCGGATCAATCATCAAATCTAAGCCTCGTACGGTAAAAATCCATCGTACGGCATCCCAATGTCGGGGTACGGTCAAGTATCTCCTAGGTGTCTCCTCATTCGTATAATGTCATATGTATCATATTGTGATTAAGTCCATACCGATATCTTATCGTCATCAAGTCACACCTATACGATATCGACATCAGGTCACACCTATATGATGTCGACATCAGGTCACACCTATACGATATCGACATCAGGTCACACCTATATGATGTCGTAATCAAGTCATACATATCCCAAATCGTGACCAATCACAAGTTACAGTCCGGGTACTATTTTAGAGTCCTATGTATCTCAACATCAACACTACCCATTATAATTTATATATACATGTTTCATTACCTCATTCTCTAATGATCCGCTAACATTTAATACGACCGTATAGTCAAGAATCACGGCATTAAGCCCAGTTATAATGTTTCATCATACCTCAGATACCATGTCACCTCAAAGAATCCTATGTACGGGTTTGTATATATATATATATATATACCTATACCTAGTTCTATATATATATACACACTTTATACGTACACACCATGTCGAGTTTTCAGAGTGTGTGTGTGTGTTTCTATCTGAAACCTACGAACTTTTTCCAAGGTACTCATCCTCTGATATAGTTTTTCCTAAATCGGTCTAGTCCAGCCTAAGGTCAAATACTAGGGTCCTACTAGGGTCACGTCTGGTTTCCTAATGTCAATAAGTACTATTCCTATTCTACGTTGCGGGGGTGCTAAACGCCATCCACCCGACTTCCCCCCGTAGATATGCATCTACTCACCTGGTCCATGTCTGCCGACGATGGTGTCGACATCCTCCTCTTCATCGCCCGCAGTCCACTTGAAGGGTACCTAAACGCAAACATATAAATAGCATCGTAAACCGAATCACATACAAAAGTCAAACGATACAAGGAACAAGCATAGGTTTAAAACCTATGTCCCGTCCATGCAAAAGAACCAAATACCGCTCGATATCGGCGTACAAAACTCCGATGGATCGAGATAAACATCAACAAACAACTCGTAGTTTTAAAAACACATTACTTATATTATAAAACATGATTAAATCCATCGAAACCCTAAAATCAATCAAATCGTCCGTTTTCGAAAAACCCGAAAAAATGTCGATTTATACCGTTTTTTCATCAAAACTTGACATTTAAATGAAACCAAAGGTCATAAAACTCATTAAATAGCATATCTAGACTATACAAAACTATTACTATATTTTTATTACATATATTTGTAGAAATTTGAATTTTCTAGTTTACAACCATTAACAATTTTCAACATTTTTAAAGCAAAATACCACAATTCCACCACAAAACATGATTTCGCATGGAATTAATGTCTTAAACTACAATTCATGATGATAGTGATATAATAAAACCATAATTATATTTTTTAATCTCATTTATATAGAAATTTCCAAAATCTAGTTTACAAAATTAGCAATTTTTTATCACAATTTATCAATTATCCATAGAAAACTAGCAATCACACTAAGTTTTTTCTTTCCACCAACAAGTTAATACTCTTATTAAGACCAAAATCTAGTATTGACAATATTATTTGAGATTTATTTCACCAATAATTAGGTTTTTATAGAAACCTAGTTAGCAAAATTTCCTAATTTAAAACCATTTTCAATGAAAAATTTACAATTCAACAATCATGCAAGATTTTCCAAATCCAAAAGTGTTAAACTAACTATTATAACCCTAAAATAATTAACAAAAAATCATAACTTGAATTTAGAAACCCTAACTTGAATTTTTAAAAATTGAACATAGAACTAATTCATTAAATCTAATTAAGCTTAAATGAACATCTAAAACAATAAATCAAAAGAAAGAAATTATACCTCCCAAAATATGAAATCCAAACTAGAAATGAGCCTCCAAAATGCATGCTTTCCATCTCCAAAATCCATGTAAAAATGAGTAAGGAATAAAGGGTATGAAATAAATAGGATTTTGTGGAATTTTAATGGAATTTTTGATGTATTTTTGATCATTTTTGAATAAAAAAGAGATGGAAAATGGGGAGGGGCAGCCCATGGGGGGTTGTGGCCGGCCTAAGTGAGGAGAGTGAGAGAAAGAAGAGAGTGTGCAAAGTGTGTGGAAGTTTCAAGAAGAGAAACATCATTGAATGTCTTTTCATGTATTTATTTATTTATTTATTTACTATAGCAACTCAAGAAAGCTCTAGAAATTAGGAAAAATTTGCAAATAAATTTTTCATGATACACACTAATTTCTAATATTCCATGGTTCATTTTTTACAAATTAAAAACCATTTAAATTTGTAATTTACACTAATTTAGTGTAAAAATAAAGCTTATGTTAATATTTAAAATAATTAATTTAGGAAAAATATTTTATTAAACTAAAAATTTATAAGTGGCTAAATAAACACTATTTACTAGTAATTTCATAATTAAAAATAGATATTTTTAAAATTATAATGAAAAACAATCACGGTTTGGTTTTACGAAAATACATTTTACTTTACCGAAAATCCTAAAATTCACTTAAACACTTTTTATTCATTTAATTATTTATTTAATCACTTTTAAAATGTTACAATCTGGTATCCTTATCATTATATATCATGATCTGGGGGTACTGATATACGTCTAGTACATACTGATACCATCTATAAATATATGTGCGTGTGTATGAAAACACATCGCCTAAGGACCCGCTATACTAATCATGTCATATCTCATAATACGAACCATGTCACATCACTGATCTCATGGCATCATGCCCAAACTCTTCGACTCATCTCCAATATCATCTATTATCCTCATTATCCATGTATATGTATACGTATATAAATATACCTAGTCCCATACCTATGTGTATATATATACATATCCCTATATACGCACAAGTAATAAAATGAATGCATGTGTGTGTGCGCAGCGCAGCGTTGTGGGTGTAAACCTTATTCTAAGGTTCGTGACTATAACTAACTAACGACACTAACATCAAGTTATACTAGGATTTAACCATGAACTTCTAAAGTCTATCTAGATAAACATCTAATCTCACAATAAACATACTTATATATATATATATATATATATATATATATATGTATACGTATTCGTATACCACCCCCACGAAACTGCGGGGGTGCTATACGCCATCCACCCTGTTGGAGATAGTGCCCCTCATAGTCAATTATTGGATCGCAGGTACGTGATTGCAATGATTGCGGAGGACCTATCCCGGTAGGGCAGTCTTACTCGAAATGATAGTATGCTATCTGGTTTGCCTTTATCAGTCGTGTACATGTTCAGGTGACTGATTGCATGTTACACTTTGATAGAGACCTTAGGATCTTGCTTTACTACCAACAGTATGATGGCGATCATATACGTGAGAGTTGGGTAGTTTATATGCATATCCTTAATGTAGTCCCTAGTCGTGGGAGTTTCGAGACAGGGCATCGATACTCCGGAATAGACTAGTGTGTACAGTCGAGACCCCGACGAGGGGCGGTGGCCGGTCTCACAAGCCACTGGTGTCAGTTGGATCACCTAAGATGTATACAGGTGCTCATTGGGTTATGAGTACACCGGACAGGACTCGCCGGGAATCTGCTAGTTAGTATTATATGTACCGTCAGATAGCAGTTCCCTGGTGACATGTATACAGGTTAGTTCATCGACCTGAGGTCGTCATTTGTCTCGTGTGAGTTCCCACTGTGCTTTGATTTCTACCCTACCACGGCTCAAAGGAGTCGTGCAAACAGGTAGCTTTTGGGTACAGTCCCGAGCCATATGGAGGCACGTGAGCGGATCGGCAGGGGATTCGTCTCTCCCGGTATTGGGGGCGAGGTCATGCAGTGTCTAGGAGAGCCATTACACAAAGTCCATGGCCATGGCAGGAGATTTACTGGTAGGTACTCTAGTAGTATCTCAGGGTGTGATTGGGCTTCACTCCGACACGACTTATACTGCTATTGGGGGTCTGACGTTACTAGCCCCCTAGGCAGATATGCGATACTCATTGACGAACGGACCGGACTGTATATACATTGTCACTGTTAGGCTCAGTAGGGTTTTCGGAGGAGTTCGCTCATCGGTCTCCCTTGAGTTCGCTCCTCGGCCACCCTTGAGGTCAGTCCGTGGGCAGCCGTTATGCATTGCTAGTGCCGCTGACGGTTTGTGGTTAAACCCACTGCCAGGGTGCTGACGAGTCATCAGAGTCCCCCACAGACAGTTTCCCAAGTTCGGGCAAAACGTTGTAGAGGCCGTATGGTTTTATGGCAGGGTTCGGAAAATGCACGTGCGTTTACGCACGTGTCAGTTTTCGGGCAGATGATACTGGTCGGCTTTGATTTAAGCCGGATCCGAGTATTATATTGAGTAGGTATAATATCTTTGTCTCAGTTGCATTTGTATTCGGTCGTAATACAAATGCGGGTATATTTATACAGATTCGGGGTTGTCCTGAAATTCTGTAACACTTCAAAAAGATAAAATATTAATTTTGGGAATTTTTATAATTTAATATTATTTTATTGATTATTTTAATATTAAATTGATAATTAAATGCAAATAAATGGAGAAAAATTATGAAAATTTTGGAAAATTCTAAAATGGGTCAATTATTGGAATTATGCCATTTTTAAGTGTTTGTGATCATTTATATGCTAATTTAGCGCTAATCGCGATTAAAAATCGCTAATCGGATTTTTGGCTTTTTGTGCAAAATTGTGCACATATCATCCTTGAACTTGTGTTACATTTTCTTGCCATGGTTTCATTTTGGGATCACTATTCTTGTGAGAAGGTTTGGATTAGGGATTTAAAAGAAAAGAAAAAGAAAAAGAGAAAAGAATGAGGGTAGGTGAGAGAGGGGTATGGGTTGCATTTGACCTTGAGACTTAGCCTTTTTCCTCCCATCATTTTCTCTCCCTCCTCATCCTCCTGCTGCTGCTGCTCCCTTCTTCCTCTTCCTCCTTCTTCAAATCCCCCAAGAATACACCACTAAAACTAACTCAAAACCCCACTTCCATTTCACAAAACATGCACACAAGCTCACAAGCTAGATGATGGATCAAGAAAGGTGGTGTTTTGGTGCTGTTGAGGATTCATGAGTCTCTTGTGAGATAATTTCTTCACATTTAGAGTGTTTAATCTTGTGTTTAGGCTTTAATTGAAGTTTCATATCGATATCGGATGAATTGGTGCACTTTGGGCAAAACTAGAGAGGATTAGGGTAATTTTGAGTTAGGGCTATGCAATTGGACTCTAATGGAGACTTTAGACCCTATATTGACTAGAAACCCAGACCAACCCACTGGAAAACTAAAAATACGGAATTTCGGGACTTTCATGTCGGTTTTTGAGAACCTGAAGCTTCCAGGGAAATCTGGAATACACTGAGACTTTTCCAGGAAAAAGTAGCAATACCAGGGACCAAACTGAGACCATAGGAGGCCACCCTGACCATACGGACCCCATTGGGCATAGGGGGGCCGGCGAGGCCGGTTTTGGGAGGGTTGTGGCCGGCCAAGTAGTGAGGGAATGCTTCGGGGTTGGTCCAGTAGCTCAAATACACCCTGCATAGCACCCTAGAGTTGTTTATTTGAGCTGATTTGGCCTGAGACGAAATCTGGGATCGTTTTCTAGGGTTGCTGCTTTGAGTTTAGTTTTGGTTTTGCATATTTTGATTTGGTGATTTTGATATTTGTGTGTTATCTCGATCGTGTGACGTTTGTACGTCTATATCGAGTGATTCCGGGTTGTTTTGCGAAGGCTAACCGTAGGTTCTAACCTATAAGCCTTTTGGCGTATCGTGTTGGTTTTAGCGTATCGTATTGGATTTAGTGTGTCGTTTCAAGTGTTGAATTTGTTTTGATGCGATGCGATACGTGTGATATGTGTAGGTACACCGCGGCGATCCGAGGCGATGCGGAAGATGACGGTGACATCGACACCGACACGCAGGATACAGGTGAGTAGATTATATCTACAGGGGGAAGTCGGGTGGATGGCGTATAGCACCCCCGCAGTCCGTAACTAGTACTTTGTAGTATATTTATGTGTGTGATAGTTATAGTGTGTTATGGTTAGTTAGGGATAGAAATAACTAGCATAGCTCCTAGTTGCGAACCATAGGATAGATTTGCACCCACACGTATACGCTTGTGTGTTTCTTGTACTTGCACTGTGGTTGATGATATGGGATGAATTTGGAGATGAGTCGATGATGTGGGCTTTGTACCGCGAGATCGGTGATTTGATATGATTCGTTTTTGGGATACGGAATGTGATTCTTGTGGGCTTGGGATATGTGTTTACCCCCGCATGCATACTTCATTGATGGTATCGTTTGGTGCTAGACATAGAGTAGTACCCCCAGACTATATGATCTGATGATAGTGATACCTGTTATGTGACGAGATAATGAGATGTTGACCCGTACCCAGCTATTGGGATGCCGTACGACGATTTACCGTACGAGCCTATATTGATGATAGATCCGCGCTCATGACTCGAGGATGTCAGATGATATACTGTATCGTACGCGATACTATTGAGGCGGGATCACCGACTTATATATATTTATATATATCGACTCAGATGTTAGGCGGTTTCCTTACCTGCAGTTCAGCTTGCTAGTTCAGCCGTATAGTTTAGTGTAGTTGTTAGAGTAGCTTAGACTTCTTACCTATTTCAAAAACTGACGAATCGTGGGTATTTTTAAAGACAGCTCAAGGGAATCTACGGATATTTCAAAAAACGACGTATCTTTTCATAAAAACACCGTAGCCCCTATTTTCAAAACCCCATGATTCGTGTTATTTCAAAAGGCACCATTCGTAGGACTTATATTAGATTAATGCAGATAAGTTTTGGTTACGTCTAGTTTCAGCTCCCACTCCCTTTTTGTGGTTCGGTTTGCATCGCATTCTTATTTTATGCTTCATACTCCATTATTAATATCATGCTGATAGGACACCAGCACCATTACCGATGATGCGTATGTACCACGTACACTTACTTGCCGGCTCACACACATCTTCATCGGTAATTACCATGCCACGTACACTTTAGAAATACTATTGCATTGATGTAGGTTGTTAGCTAATAATTTAGACAGGTTGTAAGTGTACTCGTCTTATATGCTAGATTAGACATTGTAGTTATTACCTGCTACTTCCTGCACACTGTTATTCATTATTATGCCGCATTCATGGATTCTCATGCATATATTCATTATTTTACGTGCTATTGAGGTTTGGATTTGGATTTCTATGAGATTTTCTGGATTTGGGGGAAAACCGCAAAGGCACAAATAATCTTATTCTCTCTTTTAAAATAAAAAGTGCGGTTTTCCCATGATGTATGAGTCGTCCACCATGAGTTTGCTGATGGATTTGGAAACCCGATTCGAGGAGACGGATGAACCGTTTCGGGTACATGGTGGACCCGGTACGGTACCCCGGGGCAAGAGGAATGTGGTGATGACGTTGAGCCTGGCAGGGGAGTACTACCTACCGGTGATTTTACCCGACGCGTCGGATATCCGGAGGATACCGTCGTGGTCTTGAGATTTATGGTAGGGGCCGGTCTGGACTGACGGCGCCCTAGATATTGTGGTTGAGATTTGAGATATCGAGATATTGGGATTTCTTTTGTGCCGATGCTAGGCACAGTTTTATGCTGATTTCATTATGGTACCTCATCTTTTAAAATACAAGGGAAATCTCACTAAAGTTATTCTGTTTTCAAACTTTAGTGAGATTTCCCTTGTATTTTAAAAGATGAGGTACCATAATGAAATCAGCATAAAACTGTGCCTAGCATCGGCACAAAAGAAATCCCAATATCTCGATATCTCAAATCTCAACCACAATATCTAGGGCGCCGTCAGTCCAGACCGGCCCCTACCATAAATCTCAAGACCACGACGGTATCCTCCGGATATCCGACGCGTCGGGTAAAATCACCGGTAGGTAGTACTCCCCTGCCAGGCTCAACGTCATCACCACATTCCTCTTGCCCCGGGGTACCGTACCGGGTCCACCATGTACCCGAAACGGTTCATCCGTCTCCTCGAATCGGGTTTCCAAATCCATCAGCAAACTCATGGTGGACGACTCATACATCATGGGAAAACCGCACTTTTTATTTTAAAAGAGAGAATAAGATTATTTGTGCCTTTGCGGTTTTCCCCCAAATCCAGAAAATCTCATAGAAATCCAAATCCAAACCTCAATAGCACGTAAAATAATGAATATATGCATGAGATTCCATGAATGCGGCATAATAATGAATAACAGTGTGCAGGAAGTAGCAGGTAATAACTACAATGTCTAATCTAGCATATAAGACGAGTACACTTACAACCTGTCTAAATTATTAGCTAACAACCTACATCAATGCAATAGTATTTCTAAAGTGTACGTGGCATGGTAATTACCGATGAAGATGTGTGTGAGCCGGCAAGTAAGTGTACGTGGTACATACGCATCATCGGTAATGGTGCTGGTGTCCTATCAGCATGATATTAATAATGGAGTATGAAGCATAAAATAAGAATGCGATGCAAACCGAACCACAAAAAGGGAGTGGGAGCTGAAACTAGACGTAACCAAAACTTATCTGCATTAATCTAATATAAGTCCTACGAATGGTGCCTTTTGAAATAACACGAATCATGGGGTTTTGAAAATAGGGGCTACGGTGTTTTTATGAAAAGATACGTCGTTTTTTGAAATATCCGTAGATTCCCTTGAGCTGTCTTTAAAAATACCCACGATTCGTCAGTTTTTGAAATAGGTAAGAAGTCTAAGCTACTCTAACAACTACACTAAACTATACGGCTGAACGAGCAAGCTGAACTGCAGGTAAGGAAACCGCCTAACATCTGAGTCGATATATATAAATATATATAAGTCGGTGATCCCGCCTCAATAGTATCGCGTACGATACAGTATATCATCTGACATCCTCGAGTCATGAGCGCGGATCTATCATCAATATAGGCTCGTACGGTAAATCGTCGTACGGCATCCCAATAGCTGGGTACGGGTCAACATCTCATTATCTCGTCACATAACAGGTATCACTATCATCAGATCATATAGTCTGGGGGTACTACTCTATGTCTAGCACCAAACGATACCATCAATGAAGTATGCATGCGGGGGTAAACACATATCCCAAGCCCACAAGAATCACATTCCGTATCCTAAAAACGAATCATATCAAATCACCGATCTCGCGGCACAAAGCCCACATCATCGACTCATCTCCAAATTCATCCCATATCATCAACCACAGTGCAAGTACAAGAAACACACAAGCGTATACGTGTGGGTGCAAATCTATCCTATGGTTCGCAACTAGGAGCTATGCTAGTTATTTCTATCCCTAACTAACCATAACACACTATAACTATCACACACATAAATATACTACAAAGTACTAGTTACGGACTGCGGGGGTGCTATACGCCATCCACCCGACTTCCCCCTGTAGATATAATCTACTCACCTGTATCCTGCGTGTCGGTGTCGATGTCACCGTCATCTTCCGCATCGCCTCGGATCGCCGCGGTGTACCTACACATATCACACGTATCGCATCGCATCAAAATAAATTCAACACTTGAAACGACACACTAAATCCAATACGATACGCTAAAACCAACACGATACGCCAAAAGGCTTATAGGTTAGAACCTACGGTTAGCCTTCGCAAAACAACCCGGAATCACTCGATATAGACGTACAAACGTCACACGATCGAGATAACACACAAATATCAAAATCACCAAATCAAAATATGCAAAACCAAAACTAAACTCAAAGCAGCAACCCTAGAAAACGATCCCAGATTTCGTCTCAGGCCAAATCAGCTCAAATAAACAACTCTAGGGTGCTATGCAGGGTGTATTTGAGCTACTGGACCAACCCCGAAGCATTCCCTCACTACTTGGCCGGCCACAACCCTCCCAAAACCGGCCTCGCCGGCCCCCCTATGCCCAATGGGGTCCGTATGGTCAGGGTGGCCTCCTATGGTCTCAGTTTGGTCCCTGGTATTGCTACTTTTTCCTGGAAAAGTCTCAGTGTATTCCAGATTTCCCTGGAAGCTTCAGGTTCTCAAAAACCGACATGAAAGTCCCGAAATTCCGTATTTTTAGTTTTCCAGTGGGTTGGTCTGGGTTTCTAGTCAATATAGGGTCTAAAGTCTCCATTAGAGTCCAATTGCATAGCCCTAACTCAAAATTACCCTAATCCTCTCTAGTTTTGCCCAAAGTGCACCAATTCATCCGATATCGATATGAAACTTCAATTAAAGCCTAAACACAAGATTAAACACTCTAAATGTGAAGAAATTACCTCACAAGAGACTCATGAATCCTCAACAGCACCAAAACACCACCTTTCTTGATCCATCATCTAGCTTGTGAGCTTGTGTGCATGTTTTGTGAAATGGAAGTGGGGTTTTGAGTTAGTTTTAGTGGTGTATTCTTGGGGGATTTGAAGAAGGAGGAAGAGGAAGAAGGGAGCAGCAGCAGCAGGAGGATGAGGAGGGAGGGAAAATGATGGGAGGAAAAAGGCTAAGTCTCAAGGTCAAATGCAACCCATACCCCTTTCTCACCTACCCTCATTCTTTTCTCTTTTCTTTTTCTTTTCTTTTAAATCCCTAATCCAAACCTTCTCACAAGAATAGTGATCCCAAAATGAAACCATGGCAAGAAAATGTAACACAAGTTCAAGGATGATATGTGCACAATTTTGCACAAAAAGCCAAAAATCCGATTAGCGATTTTTAATCGCGATTAGCGCTAAATTAGCATATAAATGATCACAAACACTTAAAAATGGCATAATTCCAATAATTGACCCATTTTAGAATTTTCCAAAATTTTTCATAATTTTTCTCCATTTATTTGCATTTAATTATCAATTTAATATTAAAATAATCAATAAAATAATATTAAATTATAAAAATTCCCAAAATTAATATTTTATCTTTTTGAAGTGTTACAATCTACCCCCCTTAAAGAAATTCGGTCCCCGAATTTAAATTTAAACCCCCACTACTAAAACAATTTCAGTAATAATCCATTTTGTCGGGGCTCCGAAAATAGCAATGCATAAAACAATCGTAGCGCAACGCATGCGCATGAAAAATGAGCATAAAACTCAAATCAGAACTCCGTCAAGCATCCCGCAATCATCGGAGTCATGGGGAAGACATCAATACCAAATCCAAAGCATAACCAATATGATATAACTCGAAACTACACATGTAAAATATATTCAGGTACTGTCCTCTGACTAGTCCTGCTCAGTACGAAAACACATAGCAATATCATAAAAACGTACTGCTCTATAAGAAAATCAATCCCAAAATACGCGTATGAATACTACGTGCGTCTTGCGCGCACGGAAATCAACATCAAAACATGTGCCATACATATGCACAGAACCAACATATAAGTGCATCAGGTGTGCACGAAACATCTGTCGTAGGCAACGGGTGTGCCTGACAGAAAAAAAAAATCAAGTGCATGTGACATGCACGAAGAACCCCGATTTAGTGCATCTGGCGTGCACCAAAATCGTATATCAAAACACTAAAGGTGCATGAAAACTACGCTGGAAGTGCAAATCAATCACTGCATACGGTAGGCATGAAATCTCAATCATCAAAACTAAATCATGCAAACAGAACGCCCAAAATACCGAAAGCCAAAATGACGGATACGTGATAATCGAATCACAAAATCACAAATCATAAATACCGTCGTCGGTAGTTCCTCCTTCGAGGTCGAGAAGTTGTCGGTGCATCCACTGCTGGCAGCGCAGGATATCCACGTGCCTCTTGCTCACGGTCTGGCGTCCTCTGACTCTGGGTCCTTATCTTCCTTGCGGATTTCCTGTCTCGCAGTCAATCGGCTCATCGGCCCTGTCAGGTGGCTAACGGGGACGATTCCGTCCTGGCACTTCTCTGGTCATCTCTCGGTCAATCCTCACGACCACTCGTAAGGTAGCATATCACTGGCGTCGGCCTCTGGCTTTCTGGAAGCACGTCACACATCTGATCCTGGGTGCAAACATCATTGCAGCAATGTCCTGGAAGGAATCCTGCTCAAGGTCTCTTCCGATCATGCCTATGCCGATCTGTACGGAGGCTGGCTCTCCTGCACAACCTCTTCTCGCTCAAAAGACACCTGTGTCCTCAGCACAACATTTTCTCGGAAATTGGCCGCATCCCAACGCCTCTGTAAGCATATCAAGTCTCTGGTCTCGACGGAAAGTAATGACAGCTCGTCAGTGTCTTACACGAACCTCTTGTTCCACTTGTCTCTTTCGTCGTCCACTATGGTGTCACGCCAAGCTACTACGCACTGCACTGTCCTCGGCCACGGTCAATCTGAAGTCTCTCGCACGGACTCGAAATCGCATACTCTGTAGCTTCATCATTCTGTAGAAGATGTCAGGCCGAACAGGTCCTCGGGAACGCGTCCCAACCATCGGAGGAATTCACAATACTCGTCCATTCTTGATCAATTCGCACTGCATCTGGGTAAGTTCCTTTATCCGAACCTGGTCAACTACCTCGTCGACAATGCCGAACTCTGTCCTGCTGGGTGTGCGCAACCATGACCACTCCTGGGTCTAGGTCTTCTCGTATCGTATTTCGGAAAGGTCCTGTCGAGGTTTCTTTCTCAATTCTCAATCCTGCCGAATTGCCCGGAAGTCGTCATCCAATGCTGAAGCTAAAGCTTATTCCGGAACGGCTGCATACTTATCGCGCTTCTTTCTGGAGATATATCCATATACCACGCCTCTGGGTGCGTATCACATCTCTGATGTCAGCGGAGTGGGACGTCATCTCGTCGAAATCTCGTACGAACTCTTTTCTTCATTCTGCTCAAATGTCGACTGATTCGGACTTAACTCATCGTGGCTACACAAACTGCGCTCCGACGGCTACGCTCGCATCTGGAGTCTCCCAAGCAGTGTCCCATCACGATATCCGAAAGATGTCGAATCATCCGATCGACTCGTCAGATCCCCATAATCCCCCAAGAGCTCACATCTCGGGTACAGTTTAATAGTATTGAGTACATGCCACAGCGTCGGTGATCCAGCCGTAGAAGGGAAAACCCAAGCACACTAATGGCGCCGAGGAACCGCCGCAAACCCGAAGGTTCAAAGGCTTTCACACGGTCATTAAGTCGAGTTAGGGTTTCATTCTTCTAGAGGGTCCATAGAATCACCTGCATGTCTTTCCGTATACTTTAAACTTGGAAAATAGGTTCCTGACATTCGATCGTCTCAATCGACTCTCAACGAATCTGCGTGAAGTCGTCTCTAGCTGGAAACAATCTATCTGATGACCTCGCATCGGGGTAAGCGAACTCACCACACGTCCTAGTCATTTATCCTCAGGTGACTAGCGACTCGCTATCATAACTCCAAGAACATGCTCATGCTGCAGTAGCCCCAACCATCTGGGCGATATCTCGTCATTTGCAGCAGCAACTGGCTCATACGCCTGTACGCCGAACAACGCCTCAATCCTCCAGGAAAGGCAACACATCGGCGGTCATCTCCGAATCGGTCTGCTCTAGATCTGAGTAAGACTCTCCACACTGGAAATCTTCAACTCAACTGGGTCCGCTCCGGCACAAAATCGGACGAATCACCTTCGTCTCTCAAATCGGGTAGACTAGCTATCATCTGTCTCATATCTGCCTGAAAGCTCCGGCAATCTCATCTCGTAAGCTTCGGAAGCGACATCCTGTCAAACTCAGCAACAGCTGGTCCATCTGTCTGCACGGTAGGCGACATCACAATCTCTGAGGTATGCTGTACAACAACAGTTCTCTCTCAACTGGCAGCTCTAACAATGGCCCGATCAACCGGTGCAGGACTAAACACTCGCCTCCACTAGAGGTCACAATTACCAATACTAACTCGAGACGTTCCCATGTCACCAGAAAACACAATGGTCAGCCCTCGTACCAGACGAGCTCACACCGGCCGTAACCCTAGCAGCAGCCCAAACTGCGCTCAAACACGGCGACAGGAACCTCAATCGAGTATCAAAAGATCACATAAATGGCAAAAAGGAAACAACAGATCCAGAGTGGATACATGATCATAGGAAGGAACAGCATCAATGAAGGTATGATCATGAAACTAGTAGAATCGGGAATCTCAAATGGACGTATGATCCTGGATATAAGGAGAATCACTGATCTCGAAAAATATGCACATCCTAAGGTTCCTTAAGCGGAGTGGCGTGTCGTAAGTATGCCGCGGAACATACCAACGGTACGTCACTCTACTTTAGTCACCTATTCCATCAACCAAGGGTCATCCTAATACGACGAAAGTTCGGGTCTTATACCCCCTCGACCAAGTCTAAGTTCCGTAAGGTCAAGCCTAAGTTCCGTATAATATAAACGCCCTAGGCTCCACATAGTCAAACTTAGACTCGAACCAAGGTCAACCTAGCGCTCTGATACCAACTTTGTCACGACCCGAAAGAGCACGTGACTGGCCCTTGAACCATATGAAGTCTATAGGACTCCATCTGATCCAAGTAAGCCAAAAGCCCAGAAATCTAAAACCATTTTTAAGAATAAGTAAAGAAAACTGGTTTAAAGAAGTGAAGAAAAGCATGTTTGAAATCAAGGTTTTTAAATAACTAAGCCGAATGTGCATTTTAAAAACAGTACAATCTTTTCTAAAAATTTCTTTTGAGCTTTCTTTTGGATTTGATCCTCGCCACTTGGCGTTGTATATTATTGTCGCATGTGTGGTTGTGACCGTCGATTGACGAAGAGCTAGCTCCCGCTTGGGGATGCCTTTATCATTGCATATATATATTGTTATCCTTGTTGTACCCCATTCGGGGCCAGTTTTACAAAAGAAACTCTGCCGAAATTTTTAGAAAAGATTGTACTGTTTTTAAAATGCACATTCGGCTTAGTTATTTAAAAACCTTGATTTCAAACATGCTTTTCTTCACTTCTTTAAACCAGTTTTCTTTACTTATTCTTAAAAATGGTTTTAGATTTCTGGGCTTTTGGCTTACTTGGATCAGATGGAGTCCTATAGACTTCATATGGTTCAAGGGCCAGTCACGTGCTCTTTCGGGTCGTGACAAATTCGTTTCAGGATCACTTTTGGAAGTTGCCAGTTTCCAGTTTTCTATCAGCCGTCTTTTAACATTTGATTAAAGACGGATTTATCTTTTCTACAGATGCGGTGAGTCAGTGTTCTAGAATATTCTAGATGAGGTGACTAGGCTTATTGGTGTAGGGTTTTCATTGGTTGCATTTATTAAAGGGTGACTAGGTTTAGTGAGTCATGCTTTGTATTAATGCATTCTTGTTTTGGTTAAGATATTTTGAAGTGAGAAGCTTTTGCTTAAGGTCACCCCCTTCTCCTACGGTCACCTCCCTCTTGCTATATATGGCTTGCCCTCTCTCTCTCCTCATTCACTCTCACTTGTTGATTTCATTTTTGAGAGAAAAGATTATGATAGGTTTTATCGGTGTATGGAATTTCACAGTCCATTTCATTCCATCACCCGATTCCTTCGGCAACTTCATTAACCGATCGTCCACGGATTTGGACGAAGTGAGACAAAGTCATCTACTCATTCTCTACATCATTCTTGGTCGTCTCTTTTAGCAAACTTGACGATCGAGTTGCCTCGAGTCAGAGGCGGGAGCCCGTTTAAAGAACCGATCATGTGGTGCCACCTCGACGAGAAGATCGGAGATCGACGAGATCGGAGCAGCCGCAACAGAGCGTGGGATGATGGTTGAAGAACGAAGGACTCGGATCGTTCGGTATAACCATTCTACACTCTTTACAGTTTGTTAGTTTAGCAATAATGGAAGATCCGGGTTAAAGTATACGATAGCGCCAGTTTAAAAGTTTTTGTTCCGCATTTGGCGTCTGTAGACGGCCGGGGCGCTGGCGTAGACTTACAGTGGTATCAGAGCCTAACCATTTTGCTATACTAACTTGTGCTAACGCGTTTAAAACATCGATCCGACCGGAAATCAAAAATCGCAAAAATCGCAATTTCTTATCCCGACAGTTTCTGTTAATTTTAAACGGTCTCAAAATTTATTTCTGGATGTCTTAAAAATCCGTGCAGGGAATTCTAAGAACCACGACCAAATTTAGGGTCGTGATCCCTCCAGGCTGCCGCGGAAGGGCGGCCAAACCCATGGTTTGGCCGCGCAACCGCGGCCACGTGGGGAGCACGTGCTCCCAAATTTGGACATTGGGTTCTTTGATTGATTTTGGGGTTTTTGGAATATAAAGTTTTGGCCCAGATTTTGTTACTGTTCACCAGTAAGCAGTGGGGCCCACTTTTTGAAATTTGGTCTTTGGTCGATCGAAATTTAAACACGTTAGTTTACAGTGCTTACATTATATCTCCGACCGGGAATGTCATTTGATCGGTAAACCGCGTCTGATTGCTATAGTTCTTTTGGACGGGTTTGCGAACGTGACTTTCGCGTTGATGTTCTGTGTTGTGCTGTGATGTTGCGGATTTGTCGTGGAGGATAACAGTGTGCAATGGAAGTACAGTTTGTGTTTATTTGTACATTTGATATTGCGGGGCGAGCGTCCAACATGTGGACTGCCGTCACTGCCTGTTGTATAATATTCTTTTGGGGCACGACCAGGTTGCGGTTGATGTACCTATTGTACTATTTTTCATTAGTATACTAGGTTTTGCCCCGCGACGGAGTGCACGAATAGCCGGGTTCGAGAAAGCAACGGGTCCGCATCTCATGGCTTTGAGAGGCAGAGGGGCCCCACTTCAGAATTGGCAGACTATTCGCCGCACTCGTAGGGGGTACAAGTTGACCCAAGGAGGGGTGCTCAATTTACCGGATTCCGTGAAGTGCCGGGTGTTCCATTCACTATGCTGTGGGGACTACCTCGCTTCAGGTTTTGGCGGGTAACTTGCCGCACCCGTAGGGGTCTAGGTTTCATTGCACAGGCTATCCACACGACAGGGGAACGTCGAGTTTCAGCAGCGGCTCTGTGAAACTCGGGGATCCCAGATTATCTGTATTGTTCTGTGATGCTTATTACTTTTCTGTAATGTTGCATACTATCACGCCTGGAGCGATTATGTATATTGGTTTATATACTATTAGATGTTGTATATGTTTTACACCCGCGCTAGTCCAGTCCCCGCTCTGTCGTTAGTTAAGTAACCTAACGGGTTATGACGGGACCCAGTGACGAATGCGGATGGCATATACGTACATTTTATTTTCGTTCTTTTCTGGTGTGATTGATGATGGGACTGCGTTGATTCTGATCAATGCAAAGTTAAAAACAAACCTGTTACAGTTGTTGGAACAATTTAAAAAGTGTTATTGCAAAGACGTTTCCTTTTGTTATGCA
Source organism: Agapanthus africanus (assembly GCA_030015575.1). Taxonomy (NCBI): domain Eukaryota; kingdom Viridiplantae; phylum Streptophyta; class Magnoliopsida; order Asparagales; family Amaryllidaceae; genus Agapanthus; species Agapanthus africanus. The sequence goes on from JASDDO010000014.1 coordinate 515,337,568, forward strand.
TAGCGGTATTCAGTGGAATATCCAGCACCTCATTCGACGAGGCAAGGGCCGATATCCCTTCACCGGGACCGACCCCTTGGATAGAAGTTTGCGTCAGGGTAATAACTTCACTATAGTCGATTACATGTTGCTTTGCATAGCGGTATTCAGTGGAATATCCTGCACCTCATTCCACGAGGAAAGAGCCGAGATCCCTTTACCGGGAGTGACCTCTTTAGCAAAAGGTTTTCGCCACTATATTTTAAAAAGCTATCAGGTTCCTTCAGCGATATCAAGTTCACTACGCTAAAGGTTTTTCGCCAAAAACCAGCCGTAGCCCTCCGTCATTTCATATGGATGGTCAGTAGTATTCAAGCTATGTTGGTCTAGCCCTTAGCTAGGACATAGTGATTGGTAGCTGCTTGGGTGTTCATATGTTGCATAGATAGATGAGTTGGTTTGGGACAGTCGTACAGCCCTGTTGGCCCTTAGTCAAGGGCGAGTACGGGTGGGTTCAAATTAACAAGATAATGATGGGAAGAACTTGACATGTGACTTATGGTGGGCTGGCCCTTAGTCACGATCATAAGAGCATGGGGCAAAAACTATATCGGGAGTTTCTAAAGAAACTGAAACTTGCCAAGTATGCGCATACCTTCTGGAGTATGAGTAACGTGGATGCATTCCATCACGTTATCATGCGATGAGAGTTGGATCCTGATTCCCACTGATGAGTTGGTTTACTCTTCGGGTGATCCCGATTGATTCTTCTTTAGGTTTGGGGGAGAATTTGACAGGACAGTGGGAGGTTTCCGGATTAGATAAAGTAATGACCATTCTGATCTAGGTTAGAGTGCACGCAGAGTGTTTCTTTTCTCTCTCTCTCTCTTTGGCAGCGACCTTTGACCGACCCTAGACTATGACTCAGTGACCAAGTTGACCAAACCTTCTTAAAATACTGGCTTTTAGATTGTCTGAGTCGCATAAGTCATTGCCACTCCTTCTTTTACCCTTTGCATTTTCTCAGAACACCCGTATTACTACGGATATCCACTTCCATTGGATAGATCCATCGTATGGTTATATACGAACTCGAAGGGACTTCTTCGGGGATGGATCCAGGTTCAGGAGAAATAGAATTGGTTTATTCAGTTGTCTTTTATTATCACCTTCTCTCAGGTTGCGAGAGCTCCTTGGTTTAGGAGAGTACACCTATTACGCTTATTGGATAGTCTTATTCCAAACCATAGGCTGGTGCCAAAAGGTAGGGAATGAAGAAAACCAATTAGCCTAAGTAGGGTGTGCAGAAGGTAATATGTATTGACAAAATAAAGGGATTAGAAAGAGGGCAAAGTAAATTGCGACTTATATCATTCACGATCAAAACCGCGTACTTCATCGCCACTCCTATTTCACCTTTAAAAGAATAAGGTATTATTCAATTGTCTTTTATCGTCACCTTCTCTCGAGATGCGAGTACTCCTTGGTTTAGGAGGGTACACCTATTATGCTTACTGGATAGTCTTCTTCCAAACCATAGGCTGGTGCCGAACGGTAGGGAAGGAAGAAAACCATTTAGCCTAACGATGGTGTACAGAAGGTAACGACTAAAGACAAATAAAGGGGATTTGGAGAGATGGCAAAGAGATATACGGTTGAAGTCATGAATTGGATTATGGAAGAGGCATTGCTATGAATACCAGGATACCCCTACGAAACATTTTCATGTTTCAGTGCATTGTTAAAGGAAAAACTGTTTTCCCGATTAGACACTTACTCCAAGGGTATGTATTTACCAGGTTTCATTCTCATATCTGTATGGTTTTACAGATGATGAGTGGGAGTAAGATATTAGGAATTAGGTGATCATCCTCATTATATCGGAATTCGTTGTAATTGGTGATATTTGAGGAAATCGCTATGGTACAGTTTTCCACCTACAACGCACAGGTTTTGAGTTGTTCAACTCAGCGGACTCATACAGAGTATTGTATGTTGTCCAGTGTCCATCAGGACAAAGGGGTAGGTCCTCGTACTATGTTCTATTTACTTATAACTTCTCTAGTATTTAGACGAGTGTTTCGTAGAAATACAAGGTCTATGTTTTGAGAAGTTGTGGGTATAAGAATAAAGTAGAGAACCAGGTGTCACAAGTATCGGGATTCTTCAAAGAGATCGAAGATGTATATTCTTGTGATTGGTATTCAGATGATAGTGATGGTTTTGAGAAACGTGTTTCTCTTTCAGGTTACTCATAATTGGATGGATTCCTAAGTTGAGTAATGCTGATTAGCCTCTTTCCATTAAGTTGATATGCACTGGAGACAGCTGCATGGATTGAATCTTGGTTCCAATTAAATTAGTCCCAAAGTTTCTATATTGGATATAGAATGGATCGTACCTTAAAAGAAATTAAGGTACGGGGAGTTGTCCAGCTTATGATTAAAACCAGACACTGGATAACTCAAGGCACGATTCTGTAATGGCTGTTTGTGGGTTGACCCTGGCTACGACGAGGGTTGATATTCTACCATTTGGAAGATCAATAGTGATATTGTTCTTGACTCGCCACAGTTTTAGTAAAAAATGGATCTTTTTCAGAAAACAGTAGTGGGAGTATGGTAGAACTGGAAGTTATTCCAGAACCGCGAACGATTACGGAAAATTTAATAGGACCTATATATTCGATCAGGTTTGACATTCTAATAGCCACTCCGCAGGTATGGTAGGTAACCTCAGACACCCGAGAGGTACTTTGGTAGCCTCAAGGACGGTGACAGGGAGGTTCTTATCTACCAAGACTTGACACTACTGTTGTTCCAGGATATGAGACCCGGTAGGAGGGTTGTCATAGTCAGTGGGAGCAGCGGAAGCATAGTGGGCAAGATGCTTATATCTATTTATAGACTTGAGCAGTTATAGCGGAGATAGATCATCTAATTTTGATGTAACAGTCATGGGTTTGACTTCAATCGGAATAAGGGATGGATCAGTTAAGAAGGTAGTAGGGTGTGATGTCATGGTATCTGGATGACATACACAGAGTAGGAAGTAAAATTCCTATACTACGATCGGTTGTACTGTGGTCGTCACACAGTTGTTTCTCCAGACAGGATATGGATATAATATTAGACATTCTGGTTTCTAGATCTATGGTTTTCGATCTGGATTTGGGTAGTTTCCCAATGTGGGTACTTTGACAGATATTCTAATGGTTTTTGGAATAGTTGACTCCTAGCATGGTGGTGTACCTGCAGGTGATGGAGTCACCCTCTCTAAAGGTGTCTTACAGACTAAAGGGGAGAGGGATGTGCATGATTGGCAGATCACTTGCTTAGGCAATTGAGTCAATCATGAGATGTCAAGTACCACACCAATTGTTGGTTTTGCACTAGATGCAATAAGTTTGTATTAATCCAATCCTGGAGAAACATAAGGAAGCAGTTATAGAACATAAGTGCATGTTCTACGGATTTGATGACGGCAGCCTCCTTCGGGAGACGGTTATCATTCCAAGCTTCAAAGGTGACATGGATGACAGAGTGATTGTCAGAGTTATAGTTTTTCTCTCTGACGAAGAGGGACAGTATTATGGACAGGTGGTCCAAGAGGATACTGTGGGTGGCATGGTGCCCGATACTGATTAGGTTCAGTGATCGATTCAGTCTAAGAAGTTTGGATATGGAGTTCATTTATGAACTAAGGTCCCATCAGATATCCAGACATGTTCTAAGACAGGTATTACTCAATTCGGGAGATGGTTTTCTCCGCGAACTTGAGATTAAGAGAGATATAGAAAGATACTTCTAGGCGGATCCACTCACTGAGGCTATTTGTCGAACACAATAGTTTTACAAACGGGCTTTGCGAAACTGATTAGTAGAGGAGTTGGATGTTCGGTTTCACACGGGCTGTGAGTAGTCGACATCGCAATATTAGCCTTGAGTGCAAGTGGGAGATTGTTGGAGATAGTGCCCTCATAGTCAATTATTGGATCGCAGGTACGTGATTGCAATGATTGCGGAGGACCTATCCCGGTAGGACAGTCTTACTCGAAATGATAGTATGCTATCTGGTTTGCCTTTATCAGTCGTGTACATGTTCAGGTGACTGATTGCATGTTACACTTTGATAGAGCCCTTAGGATCTTGCTTTACTACCAACAGTATGATGGCGATCATATACGTGAGAGTTGGGTAGTTTATATGCATATCCTTAATGTAGTCCCTAGTCGTGGGAGTTTCGAGGCAGGGCATCGATACTCCGGAATAGACTAGTGTGTACAGTCGAGACCCCGACGAGGGGCGGTGGCCGGTCTCACAAGCCACTGGTGTCAGTTGGATCACCTAAGATGTATACAGGTGCTCATTGGGTTATGAGTACACCGGACAGGACTCGCCGGGAATCTGCTAGTTAGTATTATATCTACCGTCAGATAGCAGTTCCCTGGTGACATGTGTACAGGTTAGTTCATCGACCTGAGGTCGTCATTTGTCTCGTGTGAGTTCCCACTGTGCTTTGATTTCTACCCTACCACGGCTCAAAGGAGTCGTGCAAACAGGTAGCTTTTGGATACAGTCCCGAGCCATATGGAGGCACGTGAGCGGATCGGCAGGGGATTCGTCTCTCCCGGTATTGGTGGCGAGGTCATGCAGTGTCTAGGAGAGCCATTACACAAAGTCCATGGCCATGGCAGGAGATTTACTGGTAGGTACTCCAGTAGTATCTCAGGGTGTGATTGGGCTTCACTCCGACACGACTTATACTGCTATTGGGGGTCTGACGTTACTAGCCCCCTAGGCAGATATGCGATACTCATTGACGAACGGACCGGACTGTATATACATTGTCACTGTTAGGCTCAGTAGGGTTTTCGGAGGAGTTCGCTCATCGGTCTCCCTTGAGTTCGCTCCTCGGCCACCCTTGAGGTCAGTCCGTGGGCAGCCGTTATGCATTGCTAGTGCCGCTGACGGTTTGTGGTTAAACCCACTGCCAGGGTGCTGACGAGTCATTAGAGTCCCCCACAGACAGTTTCCCAAGTTCGGGCAAAACGTTGTAGAGGCCGTATGGTTTTATGGCAGGGTTCGGAAAATGCACGTGTGTTTACGCACGTGTCAGTTTTCGGGCAGATGATACTGGTCGGCTTTGATTTAAGCCGGATCCGAGTATTATATTGAGTAGGTATAATATCTTTGTCTCAGTTGCATTTGTATTCGGTCGTAATACAAATGCGGGTATATTTATACAGATTCGGGGTTGTCCTGAAATTCGTTTCAGGATCACTTTTGGAAGTTGCCAGTTTCCAGTTTTCTATCAGCCGTCTTTTAACATTTGGTTAAAGACGGATTTATCTTTTCTACAGATGCGGTGAGTCAGTGTTCTAGAATATTCTAGATGAGGTGACTAGGCTTATTGGTGTAGGGTTTTCATTGGTTGCATTTATTAAAGGGTGACTAGGTTTAGTGAGTCATGCTTTGTATTAATGCATTCTTGTTTTGGTTAAGATATTTTGAAGTGAGAAGCTTTTGCTTAAGGTCACCCCCTTCTCCTACGGTCACCTCCCTCTTGCTATATATGGCTTGCCCTCTCTCTCTCCTCATTCACTCTCACTTGTTGATTTCATTTTTGAGAGAAAAGATTATGATAGGTTTTATCGGTGTATGGAATTTCACAGTCCATTTCATTCCATCACCCGATTCCTTCGGCAACTTCATTAACCGATCGTCCACGGATTTGGACGAAGTGAGACAAAGTCATCTACTCATTCTCTACATCATTCTTGGTCGTCTCTTTTAGCAAACTTGACGATCGAGTTGCCTCGAGTCAGAGGCGGGAGCCCGTTTAAAGAACCGATCATGTGGTGCCACCTCGACGAGAAGATCGGAGATCGACGAGATCGGAGCAGCCGCAACGGAGCGTGGGATGATGGTTGAAGAATGAAGGACTCGGATCGTTCGGTATAACCATTCTACACTCTTTACAGTTTGTTAGTTTAGCAATAATGGCAGATCCGGGTTAAAGTATACGATAGCGCCAGTTTAAAAGTTTTTGTTCCGCATTTGGCGTCTGTAGACGGCCGGGGCGCTGGCGTAGACTTACACACCCGACTTCCCCCGTATATATATATCTACTCACCTTGATCTTCGTCTGCTGATTCCAATATCGCCTTGCGCTTGCTCGTCGTTTCGATGTCCTCGTGAGGGTACCTACATATCATAACACATCGTATCGCATTAAAATCCGACTCATGACCAAAACGACACACGAATCTCACATAGGTCAAAACCTATGGTCCGCTCATGCAGAAGAACCAAATAACCCTCGACATCGGCGTACAAATGCCGATTGATCGAGAAAAACTCAAACGTACCATTCGTGGTTTCACAACTCACAAAAAGTTATAAGAAATAGGGTGCAAATCATCAAACCTTAAAATTAATCAAATCGATTTATTTCCAAAAAGCCTAGTAAGCGGTCATTAATTGTTTTAATACAAATCTTGATATTTTAACCAAACTAATGGTCACAATATTCACCAATTATCTTAATTAGGCCACATAAACATTTACTAGATTTTTATCTCTTCTACTTATATTAATTATAAAAACTTAGTTTGCAAAAATCACAATTTGGGCAAATTAAATATAACAATTTGCAAATTAGCTACTAGATTAGGTTTTGCATTACCTAACATGTTAAACTACCCGTTATAATGTTAATGATGTGAAGAAAACCTTAACTAGGTTTTAATCTCACATACATCCTTTAATCCCAAAACCTAGTTTGCAAAATTAACTAGATTGAACAATTTTAAAGTAACACTTTACAATTTAACCTCTAAACTACATTGTGCATGTCTTAGGATGTTGAACTACACTTTACTAACCTAGAATTGATGTGAAAAACCTAACTTAATTCAAAAACCCTTTTCTTTACAATTTTCAACTTGAAAGTTAAACCAAGTTAACACCTAATTAGTTTAGATTTAAGTAATTAAACAACAATTAAACTTTAGGGTTAAGATTATACCTCCACAATTTTAGAGATCTCTCATGAAATCTAGCCTCCCAAAATGCTCTCTTTTCACCAATATCCATGCTTGAATTGCTAAGGAATAATGGGTAATTCTTTGATTTGGAGTTTGTGGGAATCTTGTTTTGATTTTTGAAGAAAAATGGAGAATTTTTGAGAGGAAAATTGATGAAGCATTTGGGGGAGGCTTCTGCTACACATGGGGAAGGGGTTCGGCCAAGTAGGAATGGGGTTGTGTGTGTGTGGGTAATTTACCATGTCAAGAGAATAAAAAGAAACCCATACATTACCTTTACACCATACCTCATTACCTATTCTTTATTCTATTAATTTGTATACTTTGAGGAGAAAAGAAGTGGTGAAGTGGGGAAATGTGGGATGGCTGCAGATTTTGGGTCAGCCATGAGGGAGAGAGGTGAGTGTGTGGGGTATGTGTATGGAAATTTCCAAGAAAAACCCCATTTTCACTTCTATAATTTAACATCTTAATTAATTTATTTCATAATTACCCTAGATTAGTCTAGAACCATGGAGACAGCTAGAAAAAGAGAGAGCATATTACAAGCCAAGTGTTTGTGTTATCATGATTCACATTTGTATAATTAACCCATTCCAATTTGTAATTATCCCAAATTAAATGTATTAGTGAAGTTTTAAAATAATATTTAAAATAATTAATTACGGAATTTTTTTTTTGTAATCTAGAAATTTACAAGTTACCAAATAAATACCAAATACAAGCAATTTCATAGCTAGAATAGGTATATTTAATTTTATATTAAAAGATATTTATATCTTGGTTTTTACGGAAAACACCCGTTATTTTACCGATTCTCCGAAATTTCAACTAAACGATTTTCAAAACGTTACAATCTTCCCACCTTAAAGAAATTCGGTCCCCGAATTGAAATTAAAACACTCCCAAATACTAAAATATTCCCGTAAAAAGATCAAGTCGTCGGGGCTCCGAAATCATAAACACATAAATCACATCATAGCGCAATGCATGCGCATGAAAACGAGTATATAAACCAAATCAAAACTCCGTCAAGCATCTCGCAATCATCGGAGTTATGGTGAAGACATCAATGTCAAAGCCCAATACGAAAACCAACAGGATATACATCAACTATACATGTAAACATCATTAAGACATCTGAAAGAAATGCATGCCAAACCCTTCAAGTCGTTGTGCGATGCGCGTATCACTGCACAGTGGCGGGCGTCTATTGTAAGAAAATAACTATACATATATAAATATATATATATATATATCCTTTGTTTAACATACACGTCCCGCCTTTTTGAAAATAATTTGGAAGGGTTTCCTTTGTAAAAAGTTTCGTGTCATCTCGGACACGTAGGTAAATACTGAGACTATAGCTCCTCCTTGGAAATCCCTTCGATAACTATCAATGCATGCAAAAATAAATTCAGGTACTGTTCGCGGACTAGTCCTGCTCAGTACTATACTAAATAGTAAATATCATAAAAACGTACTGCTCCATAAGAATCAATCCCAAAATGTGCATAAGACTGCCACGTGCGTCTGGTGCGCATGGAAATCAAAATCCATGAATGTGCCATATATGAGCACAGAACAAAATCTAAGTGCAACGGGTGTGCATGAAACACCTGTCAAAGGAAGTGGGTGTGCCTGACAGCAAAATCAGGTGCATCTGATATGCACGAAGAATCCCGATTTAGTGCATCTGGTGTGCACCAAAACCGCATCAACAGCGCCAAGTATGCGCAAAAATCCAACTCAAGTGCACAGGGTGCACGGAAACAATATCTAATATCACAAACGAAATCGACGGTATACAACACATTTCAATACAAATCCAAATCAGGTATACCGTGGTATATAATCTCACAACCATATGCCTCAGTGTGCACAAATCAAAACAAAATACTAAAAGTGTATGAAAACTATGTTGAAAGCACAAGTCAAATCACATGCATATCATAGGTATGTAATCAAAATCAACCTCTCGAATGACATCAAATAGAAGTCAAGTGCAAACGTAGTGCACAAAATCTCAATCATGCAAATAAATCGTCCAAAATACCGAAATCGAAGATGGCGGAAATAGTCCCGCTCTGGCACATCTTCTAAAGATCACTGGCCATACTGTCATGGTCACTCATAACATGTCTTGTAGACGATGTCAAACTCTGTCCTACTAGGGATGCATAATATGACCGATCCGGGTCCAAACCTTCTCGTGTAGTATTCCAGAAGCTCTTGTCGGGGTCTCTCCCAATCTCGTTTCTGCCGAACTGCGCGGAAGTTATCATCTTTTACTAAATCTATCTCTTGTTCCGGAACGGCTGCATACGCATCGCGAATCCTTTTGGATGATATATCCATAAACAATGCCTCTGCATGTGTACACATTTCTGATGTCAGCGGAGTGGAACGTCATCTCGAAATCTCATACGAACCTCTTACTCGGCTTCTCTCTAATGTCGACTGATTCGGACTCGTCTCTTCGTGGCTGCATGGACTGCGCTCCAACGGCTATACTCGTATGTGGAGTCTCCCAAGCAATGTATCCCATCACATGATATACGAATGAAGTCGAACCTTTCGAACGATTCATCAAAACTTCATAATTCCCCAAGAGCTCAACATCTTAAGTACAGTTTAATAATATCGAGTACATGCCACAGCACCTATGTGTTGCATATGTATGCCCTAGAGGCCATTATTGTATAGTACTAGTATGTATAATACATTTTAGAAGCTTGGGATATATACACGGTTTACAACAGTCTTGCTCAATATAGTAGTATGCTACTTGGTTTGTTTTCATCTTAATATGTGTATATGTTTCTTTTAACATATCGCTAATACATATTGATGGAGCCCCTAGGACCTTTGCTTGACTACCGGCGTTGTGATTGAGATCACACTAGTGGGGGCTGGGTGGTCTATAAGCACATCCTTAGTTTGGTCCCTGGTCGTAGGATTATCGAGACAGGGCATCGATACTCAAGAGTAGACTGGTGCATACGCTTCTCGTCCCAGCAGGGGAGATGGTCTGTCCCACAGCCATCAGTACGTCGTACTGGAGATAGTATGCAGGTGCTCGTTAGGTTACGAGTACATTGGACAGGACTCGTCGGGAACTGTAGGTTGGTATTATACATATCGTCAGTTAACAGTTCCCAGGTGACATGAATACAGCTTAGTCCGTTGACTTGACACTGTCACTTCGCCCCAAGTGTGTTCCCACTGTTCTTAGATTACTACCCTACCACGGCTCTATTGAGTCGTGCAAACAGGCAGTAGTTGGGGGCAGTCCCGAAGCACTTGGAGGCAGTGACGGTTAGACAGGATTCGTCTCTCCCGGTATTGGGAGTTGATATCGCGCTGTGTCTAGGAGAGCCATTACACATAGTCGTCCCTGGCCAGGGCAAGCGAGATTTGCTGGTAGTGTTACCAGTAGTTTCTCAGGGTGTTCTGGGCTACACTCCGACATGACTTGTACTTCTATTAGGGGTCTGACGTTTACCTCCCCCTAGGCCCGCCATGCGATACTCTCAGACAAACAGACCGGACTGTAAGGAGATTGTCACATTTAGGCTCAGTAGGAGTTCGGATGGGTTCACCTCATTAGTCTTCTTATCAGCATCTACCTAGGGACCGTTACGTATAGCTAGTACCGCTTGCGGCCTGTGGTTAAACCCACTTCCAGCGTAGTGTCGAGCCTTTAGAGTCCCACACAGAGGGTTACTCGCCTTTGGGCAAAACAGAGTAGAGGTCGCATGGTTTTGCGACGGGGTTCGTTCACATCCGCGCACTTGTGCACGTTTGGTGTCCGGGCAATTATTACTAGCGGGCTATGGTTTAAGCCAGATCCTAGTATTTGTTTTGGGATTGGTTTTGTCTCAGTGTATTCGTGTTCCTCGGAACACGGATGCGGGTGTGTATGCACAGTTGACAGAGGCAGAGGCAGAGGATTCTCATTAGGGTTGTTGACCATTTGACTTTGGTTGACTTGTTGACCGTTGACTTTTTCCAAACCCTAATGAGAATGTGGAATGTGGTTAATAATATTAATTAAGGATAATTGTGCCATGGTTAGGGTTGTTGACAATTTGACTTTTGTTGACTTGTTGACTTTGTTGACCGGTTGACCATTGTGGTCTTGATGACCATCATCATTACATTTCAATGATGCTTCTTGTTCTTTGCAAATTGCATTAAATGAAGGTAATGATAGTGGTCATTTATAAACTAACCATCACAATTCGTAATTATTATTATTATCATCATTATTCCAAAATATATGAGCATGGTTGTATTATGAGAGCTCATTCTATCATATTCTTTCTCTCTCCAAAAAAGAAAGAAAGAAAGCTCTCCCTCTTCCTCTCTCAAAGTTCAAGTGTTCCTTGAGTTGGAAATCATGAACTTTTGAGACAAAACCACCATAACTCTTCTCTACTCTTTGTAAGGTTCTAGGTTTAGCAAACCAAGCACCTTAGTTATCTCTAGTTTGAGATAGGAGCTCATGTTCGAGGCCCTCGGGTGGATCCATTTACGGCAAAGAGGAGACGACAAGGAGGAGCCATTCAAGCCACTACAAGGAGCAAGCAAGGAGGAGAACCACAAAAGGAAGAGAAGGAGTTCAAGACCTAGGTATAACCATTCTACATAGTAGCTAAAACTTGTAGTATTTTTGTTAGTTTTTGTTTAGCAAAGATCCTTCATGGATGGTCATGTTACCTAGTGGGGAATTTTTTTGATTTTTACCTATTCTGCCTCCCCGAAAGATCCGAGGTGGGTAACGTGGACCTAACAGTGGTATCAGAGCCTAGCTAAATAACAACTAACTGTTAGCAAAGTGTTTAGAACATCGATCCGGAAAAAATCGCAAAATCCGTCTAAAAACTTGTGTTTTCTGTCGATTTATAAAACATGCCTAAAAATATTTTAACTGACATGAAAAATACAAGTAGGGTTTTTAAAAAAAGCTGCAGAAATTTGGGCGCCTGAGTCCATTAGATGACCGCGTATCCGCAGCCGATCCAAGCGATCCGCCCCAGTTCCGCGGCCGAGTCGACTCGGCAGCGCACCAAATTTTTCCAGGGGTTCTCTGTGTGGGTTTTGTGTTTTTTAGGATGTTTTGTTTCTGTCCAGATTTTCCAGAGAAGAATGTTGTGTTTGGGGTAGTTACAAATTGGTTTTTTGATCGAAGTTCTACAAACTTTTTGCTAAATGGTTATATCTGTAATGTGATATATGCACTGAATGTCGGCTAATCGCTATATGTCGATTAGTGGGGGTTGTACGTATCTGTGATCTGTAATGTTGTTGGATTGTGTATATGAACTTGTTGGATCGTCGCAGATGAATAGCCGGGGTTTTGTGAGATGAGAGTTTCTTTATCTTTCATTTGATATAATATGTAAATTGATGTAATATTATTTTTATGGCCGCACATCCGGGATGAGGTTGTAGCCGCCATTGTATATTATTTCTTTTACTGTTTTTTCTCCTAGGATAGACCTAAGGTGGAGTGCACAAACTACCGGGTACGTTGAAGTGCTGAGTGGCCAACTTACGTTGTTGAGGGGGGCTGCTTCACTTTGGGTATTTGGCGGGTAGTTTGCCGCACCCGTAGGGGTCTAGGGTGGGGTTCGGCTATTCATCACGACCGTGTAATCTGTTTTTCGTTGCAGGCTCGAACGAAACGCGAGTTCCTAGCATATCCAACGTGTTCATCTATGATCTGGAATGGCTATCATTGCATCTGACGAATGTATATATTTATATATGATATCTAGTAGGCGTTTCTTATGTCTTGCATCCGTGCTAGTCCAGCCCCCGCTCTGTCGTTAGTTAACTAACCTAACGGGTAATGATGGGTACCCGTTGCGAATGCGGATGGCATAAGCGTACGTCATATTTTCGTTGTTTTCTGCAATGGTAGGATTAATTGATGGGACGCATTATATTAATGCAAAGAAAAAACAAACCTAAAAGACGTTGTTGGAACAATTTTCAAAAAGCTGTTATTGCAAGGACGTTCTCTTTTGTTTTGCATAGAGGTATTGGGTTATGAATGCCCAGCACCTCATTCGACGAGGCAAGGGCCGAGATCTCTTCATCGGGAGTGACCCCTTGATCAAAAGTTTGCGTCAGGGTAATAACATCACTCTAGTCGATTATTCTTTCTTTGCATCGAGGTATTCAGTTTGGAATATCCTGCACCTCATTCGACGAGGAAAGAGCCGAGATCCCTTCACTGGGAGTGACCTCTTTAGCAAAAGTTTTCGCCACTATATTTTCAAAAAGGTAATCATGTTCCTTCAACTATATCAAGTTCATTACGTTAACGGGTTTTCGCCAAAACCCAGCCGTAGCCCTCCGTCATTTCGGATTGGTATTGCTTAGTATTCGTGCTACGTATTTCGTGCTCAGCCGAGGCGTAGTGAACGGTAGCTATGTAATATTTTTCCTGCAGCATATAATGTGATTGGTTGGGACAGTCGTGCGGTCATTTTGGCTCAGTCAAGGACTCGTACGGGTGGGTCTAATGCAATCAACATAATGACGGGTTGAACTTGATTAGGATCCTTTGATATGTTGGCTCAGTCAAGGTCACTTGGGTCATAGGGTCAAAACCACATCGGGAGTTTCTAAAGAAACTGAAACTTGCAGATTTAGCATACCATCTGGAGTGTAGTGACTAGAGTAGATTCCATCTAGGTCATTACACAATGATAGTTGAATCCCGATCCCATTGATGAGTTGGATTACTCTCGGGAGATTATTTCACTTAACAGCAGCATATCTATTGAATGATGTTCCGTCTAAATCTGTGCCTAAGACACCATTTGAGATATGGAATGGTAAAATGCCGTATCTTAAACGTATTAAGATATGGGGTTGTCCGGCCAATGTAAAAGTACAAAATCCGGACAAACTGCAGGCATGTTCAGTTCTATGTAAATTTGTGGGATATCCTAAGAACTCTACAGGATATTTGTTCTACCACACCGAGGAATAGAAGGTGTTTGTTTCTCGCCACGCCACCTTTTTAGAGTGGCAATTTCTTGCAAAAGAAACAAGTGGGATTTTGGTAGAACTAGAAGAAATTCAGCGAGCACAAAATGAAACTGAAAATTTGACAAAATCTCAGGATTCAATAACCCCAGACGATCCTCAGCCACTCCGCAGATCTGGTAGGATTTCTCGTCCGCCCGAGAGATACTACAGTTTTCTTATAGACGGGGATCGAGAGGATTGCATCTTGGAAGAAGAGGACCCTACCAGTTTCAGGCAAGCCATTATCAATATGGACACTGATAAGTGACTGGAAGCAATGCAATCCGAAATGGAGTCCATGTACACCAATAAAGTGTGGACTTTTATAACGTTTTGAAAATCGTTTCGGTGAAATTCAAAAAAAAACGGTAAAATAAGGGGGTTTTCTGTAAAAAGTCAAAATACAAATATCTTTATTATAAAATTAAATATACATATTCTAGCTATGAATTTGCTAGTATTTGGTGTTTATTGAGTCACTGGTGAAATTTCAAATTTTCTGAAAAATTTTCCGAAATTAATTATTTTAATATTATTTTAAGCCGTCACTAATACATTTAATTAGGGAAAATTACAAATTGGAATGAGTTGAAATTTTTTTTTTTATCATAACACATTAAACAAAATTTTATCATATGGTTTTTGAAATGAAATGGTTTGCCAAAACGGTTTAGAAAATATCGAAAAAGGCTTTTTTCGGTGAAATTAGTGTTAATGGGAATTGGGGTAATACATTTATCTTTTTCCCTCACCCACACTCACCCACACCCTCTCTCCCCTCTCCAAATCAGCAGCCCCAAGTGCCCCCTCATTTTCCCACTTGAATGGCTAAAAGAAAAGAAATGAAAAGAAATGAGAAGAAAGGGTAATATATATAAGTATTGGTTGGGTTGACTTGGACTTTCTTTGACTTGACTTTTCTCCCCACACCCACACACTTCACTCCCATCCTCCCCCATTTCTGGCCGAGCCCTCCCCAAGTGCAGCCCCCCAATTTTCTCATCTCATTTCCTCATCAAAAACCTATCAAAAACCTCCAAAATTCCATCACAAATCAAGCTAACCCAAATCCAACTCTTACCCATTTTTCCTTGACCTATTCTAGTGTGGATCTTGGAGCAAGAAGCAAGTTTGTGAGGCTAGGTTGGATGTTGATTCAAGTTTTGTGAGGTATAAATCCTTGTTCCATGGTTTGTTTGTTGCTTAGTTACTTAATTGTTGCTATCATACCTCATTTGAAGCTAATTAGGTGTTTAATTAGGTTTAATTGCTTGGTTGGAAAAATTCAAGAAAAGGGTTTGTAAATCAAATTAGGGTTTTCTTCATTGGGTATTGATCTTGATGTGGGGATTAACATGTTAATGTGATGCTAAAACTAACCTAGTTGCTAGTTTACTAATTGATGCTTGTAATTGTTAAAATTGGAATTTTATGCAAACTAGGTTTTGGAAATTTATTGCAAATGTTAGACTAAAAAATCTAATTAGGTTTTTCATGACTTCATTAACATTATTAAGTGTAGTTTAATGCTTTAGATCATGCAAATCTAAGCTAGATTGTAGTTTGTGCATTTTTGCTATGAAATTGTTAAAATTTAGGTATTTTGTAAACTAGAATTTTAGGGTTTTTTGAATTTAATGAGATTAAATTATGGGAATTGATTTTATGACTTATTTAAGATATTTAGTGAATATTGTGGCCGCTAGATTTGTTTATACATCGAGTTTTGTACTAAAACGGTGATTTGTGCTTGCTAGATTTTCGGGAAAATGACTTTTTAAGTGAAATTGGGGTTTTTTGTGAATTTTAAGCTATTTTATATTATAATTAGTGCTTGTAATTGTACAAATGAGTGTGTTGGGAGCTTTCTCGATGGTTTGGTATTTGTACGCCGACGTCGAGGATTTTTGGGTCGATTTGTGAAGGCAACCATAGGTTTTGACCTATGTGAGATTCGTGCGTCGTTTTGGTCATGAGTGGGATTTTAATGCGATACGGTGCGTTATGATATGTAGGTACCCCATGTGGACTTCGAGACGACAAGCAAGCGCGTGGCGACGTCGGCACCGGCGAGCGAGGACCAGGTGAGTAGATTTATATCTACGGGGAGAAGTCGGGTGGATGGCGTATAGCACCCCCGCAGTTCGTGGTGATGTATACGAATACGTATACACACACTTATTGATTATATTTTGTTTGAGTTTATTGATGATAAATATGGATGGTTTAGTATCGCGAAACCCTAGAGTAGTGGTCGCACCATATATGCACCCACCCACCCATACTTGCATACATTCTTCTTCCATTTGTGTTTACGGGAATATATATATATGGTTATGTGTTCACATGGGTATGGGACTATGTGTTCACATACGGATTTGAGGATGATACTTGGGTTTGAGATGAGTCGATAAGATTTGTGTTGAGGTTGTGATATCGGTGATATGGCAGGATTCGTATTTGAGATACGTCCTAATATTATAGCGGGTCTTTGAACGACGATACGGGTGAATAGTGCTATAATCAAAATGGTCGACATGTGATCGTGATATGAGATATGATATGCTAGGATATTGATATTAGGCCGTATCGGGCGATGTATACCCTTGATGATGCTATGTGCTGACGGTATCGGTTTGTACGAGATTGTCGATCTGTAGTCAGATCATGAGTATATTAAGGATTTTAGTATTGTACTAGACATAGGTCAGTACCCTAGACTATGATCTTGAATAAAGAGGATACCAGAGGAATGGTGTGAGGAATATGATATTGACCCGTACCCAAATTTGGGGATGCCGTACGACGGATTTACGTACGAGCTATATCTTGATGATCGATCCGCACTCTTGACTTGGGATGTCTGATTGTAGATATGGTATCGGATATGATATTACTGAGGCGGGATCACCGACTAATATATATACAGGTATGTATATGGATCGACTCAGATGTTAGGCGGTTTCCTTACCTGTAGTCCAGCTTGTTAGCTTAGCCCTTTAGTTTAGTTTAGTTGTTAGATTAGATTCGATTCTTACCTATTTCAAAAACAAACGAATCGTGATTATTTTAAAAGACAGCCCAAGGGATCCTACAGATATTTCAAAAGACGTATCTTTTCATAAAAACACCGTAGCCCCTATTTTCAAAACCCCATGGTTCGTGTTATTTCAAAAGGCACCATCTGTAGGACTTATATTAGATTAATGCAGGTTAGTTACAGTTGCGTCTTGTATTCAGCTCCCGCTTATTATTGTGGTTCGCTTCGCATCGCATACTTATGTTATAATTTCTTATTGCAATGTTGATATCATATTGTTAGGACACCTGCACCATTACCGATGATGCGTATGTACCACGTACACTTACTTACCGGCTCACACACATCTTCATCGGTAATTGCCATGTCACGTACACCTTAGAAAATATTATTGCTTGACTTAGCTTCTTAGTTAGTAATTTGACATGATATTAGTGTACCTGCCTTATATGCCAGCTTAACATTGTAGTTATTACTTGCCACTTCATGCATACTGTTATTCATTGTTATGCCTATATTCATGGTTTTACATGCTATTGATGATTTGGATTCAGATTTCCATGAGATTTTCTGGATTTGGGGGGGGGGGAACTGCAAAACTTATATAAACTGATTTCTCTCTTTTTAAATAAAAAGTGTTGTTTTTCCCATGATGTATGAGTCGTCCACCATGAGTTTGCTGATGGATTTCGAGACCCGATTCGAGGAGACGGATGAACCGTTTCGGGTACATGGTGGACCCGGTAAGGTACCCCGGGGCAAGAAGCGCGTGATGATGACGATGTGAGCCTGGCAGGAGAGCACTACCTACCGGTGATATTACCCGACACGTCGGATATCCGGAGGATACCGTCGTAGTCTTGAGATGGATGGTAGGGGCCGGTCTGGACTGACGGCGCCCTAGATATTGTGTTTGAGACATTGAGATTTCGAGATATTGAGGTACAGAGACTGTGATACAGAGATATCGAGATATTGGGATTACGTTTTGTGCCGATGCTAGGCATAGTTTTATGCTGATTTCATTTATGATATCTCATTTAAAAATACAAAGGAAATCTCACTAAATTATGAAAACAGTTTCTTCATTTACATGTATTCTGTTTTCATGCATTCATACCTCATTCATATGATATATTGCTACCTGAGGCACTGACACGGGCACATGAGATTACACTCGGGTTAGATATTTACCCTAGCCTTGTTATAGGTTGCATGTTATATATATAATTGAGGATATATATTTTGATCATTGACCTAGGTTGCGTTATTTATGCGATTTCTTTCCGTAGATGTTTTTCTATTCACGAGTTGGCAACTCACCCCCGTTGTGCCCCAGTTCCTTGCAGGTTTGCCGTACAGGTTTCTTTACGGCTTGCGGGCATAGTTTCCTTCGGGTGATTTGCTAGTAGGTGGGTTTACTTGTATCGTACCCCCCATTATATAACTTGTATATTATTACTCTGTTGTATCTAGAAGTTCCATCAACCAAACATGTATTTATTTTGAGATAGAGACCAGTGATGTTATTCTTTCGACCTTAGAGTCGCGCATTATATTTCTGTGGTTTTCTTGTGATTTTGAGTTTCCTTTGAATTTTAATCCTCGCCGTTGGCGTTGTATATTATATTGCTTGTGTGGTTGTGACCGTCGATTGACGAAGAGCTAGCTCCCGCTTGGGGATGCCTTTTTATTGGTTTCGTATACTATTCATGTTGTATCCCGTTTGGGAGCCAGTATTTACAAAGGAGACTCTGCCGAAATTTTCAGGAAATACTTGATGTTTTTAAAACCGCATAACTCGGCTTATGCTATTAAAACTACTTTATTTTAAATTGGTTTTCCTTCACTCTACTACTTTTCTTGGTTTGGATTTCTGGGTTTTCGGTTTACTTAGATTACGTACGCCTCGAGACGTTCGTAGTTTAAGTGTCGGTCATGTTCCGTACTTTCGGGTCGTGACAACTTTGGATATTGCTCCACCTGGGGTAAAACCCGTTGGATGCAAATGGATCTACAAAAGGAAACTTGGTGTAGATGGGCAGGTGGAAACCTATAAAGCTAGACTCGTTGCAAAAGGTTTTCGTCAAAGACCTGGTTTGGACTATGAAGAAACTTTTTCTTTAGTGGCTATGCTCAAATCTATTCGGATCCTACTTGCCATTGCTGCCTTTCATGACTATGAAATCTGGCAGATGGACGTTAAAACGGCTTTTCTAAACGGCTGTTTAGAAGAGTGCGTATACATGGATCAACTAGAAGGTTTCGTGGACAGTGGGAGCAGCGGGAAGGTGTGCAAGTTGCTTAAATCCATTTATGGATTAAAACAGGGATCGCAGAGTTGGAACATCTGTTTTGATGAGGCAATCAAGGAATTTGATTTCATCAAGAACGAAGATGAACTTTGTGTCTATAAGTGTTAGTTATATGTATGCCCTAGAGGCCATTACTGTACATAGGATGTATATTGTAGTGGATGCTGGGACATATATAGGGAGGACTTTCTTGCTCGACATGATAGTATGCTATCTGGTTACTCTTTACCTTAACGTGTACTCAGATTGTCTCTCTATTACATGTTGGTAAAGCCCTTAGGATGTGTACTTGACTACCTGGACTATGATGCGGATCATACTAGTGGGGACATGGTAGTCCATAAGTACATCCTTCAAAGTCCCTAGTCGTGAGTGTATCGAGACGGGGCATCGATATACCAGTGTAGACTAGCGTGTACCTTCTCGACCCATACAGATGGGCGATGGATGATCCCATATCCATCGGTGTTTGACATCAGAGATGATATACGGGTGCTCAGTAGAGACTGGGTACACTGGACGAACTCGCCGAGAACTCCCATATGGTATTATACCTTACGTCAGATGGCAGTTCTCTGGTGACACTGGTACAGAGTAGTCCGTTGACCCGAGATCGTCATAGAGTCTTGTGTGGTTCCCACTGTGCTTTAATTTCCATCTTACCATGTCCAAGAGGGCATGCAAAACGGTGGTTTTTGGGTACAGTCCCGAGTCACATGGAGGCAATGAGCGATAGGAGGGGATTCGTCTCTCCCGGTATAGGGAGTAGATGTTGCGCTGTGTTCGATTGGCTATAACAGGAAATCCCTGGCCAGGGTTGTTGAGATTTACTGGTAAGTGTTACCAGTAGTTTCTCGAATTGTTATAGACCCCACATCGACACGACTTATCGAGCTATTGGGGTCTGACGTTTACCACCCCTAGGCGAGATATGCGACATATCAGACGATCAGACCGGACTGTACGGAAGTGTTACTGGTTGGATTCACAGGAGGGTGAGCAGGCTTGCTCGTCGATCTTCTCATCACTCAATACTAGGGTGGCCGTTACGTTTAGCAGACCACTTGCGGCTTGTGGGTGTTTGATATGATCATCATCTGCTGCCGGCGTATTGACGAGTCTTTAGAGTCCTACACAGAGGTTTCCTGTCTCAAGCGAAACGAAATCAGAGCGCATATGAGATATGTGCGGGACCGAGAATAATGCATGTATGTGATACCGTATTCTATTCTCGCGATGAATGTATCGAATGGTTGTATGCGATATAACCTAGTTATCGAATCAAGGATTGATTCGATAAGCCGATACATTGGATACTAGTCGGTTATATGCGATATGACCGGATCGTTAAATCAAGTGTTGATTTAATGATTTAATGTATAATTATATATTTGATATATTACTTTGCATTAACTAGTATTGGTTCACTTTAAATGGATTTTCTCACTTGGATGTACAAGTTGTATATGTGATATATTTTTTGTGCAAATAGTTGTATCATGTTTGATGATGCATGAATGCTAGGTTTTGTGTAAAGAGTAAAACCTTGGTTAAGTAAATGGTTAGGGTTTATATGTATATTTATTTATTTATTGGAAAATATAAAAGAATAATACAGAATGGTTGCTTTCAATGGAGAAGCTTGTTGAAGCTTTATGAAGACTTTGACCAAGTGACCATTTTGTCTCATGCTTAACCCTAACCATTCCATTCAACCACGATTAACTCTCTACACATTACCATGGTTAATATTATGATAAGTATAATTTGATTATTCATTTTTGATAATACATATCATAATATTCTTCTTCTTCTTCATCTTCTTCTTCCATGAAGAAGCTTACTTCATCAATGGTGATTGATGAAAACAAGTGAGAAATCCAATTCTAAAGTCTACCACTTCCTATTTCTTCATCCTCTACCTCTTGCCAAGTAGTAGAGTGTGTTTTCTTCACAAGTTTCTTGACTTGGTGAAGTTGGAGTTTGATCTACTGACGCCTCGACGTAGATCATCTTCGGCACGAAGCCGACGACCTTGCCCGCCCATTTCTCCGATGAAGCCGACTCTAGAGCTCGGATTTCGATTTGGACAGCGAGGAGACTTCATTGCGGAGCCGTGGAGGTGGAGGACCGGATCTACAAAGGTTGTATTTTCGTTCCTTTAGTTAATTTGTTAGCTAGTTGCATCTTTCGCCTAGAATTCTAGCCAACGATCCGTAGTCTAGGGTTTCTCGGCACCGTTAAATTTGAAATTGGCATTGTTGATGCCTTGTGAGACCTCTTGGGAGTGCCTAGGAACCCTACAGTGGTATCAGAGCCTAGCTAGAGCCTTAAGCGAAGTCCAGACGGAGTTTGAAAGCCGGACGAACCGAAAATCTAACCCCAAAATAGCTCTCTGGACATTTTCTAAAATCGTGGTTTATTCCAGATTAAAAATATTCAGAAAAATAAGCAGGAAGATATAAGGGTTACTGCAAAATTCGAGGTCCTGATTCCATAAGATCGCCGCGGATCCGCGGCATGAGCATGCTCATGCGGCGGTTCCGCGGCCAATTTATCTTTTTGTGCATCGAATTTTGCACCTTAATTCTTAGTTATCAGTTCTGGTTTTCCTGGGTATTTTTAATATTTTTTCCAGAGTTTTAATTTTCAGGGTTGTTTTGGGGTTTCGAATGTTCGATCGGATTATCAAATTTTGTCTGTGTGGCTTTCCGGATAAATTTTAGAATATGTTAAAAAGTTTGACCGGATATAAATACCCAATTTTTCCCCTGTCGGGAAATTTCCAAGTGTTGGATTTTTCCGTGGTTTAAAAACGTTCTAAGTAGTGCAAGTAACGCAATGGACCCTCTAGAAGACAACAAACCTTAACTCGATTATGTGACCATCTTGAACTGCCCTTTGAACCTTCGGGTTTGGGGAAGTACGGCGTGCCACATGTGAGGCGTTGGCTTGACCCTTCTACGGCTGGACCGTTGGTACTGAGGCATGAACTGAATGTTTTTAGACTTGTTTCATGTGTTGATCTGTATCGGAAAAACTTGGGTGTTCGATTGTTCGATCGGAAAGTTTGACATTTTCTACTTATCCGGAATGGGATACAATAATTGGAATTCACAAGAAGTTATGAGATAACTGAATGAATGTTATAAACATAGCAGTTTAGTCTCACTTGATCGGTTGCCACGGAATTTTGATGTGATCAAAAGTCCGTCGCAATCACGTAGCGTACGCGGATACTCGCCGGGTAAACTTAATAGACAGCTTCACTCCATAGCCCCGACCAAGTGACTGTAGGAGAACCCCGTCGCCGAAAGCATCCGTTCAGGTGCTCGCGGTAGCGGTGTTCCGCCTTGGTGCACTTCGTCGACGGCGTCGGGGGTGCAGCCGCCTACTAAAGTTTGCGACGAGCATTCGATCAAAATGTCGGGAATCCTGTTGAATTGCCCGATTTGGTATTGAAAAGAGTTTTCGATAATGAGACTAAAATGCGGGGTTTATAATTGTTAGGAATGCGATGTCTAAGTAATTCATTTGGTCAGGCATGCGATGTCTGAGGTGGTTGCGGATTCCAACTGTTGTAGTTTTACACTTTCTTTTCTGTGACCGTAAGTGTAATATGTGATATCGCCGGTTTCGTTGCTATATGTCAACGACAATTGGGATGCGCATATTTACTTACGTTGATGACATGTGATGTTATGTGTTGCTGGATATGTTATATTGGATCGTCGTGTTTGAATAGCCGGGGGTTTTTATGTGAGATGAGTGTTTTTCATTTTCATTCATGTAAAAACTTGTATGTAATATTCTTTTATTGGGGCACTTCCAGGTTGCGGAAGTTGTCACCGTTGTTATATATTATTTACTTTTCCGCACTAGGATAGACCCAAGGAGGAGGGCATAAGTAACCGGGTTTTGGAGTCCAGTGGGAGACCAACTCGAGGAGTCGAGTCCGGGTCTCCTAACTCTAGAATTGGTAGGGTTGCTTGCCGCTCTCGTAGGGGTCTAGGGGTGTGGGTTTGGCTATTCATCATGACCGTGGAATCCGTGTTTTATACTGGCTCGTATTGAAAACACGGACGTCCTAGTATATCCAATATTTCATATGATTCTTCTGCTGCGATATCTGTGATGTGATCATGCGATGTTCTGTGATAGATACAGTATATAGTATATATGATATATTATATAGACGTTACTTATGTTTTACACCCGTGCTAGCCCTGCCCCGCTCTGCCGTTGGTTACCTAACCTAACGGTGCATGAGGGGACATCGAGGCGAATACGGATGGCATAAGTGTACGTCGTATTTATCTGTGATGTTTAGGTAACTTAAATGATAGGACTTCATTAATGAGATTAATGAAATATAAGAAACCTAAAGATGTTGTAGAATCGAATTTCAAAATAAAACAGGTAGCTACATTTCTTGCTTTGCACAGCGGTATATATGATATATCCTGCACCTTATTCGATAAGGAAAGGACCGAGATCCCTTCACCGGGAGTGACTCCTTTAGCAATAACTGGCAGATGCTACACACTCGTTTTGTATTTTGATAGCTTTTAAGTGTTTTTGCTTTGCACAGTGATATATATGATATATCCCGCACCTCATTCGACGAGGAAAGGACCGACGATCCCTTCACCGGGAGTGACTCCTTTAGCAAAACTAGAAAAGCCTCAAAAGCACTCCATTTCAAAATTCATTCGATCCTACAACGATATCAAGTTCATTACGCAATAGGTTTTCAGAAAAACCTGTCGTAGCCCTCCTTCATTTCAGATAAGTCCTGTTTAGTATTCGTGCTGCGTTTGTTGACCTTGTCAAGGCACAGTGTGCGGTAGCTAACCAGTATTTATCTGCTTATGCATATGATGCAGATTGGGTTAGGGTAGTCGTGCGGCCTTGTTGACCTTGTCAAGGGTCGTGCGGGTGGGTTTGATTCAATCAAGAAATGACGGGTTGAACTTGACTTGCGGTCTATGGTTTGTTGACCTTGTCAAGGTCATAGATCGTTCGGGGCAAAATATTATCGGGAATTTCAAGTGTTGAAATTTGCAATGAGGTTGCATACCTTCTATGAGATAGTTGGATCCCGATACCCGCTGCGAGTAAGAGTTACTCCTGGGAGAGTTTTATACATTAGAATTAGCCGAAGAAAGGTGTTAACGAGGTTACGCCTCTGGGAAAACGAGATTTACATTAATTAGGTTCGTGCGAAAGCACGGGGGACCTCCCTCAAAGTACCGACACTGGCCTGGTTGAAAGATTGGCGAACTTGTAGTGTGTAATTAATCCCGGCTAGCCTTTCCTTTTAGGGTTTGAAGGAAGATTTGATAAAAAGCAGTGGGAGCCATCCTGATTAGATAAAATAATAACCAATCTATTCTTGCAAGAGCGCACGCTGAGTGTTTTCTTCTCTCTCTCTCCTGGTAGCGACCATGTCACGCCTTAATCAAGATAATAATACAGATTATTGACCGAACCCGCTTATTATACTGAGCTGGGGAACGTTGGTCCCGCTCCAACTTATAATTGTTATAAGACAGAGCAGGAAATAGGGGAATACCAGATTTCCCGTGCCGCCCAAACGAAGAAAGTGCATGATGATGCATCTCCTTCGGGTGTATTCGTTACAAAGAACTATTTCTCAGTATCCTCTACATCCTGGGTATATGATACCGGATCAGGATCCCAGATATGTAATCTGTTACATAGGGCTACAAAAGGGTAGAAAAACTGAGAACGGGTGATAAGTTTCATGAGGCAGAAAACGGGGCAAGAGTTGCAGCCAAGTCTGTTGGTCACTGTCACCCTGTATTGTAATACATTGATTCTGAACGAATGTTATTAGATACCGAACCTGATATACAAAATCATATCTGTCTCTTTATTAGTAAAGAAACGATAAAATTTTGTATTGTTGGATAATGTTTTGAACATTTCCTATATCAAAAGTTGATCGGTTCAGGCACGTTATCTAAAAGCATTAATGTTCTAAATCAAACTACAGTTCTTAGTATACAGAACACACACAAGAGGAAGAGTTCAGAAATGAACGAATCCTTCTTGAGGTATTGTAGACTAGGTCAGATCAATGTGACCCGACTAGCTAAAGTTACATTTAGATGTATATTTAAATCAGTTTGAATTTATATCTTCTGAAACTTGCCAGTCATGTCACAAAGATAAGATGACCATAGCTCCGTTTACTGGAAACAGAGAAAGAGTTAGTTGAACTCTTGGGATGATACATGTTGATGTATGTAGGTCCCCAGTCTACACATACCAAGACCGGTTCTTTATACTTCATTATATTCTCTGATAATCTCTCGAGATTCAGTCATATGTTCCTGTTGGAACTTGAGTCCGAACCTTTTGATATATTCACAGAATATAAGCGAGAAGTAGAGAACCAAAATACGGGTATAAGTATTATGTCCTATGATGAGATCAGGGAGGAGAATACTTGAGCACAGAATTCTTGGACTTTTCTAAAGGAGAATGAGATTCTCTCTCAGCATTACTCTTCCGGATACACCATAGCACGTTGGTATATCGGGGCGGAGCAGTCATACCCTATTTGATATGGTGTGCTCTATGATGAGTACTACTGAGTTACCTATTTCCTTTTGGGAGTTATGCACTTGAGAAGATGCATACCTACTAAATAGGGTTCAAATCAAATCAGTTGCCTACCACTCCATATAAGATATGGAATGGGAAGAGCCCATATCTTAAATTAGTTAAGATTTGGGGTTGTCCAGCCTATGTCTAAAAGCAAAATCCGGACAAGCTCGAGGCAAGGTCTGTTATGTAGAACTGGAATGGTTCCAGCTATACAAACTACAGCAGATGATTTGATAGAACCAAAGGATTCAATAGATTCCAACGAACCTCAGCCTCTCCGCCGATCTAGTAGGGTTCCTCACCCACCTGAGAGATACTTCGGTTTCTCTATGACAGTGGGAGCGAGGATTGCATCATGAGATGATGACCCAACTAATTTCGAGCTGGCCATCAGGAGTAAGACTCTGTAAGAATGGCTGGATGCTTAGCAATCTGAGATGGAATCCATGTACACCAGCAAAGTATGGACTTTGGCTGCTATATCTGAAGGGTTAAATCCCCATCAGGAGCAAGTATATCTTGAGAAGATTACTTGGTGTAGATGGAAAAGTTGAGACTTTCAAAGCTAGACTTGTTAAAGGTTTTCGTCATCGACCAGGCGTGGATAATGATGAAACCTTTTCCAGTACCTATGCTTAAGTCCATCCAGATACTACTCGCCACGGCTACATACCATGACTACGATATCTGGCGGTTGGGTGTCATGACTGCTTTTCTAAATGATATTTTAGAAGAGTGCGTCTATAAGTACACAGCCAGAGGGCCTCGTAGACAGTGGGAGCAGCGGAAACGTGTGCAAGATGCTTTATAGGATAAAGCAGGCATCGCGGTGTTGGAATATCTGTTTTGATGGATTAGTCAAGGAAGTTGACATCATCAAAATGGTAGATGAACCTTGTATATACAAAAAGGTAGTAGGGAGTATGGTGGCGATCCTCGTGGAGTACGTGGATGACATACTCTTGATAGGGAAGGAGTTTCCTATGCTACGCTCGATCAATCTCCGATTATCACAAAGATTCTCCATATAGGATCAAAGTGATACCTACTAAATCCTGGATTTTGGATCTATGAGATAGATCTAATTGGGTGTTAGGATTCTCACTAGTCGTAGTGAGATGGTATCAATCGATCCTGGGGAGAATCACTGGAAAGGTTCCAGGGTGATAAAGACGACTGAATGTCAGTCGCAGGCATTGTCTTTACCCTCAGTAAAGGGACAGTATGTTGGAAGAGTTCCAAGTTAGATACCGTGACATACTAGACGATAAAGGCAGGATACATCGCTACTTAAGATGCTACCAAAGAGGCTGTTTGGATGTATAATGGTTCATGATATGAACTATGTTCCTACCATTGTGAGACAATGGAGTTGTGGCTTATGCCAAGGAACGCCGGTACCATCAGTGATCCAGACATATTCTAAGGCAGTATCACCTGATCATGGAGATGGTTGATCTCCAGGGTGATCGAGGTAAGGAGAGTAGACTCAGAGGATAACACGGCGGATCCACTCACGAAGGCCTATTCCCAGAGAGAGACTTTTATGGGATGGTTGAGTATGAGATACTACAACCACTGCTACGGATGGCCCTAGTGCAAGTGGGAGATTGTTAGTTATATGTATGCCCTAGAGGCCATTACTGTACATAGGATGTATATTGTAGTGGATGCTGGGACATATATAGGGAGGACATTCTTGCTCGACATGATAGTATGCTATCTGGTTACTCTTTACCTTAACGTGTACTCAGATTGTCTCTCTATTACATGTTGGTAAAGCCCTTAGGATGTGTACTTGACTACCTGGACTATGATGCGGATCATACTAGTGGGGACATGGTAGTCTATAAGTACATCCTTCAAAGTCCCTAGTCGTGAGTGTATCGAGACGGGGCATCGATATTCCAGTGTAGACTAGCGTGTACCTTCTCGACCCATACAGATGGGCGATGGATGATCCCATATCCATCTGTGTTTGACATCAGAGATGATATACGGGTGCTCAGTAGAGACTGGGTACACTGGACGGACTCGCCGAGAACTCTCAGATGGTATTATACCTTACGTCAGATGGCAGTTCTCTGGTGACACTGGTACAGAGTAGTCTGTTGACCCGAGATCGTCATAGAGTCTTGTGTGGTTCCCACTGTGCTTTGATTTCCATCTTACCACGTCCAAGAGGGCGTGCAAAATGGTGGTTTTTGGGTACAGTCCCGAGTCACATCGAGGTAATGAGCGATAGGAGGGGATTCGTCTCTCCCGGTATAGGGAGTAGATGTTGCGCTGTGTTCGATTGGCTATAACAGGAAATCCCTGGCCAGGGTTGCTGAGATTTACTGGTAAGTGTTACCAGTAGTATCTCGAATTGTTATAGACCTCACATCGACACGACTTATCGAGCTATTGGGGTCTGACGTTTACCACCCCTAGGTGAGATATGCGACATATCAGACGATCAGACCGGACTGTACGGAAGTGTTACTGGTTAGATTCCCAAGAAGGTGAGCGGGCTTGCTCGTCGATCATCTCATCGCTCAATACCCGGGTGGCCGTTACGTTTAGCAGACCGCTTGCGGCTTGTGGGTGTTTGATATGATCATCATCTGCTGCCGGCGTATTGACGAGTCTTTAGAGTCCTACACAGAGGTTTCCTGGCTCAAGCGAAACGAAATAGGAGCGCATATGAGATATGTGCGGGACCGAGACTAATGCGTGTATGTGATACCGTATTCTATTCTCGCGATGAATGTATCGAATGGTTGTATGCGATATAACCTAGTTATCGAATCAAGGATTGATTCGATAAGCCGATACATTGGATACTAGTCGGTTATATGCGATATGACCGGATCGTTAAATCAAGTGTTGATTTAATGATTTAATGTATAATTATATATTTGATATATTACTTTTCATTAACTAGTATTGGTTCACTTTAAATGGATTTTCTCACTTGGATGTACAAGTTGTATATGTGATATATTTTTTGTGCAAATAGTTGTATCATGTTTGATGATGCATGAATGCTAGGTTTTGTGTAAAGAGTTAAACCTTGGTTAAGTAAATGGTTAGGGTTTATATGTATATTTATTTATTCATTCTTTTATCTTTTTATGAATTGGAAAAGATAAAAGAATAATACAAAATGGTTTCTTTCAATGGAGAAGCTTGTTGAAGCTTCATGAAGACTTTGACCAAGTGACCATTTTGTCTCATGCTTAACCCTAACCATTCCATTCAACCATGATTAAATCTCTACACATTACCATGGTTAATATTATGATAAGTATAATTTGATTATTCATTTTTGATAATACATATCATAATATTCTTCTTCTTCTTCATCTTCTTCTTCCATGAATAAGCTTACTTCATCAATGGTGATTGATGAAAACAAGTGAGAAATCCAATTCTAAAGTCTACCCACTTCCTATTTCTTCATCCTCTACCTCTTGCCAAGTAGTAGAGTGTGTTTTCTTCACAAGTTTCTTGACTTGGTGAAGTTGGAGCTTGATCTAGTGATGCCTCGACGTAGATGATCTTCGGCACGAAGCCGACGACCTTGCCCGCCCATTTCTTCGATGAAGCCGACGCTAGAGCCCGGATTTCGATTTGGACAGCGAGGAGACTTCATTGCGGAGCCGTGGAGGTGGAGGACCGGATCTACAAAGGTTGTATTTTCGTTCCTTTAGTTAATTTGTTAGCTAGTTGCATCTTTCGCCAAGAATTCTAGCCAACGATCCGTAGTCTAGGGTTTCTCGGCACCGTTAAATTTGAAATTGGCATGGTTGATGCCTTGTGAGACCTCTTGGGAGTGCCTAGGAACCCTACAATAAGAAGATTGTAGGACGAACTGTCGTGTTCCTAGTCTTGTACGTGGACGACATTCTTTTGATAGGAAATGACATTCCTATGCTACAATCGGTCAAGCTATTCTTGTCACAACGGTTCTCCATGAAGGACCTGGGTGATGCCTCGTACATTCTGGGGATCAAGATCTACAGAGATAGATCCAAGAGATTACTAGGACTTTCGCAGTACAGGTACATAGAGACCGTACTAAAGAGATTTAGTATGGAAGATTCCAAGCGCGGTAGTATACCCGCATTGCACGGAATCACCCTCTCCAAGATGATCTCTTCTAAGACTGATGAGGAGAGGGTTCGCATGAGCATTATACCCTACGCTTCGGCGGTAGGATCTATAATGTATGCGATGCTATGTACAAGACCAGATGTAGCTTACGCGCTAAGCGTGGTGAGCCGGTATCAGTCAGAGCCAGGTGAGGACCACTGGACGGCAGTGAAGAACATTCTCAAGTACCTGTGAAGGACTAAGGAGATGTTCCTGGTTTACGGTAAAGGAGACCTCAGGGTCGAGTCCTTTACCGATTCAAGCTTCCAGAGTGACAAAGATGACAGCAAGTCTGTCTCGGGTTTTGTGTTTACCCTCAATGGAGGGGCAGTGTGTTGGAGGAGTTCCAGACAGGATACCGTCGCAGACTCGACAATGGAGGCTGAATACATTGCTGCAAGCGATGCCGCAAAAGAGGCGGTCTGGATTAAGAAGTTCATTAGTGAACTTCAGGTGGTTCCATCCATTGTTGACCCAATACCTTTCTATTGCGATAACAATGGGGCTATAGCTTTAGCGAAGGAACCAAGGTCCTATCAGAAATCCAGACATATCTTAAGGCGGTATCACCTAATCAGGGAGATCATTGATTGCCAGGAGATCGAGGTGCGGAGAGTGGACACAAAAAACAACACGGCGGATCCATTCACAAAGGCGCTCCCTCAAACACAGTTCGAGCGACTTTTTGAGCTATTGGTATGCGGTACGCCAGCAGCTGGCCTTAGTGCAGACGTTGGGTATGCGGTACACCAATTACTGGCCTTTAGTGCAAGTGGGAGATTGTTGCATATGTATGCCCAAGAGGCCATTATTGTATAGTACTAGTATGTATAATACATTTTGGAAGCTTGGTATATATACACAGGTTTACAACAGTCTTGCTCAATATAGTAGTATGCTACTTAGTGTGTTTCCATCTTAATATGTGTATATGTTTCTTTTAACATATCGCTAATACATATTGATGGAGCCCCTAGGATCTTTGCTTGACTACCGGCGTTGTGATGGCGATCACACTAATGGGGGCTGGGTGGTTTATAAGCACATCCTTACTTTGGTCCCTACTCGTAGGATTATCGAGACAGGGCATCGATACTAAAGAGTAGACCGGTGCATACGCTTCTCGTCCCAGCAGGGGAGATGGTCTGTCCCACAGCCATCAGTACATCGTACTGGAGATAGTATGCAGGTGCTCGTTAGGTTACGAGTACACTGGACAGGACTCGTCGGGAACTGTAGGTTGGTATTATACCTATCGTCAGTTAGCAGTTCCCAGGTGACATGAGTACAGCTTAGTCCGTTGACTTGACACTGTCACTTTGCCTCAAGTGTGTTCCCACTGTTCTTAGATTACTACCCTACCACGGCTCTATTGAGTCGTGCAAACGGGCAGTAGTTGGGTGCAGTCCCGAAGCACTTGGAGGCAGTAACGGTTAGACAGGATTCGTCTCTCCCGGTATTGGGAGTTGATATCGCGCTGTGTCTAGGAGAGCCATTACACATAGTCGTCCCTGGCCAGGGAAAGCGAGATTTGCTGGTAGTGTTACCAGTAGTTTCTCAGGGTGTTTTGGGCTACACTCCGACACGACTTGTACCTCTATTAGGGGTGTTCTAGGCCCGCCATGCGATACTCTCAGATGAACAGACCGGACTGTACGGAGATTGTCACATTCAGGCTCAATAGGAGTTCGGATGGGTTCGCCTCATCAGTCTTCTTATCAGCATCTACCTGGGGACCGTTACGTACAGCTAGTACCGCTTGCAGCCTGTGGTTAAACCCACTGCCAGCGTAGTGTCGAGCTTTTAGAGTCCCACACAGAAAGTTACTCGCCTTTAGGCAAAACAGAGTAGAGGTCGCATAGTTTTGCGACGGGGTCCGTTCACATCCGCGCACTTGTGTACGTTTGGTGTCCGGACAGTTATTACTAGCAGGCTTTGGTTTAAGCCAGATCCTAGTATTTGTTTTGGGATTGGTTTTGTCTCTGTGTATTTGTGTTCCTCGGAACACGGATGCCGGTGTGTATGCACAGTTGACAGAGACAGAGACAGAGGATTCTCATTAGGGTTGTTGACCATTTGACTTTGGTTGACTTGTTGACCGTTGACTTTTTCCAAACCCTAATGAGAATGTGGAATGTGGTTAATAATATTAATTAAGGATAATTTTGCCATGGTTAGGGTTGTTGACAATTTGACTTTGTTGACCGTTGACCATTGTGGTCTTGTTGGCCTTCATCATTACATTTCAATGATGCTTCTTGTGCTTTGCAAATTGCATTAAATGAAGGTAATGATAGTGGTCATTCATAATCTAACCATCACAATTCTTAATTATTATTATTATCATCATTATTCCAAAAAATGTGAGCATGGTTGCATTATGAGAGCTCATTCTATCATATTCTTTCTCTCTCCAAAAAAAAAGAAAGAAAGCTCTCCCTCTTCCTCTCTCAAAGTTCAAGTGTTCCATGAGTTGGAAATCATGAACTTTTGAGACAAAACCACCATAACTTTTCTCTACTCTTTCTAAGGTTCTAGGTTTAGCAAACCAAGCACCTTAGTTATCTCTAGGTTGAGGTAGGAGCTCAAGTTCGATGCCATCGGGTGTATCCATCTACGGCAAAGAGAAGACGACGAGGAGGAGCCTTTCAGGCCACTACAAGGAGCAAGCAAGGAGGAGAACCACAAAAGGAAGTGAAGGAGTTTAAGACCTAGGTATAACCATTCTACATAGTAGCTAAAACTTGTAGTATTTTTGTTAGTTTTTGTTTAGCAAAGATCCTTCATGGATGGTCCATGTTACCTAGTGGGGAAATTTTGATTTTTACCTATTCCGCCTCCCCGAAAGAACCGGGGTGGGTAACGTGGACCTAACACTATAGACCAGCCGTAGAACGGCAAACCCAAGCCTCATTAATGGCACCGCTGAACTGCCGCAAAGCCTAAGGTTTAAAGGCGTTCTCATGGTCATTATATCGAGTTAGGGTTTCATTCTTCTAGAGGGTCCGTAGAATTACTTACATGTTTCTCCGAATACTTTAAACTTGGAAAATGGGTTTCTGACATTCGATCGTTTTCTTTTGACTCTCAACGTATCTGCGTGAAGTCCTCTCAAGCTGGAATCAATCAATCTGATGACCTCACATCGGGGTGTGGAAACGAATCATATGTCCTAGTCATTCATCCTTGGTGACTAGCGATCTTCAATCATCTCTCCAAGTACAACTCATACTGCAATAGTTTCAAACATCTGGGGCAATATCTCCTCATTCGCCGTCACAATTGAATCTTTCGTCCTCACTCTGAACTGTGCCTTAATCATCAAGAGTAATCGGTGCATTGACGGTCATCACATTCCGGTTGGCGTCTATTAGTGGCCCAATCCTCTAGTGCTAATCTGCACGTCCGAGTAATCTTGTAAAAGTGATCCATCAAACGCTCCTGGCGCGAAAACACAATAAAACGACGCCTCTATGCAATCGTATGTCCCTGGAATCACGCCCTGGTCTGTCCTCGTCCGTGATGAGCTTGTGCTGACGCAACTCTAGCCACAGCTCTCTCTGCCTATGCAACCGTGGTAGTAAAACCATAAACCGATATCGATGAGGATATATCACGAATGAATATAATAATGTGCAAGGAAATGTACATCCTAAGGCTTCTTAAGCGGAGTAGCGTATCGTAAGTATGCCGCGGAACATACACACAGTACGTCACTCTCCTTAAGTTACCTACTCCATCAACTAAGGTCAACCTATGCGACGAAAGTTCGGGTCTAATAACCCCTCGACTAAGTCTAAGTTCCGTAAGGTCAAGCCTAGATTCCGTATATATACAAATGCCCTAGGCTCCGCATTGTCAAACATAGACTCAAACCACGGTTAACCTAGCGCTCTGATACCAACTTTGTCATGACCCAAAATGACACATGACTGGCACTTGAATCATATGAAGTCTATAGGACCCTATCTAATTCAAGTAAGCTAAAAATCCCAGAAATCAAAAACCATTTGAAGGAAAACTTGTTTTAAAGCAAGTAGTTTTAATAGCATAAGCCGAATTATGCGTTTTAAAAAACATCAAATCTTTTCTGAAAATTTCTGCAATGATAGGTTAATTGATGGGACTGCATTACATTAATGCAAAGCAAACAAACCAAAGCTGAATCGTTGGAACAAATTTTAAAACCACTCGTTATTTTAAAACAGCAGACTTTTAAATGCGGAACTTAAACCACACCTTTTAAAAGATATCAGGTTCCTTCGATTATTTCAAGTTCACTACGTTCACGGTTTCTCCAAAACCATTTGTAGCCCTCCGTCATTTCATATGAATAGTCAGTAGTATTCAAGCTATTTTTTTTGGCCTTCGTCAAGGCATAGTGATTGGTAGCTGCCGGGTGTTCCGATGTAGCATAGATAGATGTGTTGGTTTGGGACAGTCGTATTACTTTGTTGGCCTTCGTCAAGGGTATATATGGGTGGGTTCAAATTAACCTGGACAATGATGGGTAGAACTTGACATGTGACTAATGATTTGTTGGCCTTCGTCAAGATCATAAGAGCATGGGGAAAAAATTCGCATCGGGAGTTTCTAAAGAAACTGAAACTTTCTAGTGCTGCATACCATTTGGAGTTTGATAATGTTGGTAGGATTCTTCAGCATTATCACACGATGATATTTGGATCCCGATCCTACTGTGAGTATCCGGTACTCCTCGGGAGATTCTTCACTTAACGATCAATGCTATAAACCAAGTAGGTGTCTAGAACAGTGTTAGCGGGGCTACGCCTCCAGGGAAAAGAGGTTATTTAATTATGGAACTTCGCGAAAGCGTCATAAAACCTCCCTCGAAGTACCGACACTAGCCTGGATGAACGGTTAAGAAAGCATTGTACGGTGAGATTAATCCTGACTAATTCTTCTTTTATGGTTTGAGGAAGGATTCGAGAAACAATGGGAGCCATCCTGTTTAGATAAATTAAAAACCAATCTAAATTTGCAAGAGTATCATGCTAAGTGTTTTCTTCACTCTCTCTTAATTGCAGCGATCCAGTGACCAGACATAGGTTACATCTAGATAATAAAATGATTGAATCTGACTATAAAGACTGGCAAAGGTCTGTCCAGATGTCCATTACCTATGACAAGTTAGACCACCTCATTACTACTCAAGCCCCCGCCATCCCAGGTCCAGTTTCCACCATCGTGGATAAGGATACCCGTAAGACAAGGGAAAAAGAAAGTGCGAATGCCAAGTGTCTCGTGTTGGACTCAGTGGATGGTGTAAACCAGAGGCAACATGAGAAGATGGACTTAGCTTCCATCTTCCCCTATAACAACGATTTATATGGAGAGCAATCTCGTATCGCAGGATATGAGACCTCGAAATATTTGCTTCAAGTGAGGTTGGCTGTCGGGTCATCTGTAAGGGACAACGTCCTTACGATGACTAGCTATATTGATGTGCTCACGGACCTGGAGACTAGGTTGGGAAACAAGTCGTATGCTGACTTGTTTCTACAGTCCCAACCATCTACTTTTGCCTAGGGGAAGAAAGTCATACTTTCAGTTGAGGGCACCCTGAAGTATACCAGGGTGACACCCACTCAGCTTATTGGGGAATCATCCTCTTCTGCATCCAAGGCGAATGCAAAAGGTGAGAAGAAGAAGACCTCCACAAAGACGATATGTGGTGACAGTAGGATAGAAGGACAGGGAGGGGCAAAAGTTTCTGGGCTAACAGTAGGGAAGGAGGTATATTCCTATTGTCACAGGAAAGGGCATTGGCAGAGGGATTACAGGTCTTTAATAGCCAGAATCCAAGATCCGGAGTTGTTGTGACTTCGACTTCGGGTGTGTTTGTAATAGAAAACTTTATGTCAATTAACTCTACTTCCTGGGTACTAGATACCGGATCAGGATCTCAAATCTATAATTCATTATAGGCTTTGAGAAACCGTAGAGTTATCAGGTTAGGTGATATGACTTTCAGAGTTGCGAACGGAATGAGCGTGGACGTTGAATCCGTAGGGGAATATCATCTTGGATTGACAAATGGACAGATATTGATTCTACGTAACTGTTTGTATGTACCTAGTCTAGCTTGTAATATCATATATGTATCCTTACTCTCTATGGAAGGATATAATTTTACATTTGTAAGAGATGTGGTCCACATCCACCTAAATCAAACTTTGATTGGGTCAGGTATATTAGATAACAGAATATACGTATTAAATCAAGCTCAGGTTTTCGGTATCCAAAACACACTTAAAAAAAAGTCTCTGGAACTAAATCATGCTTTCTTATGGCATTGTAGACTGGGTCACATCAATGAAACACGGTTGACGAAGCTACATAGTGAGGGATATTTGGATCCGTTCGAATATCAGTCTTATGCAACTTGTCAATCTTGTCTCATGGGAAAGATGACAAAGACTCCGTTCACTAGACACGGAGTAAGAGCGAGCGAGCTCTTGGGACTCATACACAGCAATGTATGTAGTCTACACATGCGTGAAGTGGTTATTCCTACTTCATTACTTTTACGGATGTTTCTCAAGGTATGGACATGTCTTCTTGATGAAGCATAAATCCGAGGCCTTTGAGAAATTCCGGGAATATAAGAATGAAGTGGAAAAACAAACAGGAAAAAGTATCAAGACACTAAGATCTGATCGAGGTGGTGAATACTTATGTGCCGAGTTCCTGGATTATCTAAAAGAGAATGGAATTCTCTCTCAGCTTACTCCTCCATACACACCACAACACAACGGTGTATCGAAAAGGAGGAATCGAACCCTATTGGATATGGTTCGTTCCATGATGAGTAAGGCTGAGTTACCACGATCCTTCTGGGGTTATGCACTAGAATTAGCTGCATAACTATTGAAAAGGTTCCAACCAAGACTGTGCCTACCACACCATATCAGATGTGGAGTCGGAAGAAACCCTATCTTAAGTACCTTAAGACATGGGGATTCCCAGCTTTTGTCAAAAAGCATCATGCGGACAAGCTCGAGGCACTCTCAGTACAGTGTAAGTTTATGGGATATCCAAAGAACTCCAAGGGGTATCTTTTCTATTACGCAGAGGAGCAAAAGGTCTTTGTTTCTCGTCATGCCTGCTTCTTAGAAATTGAATTTTTAGAAAATCAGATAAGTGGGAGCACAATAGAACAGGAAGAAATTCCAGAAACACAAGCTATTGCTGAAAGCTTAGTAGAACCGGAGGTTTCAGAAGAACCGGACATTCCAGCGCCACTCCGTAGAAGTAGTAGGCAGTCTCATCCGCCCGAGAGATACTACGGTTTTCTCATAGACGGGGATCGAGAGGATTGCATCATTGACAATGATGAGCCTACTAGCTTCCAGCAAGCCATTCAGAGCGGCGACTCGGTAAAATGGCTGGATGAAATGCGGACCGAGATGGAGTCCATGTACACCAACAAAGTATGGACTTTGGACTTTGCTCCAGAAGGGGTAAAACCCGTAAGCTGGAAATGGATCTTCAGAAAGAAGATTGGTGTAGATGGACAGGTATAAACCTATAAGGCTATACTTGTTGCAAAGAGTTTTCGTCAAAGACCTGGTTTGGACTATGATGAAACCTTTTCTTCAGTGGCTATGCTCAAATCCATTCGGATCCTTCTTGCCATTGCCGCCTTCCACGATTATGAGATCTGGCAGATGGACGTAAAGACAGCTTTTCTAAATGGAAATTTTGAAGAGTGCGTCTATATGGATCATCCAGAGGGTTTCATTCAGAGTGGGAGCTGCGGGAATATGTGCAAGTTGCTTAAGTCCATTTATGGACTAAAGCAGGTATCGCAGAGTTCGAACATCTGTTTTGATGATACAGTCAAAGAATTCGACTTCATCAAAAATCCAGATGAACCATGCATATATAGTAAGATTGTAGGGAGAAATGTAGTATTCCTCGTATTGTACGTGGATGATATTCTCTTGATAAGAAATAATATTCTTATGCTACAATCAGTCAAAGGATTCTTGTCACAAAGGTTCTCCATGAAAGACCTGGGTGATGTCAACTATATTCTGGGGATCCAGATCTATCCTGATAGATCTAAGAGGATGTTGGGACTTTCACAGTCAAGATACATCGACACCATACAGAAAAGATTCATTATGGAAGATTCAAAGCGCGGTAATCTACCGACTTGTCAAGGAACCACCCTCTCCAAAGAGATGTCTCCAAAAACTGATTTGGAAAGGGCCCGCATGTCAACTATACCCTACGCATCTGCAGTAGGCTCTATAATGTATGCGATGTTTTGTACCAGACCAGATGTAGCATACTGTTCAGTCGAAAATATTTCATTTTGTAACATAACAATTTCCTCATTATTCTAATCATCTAAGGGTGTTTGTTATAAATATGACACATATCACAGAATCATCTGGAAAATACCAATTACCACGTGTTGTACATTATAACTGGCATTATGAAGGAAATTATATGTTTAGTATGTCATGCATAATTTTCTATATCTCTCAACACTTTTCAGCAAGATTTTGTGCAGAAAATTATTCTGGTCAAAGAATCGGATTCGCAAAAATTACCGATAAAATACAGCAAGTCAAAGACTTAAAATCTGGCAGAGATTCAGAAGAGATTTAATGATTCCAGACATCAAAAGAACATCAAAACTCCAACACCAAGACACCCCAAGAAAATGAGCCAGTGAACTCACTATATGGCCGCGGAACCGCGGCCGAGTTGGCCGAGTTGCCGCGGTTCCGCGGCCCAGTTGGGGGCTCCGATGACGTGTTCTCTCCAGACGCTTCATTCTAACAACCTTGCTTCCTCAAGACACTTTATTATCACGTGGCTTCTTCTGGAAGGCTCTGCATAACAACCTTCTTCTAGAAGGCTCCTTGTAACAATCTCATTCTAGAAGGCTCTCTCTAACAACCTAGATTATGAGGGAAGATTCATTTGAGATTTATAAAAGGGGATCTAGATCTAATGGTTGAGGGTTGTTGAAAATTGAGCTAAATCATTGCACAAGTTGAGTGACACAACTTGATCCAAAACAACATTCAAATCAAATTCCAATTCAAGATCAAGATCCATTGAGAGCATTATCAAGCAACTACTCCAAAGATCCTTTATCGCAACGCCGATCGTCATCAAGAGCAAGAGATCAACGATGATCCACGTCTCACGGTGATCGAGCCACGCAAAGATCGACGACAAATTCACTTCTTCAATGGAGCGATCGAGAGCTTAGTCTTGTACCTTGAATTGAGGAATTGTGTAAATTTGAAGAAGATTTAATAAAGGTGATCATTACTATTAGTTTTGCTTTCTTTGAATTCTTGCATTATGAAATTTCTTGTTCTTGATTCTTTAATTTTCATGATGCGTAAGTGAAATCTCCACTTGTAAAGGAAAAGAGGAAATCGGTTGATCAAATGATGATGAAATTCTTTTACTAATCTTAAGTCTTATGCGAATTGTGAACTTTAGGAAAAAGAATCATTAATGACCTAATTTGGAGCGAGATCATATTCTTGATTATTTCGTTGCAAATTAGGGATCAAATGATTGATGATTCTCTTTGCTAGAGGCTAGATTTGAATGATGATCAATGAAAAGACACGGAATAGTGAAGGAGAAACCCTAGTTTCTTCAATAGATCCCTAATCTTCATTCATCGTCATCGATCTAGCTATAATCCATCAATATATAAGATTTATCATATTTAGTATTCATCATTGCTACTAATTCAATCGATTCCTACAAGCTATTCTATATAATCTTGATAACTAAATTGATTTGGACATCTTCTTAATTCTTGAATATATTCTTGATTTTTTTGAAATGACAACTCAATCAAATCTCGAACTACTTTCTTGAATTTTCTTTTATATTTTCATTTCAATTCATCTAAAGCAAGATCGAACAAGTACTCGCATCTCAGGGGACGATCCTTATTCATTAACGAGCTATATCGACACCGTCAATTGATTGTGGTTATAAATTCTTTGGTTGTGAACACTTTACATTTCAAAACACGATCCGAAATTTAGATCAATCACATACGAATTGAGCGTTGTAAGCCGGTATCAGTCAAACACATGGGAGAAGCACTGGATAGCAGTAAAGAACATTCTCAAGTACCTGAGAAGGACTAAGGAGATGTTTTTGGTGTATGAAGGAAAAGACCTCCAGATCGAGGCCTTTGCTGACTCCAGCTTCCAGAGTGACAAGGATGACTCCAAGTCCATGTCAGGTTATGTCTTTACCCTCAATGGAGGGCGGTTTGTTGGAAAAGCTCCAAGCAGGACACCTTTGCTGACTCGACGATGGAAGCGGAGTACATAGCTGCTTGCGATGACGGAAAAGAAGCTGTCTGGATGAAGATGTTCCTCACAGAACTTCGGGTGGGTCCGACCATTGTTGATCCAATACCTCTGTATTGTGACAACAACGGCGCTATAGTTTAAGCGAAGGAACCTAAGTCCCATCAGAAGTCCAGACACATTTTGAGGCGGTACCACTTGATCAGGGAGATCGTAGATCGCCGGGAGATCGAGGTGAGGAGAGTAGATACAGAGAATAACACTGCAGATCCACTCACGAAGGCCATCCCTCAGACACAATTCGAGTGGCTGATCGAGATGATAAGTCTGCGATACGCCAGTGCATGGCCCTAGTGCAAGTGGGAGATTGTTAGAGTATATGCCCTAGAGGCCATTATTATATCATACTGGTTTGTATATTACTTAATGGAAGCTTGGGATATTTACAGTTGTATTGACAGTCTTTCTCAAAATGGTAGTATGTTACTTGGTTTGTTTCTACTTCAATATGTGCATGTGTTTCTTTTAGCATATCGCTTATACATATTAGTGGAGCCCTTAGGATCTTTGCTTGATTACCAGCGTTGTGATGGCAGTCACACTAGTGGGGGCTTGGTAATCTACAAGCACATCCTTATACAGCTCCCTAGTCGTAGGATTATCGAGACGGGGCATCGATACTCCGAAGTAGACTACTGTATACGCTACTCATCCCAGCAGGGGAGATGGTCTGTCCCACAGCCATTAGTACGTCGTACTGGAGATAGTATGCAGGTGCTCGTTAGGTTATGAGTACACTGGACAAGACATGTCGGGAACTGTTGGTTGGTATTATACCTATCGTCGGGTAGCAGTTCCCAAGTGACATGAGTATAGCTTAGTCCGTCGATTTGACACTACTACTTCTCCTCGAGTGTGTTCCTATTGTACTTTGATTACTATCCTACCACGGCACAAAGGAGTCATGAAAACATGTAGTAGTAAGGTGCAGTCCTGAAGCTCTTGGAGGTAGTGGTGGTTAGACAGGATTCGTCTCTCCCGGTATTGGGGGTTGATATCGCGCTTTGTTTGGAGAGCCATTACACAAAGTCCATGGATAGAGCAAGTGAGATTTACTTGTAGGCGTTCCAGTAGTTTCTCAGGGTGTTCTGGGCTACACCCCGACATGACCTATACTACTATTAGGGGTCAGACGTTTACCACCCCCCTAAGCCCGATATGCGATACTTTTAGACGAATAGACCGGACTGTACGGAGATTGTCACATTCAGGCTCAGTAGGAGTTCGGATGGGTTTTCCTCATCGGACTTCTTATCGACACTACCTGGGGACCGTTACGTGCAGCTAGTACCGCTTATGGCCTGTGGTTAAACCCACTGCCAGCATAGTGTCGAGTCTTTAGAGTCCCACACAGAGAGTTTCCCTGCATTGGGCAAAAGGTGTAGAGGCCGTATAGTTTTACGGCAAGGCTTAGATCACTTACGTACACTTGTGCGCTTATGATGTTCGGGCGGATAATACTAGTGGGATTTGGTTTAAGCCGGATTCTAGTATTATATTGATGGATCAGTTTCGTCTCTTTGTATTGGTGTTTCTCGGAACACGAATGCGGGTATGTATATACGGATGTGAAGAGCACAGAAGGAGACACCTCATTAGGGTTTTGACCATTTACTTGATTAAAACAATTATGAGGCGGAGGAAAGTATTTGTTATTTTTGTAAATGATAAATGTGGCATGGCTACTTGGATTGACTGCTTGACTTGGTTTGACTATTTTACATGGTTTGACCACTTGACTTGGTTTGACTCTTTGACTAGATATTTTGTGGCACTAGATATTTTTGGGTGAGATATTTTCCTGACATGAGAGTAGTCAAGTCAAGGGAGCCAACACATTTTTCATTTGTAAAAATACTTTTTCTTTCCTCAAGTGAGCTCTCATGCTTGCTCTCTTCTTCCTCCTCACTACAAACCCGAAAATCTCTTATGTGTTGAGAATCCTAAGGTTTCAAGAGACAAATAAATCCATCTTCATACTTTACATTACATAGGACATCAAGATTAGCAAGCTTGTTGCCCTAGTTACCTCGGTTTTGAGGTGGAGCTCGGATTATAGATTCTCGGGTGGATCGTCTTTGACTCGAGGAGGCCCTTGAAGAAGCTACGATCCGGATCGATCCATGGAGCCTACGTAGACGAGGAGGACATCGATGAAGACCCGAAGGACAAGTATCGTGAGGTATAACTTCGTATCCGAGTAGTTAAACCTCAAGTAGTTTGCTAGCTAGGGTTTATGAACGATCCTTGGTTCTAGTCGGTGTTGCGAAGCTCGTAAAAATAATTTTTTGCATATTCCGCCTCCCCGCGAACACGTGGGGTGCACAGCATCGACTTACAATAGTCGAGTTATCGGATCAAGTGTTGATTCAATAAAATGATACATATTATATTAGTCGGTTGTATGAGATATAACCGGATTATTAAATCAAGTGTTGATTTATTAATTTAATGAATAATTATATATTTGATATATTAAATTACATTAACTAATATATATGCTCACTTGACCATTTGTTTTTTCTCACTTTTGGATACATGATATATATGTGATATATGTTAATGTATCATGCTAGGTTATACATGCAACTTGGGTGTATAAGAATCATACCATGCTATATGTGTCACAACCCGAAAGTACGGAACATGACCGGCACTTAGATTACGAAGCGTCTAGAGACGCAACGTAACCTAAGTAAGCCGAAGCCCAGAAATCTAAAGCATAAAAGGAGAAGAAGTAAAGGAAAACATGAAGAAAACAAGTTTAAAAGCATCATCCAATTTTCTCAAAAATTTCGGCAGAATCTCCTTTGTAAAAACTGGCCCCAAACGGGTACAACAAGTATAAATACATATAAACAATAAAAAGGCATCCCCAAGCGGGAGCTAGCTCTACGCCAACAGGCGGAAACAACCACACCAATGCACAATAGTATACAACGCCAAAGGGCGAGGCTCAAAACTTAAAAGAAAACAAATCCACCAGATACCATAATAATACAAGCGCGACTCTAAGGTCGAAATAAATAACTGGTCCAGTAAACTATCAAGTAATACAAGTTTGGTTGATGGAGCTTTCTAGATACAAATAAAATAATAGAAGTACAATGGCGGTCCAGATACAAGTGAACCAACCTACCGTGCAAATCACCCGGAGTGAAAAGATGTGCCAGCAAGCTACTAGGAAAACCTGTACATCGAACCTGTAATAAAATTTGGCACAACGGGGGTGAGTTTCCAACTCGTGAGTAGAAGATATCTGCGAAAAGAAATCGAATGCATGACGCTATCCTAGGTCATAATAATATACTAATATACTACTAGTCATCAAGTAAAGATAGGATAATAAGCTACGTGAAAGTGCAAATGCTCCGTGCTCGTGTCAGTGCCTCATATAGTACTATGTTATATGAATGAGTATGCATGCACCATGAATGTAAAATAACCAATCCTGAAATCTAGATATATCTGTATAAGAAATCTTTAGCTTTTATCATGGTAAAATGTGTATAGAAATCTGAAATATCAACGATGAAATCCATGGAAATCCGTGTCAAGCATCGACACAAAACATGTAAATCTCTAGTCTCAATACCTCATAATCTCAATGTCTCATAGTCTCAATGTCTTGGGCTCCGTCAGTCTGGATCGGCCCATACCATCAAATCTCACGACAACGGTCGGTATCCTCCGGATATCCGCCGCGCCAGACATCACCAGTAGGTAGCCTTCCCCTGCCAGGCTCATCGTCTGCAACTCGATCTTCTTGCCCCGAGGTACCATACCGGGCCCACCATGTACTTGAGACGGTTCATCCACTCCTCGAATCGGGTCTCGAAATCCAACAGAAAACATGAAATCTCATGGTGGAAGACACATACATCACGAGAAAACCGCATCTTATATTTTAAAAAGAGAGGAGGAGAGAGAGAAGTTTTTATATATTCTTGCGGTTTTCCCCAAAATCCAGAAATCTCATAAAAATCCAAAATCCCAAAAATCATGAGTAAGTATATGATAAGTGTCGGCATATGCCCCATAATACTGCATGATAACATGAAAATATGAATGCATGAATATCTAAGTAATAAATGCCATGTCTAGACTAACATCTGAGAGTAATCACAATACTATATCGATCTAGCTTCTAGCTGATTTTATCAA
Source organism: Agapanthus africanus (assembly GCA_030015575.1). Taxonomy (NCBI): domain Eukaryota; kingdom Viridiplantae; phylum Streptophyta; class Magnoliopsida; order Asparagales; family Amaryllidaceae; genus Agapanthus; species Agapanthus africanus. Next base: position 515,382,325 of record JASDDO010000014.1, read on the forward strand.
TATAAGATAATATGATATAAAGTGTACGTGACATAGCAATTACCGATGATGATGTGTGTGAGCCGGCAAATAAGTGTTCGTGGAATATGCGCATCATCGGTAATGGTGCTGGTGTCCTAACAGGCAAAGTGTTATACTGAATATAAAAATATATGAATGAACATGCACCATGATGATTACAGTCTGAAAGTAAAGACGGATGTGTATTATCCACTCATTTAATATACAAATATAACTACAACTATATGTCTCGAGCCTAAACTAGTGTCCATCTAACCCCCTAAGGAACTAAACCTAAGAAACTAGTCGATAAGAAATAAGAGTGTACCTAAAGTCTGGGTCTATATCTCTAATAGTCGGCGATCCAGCCTCAATAGCGTCACGTACATAGTACGACTTTCTCGAATCAAGAGTGCGGATCAATCATCACATCTATGCCTCGTACGGTAAAATCCATCGTACAACATCCTAATATCGGGGTACGGGTCAAGTATCACCTACGTGTCTCATCATTCGTGTAATATCATTATCAACACATGTCATGATCAAGGTACTATACTATAATAGCATACATCAATCATATATCATTGCCAGCATAAATATACATCGTTAATTTATCCTCAGAAATATCATGTCATATGTATCATATTGTGATCAAGTTACACATATATCATATCGAAATCAAGTCACACCTATATGATGTCGTAATCAAGTCACACATATATCATATCAGAATTTCAGGCACAGGTTACGGTCTGGGTTCTATTTTAGAGTCACATATACTTCAATATCATCACCACCCTTTTATTATTTACGTATACCTATTCATTAATCTCATTTCCTAATGATCCGCCAACATCATAACACGACTGTATAGCCAAGAATCACAGCATCAAGCCCAGTTATATTGTTTCATCCCCGTGTATCATATCACATCCTTGTATCACATATATGTATTGTGTATATATATGCCTACACCTAGTCCTATACATGTGTACACATACACATATACATCAAGTGAAGTCTCTGTGTATGCGTGTGTGTGTCTACCTGAAACCTACGAATCTCTTCCAAGGTATTCATCCTCTGGTATGGTCCTTCTAAATCAGTCTAGTCTAACCTAGGGTCATTACTAGGGTCCTACTTATCAAGAATCTAAGGTCACGTCTGGCTTCCTAATGACAATAAGTACTATTCCTATTCTACGCTTGCGGGGGTGCTAAACGCCATCCACCCGACTTCCCCCCGTAGATATACATCTACTCACCTGGTCCGTGTCTGCCGAAGACGGTATCGCCATCCTCTTCTTCATCGTCCGAAGTCCACGTGAGGGGTACCTATATGCAAACATATATAATATCGTAAACTGAATCACGGACAAAATCAAAACGACGCACGAAACGCGCATAGGTTGAAACCTATGTTCCGTTCATGCAAAAGAACCATATACCGCTCGATATCGGTGTACCAACGCCGATTGATCGAGATAAACATCAACAAACAACTTGTATTTTAAAAAGACTTATAATATAAAACATGATTTAATCCATCGAAACCCTAAAAATCGATCAAATCGTCCGATTTCGTAAAACCCGAAAATGCCAATTTACCGTTTTACTTCAAACTTGATGTTTAAATGAAACTAATGGTCTTAATACATATTAAATAGCATAACTAGATTATACAAACCACTACTATATTTTTGTTACACAAATTTGTATTAAATTGGAATATCTAGTTTACAACTTTTATCAATTTTCAACATCTTACAAGCAAAATTCCACAATTCCACAACTAAACTTGATTTTGCATGAATTAATGTATTAAACTAAAATTCATGATGATAATAATATAATGAAACCATAAATTATATTTTAGATCTCATTTATTTAAGAATTTCTAAAATCTAGTTAAAAAAAATAGCATTTTTCTCACAATTTCTCAATTATCAATAAAAATTAGTAACCAAATTAAGTTTTTCATTCCACTAACAAGTTAATACTCTCATTAAAACCACAATATGGTGATAAAAATATAAATTATAATTTATTAACACCAATATATATGTTTTATAGAAACCTAGTTAGCAAAAATATTTAATTTAAACAATTTTAAATGAACAAATTATAATTCAACAACCATGCAAGATTTTCCAATTCTAAAAGTGTTAAACTAATTATAATAACCCTACTTAATTAATAAAAATCATAACTTGATTTTATAAACCCTAACTTGAATTCTAAACTTGTAAATAGAATTAATTAGGAAAAATCTAAATATGCTAGATTAAACATTTAATAACAATTAACCATATGGATAAAATTTATACCTCAACATCATGAAATCCAAACGTGAAAATAATCCTCCAAAATAATGGTTTCCATCTCCAAAATCCATGCTAAGTAGGTCAAAGAATATTGGGTAAAGATTGAATATGAATTTTGAAGTTTATTTTGGAATTTTTGATGAAATTTTGTTGATTTTAAATGCACGTGAAGTGGGGGAAAATTTTTGGGGCAGCCAAGGGTGAGGGCCGGCCACAACTAGAGGAAAGGGAGAGAAGGAAAAGTGTGTAGCCAAGTGTAGAAACTTCCTTCATAAATTCATTCTTTATGTCATTTCAACTTTTATTCATTTTCTTTCTATTTTTCAAAAACAAAAATAATTTCTAGAAACCACTTGAATTTTCAAGAGAGGGGGCTGCCAAGGCTGGAAAAAATAGTGTGAGGGAGTAAAAGAGAGTGTGGGTGTTGTTTGGGGAAAAGATAAAAGTTGTACCCCGTTCCATTTGCACTAATTTCACCGAAAAAGCCTTTTTCTTCGATATTTTCTAACACCGGTTAACAACCCATTTCAATTTAAAAACCACATGTTAAAATTTTGTTTAATGTGTTATAATGCACAAAATTTGTTTAAACTCATACCAGTTTGTATTTTTCCCGAATTAAATGTATTGGTGACGGCTTAAAATAATATTAAAATAATTAATTACGGAAATTTTTTCAGAAATTTTGAAATTTCATCAATGGCTCAATAAACACCAAATACTAGCAATTACATAGCTAGAATATGTATATTTAATTTTAAAATAAAGATATTTGTATTTTGACTTTTTACAGAAAACCCCCTTATTTTACCGATTTTCCGAAATTTCACCAAAACGATTTTCAAAACATTACAATATGATAATGATTAGGTTTTGTTTATCTTATTAATTCAAAATTAGTGGAAATTTTTCATGCTTGGAAGCTTGGAGAAGCTTGAACCATCTTCGACAAATTCCACTTCTTTTGTTTTATCTAAGATATTTATTATGTTGGATATATGTATGCCCTAGAGGCCATTATATTTATAGTGGATGCTTGGACATGTATATATATATAGATGGATTTCTTGCTCGACATGATAGTATGCTATCTGGTTTACTTTATCTTGACATGTTCATTTGATCATGCATATTACTCATTTGGTACATGTTGATAAAGCCCTCAAGATATTTTCTTGACAACTGCATATCCTTGAACTGTTCCTAGTCATAGGTGTATCGAGACGGGGCATCGATATTTCAGAGTAGACTAGCGTATACCATTCTTGTACCATATGATAGGTGATGGATGATCCCATATCCATCTGGTGTGGTGACACCAAAGATTGTATGCGGGTGCTCAGTAGAGACTGGGTACACTGAATGGACTCGCCAAGAACTTATATTTGGTATTATATCTATCGTTGGATACAGTTCTCAGGTGACACCGGTACTGGTTAGTCTCTAGACCCGAGATCTTCATAGAGTCTTGTGTGTCCTCCCACTGTACTTTGATCTCCACCCTACCATGGCTTTACTGAGTCGTGAAAACAGGTGGACATTGGGTACAGCCCCGAGGCACATGGAGGCAATGAGCGATAGGAGAGGTTTCGTCTCTCTCGGTATTGGGGGTTGATGTTGCGCTATGCTCGATTGGCTATAACAGGAAGTCCCTGGCCAAGGCTGCTGAGATTTATTGATAAGTGTTATCAGTAGTTTTTCGATCTGCTATGAGCCATACACCGACATGACTTATTAAGTTATTGGGATCGACGATACCATCCCTAGACTCGATATGCAGCATATTTGACGACGAGAACGGATTGTACGGTAAGTGTTGCCAGTTGGATCGACGAGAGTTTTGACAGCTTCGCTTGTTTTTCTTCTGATCGCTCAATACCCGGGTGGTCATTACGTTTAGCTGACTGCTTGCGGCCTGTGGGTGTTTGATGTGATCATCACCTACTGCCGGTATATTGACGAGTCATAGAGTCCCACACAGGAGTTTCCTAGCTCAGGCAAAACGATGTAGTGTGCATATGAGATATGCGCGGGGACCCGATTAAATACGTGTATGTGATACCGTATATTAATCGGGCGTTTTTCTATTGGTCGAGTCGTATGTGATATGACCGGTTTGTTAAATCAAGTGTTGATTTAACATTGACTTTATAGCTCACTGATTGAATACGATTTCCGATTGTGTGTTGGTTTATAGAAAATTGTATTTAGAAATCACAACCAAAAATATTTTGACCGCAATCAATAACGGTGTCAGATGTAGCGCGTTAGTAAGTGCGGATCGTCCACAGGGAAAGTGAGATCCGTTCAATTTCCGATTTAGATGAGTTAAAAATTTAAGGCAAAGAAAAGAAAAACAATTCATGATTTGTAATTGAAGATCAAGAATAAGAAAAATCTAGATCTAAAAGAAAGCATTAAAAACAAGAATTGAGATGTGTGATAATTTCCAACCAACAATCAAGATTAGAAGTATGGCTCGTAGGAGTAGATCGGATCTATAGATGTGATGAGATCTAATGATTACGCATTCTTATCCGTTAACGAATTGATACTAGATCGATTCAAATTCATCGAGGTTTAAGGATCTTGCGAGGAAATTAGTGATTTCGCAACTCATCCTTTGTCCTTTCAATGGATCGCAATCAAATTCTAGCTTCTAGTTAATCAAATGATCAATAGTTGTTCCCTAATTTCGAGTGAACACGATCAAGAAAGCACCATCTTGAAAATAGGTCATTAATCATTTGATTCACTAGAATTTCCAAACATTATAGGATTTAAGAATTGTAAAAGTGTCTAAATCATCATCATCTAAAGATAGTCACAACTCCTACACGAGCGGAGATTACTCAAACATCATGATCACAAACACAATCACAAATTGAGATCTAATCATTATTCTTGAATTAAATGATAAGCAAGAATATAGAAAATTCACCTTTATTTATCGACAATTTTCGTTACAACTCTTTTGAATTTACAAAAGGAAGGAACTAGATTGTCGATTTCGGCTTAGTTCGGCTCCTTGAGTCGCGGATCGGCGTGGATCTCTTGCTCCGTTGAAATCCGGCGTCGCTTCTAAAGGTTGAAGGCTCTCTTGCTTGAATTGCACTCGGGATCTTGATCTTGAGGTTGAATTGGAATTGGGGTAAGGGTTTGAGGCACAAATCGTGTCACTCAACTAGTGGGTAGAAGATGATGGTCATTCTTGAACAACCTTTTAACCCTAGATCTAGGCTTCTATTTATAGGCTTCCCAAACCCTAGATCTAGGATTTGAATTTTGAATTTCCCTCCAAAAGTTTGTTGAGGAGATTTGAATTTCCCTCCAAAAGTTTGTTGAGGAGAAGTTTCTAGATGAAGTTTGTTAAGCCGAGCCTTCTAGATGTGCCACGTGGAGAATCGGGAGTTTTCTGGAAGCTTGGGTGGTTATATGAGACACGTGTAAAAATTCTGAGCTGATGAAGCCACCATAGCGCCGCGGAACCGCAGCGCAAGCGCGCTCCCGCCGCGGAACCGCGGCAGCTCTGAAGCTTTGGAGCTTGGGATTTCTGGTAAATGTTTGGGCTGACATTTGGGCTTGCTTCTGATATGTTGAATTTTGTTTGGCCTTCTGTATCACTACCAGATCTTACATATTGGAGTTGGCGTATCTTTTATCAGCTTCTTTTAGCTTTGTTCCTGCAATTTCATACACAAATATCGAAACAAGTGTTGCACAATACAGGGATGATGCGAAGCCATGATAAACACACAATTTAATCAGAAATGTCGGTTTTAAAGTACAACACATGCAATCTGGTATTTCAGGACTGTTTTGCTAATAAGTGCAATATGAATACCGAACACTTCTAGATGAGTGCAAATGATAGGGAAATTACCATGTTAAAAATGCAGTATTTTCGACTGATCAAATTCCCCCAAACTTATTTTCGATCGTCTCGATCGAACAGTTTTATTAAAAAGAGAAGGAGAAAATAAAGAAAGATGAAAACTAACTAGCACACTTTCGTAGGCAATACGATTTCACTGAGCACGTGCAACAAGCCTTTAAACCTCTAGGTGTCCCTAGTAGGAGGAGTGTTGTCTTCTCAGGGTTTTCAGCGGATTGCACCCACAAAATCCAATAATAAAAGGAAGATCATGAATATTACATTTAAAGACAAGAATCATAAAAGAAAAGCCTTGAAAATTAGGGTTTCCAACTAAGCTAGCTTTTCGGTTGTGATGAGCCCTATCTTAATGGTGATGAAAAGATGTCAGAAATCACGTCCTCCCTCAATAAAACATCGTCTTATTTTTCATTCCTATCTTTCTTCCAAACATCGATCATATCACCCTACGTGTGTGAAAATGACATCCCTACACCCGGAGAATTCAATTCAAGCTATCATACTCCTGCCCATCAGCCTCAGTACTTTTTGATTAATGAATATTTAGATGAGATTTGCTCACACACTTTCATGCGACCGTTAATACTTCTTGAGGTACTAACCGACCGATTACTCATGTGCTTGCTTATTTGGTGTATTTTTCTCGTCTTGCACCACCTCAGGTATAGCAGTGACTCCCAGACTAGTTGGCCTTAGGGCAATAGGTGAAGAGGCACCCTCGCTATAAATTTTTTATTGCCCTCGGTGATAACAAAACCGGTGTCAATTTTTCTCACCACTTTATATTTTCTTCATTTTTTTTTCTTCATACACCGGCTTTAAGACAAGAGCATTTCAAGGTATCCTCTACTATCCCGGGCTTCAAGACGTGTGTAAGTGCGAATAGCAGGGTATCAACGTTCAAAATGTTTTGCATCCAGAATAAGAACTATTTTTCAGACTTATTTTTATCCTCAGATTAGTGACTTCCTTCATCTTACTAACCCTTGGGACAACGGCTCATAACTACTTATTACTAGTTCGTATAAGAAAACTTCTAATTTTCTTGGTTTTCTTAAATTTTTCCAATCTCATGGATGTAATTGTTCACTATCTAATCTTTTATTATCATAAATATTAAATATTTTTATATTTTGAAAATTTTTAAATTTTTTATGAGTTTTGAAAAATTTTGAATTTTTATGGATTTTGAAAAAATTATTTACAAAAAAATGATGAGCCAAAAATTTGTACAAAATTTTTTTATAAGTTTTTTTAAAATTTTTAAATTTTTATGGGTTTTTCTTTAAGAAATGTTTTGTGCTTATGCAAATGATATGCAAATGATGCAAAACTAAGCACAAACCTCCCCCAAACTTGTTTTCAACAGTGTCCTCACTGTTGCCATCTGCTATATCTACAAAACCTGTAAGCCTGGGAGGAATTTATTAGTGGGGGAAAAATATTTATGTAAAGACCCTCCCCCAAACTTATTCTTGGCTCAAAATTTTTTGTAAAAATTTTCTTTCCAAGAGCCAGAAAAAAATGTCCCCCTCCCCAAACATGAGTTATGCAATGCTAAGCTTAGAAAATCTCATGAGGGGGTGAAGAATCATTGGTTGATGCCAAGCTTTGCAAAGACCGAATGTCAACACCAACCATTCGAAAATTTTATCAATGCAGTGCTCTGGTTGGTGGAAGAAGAAGTGGGGAAAGGTTAAGTGGTGGAAGAGAGTGTGTGTGCGTCTCATTTTGGAGAGACGATGCAGTGAATGTGATGGATTACTCGCATTCTTTTTACAGTTCAGAAGAAGGGGTGGAGGTTCAATTTCAATGATTGGGACATGATTCATCTCGACACCCATGTCATTCAAAAATGCGAGTTTTTCAGCGAAGATTTCCTCAAAAGTTTTATCAATACCCCGATGAATAATGTCGTCACAAGGTGCGAGGTGATCTTCAGACTCTAAAAGCAATTCATAATCAGTGTTAGTTGTTGACCCGGACATCTTGGTGGATGAGTCCGTATGTATATGATACATAGTTGGGTCAAAAAACAACGTATGAAAAGAGTCTAGATCGGTATCAGGAGGATCATCAAATTCGCTGCTGTCGATATCCATTAGTCGACAGAACAGACCTGAGCAGTAGGTTCGGAGGGTACACTTCCCAACTTGTAAATGTTCAGCTCTATTGACCTATTCTCGAAGGATAGGGTCATAGAACCATTACGACAGTTGATGATAGCGTTAGAAGTGGCCAAAAAGGGGCGACCTAAAATCACCGGAATTTGATTCTGTGGGTTCGCTACAGGCTGTGTTTCAATTACAATAAAGTCTACAGGGAATATGAATTCCCCGATTTTTATTAACACATCCTCCAGTTCACCCCTAGGTTTGGTGATTGATCGGTCAGCCATCTGGAGAGTGCAATGGGTTGGCTTCAACTCTCCGATCCCTAATTGCTCATAGACTAAGAAAGGAAGTAGGTTAACACTTGCGCCCAGATCTAGTAGAGCACGGTTGATGTGTTTTTCCCCAATAGAAATGGAAATAGTAGGATATCCAAGATCCTTACGTTTCCTCGGTAATTGTTGGGGGAAAGCCGTGTCTACAGTCTTTGCCATGAAAATCTTCTTGGGCACTTGATTCTTCCTCTTCCCAGTGCACAAGTTCTTAAGAGTTTTCGCATAGGATGGAACTTGTTGGATAGCATCTAGAAGGGGGATGTTGATGTTAACTTGCTTAAAAATGTCCATGATCTTCTCCATATGTGGACTCGGTGTGTTAGCCCTTAACCGATTAGGATAAGGTGCTTTAGCAATAAGCGCTGGGTCCATCATAGGAGAAGGAAGTGTGTGTGGACCCGATCCCAGAATAGAGTTGGGGATCGTCGGTGGTAGACTAGAAGATGTGGGATGAAGTGGCGAGCGTTTTGGGAAACGAAGAATAGGCTCGGAAGAAGGTGGTGGGGTAGAAGAACTGGGGTCAGAAATAGGAGTAGAAGTGGAAGGAAATGTCTCAGCCGGGGTATCATCGATAGATTTTTCAGTGTCATCAATCTCTTCCCCAACGTGATTGTCAAGCACTCTTCCAGATCTCAACGTGATCTCATTCACATGATGTGAATAGCCAGGATTGGGTAAGGGTTGAGCTGGAAGTTTCCCTTTCTCTCTTGCACTCATTTCGTCTTTTAGTTGTGCAATTTGTCCTTCTATCGATTTGATATTCTCATTTTGAGAGACAATGATCTTCATCACATTCTCGACGGAAGATTGCAAACTTGCCGTCCCTTGGATGGATTGTTTCATGAAAGTATCCAAGGTTGGTGCTAGTGCAGAGGTAGTATCTGTACCGGTCAATTGCAAAGGATTTTCATGTGGAGCAAAAGTATTGGCCGGATTTTGAAAGTTTTGTGCTTGAAAGGGGTGCTGACTCAAATGAAGTGGTGGTTGCTGTTGTGGTGGAGGGACCCTTTGGAATTGATTCGGATTTGGAACCGTGTTTTGAGATTGTGATTGGTTCCAAGCAAAATTCGGGTAATTCCTCCAACCCTGATTAGATGTAGAAGAAAACGGGTCGTTTCTAGGTCTTTGTTGGTAAGAAGAATTGATATGCTCATGACCTTGAAACGGAGAATTTATTGGATATTCTTCCGTCAAATGAGAAGGATTAGCACAGCAGCCACATACAGTTTTAGAGAGTGACATTTGATTTAGGGCGGCGGCTAAAAATTTGTTTTTCATAGCCTCGAGTTTCTTTTGCATAGCTGAAATTTCAGCTCTAACTCCAATGGAAACTTCCGATTGGTTATTGCCAGCCCTAGATGATTGACTCACACCCTCCCACTGTAAGGATTTTTCAGCGAAATCTTCTAGAAATTTCCAGGCTTCCCCATCATCTTTGGTCATAAAGTTGTCTTGACACATTAATTCAAGGATCTGTCTTGTGTTAGGATTAATGCCTTCATAAATGATTCGGCACAGTTCCCATCTCGAGATGCCGTGATGTGGACATTGGACTAACAGATCCTTGAAGCGTTCAAGACATTTTGAAAATGTTTCATTTGGAAGCTGGGTGAATTGATAGATTTCGCTACGGACTCGAGCAGTTTTGTGATGTGGGTAAAATTTCTTAAGGAATGCTTTGACGAATTCGTCCCAATTTGAAATGGATTGTGCGGTAGTGTTATATAGCTACTTCTCGGCTAAATCGCACAAAGTGAATGGGAGAAGACGAAGACGAAAAGCATCCACAGACAACTGTGAAGTACCCATCAGTGCGCATACATTTTCAAATTTGGTGATAAACACGTATGCATCCTCAGACTCGATACCGTGAAATTTTGGTAGAAGGTTGATGTATTGGGGTTTAATCTGAAAATTTTCCCCGTTAGCTGGTGGAATGGAAAGACAGGTGGAAAGTGGGCCTCGTGTAGGATAGCACCTCTCTTGGAGAGAGATGCGGGGTGGATTCTGCGCACCAACAGACGGCGGCAGAGTAGTGGTAAAGAAGTTCGATGGAGACGGATCCATCGATGTGGGTGTGGTGGTGGGTAAAAGAAAGGTAAATGGAGAAATACCGACTTCGGAGTCGATCGAGGGGACACGGACAAGTCGGACACTAGAATCCCATGTCCAGCCTATCTTGCACTAAAAAGGGTTAGTACAAGTGGCAGCGTGAATTTATAATTAGGGGAAATGAAGTGTTGGTGTTTATTTTGAAAAGTGGACGGATTTTTGAAAAAATGATGCGATCACAAAAAAAAGGCAACAAGCAAAACCCTAATTCTATTGGTCGCCTAGGTCAATTCTCTAGACCGCTCCAAACTGCCAAAAGACAAGTCGCAGGATAAATCCTCCACTGCCTCTTTGTCTCTCCTATGGCCAGGTAAGTACCAGGTAAGTGGGAGGTTCTCCACTACGTAAGTAGTGGGCCTAATTAAGTAACCACTAGCCTTCGACACACTTGCCTTAGACATCACAAAAGAAACGCGGATAAGCAATGAATTACCCACGGCCTTCTTCTGTCCTAAGTGAGCGCGACGGTCCTTAGAGTCATCTCTAGATATTTTTTTAGTTAATGAGGGTCAAATGCGGATGCAAATTTTGTGATTTTTGGGGCTTAGGAAGGGTAATGAACTCTCCACCTAATCTGGATTTGGTCGTTCTCCTTAATATCCATATTAGTTATGCAAACAACCACAAAAATCAAAACAAGCACAATTTAATTTAACTTTTTGCGCGGCGCTGCGATTTTTGCAAAGAAGCCTGCACAAAATGTTAATTGGAGTAGAATTGAGAAGGAGATAAGAAAGATAGAGCTCACTGTGAAAAATCTGCACTGAGAACCCTTCACCTAAGCGCGGAACCATGGCAATGAGAGGCTTAGACCGCGCTTTCGCGGCCGCAGGTACTGATCTCTGCGCCAAATTTTAACAGAAGGTTTCTGTTAACTCCTTGAGTCCTCTGGAATTTTCCAAAAATTATTTAAATTGAACAGCAAGCTCCAGATTTCCTCGCACAAATCATAACAACACGTATTAGTGTTTGCGCAAGTTTTGATATAAAAATAGAGATGGAATAAACTTTTCAACTCAAATTTCAAAGTACGAACAATTAATGCACCCTCCTCGGCAACGGCGCCATTTGATTGAATACGATTTTCGATTGTGTGTTGGTTTATAGAAAATTGTATTTAGAAATCACAACCAAAAATATTTTGACCGCAATCAATAACGGTGTCGGATGTAGCGCGTTAGTAAGTGCGAATCGTCCATAGGGAAAGTGAGATCCGTTCAATTTCCGAATTAGATGAGTTGAAAATTTAAGGCAAAGAAAAGAAAAACAATTCATGATTTGTAATTGAAGATCAAGAATAAGAAAAATCTAGATCTAAAAGAAAGCATTAAAAACAAGAATTGAGATGTGTGATAATTTCCAACCAATAATCAAGATTAGAAGTATGGCTCGTAGGAGTAGATCGGATCTATAGATGTGATGAGATCTAATGATTACTCATTCTTATCCGTTAACGAATTGATACTAGATCGATGCAAATTCATCGAGGTTTAAGGATCTTTCAAGGAAATTAGTGATTTCGCAACTCATCCTTTGTCCTTTCAATGGATCGCATTCAAATTCTAGCTTCTAGTTAATCAAATGATCGGGGATCGAACCCGGGTCACCCGCGTGATAGGCGGGAATACTCACCACTATACTACAACGAATTAGATGAATTGAAACTTTAAGGAAAAGAAAAGAAAACAATTCATGATTTGTAATTGCAATTCAAGAAAGAGAAAATTATTTAGATCTAAGAAAGCATTAAAATCAAGAAGTCGTAATTTGTGATGATTTTTCTAACCAAATATCAAGAATCTAAATGAGGCTCGTAGGAATCGATCGGATCTATAGATGTGATGCAATCTCACGATGATGTATTCTTGTCCTTCGAAGAATAGATACTAGATCGATGATGATCGACGAGAATTAGGGATTTCTAGTGAAACTAGGGTTTCATCATTTATCCCTTGTTCCTTCGTTGATATCATTCACATTCTAGCCTTTAGTAAATTCAAGAAACGATCGTAGATCCCTAATTTCGAGCGATAACAATCAAGAAAGCATCGCAACGAAACTAGGTCATCAATTCTTGAACTTGCTAGGGTTTACAAAACTCGTAGGACTTAAGAATCGTTTTAAGATTTGTTACATCATCATTCTATTGATCTTCTCGACTCTTTGACGAGCGGAGTTTTACTCAAACATCACAACAAGAACTACAATTACAAAATGAGATCGAATCATGATGCAAGAATTTAAAGAAATCAAGATTAAAGAATTTCACCTTTTATTTATATCAACAATTTCATTACAATCGCTCAAGAACTACAAGAGGAAGAACTCGATCGTCGATTTGGCTTCGCTCGTCTCCGTGAGTCACGGATCGGCTTGGATCACTTGCTCGATTGAAGATCGGCTCCGCTCCTAAAAGGTTGAAGGCTTCTCAATTGATTTGGTACTCGGGATCTTGAATTCGGATTGGAATTAGGGTTAGGGTTTCGTACAAGTCTTGTCTCTAGACTTGTGGAAGAAGATGAGAGAGCAAAGATTGAACAACCTTTTAACCCTAGATCTAGGCTTCTATTTATAGGCTTCCCAAACCCTAGATCTAGGATTTGAATTTTGAATTTCCCTCCAAAAGTTTGTTGAGGAGATTTGAATTTCCCTCCAAAAGTTTGTTGATGAGAAGCTTCTAGATGAAGTTTGTTAAGACGAGCCTTCTAAATGTGCCACGTGGAGAATCGGGATTCTTCTGGAAGCTTGGGTGGTTATATGAGACACGTGTAAAAATTCTGAGCTGATGAAGCCACCATAGCGCCGCGGAACCGCGGCGCAAGCGCGCTCCCGCCGCGGAACCGCGGCGGCTCTGAAGCTTTGGAGCTTGGGATTTCTGGTAAATGTTTGGGCTGACATTTGGGCTTGCTTCTGATATGTTGAATTTTGTTTGGCCTTCTATTTCACTACCAGATCTTACATCTTGGAGTTGGCGTATCTTTTATCAGCTTCTTTTGGTTTTGTTCCTGCAATTTCCTACACAAATCTCGAAACAAGTGTTGCGCAATACAGGGATGATGCGAAGCCATGATAAACACACAATTTCCTCAGAAATGTCGGTTTTAGAGTATAACACATGCAATCTGGTATTTCAGGACTGTTTTGCTAATATGTGCAATATGAATACCGAACACTTCTAGATGAGTGCAAATGATAGGGAAATTGCCATGTTAAAAATGCAGTATTTTCGACTGATCACTCACTTTTGTTAAACCCTTTTCTACTTTGATGTATGCATACATGTATGCACATGTTGATGTGTATGGACACATACATGCATATATGGTATCATGGTTGTTGATACACTAATGGTGGCAACGCAAGACTCACATGGGAGTAATTATGTATATATATTTATTTTGGATTAAAGAAAAGGAAAATTCTCTCATGGTTGATAATTCTACACACTCCTTCACTTAACCTTTGCTTTCACCTTGAGTTTATTTTCCTTAGTTGATTTGTCTCCAAAATAAATATATAGATATTTACTAACCCATGGTTAATAGTGAGAGTGACTTTTATTTATATTATTCACTCTCATTTTTATTGTAAGTCTACGCTAGCGCCCCGGCCGTCTACAGACGCCAAATGCGGAACAAAAACTTTTAAACATGGCGCTATCGTATACTTTAACCCGGATCTGCCATTATTGCTAAACTAACAAACTGTAAAGAGTGTAGAATGGTTATACCGAACGATCCGAGTCCTTCGTTCTTCAACCATCATCCCACGCTCCGTTGCGGCTGCTCCGATCTCGTCGATCTCCGATATCCTCGTCGAGGTAGCACCACATGATCGGTTCTTTAAACGGGCTCCCGCCTCTGACACGAGGCAACTCGATCGTCAAGTTTGCTAAAAGAGACGACCAAGATTGATGTAGAGAATGAGTAGATGACTTTGTCTCACTTCGTCCAAATCCGTGGACGATCGGTTAATGAAGTTGCCGAGGGAATTGGGTGATGGAATGAAATGAACTGTGGATTCCATACACCCCAAATCTATCATAATCTTTTTTCCAACCATGAAAAACTATCAAGTGAGAGCGAGAGTGAGGAGAGAGAGAGGGCAAGCCATATATAGCAAGAGGGAGGTGACCGTAGGAGAGGGGGGTGACCATAAGAGAAACCTTCTCACTTTAAAAAATATCTTAAGCAATCCAAGAATGCATTAATACAAAGCATGACTCACTAAACTTAGTCATCCTTTAATAAATGCAACCAATTAGAATACAACACCAATTAGCCTCATCATCACTTCTAGAAGCTTCTAGAATGATGACTCACTCATATCAGAAGAAAAGATAAATCCGTCTTTAACCGAATGTTAAAAGACGGCTGATAGAAAACTGGAAACTGGCAACTTCCAAAAGTGATCCTGAAACAACTTTCAGGATAACCCCGAAACTGTATAAAAATACCCGTATTTGTATTACGACCGAATACAAATGCAACTGAGACAAAGATATTATACCTACTCAATATAATACTCGGATCCGGCTTAAACCAAAGCCGACCAGTATCATCTGTCCGAAAAATAACACGTGCGTAAACGCACGTGCATTTTCCGAACCCTGCCATAATACCATACGGCCTCTACAACGTTTCGCCCGAACTTGGGAAACTGTCTGTGGGGGACTCTAATGACTCGTCAGCACCATGGCAGTGGGTTTAACCACAAACCGTCAGCGGCACTAGCAATGCGTAACGGTTGCCCACGGACTGACCTCAAGGGAGGCTGATGAGCAAACTCAAGGGAGGCCGATGAGTGAACTCATCCAGAAAACCCTACTGAGCCTAACAGTGACAATGTATATACAGTCCGGTCCGTTCGTCAATGAGTATCGCATATCCGCCTAGGGGGCTAGCAACGTCAGACCCCCAATAGCAGTATAAGTCGTGTCGGAGTGAAGCCCAATAACACCCTGAGATACTACTGGTGTACCTACCAGTAAATCTCCTGCCACGGCCGTGGGCTTTGTGTAATGGCTCTCCTAGACACAGCACGATCTCGCCCCCAATACCGGGAGAGACGAATCTCCTGCCGATCCGCTCACGTGCCTCCATATGGCTCGGGACTGTACCTAAAAGTTACCTGTTTGCACGACTCCTTTGAGCCGTGGTAGGGTAGAAATCAAAGCACAATGGGAACTCACACGAGACAAATGACGACCTCAGGTCGATGAACTAACCTGTACACATGTCACCATGGAACTGCTATCTGACGATAGATATAATACTAACTAGCAGATTCCCGGCGAGTCCTGTCCGGTGTACTCATAACCCAATGAGCACCTGTATACATCTTAGGTGATCCAACTGACACCAGTGGCTTGTGAGACCGGCCACCGCCCCTCGTCGGGGTCTCGACTGTACGCACTAGTCTACTCCGGAGTATCGATGCCCTGTCTCGAAACTCCCACGACTAGGGACCACAATTAAGGATATGCATATAAACTACCCAACTCTCACGTATATGATCGCCATCATACTGTTGGTAGTAAAGCAAGATCCTAAGGGCTCTATCAAAGTGTAACATGCAATCAGTCACCTGAACATGTACACGACTGATAAAGGCAAACCAGATAGCATACTATTATCTCGAGTAAGACTGTGCTACCGGGATAGGTCCTCCGCAATCATTGCAATCACGTACCTGCGATCCAATAATTGACTATGAGGGCACTATCTCCAACAATCTCCCACTTGCACTCAAGGCTAATATTGCGATGTCGACTACTCACAGCCCGTGTGAAACCGAACATCCAACTTCTCTACTAATCAGTTTCACAAAGCCCGTTTGTAAAACTATTGTGTTCGAGAAATAGCCTCGGTGAGTGGATCCGCCTAGAAGTTTCTTTCTGTATCTCTCTTAATCTCAAGTTCGCGGAGAAAACTATCTCCCGAATTGAGTAGTACCTATCTTAGAACATGTCTGGATATCTGATGGGACCTTAGTTCATAAATGAACTCCATATCCAAACTTCTTAGACTGAATCGATCACTGAACCTAATCAGTATCGGGCACCTTGCTTCCCACAGTATCCTCTTGGACCACCTGTCCATAATACTGTCCCTCTTCGTCAGAGGGAAAAACTAAAACTCTGACAGTCACTCTGTCATCCACGTCACCTTTGAAGCCTGGAATGATAATCGTCTCCCGAAGGAGGCTGCCGTCATCAAATCCGTAGAACATGTACTTATGTTCTAAAACTGCTTCCTTATGTTTCTCCAGGATTGGATTAATACAAACTTATTGCATCTAGTGCAAAAACAACATTTGGTGTGGTACTTGACATCTCATGATTGACTCAATTGCCTAAGCAAGTGATCTGCCAATCATGCACATCCCTCTCCCCTTTAGTCTATACGACATCTTTAGAGAGGGTGACTCCATCACGTGCAGGTACATCACCATGCTAGGAGTCAACTATTCCAAAAACCATTAGAATATCTGTCAAAGTACCCACATTGGGAAACTACCCAAATCCAGATCTAAAACCATAGATCTAGAAACCAAAATGTCAAATATTATATCCATATCCTGTCTGGAGAAACAACTGTGTGACGACCACAGTACAACCGATCGTAGTATAGGAATTTTACTTCCTACTCTGTGTATGTCTTCCAGATACCATGACATCACACCCTACTACCTCCTTAACTGATCCATCCCCTACTCTGATTGAAGTCAAACCCATGACTGTCACATCAAAATTAGATGATCTATCTCCGCTATATCTGCTCAAGTCTATAAATAGATATAAGCATCTTGCCTACTATGCTTTTGCTGCTCCCACTGACTATGACAACCCTCCTTCCGGGTCTCATATCCTGGAACAACAGTAGTGTCAAGTCTTGGTAGATAAGAACCTCCCTGTCACCGTCTCTGAGGCTACCGAAGTACCTCTCGGGCGTCTAAGGTTACCTACCATACCTGCGGAGTGGCTATTGGAATGTCAAACCTGATTGAATGTATAGGTCCTATTAAATTTTCCATAATCGTTCGCGGTTCTGGAATCACTTCCAGTTCTACCATACTCCCACTACTGTTTTCTGAAAAAGATCCATTTTTACTAAAACTGTGGCGAGTCAAGAACAATATCACTATTGATCTTCCAAATGGTAGAATATCAACCCTCGTCATAGCCAGGGTCAACCCACAAACAGCCATTACAGAAACGTGCCCTGAGTTATCCAGTGTCTGGTTTTAATCATAAGCTGGACAACTCCCCGTACCTTAATATCTTTTAAGGTACGAACTATTCTATATCCAATATAGAAACTTTGGCACTTATTTAATTGGAACCATATTCAAATCATTCAGCTGTCTCCAGTGCATATCAACTTAATGGAAAGAGGCTAATCAGCATTACTCAACTTAGGAATCCATCCAATTATGAGTAACCTGAAAGAGAAAACTCGTTTCTCAAAACCATCACTATCATCTGAATACCAATCACAAGAATCTACATCTTCGATCTCTTTGAAGAATCCCGATACTTGTGATACCTGGTTCTCTACTTTATTCTTATACCCACAACTTCTCAAAACTTAGACCTTGTATTTCTACGAAACACTCGTCTAAATACTAGAGAAGTTATAAGTAAACAGAACATAGTACGAGGACCTACCCCTTTGTCCTGATGGACACTGGACAACATACAATACTCTGTATAAGTCCGCTGAGTTAAACAACTCAAAACTTGTGCGTTGTAGGTGGAAAACTGTACCCTGGCGATTTCCTCAAATATCACCAATTACAACGAATTCCGATATAATGAGGATGATCACCTAATTCCCAATATCTTACTCCCACTCATCATCTGTAAAACCATACAGATATGCGAATGAAACCTGGCAAATACATACCCTTGGAGTAAGTGTCTAATCGGGAAAACAGGTTTTCATTAACAATGCACTGAAACATGAAAATGTTTCGTAGGGGTATCCTGGTATTCATAGCAATGCCTCTTCCATAATCCAATTCATGACTTCAACCGTATATCTCTTTGCCATCTCTCCAAATCCCCTTTATTTGTCTTTAGTCGTTACCTTCTGTACACCATCGTTAGGCTAAATGGTTTTCTTCCTTCCCTACCGTTCGGCACCAGCCTATGGTTTGGAAGAAGACTATCCAGTAAGCATAATAGGTGTACCCTCCTAAACTAAGGAGTACTCGGATCTCGAGAGAAGGTGACGATAAAAAACAACTGAATAATACCTTATTCTTTTAAAGGTGAAATAGGAGTGGCGATGAAGTACGCGGTTTTGGTCGTGAATGATATCAGTCGCAATTTACTTTGCCCTCTTTCTAATCCCTTTATTTTGTCTTTACATATTGCCTTCTGCACACCCTACTTAGGCTAATTGGTTTTCTTCATTCCCTACCTTTCGGCACCAGCCTATGGTTTGGAATAAGACTATCCAATAAGCGTAATAGGTGTACTCTCCTAAACCAAGGAGCTCTCGCAACCTGAGAGAAGGTGATAATAAAAGACAACTGAATAAACCAATTCTATTTCTCCTGAACCTGGATCCATCCTCGAAGAAGTCCCTTCGAGTTCGTATATAACCATACGATGGATCTATCCAATGGAAGTGGATATCCGTAGTAATACGGGTGTTCTGAGAAATGCAAAGGGTAAAAGAAGGAGTGGCAATGACTTATGCAACTCAGGCAATCCAAAAGCCAGTATTTTAAGAAGGTTCGATCAACCTGGTCACTGAGTCATAGTCTAGGGTCGGTCAAAGGTCGCTGCCAAAGAGAGAGAGAGAAAAGAAACACTCTGCATGCACTCTAACCTAGATCAGAATGGTCATCATTTTATCTAATCCGGAAACCTCCCACTGTCCTGTCAAATTCTCCTCCAAACCTAAAGAAGAATCAATCGGGATCACCCGAAGAGTAAACCAACTCATCAGTGGGAATCAGGATCCAACTCTCATCGCATGATAACGTGATGGAATGCATCCACGTTACTCATACTCCAGAAGGTATGCGCATACTTGGCAAGTTTCAGTTTCTTTAGAAACTCCCGATATAGTTTTTGCCCCATGCTCTTATGATCGTGACTAAGGGCCAGCCCACCATAAGTCACATGTCAAGTTCTTCCCATCATTATCTTGTTAATTTGAACCCACCCGTACTCGCCCTTGACTAAGGGCCAACAAGGCTGTACGACTGTCCCAAACCAACTCATCTATCTATGCAACATGTGAACACCCCAGCAGCTACCAATCACTATGTCCTAGCTAAGGGCTAGACCAACATAGCTTGAATACTACTGACCATCCATATGAAATGACGGAGGGCTACGGCTGGTTTTTGGCGAAAAACCTTTAGCGTAGTGAACTTGATATCGCTGAAGGAACCTGATAGCTTTTTAAAATATAGTGACGAAAACCTTCTGCTAAAGAGGTCACTCCCGGTAAAGGGATCTCGGCTCTTTCCTCGTGGAATGAGGTGCAGGATATTCCACTGAATATCGCTATGCAAAGCAACATGTAATCGACTATAGTGAAGTTATTACCCTGACGCAAACTTCTGTCCAAGGGGTCGGTCCCGGTGAAGGGATATCGGCCCTTGCCACGTCGAATGAGGTGCAGGATATTCCACTGAATACCGCTATGCATAACAAAAGGAAACGTCTTTGTAATAACACCTTTTTAAAATTGTTCCAACAACTCAAACAGGTTTGTTTTTACTTTGCATTGATCAGAATAAACGCAGTCCCATCATTCTATCACACCAGAAAAGAACGAAAATAAAATGTACGTATATGCCATCCGCATTCGTCACTGGGTCCCGTCATCACCCGTTAGGTTACTCAACTAACGACAGAGCGGGGACTGGACTAGCGCGGGTGTAAAACATATACAACATCTAATAGTATATAAACCAATATACATAATCGCTCCAGGCGTGATAATATGCAACATTACAGAAAAGTAATAAGCATCACAGAACAATACAGATAATCTGGGATCCCCGAGTTTCACAGAGCCGCTGCTGAAACTCGACGTTCCCCTGTCGTATGGATAGCCTGTGCAATGAAACCTAGACCCCTACGGGTGCGGCAAGTTACCCGCCAAAACCTGAAGCGAGGCAGTCCCCACAGCATAGTGAATGGAACACCCGGCACTTCACGGAATCCGGTAAATTGAGCACCCCTCCTTGGGTCAACCTGTACCCCCTACGAGTGCGGCGAATAGTCTGCCAATTCTGAAGTGGGACCCCTCTGCCTCTCAAAGCCATGAGATGCGGACCCGGTGCTTTCCCGAACCCGGCTATCCGTGCACTCCGTCTCGGGGCAAAACCTAGTACAGTAATGAAAAATAGTACAATAGGTACATCGACCGCAACCTGGTCGTGCCCCAAAAGAATATTATACAACAGGCAGTGACGGCAGTCAACAAGTTGGACGCTCGCCCCGCAATATCAAATGTACAAATAAACTCAAACTGTACTACCATTGCACACTGCTATCCACCACGACAAATCCGCAACATCACAGCACAACACAGAACATCAACGCGAATGTCACGTTCGCAAACCCGTCTAAAAGAACTATAGCAATCAGACGCGGTTTACCGATCAAATGACATTCCCGGTCGGAGATATAATGTAAGCACTGTAAACTAACGTGTTTAAATTACGATCGACCAAAGACCAATTATCAAAAAGTGGGCCCCACGGCTTACTGGTGAACAGTAACAAAACCTGGGCGCAAATGATATATACCAAAAATCACAAAATCCCAAATAAAGCCAACTGAGAAAAATTGGTGCACTGTTCCCTCTGAAGCGCGGCGGTTCCGCGGTCAAACCCTAGGTTTGACCGCGGAAGCGCGGCGCTTTAGTGGGATCACGTGACCGTTTTTTCTCAGATGTCTTAGAAAACCCTGCACTGATTTTTAAGATATACAGAAATCAATTTTGACACCGTTTAAAATTAACAGAAACTGTCGGGTTGAAATTTTGCAATTTTGGTTTTTCGGTTCGATCGAAGTTTTGAACACGTTAGCACAAGTTAGTATAGCAAAATGGTGAGGCTCTGATACCACTGTAAGTCTACGCTAGCGCCCCGGCCGTCTACAGACGCCAAATGCGGAACAAAAACTTTTAAACTTGGCGCTATCGTATACTTTAACCCGGATCTGCCATTATTGCTAAACTAACAAACTGTAAAGAGTGTAGAATGGTTATACCGAACGATCCGAGTCCTTCGTTCTTCAACCATCATCCCACGCTCCGTTGCGGCTGCTCCGATCTCGTCGATCTCCGATCTCCTCGTCGAGGTAGCACCACATGATCGGTTCTTTAAACGGGCTCCCGCCTCTGACTCGAGGCAACTCGATCGTCAAGTTTGCTAAAAGAGACGACCAAGATTGATGTAGAGAATGAGTAGATGACTTTGTCTCACTTCGTCCAAATCCGTGGACGATCGGTTAATGAAGTTGCCGAGGGAATTGGGTGATGGAATGAAATGAACTGTGGATTCCATACACCCCAAATCTATCATAATCTTTTTTCCAACCATGAAAAACTATCAAGTGAGAGCGAGAGTGAGGAGAGAGAGAGGGCAAGCCATATATAGCAAGAGGGAGGTGACCGTAGGAGAGGGGGGTGACCATAAGAGAAACCTTCTCACTTTAAAAAATATCTTAAGCAATCCAAGAATGCATTAATACAAAGCATGACTCACTAAACCTAGTCATCCTTTAATAAATGCAACCAATTAGAATACAACACCAATTAGCCTCATCATCACTTCTAGAAGCTTCTAGAATGATGACTCACTCATATCATAAGAAAAGATAAATCCGTCTTTAACCGAATGTTAAAAGACAGCTGATAGAAAACAGGAAACTGGCAACTTCCAAAAGTGATCCTGAAACAACTTTCAGGATAACCCCGAAACTGTATAAAAATACCCGCATTTATATTATGACCGAATACAAATGCAACTGAGACAAAGATATTATACCTACTCAATATAATACTCGGATCCGGCTTAAACCAAAGCCGACCAGTATCATCTGTCCGAAAAATAACACGTGCGTAAACGCACGTGCATTTTCCGAACCCTGCCATAATACCATACGGCCTCTACAACGTTTCGCCCGAACTTGGGAAACTGTCTGTGGGGGACTCTAATGACTCTTCAGCACCATGGCAGTGGGTTTAACCACAAACCGTCAGCGGCACTAGCAATGCGTAACGGTTGCCCACGGACTGACCTCAAGGGAGGCTGATGAGCAAACTCAAGGGAGGCCGATGAGTGAACTCATCCAGAAAACCCTACTGAGCCTAACAGTGACAATGTATATACAGTCCGGTCCGTTCGTCAATGAGTATCGCATATCCGCCTAGGGGGCTAGCAACGTCAGACCCCCAATAGCAGTATAAGTCGTGTCGGAGTGAAGCCCAATAACACCCTGAGATACTACTGGAGTACCTACCAGTAAATCTCCTGCCACGGCCGTGGGCTTTGTGTAATGGCTCTCCTAGACACAGCACGATCTCGCCCCCAATACCGGGAGAGACGAATCCCCTGCCGATCCGCTCACGTGCCTCCATATGGCTCGGGACTGTACCTAAAAGCTTCCTGTTTGCACGACTCCTTTGAGCCGTGGTAGGGTAGAAATCAAAGCACAGTGGGAACTCACACGAGACAAATGACGACCTCAGGTCTGTAGGGTTCCGGGGCACATCAAGGGGTTGTCACAAGGCATCAACCATGCCAAACAAAAATTTTACATGTGCCGAAGAACCCTTCTACGGATCGTTGGCTAGAGTTTAGGCGAAACTAGAAGCAACTAGTTATCAACATAACTAATGAGAGAAGAAAATACAGCCTTTGTAGTTTCTTTGCTCCACCTCCATAGCTCCAAGACGATGTCCCTCCGCTTCGGTCGTCGGATCCCGGACTCCGGTGATGGTTTCGTCGGAGAAATAATCGGGCTAAGTCGAAGACTACAATGCCGAAGAAGATCTACGTCGAAGCTTCTCAAACTCGAGCTCCGCCTTCACCAAGTCAAGAACTTGTGAAGACAACACACTCTTCAACAAGGGCATGTTGTAGAGAATGAAGAAAGAGGAGATGGGTTGTCTTTAGATTTTGTTTTCTCACTCATTTGATCATTTCACCATTGGAGGCTCCAAGCTTTCTTCTTCTTGATGAAGAAGAAGAAGAAGCATGAAGGAACATGAATGGACAAGAGGAATAATGTGAGAATGGTGTAAGAATAATCAAATGTATCATAATGGTAACTAGGGTTAGTTGTAGAGAGGGAACCATGGTTGGTTGTATGGTTTGGTCAAAGACAAGAGACAAAATGGTGTAAGCTTCAAAGCTTCATCAATTTCATGAAGGATAAAAAATTGGCCACCATTTTATTCTTGTCCCCCACTATTCATCACAAATGAAATAATGGATAATTTAGAAGAAAACCCTAACCAATATACAACCATGGTTTGATCCTTACAACTAACTTAAGTTAGCTTGTATCATCAAACATGATACAATCAAGTGCACATGAAAGTATATCACATATACAATGTGCACAACAAGTGAGAAAAACCATCTTAAGTGAACCAATATTAGTTAATGTAAAATAATATATCAAATATATAATTATACATTAAATCATTAAATCAACACTTGATTTAACGATCCGGTCATATCTCATATAACCGACTAATATGAATAGTAACAGATTGTCGAATCAACACTTGATCCGATAACCCGACTATGTCACATACAACCGATCAATATTAGTTAATGTAAAATAATATATCAAATATATAATTATACATTAAATCATTAAATCAACACTTGATTTAACGATCCGGTCATATCTCATATAACCGACTAACATGAATAGTAACAAATCATCGAATCAACACTTGATCCGATAACCCGGCTATATCACATATAACCGATCAATGTTACATATCGCGAGAATGGAATACAGTATCACATACACGTATTATTCTCGGTCCCGCACATATCTCATATGTGCTCCTTTTTCGTTTTGCTCGAGCCAGGAAAACCTCTGTGTAGGACTCTAAAGACTCGTCAATACGCCGGTAGCAGGTGATGATCATATCAAACACCCACAAGCCGCAAGCGGTCTGCCAAACGTAACGGCCACCCGGGTATTGAGCGATCAGAAGATCGACGAGCTAGCCCGCTCACACTCCTGTGAATCCAACCAGTAACACTACCGTACAGTCCGGTCTGATCGTCTGATATGTCGCATATCTCGCCTAGGGGTGGTAAACGTCAGACCCCAATAGCTTGATAAGTCGTGTCGATATGAGGTCTATAACAATTCGAGAAACTACTGGTAACACTTACCAGTAAATCTCAGCAACCCTGGCCAGGGATTTCCTGTTATAGCCAATCGAACACAGCGCAACATCAACTCCCTATACCGGGAGAGACGAATCCCCTCCTATCGCTCATTGCCTCCATGTGACTCTGGACTGTACCCAAAAACCACCGTTTTGCACGCCCTCATGGACGTGGTAAGATGGAAATCAAAGCACAGTGGGAACCACACAAGACTCTATGACGATCTCGGGTCAACAGACTACTCTGTACCAGTGTCACCAGAGAACTGCCATCTGACGTGAGGTACAATACCATCTGGGAGTTCTCGGCGAGTCCGTCCAGTGTACCCAGTCTCTACTGAGCACCCGTATATCATCTCTGATGTCAAACACCAATGGATATGGGATCATCCATCGCCCATCTGTATAGGTCGAGAAGGTACACGCTAGTCTACTCTGGTATATCGATGCCCCGTCTCGATACACCCACGACTAGGGACTTTGAAGGATGTACTTATGGACTACCATGTCCCCACTAGTATGATCCGCATCATAGTCCAGGTAGTCAAGTACACATCCTAAGGGCTTTACCAACATGTAATAGAGAGACAATCAATGTACACGTTAAGGTAGAGAGTAACCAGATAGCATACTATCATGTCGAGCGAGAAAGTCCTCCCTATATATGTCCCAGCATCCACTACAATATACATCATATGTACAGTAATGGCCTCTAGGGCATACATATAACTAACAATCTCCCACTTGCACTAGGGCCATCTGTAGCAGTGGTTGCAGTATCTCATACTCAACCATCCCATAAAAGTCTCTCTCTGGGAACAGGCCTTCGTGAGTGGATCCGCCGTGTTATCCTCTAAGTCTGCTCTCCTATGCCTCGATCATCTTGGAGATCAACTATCTCCATGATCAGGTGACACTGCCTTAGAATAAGTCTGGATCACTGATGGGACCAGCGTTCCTTGGCATAAGCCACAACTCCATTGTCTCACAATGGTAGGAACATAGTTCATCTCATGAACCAGTATACATCCAAACTGCCTCTTTGGTGGCATCTTAAGTAGCGCTGTATCCTGCCTTTATCGTCTAGTATGTCACGGTATCTAGCTTGGAACTCTTCCAACATACCGTCCCTTTACTGAGGGTAAAGACAATGCCTGCGACTGACATTCAGTCGTCTTCATCACTCTGGAACACTTCCAGTGATTCTCCCCAGGATCGATTGATACCATCTCACTACTACTAGTGAGTATCCTAATATCCATTTAGATCTATCTCATAGATCCAAAATCCAGGATTTAGTAGGTATCATTTTGATCCTATATGGAGAATCATTGTGATAAACGGAGATTGACCGAGCGTAGCATAGGAAACTCCTTTCCTATCAAGAGTATCTCATCCACGTACTCTATGAGGATCGTCACAATACTCCCTACTACCCTTTTGTTTATACAAGGTTCATCTACCATTTTGATGATGTCAAACTCTTTGACTAATTCATCAAAACAGATGTTCCAACTCCGCGATGCCTGCTTTATCACATAAAACATCTTGCACACGTTTCCGCTGCTCCCACTGTCTACGAAGCCCTCTGGCTGTGTACTTATAGACGCTCTCTTCCAAATCATCATTTAGAAAAGCAGTCATGACACCCAACCACCAGATATCGTAGTCATGGTACGTAGCCGTGGCAAGTAGGATCTGGATGGACTTAAGCTTAGCTCCTTAGAAAAGGCTTTATCATGATCCACTCTTGGTCAATGATGCAAACCTTTAACAAGTCTAGCTTTGAAAGTCTCAACTTTTCCATTTACACCAAGTAATCTTCTCAAGATATACTTGCTCCTTATGGGGATTTAACCCTTCAGATATTGCAACAAAAGTCCATACTTTGTCGGTGTATAAGGATTCCATCTCAGATCGCTAAACATCCAGCCATTCTTACAGAGTCCCACTCCTGATGGCCAGCTCGAAACTAGTTGGGTCATCATCTCATGATGCAATCCTGGCTCCCACTGTCATAGAGAAACCGGAGTAACTCTCAGGTGGGTGAGGATCCCTACTAGATCGGCGGAGAGGCTGAGGTTCGTTGGTATCTACTGAATCCTTTGGTTGTACCAAATCATCTGCCCTCATTTGTATAGCTGGAACCTTTCCAGTTGTACATTACAGACCTTGCCTCGAGCTTGTCCGGATTTTGCTTTAAGACATAGGCCGGACAACCCCCAAATCTTAACTAGCTTAAGACATGGGCTCTTCCCATTCCATATCACATATGAAATGGTAGGCAACTGATTTGATTCGAACCCTATTCAATAGGTATGCAACTTCTCAAGTGCATAACTCCCATAAGGAAATAGGTGACTCAGTAGTACTCATCATAGAGCGCACCTTATCATATAGGGTGTATCTGCTCCACCCCGATATACCATCGTGCTATGGTGTATTCGGAGGAGTAATTCCGAGAGAGAATCTCATTCTTCTTTAGAATAGTCCAGGAATTCCATGCTCAAGTATTCTCCTCCTTGATCTCATCGAAGGACATAATACTTATCCCCATATTTTGGTTCTCTACTTCTTTCTTATATTCCGTGAATATCTCAAAAGGTTCGGACTTGTGTTTCAACAGGAACATATGTCTGAATCTAAAGAGATCATCAGAGAACGTAATGAAGTATAAAGAACCATGTCTGGTATGTGTAGACAGGGGACCTACATACATCAACATGTATCATCCCAAGAGTTCATTAACTCTTTCTCTGTTTCCAATAAACAGAGCTGTGGTCATCTTATCTCTGTGACATGACTGGCGAGTTTCACAAGATGTAAATTCAAACGAATTTAAATATGCATCTTTATGTAACTCCATCCAGTCGGGTCGCATTGATATAACCAAGTCTACAATACCTCAAGAAGGATCCGTTCATTTCTGAACTGTTCTTCTTGTGTGTGTTCCGTATACTAAGAACTGTAGTTTGATTTAGAACTTCAATGCTTTTAGATAACGTGCCTGAACCGATCAACTTTTGATATAGGAAATGTTCAAAACATTATCCAACAATACAAAATTTTATCATTTCTTTACTGATAAAGAGAGTGATATGATTTTGTATATCAGGTTCGGTATCTAATAACATTCGTTCAGAATCAATGTATTCAGGTAATACAGGGTGACAGTGACCGACAGACTTGGCTGCAACACTTGCCCCGTTTTCTGCCTCATGAAACTTATCACCCGTTCTCAGTTTTTCTACCTTTTTGTAGCCCTATATAACAGATTACATATCTGGGATCCTGATCCGGTATCACATACCCAGGATCAGGAGGATACTGAGAAACAGTTCTTTGTAATGAACACACCCGAAGATGATGCATCAACATGCACTCTCTTCGTTTGGGCGGCACGGGAAATCTGGTATTCCCCAATTTCCTGCTCTGTCTTATAACAATTATAAGTTGGAGCGGGACCAACGTTCCCCAGCTCAGTATAACAAGCGGGTTCGGTCAATTATCCGTATTATTATCTTGATTTAAGGCGTGATATGGTCGCTACCCGGAGAGAGAGAGAAGAAAACACTCAGCGTGCGCTCTTGCAAGATCAGATTGGTTATGTTTTATCTAATCAGGATGGCTCCCACTGCTTTTTATCAAATCTTCCTTCAAACCCTAAAAGGAAAGACTAGCCGGGATTAATTACACACTACAAGTTCGCCAATCTTTCAGCCAGGCCAGTGTCGGTACTTTGAGGGAGGTCCCCCGTGCTTTCGCACGAACCTAATTAATGTAAACCTCGTTTTCCCAGAGGCGTAACCTCGTTAACACCTTTCTAGACACCTACTTGATCGGCTAATTGCAATGTGCAAAACTCTCCCAGGAGTAACTCTTACTCGCAGTGGGTATCGGGATCCAACTATCTCATAGAAGGTATGCAATCTCATTGCAAATTTCAACACTTGAAATTCCCGATAATATTTTTACCCCTAGTGTTCTATGACCTTGACGAATGCCAAACAACCCATAGTCCACTAGTCAAGTTCAACCCGTACATTTCTTGATTGAATTAAACCCACCCGCACGACCCTTGACGAATGCCAAACAACGCCGTACGAATACCCTAATCCAATCTGCATCATATGCATAAGCAGATAAAATACTAGTTAGCTACCGTACACTACGCCTTGACGAATGCCAAACAACCGCAGCACGAATACTAACTAGTACTTATCTGAAATGACGGAGGGCTACGACAGGTTTTTCTGAAAACCTATTGCGTAATGAACTTGATATTGTTGTAGGATCGAATGAAGTTTAGAAATGGAGTGATTTTGAGGCCTTTCCAGTTTTGCTAAAGGGGTCACTCCCGGTGAAGGGATCGTCGGCCCTTTCCTCATCGAATGAGGTGCGGGATATATCACATATATCACTGTGCAAAGCATAAACTCTTAAAAGCAATCAAAAACAAACCGAGTGTGTAGCATCTGCCAGTTGTTGCTAAAGGAGTCACTCCCGGTGAAGGGATCTCGGTCCTTTCCTTATCGAATAAGGTGCAGGATATATCACATATACCGCTGTGCAAAGCAAGAACTGTAGCTACCTGTTTTACTTTTGAAATTCGATTCCACAACATCTTAAGGTTTCTTTTCTTTCATTAATCACATTAATGAAGTCCCATCATTTAAATACCTAAACATCACAGATAGATATGACGTACACTTATGCCATCCGCATTCGCCTCGATGTCCCCTCGTGCACCGTTAGGTTAGGTAACTAACGACAGAGCAGGGCAGGGCTAGCGCGGGTGTAAAACATAAGTAAAGTCTATATAATATATCACATATACTATATACTGTATCTATCACAGAACATCACATGATCACATCACAGATATTGCAGCAGAAGAATCAAATGAAATATTGGATATACTAGGACGTCCGTGTTTTCAATACGAGCCAGTACAAAACACGGATTCCACGGTCGTGATGAATAGCCAATCCCACACCCCTAGACCCCTACGAGAGCGGCAAGCAACCCTACCAGTTCTAGAGTTAGGAGACCCGGACTCGACTCCTCGAGTTGGTCTCCCACTGGACTCCAGAACCCGGTTACTTGTGCCCTCCTCCTTGGGTCTATCCTAGTGCGGAAAAGTGAATAATATACAACCGGTGACATCTTCCGCAACATGGAAGTGCCCCAAAAAAAAGAATATTACATACAAGTTTTTACATGAATGAAAATGAAAAACACTCATCTCACATAAAAAAACCCCGGCTATTCAAACACGACGATCCAATATAACATATCCAGCAACACATAACATCACATGTCATCAACGTAAGTAAGTATGCATACCCCAATTGTCGTTGACGTATAGCAACGAAACCGGCGATATCGCCATACTACACTTACGGTCACAGAAAAGAAAGTGTAAAACTACAACAGTTGGAATCCGCAACATGCATAGACATCACATGCCTAATCAAATGAATTACTTAGACATCACATGCCTAACGATTATAAACCCCGCATTTTAGTCTCAAGATCGAAAACACTTTCCAATATCAAGTCGGGTAATTCAACAAGATTCCCGACATCTTGATCGAATGCTCGTCGCAAACTTCAATAGGCGGCCGCACCCCCGATACCGTCGACAAAATGCACCAAGGCGGAACACCGCTACCGGGAGCACCCGAACGGATGCTTTCGGCGGCGGGGTTCTCCTACAGTCACTTGGTCGGGGCTATGGGGTGAGGCTGTCTATTAAGTTTACCCGGCGAGTATCCGCGTACACTACGTGATTGCGACGGACTTTTGATCACATCAAAATTCCGTGGCAACCGATCAAGTGAGACTAAACTACTATGTTTATAACATTCATTTAGTTATCTCATAACTATTTGTGAATTCCAATTATTGTATCCCATTCCAGATAAATATACAGTATTAAAGTTTTTGAGCGAATGGTCAAATACCCAAAATTCACTAAAGCTCAACACTTGAGCGGAGTTCAAAAATTCCGGTGTATGGCACAGTAGCAGCGGTCCAGCCGTAGAAGGGTCAAGCCAACGCCTCACATATGGCACGCCGTACTGCCCCAAACCCGAAGGTTCAAAGGGCAGTTCAAGACGGTCACATAATCGAGTTAAGGTTTGTGTCTTCTAGAGGGCCCACTACAAAACTTGCACATATATCCGAAAGACGTAAACCCCGTGAAGAGTGAGTAAATGATACTCGTCCAAATACTTCAATACATTCTAATTATCCGGAAAACACATAGACAGAATTAGACTTTCCGATCGAAACATTGATTCCCAAAACAACTCAGAACAACTCAACTCTTGAGTTCAGTTTAAATATTCCAGGAAAATGAGCACTGCATTTTACAGGTTACAGTGAAATTTGACACGTGTCGCAATCTTATTGGCGGCGCTTCCGCCGCGCGAACCCCCTTTGTGCGGCGCTTCCGCCGCGCTTTGGTGGAATTAGGGTACCAAATTTCACAGTAATTCTTAAAAAAGCCTGCTTGTTTTTCTGGATATTTTTAATTGCCAAAAATCAACAGTTTTGAAAAATGTACAGAGAGCGATTTTGCAATGGGATTTCGGTTCGATCGGGTTTCTAATTCCGTCCGGGGATCGCCTAAGGCTCTAGCTAGGCTCTGATACCACTGTAGGGTTCCGGGGCACATCAAGGGGTTGTCACAAGGCATCAACCATGCCAAACAAAAATTTTACATGTGCCGAAGAACCCTTCTACGGATCGTTGGCTAGAGTTTAGGCGAAACTAGAAGCAACTAGTTATCAACATAACTAATGAGAGAAGAAAATACAACCTTTGTAGTTTCTTTGCTCCACCTCCATAGCTCCAAGACGATGTCCCTCCGCTTCGGTCGTCGGATCCCGGACTCCGGTGATGGTTTCGTCGGAGAAATAATCGGGCTAAGTCGAAGACTACAATGCCGAAGAAGATCTACGTCGAAGCTTCTCAAACTCGAGCTCCGCCTTCACCAAGTCAAGAACTTGTGAAGACAACACACTCTTCAACAAGGGCATGTTGTAGAGAATGAAGAAAGAGGAGATGGGTTGTCTTTAGATTTTGTTTTCTCACTCATTTGATCATTTCACCATTGGAGGCTCCAAGCTTTCTTCTTCTTGATGAAGAAGAAGAAGAAGCATGAAGGAACATGAATGGACAAGAGGAATAATGTGAGAATGGTGTAAGAATAATCAAATGTATCATAATGGTAACTAGGGTTAGTTGTAGAGAGGGAACCATGGTTGGTTGTATGGTTTGGTCAAAGACAAGAGACAAAATGGTGTAAGCTTCAAAGCTTCATCAATTTCATGAAGGATAAAAAATTGGCCACCATTTTATTCTTGTCCCCCACTATTCATCACAAATGAAATAATGGATAATTTAGAAGAAAACCCTAACCAATATACAACCATGGTTTGATCCTTACAACTAACTTAAGTTAGCTTGTATCATCAAACATGATACAATCAAGTGCACATGAAAGTATATCACATATACAATGTGCACAACAAGTGAGAAAAACCATCTTAAGTGAACCAATATTAGTTAATGTAAAATAATATATCAAATATATAATTATACATTAAATCATTAAATCAACACTTGATTTAACGATCCGGTCATATCTCATATAACCGACTAATATGAATAGTAACAGATTGTCGAATCAACACTTGATCCGATAACCCGACTATGTCACATACAACCGATCAATATTAGTTAATGTAAAATAATATATCAAATATATAATTATACATTAAATCATTAAATCAACACTTGATTTAACGATCCGGTCATATCTCATATAACCGACTAACATGAATAGTAACAAATCATCGAATCAACACTTGATCCGATAACCCGGCTATATCACATATAACCGATCAATGTTACATATCGCGAGAATGGAATACAGTATCACATACACGTATTATTCTCGGTCCCGCACATATCTCATATGTGCTCCTCTTTCGTTTTGCTCGAGCCAGGAAAACCTCTGTGTAGGACTCTAAAGACTCGTCAATACGCCGGTAGCAGGTGATGATCATATCAAACACCCACAAGCCGCAAGCGGTCTGCCAAACGTAACGGCCACCCGGGTATTGAGCGATCAGAAGATCGACGAGCTAGCCCGCTCACACTCCTGTGAATCCAACCAGTAACACTACTGTACAGTCCGGTCTGATCGTCTGATATGTCGCATATCTCGCCTAGGGGTGGTAAACGTCAGACCCCAATAGCTTGATAAGTCGTGTCGATATGAGGTCTATAACAATTCGAGAAACTACTGGTAACACTTACCAGTAAATCTCAGCAACCCTGGCCAGGGATTTCCTGTTATTGCCAATCGAACACAGCGCAACATCAACTCCCTATACCGGGAGAGACGAATCCCCTCCTATCGCTCATTGCCTCCATGTGACTCGGGACTGTACCCAAAAACCACCGTTTTGCACGCCCTCATGGACGTGGTAAGATGGAAATCAAAGCACAGTGGGAACCACACAAGACTCTATGACGATCTCGGGTCAACAGACTACTCTGTACCAGTGTCACCAGAGAACTGCCATCTGACGTGAGGTACAATACCATCTGGGAGTTCTCGGCGAGTCCGTCCAGTGTACCCAGTCTCTACTGAGCACCCGTATATCATCTCTGATGTCAAACACCAATGGATATGGGATCATCCATCGCCCATCTGTATAGGTCGAGAAGGTACACGCTAGTCTACTCTGGTATATCGATGCCCCGTCTCGATACACCCACGACTAGGGACTTTGAAGGATGTACTTATGGACTACCATGTCCCCACTAGTATGATCCGCATCATAGTCCAGGTAGTCAAGTACACATCCTAAGGGCTTTACCAACATGTAATAGAGAGACAATCAATGTACACGTTAAGGTAGAGAGTAACCAGATAGCATACTATCATGTCGAGCGAGAAAGTCCTCCCTATATATGTCCCAGCATCCACTACAATATACATCATATGTACAGTAATGGCCTCTAGGGCATACATATAACTAACAAGGTCGATGAACTAACCTGTATACATGTCACCAGGGAACTACTATCTGACGATAGATATAATACTAACTAGCAGATTCCCGGCGAGTCCTGTCCGGTGTACTCATAACCCAATGAGCACCTGTATACATCTTAGGTGATCCAACTGACACCAGTGGCTTGTGAGACCGGCCACCGCCCCTCGTCGGGGTCTCGACTGTACACACTAGTCTACTCCGGAGTATCGATGCCCTGTCTCGAAACTCCCACGACTAGGGACCACAATTAAGGATATGCATATAAACTACCCAACTCTCACGTATATGATCGCCATCATACTGTTGGTAGTAAAGCAAGATCCTAAGGGCTCTATCAAAGTGTAACATGCAATCAGTCACCTGAACATGTACACGACTGATAAAGGCAAACCAGATAGCATACTATTATCTCGAGTAAGACTGTGCTACCGGGATAGGTCCTCCGCAATCATTGCAATCACGTACCTGCGATCCAATAATTGACTATGAGGGCACTATCTCCAACATTTATTGTGAGATTATTATCTTTTGAGCTCAATCATTTGCCATCTCCTTCTTCCTCCTCCAAGCTCTCATGAGATTTCTAGTGAGTGGGGTTTACGAAAAGAAAAGGTTTTGAAGTGAGAAAACAAACCATATCATCATTCGATACTAGTTTAGCCCATTAGTTTAGAGTGTTAGCTCCACTTCGTCATTGATCAAGTGTAGCAAGGAGCTTTGTGCAAAGGGGCTTCGGGTGGATCATCGTGGACTTGGAAGGTCACTAACGAGTCGGTTCAAACTCTCAAGGATCCAAGGAGTCAAGAGAAGATGCATACAAAGGTTGTATTATCTTCACTTAGTGATAGTTTTCTTGTTGTATGAGATACTAGTTTGTTGTTACCCTAAATATTCTAGTTCGATTCATTGTTAGATTGTTTAGCACCACCCCATAATTTTACTGTGGCATGTGTGATGCTTCCAAACCCTAGGCATGGTGCTAAGGAATCCCAACAGTGGTATCAGAGCCAAGCTAGAAATTTAGACACGGTGTTATAACTATTACGAAAATGAAAACAACTCCGAAAAATACGATATTACGAAACCCTAAAATTGCTCTCTGTTGGATTTTGAAAAAGTCGTTTAAAAATTATTTAAACAACTGTAGAGTTGCATGTGATGTACTGTTCAGTTGATAAAACTGCACATTTGTTATTACATTTTTCCTACTATTTCTATACTAGAAAATGTGATTATTATAATATATGATACATATGAGGGTTTATCTGTAAAAATACTATCTTTCATGTGTTGATATATTATAATTAACATTTGGAAGGAAAATGTATGCAAAAATACCATTGACCAAATCTTAATGTTGAAATTAATATCTCAATAAAACAAAACATCACTAATATTATTTGTTGAGATTGTGCAGAATTTTTCAGGGTTAAAAATAAAGGGAATCAAAGTTGTTAAGAGCAAACCTGCCTAATTAAGAAAGCAAACTAAGAAATTGTAGGGTTCTTAGGCACACTAATGAGGTTCTACAACTGATCAACCATGCCAAAATCAAAATTTTCATGTGCCAAAGAAACCCTAATGCTAGATCGTTAACTAGAGGTAAGGCGATACTATAACAATTTAACAACTTAACTGCAAGGAAAGTGACTACAGCCTTTGTAGATCCGGTCCTCCACCTCTTTAGCTCCGTGATAACTTCCCTCTGCTGCGATCATCGGAATCCCGGACTCTAGCGTCGGTTTCATCGGAAAAATGGGCGGGCTAGGTCGTTGACTTCGATGCCGAAGATGATCTACGTCGAGGCGACTCAAACTCAAGCTCCACCTTTACTAGGTCATGGAACTTGTGAAGATAACACACTCTACTACATGGCAAGTGGTAGAGGATGAAGAAATAGGAAGTGGGTTCACTTTAGATTTTGATTTCTCACTCTTTTTCTCATGGCACCATTGAAGGTAGCAAGGTTTCTTCTTCTTGAAGAAGAAGAAGAAGAAGAAGAATATGATAAGAATAATTAAATCAATTGATGAATAATAATAAATCAAGTGATCTTATCATAATGCAACCATGGGTTAGTGTAACAAGTTTAGAGAATAAACTAGGGTTTAGGTGAATGGTTAGGTTTAGGAAAGAAACAAAATGGTCAAAGCTTCATGAAGCTTCAAAATAAATCCAAAGAAAGCCACCATT
Source organism: Agapanthus africanus (assembly GCA_030015575.1). Lineage (NCBI taxonomy): Eukaryota > Viridiplantae > Streptophyta > Magnoliopsida > Asparagales > Amaryllidaceae > Agapanthus > Agapanthus africanus. The sequence goes on from JASDDO010000014.1 coordinate 515,418,770, forward strand.
TCATTTCTTGCCAAAATGAATGAATAAATAAATAAAACAAACCCTAACCATTAACCTAATCATAGTTTAAAGTATACACACACCCAAGTTTGCATTTATCATCAAACATGATACAAACTAGTGCACAAACATATATCATATATACAATGTGCACAATCAAGTGAGAAAATCCATCTTAAGTGAACAAATACTAGTTAATGTAAAGTAATATATCAAATGTATAATTATACATCAAATCATTAAATCAACACTTGATTTAATGATCCGGTCATATTGCATATAACCGACTAATATCAAGTGTATCAATGTATCGAATCAACACTTGATTCGGTAACCCGGCTATATCATATATAACCGTCCAATGATACAAATCGCGAGAATAGAATTCAGTATCATATACTGGTATTATTCTCGGTCCCGCACATATCTCATATGCGCTCCTATTTTGTTTCGCTTGAGCCAGGAAACCTCTGTGTAGGACTCTAAAGACTCGTCAATACGCCGGCAGCAGGTGATGATCATATCAAACAACCACAAGCCGCAAGCGGTCTGCTAAACATAACGGCCACCCGGGTATTGAGCGATCAGAAGATCAATGAGCAAGCCCGCTCACACTCCTGTGAATCAACCAGTAACACTTACCGTACAGTCCGGTCTGTTCGTCTGATATGTCGCATATCTCGCCTAGGGGTGGTAAACGTCAGACCCCAGTAGCTTGATAAGTCATGCCGATGTAAGGTCCATAACAAGCATGAAACTACTGATAACTCTTACCAGTATATCACTGCAACCCTGGCCAGGGATTTCTAGTTATGGCTAGTCGTGCATAGCGCAACATCAACCCCCAATACCGGGAGAGACGAATCCCTTCCTATCGCTCATTGCCTCCATGTGAATCGGGACTGTACCCAAAAACCACCTGTTTGCATGACTCAGTAGAGTCGTGGTAGGGTGGAAATGAAAGCACAGTGGGAGACACACAAGACTCTATGAAGATCTCGGGTCAACAGACTAAGCTGTACCAGTGTCACCAGAGAACTGCCATCTGACGTGAGGTATAATACCATCTGGGAGTTCTCGGCGAGTCCGTTCAGTGTACCCAGTCACCACTGAGCACCCGCATACCATCTCTGATGTCAAACACCAATGGATATGGGATCATCCATCTCCCATCATATGGATCGAGAAGATATACGCTAGTCTACTCTGGAATATCGATGCCCCATCTCGATATTCCCACGACTAGGAACATTGAAGGATGTACTCATGGACTACCCAGGCTCCTCTAGTATGATCTACATCATAGTCCTGGAAGTCGAGTACACATCCTAAGGGCTTTATCAACATGTAACAGAGAGACAGAAAGTATACATGTTAAGATAAAGAGCAACCAGATAGCGTAATATCATGTCGAGCAAGAAAGTCTTACCTATATATGTCCCAGCATCCACTACACTATACATCCAATGTACAGTAATGGCCTCTAGGGCATACATATAACTAACAATCTCCCACTTGCACTAGGGCCATCTGTGGCAGTGGTTGTAGTATCTAATACTCAACCATCCCATAAAAGTCACTCTTTGGGAAAAGGCCTTCGTGAGTGGATCCGCCGTGTTGTCCTCTGAGTCTACTCTCCTAACCTCGATCAGCCTGGAGATCAACTATCTCCATGATCAGGTGATACTGCCTTAGATTATGTCTGGGTCACTGATGGGACCAGGGTTCATAGGCCAAAGCCACACTTCCATTGTCACACAATGGTAGGAACCTAGCTCATCTCATGAACCAATATACACCCAAACTGCCTCTTTGGTAGTATCTTTAATAGCGATGTTACCAGCCTTATCGTCTAGTCTACCACGGTATCTAGCATGGAACTCTTCCAACATACCGTCCCTCCACTGAGGGTAAAGACATTGCCTTCGACTAACACTCAGTCGTCTTTATCACCATGGAACCTTTCCAGTGATTCTCCCCAGGATCGATTGATACCATCTCACTAAACCTAGTGAGAACCCTAACATCCATTTAGATCTATCTCATAGATCCAAATCCCTGGATTTAGGAGGTATCACTTTGATCCTATTGGAGAATCCATGTGATAAGAGGAGATCGACCGATCGTAGCAAAGGAAACTCCTTTCCTATCAGGAGTATGTCATCCACGTACTCTATAAGGATCATTACCATACTCCGTACTACCTTTTTGTACATACAAGGTTCATCTACCATTTTGATGAAGTCAAACACTTTGACTATCACATCAAAACAGACGTTCCAACTCCGCGATGCCTGCTTTATCCTGTAAAGCAACTTGCACATGTTTCCGCTGCTCCCACTGTTTACGAAGCCCTTTGGCTGTGTACTTATAGACGTTCTCTTCTAAATCATTATTTAGAAAAGCAGTCATGGCACCCAACCACCAGATATCGTAGTCATGGTGTGCAGCAATGTTAAGTAGGATCCGGATGGACTTAAGCATAGCCACTGGAAAATGGTTTCATCATTATCCACGCCTGGTCGATGACGAAAACCTTTAACAAGTCTAGCTTTGAAAGTATTAACTTTTCCATCTACACCAAGTAATCTTCTCAAGATATACTTGCTCCTGATGGGGATTTAACCCTTCAGATATAGCAACCAAAGTCCATACTTTGTTTGTGTACATGGATTCCATCTCAGATCGCTAAGCATCCAGCTATTCTTACAGAGTCCCTACTCTCAATGGCCTGCTCGAAACTAGTTAGGTCATCATCTCATGATGCATTCCTCGCTCCCACTGTCATTGAGAAACCGAAGTATCTCTCAGGCGGATGAGGAACCCTACCAGATTGGTGGAGAGGCTGAGGTTCGTCGGGGACTATAGAATCCTTTGGTCCTGTCAAATCATTAACTGCGGTTTTGTATAGCTGGAACCTTTCCAGTTGTACAGAACTGACCTTGCCTCGATCTTGCCCGGACTTTGCTTTTGACATAGGCCGGACAATCCCAAATCTTAACTTACTTAAGAGATAGGCTCTTCCCATACTATATCTTATATGGAGTGGTAGGCAGTGATCTGATTCGAACTTAATTCAATAGGTATGCAGCTTCTTAAGTGCATAACCCCCCAAAAGGAAACAGGTAACTCAGTAGTACTCATCATAGAGCATACCATATCATATAGGGTGTGATTGCTCCGCCCCGATACACCGTTGTGCTGTGGTGTATTCAGAGGAGTAACACTGAGAGAGAATCTCATTCTCCTTTAGAATAGTCCAGGAATGCCATGCACAAGTATTCTCCTCCCTGATCTCATCATAGGACATAATACTTATACCCGTATTTTGGTTCTCTACTTCTAACTTATATTCTGTGAATATCTCAAAAGGTTCGGACTTATGTTTCAACAGGAACATATGGATGAATCTTGAGAGATTATCAGAGAATGTAATGAAGTACAAAGAACCGGTCTTATCATGTGTAGACAGGGGACCTTGCATACATCACTATGCATCAGTCCCAAGAGTTCACTAACTCTTTCTCTGTTTCCAATAAACAGAGCTATGGTCATCTAATCTTTGCGACATGACTGGCAAGTTTCACAAGATGTAAATTCAAACTGATTTAAATATGCATCTTAAATGTAACTTAAGCTAGTCGGGTCACATTGATATGACCTAGTCTATAATACCTCAAGAAGGATCCGTTCATTTCTGAACTCTTCCTCTTGTGTGTGTTCTGTATACTAGGAACTGTAGTTTGATTTAGAACGTCAATGCTTTTAGATAACGTGCCTGAACCGATCAACTTTTGATATAGGAAATGTTCAAAACAATATCCAACAATACAAAATTATATCCTTCTTTACTAATAAAGAGACTGATAGGATTTTGTATATCAGGTTCGGTATCTAATAACATTCATTCAGAATCAATGTACTGTTAATACAGGATGACAGTGACCAACAGACTTGGCTGTAACACTTGCCCGTTTTCTGTCTCATGAAACTTATTACCCGTTCTCAGTTCTCTGCCTTACTGTAGCCCTATGTAACAGATTACATATCTGGGATCCTGATCCGGTATCAGATACCCAGGACGCAGAGGATATTGAGAAACAGTTCTGTTTAACGAACATACCCGAAGAAGATGCATCATATGCACTTTCTTCGTTTGGGCGGCATGGGAATCCTAGTATTCCCCTATTTCCATCTCGGTCTTATAAAATTATAAGTTGGAGCGGGACCAACGTTCCCCAGCTCAGTATAACAAGCGGGTTCGGTTAATACATCCATATTATTATCTTGATTAAGGCGTGATATGGTCACTACGTGGAGAGAGAGAGAAGAAAACACTCTGCGTGCACTCTTGCAAGATTAGATTGGTTATTTATTTTATCTAATCAGGATGGCTTCCACTGTTTTTATCAAATCTTCCTTCAAACCCTAAAAGGAAAGACTAGCCGGGATTAATTACACTCTACAAGTTCGCCAATCTTTCAGCCAGGCCAGTGTCGGAACTTTGAGGGAGGTTCCCCGTGCTTTCGCACAGACCTAATTAAAGTAAACCTCGTTTTCCCAGAGGCGTAACCCCGTTGACACCTTTCTAGACACCTACTTGATCGGCTAATTGCAAAGTGAAAAACTCTCCCTGGAGTAACAATTACTTGCAGTGGGTATCGGGATCCAACTATCATATAGAAGGTATGCAATCTCATTGCAAATTTCAACACTTAAAACTCCCGATAATGGTTTTTACCCCTAGCACCTATGACCTTGGCTATGGTCAGCAAATCATAAGCACTAGTCAAGTTCTATCCGTCATTTCGTGATTAATTAGACCCACCCACATGACCCTGGCTAAGGTCAACAAAGTCACATGACTGTCCTAATTAATCGCATCATATGCTTTGTAGGAAGACATCACTTAGCTACTGTACACTACGCCTCGGCTATGGTCGACAAACGTAGCACGAATACTAAGTACTCTACTTCCTAAAATGACGGAGGGTTGCGGATGGTTTTTAAGAAAACCCTTAACGCTTTGAACTTGATCTCGTTGCGGAATGAAATGGTTTTTAAATGGATTGTTTTTTAGGCTTTTCTAGTTTTGCTAAAGGGGTCACTCCCGGTGAAGGGATCGTCGGCCCTTTCCTTATCGAATAAGGTGCGGGATATATCATATATATCGCTGTGCAAAGAAGAAACTATATAAGCAATCAAAAGACAAACCGAGAGTTGTAGCATCTGCCAGTTATTGCTAAAGGAGTCACTCCCGGTGAAGGGATCTCGGTCCTTTCCTTATCGAATAAGGTGCAGGATGTTCTACAAGGAACACCGCGATGCAAAGCAAGAACTGTAGCTACCTGTTTTATTTTTTTGAAATTCGATTCCACAACATGTTTTAGGTTTAATTTCTTTCATTAATCTCATTAATGAATGTCCCATCATTTAAGTCCACCTAAACATCACAGATAAATATAACGTACGCTTATGCCATCCGCATTCGCCTCGATGTCCCGTCTGCACCGTTAGGTTAGGTAACTAACGCCAGAGCGAGGCAGGGCTAGCGCGGGTGTAAAACATAAGCAACATCTATATAATATATCATATATACTATATACAATATCAATCTGAACATATCACATGATCACATCACAGATAAAGCATCAGAAAATATCATATGAAATATTGGATATACTAGGACGTCCGTGTTTTTAATACGAGCCAGTATAAAACACGGATTCCACGGTCGTGATGAATAGCCAATCCCACACCCCTTGACCCCTACGAGAGCGGCAAGCAACCCTACCAATTCTAGGGTTAGGAGACCCGGACTCGACTCCTCGAGATGGTCTCCCACAGGACCCCAGAACCCGGTTACTTGTGCTCCCCTCCTTGGGTCTATTCTAATGCGGAAAAGTAAATAATATACAAATGGTGACATCATCCACAACCTGGAAGTGCCCCAATAAAAGAATATCACAAACAAATTTTTACATGAATGAAAATGAAAAACACTCATCTCCCATAAAACCCCCCCGGCTATTCAAACACGACGATCCAATATAACATATCCAGCAACATATAACATCACATGTCATCAACGTAAGTAAACATGCGTATCCCAATTGTCGTTGACATATAGCAACGAAACCGGCGATATCACATATTACACTTACGGTCGTAGAAAAGAAAGTGTAAAACTACAACAGTTGGAATCCGCAACCTGCTTAGACATCGCATGCCTAATCAAATGAATTCCTTAGACATCGCATGCCTAACAATTATAAACCCCGCATTTTAGTCTCAATATCGAAAACTCTTTTCAATATCAAGTCGGGAAATTCAATAAGATTCCCGACATTTTGATCGAATGCTCGTCGCAAAATTTAGTAGACGGCCGCACCCCCGATACCGTCGACGAAGTGCACTAAGGCGGAACACCGCTGCCGCGAGCACCCGGACGGATGCTTTTTGGCGACGGGGTTCTCCTACAGTCACTTGGTCGAGGCTAAGGGGTGTAGTTGTCTATTAAGTTTATCCGGCGAGTATCCGCGTACGCTACGTGATTGCGACGGACTTTTGATCACATCAAAATTCCGTGGCAACCGATCAAGTGAGACTAAAGTGCTATGTTTATAACATTCAAATCAGTTATCTCATAACTACAGGTGGATTCCAAATATTGTATCACATTCCAGATAAAATAGAAGATGTTAAACTTTCCGATCGAACAATCAAACACCCAAGTTTTTCCGAAACAGCTCAACACATGAAATAAGTTTAAAAACATTCACTTCATGCCTCAGTACCAACGGTCCAGCCGTAGAAGGGTCAAGCCAACGCCTCACATGTGAAACGCCGTACTACCCCAAACCCTAAGATTCAAAGGGCAGTTCAAGACGGTCACATAATCGAGTTAAGGTTTGTTGTCTTCTAGAGGGTCCATCGCGTTACTTGCACTACTTAGAACGTCTTTAAACCACGGAAAAATCCAACATTTGGAAATTTCCCGACAGGGGAAAAATTGGGTATTTATATCCGGTCGAACTTTTTAACATATTCTAAAATTACCCGGAAAAACACATAGACAAAATTAGACAATCTGATCGAATCTACGAACTCCCAATACAACCCAGAAAACTCAACTCTTGAGTAGAAGTTAAAAATTCCCAGAAAACACAGCACTAAAAGATAGGAATTACTGCGCAAAATTCACAAAATATTATGACTTTATGGCCGCGGAACCGCCGCACGAGCCATGCTCGTGCCGCGGTTCCGCCGCGCTTTAGTCGACTCACGTGCTGCACAGTAATCCCTAAAAAACCCAGCTGATTTTTCTGAATAATTTTAATTCATAAAATTCCACGATTTGAAAAAATGTACAGAGAGGCGTTTTGAATTAGGGTTTCGGATTCGATCGGGTTTCTAACTTCGTCTACTCATCGCCTAAATCTCTAGCTAGGCTATGATACCACTGTAGGGTTCCTAGGCACACTCATGAGGTTCTACAACTGATCAACCATGCCAAAATCAAAATTTTCATGTGCCAAAGAAACCTTAATGCTAGATCGATAACTAGAGGTAAGGCGATACTATAACAAGTTAACAACTTAACTACAAGGAAAGTGACTACAATCTTTATAGATCCGGTCCTCCACCTCTTTAGCTCCGTGATGATGTCCCTCCGCTGCGATCATCGGAATCCCGGACTCTAGCGTCGGTTTCATCGGAAAAATGGGCGGGCTAGGTCGTTGACTTCGATGCCGAAGATGATCTACGTCGAGGCGACTCAAACTCAAGCTCCACCTTCACTAGGTCATGGAACTTGTGAAGATAACACACTCTACTACATGGCAAGTGGTAGAGGATGAAGAAATAGGAAATGGGTTCACTTTAGATTTTGATTTCTCACTCTTTTTCTCATGGCACCATTGAAGGTAGCAAGGTTTCTTCTTCTTGAAGAAGAAGAAGAAGAAGAAAAAGAATATGATAAGAATAATAAAATCAATTGATGAATAATAATAAATCAAGTGATCTTATCATAATGCAACCATGGGTTAGTGTAACAAGTTTAGAGAATAAACTAGGGTTTAGGTGAATGGTTAGGTTTAGGAAAGAAACAAAATGGTCAAAGCTTCATGAAGCTTCAAAATAAATCCAAAGAAAGCCACCATTTCATTTCTTGCCAAAATGAATGAATAAATAAATGAATAAATAAATAAAACAAACCTTAACCATTAACCTAATCATAGTTTAAAGTATACACACACCCAAGTTTGCATGTATCATCAAACATGATACGAACTAGTGCACAAATATATATCATATATACAATGTGCACAATCAAGTGAGAAAATCCATCTTAAGTGAACAAATACTAGTTAATGTAAAGTAATATATCAAATATATAATTATACATCAAATCATTAAATCAACACTTGATTTAATGATCCGGTCATATTGCATATAACCGACTAATATCAAGTGTATCAATGTATCGAATCAACACTTGATTTGGTAACCCGGCTATATCATATATAACCGTCCAATGATACAAATCGCGAGAATAGAATTCAGTATCATATACTGGTATTATTCTCAGTCCCGCACATATCTCATATGCGCTCCTATTTCGTTTCGCTTGAGCCAGGAAACCTCTGTGTAGGACTCTAAAGACTCGTCAATACGCCGGCAGCAGGTGATGATCATATCAAACACCCACAAGCCGCAAGCGGTCTGCTAAACGTAACGGCCACCCGGGTATTGAGCAATCAGAAGATCAACGAGCAAGCCTGCTCACACTCCTGTGAATCCAACCAGTAACACTTACCGTACAGTCCGGTCTGTTCGTCTGATATGTCGCATATCTCGCCTAGCGGTGGTAAACGTCAGACCCTAGTAGCTTGATAAGTCATGCCGATGTAAGGTCCATAACAAACGTGAACTACTGATAACTCTTACCAGTATATCACTGCAACCCTGGCCAGGGATTTCCAGTTATGGCCAGTCGTGCATAGCGCAACATCAACCCCCAATACCGGGAGAGACGAATCCCCTCCTATCGCTCATTGCCTCCATGTGAATCGGGACTGTACCCAAAAACCACCTGTTTGCAGGACTCAGTAGAGCCGTGGTACGGTGGAAATGAAAGCACAGTGGGAGACACACAAGACTCTATGACGATCTCGGGTCAACAGAATAAGTTGTACCAGTGTCACCAGAAACTGCCATCTGACGTGAGGTATAATACCATCTGGGAGTTCTCGGCGAGTCCGTTCAGTGTACCCAGTCACCACTGAGCACCCGCATACCATCTCTGATGTCAAACACCAATGGATATGGGATCATCCATCGCCCATCATATGGGTCGAGAAGATATACGCTAGTCTACTCTGGAATATCGATGCCCCGCCTCGATATTCCCACGACTAGGAACATTTAAGGATGTACTCATGGACTACCTAGGCCCCACTAGTATGATCTACACCAAAGTCCTGGAGGTCGAGTACACATCTTAAGTGCTTTATCAACATGTAACAGAGAGACAGAAAGTATACATGTTAAGCTAAAGAGCAACCAGATAGCGTACTATCATGTCGAGCAAGAAAGTCCTACCTATATATGTCCCAGCATCCACTACAATATACATCCAATGTACAGTAATGGCCTCTAGGGCATACATATAACTAACAGAAATCAAGGCTGGCAGTGACAAAGAGAAGATTTTCTGTTTCCAGATATTTAAATGATCGCCACGTGTCATGAAGATGAGAGCCCAGAAGACCAAAACAGAAGATCGCACTGTTTGGCCGCGGATCCGCGGCCAAACCCTACTAGTGGCTACGGATCCGCCGCGTGCCAGATGAATCAAAGGCTGGAATTTCTTCTGTTCGATCGTAACTGATGGTTTCCAAGTTTCTAAGCTAAATTTCTGGCTTTGGGACAATAAATAAAGTCCGAGTGCCTCTTGGAAAAATCATCAAGTCGACGAGATCACGAAGTCCTAGACGGCTCACGCATCCAGGCTGATCATCGACGGTTCATCTACCTCCTTAGAAGAGATCGAGAAGCAAACAAGTATTTGTAATCATTTTCTAAGGGATTAAAGTGTAATGAGTTTTGTTGATTAATAAAGGTAGTTCTTTTTCTTATTCTATTTCTTTGTAGTTTCATTATTATTTCTCTCTCCATCTCTTCTTCTCCCAACATGCGCGAGTAATTCTCCGCTTGTTAGGGTTCGTAGGATTAGGGTAGGTTAATGGATGATGAATATACCTAAACCCTTTTTACGTCCTATAAAGTTTATAAACTTTATCAAAAGAATCATTAACATCATAATCGGGCACGCTACCAATTCATTGCTAGTCTCGACCGCGATTAGATATTAGATTAATGATTGTTTTGGTAAAGGCTAGATAAGAACGGAGTTCCGTGTCGAGATAGGGGTTAAGAGTGGGATTCCTTTTCCCTCCAGAAACCCTAATCTACATGCATCACTGTCGTTCTAGTTTTAAATCTATTAAAGGATAAAGAGGGTAATCTTTAATTAATCATCCATAACTACTAAATCCTATTGAACCCTAAAAGCCCCATTTTTATATAAACTTACCTCCGTAGTTAATCTAGATCTATATTTTGCATTAGTGTTTAAACGTAGATCTAGATCCTACAACCATTCTTCAATATTATTTATCCCTCTTCCTCTTTTTCTCAATACATCTAAAGTAAGATTAAAAGGTTCCACGTTTCCCTGAGGACGACCCGTACTCACCTCGGTCTAGCTACGTGCGACACCGTTCTGATTGCGGTTATTCTACAAAAAACACTCTTTCGCACAAAATCAAATGGCGCCGTTGCCGGGGATACTTGCGTAATTTTTTATTCTAACTATTTGTGTTGAATTCTTATTCGATCTATATCATAATTAAAACAAAACTGCAAATCGTATATTTAACGAAGTGTGTGAAAATTTTGCAAGGAAATCTGGAGTAACGGACTTGAGGAAACAGAGAGACAGAGACATTCATTAAGATCCAGAGGAGTACAGAAGGCCACAGAAAAAAAATTCATCAAGTGATCCCTCTCTTTTACGGCGGATCCATGGCAGAAGGTGCACATTGGCGGCGGAAGAGCGGCCAGTTAGAGGATCTAGGGCTCCAAACTTCTCTGGTAAGATTCTAACCTCTTTCTCTCCTATGAAATCCAATAAAATCTCTTTTCTGCAGGATTCTTTGCAAAATATCGCCGCTCAAAAATTTATTTGCAAAGTTGTGTGATCGGTTTTGTTTTGCATATTTTAATACGGACTTTAAGGGGCAAATACCAAATCCAGATTAAGTGGGGATTTTATCACCCTTCCTAAGCCCCACAAATCACAATCGAGCATCTGCATCAACCCTACATTAATTTAAAAAATATCTAGACCAGACTCTAAGGACTGTCGTGCTCAATAAGGACAGAGGAAGGTCGTGGGTAATCTATCGCTTATCCGCATTACTTTTGTGGTGTCTAGGCAAGTGTGTCTAAGGCAAGTGGTTACTTAATTAAGGCCCCCTATTTTCGGTAATTCGTATAGCGGATACCTCCTACATACCTGGCACTTACCTGATTACAAGAGTAGTAAAGAGGCGGTAGAGGATTGATCCTGCGGCTTGTCCTTTGGAAGTCTAGGAGCGGTCTAGAGACTGGACCTAGGTAACCTTAGTTCTACGGTTGTTTGTGCATTTTTTTATGATTTGTCATTAGTCCCACTCTTTTCAAAACAGACCAATTTTAAATCACACACACGCTGCCACTTGCGCTAAACCCGCTTAGTGCATGCTTGGCTGGACACGGGATTCTAGTGCCCGTCTTGTCCACGTTCTTGCTATCGACGCCGAAGTCGGTACTTCTTCATCTTCTTTTCCCCCACCACACACCTCGACCGAGATGGACGGTACTCCATCAGATTATAACACCATGTTGCCACCGCCCGTAGGTGCGCAGAATCCACCGCGCATCTCTCTCCAAGAAAGATGCTATCATATCCGTGGTCCCCTTCCTACTTGTCCATCCATTCCACCAGCTAACAGGGATAATTTTGAAATTAAACCCCACTACATCAATCTGTTGCCCAAATTTCACGGGCATGAATCTGAAGGCACGTACGTTTTCATCACTAAATTCGAAAACGTATGCGCAATGATGGGTACTTCACAACTGACTGTGGATGCTATGCGCTTGCGTCTTCTCCCATTCACCCTGTGCGACTTGGCAGAAAAATGGCTTTATAATACTGCCGCACACTCTATCACTAATTGGGATGAATTCGTAATAGCATTTCTTAAGAAGTTTTACCCAAACTATAAGACTGCCCATATTATGAGCGAGATCAACCAGTTCACCCAGCTTCCCAATGAACCATTTTGGAAGTGCTTTGAACGTTTCAAGGATCTGCTTGTCCAATGTCCTCATCATGGAATACAAAGATGGGATTTATGCCAAATTATTTATGAGGGCATTAATCCAGCGACAAAGCAGATGCTTGAAACAATGTATCAATGCAATTTCATGTCTAAAGATGACGGCGAAGCTTGGAAGTATCTGGAAGATCTCGCTGAAAACACTTTGCAGTGGGAAAGCGTAAGACCACCTTCATCTAGGGGAGGTATTCACCAGCTCGATATTTCCATCGCAGTGAAAAACGAAATGGCAGTGATGCAGAAGAAACTCGACGCTATTGAGAACAAATTCTCATCAGTCTCCCTAAACCAGGTCACTCTTCCCAAGACTGTGTGTGGTTGCTGTTCAGATCCTTCACACTTAATGGAAGAATGTCCTATGAATGCATCGTTTCAAACTAATGCTTCTTTTCAGCAGGGACCTAGAAATGATCCTTATTCTTCCACGTACAATCAAGGATGGAGGAATCATCCTAACTTTGCTTGGAACCAAAACCAACCCCAAAATCAAAATCAATTCCAAAGCAATTATCAAAGACCTCCTCCACAGCAACCACAACCACAAAGTCAGCTCCCTTTTCAGTCACAAAATTTTCAAAATCCGGCCAATACTTCTACACCACAAGTGGCCGGTACTGATAACTCTTCACTCGCACAAACTTTTGATATGTTTATGAAACATACCATTCAAATGTCCGCTGATATGAAATCTTCTATTGATACCATAAAGAAAGACTCCGCCTCCCACGACGAAAGTATTAAATCAATAGAAAACCAACTTTCACAGTTGAACGCCGCAATGAGTGCGAGAGAGAAAGGGAAAATGCCATCTCAACCCGTACAAAATCCTGGCTATTCACAAAGTCATAATGTGAATGTCGTTACTATGTTGAGATCGGGAAAAGTGCTGAATAACCGAGTGGGTGATCAATTTTTATGTTAGTGACACCAATGATACCCCAGCTTCTTCTTCTTCCCCTAATTTGTCTAGTCTCCCACCTTCATCCGAGCCTATTCTCCGTTTTCCCCAAGGCTCGAACACTTTGCCCGATCTATCTAAGTCGATTCCCACTCTAATTTTGGGATCGAACCCGTCCCCACAATCTTCTCCACAAATGATGGACCCAAAACTTATTGATCAAGCTCCGTTTCCAAACAGATTAAGAGCCAACCGACCTAACCCACAAATGGAAAAAATTGTGGAAATGTTTAAGCAAGTTAGCGTGAATATTCCTCTCCTAGATTCTATTCAACAAGTCCCATCTTATGCAAGAATCCTTAAAGACTTGTGCATTAGAAAGAGAAAAACTCAAGTGCCTAAGAAGGTTTTCATGACGAGTAATGTTAGCACAGCTTTTACCCAGCAAATACCAAAGAAACGTAAGGACCCTGGCTGTCCTACAATCTCTATTTCTATTGGGGTAAAAATATTAATCGTGCTTTACTCGATCTTGGCGCTAGCGTTAACTTGCTTCCTTATTCAGTATACGAGCAGTTAGGAATTGGAGAGTTGAAACCAGCCCATTGTGCTATCCAGATGGCTGACCGATCGATCACCAAATCTCGGGGTGAACTAGAGGATGTGTTAATTAAAGTTGGGGAATTCATATTTCCCGTGGACTTTATTGTTTTAGATACACAGCCTGTGGCAAACCCAAGCAATCAAATCTCGGTGATACTTGGTCGACCCTTCCTAGCAACTTCTAACGCTGTAATTAATTGTCGTAACGGTTCTATGAACTTATCCTTTGGGAAAATGACAATTGAGCTTAATATTTACAAGCTAGGAAGCCAACCATCTGAACCTTCTGCTTATTTGCTGGATGTTTGTTCCATCCACGAGATAGCTCCCGAAAGCTGCATGGATGAGGAACTTTGCTTTGATGATCTCGACAACACTAATGAGACATCGTTTGATCTTGCACAGCTTCATAGTGAGGACATGTTCAATGAGTCCACCCCTGAGTTTGAATCAGTTGACTCGTCGCAAAAGTCAGCAACACTTTCCGAGTCAATATCCTATGCAAGTTTTGAACCTCTTAGGGAGTCCGAATATCATTCACTTACCCCACCTTCTATTGTCTCTCCGCCAATTCTTGATCTCAAATCGCTACCCTCTCAACTTAAATATGCATATTTAGGTGAGAATGAGACTTTGCCAGTGATCATATCCGCTTCTCTAGCCTTAAAACAAGAGAACGCACTTTTGGCAGTGTCGAGATCGAATCGGGAAGCATTTGGTTGGACAATGGCTGACATCAAAGGGATTAGTCCCTTAATTGTTGAACATTATATACATCTGATGGATGAAGCCAAACCAACTCGAGACCTACAAAGATGGTTAAATCTCGTTATGAAGGAGACGGTAAAGAAAGAAATCGTCAAGTGCCTTGATAGTGGAATAATTTACCCTATATCTGATAGCCAATGTGTAAGTCCAATTCATGTGGTCCCTAAAAAGTCTGGCATCACGGTCATCACTAATGAGGCTAATGAGTTAATCCAAACACGCACCCAAACTGGGTGGCGCGTATGTATTGATTACAGGAAACTCAATGCCGCAACGAGGAAAGATCACTTCCCTCTACCTTTCACTGACCAAATCTTAGAACGATTAGCTGACACGAATTCTATTGTTTCTTGGACGGATACTCTGGCTATAACCAGGTCCCCATCGCCGAAAAGGATCAAGATAAAACAACATTTACTTGTCCTTTTGGTACTTTTGCTTATAGACGCATGCCCTTTGGGTTATGCAACGCTCCCGCTACATTTCAGCGGTGTATGATGGGGATATTTTCAGATATGGTGGAGAATTTTCTGGAAATTTTTATGGTCGATTTCTCCATTTTTGGGGACTCCTTTGAGGACTGCCTTCGTAATCTTGACGCGGTTCTTACCCGCTGTAAGGATATGAACTTGACTTTGAATTGGGAAAAATGCCATTTTATGGTCCAAGAAGGTATTGTCCTTGGACATATAATTTCACAAAAAGGCATTGAGGTTGACAGAGCTAAAATAGATGTCATTCATAACCTCCCTCGTCCCAAATGCGTCAAAGATATACGATCCTTCTTTGGTCATGCAAGATTTTATAGGAGATTTATTAAGGACTTTAGCAAAATTGCTAGACCCTTAACCCTTCTATTGGCCAAGGATACTACATTTCACTTCGATTCGGATTGTGAGGCTGCTTTTGAATCGCTTAAAAGATCGCTCACTACTGCCCCCGTTCTATCATCTCCGGATTGGAACCATCCGTTCGAGCTTATGTGTGATGCATCAGATTTTGCTATTGGTGCGGTCTTAGGACAACACATTGATAAGATGCCACATGTAATTTACTATTCAAGTAGGACCTTGAATGGTGCACAAATAAATTACACAACTACCGAGATAGAACTCTTGGCAGTTGTATTTGCATTAGAGAAATTCAGGCCCTACTTGATTGGCTCGCCAATTGTGGTTTACACTGATCACTCTGCCCTACGACATCTTTTATCGAAGAAGGATGCTAAGGCCAGGCTAATACGTTGGATCCTATTGTTACAAGAATTTGATCTTGTCAACCGAGACAAGAGTGGATGTGAAAAACGTTGTAGCCGACCATCTTTCACGCATCACTTCTTCACCAACTTTGACCGTGCCGATAATTGACTCATTTCCTGACGAACAGCTCTTGACTATATCCTACGAACCTTGGTTCATGGATATTGTGAACTACCTAGCAACGAGACTTATTCCTAGCGATTGGTCGAAACAAGACAAACTTCGATTTCTATCCCAAGTAAAATATTTTTACTAGGATAAACCTTATCTGTTTAAGTATTGTTCCGATCAAATCATCCGCAGGTGTGTCCCTAACGATGAGTTCAGGAGTGTGTTATCATTTTGTCATGATCAGGCGTGCGGCGGTCATTTTGGTCCCCGAAAAACAGCGGAGAAAGTTTTGCAATGTGGTTTTTATTCGCCAACATTATTTAAAGATGCATATGAACATTGCAAAACTTGTCCGCGATGTCAGCATTTGGGTCGGATTTCACGAAGAAACGAGATGCCGCTCCAACCTATATTGGTTGTGGAAATATTCGATGTTTTGGGTATCGATTTTATGGGCCTTTTTCCCAACTCCTTTGGGAATTTATATATCTTGTTAGCGGTTGATTATGTCTCGAAATAGGTGGAAGCTATACCGTGTCGCACTAATGACAACAAGGTTGTCATTAAGTTCCTTAAGGAAAATATCTTTTCGCGATTCGGACACCCTCGCGCTATAATTAGCGACAACGGGACACATTTCTGTAATCGGTCTTTCGAGGCCTTGATGCGGAAATATTCAATCACTCACAAGCTTTCTACGCCCTATCATCCCCAAATAAACGGGTAGGCTGAGATCTCAAATAGGCAGATCAAAAAAATTTTAGAGAAGACGGTTTCTAAAAACCGTAAAGATTGGTCAACCAAATTGACGAATGCTCTTTGGGCATTCCGCACCGCTTATAAGACCGATCTTGGTATGTCTCCATACCGCCTTGTGTTTGGGAAGGCATGCCACCTTCCTGTCGAGATTTAACATAAAGAATTGTGGGCTATTAAAGAGCTTAACTTCGATTTTGATCATTCAGGCAGCTATCGGAAGTTGCAATTGAATGAGCTAAGCGAACTCCGCGATGAAGCTTACGATAATGCAGTGATAGTAAAGAACAGGAATAAAGTGTTCCACGATAAAAACCTTTTTAGAAAAACTTTCACATCGGGGCAACAAGTCCTTCTTTACGATTCCCGTCTCCATCTTCATCCGGGTAAGCTTAAATCTCGTTGGAAAGGACCTTTTGTGGTGCGGTATGTACACCCGCATGGGGCAATAGAACTTGAAAATTTGAAAAACGGTTCAATTTTTAAAGTAAATGGGCATAGATTAAAACCGTATTTTTCTGCTGACCCAACGGAGGAGCTCCTGTTTTTACAGGAGCCGCTTTATCTGAACTGAATTTCCTCCGCCTCACCTCCATGTTTTGGTAACATTTGCTCATTTTAAGAATGGAGGTGAGTGAAAATGGATTTAACTGAATATCTGTGCGTTCCAAAGATCAAGTTTGGGGGTAGTTTTCATTTAACCATTATTTTACCCCTTTTATCTCTCCCCAAGTATACAGGTCCATGCTCTCAAAAGACAACATCAGTGAGGACACTGCTGAAAACAGGTTTGGGGGGAGGTTTGTATTCACTGAATTATCTTTGACACTGGGCATTCAAATTTTTTTTTATATAACAAAAGAGTAGAAAGTGAAAAATTATATATGAAAGATAGCAATAGTTTAAGAAAACCAAGAAAATTAGAAGTTTTCTTAAACGAACTAGTAATAAGTAGTTATGAGCCGTTGTCCCAAGGGTTAGTAAGATGAAAGAAGTCACTAATCTGAGAATAAAAATAAGTCTGAAAAATAGTTCCTATTCTGGAAGCCAAGCATTTGAAAGTTGATACCCTACTATACGCACTTACACACGTCTTGAAACTTGGGATATTAGAGGATACCTTGAAATGCTCTTGTCTAAAAGCCAAAGTATGAAGGAAATAATAAAAGAAAATGAATAAAATATAAAATGGTAAAGAAAAAAAAATGAACACTGGTTTTGTTATCGCCAAAGAAACAATAAAAAAATAGCGCCTTAGACCAACTGGTCTGGGAGTCACTACTAAGCCTTAGATGGTGCAAGATGAGGAAAACACCTAATAAGCAACAACATGAGTAATCGGTCGGTTAGTACCTTAAGAAGTATTAACTGTCGCATAAGAATGTGTGAGCAAATCTAAATATTCATCAAATTAAAAAGTACTGAGGTAGATGGACAAGAGTATGATAGCTTGAATTGAATTCTCCGAGTGTAGGGATGTTCTATTCACACACGTAGGGGTATATGATCGATGTTTGGATGAAAGGTAGGAATGAAGAATAAAGATGATGTTTTATTGAGGGATGATGTGATTTCTAACATTTTTTCATGACTATTAAGATAGGGCTCATGACAACTGAAAAGCTAGTGTAGTTGGAAACTTTAAATTTTCAAAGTATTTCTTTTATGGTTCTTATTTTTATATATAAATTTCACCATCTCTCTTTTATTATAAGGATTTTGTGGGTGTAATCCGCTGAAAACCCTCAGGAGACAACACTCCTCCTACTAGGGACACCAAGGGGTTCAACGGCTTATTGCACGTGCTCAGTGCAATCGTGTTTAGTTTTCTCCTTCTCCTTCTCTTAAATAAACTAGTTTGCTCGGGACGATCAAAGATAAGTTTGGGGGTATTTGTTCAGTTGATAAAACTGTACATTTGTTATTACATTTTTCCTACTATTTCTATACTAGAAAAAGTGTTTATTAAAATATATGATACATATGAGGGTTTATCTGTAAAAATACTATTTTTCATACGTTGATATATTATAATTAACATTTGGTAGGAAAATGTATGCAAAAATACCATTGACCAAATCTTAATGTTGAAATTAATATCTCGATAAAAAAAAAACTCCACTAATATTATTTGTTGGGATTGTGCAGAATTTTTCAGGGTTAAAAATCAAGGGAATCAAAGTTGTTATGAGCAAACCTGCCTAATTAAGAAAGCAAACTAAGAAATCAAGGCTGGCAGAGACAAAGAGAAGATTTTCTGTTTCCAGATATTTAAATGATCGCCACGTGTCATGAAGATGAGAGCCCAGAAGACCAAAATAGAAGATCGCACTGTTTGGCCGCGGATCCGCGGCCAAACCCTACCAGTGGCCGTGGATCCGCCGCGTGCCAGATGAATCAAAGGCTGGAATTTCTTCTGTTGGATCGCAACTGATGGTTTCCAAGTTTGGAAGCTAAATTTCTGGCTTTGGGACTATAAATAAAGACCGAGTGCCTCTTGGAAAAATCATCAAGTCGACGAGATCACGAAGTCCAAGACGGCTCACACATCCAGGCTGATCATCAACGGTTCATCTACCTCCTTAGAAGAGATCGAGAAGCAAACTAATATTTGTAATCACTTTCTAAGGGAACAAAGTGTAATGAGTTTTGTTAATTAATAAAGGTAGTTCTTTTTCTTATTCTATTTCTTTGTAGTTTCATTATGATTTCTCTCTCCATCTCTTCTTCTCCCAACAAGCGCGAGTAATTCTCCGCTTGTTAGGGTTCGTAGGATTAGGGTAGGTTAATGGATGATGAATATACCTAAACCCTTTTTACGTCCTATAAAGTTTATAAACTTTAGCAAAAGAATCATTAACATCCTAATTGGGCGCGCTACCAATTCATTGCTAGTCTCGACCGCGATTAGAGATTAGATTAATGATTGTTTTGGTAAAGGCTAGATATGAACGGAGTTCCGTGTCGAGATAGGGGTTAAGAGTGGGATTCCTTTTCCCTCCAGAAACCCTAATCTACATGCATCACTATCGTTCTAGTTTTAAATCTATTAAAGGATAAAGAGGGTAATCTTTAATTAATCATCCATAACTACTAAATCCTAATGAATCCTACAAGCCCACTTTTTACATAAACTTACCTCCGTAGTTAATCTAGATCTATATTTTGCATTAGTGTTTAAACGTAGATCTAGATCTTACAACCATTCTTCAATATTCTTTATCCTTCCTCCTCTCTTTCTCAACACATCTAAAGTAAGATTAAAAGGTTCCACGTTTCCTTGAGGACGACCCGTACTCACCTCGGTCTAGCTACGCGCGACACCGTTCTGATTGCGGTTATTCTACAAAAAACACTCTTTCGCAAAAAAATCATGTACTGAGAACACATGTGAAATACGAGGCCTATTGCTCGAATTTTGGCCGAGCACCAAGCTCCAAATTCCGGCCTGGCCGGCCCCCCTGCCCCTGATTCACCTTGTATTTCACCAGTGCTCTGTTCTGTCGGATTTGGGGTTTCAGGTATTGTTTTTTTAGACCAAAATTTCATGTGATGTTTATTTTTCTTAGAGGAAAATTCGTAGTGTTTCGTAGTCGTATATCTTAACACTGTAAAGGTAATCTTGACAATGTTTAACGGTTCGAATGAACTTCAAACCCCACATTAAGACCCCCTCCGAAATTTTCAAGAGTTGTAATTTTCTAAGTTGATTATGTTCAATGGTCGTGCATGTATCCCTATGGACCCTCTAGAAGAACAAAAAACCTTAACTCGATTCTATGTCCACGTAACCACGACTGAACCCTAGGGTTTGTCGTAGTTCCGTGGTGCCATAGGTGAGGCATTGGTTGATCCTTCTACGGCTGGTCAATAGACACTGTGGCACGTTTTTGGGTATTTCAACTTTGCTCAAGTGTTGAGCTCTCGGGGTAATTTATGGATGTATGTTGATTCGATCGAAATGTTTAACATCGTCTTGATATATGTGATAATTTCAATTGTTGTTGTTTTTCACTTTCTTTTCTACGACCGTAAGTGTAGTATATGGTGTATCGCCGGTTTCGTTGCTATACATCAACAACAATCGGGGTACGCATACTTACTTACGTTGATGATAAGTGATGTTATGTGTTGCTGAGATATGATGAGCAGGATTGTCATGATTGAATAGCCGGGGTTTTATGTGAGATGAGAGTTTTTATTTTCATTCATGTAAAAGTTAATTGTATGTAATATTCTTTTATTGGGGCACTTCCAAGTTGAGGATGATGTCACCGCTATTGTATATTATTTACTTTTACGCATTAGGATAGACCCAAGGAGGGGAGCACAAGTGACCGGGTTCTAAGGTTCAGTGAGAGGCCATCTCGAGGAGTCGAGACCGGTTCTCCTAAACTCTAGAATTGGTAGGGTCACTTACCGCTCTCGTAGGGGTCTAAGGGTGTGGGATTGGCTATTCATCGACCGTGGAATCCGTATTTTCTATTGATGGCAAGATACAAAATACAGACCTCCTAGATATCCTATATTTTCATATGTACTTCTGCTGTTGATATTCTATGATGTGATTACTTAATATCTGAGACGAATGGATTATTATTATTATATATATATATATGATATATAATAAACGTTGCTTATGTTTTACATCCACGCTAGTCTTGCCCCGCTATGCCGTTAGTTAAGTAACTTAACGGTGCATAACGGGACACTGCGGCGAATGCGAATGGCATAAGTGTACGTTCTATTTTCGTTTCTTTTCTGTGATGGCTTAGGAACTTAAATGATGGGACTACATTAATAAGATTAATGTAAAGAAAAAGAAACCTAAAGATGTTGTAGAATCGGATTTGAAACACACTCGGCCTTTTTATGAAAAATGCAAGTTTCAAAATATGCGGAGCTTAAGCCACTTCTTCTCTAAACTATTTAGATTCTACAACGAGATCAAGTTCAAAGCGTTAAAGGTTTTCATAAAAACCATCCACATCCCTTCGTCATTTTAGGAAGCAGAGTACTTTGTATTCATGCTACGTATGTTGATCATAGTCAAGGCGTAGTGTACGGTAGCAAAATGATGTCTTCTTACAAAGCATACGATACGATTAGTTAGGACATTCATGTGATTTTGTTGATCATAGTCAAGGGTCATATGGGTGGGTCTAGTTAATCACGAAATGACGGGTAGAACTTGACTAGTACTTATGATATGTTGACCATAGCCAAGGTCATAAGCAGCTAGGGGTAAAAACCATATCGGGAGTTTCAAGAGTTGAAATTTGCAATAAGATTGCATACCTTCTATATGATAGTTGGATCCCGATCCCACTGTGAGTAAGAGTTACTCCCAGGAGACTTTTGCATTTTACAATTAGCTAATCCAGTAGGTGTCTAGAAAAGTGTCAACGGGGTTAGACCTCTGGGAAAATGAGGTTTATTTTAATTAGGTACGTGCGAAAGCATAGGGAACCTCCTTCAAAGTACTAACACTGGCCTGGATGACCGGTTAGCGAAACTGTAGATTGTAATTAATCCTGGCTAGTTTTCTTTTTGAGGTTTTTGAAAGAAAAATTGATAAAAGCGGTGGGAGATATCAATTAGATAAGATAATAACCAATCAAAATCTTTGCAAGAGCATTTCGCTGAGTGTTTTCTTTTCTCTCTCCTAATGGGAGATACCTGATGACGGGACTTAAGCTTCTTTTAGAGAAAAGCAAACTGACAGGACCGAATTATAAAGAATAGTTGAGGAACCTGAATATTGCACTCACATATGTCCTCACTGCCAAAGCCCCACCCATCCCAGGTCCTGAATCATCTGTTTTGGATAAGGAGATCCGAAAAACATGGGATATTGATTGTGACACGGCCAAGTGCCTGAAGCAGCATGAGAAGATGGATGTACAATCAATCTTTCTTCATACAAAGGAGTTGTATGCAGATCAATCTCGGACTTTACAATACAAGGCATCTTGAAAGCTGTTTTAGATGCGAATGGCTCCTGGCACATCAGTAGGTGAACATGTCCTGAAGCTGATTGGTCTTATTGAAGAACTGGAGGACCTAGGATGGATCATGGATAATGAGCAATATACTGATATTGTTCTACAGTCTCTCCCCCTGCCTTTGCTCCATTCTGAGTAAACTTTAATATGAATGATTTGGAGAAATCACTGCATGAACTTCTCAATATGTTGAGAAGTGCAGAGAGCACGCTTAAGACAGTGAAAATTCTCGCTCTGCTTGCTGGGACATCTTCCTTTTCCATCCCAAAAGCCAAGACCAAAGGAAAGAAGAAGAAGAAACCCACCAAACCGAGAGGTGGAGTTCAAAAGGTGAAGGGGAAAGACAAATCCGGGGCTGCAGGAAGTGGAAAAGGAGAATTTTTTTCTGCTGCAAGACGGGACATTGGAAACGCAATTGTGCTCTGTATCTTGTTGATCTCAAGAAGAAGAAGCATGCTGATGCTTCCACTTCAGGTGTGTTTGTAACTGAAAACTGTTATTCAATAAACTCTGTATCTTGGGTATTAGATACCGGTTTTGGTTCTCACATCTGCAATTCTATGCAGGGATTGAGAAACAGTAGAGTTTTGAAAACTGGTGACCATACTCTTTGAGTTGGAAATGGTTCCACTATACATGTATCTGTAGGAGAGTATCATCTGGGGTTTGCCTTCGGGAAGTATTTTGGTTTTGAACCCTTTTTATTATGTACCTAGTATGCTATGTAATATAATATCCGTTTCTTTGTTAGACAATGAAGGATATCATTTTGTGTTGCAAAATAATGTAATGAACATTAACTTGAATCAACAGTTGATTGGGTATGGTATACTAAATAACGATATTTACGTCCTAAACCAACACACAGTTTTCAATATACAACATACAAATAAAAGAAAATTTTCAGATATAAATGAAGCTTTTCTTTGGCATTGTGGACTTGGTCATATTAATGAAACGAGACTAAACAAGCTACATAAAGATGGATATTTAAATCCTTTTGAGTATAAATCTTATGCGACTTGTCAGTCCTGTATCAAAGGTAAGATGAACAAAACTCCGTTTACTGGACACGGAGAAAGAGCTATAGAACTCTTAAGCCTCATACATAGTGATGTATGCGGACCAATGTCTACATATGCTAGTGGCGGTTTTTCATACTGTAAGTCGATGTTCAACACCCCAATACTTATGGGGAGGCGGAAATAAGAATAACAATCTAGTTCTATGATTAAACATCGAATAACCGTATGAATCGTTTGCTAAACAAGTTTTAACAAAAGCTATAGAGTTCTAAACTACTATGTTAAGAGATTATACCAAACGGTTCTAGTCCTTCGTCTTAATGTAATCTACGGCCTCTTTGGATCTCCACGTCCTCTTTAGCTTTCTCCCGTGATAGATGATCCACCCGAGAACCCTAATCCAAGCTATAACCTCTAAACTTGAGGTTACTTAGTTTCTCTAGTTGCTAAATAGAGTAGCTAAGGTGATGTAGAGATAGATTATGGAGTAATTAGTCTTTCGTAATCCTTGTTCTCAACTCATGAGGGTAGGATTAGGGTTTGGTGAAGGAGAGAGAACTTGAAGAGAGAGAGTGAGAAGATGATAATGATAATAATAATAATAATGAAATAGGTTCTCACTAGATATATATGAAACATAATGAATAAAAAGAAATGAATAATATGAGATTATTCATCATGTTTCATTAATGCAAGTGGGTGATTCATTATGTGAGTCATTAAGCATTTAATAATGCATTAATGACATGATGAATCACTCACAATGAGTCACTAAATCATTAAATGAAAATGCCACCTCTCCCTCCATGTCACATCCTTCTAGAAGCTTCTCGGAAAATTACGAGAACGCCCCTCTCATCCGTGAAAACACGGAAAAACTTTAGACTGTATAAATCCAATAACCTGATACTAGAATCTGGCTTAAACCAAAGCCGGCTAGTAAAAAATGTCCGAATGTCGTACGTGCGTTCAAACACGTATGCGTCCGAACCTTTGTCGTAAAACCATACAACCTCTATATATTTTTGCCTGGGTTTGGGAAATCTCTATATAGGACTCTAAAGATTCAACTACTACGCTGGCAGTGGGTTTAACCACAGACCGCAAGCGGCACTAGCTGTACGTAACGGTCCCCAGGTAGTTGTCGATAAGAAAGCTGATGAGGTAACCTATCAGAAATCCTACTGAGCCTGTCTGTGACAATATCCGCGCAGTCCGGTCTGTTCGTCTAAGAGTATCGCATGTATGGTCTAGGGAGGTGGTGGACGTCAGACCCTTAATAACCGTACAAGTCATGTCGGTATGGTTCAAGACCACCCGAGAATCTACTGATCATTCCATCAGTAATTCTCAATCAGCCCTGGCCAGGGACTTATGGTAATGACTAACCGACCACAGTGCGATATCAACTCCCTATACCGGGAGAGACGAATCCCTAACAGTCGCTCACTGCCTCCACGTGGCTCGGGAATGTGCCCAACTGAAACCTGTTTGCACGACTCCTTTGAGCCGTGGTAGGGTAATAATCAAAGCACAGTGGGAACTCACACGAGACAAATTATGACCTTAAGTCAACGGACTATCTGCACACATGTCACCTGAGAACTGCTATCTGACGTTAGGTATAGTACCATCCAGTCAGTTCTCGGCGAGTCCTGTCCGGTGTACTCACACCCAGTGAGCATCTGTATACAATCTTAGGTGAACACCACCAATGGTTGCGGGACCAATCCATTGCCCCTCGTCAGGGTCTAGATATGTATACACTAGTCTACTCCGGAGTATCGATGCCCAATCTCGATACTCCTATGACCAGGGACATCTAAGGGTGTGCCTATTGACTATCCAGCTCCCACTAGTATGACTGCCATCACAACGCCGGTAGTCAGACAAAACACCCTATGGGCTTTATCAACATATATATATATATAAATACCAAGTAAAATATATCATATGTTAAGAAAAAGTCAAACCAAATAGCGTACTATCATATCAAGCAAGACTGTCATGTACATACATATCCCAAGCATCCTATACAATGTAGGCCTCTAGGGCATATATATCCAACAATCTCCCACTTGCACTAAGGCCTATAATTAGCGCAATGAGTACCCACTGTCTCTACCAGATCTAGTTGCTTGCGTACCGCATGCCCAACATCTCAAATAGCCTCTTGAACTGTACTTGAGGAATGGCCTTGGTGAATGGATCTGCCGTGTTGTCTTTTGTGTCCACTCTCCGTATCTCGATTTCCCGACGATCCACGATCTCCCTAATCAGGTGAAACCGCCATAAGATATGCCTGGATTTCTGATGGGATCTTGGTTCCTTCGCTAAAGCTACAGCGCCATTGTTATCGCAATACAAAGGTATTGGATTGGCAATGGACGGAACCACCTAAAGTTCAGAAATGAACTTCCTCATCCAGACAGCCTCTTTTGCGGCTTCACTAGCAGCTATATACTCAGCCTCCATAGTTGAGTCTGCGACGGTATCTTGTTTGGAACTCTTCCAACATACCGCCCCTCCATTGAGGGTAAACACAAAACCCGAAATGGATTTAGAATCGTCCTTGTCACTTTGGAAGCCAGAGTCGGTAAAACCCTCTACCAGGAGGTCCCCATTACCGTAAATCAAGAACATCTCCTTAGTCCTTCTTTGGTACTTGAGAATATTCTTCACCGCTATCCAATGTTTCTCACCTGGGTCAGACTGATACCTGCTTACCACACTAAGTGCGTAAGCTACATCCGGTCTGGTACATAACATCGCATACATTATTGATCCTGCCGCCGAAGCGTAGGGTATAATGCCTATGCGAGCCCTCTTTTCATCAGTCTTTGGAGACATCTCTTTGGAGAGGTTGATTCCGTGACAAGCGGGCATATTGCCGCGCTTGGAATCTTCCATACTAAATCTTTTTAGTATAGTGTATATATACCTAGACTGTGAAAGTCCCAATGTTCTATTAGATCTATCACGATAGATCTTAATGCCCAGAATGTATGATGCATCTCCCAAGTCTTTCATGGAGAATTTCTGTGACAAGAAGAGCTTTACTGATTGTAGTATAGGGATATCATTCCCTATCAGTAGTATGTCATCGACGTACAAAACGAGGAAGACTACTACTCCTTCTACAATCTTCCTATAAATACATGGTTCATCTACATTTTTGATAAAGTCAAATTCCTTGACTGTTTCATCAAAGCAGATGTTCCAACTCCGCGATGCTTGCTTTAACCCATAAATGAATTTAAGCAATTTGCACACTCTTCCGCTGTTCCCACTGTCTAAGAAACCTTCTGGTTGATCCTGTTAGTTATATGTATGCCCTAGAGGCCATTACTGTGCATACGATGTATATTGTAGTGGATGCTAGGACATATATAGGGAGGACTTTCCTGCTCGACATGATAGTATGCTATCTGGTTGTACTTTATCTTAACATGTACTCTGATTGTCTCTATATTACATCTTGATAAAGCCCTTAGGATATGTACTCGACTACTGGGACTATGATGAGATCATACTAGTGGGGCCACGGTAGTCGACGAGTACATCCTATAACTGTTCCTAGTCGAGGGTGTATCGAGACAGGGCATCGATACACCAGAGTAGACTAGCGTATACGCATCTTGACCCATATGATGGGCGATGGATGATCCCATATCCATCGGTGTTTGACATCAAGGATGGTGTACGGGTGCTCAGTGGAGACTGGGTACCCTGGACGGACTCGCCGAGAACTCCCAGATGGTATTATACCATACGTCAGATGGAAGTTCTCCGGTGACACTGGTACAGAGTAGTCTGTTGACCCGAGATCGTCATAGAGTCTTGTGTGATTCCCACTGTGCTTTGATTTCCATCATACCACGTCCAAGAGGGCGTGCAAAAAGGTGGCTTTTGGGTACAGTCCCGAATCATATGGAGGCAATGAGCGATAGGAGGGGATTCGTCTCTCCCGGTATAGGGAGTTGATGTTGTGCAGTGTTCGATTGGCTATAACCGGAAATCCCTGGCCAGGGTTGCTGAGATTTACTGGTAAGTGTTATCAGTAGTTTCTCGAACTGTTATAGACCTCATATCGACACGACTTATCAAGCTACTGGGGTCTGACGTTTACCACCCCTAGGCGAGATATGCAACATATCAGACGACAAGACCGGACTGTACGGGAGTGTTACTGTTTGGATTCACAGGAGAATGTACAGGCTTGCTTGTTGATCTTCTGAGCGCTCAATACCTGGGTATCTGTTACGTTTAGCTGACCGCTTGCAGCTTGTGGGTGTTTGATATGATCATCACCTACTGCCGGCGTATTGACGATTCTTTAGAGTCCTACACAGAGGTTTCTTGACTCAGGCAAAATGGAGTAGGGGCACATATGTGATATGTGCGGGACCGAGGATAATACGATATGAGATACAGTATTATATTCTCGCGATATTTGATATCAGCCGGGTCATCGGATCAAGTGTTGATTCGATGAATCGGTACGGATAAATATTATGTTGGAGATAGTGCCCTCAGAGTCAATTATTGGATCACAGGCACGTGATTGCAATGATTGAGGGAGGACCTATCCCGGTAGGACAGTCTTACTCGAGATGATAGTATGCTATCTGGTTTACCTTTATCATCGTGTACTGCTTTAGGTGACCTGACAAGTCGCTATTGCACGTTGATAGAGCCCCTAGGATTCTTGCTTGACTGCCAGCAGTATGAGGGCGATCATATAAGTGAGAGCTGGAATCTATAAGCACATCCTTAAAAGGTCCCTAGTCGTAGGAGTTTCGAGACAGGGCATCGATTCTCCAGAGTAGACTAGTGTATACATTCGAGACCCCGACGAGGGGCGGTGGCCGGTCTCACAAGCCACTGGTGTCAGTTGGTTCACCTAAGATGTATACAGGTGCTCATTGGGTTATGAGTACACCGGACAGGACTCGCCGGGAACATGCTAGTTGGTCTTATACCTGACGTCAGATAGCAGTTCCCAGGTGACATGTGTATAGGTTAGTTCATCGACCTGGGGATCGTCATTTATCTCGTGTGAGTTCCCACTGTGCTTTGATTACTACCCTACCACGACTCAAAGGAGTCGTGCAAACAGGTTTAAGTTGGGTACAGTCCCGAGCCACATGGGGGCAGTGAGCGGATCTTCGGGGGTTCGTCTCTCCCGGTATTGGGGGTGAGGTCGCGCTGTGTCTAGGAGAGCCATTACACGAAGTCCTTGGCCAAGGCAGGAGATTTACTGGTAGGTATTCCAGTAGTATCTCAGGGTGTTCTGGGCTGCACTCTGACACGACTTGTACCGCTTTTGGGGGTCTGACTTTAACCAACCCCCTAGGCCCGACATGCGATGCTCATAGACGAACGGACCGGACTGTACGGATATTGTCACTGAAAGGCTCAGTAGGGTGTCAGGATGAGTTCACTCATCGACGTCCCTTTTAGTCAATAGCCGGCGGCCCGTCACGTATTGGCTTATACCTCTGACGTGCTAGTGGTTAAATCCACAGCCATAGATTGACGAGTCTTTAGAGTCCACCACACTTACAGTTACTCAAGCTTTCGGGCGAAACGCTGTAGAGTCCGTATGGAGATATGGCAGGGTTCGATCAGATACGTGCGGTATTGCACGGATCGTGATCGGACGGATATTACTAGCCGGCTTTGGTTTAAGTCGGATCCTAGTTTAGTACAGTGTAGATTTTGTCTCATTGCATTTGTATCCGGACGGTATACAGATGCGGGTGTGTATGCACAGTATGGGGGTTTTCCTATAATTTATTACGGGACCAGTTTTCTGGAGTTGCCAGTTTGCATTCCATTCCGGCCGGTTTTCCTTTGTTCTTTCCCGGCCGGACTTTTCCGATGGAGGGGGTTATTTGCAGGTTTTCAAATAACAAATGTGGAGGGAGTTTCTTGCAAATGTATTAATTATGATAGCATCTTTTGATACCATTCTTATCCATCATCATCACTTGCTTTTTTTTGATTTGAGGTGATTAGTAGTTGATGTGAGTAAGTTATGATGATGTTTGGATATGGTCACCCTCTCTCTTTTCCTACACTCACCTCCCTTTTGCTTATGTATTCTTTCCTCCACCATTCTAACATGATAAGGTTTTCATTTTGGAGAGAAGAAAAAAAATGAGAGTTTCATTCTTGAGATTGTGGCATTCTTGATCTCATTTTCATGCTAGAAAAATGCAAGCACCATTTTTCTTATCTTGATTCCTCCATCATCTTCAAAGGCAACAAACCCCAAATGAGACATAGGCTCTACACTACACATTCTACAGCAAATCTTGGACGCGTCGGCTAGCCTACTTCGCGCCCGAGTTGCCTCGGTATTGAGGTGGGAGCCCGTAAAAGATACAGGCGATGTGGTGCCCTTCCGGCGAGGAGGCGACGACCGGAGTTTCCGCAGGAGATCGGGACAACGAGGAGAAGACCGGAGGACTCGGATCATTCGGTATATCTCTTCCCCTTCTTGTAGTTAGATTAGACTAGTTAATGGTTCTATCCGGGTGTTTAGTGCGCGGTGGTGCCGGTTTGCTAAGTTCGCAAAATTAAAGTTTATCACCGCTTCCGTATTTGGCCGTCGGATTGACGGCCGGGGCGCCGCCGTGCAGTTACAGTGGTATCAGAGCCTCGCCATTAACTTCGTCTAGCTTTGTTTGATGTGTTTGCTTTTCCGATCGACCAAAATTCCAAAAACTTTTTCCTCACATCAGTTTTCTGTCGATTTTTTCCTTGCTCCAAAAATTTTTCAGGTTGTAGAAAACTGATGTACAAGAAATTCTAAGAATATTGAAAAAGTTCGACACAGTCAGTCGACCACTGGAGCGCGGAACCGCGGCCAAACCCCCCCTTGGGCCGCGGTTCCGCCACACATTGGTATCCTCACTATGTCCAACTTCTCCAGTAGGCTTCTGGGCTGATTTTAGGGGTTTTGGAATATTAAACTTGGGCCCAGAATTTCTGTGAGTGCTACAGTATTGCTTTGGGGCCCACTTGTTAATTTTTTGATCGATCGGATATTTTAAACACATTTTTCACAGTATTTACATTATATCTGCGACCGTGAATGTCACTTGATCGGTAAATCCAGTCTGACTGCTATAGCCCGGTTAGACGGATTTGCGAACGTGACTTTCATGTTGATGTTCTGTGATTTTGCTGTGATGTTGCGGATCGGTCGTGGGGGATAGCCTGGATGCAATGCTAGTACAGTTTTGTTGTATTATGTACATTTGATATTGCGGGGCGAGCGTCCGACTTGTGGACTGCCGTCACTGCCTGATTGTATTATTCTTTTGGGGCACGACCTGGTTGCGGTCGATGTACCCATTGTATGTATATTTTACTTTCTGTACTAGGATTACCCCGCGGAGGGGTGCACGGATAGCCGGGTTCTAGAGGGCAACAAGCCCGCATCTCATGGCATTGAGACGGAGGGGGCTTCACTCTATGATTGGCGGGCTATTCGCCGCACTCGTAGGGGGTACAGGTTGACCCAGGAGGGGTGCCCAAGTTACCGGATTCCGTGAAGTGCTGGGTGGTCCATTCACGGTGCTGAAGGGGGCTGCCTCACTTCAGGTTTTGGCGGGTAGCTTGCCGCGCCCGTAGGGGTCTAGGATTTCATTGCGCAGGCTATCCACACGACCAGGGGAACGTCGGGTTTCAGTAGTGGCTCTGTGAAACCCGGGGATCCCAGATATCTGTATTGTTCTGTGATGCTGTACATTTCTGTGTTGTTGCATTTTTTATCACGCCTTGAGCGAATATAATATATTGGTATATATATTAGTAGATGTTCTATATATTTTGCATCCGCGCTAGTCCAGTCCCCGCTCTGTCGTTAGTTAGCTAACCTAACGGGTGATGACGGGACCCAGTGGCGAATGCGGACGGCATATACGTACGTCAGTATATTTTCGTTCTTTGTGGTGTGATCAATTGATGGGACTGCGTTGATTCGGATCAATGCAAGATAAACAAACCTATTCTGATGTTGTTGGAACACTTTTCAAAAAGCTGTTATTGCAAGGACGTTCACTTTTGTTTTGCATCGTGGTATTCATTTGGAATATCCTGCTCCTCAGTCGACGAGGAAAGGGCCGAGATCCCTTCACCGGGAGTGACCCCTTGGACAGAAGTTTGCGTTAGGGCATTAACTTCACTATAGCCGATTACTTTTGCTTTGCACCGTGGTATTCATTTGGAATATCCTGTACCCCATTCTACGGGGAAAGAGCCGAGATCCCTTCACCGGGAGTGACCTCTTTAGTAAAGGTTTTCGTCACTATATTTTCTAAAAAGCTATCCGTTCCTTCAACGATATCAAGTTCATTACGTTAAAGGTTTTCGCCAGAAACCATTCGTAGCCCTCCGTCGTTTCAGACAGGTAGCACGTAGTATTCATGCTATGTTTGTTGACCTTCGTCAAGGCATAGTGCATGGTAGCTGCTTGTTTCCTTTCTGCTGCATAGATAGATGTGTTGGTCTGGGACAGTCGTATAGCCTTGTTGACCTTCGTCAAGGGCTTGTACGGGTGGGTTCAAATTAACCTGGACAATGACGGGTGGAACTTGACATATGACTTATGATTTGTTGATCTTCGTCAAGGTCATAAGAGCATGGGGCAGAAATCACATCGGGAGTTTCAAAAGAACTGAAACTTGCCAGATATGCGCATACCTTCTGGAGTGTGATGACGTGAGCGGATTCCGTCACGTTATCATGCAATGATAGTTGGATCCCGATTCCCACTGATGAGTTGGTTTACTCCTCGGGTGACCCCGACTAATTCTTCTTTCAGGTTTGGAGGAGAATTTGAGGTACAGTGGGAGGTTTCCTGATTTGAAAAAGTGATAACCATTCTGATCTAGGATAGAGTGCACGCTGAGTGTTTCTTTTCTCTCTCTCTTCGGCAGCGACCATTGACCCGACCCTAAGACTATGACTCAGTGACCAAGTTGACCGAACCTTCTTAACACTGGCTTTTGGATTGTCAGAGTTGCAAACCTCATTGCCACTCCTACTTTTACCCTTTTCTCCAGGACACCCCGTATTACTGCGAACGTCCACTTCCATTGGACAAAACCATCGTATGGTTAGATACGAACTCGAAGGAATTTATTCGAGAATGGTTTCCGGTTCTGGAGAATACAAATAGGACTATTCAGTTGTCTTTTCTTTTCACCTTCTCTCAGGTTGCGAGTACTCCTTGGTTTAGGAGTAGTACACCTATTACGCAAATTGGATAGTCTTCTTCCAAACCTTAGGCTGGTGCCGACCGGTAGGGAATGAAGAAAACCAATTAGCCTAAACGGTGTACAGAAGGTATTAAGTAAAGACAAAGAAAGGGATTAGTAAGAGGGCAAAGAAAATTGCGACTGATATTCACGACCAAACCAAGTATTTCTTCGCCAATCCTAAATCACCTTTGTATTTCTCCAGGACACTCCGTATCACTACGAAGATCCACAGTTTATTGGATACTCCATCGTATGGTTATATACGAACTCGAAAGGAACTTGTTCCAGTTCGGGGATGGATTCTGGTCCAGGAGAAATAGGAATAAGGTTTATTCGGTTGTCTTTTATCTTCACCTTCTCTCATTGCGAGTGCTCCTAGGATTAGGACAGTACACCCATTATGCTTATTGGATAGTCCTCTTCCAAACCATAGGCTGGTGCCTAACAGTAGGGAAGGAAGAAAACCATTTGGCCTAAGGGGTGTGCAGAAGGTAATGACTAAAGACATATAAAGGGATTTGGAGAGGTGGCAAAGAATTATACGGTTATAGTTGTGAATCTGGATAATGGAAGAGGCATTACTAAGAAAACCGGGATACCCCACCTAAACATTTCAATGTTTCAGTTTCACTGTGTAATGTTAAAAGAAAACTGATTTCCTGATTAGATACTTACTCCAGGGTATGTATGTACCAGGTATGATTCTCACATCTGTATGGTTTTACAGATGATGAGTGGGAGTAAGTCATTAGGAATTGGATGATCATCCTCATTATATCGGGATTCGTTGTAATCGGTGATATTTGAGGAGATCACCTGGGCTGTTTGCCGGTCGGCAAATATTTGGTTTTGAATATCCGCTGTTGTGCACCAATTTCAAATTGATATATCTGTACGTCTATTTTCATAGAGTGAGATATACCTTTTGATATTATGTCGATGACATTTACCTATATCAGTGGATGGTTAGGTAAGGAGCATTAAACAGCGGTGTAATTCTTCTTAACCATAAGTACAGTTTTCAACCTACGACACACAGTGAAAGAGTTGTTAGACTCAGCGGACTTATACAGAGTATTGTATGTTGTCCAGTGTCCATTAGGACAGAGGGGTTGGTCCTCATACTATATTCTGTTTACTTTTAACTTCTCTAGTTCTTAGACATGTGTTTCATAGAAACACAGGGTCTAAGTTTTGAGGAGTTATAGGTATTTGAATAGAGTAGAGAACCAGGTGTAGCAAGTATCGGGATTCTTCAAAGTGATCGAAGATGTAGATACTTGTGTATGGTATTCAGTTGATAGTAATGATAAAGTGAACTTGCTTCTCTTTCAGGTTACTCATAATTGGAAGCATTCCTAAGTTGAGTAACGCTGATCGGCCTCTCTCTCCATTTAGTTGACATGCACTGGAGACAGCTGCATGATTTGAATCTGGTTCAATTAAATCAGTGCCTCTGGTTCTATATTGGATATAGTACAGTTCATATCTTAACATTGTTAAGCTACGGGGAGTTGTCCGGCTTATGATTAAAACCAAACTCTGGACAACTCAAGGCACGTTTCTGTAATGGCTGTTTGTGGGTTGACCCAGGCTATGACGAGGGTTGACTTTCTACCATCTGGGAGATCAATAGTAATATTGTTCTAGACTCGCCACAGTTTTATTAAAAATGGATTTTTTCAAAAACAGTAGTGGGAGTATGGTAGAACTGGAAGTGATTCCAGAACCGCAAACGATTACTGAAGATTTGATAAGGAACCTAAAGATTCAATCTGATTTGACATTCCATTGGCCACTCCGCAGATAAGGTGGGTAACTTCAGGCACCCGAGAGGTACTCCGGTAGCCTCGAGGACGGTGACAGGGAAGTTCTTGTTTACCCACACTTGCCATTGCTGTTGTTCCAGACTGCGAGACCCGGCAGGAGGATGAGTATAGCGTCGTTCTGAACTAGCTTCAGAAGTGTACGTGTATATGACTCTGCCAGAGGGTTGTCGTAGTCAGTGGGAGCAACGGAAGCATTGGTGGACATCAGGCTTATGTCTATTTATAGACTAAAGCAGATATGACGGAGATAGATCATCTATTTCTGATGTGACAGTCATAGGCTTGACTTCATCAGAATAGGGGATGGATCTGTTGAGAAGGTAGTAGGGTGTGATATCTGGGTTTTGGATGACATACACAAAGTAGGAAGTGACATTCCGATACTACGATCGGTTATACTTTGGTCGTCACACAGTAGTTTCTCCACGAGGGACTTGGACATTATATAAGACATACTGGTTACTAGATTTATCGTTTTAGATCTAGATTTGGGTGGTTTCCCAATCTGGGTACTTAGACAGCATTCTAAGAGTATTTAGAATGGACGACTCCTGGCATGGTTGTGTACCTGCAGGTAATGGAGTCACCCTCTCTAAAGGTGTCTTACAGACTAAAGTAGAGAGGGATGTGCATGATTGGCAGATCACTTGCTTAGGCAATTGAGTCAATCATGAGATGTCAAGTACCACACCAGATGTTGTTCTTGCACTAGATGCAATAAGTTGACATTGATCCAATCCTGGAGAAATAGTCGGAAGCAGTTTTAGAACATAAGTGGATGTTCTAGGGATATGATAACGACAGCCTCATTTGGGAGACAGTTATCATTCCAGGCTTCCAAGGTGACATGGACGACAAGGAGGTTGTCAGAGTTATAGTTTTCCTTCTGACGAGGGGCAGTATTTTGGACAGGTGGTCCAAGGCAATACTGAGGGTGGCATGGCGCAGGATACTGATTAAGTTCAGTTGACGATACAGTCTAAGAAGTTTGGATTTGGAGTTCATTTATGAGCTAGGTCCCATCAGACATCCAGACATTCTAAGACAGTTATTGCTCAATTCGGGAGATGGCTTTCTCCGCGAACTTGAGATATAGAGAGACATAGAAAGAAACATCTAGGCGGATCCATTCACTGAGGCTATTCCTCGAACGCAATAGTTTCGCAAACGGATTTTGTGAGACTGACTAGTAGGGGAGTTGGGTGTTCGGTATCACACAGGCTGTGAGTATGCGACATCGCAATAATTAGCCTTGAGTGCAAGTGGGAGATTGTTGGAGATAGTGCCCTCAGAGTCAATTATTGGATCACAGGCACGTGATTGCAATGATTGAGGGAGGACCTATCCCGGTAGGACAGTCTTACTCGAGATGATAGTATGCTATCTGGTTTACCTTTATCATCGTGTACTGCTTTAGGTGACCTGACAGGTCGCTATTGCACGTTGATAGAGCCCCTAGGATTCTTGCTTGACTGCCAGCAGTATGAGGGCGATCATATAAGTGAGAGCTGGAGTCTATAAGCACATCCTTAAAAGGTCCCTAGTCATGGGAGTTTCGAGACAGGGCATCGATTCTCCAGAGTAGACTAGTGTATACAGTCGAGACCCCGACGAGGGGTGGTGGACGGTCTCACAAGACACTGGTGTCAGTTGGTTCACCTAAGATGTATACAGGTGCTCATTGGGTTATGAGTACACCGGACAGGACTCGCCGGGAACATGCTAGTTGGTCTTATACCTGACGTCAGATAGCAGTTCCCAGGTGACATGTGTACAGGTTAGTTCATCGACCTGGGGATCGTCATTTGTCTCGTGTGAGTTCCCACTGTGCTTTGATTACTACCCTACCACGACTCAAAGGAGTCGTGCAAACTGGTTTTAGTTGGGTACAGTCCCGAGCCACATGGAGGCAGTGAGCGGATCTTCGGGGGTTCGTCTCTCCCGGTATTGGGGTGAGGTCGCGCTGTGTCTAGGAGAGCCATTACACGAAGTCCTTGGCCAAGGCAAGAGATTTACTGGTAGGTATTCCAGTAGTATCTCAGGGTGTTCTGGGCTGCACTCCGACACGACTTGTACCGCTTTTGGGGGTCTGACTTTTACCAACCCCCTAGGCCCGACATGCGATGCTCATAGACGAACGGACCGGACTGTACGGATATTGTCACTGACAGGCTCAGTAGGGTGTCAGGATGAGTTCACTCATCGACGTCCCTTTTAGTCAATAGCCGGTGGCCCGTCACGTATTGGCTTATACCTCTGACGTGCTAGTGGTTAAATCCACAGCCATAGTATTGACGAGTCTTTAGAGTCCACCACACTTACAGTTACTCAAGCTTTCGGGCGAAACGCTGTAGAGGCCGTATGGAGATATGGCAGGGTTCGATCAGATACGTGCGGTATT
Source organism: Agapanthus africanus (assembly GCA_030015575.1). Lineage (NCBI taxonomy): Eukaryota > Viridiplantae > Streptophyta > Magnoliopsida > Asparagales > Amaryllidaceae > Agapanthus > Agapanthus africanus. Next base: position 515,456,149 of record JASDDO010000014.1, read on the forward strand.
GCACGGATCGTGATCGGACGGATATTACTAGCCGGCTTTGGTTTAAGCCGGATCCTAGTTTAGTACAGTGTAGATTTTGTCTCGTTGCATTTATATCCGGACGGAATACAGATGCGGGTGTGTATGCACAGTATGGGGGTTTTCCTGTAATTTATTACGGGACCAGTTTTCTGGAGTTGCCAGTTTGCATTCCATTCCGGCCGGTTTTCCTTTGTTCTTTCCCGGCCGGACTTTTCCGATGGAGGGGGTTATTTGCAGGTTTGCAAATAACAATTGTGGAGGGAGTTTCTTGCAAATGTATTAATTATGATAGCATCTTTTGATACCATTCTTATCCATCATTATCACTTGCTTTTTGTTGATTTGAGGTGATTAGTAGTTGATGTGAGTAAGTTATGATGATGTTTGGATATGGTCACCCTCTCTCTTTTCCTACACTCACCTCCCTCTTGCTTATGTATTCTTTCCTCCACCATTCTAACATGATAAGGTTTTCATTTTGGGGAGAAGAAAAAAAAAATGAGAGTTTCATTCTTGAGAGTGTGGCATTCTTGATCTCATTTTCATGCTAGAAAAATGCAAGCACCATTTTTCTTATCTTGATTCCTCCATCATCTTCAAAGGCAACAAACCCCAAATGAGACATAGGCTCTACACTACACATTCTACAGCAAATCTTGGACGCGTCGGCTAGCCTACTTCGCGCCCGAGTTGCCTCGGTATTGAGGTGGGAGCCCGTAAAAGATACAGGCGATTTGTGCCCTTCCAGCGAGGAGGCGACGACCGGAGTTTCCGCAGGAGATCGGGACGACGAGGAGAAGACCGGAGGACTCGGATCATTCGGTATATCTCTTCCCCTTCTTGTAGTTAGCTTAGACTAGTTAATGGTTCGATCCGGGTGTTTAGTGCGCGGTGGTGCCGGTTTCCTAAGTTCGCAAAATTAAAGTTTATCACCGCTTCCGCATTTGGCCGTCGGATTGACGGCCGGGGCGCCGCCGTGCACTTACATATTAGTCGGTTATATGCGATATAGCCGGATTGTCGGATCAAGTGTTGATTCGATAATTTAATGTATTATAATATATATGATATATTAAATTTCATTAACTAATATTGGCTCACTAAAAGTTTCTTTTTCTCACTCGAGTAATACATTGATATATATGCGATATATGTTAAATGTATTATTTTATTTTGTTACGATAAATATTATATATGTGATATATAATATTGTAACATGATATGATAACTAATGCAACAAGTTTAGTGGAGTTTAAACATGATTAGGGTTTGGATTAGGGTTAAGCTTTCTAGATCATTCTAGAAGGTTTTGGTTTTGTTTTGTGAAAGATATTTGTAAGTGACTCATGCTTTAACCCAACCCAAACCCTAACCCTAGTTAATTCTCTACAAAGGTTCACTTGACCATGGTTGCATAATTCTATCATATTATTCTTTTCCTATTCATCACAAAAGGATTCTAATATTGTTCATCATCTTCTTCCTTCTTCTTCTTTGCTTGAAATGGTTTCTTGCTTTGATTTTTGTGATGGATAAATATGAGAAAAACATAAATAAAGAGAGCAAAAATCCTACTTCATCATCCTCATCTTCCCTTGCCATTTAGATAAGGGTGTTCACATCATTTCATGAGTGTTAGCTTGTGTTAAAGAAACTTCAAGGTAGATCATCTTAGTATCGAAGATCGGAAGCAAAGGTTGCGTCTTTCTCTTCGTGGAACATCTCGAGAGTCCGGATCCTGATGATCGCAGCGAAGGGACCACAACACGGAGCATATGAAGTGAAGGACCGGATCTACAAAGGTTGTAATCCCTCTCACTTAGTGTTAAAGTGTTTAGCAAGATTGTTTTCGCCTAATCTCTAGTTTAAAGTTCCGTATTCGGGTTGTTCGGCACGGCTAAATTTTAAATCGGGCATGGTTGATGCCTCGTAGACCCTTGTGCGCGTTCCTAGCAACCTTACAGTGGTATCAGAGCTAAGCTAGAGCTTTAGGCGAAGTCTAGACGAAGTTTAAAGTCCGATCGAAACCCGAAACCCCGATAAAACCCGATCTCTGGACTTTTTCTAAAAACTGGGATTTTTCCACATTAAAAATGCTTAAAAAATTCAGCAGGGAATTCTAAGAATTACGGTACAAAAATTATTTGATGAACAGTACAACACGCGGCAGAACCGCGGCAGAAGTATGCCTTCTGCGGCGGTTCCGCGGCGCAATGATGACGTCATCAATTTCTGTTTGCACAGTAACTCCTATTTTATTATGCTGGATTTTCTGGGAATTTTTAATATTTATTCAAGAGTTGAATTTTCTGGGATTGTTTTGGGGATTTGAGGATTCGATCGGATTATCAGATTTTGTCTTTGTGTGTTTTCCGGATAACTTTTAGAAACTGTTAAAAAGTTCCAACGGATATCAATAACTCACTTTTTCCCCTGTCGGAAAATTTTTCAAAAGTTGGATTTTTTCTCGTGTTTAAGAATGTTCTAAGTCATGCAAGTAACGCGGTGGACCCTCTAGAAGACAACAAACCTTAACCCGATTATGTGACCGTCTTGAACTGCCTTTTGAACCTTAGGGTTTGGGGCAGTACGGCGTGCCACATGTGAGGCGTTGGCTTGACCCTTCTACTGCTGGACCATTGGTACTGTGGCATGTGATGGATGTTTTTAAACTGATTTCAAGTGTTGAGATATATTGGGGAAATCTTGGATGTTTGATGATTCGATCGGAAAGTTTAACTTTTTCTATTTATCTGGAATGTGATACAATATTTGGAATCCACAGGTAGTTATGAGATAACTGATTTGAATATTATAAACATAGCAGTTTAGTCTCAGTTGATCGGTTGCTACGGAATTTTGATGTGATCAAACGTCCGTCGCAATCACGTAGCGTACGCGGATACTCGCCAGGTAAACTTAATAGACAGCTACGCCCTATAGCCCAGACCAAGTGACTGTAGGAGAACCCCGTCGCCGAAAGCATCCGTTTGGGTGCTCGCGGCAGCGGTGTTCCGCCTTGGTGCACTTCGTCGACGGCATCTGGGGGTGCGGCCGTCTACTAAAGTTTGCGACGAGCATTCGATCAGGACGTCGAGAATCTTGTTGAATTGCGCGACTTGATATTGAAAAGAGTTTTCGATAATGAGACTAAAATGCGGGGTTTATAATTGTTAGGCATGCGATGTCTAAGGAATTCATTTGGTTAGGCATGTGATGCCTAAGGAGGTTGCGGATTCCAACTGTTGTAGTTTTACACTTTCTTTTCTGTGACCGTAAGCGTAGTATGTGGTGTATCGTCGGCTTCGTTGCTATACATCAACGACAATCGGGATACGCATACTTGCTTACGTTGATGATATGAGATATTATGTGTTGCTGTGATATGTTGTATTGGATCGTCGCGTTTGAATAGCCGGGGTTTTTATGTGAGATGAGAGTTTTTCCTTTTTCATTCATGTAAAATTCATTTGTATGTAATATTCTTTTATTGGGGCACTTCCAGGCAGCGGAAGATGTCACCGTTGTATATTATTTGCTTTTCTGCATTAGGTAGACCCAAGGCGGGGAGCACAAGTAACCGGGTTCTAGGGTCCAGTGGGAGACCATCTCGAGGAGTCGGGACCGGGTCTCCTAACCTTAGAATTGGCTGTGTTGCTTGCCGCTCTCGTAGGGGTCTAGGGTTGTGGGTTTGGCTATTCATCGCGACCGTGGAATCCGTGTTTTCTACAGGCTCGTATTGAAAACACGGACGTCCTAGTATATCCAATATTTCATATATGTTCTTCTGCTGCAATGTTCTGTGATGAGATCATATTACTGCTTGTGATGAATGTTTATATTATATATATGAAATATATGTTATATTGCAGATTTCGTTTCAAAAGAGATGCTTGTGAAGCATAATAAAATGCGACTTCATTAATGAGATTAATAAAATAAAAGAAACCTAAGATGTTGTAGAAACTTGTTTAATAAAAACTGCTAGCTCTAGTTCTTTCTTTGCATAGCGGTGTTCCTTGTAGAACATCCAGCACCTTATTCGATAAGGAAAGGACCGAGATCCCTTCACCGGGAGTGACTCCTTTAGCAATAACTGGCAGATGCTACAAACTCGGTTTGTCTTTTGATTTCTTCTATAGTTCTTGCTTTGCATAGTGATATTTGTGAAATATCCTGCACCTTATTCGATGAGGAAAGGGCCGACGATCCCTTCACCGGGAGTGACCCCTTTAGCAAAATTAGAAAAGCCTAAAAAACACTCCATTTAAAATCACTCGATTCTACAACGATATCAAGTTCATTACGCTATAGGTTTTCTTAAAAACCTGTCGTAGCTCTCCGTCATTTCAGATAAGTAGTAGTTAGTATTTGTGCTGCGTTTGTTGGCCTTTGTCAAGGCGTAGTGTGCGGTAGCTAACTGGTGCTTATCTGCTTATGCATATGATGCAGATTGGGTTAGGGTAGTCGTGCGACCTTGTTGGCCTTTGTCAAGGGTCGTGCGAGTGGGTTTAATTCAATCAGGAAATGACGGGTTGAACTTGACTAGCATCCAATGGTTTGTTGGCCTTTGTCAAGTTCATAAGAGGTTAGGGGCAAAATATTATTGGGAATTTTAAGTGTTGAAATTTGCAATGAGATTGCATACCTTCTATGAGATAGTTGGATCCCGATACCCGCTGCGAGTAAGAGTTACTCCTGGGAGAGTTTTACACATTACAATTAGCCGATCAAGTAGGTGTCTAGAAAGGTGTCAACGGGGTTACGCCTCTGGGAAAACGAGGTTTACTTTAATTAGGTTCGTGCGAAAGCACGGGGGACCTCCCTCAAAGTACCGACTCTGGCCTGGCTGAAAGATTGGCGAACTTGTAGCGTGTAATTAATCCCGGCTAGTCTTTCCTTTTAGGGTTTGAAGGAAGATTTGATTAAAACAGTGGGAGACATCCTGATTAGATATATTAGATAACCAATCTAATCTTGCAAGAGCATACGCTGAGTGTTTTCTTCTCTCTCTCTCCAGATAGCGACCATATCACGCCTTAATCAAGATAATAAAACGGATATATTGACCGAACCCGCTTGTTATACTGAGCTGGGGAACGTTGGTCCCGCTCCAACTTATAATTGTTATAAGACAGAGCAGGAAGTTGGGGAATACCAGATTTCCCGTGCCGCCCAAACGAAGAAAGTGCATGCTGATGCATCATATTCGGGTGTGTTCATTACAGAGAACTGTTTCTCAGTATCCTTTACGTCCTGGGTATGTGATACCGGATCAGGATCCCGCATATGTAATCTGTTACATGGGCTACAGAAAGGTAGAGAACTGAGAACGGGTGATAAGTTTCATGAGACAGAAAACGGTGCAAGTGTTGCAGCCAAGTCTGTTGGTCACTATCATCCTGTATTACCAGAATACATTGATTCTGAACGAATGTTATTAGATACCGAACCTGATATACAACATCATATCTTTTTCTTTATTAGTAAAGAAGGATATAATTTTGTATTGTTGGATAATGTTTTGAACATTTCCTATATCAAGAGTTGATCGGTTCAGGCACGTTATCTAAAATCATTGACGTTCTAAATCAAACTACAGTTCTTTATATACAGAACACACACAAGTGGAATAGTTCAAAAATGAACGAATCCTTCTTGAGGCATTGTAGACTGGGTCATATCAATACGACCCGACTGGCTGAAGTTACATTTAGATGCATATTTAAATTAGTTTGAATTTACAACTTGTGAAACTTGCCGGTCATGTCATAAAGATAAGATGACCACAGCTCTGTTTATTGGAAACAGAGAAAGAGTTAGTGAACTTTTGGGATTGATACATGTTGATGTATGTAAGGTCCCCTGTCTACACATGCCAAGATCGGTTCTTTCTACTTCATTACATTCTCTGATAATCTCTCAAGATTCAGACATATGTTTCTGTTGAAACACAAGTCCGAACCTTTTGAGATATTCATGGAATATAAGTTAGAAGTAGAGAACCAGAAAAACGGGTATAAGTATTATGTCCTTTGATGAGATCAAGGAGGAGAATACTTGAGCACGGGATTCCTGGACTATTCTAAAGGAGAATGAGATTCTCTCTCAGCATTACTCCTCCGTATACACCATAGCACGATGGTATATCGGGGCGGAGCAAACTCACCCTATTAGATATGGTGTGCTCTATGATGAGTACTACTGAGTTTCCTATTTCCTTTTGGGAGTTATGCACTTGAGAAGCTGCATACCTATTGAATAGGGTTCAAATTAAATCAGTTGCCTATCACTTCATATATGATATGGAAAGGGAAGAGCCCATATCTTAAGCTTGTTAAGATTTGGGGTTGTTCGGACTATGTCTAAAAGAAAAATCCGGACAAGCTCGAGGCAAGGTCTGTTATGTAGAACTGGAATGGTTCCAGCTATACAAACTACAGCTGATAATTTGGTAGAACCAAAGGATTCAATAGTTACCAACGAACCTCAGCCTCTCCGCCGATCTAGTAGGGTTCCTCACCCACCTGAGAGATACTTCGGTTTCTCTATGACAGTGGGAGCGAGGATTGCATCATGAGATGATGACCCAACTAGTTTCGAGCTGGCCATTAGGAGTGAGACTCTGTAAGAATGGCTGGATGCTTATCGATCTGAGATGGAATCCTTATACACCAACAAAGTATGGACTTTGGTTGCCTTATCTGAAGGGTTAAATCCCCATCAGGAGCAAGTATATCTTGAGAAGATTACTTGGTGTACATGGAAAAGTTGAGACTTTCAAAGATAGACTTGTTAAAGGTTTGCATCATTGACCAGGTATGGATTATGTTGAAACCTTTTTCTAAGGATCTATGCTTAAGTCCATCCAGATCCTACTTGCCACGGATGCATACCATGACTACGATATCTGGTGATTGGGTGTCATGACTGCTTTTCTAAATGATGTTTTAGAAGATAGCGTCTAAAAGTACACATCCAGAGGGCTTCGTAGACAGTGGGAGCAGCGGAAACGTGTGCAAGATGCTTTATAGGATAAAGCAGGCATCGCGGAGTTGGAACATCTGTTTTGATGTGGTAGTCAAAGAGTTTGACTTCATCAAAATGGTAGATGAACCTTGTATATACAAAAAGGATAGTAGAAGGTATGGTGGTGATCCTTGTAGAGTACGTGGATGACATACTCTTGATAGGGAAGAAGTTTCCTATGCTACACACGGTCAATCTCCGCTTATCACAAGGATTCTCCACATAGGATCAAAGTGATACCTCCTAAATCCTGGGTTTTGGATCTATGAGATAGATCTAATTGGATGTTAGGACACTCACTAGTTGTAGTGAGATGGTATCAATCGATCCTGGGGAGAATCACTGGAAAGGTTCCAGGGTGATAAGGACAACTGAATGTCAGTCGCAGGCATTGTCTTTACCCTCAGTGGAGGGACGGTATGTTGGAAGAGTTCCAAGCTAGATACCGTGACTTACTAGACGATTAAAGGCAAGATACATCGTTACCAAGGATGCTACCAAAGATGCAGTCTGGATATATATAAGTTAATAAGATGAACTTCGTTCCTACCATTATGTGACAATGGAGTTGTGGCTTTAGCCAAAGAACTACCGTCCCATCAGAAATCCAGATATAATTCTTAGGCAGTATCACCTGATCATAGAGATGGTTGATCTCCAAGGTGATCGAGGTTAGGAGAGTAGATACAGAGGACAACAGCGCGGATCCACTCACAAAGGCCTTTTTCCCAGTAGAGACTTTTATGGGATGGTTGAGTATGAGATACTTCAACCGCAGCTAATTATTGGGTATGCGATACCATAACAGATGGCCCTAGTACAAGTGGAAGATTGTTAGTTATATGTATGCCCTAGAGGCCATTACTGTACATACGATGTATATTGTAGTGGATGCTAGGACATATATAGGGGGGACTTTTTTGCTCGACATGATAGTATGCTATCTGGTTGTACTTTATCTTAACATGTACTCTGATTGTCTCTATGTTACATGTTGATAAAACCCTTAGGATGTGTACTCGACTACTGGGACTATGATGAGATCATACTAGTGGGGCCACGGTAGTCGACGAGTACATCCTATAACTGGTCCTAGTCGAGGGTGTATCGAGACAGGGCATCGATACACCAGAGTAGACTAGCGTATACGCATCTTGACCCATATGATGGGCGATGGATGATCCCATATCCATCGGTGTTTGACATCAAGGATGGTGTACGGGTGCTCAGTGGAGACTGGGTACACTGGACGGACTCGCCGAGAACTCCCAGATGGTATTATACCATACGTCAGATGGCAGTTCACCGGTGACACTGGTACAGAGTAGTCTGTTGACCCGAGATCGTCATAGAGTCTTGTGTGATTCCCACTGTGCTTTGATTTCCATCATACCACGTCCAAGAGGGCGTGCAAAAAGGTGGCTTTTAGGTACAGTCCCGAATCATATGGAGGCAATGAGCGATAGGAGGGGATTCGTCCCGGTATAGGGAGTTGATGTTGTGCAGTGTTCGATTGGCTATAACCGAAAATCCCTGGCCAGGGTTGCTGAGATTTACTGGTAAGTGTTATCAGTAGTTTCTCGAACTGCTATAGACCTCATATCGACACGACTTATCAAGCTACTGGGGTCTGACGTTTACCACCCCTAGGCGAGATATGCAACATATCAGACGACGAGACCGGACTGTACGGGAGTGTTACTGTTTGGATTCACAGGAGAATGTACAGGCTTGCTTGTTGATCTTCTGAGCGCTAAATACCTGGGTAGCTGTTACGTTTAGCTAACCGCTTGCAGCTTGTGGGTGTTTAATATGATCATCACCTACTGCCGGCGTATTGACGATTCTTTAGAGTCCTACACAGAGGTTTCTTGACTCAGGCAAAACGGAGTAGGGGCACATATGTGATATGTGCGGGACCGAGGATAATACGATATGAGATACCGTATTATATTCTCGCGATATTTGATATCAGCCGGGTCATCGGATCAAGTGTTGATTCGATGAATCGGTACGGATAAATATTAGTCGGTTATATGCGATATAGCCGGATTGTCGGATCAAGTGTTGATTCGATAATTTAATGTATAATGATATATATGATATATTAAATTGCATTAACTAATATTTGCTCACTAAAAGTTTCTTTTTCTCACTCGAGTAATACATTGATATATATGCGATATATGTTAAATGTATTATTTTATTTTGTTACGATAAATATTATATATGTGATATATAATATTGTAACATGATATGATAACTAATGCAACAAGTTTAGTGGAGTTTAAACATGATTAGGGTTTGGATTAGGGTTAAGCTTTCTAGATCATTCTAGAAGGTTTTGGTTTTGTTTTGTGAAAGATATTTGTAAGTGACTCATGCTTTAACCCAACCCAAACCCTAACCCTAGTTAATTCTCTACAAAGGTTCACTTGACCATGGTTGCATAATTCTATCATATTATTCTTTTCCTATTCATCACAAAAGGATTCTAATATTGTTCATCATCTTCTTCCTTCTTCTTCTTTTCTTGAAATGGTTTCTTGCTTTGATTTTTGTGATGGATAAATATGAGAAAAAGATAAATAAAGAGAGCAAAAATCCTACTTCATCATCCTCATCTTCCCTTGCCATTTAGATGAGGGTGTTCACATCATTTCATGAGTGTTAGCTTTTGTTAAAGAAACTTCAAGGTAGATCATCTTAGTATCGAAGATCGGAAGCAAAGGTTGCGTCTTTCTCTTCGTGGAACCTCTCGAGAGTCCGGATCCCGATGATCGCAGTGAAGGGACCACAACACGGAGCATATGAAGTGAAGGACCGGATCTACAAAGGTTGTAATCCCTCTCACTTAGTGTTAAAGTGTTTAGCATGCTTGTTTTCGCCTAATCTCTAGTTTAAAGTTCCGTATTCGGGTTGTTCGGCACAGCTAAATTTTAAATCGGGCATGGTTGATGCCTCGTAGACCCTTGTGCGCGTGCCTAGCAACCCTACAGATCCATGTAAACGCTCTCTTCTAGATGTCCATTTAGAAAAGCTTTTTTTTACATCCATTTGCCAGATTTCATAGTCATGGAAGGCAGCAATGGCAAGCATGATCCGAATGGATTTAAGCATAACTACTGGTGAAAAAGTTTCATCATAGTACAATCCTGGTCTTTGACGAAAAACTTTTTGCTACTAATCTAGCTTTGTTGGTTTCCACTTGTCCAAATGTGCCAATCTTCTTTTTGAAGATCTATTTGCACCCAACTGGTTTTACCCTAGGAGGAGCAACTTCTAAAGTCCATACTTTATTGGTGTACATGGATTCCATTTCGGATCTCATTGCATCCAGCCACTTCACTGAGTCGCTACTCGTGATAGCCTGCTGAAAACTAGTAAGCTCATCATCATCGATGATGCAATCCTCTCGATCCCCATCAAGAATAAAACCATAGTATCTTTCAGGGGATGAGAAAGCCTACTAGATCTGCGTAGTGGCGTTGGTTCATCATGTTCTATTGAAATCTGAGATTCTTCTAAGTCTTCGGTTGCAGTTTGAGGTTCTGGAATTTCTTCCAGTTCTACCACGCTCCCACTAATTTCTTTTGCAAGAAATTCGCTTTCTAAGAAGACAATGTGACGAGCGACAAACACCTTTTGTTCTTCAGTGTGGTAGACCATGTACCCCCTTGAATGCTTGGGTTATCCTACAAACTTGCATAAAACCGATCGTGCTTCGAGCTTGTCCGGATTATGCTTTTTAACATATACCGGACACCCCCATATCTTGATATACATGAGATATGGTCTCTTCCCACACCACGTTTCATATGGAATGGTAGGTACAGACTTAGTTGGAACTTTATTTAATAGGTATGCGGCTGATTCTAGAGCAAATCCCCAGAAGGAAAGTGGAAACTCAGCACTACTCATCATTGAACGCACCATATCTAATAGCGTGCGATTCCTTCTTTCTGATACACTATTATGCTGACGTGTATAAGGTGGAGTAAGCTGAGAGAGAATTCCATTCGCTTTTAAGTATTCAAGGACACTGGTACTTAAGTATTCTCCACCTCGATCAGATCGAAGTGTCAGATGCTTTTACCAGTTTGTTTCTTTACTTCATTTTTATACTCCTTAAACTTCTCAAAAGCCTCGGATTTATGCTTTATTAAGAACACATGTCCATACCTAGAGAAGTCATAAGTAAAAGTGATGAAGTAGGAGTGACCACTTCGTGCATGTATAGACATCGGACCACATACATCACTGTGTACTAGTCCCAAGAGTTCAGTGGCTCTTTCTCCGTGTCCGGTGAACGGAGATTTGGTCATTTTTCCTTTGATACATGATTGACAAGTTGCATATGATGAATATTCAAACGGATCTAGATATCCATCTTTATGTAACTTAGTCAACCTTGTTTCATTTATATGACCAAGTCTACAATGCCATAGGAAGGCTTGATTCGAATCTGGAGCCTTTCTTTTACACGTGTTTTGAATATTGAAAATTTGAGGTTGATTAAGTATGTATATGCCGTTTTCCAGTGTGCCAAACCCAATCAGTTCTTGATTTAGAAGAATGTTCATGACATTTCTTTCAAGCGCAAAATTATATCCTTTATTAGACAACAAAGATACTGATATAATATTACACAACATACTGGGAATACAAAAACAGCTATACAATACCAAAATGTGTCCACTATTCTACCCTAGGTGATATTCCCCTATTGCAACTGCATCTACATGCATTCCATTGCCCATCCGGAGAGTCATATCACCTGCCCCAGTACTCTACTATTTCTCAAATCCTGCAAAGAATTACAGATGTGAGAACCAGAACCGGTATCAAGTACCCATGAAGTAGAGTTTACTGAAAGACAATTTTCGATTACGAACACACCTGAAGCAGAAGCAACAACAACAGCTTGCTTCATGTCCTTGGCTTTAAAGGCCAAACAGTCCTTCTTCCAGTGCCCTTGCTTGTGACAATAGAAGCACTCGTTCTTTTCTGCCTTTACCCTTCCTGCCTTGTTCGTTCCCTGCACCTTCTTGACCCCACCCTTCGGTTTGGTGGCTTTCATCTTCTTCTTCCCTTTAGCTTTCGCTTTAGATTTAGAAGAAGATGATTGGCCAACATACAGAACGGGGTTCTTCTCCTTTTTCAAAGAGGTCTCTGCTACCCTCAACATATTGAGGAGCTTTGGAAGATCCGCTTCCATTTCGTGCATGTTGAAGTTCAGCACGAACTGAGAGAAGGTGTGGGGAAGGGACTGCAAAATCAAGTCGATATACAAATCATTCTCTAGCACGCATCCCAGGTTTGCGAGTTCCTCAATGAGGGTGATCATTTTGAGGACGTGCTCTCCAACAGGCGATCCTGGAGCTAACCTCATCTGGAAGAGTTTCCTTGAGGTTTCGTACCTCGCGATACGGGAGTGTTCACCATACAATTCCTTGCAATGGAGGAATATGGATACAATATCCATACTCTCGTGCTGTTTCTGGAGTTCATTATTCATGGACGCCAGCACGATACACTTAGCTCGCTCACAGTCTAGATCCCAGGTTTTACGAACTTCCTTGTCCGTAACTGAGGAATCTGGTCCTTGGATAAGGGGAGGAACAGCGGTGGTAACATATGCAACTTTGTCATAAGTCAGCGCAATATTGACGTTCCTTAGCCAATCTTCATAGTTCTGCCCTGTCAGTATATTCTTTTCAAGTAATAGTTTTAGTCCAGTCATGGTAGCTGCCACACAGAGAGAAAAGAAAATACTCAGCATATACTCTTTCAAGTTTAGATTGGTTATTATTTTATCTAAACAGGATGGCTCCTACTGTTTCCTCAAATCCTTCTTCAAAACCTAAAAGAAGAACTAGTCAGGATCTAATCACACGTTACAATTCTTGCTTAACCTTTCAGCCAGGCTGGTGTTGGTACTTCGAGGGAGGTTTTCCAACGCTTTCGCGAAGTTCCTTAATTAAAGAACCTCTTTTCCCGGGAGACGTAGCCCCTCTAACACCTTTCTAGGCACCTACTTGGTTTATAGCATTGATTGTTAAGTGAGAAAAATTCCCGAGAGTAATCCTACTCATCAGTGGGATCGGGATCCAACTATCATTGCATGATGCCCTAGATGGAAGCTACTTTAGTCACCACACTCCAGAAGGTAAGCTAAATCTGCATGTTTCCTTTATGTTTGAAACTCCCGATGTGATTTTTACCCCAAGCTCTTATAGACCTTGACGTAGGCCAACAAGTCATAAGACGCAAGTCAAGTTCTACCCGTCGTTGTCCTGATCAATTTAAATACATCGCACAAGCCCTTGACGTAGGCCAACAAGGTGTACGTCTGTATTAAACTAATGCATCTATCTATGCAACAAATAGGCACACACACTGCTACCATTCACTATGCCTTGACGTAGGCCAACAAGCATAGCATGAATACGATGTGCTGTCTATCTGAAAAGAAGGAGGGTTACGGCTGGTTTTTGGCAAAAAACCGTTAACGTAGTGAACTTGATTTGATCGAAGGAACTAAGATAGCTTTTATTAAAAGGAGTGGTTTAAGCTCCGCATTTAAAATTTGCTTTTTCAAGAAAACCGAGTGGTTTTTAGAAATTGTTCCAATGATTCAGTTTAGGTTTTATTTTCTTTGCATTAATAATAATGCGTCCCATCTTTAACCTATCATTACAGATAACAACGAAAATACAACGTCCTCTTATGCCATCCGCATTCGCCACGGGGTCCCGTCATCACCCGTTAGGTTACTTAACTAACGACAGAGCGGGGGCTGGGCTAGCGCGGGTGTAAAACATAAGCGACGTCTAAATAGCTATCATATATAGATATTGTACATTCGTCAGACGCAATAATAGGCATTCCAGATCACAGATAAACAATATTGGATTTGCAAGCAATCTGCATTTCTTTTGAGCCTGCAATGAAAGACGGATTACACAGTTGTGATGAATAGCTATTTTCCCACCCCAGACCCCTACGGGTACGGCAAACTACCCGCCAAGTACCAGAAGTGAAGCGGTCTGCCCCAACACTTCAAAATTGTAACATTTTCAAAAATATAAAATATTAATTTTGGGAATTTTTATAATTTAATATTATTTTATTGATTATTTTAATATTAAATGCAAATAAATAGGAAAAATGTTAGAAAAATTATGAAAAATTATGAAAAATTCTAAAATAGGGTAAATTAGTGAATTATGACATTTTTAAGTTTTTGTGATTAGTTTGACACTAATTTAGTGCTAATCGCGATTAAAATCGCTAATCGGGTTTTTTTTTTGACTTTTTGTGCAAAACTTGCACATATCACATTTTCTCACACTTATGCTTTTTCTTTCATGATTTTCTTATTTGGGGTTACTATTGAGGTGAGAAGGGTTGGATTAAGGATTAAAAGAGAGAAGGAAAAGAAAAAGAAAAGAAATGAGAATGGAGTTGGTGAGAGAGGGTATGGGCATCTTTGACAAACCCTTAGCCATTTGTTTGCTTCTCATTTTCCCCCTCCCTCTTCATGCTTGCTGCTGCTGCCTCTTCTTCATTCTCCCTCCCCTCTTCAAGCTCCAAAAACACATCCAAAACAACACCAAAACCATATATCGGTTTCATTAAAAGTGTGCACAAGCTCGAGATCTACAAGATGGACTAAGAAAGCATGGATTTGGCCACTAGAGGGCAACTCAAGAAAGTTCTTGAGTTGCCAATTGAGGTAATTTCTGAACCATTGTCTTAGATTTAGCATTTCCTATACCCCATGTTATGATTATATCAATATTGTGTGATATTATAGACTTGATGAAAACCTAGTTAGGGTTTGAGAGGAACTTGAGTTGTAATGTGAAATTGAGCTCAGTAGAGGACTTGTAAACACCCTAGTGCCTGAATTGAGACCCTAACCTGAGAAGCAAACCACAGAATACGGATTTTAGAAACCGATATCGGGGAAAATGTGAAATCTGTGAGGGTTAAATGGAATCTGCTATCACCCCGAGACCCCTAAAATAATATTGAGTGGAAATTGAGATGTGCAGGCACCATAGAGGCAACACCCAAAACCCTAGCCCCCAACTCCCTTTCCCGGCCGCCAATTCTTCCCTTTTGGCCGCCAATTGCGGCCTGGGTCCCACCTCCTTGGCTCGTTTTGGTTCTGTAGCTCCTACATTGTTAGTTTAGGCCCCTGGTATATATAGATTTGTATAAAGTGACCTGGGGTAAAATCTGGGACACATTTCATGAGTTGCTGTTTTGGACTTTAGTTTCCGTATTCCGTATTTTCATTTCTGCATTGGTGTGTTTCGTTTTACCTCGACTATTTGGCGTTTATACGACGATATAGAGGATTTATTTGTGGTTTTGAAGGCGTGCCATAGGTTCTCACCTATAGGCCCCCTTATCGTATCGTTTTGGATTTCATGCGCCGTTTTAGCTTGGATTTGGTTTTAATGCGCATATACGATATTTGATGTGTAGGTACCCATGAAGACTTCGGGACGACAAGCAATTGCGTGGTGATGTCCGCAAATGATGTTTCAGGTGAGTAGATTATATCTACAGGGGGAAGTCGGGTGGATGGCGTATAGCACCCCCGCAGTCCGTAGTTAGTATACTATATAGTAGATGTGTGATAGTTTTAGTGTGTTGTGGCTTTGTGATAGTTAGGTGTATTATGGTTAGTATAGGGTAGAAGTGACTAGTGTAGTTATAGTCGCGAACCCTAGGGTAGAATTACACCTACACACACACACCCTTGCATATTACTTGTACTTACACGGTGTTTGATGATATGGGATGACTTTGGAGATGAGTCGATGATGTGGGCTTGATGATGTGAGATCGGTGATTGGATACAATTCATTGTGGGATTTGACTTGTGATTTCTTGCGGGTTTGGGATATGTGTTTACCCCCGCATGCATACTTCATTGATGGTATCGTTTGGTGCTAGACATAGAGTAGTACCCCAGACTAGGTGATCTGATGATAGTGATACCTGTTATGTGACGAGATAGAGAGATGTTGACCCGTACCCAGCTATTGGGATGCCGTACGATGATTACCGTACGAGCCGATATTGATGATAAATCCGCACTCATAACTCGAGGATATCTTATGATATGACATTGAGGCGAGATCACCGACTATATACCTTTATATATGTATCGACTCAGATTTAGGTGGTTTCCATACCCCTCCAGGCTTGCATGATACTTAGATCAGTAGTTGCATAGTAGATGTTAGATTAGACCAGAGTCATACCTATTTCAAAACTAACGAATCGGGAATATTGCAAGATAGGAAAAAGGGGATTCTACGGATACTTTCAAATGTGTAGCGTCTATTTTTTCTAAACACCGTAGCCCTTGGTTTACCAAAGACCCCGATTCGTCTTATTTCAAAAGGAAAGGTTGCATGATATAGCTTTTGAGTTAGATTCTTCACTGTTGCGTTGCTTATTTCGATTGCACCTGTTTATACTATTTGCATGGCATTACTTGTGCTTATTGTTGTATTACCATCATGCTGTTAGGACACCAGCACCATTATCGATGATGCGTATGTTCCACGTACACTGATTGCCGACTCACACACTTCATCATCGATAATTGCTATGTCACTACACTGTAGTACTGCTGCATTCATGGTATGATTTCCGCATGGCATACTGTACACAAACATATATGATTCTGACTTGATATTCATACCTGATACATATGTCACACCTGATCATCTTATTATAGCTCATTTATATGTGACATGACTTGATACTCACATTGATGCTATATCACACCTGATCACTATATTGTAGCTCATTTATATGTGACATGACTTGATACTCACATTGATACATATGTCACACCTGATCATCTTATTATAGCTCATTTATATGTGACATGACTTGATACTCACATTGATACATATGTCACACCTGATCATCTTATTATAGCTCATTTATATGTGACATGACTTGATAGTCACATTGATGCTTATATCACACCTGATCATCATATTGTAGCTCATCTATATGTGACTTGACATGATATTTATGTTTGACGCACATATCATATCAGATTAGTGACTTACATTTTGGTTTGGATTATATGTGATTTCTGGATTTGGGAACCGTGGCTATTTCAAATATGTAATCATTTAAAAACTCGGTTCCCTTGATATGATATTTCGGTGCGTCCACCATGTGTTTTCTCGGTGATAGAGTGATATATATATAAAAACCCGAATCGAGGAGGCGGTTGAGGCCGATTACGGGTACATGGTGGACCCGGTATGGTACCCCGGGGCGAGAACGGTTTCGCTGTGTGATAGACGGTGAGCCCGGCAGAGGGACTACTACCTACCGGTGATTGTACTTGAGCTCGGCGGATATCTGGAGGATTCCGACCGGAGCCCAGAGATGGATATGGGCTGACCCGTACTGCCGGGGCCGAGGGCCGATACCACAGACGGAGCCCAGAGATGGACATGGGTTGACTCGTACTGCCGGGGCCGAGGGCCGATACCGTAGACGGAGCCCCATATGGATGAGGATTTACGTGTCGATGCTTGGCACGGGTTTCATGATGTTTTACCATGATGTTGTTTATATCCTCATATTGCATACATGATGTTTATTGTCATTGGGTGACGGGTGGACGGGTTCCACGCATATACAGACATAGATCATATACAGATATGGATCATATACAGACATGGATCATATACAGACATGGATCATATACAGACATGGATCATATATATACAGACTGGATTTACACTTATCATACTTCATTTGTATATATAACGGGGTATGAGGGCGCTGTTATATATACCCTTACACCAATATTAGTGGTATGGGACGCTAATATATGTGTATTGATATCATTGATACTGCATCATATTTACTTCTTGCAGACATACCTTATACTGATGACATGTTATTACCTGAGTACTTGGCACCACATACATATTTAGATGTTACCTTGCCACCTTACTACACTCAGATGTACTCTTGTGGATTATATTACTGATTGTTGACTTAGGTTTATGTCTTGCATTCGGTTTCTGCTTGTAGATGTTTCTATTCACGAGTTGGCAACTCACCCCCGTTGTGCCACAGTTCTTGCAGGTTCTGCCGTACAGGTTTCATTGCGGCATTTCTGGCACATTACTTTCTTGCGGGTGGCTTGCTTTTGGTAGGTGGATTCTTTCGCATCAAGGACCACCCTTGTATTCATTTTACTCATTGTATCTAGATTTCCATCAACCAAAACTTGTATATTCTTTCAGACCTAGACTAGTGATGTATTATTCGACCTTAGAGTCGCGCTTAGTAGTATTGCGGTTTTCTTGTTGCCTTGTGCTTTCTTTTGGATTTGATCCTCGCCACTTGGCGTTGTATATTATATCATTGTTGCATGTGTGGTTGTGGTCGTCGATTGACGAAGAGCTAGCTCCCGTTTGGGGATGCCTTTATCATTGCATATATATTGTTATTCTTGTTGTACCCCATTCGGGGCCAGTTTTACAAAAGAAACTCTGCCGAAATTTTTAGAAAAGACTATACTGTTTTTAAATTGCATATTCGGCTTAGTTATTTAAAAACCTTGATTGTTAAACATGTAGTTCTTTACTTATTCTTAAAAAGGGTTTTAGATTTCTGGGTTTTCGGCTTACTTAGTCGCGTTACGCCTGTAGACGTTACGTGGTTAAGTGCCGGTCACGGGCCAAACTTTGGGTCGTGACAAAGTTGGTATCAGAGCGCTAGGTTGACCTTGGTTCTAGTCTGAGTTTGACTATGTGGAGCCTAGGCGTTGTTTATATACGGAACTTAGGCTTGACCTTACGGGACTTAGACTTGGTCGAGGGGGTATTAGACCCGAACTTTCGTCGTATTAGGATGACCCTTGGTTGATGGAATAGGTGACTAAAGTAGAGTGACGTACCGTTGGTATGTTCCGCGGCATACTTACGACACGCCACTCCGCTTAAGAAATCTTAGGATGTGCATATTCTTCGAGATCAGTGATTCTCTTTATATCCAGGATTATACATCCATTTGAGATCCCCGATTCGATTAGTTTCATGATCATACCTTCATTGATGCTGTTCCTTCCTATGATCATGCATCCACTCTGGATCTGTTGTTTCCTTCTTGCCACTGATGTGCTCTCTTTGATACTCGATTGAGATTCCTGTCACCATGTTTGAGCGCAGTTTGGGCTGCTGCTAGGGTTACGGCCGGTGTGAGCTCGTTTGGTACGAGGGCCGACCATTGTGTTTTCTGGTGACATGGGAATGTCTTGAGTTAGTATTGGTGATTGTGACCTCTAGTGGAGGCGAGTGCTTGGATTTGCATCGGATGATCGGGCCATTGTTAGGACTGCCAGTTGAAAGAGGACTGTTGATGTACAGCATACATCAGAGATTGTGATGTCGCCTACCGTGCAGACAGATGGACCAGTTGTTGCGGAGATTGACAGGATGTTGCTTTCAGAGCTTACGAGCTGAGATTGCCGGAGCTTTCAGGCAGATATGCGACAGATGATAGCTAGTCTACCCGATTTGAGAGACGAAGGTGATTCGTCTGATTTTGCGCCAGAGCGGGCCCAGTTGAGTCGAAGAATTCCAGTGTGGAGAATCTTACTCAGATCTAGAGTAGACCAATCTAGAGATGACCGCTTATGTTTTGCCTTTCCTGGAGGATTGAGGCATTGTTCGGCGTACAGGCGTATGAGCCAGTTACTACTATAAATGATGAGATATCGCCTAGATGATTGGAGCTGTTGCAGCGTGAGCATATACTCAGAGAGATGATAGCGAGTCGCTAGTCACCTGAGGATGAATGACTAGGACATGTGGTTCGTTCGTTACCGATGCGAGGTCATCAGATAGATCGTTTCCAGCTAGAGACGATTTCACGCAGGTTCGTTGAGAGTCGATTGAGACGATCGAATGTCAGGAGCCCATTTTCCAAGTTTAAGTATACGGAAAGACATGCAGGTGATTCTATGGACCCTCTAGAAGAATGAAACCCTAACTCGACTTAATGACCGTGTGACAGCCTTTGAACCTTAGGGTTTACGACGGTTCCGCGGCGCCATTAGTGAGGCTTGGGTTTGCCCTTCTACGGCTGGACCACCGACGCTGTGGCATGTACTCGATACTATTAAACTGTACCCGAGATGTGAGCTCTTGGGGGATTATGAGGATCAGACGAGTCGATCGGATGGTTCGACATCTTTCGGATATCGTGATGGGACACTGCTTGGGAGACTCCAGATGCGAGCGTAGCCGTTGGAGCACAGTACATGCAGCCAAGATGAGACGAGTCCGAATCAGTCGACATTGACGCAGAGCGAAGAAAAGAGTTCGCAAGATATTTCGATGAGATGGCGTCCCACTCTGCTGACATCAGAGATGTGATACGCACTCCGAGGTGTGGTATGTGGATAGATCTTCCAGAAAGAAGCGCGATAAGTATGTAGCCGTTCCGGAATAAGCTTTAGCTTCAGCATTGGATGACGACTTCCGGGCATTTCGGCAGGTATGAGATTTGAGAAAGGAACCTCGACAGGACCTTTTTGGGAAACGATACGAGAAGACCTAGACCTAGGAATGGTCGTATTGCGCACCACCTAGCAGGACAGAGTTCGGCATTGTCGACGAGGGAATTGACCAGGTTCGGATAAAGGGACTTACCCAGATGCGTTGCGAATTGGGCAAGGACGGTCGAGTGACGAGTATTCCTCCGATGGTTGAGACGTGTTTCCGAGGATCTGTTCGGCCTGACATCTTTTACAGAATGATGAAGCTACAGAGTACGCGATTTCGAGTCTGTGTGAGAGACTTCAGATTGACCGTGGCCGAGAACAGTGCAGTGCAAGGTGGCTTGGCGTGACTTCATAGTGGACGATGATAGAGACATGTGGAACCAGAAGTTCGTGTGAGACGCTGACGAGCTGTCATTACTTCCCGTCGAGACTAGAGATCTGATATGCTTACAGAGACGTTGGGATGTGACCAGTTTCTGAGAAAAAAATTTTGTGCTGAGGACACAGGTGTCTTTTGGGCGAGTAGAGGTTATGCAAGAAAGCCAGCCTCTGTACAGATCGGCATAGGCATGATCGGAAGAGACCTTGAGCAGGATTCCTTTCAGGACGTTGCTACAATGATGTTTGCACCCAGGATCAGATGCGTGACGTGCATTCAGAGAGCCGGAGGCCGACGCCAGTAATATGCTGCCTTACGAGTGGTCGTGAGGTTTGACCGAGAGGTGATCAGAGAAGTGCCAGAACGGAATCGTCCCCGTTAGCACACCTGACAGGGCCGATGAGTCGATTGACTGCGAGATAGGAAATCCGCAGAGAAGATAAGGACCCAGAGTCAGAGGACGCCAGACCGCGAGCAAGAGGCACGTAGATATCCTGTGCTGCTAGCAGTGGATGCACTGACTCCTTCTCGACCTCGAAGGAGGAACTACCGACGGCGGTATTTATTGATTTGTGATTTTGTGATTCGATTATCACGTATCCGTCATTTTGGATTTCGGCATTTGGGCATTCTGTTTGCATGATTTAGTTTTGATGACTAAGTTTTATGATATTGGTTTCATGCACCCACTGGATATTTATATATTTTGCGCTGAGTTATTACATTTGAGATATTGATTGAGATTTCATGCCTATCGTATTCAGTGATTTGATTTGCACTTCCAGTGTAGTTTTCAAACATCTTTAGTGTTTTGATATACGATTTTGGTGCACGCCAGATGCACTAAATCGGAATTCTTCGTGCATTTCATATGCACCTGATTTTTGCTGTCAGGCACATACGTTGCCTACGACAGATGTTTCGTGCACACCCGTTGCACCTAGATGTTGTTTTCTACACCTGTTTGACACATATATGGATTTTGATTCCTTGCGCACCAGACGCATAGGATATTCTTATATATGCATTTTGGAGATTGATTTCTAGTAGAGTAGTACATTTTTTTTTATGATATTCTTTATGTGTTGATGTTTTCGGAGCCCCGACAAATGGATTATTACTGAAATTGTTTTAGTAGTGGGGGTTTAAATTTAAATTCGGGGACCGAATTTCTTTAAGGGGGGTAGATTGTAACATTTTCAAAAATATAAAATATTAATTTTGGGAATTTTTATAATTTAATATTATTTTATTGATTATTTTAATATTAAATGCAAATAAATAGGAAAAATGTTAGAAAAATTATGAAAAATTATGGAAAATTCTAAAATAGGGTAAATTAGTGAATTATGACATTTTTAAGTTTTTGTGATTAGTTTGACACTAATTTAGTGCTAATCGCGATTAAAATCGCTAATCGGGTTTTTTTTTTGACATTTTGTGCAAAACTTGCACATATCACATTTTCTCACACTTATGCTTTTTCTTTCATGATTTTCTTATTTAGGGTTACTATTGAGGTGAGAAGGGTTGGATTAAGGATTAAAAGAGAGAAGGAAAAGAAAAAGAAAAGAAATGAGAATGGAGTTGGTGAGAGAGGGTATGGGCATCTTTTGACAAACCCTTAGCCATTTGTTTGCTTCTCATTTTCCCCCTCCCTCTTCATGCTTGCTGCTGCTGCCTCTTCTTCATTCTCCCTCCCCTCTTCAAGCTCCAAAAACACATCCAAAACAACACCAAAACCATATATCGGTTTCATTAAAAGTGTGCACAAGCTCGAGATCTACAAGATGGACTAAGAAAGCATGGATTTGGCCACTAGAGGGCAACTCAAGAAAGTTCTTGAGTTGCCAATTGAGGTAATTTCTGAACCATTGTCTTAGTTTTAGCATTTCCTATACCCCATATTAAGATTATATCAATATTGTGTGATATTATAGACTTGATGAAAACCTAGTTAGGGTTTGAGAGGAACTTGAGTTGTAATGTGAAATTGAGCTCAGTAGAGGACTTGTAAACACCCTAGTGCCTGAATTAAGACCCTAACCTGAGAACCAAACCACAGAATACGGATTTTAGAAACCGATATCGGGGAAAATGTGAAATCTTTATGGGTTAAATGGAATCTACTATCACCCCGAGACCCCTAAAATAATATTGAGTGGAAATTGAGATGTGCAGGCACCATAGAGGCAACACCCAAAACCCTAGCCCCCAACTCCCTTTCCCGGCCGCCAATTCTTCCCTTTTGGCCGCCAATTGCGGCCTGGGTCCCACCTCCTTGGCTCGTTTTGGTTCTGTAGCTCCTACATTGTTAGTTTAGGCCCCTGGTATATATAGATTTGTATAAAGTGACCTGGGGTAAAATCTGGGACACATTTCATGAGTTGCTGTTTTGGACTTTAGTTTCCGTATTCCGTATTTTCATTTCTGCATTGGTGTGTTTCGTTTTACCTCGACTATTTGGCGTTTATACGACGATATAGAGGATTTATTTGTGGTTTTGAAGGCGTGCCATAGGTTCTCACCTATAGGCCCCCTTATCGTATCGTTTTGGATTTCATGCGCCGTTTTAGCTTGGATTTGGTTTTAATGCGCATATACGATATTTGATGTGTAGGTACCCATGAAGACTTCGGGACGACAAGCAATTGCGTGGTGATGTCCGCAAATGATGTTTCAGGTGACTAGATTATATCTACAGGGGGAAGTCGGGTGGATGGCGTATAGCACCCCCGCAGTCCGTAGTTAGTATACTATATAGTAGATGTGTGATAGTTTTAGTGTGTTGTGGCTTTGTGATAGTTAGGTGTATTATGGTTAGTATAGGGTAGAAGTGACTAGTGTAGTTATAGTCGCGAACCCTAGGGTAGAATTACACCTACACACACACACCCTTGCATATTACTTGTACTTACACGGTGTTTGATGATATGGGATGACTTTGGAGATGAGTCGATGATGTGGGCTTGATGATGTGAGATCGGTGATTGGATACAATTCATTGTGGGATTTGACTTGTGATTTCTTGCGGGTTTGGGATATGTGTTTACCCCCGCATGCATACTTCATTGATGGTATCGTTTGGTGCTAGACATAGAGTAGTACCCCAGACTAGGTGATCTGATGATAGTGATACCTGTTATGTGACGAGATAGAGAGATGTTGACCCGTACCCAGCTATTGGGATGCCGTACGATGATTACCGTACGAGCCGATATTGATGATAAATCCGCACTCATAACTCGAGGATATCTTATGATATGACATTAAGGCGAGATCACCGACTATATACCTTTATATATGTATCGACTCAGATTTAGGTGGTTTCCATACCCCTCCAGGCTTGCATGATACTTAGATCAGTAGTTGCATAGTAGATGTTAGATTAGACCAGAGTCATACCTATTTCAAAACTAACGAATCGGGAATATTGCAAGATAGGAAAAAGGGGATTCTACGGATACTTTCAAATGTGTAGCGTCTATTTTTTCTAAACACCGTAGCCCTTGGTTTACCAAAGACCCCGATTCGTCTTATTTCAAAAGGAAAGGTTGCATGATATAGCTTTTGAGTTAGATTCTTCACTGTTGCGTTGCTTATTTCGATTGCACCTGTTTATACTATTTGCATGGCATTACTTGTGCTTATTGTTGTATTACCATCATGCTGTTAGGACACCAGCACCATTATCGATGATGCGTATGTTCCACGTACACTGATTGCCGACTCACACACTTCATCATCGATAATTGCTATGTCACTACACTGTAGTACTGCTGCATTCATGGTATGATTTCCGCATGGCATACTGTACACAAACATATATGATTCTGACTTGATATTCATACCTGATACATATGTCACACCTGATCATCTTATTATAGCTCATTTATATGTGACATGACTTGATACTCACATTGATGCTATATCACACCTGATCACTATATTGTAGCTCATTTATATGTGACATGACTTGATACTCACATTGATACATATGTCACACCTGATCATCTTATTATAGCTCATTTATATGTGACATGACTTGATACTCACATTGATACATATGTCACACCTGATCATCTTATTATAGCTCATTTATATGTGACATGACTTGATACTCACATTGATGCTTATATCACACCTGATCATCATATTGTAGCTCATCTATATGTGACTTGACATGATATTTATGTTTGACGCACATATCATATCAGATTAGTGACTTACATTTTGGTTTGGATTATATGTGATTTCTGGATTTGGGAACCGTGGCTATTTCAAATATGTAATCATTTAAAAACCCGGTTCCCTTGATATGATATTTCGGTGCGTCCACCATGTGTTTTCTCGGTGCTAGAGTGATATATATATAAAAACCCGAATCGAGGAGGCGGTTGAGGCCGATTACGGGTACATGGTGGACCCGGTATGGTACCCCGGGGCGAGAACGGTTTCGCTGTGTGATAGACGGTGAGCCCGGCAGAGGGACTACTACCTACCGGTGATTGTACTTGAGCTCGGCGGATATCTGGAGGATTCCGACCGGAGCCCAGAGATGGATATGGGCTGACCCGTACTGCCGGGGCCGAGGGCCGATACCGCAGACGGAGCCCAGAGATGGACATGGGTTGACTCGTACTGCCGGGGCCGAGGGCCGATACCGCAGACGGAGCCCCATATGGATGAGGATTTACGTGTCGATGCTTGGCACGGGTTTCATGATGTTTTACCATGATGTTGTTTATATCCTCATATTGCATACATGATGTTTATTGTCATTGGGTGACGGGTGGACGGGTTCCACGCATATACAGACATAGATCATATACAGATATGGATCATATACAGACATGGATCATATACAGACATGGATCATATACAGACATGGATCATATATATACAGACTGGATTTACACTTATCATACTTCATTTGTATATATAACGGGGTATGAGGGCGCTGTTATATATACCCTTACACCAATATTAGTGGTATGGGACGCTAATATATGTGTATTGATATCATTGATACTGCATCATATTTACTTCTTGCAGACATACCTTATACTGATGACATGTTATTACCTGAGTACTTGGCACCACATACATATTTAGATGTTACCTTGCCACCTTACTACACTCAGATGTACTCTTGTGGATTATATTACTGATTGTTGACTTAGGTTTATGTCTTGCATTCGGTTTCTGCTTGTAGATGTTTCTATTCACGAGTTGGCAACTCACCCCCGTTGTGCCACAGTTCTTGCAGGTTCTGCCGTACAGGTTTCATTGCGGCATTTCTGGCACATTACTTTCTTGCGGGTGGCTTGCTTTTGGTAGGTGGATTCTTTCGCATCAAGGACCACCCTTGTATTCATTTTACTCATTGTATCTAGATTTCCATCAACCAAAACTTGTATATTCTTTCAGACCTAGACTAGTGATGTATTATTCGACCTTAGAGTCGCGCTTAGTAGTATTGCGGTTTTCTTGTTGCCTTGTGCTTTCTTTTGGATTTGATCCTCGCCACTTGGCGTTGTATATTATATCATTGTTGCATGTGTGGTTGTGGCCGTCGATTGACGAAGAGCTAGCTCCCGCTTGGGGATGCCTTTATCATTGCATATATATTGTTATTCTTGTTGTACCCCATTCGGGGCCAGTTTTACAAAAGAAACTCTGCCGAAATTTTTAGAAAAGACTATACTGTTTTTAAATTGCATATTCGGCTTAGTTATTTAAAAACCTTGATTGTTAAACATGTAGTTCTTTACTTATTCTTAAAAAGGGTTTTAGATTTCTGGGTTTTCGGCTTACTTAGTCGCGTTACGCCTGTAGACGTTACGTGGTTAAGTGCCGGTCACGGGCCAAACTTTGGGTCGTGACAAAGTTGGTATCAGAGCGCTAGGTTGACCTTGGTTCGAGTCTGAGTTTGACTATGTGGAGCCTAGGCGTTGTTTATATACGGAACTTAGGCTTGACCTTACGGGACTTAGACTTGGTCGAGGGGGTATTAGACCCGAACTTTCGTCGTATTAGGATGACCCTTGGTTGATGGAATAGGTGACTAAAGTAGAGTGACGTACCGTTGGTATGTTCCGCGGCATACTTACGACACGCCACTCCGCTTAAGAAATCTTAGGATGTGCATATTCTTCGAGATCAGTGATTCTCTTTATATCCAGGATTATACATCCATTTGAGATCCCCGATTCGATTAGTTTCATGATCATACCTTCATTGATGCTGTTCCTTCCTATGATCATGCATCCACTCTGGATCTGTTGTTTCCTTCTTGCCACTGATGTGCTCTCTTTGATACTCGATTGAGATTCCTGTCACCATGTTTGAGCGCAGTTTGGGCTGCTGCTAGGGTTACGGCCGGTGTGAGCTCGTTTGGTACGAGGGCCGACCATTGTGTTTTCTGGTGACATGGGAATGTCTCGAGTTAGTATTGGTGATTGTGACCTCTAGTGGAGGCGAGTGCTTGGATTTGCACCGGATGATCGGGCCATTGTTAGGACTGCCAGTTGAAAGAGGACTGTTGATGTACAGCATACCTCAGAGATTGTGATGTCGCCTACCGTGCAGACAGATGGACCAGCTGTTGCGGAGATTGACAGGATGTTGCTTTCGGAGCTTACGAGCTGAGATTGCCGGAGCTTTCAGGCAGATATGCGACAGATGATAGCTAGTCTACCCGATTTGAGAGACGAAGGTGATTCGTCTGATTTTGCGCCAGAGCGGGCCCAGTTGAGTCGAAGAATTCCAGTGTGGAGAATCTTACTCAGATCTAGAGCAGACCGATCTAGAGATGACCGCTTATGTTTTGCCTTTCCTGGAGGATTGAGGCATTGTTCGGCGTACAGGCGTATGAGCCAGTTGCTACTGTAAATGATGAGATATCGCCCAGATGATTGGAGCTGTTGCAGCGTGAGCATATACTCAGAGAGATGATAGCGAGTCGCTAGTCACCTGAGGATGAATGACTAGGACATGTGGTTCATTCGTTACCGATGCGAGGTCATCAGATAGATCGTTTCCAGCTAGAGACGATTTCACGCAGGTTCGTTGAGAGTCGATTGAGACGATCGAATGTCAGGAGCCCATTTTCCAAGTTTAAGTATACGGAAAGACATGCAGGTGATTCTATGGACCCTCTAGAAGAATGAAACCCTAACTCGACTTAATGACCGTGTGACAGCCTTTGAACCTTAGGGTTTACGGCGGTTCCGCGGCGCCATTAGTGAGGCTTGGGTTTGCCCTTCTATGGCTGGACCACCGACGCTGTGGCATGTACTCGATACTATTAAACTGTACCCGAGATGTGAGCTCTTGGGTGATTATGAGGATCTGACGAGTCGATCGGATGGTTCGACATCTTTCGGATATCGTGATGGGACACTGCTTGGGAGACTCCAGATGCGAGCGTAGCCGTTGGAGCACAGTACATGCAGCCAAGATGAGACGAGTCCGAATCAGTCGACATTGACGCAGAGCGAAGAAAAGAGTTCGCAAGATATTTCGATGAGATGGCGTCCCACTCCGCTGACATCAGAGATGTGATACGCACTCCGAGGTGTGGTATGTGGATAGATCTTCCAGAAAGAAGCGCGATAAGTATGTAGCCGTTCCGGAATAAGCTTTAGCTTCAGCATTGGATGACGACTTCTGGGCATTTCGGCAGGTATGAGATTTGAGAAAGGAACCTCGACAGGACCTTTTTGGGAAACGATACGAGAAGACCTAGACCTAGGAATGGTCGTATTGCGCACCACCTAGCAGGACAGAGTTCGGCATTGTCGACGAGGTAATTGACCAGGTTAGGATAAAGGGACTTACCCAGATGCGTTGCGAATTGGGCAAGGACGGTCGAGTGACGAGTATTCCTCCGATGGTTGAGACGTGTTTCCGAGGATCTGTTCGGCCTGACATCTTTTACAGAATGATGAAGCTTCAGAGTACGCGATTTCGAGTCTGTGTGAGAGACTTCAGATTGACCGTGGCCGAGAACAGTGCAGTGCAAGGTGGCTTGGCGTGACTTCATAGTGGACGATGATAGAGACATGTGGAACCAGAAGTTCGTGTGAGACGCTGACGAGCTGTCATTACTTCCCGTCGAGACTAGAGATCTGATATGCTTACAGAGACGTTGGGATGTGACCAGTTTCTGAGAAAAAAAATTTGTGCTGAGGACACAGGTGTCTTTTGGGCGAGTAGAGGTTATGCAAGAAAGCCAGCCTCTGTACAGATCGGCATAGGCATGATCGGAAGAGACCTTGAGCAGGATTCCTTTCAGGACGTTGCTACAATGATGTTTGCACCCAGGATCAGATGCGTGACGTGCATTCAGAGAGCCGGAGGCCGACTGCAGTGATATGCTGCCTTACGAGTGGTCGTGAGGTTTGACCGAGAGGTGATCAGAGAAGTGCCAGAACGGAATCGTCCCCGTTAGCACACCTGACAGGGCCGATGAGCCGATTGACTGCGAGATAGGAAATCCGCAGAGAAGATAAGGACCCAGAGTCAGAGGACGCCAGACCGCGAGCAAGAGGCACGTAGATATCCTGTGCTGCTAGCAGTGGATGCACTGACTCCTTCTCGACCTCGAAGGAGGAACTACCGATGACGGTATTTATTGATTTGTGATTTTGTGATTCGATTATCACGTATCCGTCATTTTGGATTTCGGCATTTGGGCATTCTGTTTGCATGATTTAGTTTTGATGACTAAGTTTTATGATATTGGTTTCATGCACCCACTGGATATTTATATATTTTGCGCTGAGTTATTACATTTGAGATATTGATTGAGATTTCATGCCTATCGTATTCAGTGATTTGATTTGCACTTCCTGCATAGTTTTCATACATCTTTAGTGTTTTGATATACGATTTTGGTGCACGCCAGATGCACTAAATCGGAATTCTTCGTGCATTTCATATGCACCTGATTTTTGCTGTCAGGCACATACGTTGCCTACGACAGATGTTTCGTGCACACCCGTTGCACCTAGATGTTGTTTTCTACACCTGTTTGACACATATATGGATTTTGATTCCTTGCGCACCAGACGCATAGGATATTCTTATATATGCATTTTGGAGATTGATTTCTAGTAGAGTAGTACATTTTTTTTTATGATATTCTCTATGTGTTGATGTTTTCGGAGCCCCGACAAATGGATTATTACTGAAATTGTTTTAGTAGTGGGGGTTTAAATTTAAATTCGGGGACCGAATTTCTTTAAGGGGGGTAGATTGTAACATTTTCAAAAATATAAAATATTAATTTTGGGAATTTTTATAATTTAATATTATTTTATTGATTATTTTAATATTAAATGCAAATAAATAGGAAAAATGTTAGAAAAATTATGAAAAATTATGGAAAATTCTAAAATAGGGTAAATTAGTGAATTATGACATTTTTAAGTTTTTGTGATTAGTTTGACACTAATTTAGTGCTAATCGCGATTAAAATCGCTAATCGGGTTTTTTTTTGACATTTTGTGCAAAACTTGCACATATCACATTTTCTCACACTTATGCTTTTTCTTTCATGATTTTCTTATTTGGGGTTACTATTGAGGTGAGAAGGGTTGGATTAAGGATTAAAAGAGAGAAGGAAAAGAAAAAGAAAAGAAATGAGAATGGAGTTGGTGAGAGAGGGTATGGGCATCTTTGACAAACCCTTAGCCATTTGTTTGCTTCTCATTTTCCCCCTCCCTCTTCATGCTTGCTGCTGCTGCCTCTTCTTCATTCTCCCTCCCCTCTTCAAGCTCCAAAAACACATCCAAAACAACACCAAAACCATATATCGGTTTCATTAAAAGTGTGCACAAGCTCGAGATCTACAAGATGGACTAAGAAAGCATGGATTTGGCCACTAGAGGGCAACTCAAGAAAGTTCTTGAGTTGCCAATTGAGGTAATTTCTGAACCATTGTCTTAGTTTTAGCATTTCCTATACCCCATGTTAAGATTATATCAATATTGTGTGATATTATAGACTTGATGAAAACCTAGTTAGGGTTTGAGAGGAACTTGAGTTGTAATGTGAAATTGAGCTCAGTAGAGGACTTGTAAACACCCTAGTGCCTGAATTGAGACCCTAACCTGAGAACCAAACCACAGAATACGGATTTTAGAAACCGATATCGGGGAAAATGTGAAATCTGTGAGGGTTAAATGGAATCTGCTATCATCCCGAAACCCCTAAAATAATATTGAGTGGAAATTGAGATGTGCAGGCACCATAGAGGCAACACCCAAAACCCTAGCCCCCAACTCCCTTTCCCGGCCGCCAATTCTTCCCTTTTGGCCGCCAATTGCGGCCTGGGTCCCACCTCCTTGGCTCGTTTTGGTTCTGTAGCTCCTACATTGTTAGTTTAGGCCCCTGGTATATATAGATTTGTATAAAGTGACCTGGGGTAAAATCTGGGACACATTTCATGAGTTGCTGTTTTGGACTTTAGTTTCCGTATTCCGTATTTTCATTTCTGCATTGGTGTGTTTCGTTTTACCTCGACTATTTGGCGTTTATACGACGATATAGAGGATTTATTTGTGGTTTTGAAGGCGTGCCATAGGTTCTCACCTATAGGCCCCCTTATCGTATCGTTTTGGATTTCATGCGCCGTTTTAGCTTGGATTTGGTTTTAATGCGCATATACGATATCTGATGTGTAGGTACCCATGAAGACATCGGGACGACAAGCAATTGCGTGGTGATGTCCGCAAATGATGTTTCAGGTGAGTAGATTATATCTACAGGGGGAAGTCGGGCGGATGGCGTATAGCACCCCCGCAGTCCGTAGTTAGTATACTATATAGTAGATGTGTGATAGTTTTAGTGTGTTGTGGCTTTGTGATAGTTAGGTGTATTATGGTTAGTATAGGGTAGAAGTGACTAGTGTAGTTATAGTCGCGAACCCTAGGGTAGAATTACACCTACACACACACACCCTTGCATATTACTTGTACTTACACGGTGTTTGATGATATGGGATGACTTTGGAGATGAGTCGATGATGTGGGCTTGATGATGTGAGATCGGTGATTGGATACAATTCATTGTGGGATTTGACTTGTGATTTCTTGCGGGTTTGGGATATGTGTTTACCCCCGCATGCATACTTCATTGATGGTATCGTTTGGTGCTAGACATAGAGTAGTACCCCAGACTAGGTGATCTGATGATAGTGATACCTGTTATGTGACGAGATAGAGAGATGTTGACCCGTACCCAGCTATTGGGATGCCGTACGATGATTACCGTACGAGCCGATATTGATGATAGATCCGCACTCATAACTCGAGGATATCTTATGATATGACATTGAGGCGAGATCACCGACTATATACCTTTATATATGTATCGACTCAGATTTAGGTGGTTTCCATACCCCTCCAGGCTTGCATGATACTTAGATCAGTAGTTGCATAGTAGATGTTAGATTAGACCAGAGTCATACCTATTTCAAAACTAACGAATCGGGAATATTGCAAGATAGGAAAAAGGGGATTCTACGGATACTTTCAAATGTGTAGCGTCTATTTTTTCTAAACACCGTAGCCCTTGGTTTACCAAAGACCCCGATTCGTCTTATTTCAAAAGGCAAGGTTGCATGATATAGCTTTTGAGTTAGATTCTTCACTGTTGCGTTGCTTATTTCGATTGCACCTGTTTATACTATTTGCATGGCATTACTTGTGCTTATTGTTGTATTACCATCATGTTGTTAGGACACCAGCACCATTATCGATGATGCGTATGTTCCACGTACACTGATTCCCGACTCACACACTTCATCATCGATAATTGCTATGTCACTACACTGTAGTACTGCTGCATTCATGGTATGATTTCCGCATGGCATACTGTACACAAACATATATGATTCTGACTTGATATTCATACCTGATACATATGTCACACCTGATCATCTTATTATAGCTCATTTATATGTGACATGACTTGATACTCACATTGATGCTATATCACACCTGATCACTATATTGTAGCTCATTTATATGTGACATGACTTGATACTCACATTGATTCATATGTCACACCTGATCATCTTATTATAGCTCATTTATATGTGACATGACTTGATACTCACATTGATACATATGTCACACCTGATCATCTTATTATAGCTCATTTATAT
Source organism: Agapanthus africanus (assembly GCA_030015575.1). Taxonomy (NCBI): domain Eukaryota; kingdom Viridiplantae; phylum Streptophyta; class Magnoliopsida; order Asparagales; family Amaryllidaceae; genus Agapanthus; species Agapanthus africanus. Next base: position 515,489,326 of record JASDDO010000014.1, read on the forward strand.
GTGACATGACTTGATACTCACATTGATGCTTATATCACACCTGATCATCATATTGTAGCTCATCTATATGTGACTTGACATGATATTTATGTTTGACGCACATATCATATCAGATTAGGGACTTACATTTTGGTTTGGATTATATGTGATTTCTGAATTTGGGAACCGTGGCTATTTCAAATATGTAATCATTTAAAAACCCGGTTCCCTTGATATGATATTTCGGTGCGTCCACCATGTGTTTTCTCGGTGCTAGAGTGATATATATATAAAAACCCGAATCGAGGAGGCGGTTGAGGCCGATTACGGGTACATGGTGGACCCGGTATGGTACCCCGGGGCGAGAACGGTTTCGCTGTGTGATAGACGGTGAGCCCGGCAGAGGGACTACTACCTACCGGTGATTGTACTTGAGCTCGGCGGATATCTGGACGATTCCGACCGGAGCCCAGAGATGGATATGGGCTGACCCGTACTGCCGAGGCCGAGGGCCGATACCGCAGACGGAGCCCAGAGATGGACATGGGTTGACTCGTACTGCCGGGGCCGAGGGCCGATACCGCAGACGGAGCCCCATATGGATGAGGATTTATGTGTCGATGCTTGGCACGGGTTTCATGATGTTTTACCATGATGTTGTTTATATCCTCATATTGCATACATGATGTTTATTGTCATTGGGTGACGGGTGGACGGGTTCCACGCATATACAGACATAGATCATATACAGATATGGATCATATACAGACATGGATCATATACAGACATGGATCATATATATACAGACTGGATTTACACTTATCATACTTCATTTGTATATATAACGGGGTATGAGGGCGCTGTTATATATACCCTTACACCAATATTAGTGGTATGGGACGCTAATATATGTGTATTGATATCATTGATACTGCATCATATTTACTTCTTGCAGACATACCTTATACTGATGACATGTTATTACCTGAGTACTTGGCACCACATACATATTTAGATGTTACCTTGCCACCTTACTACACTCAGATGTACTCTTGTGGATTATATTACTGATTGTTGACTTAGGTTTATGTCTTGCATTCGGTTTCTGCTTGTAGATGTTTCTATTCACGAGTTGGCAACTCACCCCCGTTGTGCCACAGTTCTTGCAGGTTCTGCCGTACAGGTTTCATTGTGGCATTTCTGGCACATTACTTTCTTGCGGGTGGCTTGCTTTTGGTAGGTGGATTCTTTCGCATCAAGGACCACCCTTGTATTCATTTTACTCATTGTATCTAGATTTCCATCAACCAAAACTTGTATATTCTTTCAGACCTAGACTAGTGATGTATTATTCGACCTTAGAGTCGCGCTTAGTAGTATTGCGGTTTTCTTGTTGCCTTGTGCTTTCTTTTGGATTTGATCCTCGCCACTTGGCGTTGTATATTATATCATTGTTGCATGTGTGGTTGTGGCCGTCGATTGACGAAGAGCTAGCTCCCGCTTGGGGATGCCTTTATCATTGCATATATATTGTTATTCTTGTTGTACCCCATTCGGGGCCAGTTTTACAAAAGAAACTCTGCCGAAATTTTTAGAAAAGACTATACTGTTTTTAAATTGCATATTCGGCTTAGTTATTTAAAAACCTTGATTGTTAAACATGTAGTTCTTTACTTATTCTTAAAAAGGGTTTTAGATTTCTGGGTTTTCGGCTTACTTAGTCGCGTTACGCCTGTAGACGTTACGTGGTTAAGTGCCGGTCACGGGCCAAACTTTGGGTCGTGACAAAAATACCCGGTAGTTTGTGCACCCCACCTTGGGTTTATCCTAGGAGCAAAAACAGTAAAAAGAAATAATACAACGGTGGCTACAACCACAACCTGGATGTGCCCCGCAAAATAATATTACAACTTATTACATTTACATCAAATGAATTAATACAAAACCCATCACAAAACCCGGCTAAACACCGCAAAAGTCCAATACAGTTTATATACACAAACAGTTATATATAACATCACAGATATGTACAACCCCCTGCCAACCGACATACTAGCAGTTAGGGGAGGTTTACGAACACATAAAACATTTCACAGATATAATCAAACAAGCAAATACCGTATAATTTCGATCGATTAAACACATTTAATTTTGCTCCAATACTTCTCTGTAAATCTGAAACCTGAGCAAAATTAAAAATTACCAGAAAACACCAAATATCACAGAGAATCGACACAAGAAACTTGGGACGATGAGTCGTCCAAAGAGCGGCGGAATCGCGGCGGATCGGTGGGATCGGCCGCGGTTCTGCGGCGCTATGGTCGATTCATGAGCCTAATTTTCTTGGGTGTTCTTATACATTCATTTAGGTCATTCTAAAGGTCCCATAAAAATTTTTGGACCTCATTTAAAATTCGACAGAAAGTACATGATATCGGGGTTTTTCCGGTTTGTTTTTCCGTTCGGAATTCATACAAATTTGAAAGTGTGTTAAATATTGTTTAGCTAAGCTCTGATACCACTGTAAGTCGATGTTCAACACCCCAATACTTATGGGGAGGCGGAAATAAGAATAACAATCTTGTTCTATGATTAAACATCGAATAACCGTATGAATCGTTTGCTAAACAAGTTTTAACAAAAGCTATAGAGTTCTAAACTACTATGTTAAGAGATTATACCAAACGGTTCTAGTCCTTCGTCTTAATGTAATCCACGGCCTCTTTGGATCTCCACGTCCTCTTTAGCTTTCTCCCGTGATAGATGATCCACCCGAGAACCCTAATCCAAGCTATAACCTCTAAACTTGAGGTTACTTAGTTTCTCTAGTTGCTAAATAGAGTAGCTAAGGTGATGTAGAGATAGGTTATGGAGTAATTAGTCTTTCCTAATCCTTGTTCTCAACTCATGAGGGTAGGATTAGGGTTTGGTGAAGGAGAGAGAACTTGAAGAGAGAGAGTGAAAAGATGATAATGATAATAATAATAATAATGAAATATCTTCTCACTAGATATATGAAACATAATGAATAAAAAGAAATGAATAATATGAGATTATTCATCATGTTTCATTGATGCAAGTGGGTGATTCATTATGTGAGTCATTAAGCATTTAATAATGCATTAATGACATAATGAATCACTCACAACGAGTCACTAAATCATTAAATGAAAATGCCACCTCTCCCTCCATGTCACATCCTTCTAGAAGCATCTCGGAAAATTACGAGAACGCCCCTCTCATCCGTGAAAACACGGAAAAACTTTAGACTGTATAAATCCAATAACCTGATACTAGAATCTGGCTTAAACCAAAGCCGGCTAGTAAAACCTGTCCGAATGTCGTACGTGCGTTCAAACACGTATGCGTCCGAACCTTTGTCGTAAAACCATACGACCTCTATATCTTTTTTCCTGGGTTTGGGAAATCTCTATGTGGGACTCTAAAGACTCAACTACTACGCTGGCAGTTGATTTAACCACAGACCGCAAGCGGCACTAGCTGTACGTAACGGTCCCCAGGTAGTTGTCGATAAGAAAGCTGATGAGGTAACCCATCTGAAATCCTACTGAGCCTGTCTGTGAAAATATCCGCGCAGTCCGGTCTGTTCGTCTAAGAGTATCGCATGTATGGTCTAGGGAGGTGGTGGACGTCAGACCCCTAATAACCGTACAAGTCGTGTCGGTATGGTTCAAGACCACCCGAGAATCTACTGATCATTCCATCAGTAATTCTCAATCAGCCCTGGCCAGGGACTTATGGTAATGACCAACCGACCACCGTGCGATATCAACTCCCTATACCGGGAGAGACGAATCCCTAACAGTCGCTCACTGCCTCCACGTGGCTCGGGACTGTGCCCAACTGAAACCTGTTTGCACGACTCCTTTGAGCCGTGGTAGGGTAATAATCAAAGCATAGTGGGAACTCACACGAGACAAATGATGACCTTAAGTCAACGGACTATCTGCACACATGTCACCTGAGAACTGCTATCTGATGTTAGATATAGTACCATCCAGTCAGTTCTCGGCGAGTCCTGTCCGGTGTACTCACACCCAGTGAGCATCTGTATACAATCTTAGGTGAACACCACCAATGGTTGCAGGACCAATCCATTGCCCCTCGTTAGGGTCTAGATATGTATACACTAGTCTACTCCGGAGTATCGATGCCCAATCTCGATACTCCTGTGACCAGGGACATCTAAGGGTGTGCTTATTGACTATTCAGCTCCCACTAGTATGACTGCCATCACAACGCCGGTAGTCAGACAAAACACCCTATGGGCTTTATCAACATATATATATAAATACCAAGTAAAATATATCATACGTTAAGACAAAGTCAAACCAAATAGCGTACTATCATATCAAGCAAGACTGTCATGTACATACATATCCCAAGCATCCTATACAATGTAGTCCTCTAGGGCATATATATCCAACACATTCTTCATTACTTTTACTGATGATTTCTCAAGATTCGGACACGTCTTTTTATTAAAATATAAATCCTAAGCTTTCGAGAAATTCAAGGAGTACAAACTTGAAGTAGAAAAACAAACAGGCTTGAGCATCAAGAAACTTCGATCAGATCGAGATGGAGAGTATTTGAGTACAGAGTTTTCAGACTTCTTAAAAGAGAATGGGGTTCTCTCTCAGCTCACTCCCCCTTACACACCACAGCACAACGGTGTGTCAGAACGGAGGAATCGTACCCTATTAGATATGGTACGGTCCATGATGAGTGATGCTGAGTTACCGCTTTCCTTTTGGGTACATGCGTTGGAGACAACAATGTATCTGTTAAACATGGTTCCAACAAAGACCATGTCTACCACTCCATTTGAGATATGGTGAAGAAAGAGACCATCTCTTAAAAGAGTTAGGATATGGGGTTGTCCGGATTTTGTCAAAAAGCAGAATCCAGACAAACTCGAGATACGATCAGTCATGTGTAAATTTATGGGATATCCAAAACATTCATATAGATATATATTCTACCACAAGGAGGAACAAAAGGTGTTTGTTTCTCAACATGCCATATTTTTAGAAAATGAAATTTTTACAAATAGTACTGATGGTAATGCGGTAGAACTAGAAGAGGTTCTAGAGACACAAATTACTCATGACGAATTGGTTGAAACTGATGTTGCAATAGAACTTCAAGAACCTCAGCCAATCCGGAGATCTTGTAGAGCTTCTCACCCACCAGAGAGTTAAAATGGGTTTCTCATTGTTGGTGATAGAGAAGAGTGCATCATGGATGATGATGACCCTACTAGTTTTCAACAAGATATCACGAGTGGTGACTCAGTGAAGTGGCTGGATGCCATAAGATCTGAAATTGAGTCCATGTACACCAACAAAGTATGGACTTTGGACGTTGTACCTCCTGGGATAAAACTTGTAGGGTGCAAATGGATCTTTAAGAAAAAGATTGGTGTAGATGGACAAGTAGAAACCTTTAAAGAAAGGCTTGTACTGAAAGGTTTTCGTTAAAGACCAGGATTGGACTATGATGAAACTTTCTCTCCAGTAATAATGCTTAAATCCATTTGGATCCTACTTGCTATTTATGCTCACTACGACTATGAAATCTGGCAGATGGATGTAAAAACTGCAACTCTAAATGGTGATTTAGAAGAATGCATTTTTATGGATCAGCCATAGGGCTTCATTGACAGTGGGAGCAGCAAAAAGGCAGGTAGGTTGCTTAAATCCATTTATAGATTAAAGCAGGCATCACGGAGATAGAACATCTGCTTTGATGATACAATCAAAGAGTTTGATTTTGTCAAAAATATAGATAAACCATGTATTTATAAGAAGATTGTTGGGAGTATTGTCACATTCCTCGTATTGTACGTAGATGACATTCACTTGATAAGAAATGATATTCCTATGCTACAATCGGTCAAATTATTCTTATCACAAAGGTTCTCAATGAAGGACCTGGGTGATGCCTATTGCATTTTGGGCATTAGGATCTATAGAAATAGATCCAAGAGGTTATTGGGATTGTCCCAATCAAAGTACATTGACACCATCCTAAAAAGTTTTAGTATGGAAGATTCTAAGCGTGGTGCCTTGCCCGCTTGTCATGGAATCACTCTCTCTAAGGACTTCTGTCCGATGACTGACGATGAAAGAGCTCGCATGAGCATTATACCCTACGCTTCAGCCGTAGGATCTATAATGTATGCAATGTTATGTACTCGTCCTGATGTAGCTTATGCACTAGCTGTAGTAAGCAGGAATCAATCGAACCCAGGGGAGAAACATTGGATAGCATTGAAGAACATTCTTAAGTACTTGCGAAGGACTAAAGAATTGTTCTTGGTAAATGGGGATCTCCAAATGGAGGGCTTTACCGATTCCAGATTCCAAAGTGATAAGGATGACAGCAAATCTATCTCAGGGTTTGTATTTACCCTCAATGGAGGGGCGGTTAGTTGGAAAAGTTCCAAACAGGATACTATTGCAGACTCCACGATGGAAGCTGAGTATATTGCTACAAATGATGCTGCCAAGGAAGCCGTCTGAATGAGGAAGTTTGTCGCGGAACTAGGAGTAGTTCCAACCATTGGTTATCCAATACCATTGTATTGTGATAATAATAGGGCTATAGCTTTGGCTAAAGAACCCAGGTCCCATCAGAAGTCCAGAAACATCCTGAGGCGATATCATTTGATCCGGGAGATAGTAGATCGCCACGAGATCGAGATTTGGAGAGTAGATACAAAGAATAACACCGTAGATCCACTCACCAAAGGCCCTTCCACAGCCACAACATGAGCGACTTTTTGAGATGTTGGGTATGAGATACGCCAATAATTGGCCTTAGTGCAAGTGGGAGATTGTTGGATATATGTATGCCCTAGAGAGCATTATATGTATAGTGGATGCTTGGACATGTATATATATATATATGACTTTCTTGCTCGACATGATAGTATGCTATATGGTTTACTTTATCTTGACATGTTCCTTTGATCATGCATATTACTCATTTGGTACATGATGATAAAGCCCTCAGGATATTTGCTTGACTATTGCGGCTATGATAAGGATCATACTAGTGGGACACGTGTAGTTTATGAGCATATCCTTAAACTGTTTCTAGTCGCAGGTGTATCGAGACAGGGCATCGATATTCCAGAGTAGACTAGCGTATACCATTCTTGTCCCATATGATAGGCGATGGATGATCCCATATCCATATGGTGTGGTGATACCAACGATTGTATGCGGGGGCTCAGTGGAGACTGGGTACACTGAATGGACTCACCGAGAACTCCTATGTGGTATTATATCTATCGTCGGATAGCAGTTCTCAGGTGATACTGGTACAAGTTAGTCTGTAGACCCGAGATCGTCATAGAGTCTTGTGTGTCCTCCCACTGTACTTTGATCTCCACCCTACCACGGCTCTACTGAATCGTGCAAACAGGTGGATTTTGGGTACAGTCCCGAGGCACAAGGAGGCAATGAGCGATAGGAAGGGTTTCATCTCTCCTGGTATTGGGGATTGATATTGCGCTATGCTCGATTGGCTATAACAGGAAGTTCCTGGCCAGGGCTGTTGAGATTTACTGATAAGTGTTATCGGTAGTTTCTCGATCTATTATGAGCCATACACCGGCAAGACTTATTAAGTTATTGGGGTCGACGATACCATCCGTAGATTCGATATGCAGCATATCTGACGAAGAAACCGGACTGTAGGGTAAGTGTTGCCAGTTGGCTCGACGGGAGTTTTGACCGCTTCGCATGATTTTCTTCTGATTGCTTAATACCCGGGTGACCGTTACATTTAGCTGACCGCTTGCGGGTTATGGGTGTTTGATGTGATCATCACCTACTGCCGGCGTATTGACGAGTCTTAAAGTCCCACACAGGAGTTTCCTAGCTAAGGCGAAACGATGTGGTGTGCATATGAGATATGCTCGGGGACCCGATTAAATGCGTGTATATGATACCGTATATTAATCGGGCGTTTTTCTATTGGTCGAGTCGTATGTGATATGACCGGTTTGTTAAATCAAGTGTTGATTTAACATTGACTTTATAGCTTACTTTTGTTAAACCCTTTTCTACTTTGATGTATGCATGCATGTATGCACATGTTGATGTGTATGGACACATACATTCATACATGGTATCATGGTTGTTGATACACTATTGGTGGCAATACAAGACTCACATGGGAGTAATTATGTATATAAATTTACTTTTGGATTAAAGAAAAGGAAAATTCTCTCATGATTGATAATTCTACACACTTCCTTCACTTAACCCTTGCTTTCACCTTGAGTTTATTTTCCTTAGTTGCTTTGACTCAAAAATAAATATCTAGATATTTATTAACCCATGGTTAATAGTGAGAGTGACTTTTATTTATATTATTCATTCTCATTTTTATTGTGAGATCATTATCTTTTGAGCTCAAGCATTTGCCATCTCCTTCTTCTTCCTCCAAGCTCTCTTGAGATGTCTAGTGAGTGAAGTTTACAAAAAGAAAGGGTTTTGAAGTGAGGGAAAAAACCACATCATCATTCTAAAGTAGTTTAGTCCATTAGTTTAGAGTGTTAGCTCCACTTCCTCATTGATCAAGTGTAGCAAGGAGCTTTGTGCAAAGGGGTTTCGGGTGGATCATCGGGGACTTTGAAGGTCTCTAGCGAGCCGGTTCAAACTCTCAAGGATCTAAGGAGTCAAGGGAAGAGGTTAACAAAGTTGTATTCTCTTCACTTAGTGATATTTTTCTTGTTGTATGAGATACTAGTGTGCTGTTACCCAAAATATTCTAGTTCGATTCATGGTTAGATTGTTTAGCACCTCCCCAAAATTTTATTGTGGCATGTGTGATACTTCCAAACCCTAGGCATGGTGCTAAGGAATCCTAACATATTAACCTAACCTTAATCAATTAGCTATGGTTGATTCTCTACAAGGGTTATGTAACATTTCAAAAAAATAAAATCTTATTTTTTAGTAATTTTTATAATTTAATATTATTTTATTGAATATTTTAATATTTTGGTATAATTAAATACAGAAAAATTTGGAAAAATTATGGAAAATTCTAAAAAAGGGTATTTTATTGAATTAAGTCATTTTTAAGTTTTTATGGTTAGTTATATGCTAATTTATTGTTAATCGCGATTATAAAAAATCACTAATCAGTTTTTAGACATTTTGTGCAAAACATGCACATATCTTTTTCTACACTTGTGTTACATTTTTTTTCTTGCCATGGTTTTACTTTGGGGTTACTATTCTAGTAAGAAGGTTTTAGAGAGGAAAGAAAAAGAAAAGGAAAAGATGAAGGGAACATGAGCATTAATGAGGCATGGTGTATTTTGACTTGGATTTTTCTCTCCCTCTCAGTTTCCTCTTCTCTCTCTCCCTCTTCATTTTCCCTTAGTGTTTCAGCTGAAGCCATGCCCTCTTCTTCTACCCCTCTTCAAGACACAAATCATCTCAAAAACATCACCAAAATCCTATCTTCATTTTACTAAAAAGGTGCACAAGCTCAAGATCTACACATTGGACCAAGAAAGCAAGGATTTTGGTCACTAGGGGCAACTCAAGAAAATTCTTGAGTTGACAAATGAGGTATTTTTCTGGACCTTAAAGCTTAGTTTATGTATTTCCTTTACCCCATGTTTAGATTGAACCGATATTGTTTGATTTGTGGACTTAAGGAAAAACCTAGTCAGGGCTTGAGGAAATTTTGTGTTGTAATGTGAAATTGAGCTCAGTTGAGGTCATACAAACACCCTAGTGCATGAATTGAGACCAAAACCTGAAGCTTAAACCCAGAATACGGATTTAGAAACCAATATCGGAGAATTTATGAAATCTGTGAAGGTTACATTGAATCTTCTTTCACCCCGAGACTCTGAAAATTAAATTGATTGGACAGTGGTATGTGCATGCATCCAGGAAGCTATCACCAAGACCCTAGCCCCTACTTCCCTTTCCCGGCCGCAAATTAATTCCCTCTGGCCGCAATTGCGGCCAGACCTGCACTAAATTGGGTCGTTTTGGTTCTGCAGCTCCTACATGTGTAGATTAGGCCCCTGGCTGTTAGTTTGTATGCCCTAGAGGCCATTACTATACATGTGTTGTATATTGTAGTGGATGCTTGGACATATATAGGGAGCACTTTCTTGCTCGACATGATAGTATGCTATCTGGTTACTCTTTACCTTAACGTGTACACTGATTGTCTCTCTGTTACATGTTGGTAAAGCCCTTAGGATGTGTACTTGACTGCCTAGACTATGATGAGGATTATACTAGTGGGGACATGGTAGTCCATAAGTACATCCTTCAAGGTCCCTAGTCGAGGGTGTATCGAGACCGGGCATCGATATACCAGAGTAGACTAGCGTATACCTTCTCGACCCATACAGATGGGCGATGGATGATCCTATATCCATTGGTGTTTGACATCAGAGATGGCATACGGGTGCTCAGTGGAGACTGGGTACACTGGACGGACTCGCCGAGAACTCCCAGATGGTATTATACCTTATGTCAGATGGCAGTTCTCTGGTGATACTGGTACAGGGTAGTCTGTAGACCCGAGATCGTCATAGAGTCTTGTGTGATTCCCACTGTGCTTTGATTTCCACCTTACCACGTCCAAGAGGGCGTGCAAAACGGTGGTTTTTGGGTACAGTCCCGAGTCACATGGAGGCAATGAGCGATAGGAGGGGTTTCGTCTCTCCCGGTATTAGGGGTTGATGTTGCGCTGTGCTCGATTAGCCATAACAGGGAAGTCCTTGTCCAGGGCTGGTTTAGAGATATACTGGTAAGTGTTACAAGTAGTTTCTCGAACCGTTATGAGCCTCTCATCGGCATGACTTATCGGTTATTGGGGTCTGACGTTTACCACCCCTAAACTTGATATGCGACATATCAGACGAGAAGACCGGACTGTACGGTAGTGTCACTGTCAGGCTTTTTGCAGGAGTTGGAGTGGGCTTGCTTGGTGATCTTCTGATCGCTCAATACCCGGGTAGCCGTTACGTCCAGCTAGTACCGCTGACGGCTTGTGGGTGCTTGATATGATCATCACCTACTGCCGGCGTATTGACGAGTCTTTAGAGTCCTACATAGAGGTTGTACTGGCTCAGGCAAAACGAAATAGGAGCGCATATGAGATATGTGCGGGACCGAGAATGATGCGAGTATGTGATACCGCATTCAATTCTCGCGATGCTTGTGTCGATCGGTTATATGCGATATAACCTAGTTATCGAATCAAGTGTTGATTCGATAAGTCGATACAATGATATTAATCGGTTATATGTGATATGACCGGATCGTTAAATCAAGTGTTGATTTAATGATTTAATGTATAATTATATATTTGATATATTACTTTACATTAACTAGTATTGGTTCACTTAAGATTGATTTTCTCACTTGATGTGCACAAGTTGTATATGTGATATATTTTGTGCACTATATTGTATCATGTTTGATGATACATGCAAACTTGGGTGTGTGTTTGCTTTTAACCTTGTTTAGGTTAATGGTTAGGTTTTAAGTTAATTATTTATTTTATTTATTTACTTTTGGCAAAAATAAAATGGTGATTATCTTTGTTTTATGCAAGAAGCTTCATGATGCTTCATGCATCTTTGAAAAAGTCTACCATTTTGTTTTATCCTTAACATAACCATTTATCTAAACCCTAGTTTACTCTCTACATGAGTTAACCTCACCCATGGTTGCATTATGATAACTCTTCACTTGATTTTCTATTTATGATATGATTCTTATTCTTTTTCTTCTTCTTCTTCATGAAGAAAAGAGAAAGCTTGCTAGAAAATCATCAAGTGAAGATTAAGTGTGAGAAATCATAATCTAAAGAGTACCCATTTCTTATCTCACCATCCTCTACTAGACTAGAACTTTAGTTTAGGGTGTTTGCTTCACTAAATCTTTGATTAGTGAGGTAGAAGCTTGAGTCTGTATTCCCTCGACGTAGATCATCTTCGGCATCGAAGACTTCAAGCGATCCCGTTGCAACTTCTCAAGGAGCCGTCCGAGAGTCCGGGAGTTGGATGATCGCAGCGAAGGTACGTCATCACGGAGCTTTGGAAGTGGTGGACCAGATCTACAAAGGTTGTAGTCCCTTCCCTTAGTGATAATTGTGAGTGTATATGCCCTAGAGGCCATTACTGTATCATACTAGTTTGTATATTACTTAATGGGAGCTTGGGATATTCACCTTGTATAAATAATCTTGTTCAATATAGTAGTATGCTAGTTGGTTTGTTTCTACTTCAATGTGTACATGTGTTTATTTTAGTATATCACCTATACACATTAGTGGAGCCCTTAGGATCTTTGCTTGATTACCAGCGTTGTGATGGCAGTCACACTAGTGGTGGCTGGGTAATCTATAAGCACATCCTTATACAGGTCCCTAGTCCCAGGACTATCGAGACAGGGCATCGATACTCCGGAGTTGACTAGCGTATGCGCTTCTCATCCCAGTGTGGGAGATGGTCTGTCCCACAGCCATTAGTACATCGTACTGGAGATAGTATACGGGTGCTCGTTAGGTTACGAGTACACTGGACAGGACTCGTCGGGAACTGACCGGTTGGTATTATACCTATCGTCAGTTATGAGTTCCCAGGTGACATGAGTACAGCTTAGTCCGCTGACTTGACACTGTCACTTCGCCTCGAGTGTGTTCCCACTGTACTTTGATTACTACCCTACCACGGCTCAAAGGAGTCGTGCAAACAGGTAGTAGTTGGGTGCAGTCCCGAAGCACTTGGAGGCAGTGACGGTTAGACAGAATTCGTCTCTCCCGGTATTGGGGGTTGACTTCGCGATGTGTCTAGGAGAGCCATTACACGAGTAGTCCCTGGCCAGGGCAATCGAAATATACTGGTAAGCTTCCAGTGTTATCTCAGGGTGTTTTGGGCTTCACTCAGACACGACTTGCACCGCTATTAGGGGACTGACGTTTACCGCCCCCCTAGGCCCGCTATGCATTATATCAGACGAACAGACCGGACTGTACGGAGACTGTCACATTCAGCCTCAGTAGGAGTTCAGATGGATTTCACCTCGTCAGTCTTCTTATCGGCATCTACCTGGGGACCGTTACGCACAGCTAGTGCCGCTTGCGGTCTGTGGTTAAACCCACTGCCAGCATAGTGTCGAGTCTTTAGAGTCCTACACAGAAAGCTATTCGCCTTTAGGCAAAAGAGTAGAGGTCGCATGGTTTTGCGACAGGTCACATGGTTTTGCGACAGGGTTCAGTCACATCCTTGCACTTGTGCACGTTTAGTGTCCGGACAGTTTACACTAGCGGGATTTGGTTTAAGCCAGATCCTAGTGTACGTATTGGGATTGGTTTTATCCAGTATGTATTCGTGTTCCTCGGAACGCGGATGCGGGTGTGTATGCACAGTTGATGGAGAGACAGAGGCAGAGGATTCTCATTAGGGTTGTTGACCGTGAACTGTTGACTATTGACTTTTTTGCTCAACCTTAATGAGAATATGATATATGATTAACAATAATATTAATTAAGTATTGTGGTGACATGGTTGTTGAGGGGTTGACTTTGTTGACTTGTTGACTTTGTTGACCGGTTGACTAGGTTGGACTAGTTGACCATCATGATGACAATGGCTATCATTTCATGGCAAAGACTTTTCACTTGCTTGTTCTCTTGTGCAATATGAGTGCATGAAATGATATAGCCATTTTGACTTAAACCATTTACACAATACTTGATTACTATTTTTGTGATGATGGCTTTGGATTATGAGAGCCAAGAGAGAAAAGTCTTTCTCATTCTATCATTTTCATTCTCTCTCTTGTATTCTTGAGCTCTCATCTCCTTCCTCTTGCTCTCCCCCTCTTAGTCTATGGTTCACTTGTCTCATGTGTTGAGAACCAAGAACCATAGAGAAAATCCCAACACACTCTTCTCTACTCACTCTAGTTCATAAGGTTTAGCAAACCAAGTGAACTAGTTTCTTCAAAGACCGAAGAAAAAGCCAAAGGTAGAAGCTTTCAGGTGGATCCATCTTCGTCGCAAGGAGACGACGGGGTGAAGCCGATCCGGACAACCATCGAGGCTTGAAGATGAAGGAGTTCAAGAAAGAAAGGTATAACCCCCTAACCGAATAGCTAACAACTCCTAGTTAGGTTGTTAGTTAGATGTTTAACAAAGATCCGGTTTTGAGTCCATGTTACCACCTTTAGAAAATTGTTTTTCACCAAATTCCGCATGCCCGAAAGTACCGGGAGAGGTAGCATGGACTTACAGTGGTATCAGAGCCTAGTTAAACTCTATCTAACAAGTTAGCAAAGTAATTAGAAATTCGATCGGAGAAAAAGTCGCGAAATACACCCGGATTTTAAACTTGCTGTCGATTTTCAAAGTTCTGTAAAAGTAATAAATCATGCTTTAAAAATCGACTCAGGGTTTTTATAGTCTACTGTCGAAAAACGGTCCAGAGATCTCACCAAACCACCGCGGAAACGCGGCAATAGCTTGCTATTGCCGCGGTTCCGCGGCCGATTGAGCTCTTCTCTGGATCGTGTTCACTACAGTTTGTTCTATGGGGTATTTTGGGAATTTTGGAATATGTATTTTCTGCCCAGATTTTCCAGAACGAAAATTTTGTGTTTGGGGCGTAAAAATCCGTATTTTTGATCGAACTTCTAAAGACTTAAGCTGACGGGTTTTATCTGTGATGTGATATTTGTATTGAACGTCTGTTAATCGCTATATGTCGATTAGTAGGGGTTATACAAATATGTGATCTGTAATGTTGTTGGATTGTGTATATGAACTCATTGGATTGTCGCGGGTGAATAGCCGGGGGTTGTGAGACGAGAGTCTTCTTTTCTTTCAATTCATGTAAATATGTAAATTGATGTAATAATTATTTGTATGGCCGCACAACCGGGTCGGGGTTGTAGCCGTCATTGTATAATTTCTTTTTACTGTTTTTGCTCCTAGGATAGACCCATGGACGGGGTGCACAAACTACCGGGTATGCCGAAGTGCCAAGTGGCCTACTCACGGAGATGAGGGAGGTTGCTTCGCTTCGGGTACTTGGCGGGTAGTTTGCCGCACCCGTAGGGGTCGTGGGTGGGGTATTGGCTATTCACCGCGACGTGTAATCTGCTTTTCGTTACAGGCTCATACGAATTGCGGGTTCCTAGTATATCCAATGTGTTCATCTGTGATCTGAAATGGCTATCATTGCAATATATCTATATATGATATTATTTAGGCGTTGCTTATGTTTTACAGCCGCGCTAGCCCAGCCCCCGCTCTGTCGTTAGTTAAGTAACCTAACGGGTAATGGCGGGGCCCCGTGGCGAATGTGAATGGCATAAGCGTACGTCATATTTTGGTTGTTTTCTGCAATGGTAGGATTAAATGATGGGACGCATTAAAAGAACTAATGCAAGAATATCACGCATTAAAAGAACTAAAGCAAGAAAATTAACCAAGTAAAAGTCGTTGGAACACTTTCGAAAAACCACTCGGTTCTTTTCAAAACTAACTTTTAAAATGCGGAGTTTGAGCCACTCCTTTTAAAAGCTATCTCGTTCCATCGACTGTATCAAGTTCACTACGTTCATGGTTTCGCCAAAACCATTCGTAGCCCTCCGTCGTTTCACATGAATAGTCAATAGTATTCAAGCTATGTTTGTTGGCCAAAGTCAAGGCATAGTGATTGGTAGCTATTGGGTATTCATGTGCAGCATAGATAGATGTGTTGGTTTGGAACAGTCGTACTGCCTTGTTGTCCAAAGTCAAGGGTAGGTGCGGGTGGATTCAAATTAACCTGGAGAACGACGGGTAGAACTTGACATGTGACTTATGATTTGTTGGCCAAAGTCAAGGTCATAAGAGCATGGGGCAAAAATCCACATCGGGAGTTTCAAAAGAACTGAAACTTGCTAGTATTGCATACCATTTGGAGTGTGATGATTCTGGTAGGATTCCTTCAGTTTCGTCACGCGATGATATTTGGATCCCGATCCTACTGTGAGTATATGCTACTCCTCGGGAAATTTCTCACTTAACGGTCAATGCTATAAACCTAGTAGGTGTCTAGAAAGGTGTTAGCGCGGCTACGCCCCTAGGGAAAAGAGGTTATTAAATTAAGGAACTTCGCGAAAGCGTTGGAAAACCTCCCTCGAAGTACCGACACCAGCCTGGACGAACGGTTAAGCAAGTATTGTACGGTGAGATTGATCCTGACTAATTCTTCCTTTTTGGTTTGAGGAGGGATTCGAGAAACAGTGGGAGCCATCCTGTTTAGACAAACTAAAAACCACTCTAAACTTGCAAGAGCGTCATGCTGAGTGTTTCTTCTCTCTCCTAATTGCAGCGACCAATCAACATGACTGGACTTAAGTTACTTCTGGATAAAAACATACTGACAGGGCCAAACTACAAAGATTGGCTCAGGAATCTCAAAATGGTAATCACTTACAACAAGCTGGGGTATCTTCTTACCACCAAAGCTCCCCCTGTCCCAGGTCCCACCTCCAGCGTCGCGGATAAGGAAATCCGTAAGACTTGGGAGATTGATAGCGCGAAGGCCAAGTGCCTCGTACTTGCCTCTATGGACAACGAACATCAGAGGAGGCACGAGAATATGGACCTCAAATCCATATTTCTCCATACAAAAGAACTGTATGGAGAGCAATCTCGTATCGCAAGATACGAAGTGTCGAAGAAGTTATTTTCGGCAAGGTTGGCCATCGGATCATCGGTAGCGGAACACGTGCTTAAGATGATTGGCTTCATTGAGGAGCTCGCGGAACTTGGGACCACGTTAGAGAACGAGCTCTATACGGACTTGATTCTCCAGCCCCTTCCTTCCACTTACGCCCAGTTTATCCTGAACTTCAACTTACAAGAAAAGGAAGTTGAACTTTCAGAACTCCTCAACATGCTGAGGAGTGCAGAGGGCACCCTACAGAAAGGTAGGGAAACATCCACTTTGTTTGTAGGAGGATCTTCCTCTTCTAGGTCCAAGGCGAAAGCCAAGGGAAAGAAGAAGAAAGCCCCCGCCAAACCAAGGGGCGGTGTTAGTAAGGTGGATACGAAGGGAAAGGCAAAGGCAACAAAGAAAGTGGGGCAGCTTGTGGATAAAGAAGAATGCTTCTATTGTCATAAGAAAGGACACTGGAAGAATGATTGCAGGGCTTGGAAAGCCAGGACACAGGAATTGAAGCAGGTTGCGGCTTCAGCTTCAGGTGTATATGTTAATGAAAACTGTCTTTCAATAAACTCTACTTCCTGGGTATTGGATACCGGATCCGGATCTCATATCTGTAATTCTTTGCAGGCGTTGACAAACCGTAGGGTTTTGAAGGCAGGTGACATGACCCTCAAAGTTGCAAACGGAGCTAGCATGGATGCTAAGGCCGTGGGGGACTATCACCTGGGAATGTCAGATGGATATGTTTTGGTTTTGCGTAATTGCTTTTTTGTACCCAACGCAACTTGTAATATCATTTCTGTATCTTTGGTTTCTAAAGAAGGTTATGAATTTGCGTTTGTAAGCAATGTTGTAAACATTCACCTTAATCATGTTTTGATTGGGTCAGGTACATTGAGCAATGGTATATACATATTAAACCAACCACAGATTTTCAATGTCCAGAATACACACAAAATAAAGTCTCCGGAAATAAATCAGACTTTCTTATGGCATTGTAGACTAGGTCACATCAATGAGAGAAGGTTGACGAAGTTTCATACAGAAGGATATTTGAATCCGTTCGAATATCAATCGTATGCCACTTGTCAATCCTGTCTCAAAGGAAAGATGACAAAGACTCCGTTCACTGGACACGGAGTAAGAGCGAGCTCGCTCTTGGGACTCGTACACAGCGACGTGTGCGGTCCAATGTCCACACATGCGCGAAGCGGTTATTCTTACTTCATTACTTTTACGGATGACTTTTCAAGGTACGGTTATGTCTTCTTAATGAAACATAAGTCCGAAGCCTTTGGAAAATTCCAGGAATATAAGAATGAAGTAGAAAAACAAACCGGCAAAAGTATTAAGATTCTAAGATCGGATCGAGGTGGAGAATACTTGAGTGCCGAGTTCCTGGACTATTTAAAAGAGAACGGAATTCTCTCTCAGCTTACTCCTCCATACACTCCGCAACATAACGGTGTATCGGAGAGACGGAACCGAACCCTATTGGATATGGTACGGTCCATGATGAGTAACGCTGAGTTATCGCGATCATTCTGGGGGTATACTCTAGAATCAGCTGCATACCTTTTGAACCGAGTTCCAACTAAGACTATGCCTACTACACCATATGAGATGTGGTGTGGGAAGAGACCCTATCTTAAGCACATTAAGACATGGGGATGTCCAGCTTTTGTTAAAAAGCAGCATGCGGACAAGCTCGAGGCACGCTCAGTACAGTGTAAGTTCGTGGGATATCTAAAGAACTCCAAGGGATATTTCTTCTACTGCGAAGAGGAACAAATGGTTTTTGTTTCTCGTCATGCCTACTTCTTGGAAACTGAGTTTTTGGAAACCAAGATAAGTGGGAGCACAGTAGAACTGGATGAAATTCCAGAACCACGAGCTATTACTGAAAGCTTAGTTGAACCAGAGGGTTCAAAAGAACAGGACATTCCTATACCGCTCCGCAGGAGTAGTAGGCAGTCTCATCCGCCCGAGAGATACTACGGTTTTCTCATAGACGGGGATAGAGAGGATTGCATCATAGATTATGATGAGCCTACTAGCTTCCAGCAGGCTGTTCAGAGCGTCGACTCGGTAAAATGGCTGGATGCAATGCGGACCGAAATGGAGTCCATGCACACCAACAAAGTATGGACATTGGACATTGCTCCAGACGGGGTAAAACCCGTAGGATGCAAGTGGATCTTCAAAAGGAAGATTGGTGTAGATGGACAGGTTGAGACCTATAAAGCTAGACTGGTATCAAAGGGTTTTCGTCAAAGACCTGGTTTGGACTATGACGAGACCTTTTCTCCAGTAGCTATGCTGAAATCCATTCGGATCCTTCTTTCCATTACTGCCTTCCACGATTATGAGATTTGGCAGATGGACGTAAAGACCGCTTTTCTAAATGGAAATTTAGAGGAGTGTATTTATATGGACCAGCCAGAGGGTTTCATTTAGAGTGGGAGCAGCGGAAAGGTGTGCAAGTTGCTTAAGTCCATCTATGGACTAAAGCATGCATCGCGGAGTTGGAACATCTGTTTTGATGAGACGGTCAAGGAATTTGGCTTTATCAAAAATCCAGATGAACCATGCATCTATAGTAGATTTGTAGAGAGAACTGTAGTATTCCTCGTTTTATACGTGGATGACATTCTCTTAATAGGAAATGACATTCCTATGCTACAATCTGTCAGGGGGTTCTTGTCACACAGGTTCTCCATGAAAGACCTGGGTGATGCTTCATACATCCTGGGGATCCGGATCCATCGTGATAGATCCAAGAGGATATTAGGACTTTCTCAGTCCAGGTACATCGACACCATACTGAAAAGATTCAGTATGGAAGATTCCAAGCGCGGTAACCTACCGGCTTGTCACGGGATCACCCTCTCTAAAGAGATGTCTCCCAAGACTGATTTGGAGAGGGATTGCATGTCTATTATACCCTACGCCTCTGCGGTAGGCTCTATAATGTATGCGATGTTGTGTACCAGACCGGATGTTGTTAGTGTATATGCCCTAGAGGCCATTACTGTATCATACTAGTTTGTATATTACTTAATGGAAGCTTGGGATATTCACCTTGTATAAACAATCTTGCTCAATATAGTAGTATGCTACTTGGTTTGTTTCTGCTTCAATATGTAATTGTGTTTATTTTAGTATATCACTTATACGCATTAGTGGAGCCCTTAGGATCTTTGCTTGATTACCAGCGTTGTGATGGCAGTCACACTAGTGGGGGTTGGGTAATCTATAAGCACATCCTTATACAGGTCCCTAGTCGCAGGACTATCGAGACAGGGCATCGATACTCCGGAGTAGACTAGCGTATGGGCTTCTCATTCCAGTGTGGGAGATGGTCTGTCCCACAGCCATCAGTACGTCGTACTGGGGATAGTATACGGGTGCTCGTTGGGTTACGAGTACACTGGACAGGACTCGTCGGGAACTGACAGGTTGGTATTATACCTATCGTCAGTTATCAGTTCCCAGGTGACATGAGTACAGCTTAGTCCGCTGACTTGACACTGGCACTTCGCCTCGAGTGTGTTCCCACTGCACTTTGATCACTACCCTACCACGGCTCAAAGGAGTCGTGCAAACAGGTGGTGGTTGGGTGCAGTCCCGAAGCACTTGGAGGCAGTGACGGTTAGACAGGATTCGTCTCTCCCGGTATTGGGGGTTGACATCGCGCTGTGTCTAGGAGAGCCATTACACGAGTAGTCCCTAGCCAGGGCAAGCGAGATATACTGGTAGGCTTCCAGTGTTATCTCAGGGTGTTTTGGGCTTCACTCCGACACGACTTGTACCGCTATTAGGGGACTGACGTTTTACCGCCCCCTAGGCCCGACATGCGATGTATCAGACGAACAGACCGGACTATACGGAGACTGTCATATTCAGACTCAGTAGGAGTTCAGATGGAGTTTCACCTCGTCAGCCTTCTTGTCGACATCTACCTGGGGACCGTTACGCACAGCTAGTGCCGCTTGCGGTCTGTGGTTAAACCCACTGCCAGCGTAGTGTAGAGTCTTTAGAGTCCCACACAGAGGGTATTCGCCTCTGGGCAAAACAGAGTAGAGGTCGCATGGTTTTGCGACAGGGTTCGTTCTCATCCGCGCACTTGTGCACGTTTGGAGTCCGGACGGATATTACTGGCTGGCTCTGGTTTGAGTCAGATACTGGTATATGTTTTGGGGTTGCTTTTATCTCTCAGTATTCATGTTCCTCTGAACAAGAATGCAGGTGTGTATGCACAGTTATTTGAGGAGGAGGAAGATGACTTTCATTAGGGTTTCGGAACGGGTGCGTATGCACAGTTGACAGTCATCTTTTTCCAAACCCTAATGGATTTATGTTATATCAATTAATAATATATAATAAAATGAAATTGTGTCATGGTTGGTTTTTATGTTGACTTGTTGACCATGGTTGACTTGTTGACCATGGTTGAACTTTTGACCATCATCATTACAAAAGAAAGATGCTCTTTGATTCTAGCAAATTCATTTAATGTTTGAAATGATACTGGTCATTCCTAAACCTTCCATCAACCTTTTTCATTTTCATTATTATTATTATTTGATAATTCTTTTGCTTTATGTTATGGTTGCAAAAGAAAAAGAGCTCATTATCTCATTTAGCTTCTCTCTCCTCACTTCATCTTCTTCTTCCTCTAGCAAAAGAGAACCCTTCTCATGTGTTGAGAATCCCTCTCTTTAAAAAGAAAAGCAACCCTTAGACACTCTCTACTCACTCTAGGATCAAGGGTTTAGCAAGCCGGAGATTCTAGTTCACTCCAAGTTCGAGAAAGAGCCCAAAGGTCGAACCCTCGAGGTGGATCCATCTTCGACGGAAGAAAGCGACAAGAAGAGAACCATCAACCTCTACAAAAGTTTGAAGAAGAAGGAGTTCAAGTTTAGGTATAACCATCTTCATCCGAGTAGCTAACTCTCTTTAGCAAGTTTGTTAGTTTTAGTTTAGGAAAAGATCCCGACTTTGTTTAGTCCATGTTGCCCCTTGCACTAAAAATTTGATTTTTATACCGTTTCCGCCTCCCAATAAGAACCGGGGGTCGCAACGTGGACTTACAGTGGTATCAGAGCCTAACTAAACTTAAACTAGCTTGGTAGTAAAGTGTAACGAAGTTCGGAACCGAAAAATCCAAAAACCAAACATTTACAAAACCCTAGTTTCTGTTAAAAATTTTTCTGGTCAAAACGAGATTTGTTATATACCTAAATTCGGCTCAGGGTTTTATGTGAACACCCAAGAAAAACGATACACTGATTCATTCAAATCGCCGCGGTTCCGCGGCATGAGGTAGGCATGTGCCGCGGAACCGCCGCCGTTTGTTGTCCTCTCGTCATCGTTTTTCGTGCAGTGTGTCTCTGTGTTGGTTTTGGGATTTTTAAGATATATTATATGTGCCCAGATTTTCCAGAACAGAAATTTACTTTTGGGGTCCTATAATTCCGTATTTTTTCCGAACTTCACTGCACTTTGACTATGATGGTTATATCTGTGATGCTTGCATG
The DNA here is from genome assembly GCA_030015575.1 of Agapanthus africanus. Lineage (NCBI taxonomy): Eukaryota > Viridiplantae > Streptophyta > Magnoliopsida > Asparagales > Amaryllidaceae > Agapanthus > Agapanthus africanus. Next base: position 515,511,589 of record JASDDO010000014.1, read on the forward strand.
TATTGAACGTCGGCTAATCGCTATAAGTCGATTGGTCGGGGTTATACATGATCTGTGTTTGATATTGGAATGTGTATATGAATGTGTTGGACTGTCGCGGGTGAATAGCCGGGGTGGATGTGAGATGAGCTTTTGTTTTTCTTTCATTCATTGTAAATGTAAATTGATGTAATATTATTATTTGTTTGGCCGCACAACCGGGTCGGGGTTGTAGCCGTCATTGTATAATTCTTTTTACTGTTTTTGCTCCTAGGATAGACCCACGGAGGGGTGCACAAACTGCCGAGTACTTGGCGGGTAGTTTGCCGCACCCGTAGGGGTCTTGGGTGGGGTATTTGGCTATTCACCGCGACCGTGTAATCCGCTTTTCGTTGCAGGCTCGAAAGGATTGCGGATTGCTAGTATATCCAATGTATTCATCTGTGATCTGTAATGTCTATCATTGCTTTCTATTTAGGCGTTGCTTATGTTTTACAGCCGCGCTAGCCCAGCCCCCGCTCTGTCGTTAGTTAAGTAACCTAACGGGTGATGACGGGGCCCCGTGGCGAATGCATATGGCATAAGCGTACGTCATATTTTGGTTGTTTTCTGCAATGGTAGGATTAAATGATGGGACGCATTAAAAGTACTAATGCAAGAATATCACGCATTAAAAGAACTAATGCAAGATAATAAACCAAGTTAAAGTCGTTGGAACACTTTCGAAAAACCACTCGGTTCTTTTCAAAACAAACTTTTAAATGCGGAGATTGAGCCACTCCTTCTAAAAGCTATCTCGTTCCATCGACTATATCAAGTTCACTACGTTCACGGTTTCGCCAAAACCATCCGTAGCCCTCCGTCGTTTCATATGAATATTCAACAGTATTCAAGCTGTGTTTGTTGGCCTTAGTCAAGGCACAGTGTTTGGTAGCTGGTGGTTATTCATATGTTGCATAGATAGAATGCGTTGGTTTGGGACAGTCGTATTGCCTTGTTGGCCATAGTCAAGGGTAGATACGGGTGGGTTCAAATTAACCTGGATAACGACGGGTAGAACTTGACATGTGACTTATGATTTGTTGGCCTTAGTCAAGGTCATAAGAGCATGGGGCAGAAATCCACATCGGGAGTTTCATAAGTACTGAAACTTGCTAGATTTGCATACCATTTGGAGTGTGGTGATTCTGGTAGGATTCCTTCAGTTTCGTCACACGATGATATTTGGATCCCGATCCTACTGTGAGTATATGCTACTCCTCGGGAAATTTTTCACTAAACGATCAATGCTATAAACCTAGTAGGTGCCTAGAAAGGTGTTAGCGGGGCTACGCCCCTAGGGAAAAGAGGTTATTTAATTATGGAACTTCGCGAAAGCGTTGGAAAACCTCCCTCGAAGTACCAGCACTGGCCTGGCTGAACGGTTAAGCAAGTATTGTGCGGTGGGATTGATCCCGGCTAATTCTTCCTTTGTGGTTTGAGGAGGGATTCGAGAGACAGTGGGAGCCATCCTGTTTAGACAAATTAAAAACCATTCTAAACTTGCAAGAGCATCGTGCTAAAGTGTTTCTTCTCTCCCCCCTGCAGCGACCAAATCGAAATGACTGGACTTAAGTTACTTCTAGCTAAAAACATATTGACAGGGCCAAACTACAAAGATTGGCTCAGGAATGTCAAGTTGGCAATCACTTACGACAAGCTGGGGTATCTTCTTACCACCAAAGCTCCCCCCGTCCCAGGTCCCACCTCCAGCGTCGCGGATAAGGAAATCCGTAAGACTTGGGAGATTGACAGCGCGAAGGCCAGGTGCCTCGTACTTGCCTCGATGGACAACGAACATCAGAGGAGGCACGAGAATATGGATTTGGAATCCATATTTCTTCATACAAAAGAACTGTATGGAGAGCAGTCTCGTATCGCAAGATACGAAGTGTCGAAGAAGTTATTTTCGACAAAGTTGGCCGTCGGATCATCGGTAGCGGACCACGTGCTTAAGATGATTGGCTACACTGAGGAGCTCGCGGAACTTGGGACCACGTTGGACAGTGAACTCTATACGGATATAATTCTCCAGTCCCTTCCATCCACTTACGCCCAGTTCATACTGAATTTCAACTTGCAAGAAAAGGAAGTTGAACTTTCAGAACTCCTCAACATGCTGAGGAGCACAGAGGGCACCCTACAGAAGGGTAGGGAAACACCCGCTTTGTTTGTAGGAGGATTTTCTTCCTCTAGGTCCAAGGCGAAAGCCAAGGGAAAGAGGAAGAAAGCCCCCGCCAAACCAAGAGGCGGTGTTAGTAAAGTGGGTACGAAGGGAAAGGAAAAGGTAACAAAGATTGCGGGGAAGCTTGTGGATAAAGAGGAATGCTTCTATTGTCACAAGAGTGGACACTGGAAGAAAGATTGCAGGGCTTGGAAGGCCAGGACACAGGAACTGAAGCAGGTTGCGGCTTCAGCTTCAGGTGTGTATGTTATTGAAAACTGTCTTTCTATAAACTCTACTTCCTGGGTATTGGATACCGGATCAGGATCTCATATCTGTAATTCTTTGCAGGCGTTGAGAAACCGTAAGTTTTTGAAGGCAGGTGACATGACCCTCAGAGTTGCAAACGGAGCTAGCATGGATGCTAAAGCCGTGGGGGACTATCACCTGGGAATGTCAGATGGGCATGTTTTGGTTTTGCGTAATTGCTTTTTTGTACCCAACGCAACTTGTAATATCATTTCTGTATCTTTGGTTTCTAAAGAAGGTTATGAATTTACGTTTGTAAGTAATGTTGTAAACATTCACCTTAATCAAGTTTTGATTGGGTCAGGTACACTGAGCAATGGTATATACGTATTAAACCAACCACAGATTTTCAATGTCCAGAATACACACAAAAGAAAGTCTCTAGATATTAATCAGGCTTTCTTATGGCATTGTAGACTGGGTCACATCAATGAGACACGGTTGACTAAGTTACATAAAGAAGGATACTTGGATCCGTTCGAGTATCAGTCTTATGCCACTTGTGAATCTTGTCTCATGGGAAAGATGACAAAGACTCCGTTCACTGGACACGGAGAAAGAGCGAGCGAGCTCTTGGGACTCGTACACAGCGACGTGTGCGGTCCAATGTCTACACATGCGCGAAGCGGTTACTCTTACTTCATTACTTTTACGGATGATTTTTCAAGGTACGGTTATGTCTTCTTAATGAAACATAAGTCCGAGGCTTTTGAAAAGTTCCAGGAATATAAGAATGAAGAAGAGAAACAGACCGGCAAAAGTATCAAGATTCTAAGATCGGATCGAGGTGGAGAATACTTAAGTGCCGAGTTCCTGAATTATTTAAAAGAGAACGGAATTCTCTCTCAGCTTACTCCTCCATACACTCCGCAACACAACGGTGTATCGGAGAGACGGAACCGAACCCTATTGGATATGGTACGGTCCATGATGAGTAAGGCTGAGTTACCGCGATCCTTCTGGGGTTATGCACTGGAAACAGCTGCACATCTCTTGAACCAAGTTCCTACTAAGACATTGCCTACCACACCATATTAGATGTGGAATGGGAAGAAACCCTGTCTTAAATCCTTTAAGACATGTGGATGTCCTGCTTTTGTAAAAAAGCAGCATGCGGACAAGCTCGAGGCACGATCAGTACAGTGCAAGTTTGTGGGATACCCAAAGAACTCCAAGGGGTATCTTTTCTATTACGCAGAGGAGCAAAAAGTCCTTGTCTCTCGTCATGCCCGCTTCTTGGAAACTGAGTTTTTAGAAAATCAGATAAGTGGGAGCGCAGTAGAACTGGAAGAAGTTCCAGAACCACAAACCATTACTGAAATCTTAGAGGAACCAGAGGGTTCGAAAGAACAGGACATTCCTACGCCGCTCCGCAGGAGTAGTAGGCAGTCTCATCCGCCCGAGAGATACTACGGTTTTCTCATAGACGGGGATAGAGAGGATTGCATCATAGATTATGATGAGCCTACTAGCTTCCAGCAGGCCGTTCAGAGCGTTGACTCGGTAAAATGGCTGGATGCAATGCGGACCGAAATGGAGTCCATGTACACCAACAAAGTATGGACGTTGGACATTGCTCCAGACGGGGTAAAACCCGTAGGATGCAAGTGGATCTTCAAAAGGAAGATTGGTGTAGATGGACAGGTTGAGACCTATAAAGCTAGACTTGTAGCAAAGGGTTTCCGTCAAAGACCTGGCTTGGACTATGACGAAACCTTTTCTCCAGTGGCTATGCTGAAATCCATTCGGATCCTTCTTGCCATTGCTGCCTTCCACGATTATGAGATTTGGCAGATGGACGTAAAGACCGCTTTTCTAAATGGAAATTTAGAGGAGTGTGTCTATATGGATCAGCCAGAGGGTTTCATTCAGAGTGGGAGCAGCGGAAAGGTCTGCAAGTTGCTTAAGTCCATCTATGGACTAAAGCAGGCATCGCGGAGTTGGAACATCTGTTTTGATGAGACGGTCAAGGAATTTGGCATTATCAAAAATCCAGATGAACCATGCATCTATAGTAGATTTGTAGCGAGAACTGTAGTATTCCTCGTTCTATACGTGGATGACATTTTCTTAATAGGAAATGACATTCCTATGCTACAATCTGTCAAGGGGTTCTTGTCACACAGGTTCTCCATGAAAGACCTGGGTGATGCCTCATACATCCTGGGGATCCGGATCCATCGTGATAGATCCAAGAGGATATTAGGACTTTCTCAGTCCAGGTACATCGACACCATAGTGAAGAGATTCAGTATGGAAGATTCCAAGCGCGGTAACCTACCGGCTTGTCACGGGATCACCCTCTCTAAAGAGATTCTCCCAAGACTGATTTGGAGAGGGATCGCATGTCTATTATACCTTACGCTTCTGCGGTAGGCTCTATAATGTATGCGATGTTGTGTACCAGACCGGATGTAGCTTATGCACTGAGTGTGGTAAGCCGGTATTAGTCAAACCCTGGGGAGAAACACTGGATAGCGGTAAAGAACATTCTCAAGTACCTGAGAAGGACTAAGGAGATGTTCTTGGTGTATGGCGGAAAAGACCTCCAGATCGAGGCCTTTGCTGACTCCAGCTTCCAGAGTGACAAGGATGATTCCAAGTCCGTGTCGGGTTTTGTCTTTACCCTCAATGGAGGGGCGGTGTGTTGGAAGAGCTCCAAACAGGAAACCGTTGCAGACTCGACTATGGAAGCGGAATACATTGCTGCATCTGATGCCGCAAAAGAAGCTGTCTGGATGAGGAAGTTCTTAAAAGAACTTCAGGTGGTTCCGTCCATTCTTGACCCAATACCTCTGTATTGCGACAACAACGGGGCTATAGCTTTAACGAAGGAACCCAGGTCCCATCAGAGATCCAGGCACATCTTGAGGCGGTATCACCTGATCAGGGAGATCGTGGATCGTAAGGAGATCGAGGTTCGGAGGGTTGCTTCAGAAGAGAACACTGCAGATCCATTCACCAAGGCCCTACCCCAGACTCAGTTCGAGCGACTGATCGAGATGATAGGTCTTCGATACGCCAGTACATGGCCTTAGTGCAAGTGGGAGATTGTTAGTGTATATGCCCTAGAGGCCATTACTGTATCATACTAGTTTGTATATTACTTAATGGAAGCTTGGGATATTCACCTTGTATAAACAATCTTGCTCAATATAGTAGTATGCTACTTGGTTTGTTTCTGCTTCAATGTGTACTTGTGTTTATTTTAGTATATCACTTATACGCATTAGTGGAGCCCTTAGGATCTTTGCTTGATTACCAGCGTTGTGATGGCAGTCACACTAGTGGGGGCTTGGTAATCTATATGCACATCCTTATACAGGTCCCTAGTCGCAGGACTATCGAGACAGGGCATCGATACTCCGGAGTAGACTAGCGTATGCGCTTCTCATCCCAGTATGGGAGATGGTCTGTCCCACAGCCATCAGTACGTCGTACTGGGGATAGTATACGGGTGCTCGTTGGGTTACGAGTACACTGGACAGGATTCGTCGGGAACTGACAGGTTGGTATTATACCTATCGTCAGTTATCAGTTCCCAGGTGACATGAGTACAGCTTAGTCCGCTGACTTGACACTGGCACTTCGCCTCGAGTGTGTTCCCACTGCACTTTGATCACTACCCTACCACGGCTCAAAGGAGTCGTGCAAACAGGTGGTGGTTGGGTGCAGTCCCGAAGCACTTGGAGGCAGTGACGGTTAGAAAGGATTCGTCTCTCCCGGTATTGGGGGTTGACATCGCGCTGTGTCTAGGAGAGCCATTACACGAGTAGTCCCTGGCCAGGGCAAGCGAGATATACTGGTAGGCTTCCAGTGTTATCTCAGGGTGTTTTGGGCTTCACTCCGACACGACTTGTACCGCTATTAGGGGACTGACGTTTTACCACCCCCTAGGCCCGACATGCGATGTATCAGACGAACAGACCGGACTGTACGGAGACTGTCACATTCAGACTCAGTAGGAGTTCAGATGGGGTTTCACCTCGTCAGCCTTCTTGTCGACATCTACCTGGGGACCGTTACGCACAGCTAGTGCCGCTTGCGGTCTGTGGTTAAACCCACTGCCAGCGTAGTGTCGAGTCTTTAGAGTCCCACACAGAGGGTATTCGCCTCTGGGCAAAACAGAGTAGAGGTCGCATGGTTTTGCGACAGGGTTCGTTCTCATCCGCGCACTTGTGCACGTTTGGAGTCCGGACGGATATTACTGGCTGGCTCTGGTTTGAGTCAGATACCGGTATATGTTTTGGGGTTGCTTTTATCTCTCAGTATTCATGTTCCTCGGAACAAGAATGCAGGTGTGTATGCACAGTTATTTGAGGAGGAGGAAGATGACTTTCTTTAGGGTTTCGGAACGGGTGCGTATGCACAGTTGACAGTCGTCTTTTTCCAAACCCTAATGGATTTATGTTATATCAATTAATAATATATAATAAAATGAAATTGTGTCATGGTTGGTTTTTATGTTGACTTGTTGACCATGGTTGACTTGTTGACCATGGTTGAACTTTTGACCATCATCATTACAAAAGAAAGATGCTCTTTGATTCTAGCAAATTCATTTAATGTTTGAAATGATAATGGTCATTCCTAAACCTTCCATCAACCTTTTTCATTTTCATTATTATTATTATTTGATAATTCTTTTGCTTTATGTTATGGTTGCAAAAGAAAAAGAGCTCATTATCTCATTTAGCTTCTCTCTCCTCACTTCATCTTCTTCTTCCTCTAGCAAAAGAGAACCCTTCTCATGTGTGGAGAATCCCTCTATTTAAAAAGAAAAGCACCCCTTAGACACTCTCTACTCACTCTAGGATCAAGGGTTTAGCAAGCCGGAGATTCTAGTTCACTCCAAGTTCGAGAAAGAGCCCAAAGGTCGAACGCTCGAGGTGGATCCATCTTCGACGGAAGAAGGAGAAAAGAAGAGAACCATCAACCTCTACAAAAGTTTGAAGAAGAAGGAGTTCTAGTTTAGGTATAACCATCTTCATCCGAGTAGCTAACTCTCTTTAGCAAGTTTGCTAGTTTTAGTTTAGGAAATGATCCCGACTTTGTTTAGTCCATGTTGCCCCTTGCGCTAAAAATTTGATTTTTATACCGTTTCCGCCTCCCCGTAAGAACCGGGGGTCGCAACGTGGACTTACAGATGTAGCTTATGCACTGAGTGTGGTAAGCCGGTATCAGTCAAACCCTGGGGAGAAACACTGGATAGCGGTAAAGAACATTCTCAAGTACCTGAGAAGGACTGAGGAGATGTTCTTGGTGTATGGCGGAAAAGTCCTCCAGATCGAGGCCTTTGCTGACTCCAGCTTCCAGAGTGACAAGGATGATTCCAAGTCCATGTCGGGTTTTGTCTTTACCCTCAATGGAGGGGCGGTGTGTTGGAAGAGTTCCAAACAGGAAACCGTTGCAGACTCGACGATGGAAGCGGAATACATCGCTGCATCTGATGCCACAAAAGAAGCTGTCTGGATGAGGAAGTTCTTGAAAGAACTTCAGGTGGTTCCGTCCATTGTTGATCCAATACCTCTGTATTGTGACAACAACGGGGCTATAGCTTTAGTGAAGGTACCCAGGTCCTATCAGAGATCCAGACACATCTTGAGGCGGTATCACCTGATCAGGGAGATCGTGGATCGCCAGGAGATCGAGGTTCGGAGGGTCGCTTCAGAAGATAACACTGCAGATCCATTCACCAAGGCCTTGCCCCAGACACAGTTCGAGCGGTTGATCGAGATGATAGGTCTTCGATACGCCAGTACATGGCCTTAGTGCAAGTGGGAGATTGTTAGTGTATATGCCCTAGAGGCCATTACTGTATCATACTAGTTTGTATATTACTTAATGGAAGCTTGGGATATTCACCTTGCATAAACAATCTTGCTCAATATAGTAGTATGCTACTTAGTTTGTTTCTACTTCAATGTGTACATGTGTTTATTTTAGTATATCACCTATACACATTAGTGGAGCCCTTAGGATCTTTGCTTGATTACCAGCGTTGTGATGGCAGTCACACTAGTGGGGGCTGGGTAATCTATAAGCACATCCTTATACAGGTCCCTAGTCGTAGGAATATCGATACAGGGCATCGATACTCCAGAGTAGACTAGCGTATGCGCTTCTCATCCCAGTGTGGGAGATGGTCTGTCCCACAGCCATTAGTACGTCGTACTGGAGATAGTATACGGGTGCTCGTTAGGTTACGAGTACACTGGACAGGACTCGTCGGGAACTGACCGGTTGGTATTATACCTATCGTCAGTTATCAGTTCCCAGGTGACTTGAGTACAGCTTAGTCCGCTAACTTGACACGGTCACTTCGCCTCGAGTGTGTTCCCACTGTACTTTGATTACTACCCTACCACGGTTCAAAGGAGTCGTGCAAACAGGTAGTAGTTGGGTGCAGTCCCGAAGCACTTGGAAGCAGTGACGGTTAGACAGGATTCGTCTCTCCCGGTATTGGGGGTTGACATCGCGCTGTGTCTAGGAGAGCCATTACACGAGTAGTCCCTGGCCAGGGCAATCGAGATATACTGGTACGCTTCCAGTGTTATCTCAGGGTGTTTTAGGCTTCACTCCGACACGACTTGTACCTCTATTAGGGGACTGACGTTTACTGCCCCCTAGGCCCGCCATACGATGTATCAGACGAACAGACCGGACTGTACGGAGACTGTCACATTCAGGCCTAGTAGGAGTTCAGATAGGTTTCACCTCGTCAGTCTTCTTGTCGGTATCTACCTGGGGACCGTTACGCACAGCTAGTGCCTCTTGCGGTCTGTGGTTAAACCCACTGCCAGCGTAGTGTTGAGTCTTTAGAGTCCCACACAGAAAGCTATTCGCCTTTAGGCAAAAGAGTAGAGGTCGCATGGTTTTGCGACAGGTCGCATGGTTTTGCGACAGGGTTCAGTCACATCCGTGCACTTGTGCACGTTTAGTGTCCGGACAGTTTACACTAGCGGGCTTTGGTTTAAGCCAGATCCTAGTGTATGTATTGGGATTGGTTTTATCCAGTATGTATTCGTGTTCCTCGGAACGCGGATGCGGGTGTGTATGCACAGTTGATGGAGAGACAGAGGCAGAGGATTCTCATTAGGGTTGTTGACCATGGACTGTTGACTATTGACTTTTTTGCTCAACCCTAATGAGAATATGATATATGATTAACAATAATATTAATTAAGTATTGCGGTGACATGGTTGTTGAGGGGTTGACTTTGTTGACTTGTTGACTTTGTTGACCGGTTGACTAGGTTGGACTAGTTGACCATCATGATGACAATGGCTATCATTTCATGGCAAAGACTTTTCACTTGCTTGTTCTCTTGTGCAATATGAGTGCATGAAATGATATAGCCATTTTGACTTAAACCATTTACACAATACTTGATTACTATTTTTGTGATGATGACTTTGGATTATGAGAGCCAAGAGAGAAAAGTCTTTCTCATTCTATCATTTTCATTCTCTCTCTTGTATTCTTGAGCTCTCATCTCCTTCCTCTTGCTCTCCCTCTCTTAGTCTATGGTTCACTTGTCTCATGTGTTGAGAACCAAGAACCATAGAGAAAATCCCAACACACTCTTCTCTACTCACTCTAGTTCATAAGGTTTAGCAAACCAAGTGAACTAGTTTCTTCAAAGACCGAAGAAGAAGCCAAAGGTAGAAGCTTTCAGGTGGATCGATCTTCGGCGCAAGGAGACGACGGGGTGAAGCCGATCCGGACAACCATCGAGGCTTGAAGACGAAGGAGTTCAAGAAAGAAAGGTATAACCCCCTAACCGAGTAGTTAACAACTCCTAGTTAGGTTGTTAGTTAGATGTTTAACAAAGATCCGGTTTTGAGTCTATGTTACCACCTCTAGAAATTGTTTTTCACCAAATTCCGCATGCCCGAAAGTACCGGGAGAGGCAGCATGGACTTACAAATTGTTATCTACTAGCTTTATGTTTCGCCTAATCTCTAGTTAACGATCTTGCTTCGGGTTGTTAGGCACCTAAAATTTTTAATCTGGCATGGTCGATGCCTTGTAGTGCCTCCTTAGTGTGCCTAGTAACCCTACAGTGGTATCAGAGCCTAGCTAGAGCCTTAGGCGATGTGTAGACGATGTTAGAAACCCGATCGAACCCGAAACCCTAATCCAAAACCCTTCTCTGTACAATTTTTCAAAACTGGGAATTTTGTGAATTAAAAATATGCAGAAAAATCAGCAGGGTTTTCAAGGAGTTACTGTGAAAAACGAGAGCCTAACTCAATCAAACCGCCGCGGAACCGCGGCACGAGCATGGCTCGTGCGGCTGTTCCGCGGCCGTACGGTATCTTCTTTTGTCAAATTTTGCACAGTAATGTTTACCTGAATTTCCTGTGTTTTCTGGGAATGTTTAATTTGCACTCAAGAGTTGAGTTTTCTGGGGTGTATTGGGGATTCGATGATTCAATTGGAAACTTTAACTGCGTCTATGTGTTTTTCCCCTGTAATTTAGAACATGTTAATAAGTTCGACCGGATATAAATACCCACTTTTTCCTCTGCCGGGAAATTTCCAATTGTTGGATTTTTCCGTAGTTTAATGACGTTCTAAGTAGTGCAAGTAACACGATGGTCCTTCTAGAAGACAACAAACCTTAACTCGATTATGTGACCGTCTTGAACTGCCCTTTGAACCTTAGGATTTGGGGCAGTACGGCGTGCCACATGTGAGGCGTTGGCTTGACCCTTCTACGGCTAAACCGTTGGTACTGAGGCATGAAGTGAATGTTTTAAAACTTATTTCATGTGTTGAGCTGTTTCGGGAAAACTTGGGTGTTTGGCTGTTCGATCGGAAAGTTTAACATTTTCTGTTTATCTGGAATGTGATACAATATTTGGAATCCACAAGTAGTTATGAGATAACTGATTTGGTTGTTATAAACATAGCACTTTAGTCTCACTTGATCGGTTGCCACGAAATTTTGATGTGATCAAAAGTCCGTCGCAATCACGTAGCGTACGCGGATACTCGCCGGTAAACTTAATAGACAGATACACCCCATAGCCCCGACCAAGTGACCGTAGGAGAACCTCGTCGCCGAAAGCATCCGTTTGGGTGCTCGCGGCAGCGATGTTCCTCCTTAGTGCACTTCGTCGACGGCATCCGGGGGTGCAGCCGTCTACTAAAGTTTGCGACGAGCATTCGATCAGTATATCGGGAATCATGTTGAATTGCCCAACTTGATATCGAAAAGAGTTTTCGATAATGAGACTAAAATGCGTGGTTTATAATTGTTAGGCATGCGATGTCTAAGGAATTCATTTGGTTAGGCATGCGATGTCTAAGGAGGTTGCGGATTCCAACTGTTGTAGTTTAACACTTTCTTTTCTGCGACCGTAAGTGTAATATGTGATATCGCCGGTTTCGTTGCTATATGTCAATGACAATTGGGATGTGCATATTTACTTACGTTGATGACATGTGATGTTATGTGTTGCTGGATATGTTATATTGGATCGTCACGTTTTGAAAAGCCGGGGGTTTTTATGTGAGATGAGAGTTTTTATTTTCATTCATGTAAATTTAAATGTATGTAATATTCTTTTATTGAGGCACTTCCAGGTTGCGGAAGATTTCACCATTGTATATTATTTACTTTTCCGCACTAGGATAGACCCAAGGAGGAGGGCACAAGTAACCGGGTTCTGGAGTCCAGTGGGAGACCAACTCGAAGAGTCGAGTCCGGGTCTCCTAACTCTAGAATTGGTAGGGTTGCTTGCCGCTCTCGTAGGGGTCTAGGGGTGTGGGTTTGGCTATTCATCGCGACCGTGGAATCCGTGTTTTATACTGTCTCGTATTGAAAACACGGATGCTCTAGAATATCCAATGTTTTATATGTTTCTTCTGCTGCGATATCTGTGATGTGATCATTTGATATGCTGTGATGGATACTGTATATAGTATATATGATATATTATATAGACGTTACTTATGTTTTACACCCGCGCTAGCCCTGCCCCGCTCTGCTGTTAGTTACCTAACCTAACAGTGCACGAGGGGACATCGAGGCGAATGTGGATGGCATAAGTGTACGTCGTATTTATCTGTGATGTTTAGGTAACTTAAATGATGGGACTTCATTAATGTGATTAATGAAAGAAAAAGAAACCTAAATGATGTTGTGGAATCGAATTTTCAAAAACAGGTAGCTACAGTTCTTGCTTTGCATCGCGGTGTTCCTTGTAGAACATCCTGCACCTTATTCGATAAGGAAAGGGCCGAGATCCCTTCACCGGGAGTGACCCCTTTAGCAATGACTGACAGATGCTACACCCCTCGGTTTGTCTTTTGATTTCTTCTATAGTTTCTGCTTTGCACAGCGGTATATATGATATATCCTGCACCTTATTCGATGAGGAAAGGGCCGACGATCCCTTCACCCGGAGTGACCCCTTTAGCAAAACTAGAAAAGCCTCAAAAACACTCCATTTCAAAATCATTTTATTCTACAACGATATCAAGTTCATTACGCAATAGGTTTTCAGAAAAACCTGTCGTAGCCCTCCGTCATTTCAGATAAGTACTACTTAGTATTCGTGCTGTGGTAGTTTGGCATGCGTCAAGGCGTAGTGTACGGTAGCTAACTAGTGCTTATCTGCTAGCATACGATGCGATTGGATTAGGGTATTCGTACGGCGTTGTTTGGCATGCGTCAAGGGTCGTGCGGGTGGGTTTAATTCAATCAAGAAATGTACGGGTGGAACTTGACTAGCGGACTATGGGTTGTTTGGTATGCGTCAAGGTCATAGCACGCTAGGGGCAAAATATTATCGGGAATTTCAAGTGTTGAAATTTGCAGTGAGATTGCATACCTTCTATGAGATAGTTGGATCCCGATACCCACTGGGAGTAATTGTTACTCCTGGGAGAGTTTTACACATTACAATTAGCCGATCAAGTAGGTGTCTAGAAAGGTGTAAACGGGGTTATGCCTCTGGGAAAACGAGGTTTACATTAATTAGGTACGTGCGAAAGCACGGGGCACCTCCCTCAAAGTACCGACACTGGCCTGGCTGAAAGATTGGCGAACTTGTAGCGTGTAATTAATCCCGGCTAGTCTTTCCTTTTAGGGTTTGATGGAAGATTTGATAAAAACAGTGGGAGCCATCCTGATTAGATAAAATAATAAGCAATCTGATCTTGCAAGAGCGCACGCAGAGTGTTTTCTTCTCTCTCTCTCCAGGTAGCGACCATATCACGCCTTAATCAAGATAATAATACGGATGTATTGACCGAAGCCGCTTGTTATACTGAGCTGGGGAACGTTGGTCCCGCTCCAACTTATAATTGTTATAAGACAGAGAAGGAAATTGTGGATTACAAGAATTCCCGTGCCGCCCAAACGAAGAAAGTGCATGTTGATGCATTATCTTCGGGTGTGTTCATTACAGAGAACTGTTTCTCAGTATCCTTTACGTCCTGGGTATATGATACCGGATCAGGATCCCGTATATGTAATCTGTTACATGGGCTACAGATAGGTAGAGAACTGAGAATGGGTGATAAGTTTCATGAGATAGAAAACGGTGCAAATGTTGCAGTCAAGTCTGTTGGTCACTATCACCCTGTATTACTAGAATACATTGATTCTGAACAAATGTTATTAGATACCGAACCTGATATACAAAATCATATCAGTCTTTTTATTTAGATAAAGAAGGATATAATTTTGTATTGATTGGATAATGTTTTGTACATTTCCTATATCAAGTGTTGATCGGTTCAGGCACGTTATCTAAAAGCATTAACGTTCTAAATCAAACTACATTTCTTAGTATACAGAACACATACAAGAGGAAGAGTTCAGAAATGAACGAATCCTTCTTGAGGTATTGTAGACTAGGTCATATCAATGTGACCCGACTAGCTGAAGTTACATTAAGATGCATATTTAAATCAGTTTGAATTTACATCTTGTGAAAATTGCCAGTCATGTCACAGAGATAAGATGACCATAGCTCCGTTTGCTGGAAACAGAGAAAGAGTTAGTGAACTCTTGGGATGATACATGTTGATGTATGTAGGTCCCCTGTCTACGCATACCAAGACCGGTTCTTTGTATTTCATTACATTCTCTGATAATCTCTCAAGATTCAGACATATGTTCCTATTGAAACACAAGTCCGAAGCTTTTGAGATATTCACAGAACATAAGTTAAAAATAGAGAACCATAACGGGTATAAGTATTATGTACTTTGATGTGATCAAGGAGGAGAATACTTGAGCACGGAATTCCTGGATTATTCTAAAGGAGAATGAGATTCTCTCTCAACATTACTCCTCCGTATACACCACAGCATGTCGGTGTATTGGGACGGAACAATCACACCCTATATGATAAGGTGTGCTCTATGATGAGTACAACTGAGTTACCTATTTCCTTTGAGGGAGTTATGCACTTGTGAAGTTGCATACCTATTGAATAGCCTTTTGAATAGGGTTCCGATCAAATCAGTTGCCCACCACTTCATATGAGATATGGAAATGGAAGAGCCCATCTCTTAAGTCAGTTAAGATTTGGGGATGTCCGGCCTATGTCTAAAAAGCAAAATCCGGACAAGCTCTAGGCAAAGTCAGTTCTGTAGAAGTTTGTTGGATATCCTAAGCATTAGCAAGGGAATATCTTCTACCAAACCGAGGAACAAAATTTTTTTTTTCTCAACATGCCACCTTTGTTAAAGGGAATTTCTTGAGAAGAAATTAGTAGACATGAGGTAGAACTGGAAGGAGTTCCAGCTATACAAACTACAGCTGACGATTTGGTAGAACCAGAGGATTCAATAGTAACCAACGAACCTCAGCCTCTCCGCCGATCTAGTAGGGTTCCTCACCCACCTGAGAGATACTTCTGTTTCTCTATGACAGTGGGAGCGAGGTGCATCATGAGATGATGACCCAACTAGTTTCGTGCAGGCCATCAGGAGTGGGACCCTGTAAGAATGGCTGGATGTTTTTCGATCTGAGATGGAATCCTTATACACCAACAAAGTATGGACTTTGGTTGCTTTATCTGAAGGGTTAAATCTCCATCAGAAGCAATTATATCTTGAGAAGATTACTTGGTGTACATCGAAAAGTTGAGACTTTCAAAGATAGACTTGTTAAAGGTTGGCATCATTGACCAGGTATGGATTATGATGAAACCTTTTCTAAGTATCTATGCTTAAGTCTATCCAGATCCTACTTGCCACGGCTACATACCATGACTACGATATCTGGCGGTTGGGTGTCTTGACTGCTTTTCTAAATGATGTTTTAGAAGAAAGAGTCTATAAGTACACAGTCAGAGGGCTTCATAGACAGTGGGAGCTGTAAATGTACGGCGGCGCCCCGGTCGTCGATCCGACGCCGGAAACGCGGAAACGAAAAACTTTGCAAACTAGCAAACCGGCACCACCGCGCACTTTTATCCTGGATCGGGCCATTAACCTAGCTACTAGCAAACTACAAGATGGGTGAAGAGATATACCAAGCGATCCGTGTCCTTCGGTCTTCGTCTCCACTCCGATCTCCCGCAGAATCTCCGTCCGTCACGTCCTCGTCGGAAAGGGCACCACGTAGCCGATTTCTTTTACGGGCTCCCACCTGTTGACCGAGGCAACTCGGGTGTGAAGTTGGCTAGCCGACGCGTCCAAGGAGTGCTGTAGGAAAGTGTAGAAAACATGTCTCATTTGGGGTTAAAGTAGCCATGGTGATGGAGGAAGATAATGAACAAAGGAGATGCACTTTGGTGTATCAAGAATGAGATGATAATTTCCCCTTATCACCAAAAATGAATCACTCTCTCATCTCCCCAAAATGGTGGCCGGCCCCTCATCAAAAAATGGTGGAAGGAAAAAAGCAAGTGGAGAAAAAGAATGATAATAAGAAAAAGAAATGTCACACCCATTTCTAATCTCATCACATCCAAATCCAATCTCAAAAAGCAAAGGAAAATAACAATAAAGAATCTCATCATGATGAAGCCACACATTTACAAGGGCCCCCCTCCACAAATACTAATTTGCACAATTGCAAATTAGCCCCTCCATCGGAAAAGTCCGGCTGCGAAGGAACAAAAGAAAACTTGCCGGAACGGAATGCAAACTGGCAACTTTAGAAAACTGATCCCGTAATAAATTACAGGAAAACCCCGCGACTGCATATACATTCCCTCATTTGTATTCCCATTAAACACAAATGCAAAGAGACAAAACTACACTGTCAAATACTAGGATCCGGCATAAACCAAAGCCGGCTAGTAAAATCCGTCCCATCATGATCCGTGCAATACCGCACGTATCTGATCGAACCCTGCCATATCTCCATACGGCCTCTACAGCGTTTCGCCCGAAACCTGAGTAACTGTGTGTGGTGGACTCTAAAGACTCGTCAATACTATGGCTGTGGATTTAACCACTAGCACGTCAGAGGTATTAGCCATACGTGACGGGCCACCAGCTATTGACCAAAAGGGGCGTCGATGAGCGAACTCATCCTGACACCCTACTGAGCCTGTCAGTGACAATATCCGTACAGTCCGGTCCGTTCGTCTATGAGCATCGTATGGCGGGCCTAGGGGGTTGGTAAAAGTCAGACCCCCAAAAGCGGTACAAGTCGTGTCGGAGTATAGCCCAGAACACCCTGAGATACTACTGGAATACCTACCAGTAAATCTCCTGCCTTGGCCAAGGACTTTTCATGTACAGGCTCTCCTAGACACAGCGCGATCTCACCCCCAATACCGGGAGAGACGAACCCCTGCAGATCCGCTCTCTGCCTCCATGTGGCTCGGGACTATAACCAACTAAAACTTGTTTGCACGACTCCTTTGAGCCATGGTAGGGTAGTAATCAAAGCACGGTGGGAACTCACACGAGACAAATGACGATCTCAGGTCGATGAACTAACCTGTGCACATGTCACCAGGGAACTGCTATCTGACGTCAGGTATAATACCAACTAGCAGATTCCCGGCGAGTCCTGTCCGGTGTACTCATAACCCAATGAGCACCTGTATACATCTTAGGTGAACCAACTGACACCAGTGGCTTGTGAGACCGGCCACCGCCCCTCGTCGGGGTCTCGACTGTATACACTAGTCTACTCTGGAGAATCGATGCTCTGTTTTGAAACTCCTACGACTAGGGACCTTTTAAGGATGTGCTTAAAGACCCCAGCTCCCACGTATATGATCGCCCTCATACTGCTGGTAGTCAAGCAGGAATCCTAGGGGCTCTATCAACGTGTAATAGTGACTCGTAAGGTCACCTAAAGCAGTACACGATGATAAAGATAAACCAGATAGCATACTATCATCTCGAGTAAGACTGTCCTACCGGCATAGGTCCTCCCTCAATCATTGCAATCACGTGCCTGTGATCCAATAATTGTCTCTGAGGGCACTATATCCAACAATCTCCCACTTGCACTCAAGGCTAATTATTGCGATGTCGCATACTCATAGCCCGTATGATACCGAACACCCAGCTCCTCTACTAGTCAGTCTCACAAAGCCTGTTTGCGAAACTATTGCGTTCGAGGAATAGCCTCAGTGAGTGGATCCGCTGTGGTGTTTCTTTCTATGTCTCTCTTTATCTCAAGTTTGCGAAGAAAGCCATCTTCCGAAATGAGCAATACCTGTCTTAGAATATGATTCGATGTCTGATGGGACCTAGCTCATAAATGAACTCCAAATCCAAACTTCTTAGACTGTATCGTCAACTGAACTTAATCCGTATCCTGCGCCATCCTTCCCCCAGTATCCACCTGTCCAAAATACTGCCCCTCGTCAGAGGAAAAACTATAACTCTGACAGTCACTCTGTCATCCAGGTCACCTTGGAAGCCTGGAATGATAACCGTCTCCTAAAAGCGGCTGCCGTTATCAAATCCCTAGAACATCCACTTATGTTCTAAAAACTGCTTCTGAATGTTTCTCCAGGATTGGATCAATATCTACTTATTGCACCTACTGCAAAAACAACATCTGGTGTGGTACTTGACATTTCATGATTGACTCAATTTCCTAAGCGAGTAATCTGCCAATCATGCACATCCCTCTCCCCTTTAGTCTGTAAGACACCTTTAGAGAGGGTGAATCCATTACCTGCAGGTACACCACCATGCCAGGAGTCGTCCATTCTAAATACTCTTAGAATGTTGTCTAAGTACCCTGATTGGGAAACTACCCAAATCTAGATCTAAAACCATAGATCTAGTAACCAGAATATCTGATATAATATCCAAGTCCTATGTGGAGAAACCACTGTGTGACGACCAAAGTATAACCGATCGTAGTATAGGAATTTCACTTCCTACTCTGTGTATGTCATCAAATACCAGGACATCACACCCTACAACCTTCTTAACAGATCCATCCCCTATTCTGATGAAGTCAAACCTATGACTGTCACATCAGAAATAGATGATCTATCTCCGCTATATCTCCTTTAGTCTATAAATATCTCCTTTAGTCTATAAATAGACATAAACCACTTGTCCACCATGCTTCCGCTGCTCCCACTGACCACGACAACCCTCTGGCAGAGTCATATAGACGTACACTTCTAAAGCTAGTTTAGAACGACGCTATAGTCATCCTCCTGTCGGGTCTCACAGTCTGGAACAACAGCAATGGCAAGTATGGGTAAACAAGAACCTCCCTGCCACTGTACTTGAGCATACCGAAGTACCTCTCGAGCTCCTGAGGTTACCCACCATATCTTCGGAGTGGCCAATAGAATGTCAAACCAGATTGAATCTTTAGGTTCTTATCAAATCTTCAGTAATCGTTTCCGGTTCTGGAATCACTTCCAGTTCTACCATACACCCACTACTGTTTTATGAAAAAAGATATTTTTAATTAAAATTGTGGCGAGTTAAGAAAAATATCACTATTGATCTTCCAGATGGTAGAAAATCAACCCTCGTCATAGCCCGGGTCAACCCACAAACAGCCATTACAGAAACGTGCCTTGAGTTATCCGGAGTCTGATTTTAAGCATAAGCCGGACAACTCCCCATACCTTAACAATGTCAAGATATGAACTGTTCTATATCCAATATAGAAATAGATGCACTGATTTAATTGAACCAGATTCAAATCATACAGCTGTCTCCAGTGCATGTCAACTAAATGGAAGGAGGCCGATCATCGTTACTCAACTTAGGAGTGCTTCCAATTATTAGTAACCTGAAAGAGAAACAAGTTCTCTTTAATCATTACTATCAACTGAATACCATACACAAGTATCTACATCTTCGATCACCTTAAAGAATCCTGATACTTGCAACATTTGGTTCTCTACTTTATTCTTATATCTATAACTCCTCAAAACTTAGACCTTGCATTTCTACGAAACACATGTCTAAGAACTAGAGAAGTCATAAGTAAACAGAATATAGTATGAGGACCAACCCCTCTGTCCTAATGGACACTGGACAATATACAATACTCTGTATAAGTCCCCTGAGTCTAGTGACTCATTCACTGTGTGTCGTAGGTTGAAAACTTTAACTTATGGCTCAGAAGAATTACACCGCTGTTCAATGCTCCTTACCTAACTATCCACTGATATAGGTAAATGTCACAGACATAATTTCAAAAAAGTATATCTCACCCTTTAAAAATAGACGTACAGATATATCAATTTGAAATTGGCGCATTATAACGGATATTTAAAACCAAATATTTGCCGACCGGCAAACAATCCAGGTGACTTCCTCAAATATCACCAATTACAATGAATTCCGATGTAATGAGGATGATCACCTAATTCCCAATAACTTACTCACACTCATCATCTGTAAAACCATACAGATGCGAGAATCAAACCTGGTAAATACATACCGTGGAGAAAGTGTCTAATTGGGAAATCTGTTTTCTTTTAACAATACACAGTGAAACTGAAACATTGAAATGTTTCGATGGGGTATCCTGGTATTCCTAGTAATGCCTTTTCCATTATCCAGATTCACAACTGTAACCGTATAATTCTTTGCCATCTCTCCAAATCCCTTTATATGTCTTTAGTCATTACCTTCTACACACCCCTTTAGGCCAAATGGTTTTCTTCCTTCCCTACCGTTCGGCACCAGCCTATGGTTTAGAAGAAGACTATCCAATAAGCATAAAGGGTGTACTGTCCTAATCCTAGGAGCACTCGCAATGCGAACGAAGGTGAAGATAAAAGACAACCGAATAAACCTTATTCCTATTTCTCCTGAACCAAGATCCATCCCTGAACTGGAATAAGTTCCTTTCGAGTTCGTATATAACCATACGATGGATTATCCAATAAACATGGGATCTTCGTAGTGATACGGAGTGTCCTTGAGAAATACAATGGTGATTTAGGATTGGCGAAGAAATATTTGGTTTGGTCGTGAATATCAGTCGCAATTTACTTTGCCCTCTTACTAATCCCTTTCTTTGTCTTAACTTAATACCTTCTGTACACCGTTTTAGGCTAATTAGTTTTCTTCATTCTCTACCGGTCGGCACCTGCCTATGGTTTGGAAGAAGACTATCCAATTTGCGTAATAGGTGTACTATCTCCTAAACCAAGGAGTACTCGCAATCTGAGAGAGAAGGTAAAAGGAAAAGACAACTGAATAGTCCTATTCGTTTTCTCCAGAACCGGAAACCATCCACGAGTTCCTTCGAGTTCGTATATAACCATACGATGGTTTTGTCCAATGGAAGTAGACGTTCATAGTAATACGGGGTGTCCTGGAGAAAAGGGTAAAAGTAGGAGTGGCAATGAGGTTTGCAACTTTGACAATCCAAAAGCCAGTGTTAAGAAGGTTCGGTCAACTTGGTCACTGAGTCATAGTCTAGGGTCGGGTCAATGGTCGCTGCCAAAGAGAGAGAGAAAAGAAACACTCAGCATGCACTCTAACCTAGATCAGAATGGTTATCACTTTATCTAATCTGGAAACCTCCCACTGTAACGTCAAATTCTTCCCCATACCTGAAAGAAGAATTAGCCGGGATCACCCGAGGAGTAAACCAACTCATCAGTGGGAATCGGGATCCAACTATCATCGCATGATAACGTGACGGAATCCGCTCACGCTATCACACTCCAGAAGGTATGCGCATATCTGGCAAGTTTCAGTTTCTTTAGAAACTCCCGATGTGGATTTTTGCCCCATGCTCTTATGACCTTGACGAAGGCCAACATATCATAAGTCACATGTCAAGTTCTATCCGTCATTATCCAGGTTAATTTGAACCCACCTGTACATACCCTTGACGAAGGCTAAAATAGTAGTACGACTGTCCCAAACCAACGCATCTATCTATGCTACAGAAAAGTAACAAATAGCTACCATACACTATGTCTTGATGAAGGCCAACATACATAGCATGAATACTAAGTGCTACCGTTCTGAAATGACGGAGGGCTACGAATGGTTTCTGGCGAAAACCTTTAACGTAATGAACTTGATATCGTTGAAGGAACTGATAGCTTTATAAAAATAGAGTGACGAAAACCTTTGCTAAAAAGGTCACTCCCGGTGAAGGGATCTCGGCTCTTTCCCCGTAGAATGAGGTGCAGGATATTCCAACTGAATACCACGATGCAAAGCAAAAGTAAACGACTATAGTGAAGTTATTACCCTGACGCAAACTTTTTTCCAAGGGGTCACTCCCGGTGAAGGGATCTCGGCCCATGCCTCGTCGACTGAGGAGCAGGATATTCCAACTGAATACCACGATGCAAAACAAAAGAGAACGCCCTTGCAATAACAGCTTTTTGAAAAAAAGTTCCAACAACATCAGAATAGGTTTGTTTAACTTGCATTGATCCGAATCAATGCAGTCCCATCAATTGATCACACCACAAAAGAACGAAAATAATGATGTACGTATATGCCATACGCATTCGCCACTGGGTCCCGTCATCACCCGTTAGGTTACTTAATTAACGACAGAGCGGGGACTGAACTAGCGCGGATGCAAAACATATACAACATCTGCTAGTATATATATAATATATAATTTTCGCTCAAGGCGTGATAAAATGCAACATCACAGAAATGTACAGCATCACAGAACAATACAGATATATGGGATCCCCGGGTTTCAAAGAGCCGCTACTAAAACCCGACGTTCCCCTGGTCGTGTGGATAGCCTGTGCAATGAAATCGTAGACCCCTACGGCCGCGGCAAGTTACCCGCCAAAACCTGAAGCGAGGCAGCCCCCTTCAGCAACGTGAATGGACCACCCAGCACTTCACGGAATCCGGTAACTTGGGCACCCCTCCTGGGTCAACCTATACCCCCTACGAGTGCGGCGAATAGCCCGCCAATTCTAGAGTGAAGCCCCCTCCGTCTCAACGCCATGAGATGCGGGCTCGTTGCCCTCTAGAACCCGGCCATTCGTGCACCCCTCCGCGGGGTAATGCTAGTACAGAAAGTAAAAATATACATACAACGGGTACATCGACCTCGACCCGGTCGTGCCCCAAAAGAATAATATACAAACAGGCAGTGATGGCAGTCCACATGTCAGACGCTCTCCCCGCAATAACAAATGTACATATAAAACAAAATTGTACTACTATTGCATCCAGGCTATCCCCCACGACCAATCCGCAATATAACAGCACAATCACAGAACATCAACGTGAATGTTACATTCGCAAATCCGTCTAACCGGGCTGTAGCAGTTAGACAGGATTTACCGATCGAATGACAATCACGGTCGCAGATATAATGTAAATACTGTGAACTAACATTTTTTAAATATCCGATCGAACAAATTTATCGAAGTGGGCCCCAAGCACTACTGTAGCACTCACAGAAAATCTGGGCCCAAAAAGAATGTCCCAAAACCCCTATTTCCTATTCAAAAGCGCACTGGAAAAATCTGGTGCAAAGATAGCACTTTCCCACCGCGGAACCGCGGCCAAACCAGGGGTTTGGCCGCGTTTCCGCGGCCGTACTAACGAATCAATGCATCGAATTTTCCCAGAAGTCTTAGAATTTCCTGCATGTGTTTCTGCAATGACCTGAAAAATTTTTAGAGCCCAAAAAATTTCAACAGAAAACTGATGCACACGAAATACGGGTTTTAGGATTTTTGTTCGATCGAGTCTTTAAACACACTAGAGCAAGCTAGGCAAGGTTAATGGAGTGGCTCTGATACCAATGTAAGTGCACGGCGGCGCCCCGGCCGTCGATCCGACGCCAGAAACGCGGAAACGAAAAACTTTGCAAACTAGCAAACCGGTACCACCGCGCAGTTTTATCCCGGATCGGGCCATTAACCTAGCTACTAGCAAACTACAAGATGGGTGAAGAGATATACCAAGCGATCCGTGTCCTTCGGTCTTCGTCTCCACTCCGATCTCCCGCGGAATCTCCGTCCGTCACGTCCTCGTCGGAAAGGGCACCACGTAGCTGATTTCTTTTACGGGCTCCCACCTCTTGACCGAGGCAACTCGGGCTCGAAGTTGGCTAGCCGACGCGTCCAAGGAGTGCTGTAGGCAAGTGTAGAAAACATGTCTCATTTGGGGTTGAAGTTGCCATGGTGATGGAGGAAGATAATGAACAAAGGAGATGAACTTTGGTGTATCAAGAATGAGATGATAATTTCCCCTTATCACCAAAAATGAATCACTCTCTCATCTCCCCAAAATGGTGGCCGGCCCCTCATCAAAAAATGGTGGAAGGAAAAAAGCAAGTGGAGAAAAAGAATGATAATAAGAAAAAGAAATGTCACACCCATTTCTAATCTCATCACATCCAAATCCAATCTCAAAAAGCAAAGGAAAAGACCAATAAATAATCTCATCATGATGAAGCCACACATTTACAAGGGACCCCCTCCACAAATACTAATTTGCACAATTGCAAATTAGCCCCTCCATCGGAAAAGTCCGGCCGCGAAGGAACAAAAGAAAACTGGCCGGAACGGAATGCAAACTGGTAACTTCAGAAAACTGATCCCATAATAAATTACAGGAAAAGCCTGCGACTGCATATACATGCCCGCATTTGTATTCCTACTGAACACAAATGCAAAGAGACAAAACTACACTGTCAAATACTAGGATCCGGCTTAAACCAAAGCCGGCTAGTAAAATCCGTCCGATCACGATCCATGCAATACCGCACGTATCTGATCGAACCCTGCCATATCTCCATACGGCCTTTACAGAGTTTTGCCCGAAACCTGAGTAACTGTGTGTGGTGGACTCTAAAGACTCGTCAATATTATGGCTGTGGATTTAAGCAATAGCACGTCAGAGGTATTAGCCATACATGACGGCCCACCAGCTATTGACCAAAAGAGACGTTGATGAGCGAACTCATCCTGACACCCTACTGAGCCTGTCAGTGACAATATCCGTACAGTCCGGTCCGTTCGTCTATGAGCATCGCATGGCGGGCCTAGGGGGTTGGTAAAAGTCAGACCCCCAAAAGCGGTACAAGTCGTGTCGGAGTGTTTCCCAGAACACCCTGAGATACTACTGGAATACCTACCAGTAAATCTCCTGCGTTGGCCAAGGACTTTTCATGTACTGGCTCTCCTAGACACAGCGCGATCTCACCCCCAATACCGGGAGAGACGAACCCCTGCAGATCCGCTCACAGCCTCCATGTGGCTCGGGACTGTACCCAACTAAAACCTGTTTGCACGACTCCTTTGAGCCGTGGTACGGTAGTAATCAAAGCACAGTGGGAACTCACACGATACAAATGACGATCTCAGGTCGATGAACTAACCTGTACACATGTCACCAAGGAACTGCTATCTGACGTCAGGTATAATACCAACTAGCAGGTTCCCGGCGAGTCCTGTCCGGTGTACTCATAACCCAATGAGCACCTGTATACATCTTAGGTGAACTAACTGACACCAGTGGCTTGTGAGACCGGCCACCGCCCCTCGTCGGGGTCTCGATTGTATACACTAGTCTACTATAGAGAATCGATGCCCTGTCTCGAAACTCCTACGACTAGGGACCTTTTAAGGATGTGCTTACAGACCCCAGCTCCCACGTATATGATCGCCTTCATACTGCTGGTAGTCAAGCAAGAATCCTAGGGGCTCTATCAACGTGTAATAGTGACTCGTAAGGTCACCTAAAGCAGTACACGATGATAAAGATAAACCAGATAGCATACTATAATCTCGAGTAAGACTGTCCTACCGGCATAGGTCCTCCCTCAATCATTGCAATCACGTGCCTGTGATCCAATAATTGAATCTGAAGGCACTATATCCAACAGGAGCAGCGGAAACGTGTGCAAGATGTTTTATGTGATAAAGCAGGCATCGCGGAGTTGGAACGTCTGTTTTGATATGTCGGTCAAAGAGTTTGACATCATCAAAATGGTAGATGAACCTTGTATATACAAAAAGGTAGTAGAGTGTATGGTGGAGATCCTCATAGAGTACGTGGATGACATACTCTTGATAGGGAGGGAGTTTCCTATGCTACGCTCAGTCAATCTCCGCTTATCACAATAATTCTCCATATAGGATCAAAGTGATACCTACTAAATCTTGGGTTTTGGATCTATGTGATAGATCTAATTTGATGTTAGGATACTCACTAGTTGTAGTGAGATGGTATCAATTGATCCTGGGGAGAATCACTGGAAAGGTTCCAGGGTGATAAGGACGACTGAATGTCAGTCACAGGCATTGTCTTTACCCTTAGTAAAGAGACGGTATGTTGGAAGAGTTCCAAGCTAGATACCGTGGCATACTAGACGATTAAAGGCAAGATACATCATTACCAAAGATGCTACCAAAGTGGCCGTCTGGGTGTATAAAAGTTCATGAGATGAAAATCGTTCCTACCATTGTGTGACAATGGAGTTGTGGCTTATGCATGGGAACGCCCGTCCCATCAGTGACCCAGACATAACTCTTAGGCAGTGTCACCTGATCATGGAGATGGTTGATCTCCAGGGGATCGAGGTCAGGAGAGTAGACTCAGAGGACAACACGGCGGATCCACTCACAAAGGCCTTTTCCCCAGAGAGAGACTATTATGGGATGGTTGAGTATGAGATACTACAACCACTATTATCAGATGGCCCTAGTGCAAGTAGAAGATTGTTAGTTTTATGTATGCCCTAGAGGCCATTACTATACATGTGTTGTATATTGTAGTGGAAGCTTGGACATATATAGGGAGGACTTTCTTGCTCGACATGATAGTATGCTATCTGGTTACTCTTTACCTTAACGTGTACACTGATTGTCACTCTGTTACATGTTGGTAAAGCGCTTAGGATGTGTACTTGACTGCCCGGACTATGATGCGGATCATACTAGTGGGGACATGGTAGTCCATAAGTACATCCTTCAAGGACCCTAGTCGAGGGTGTATCGAGACGGGGCATCGATATACCAGAGTAGACTAGCGTATACCTTCTCGACCCATACAGATGGGCGATGGATGATCCCATATCCATTGGTGTTTGACATCAGAGATGATATACGGGTGCTCAGTGGAGACTGGGTACACTGGACGGACTCGCCGAGAACTCCCAGATGGTATTATACCTTACGTCAGATGGCAGTTCTCTGGTGACACTGGTACAGGGTAGTCTGTAGACCCAAGATCGTCATAGAGTCTTGTGTGATTCCCACTGTGCTTTGATTTCCACCTTACCACGTCCAAGAGGGCGTGCAAAACGGTGGTTTTTGGGTACAGTCCCGAGTCACATAGAGGCAATGAGCGATAGGAGGGTTTTCATCTCTCCCGGTATTGGGGGTTGATGTTGCGCTGTGCTCGATTGGCCATAACAGGGAAGTCCCTGGCCAGGACTGGTTTAGAGATATACCGGTAAGTGTTACCAGTAGTTTCTCGACCCGTTATGAGCCTCTCATTGGCCTGACTTATCGGTTGTTGGCGTATGACGTTTACCACCCCTAGACTTGATATGCGACATATCAGACGAGAAGACCGGACTGTACGGTAGTGTCACTATCAGGCTTTTTGCAGGAGTTGGAGCGGGCTTGCTTGCTGATCTTCTGATCGCTCAATACCTGGGTAGCCGTTACGTCCAGCTAGTACTGCTGACGGCTTGTAGGTGCTTGATATGATCATTACCTACTGCCGGCGTATTGACGAGTCTTTAGAGTCCTACATAGAGGTTGTACTGGCTCAGGCAAAACGAAATAGGAGCGCATATGAGATATGTGCAGGACCGAGAATGATGCGAGTATGTGTTACCGCATTCAATTCTCGCGATGCTTGTGTCGATCGGTTATATGCGATATAACCTAGTTATCGAATCAAGTGTTGATTCGATAAGTCGATACATTGATATTAGTCGGTTATATGTGATATGACCGGATCGTTAAATCAAGTGTTGATTTAATGTATAATTATATATTTGATATATTACTTTACATTAACTAGTATTGGTTCACTTAAGATTGATTTTCTCACTTGATGTGCACAAGTTGTATATGCGATATATTTTTGTGCACTATATTGTATCATGTTTGATGATACATGCAAGCTTGGGTGTGTGTTTGCTTTTAACCTTGTTTAGGTTAATGGTTAGGTTTTAAGTTAATTATTTATTTTATTTATTTACTTTTGGCAAAAATAAAATGGTGATTATCTTTGTTTTATGCAAGAAGCTTCATGATGCTTCATGCATCTTTGAAAAAGTCTACCATTTTGTTTTATCCTTAAACCAACCATTTATCTAAACCCTAGTTTACTCTCTACATGAGTTAACCTCACCCATGGTTGCATTATGATAACTCTTCACTTGATTTTCTATTTATGATATGATTCTTATTCTTTTTCTTCTTTTTCTTCTTGATGAAAAGAGAAAGCTTGCTAGAAAATCATCAAGTGAAGATTTAATGTGAGAAATCAAAATCTAAAGAGTACCCATTTCCTATCTCACCATCCTCTAATAAACTAGCAATTTAGTTTAGGGTGTTTGCTTCACTAATTCTTTGATTAGTGAGGTAGAAGCTTGAGTCCGTATTCCCTCGATGTAGATCATCTTCGGCATCGAAGACTTCAAGCGATCCCGTTGCAACTTCTCAAGGAGCCGTCCGAGAGTCCGGGAGTTGGATGATCGCAGCGAAGGTACGTCGTCACGGAGCTTTGGAAATGGTGGACCGGATCTACAAAGGTTGTAGTCCCTTCCCTTAGTGATAATTGTTATCTACTAGATTTATGTTTCGCCTAATCTCTAGTTAACGATCTTGCTTCGGGTTGTTAGGAACCTAAAATTTTTAATCCGGCATGGTCGATGCCTTGTAGAGCCTCCTTAGTGTGCCTAGTAACCCTATACTGGCATGTATAGATTTGTCTAATTTGACCTAGGCTGAAATCTGGGACCCTTTTCTCCAGTTGCTGTTTTGATTCTGTTTCTGTATTTCGTATTTTGAATTCTGGAATTGTGTATCCGTGTTTTACCTCGACTATTTGGCGTTTATACGACGATATCGAGGATTGATTGATGGTTTTGAAGGCGTGCCCATAGGTTCTAACCTATAGTCCCCTTATCATATCGTTTTGGGTTTCGTGTGCCGTTTTAGCTTTGATTCAGTTTTAATACGCATTTACGATACTATGACGTATAGGTACCCCATGAAGACTTCGGGACGACAAGCAAGCGCGTGGCGACGTCGACAAATAAAGACGCAAGGTGAGTAGATTATATCTATAGGGGGAAGTCGGGTGGATGGCGTATAGCACCCCCACATTCCGTAGTTGATAATGTA
Source organism: Agapanthus africanus (assembly GCA_030015575.1). Classification (NCBI taxonomy): domain Eukaryota; kingdom Viridiplantae; phylum Streptophyta; class Magnoliopsida; order Asparagales; family Amaryllidaceae; genus Agapanthus; species Agapanthus africanus. The sequence goes on from JASDDO010000014.1 coordinate 515,540,822, forward strand.
TATAATATATATATAAGTTATAGTGTGTCGTGGATATTGTGTTAGGTGTATTATGGATAGTTAGGGTTAGAAGTAACCTAGTGTAGTTTATAGTCGCGAACCCTAGAATAGATTTACACCCACACGCACACCCTTGCATATTCATTATACGTGTACTGTGTTTGATGATATTGGACGACATTGGAGATGAGTCGATGATATTGGGCATTGTGCCGCGAGATCGGTGATTTGATATGATTCGTATTTGGGATACGACATGTGATCTCTAGCGGGCCTTTGGACGTGGGTTTACACACGCAGTCATATTGATGGTATCAGTTGTACTAGACTTAGATCAGTACCCCAGATTATGTGATATGATGATGAGGATACCAAATAATTGATGAGTTGATTGTAATATTGACCCGTACCCAGCTATTGGGATGCCGTACGACGATTTACCGTACAAGCTTTATATTGATGATCGATCCGCACTCATGACTCGAGGATGTTAGACGATAAACTGTATCGTACATGAAACTATTGAGGCGGGATCACCGACTATTATATTATATATATATATATATATATATCGACTCAGATTTAGGTGGTTTCCATACCCCTCCTGATGGACTTGACTTAGTAGATGTTAGACTAGACCCGAGTCATACCTATTTCAAAACTAACGAATCGGGAATATCTTAAGGACAACTAAAGGGATTCTACGGGTATTTTCAAAAGACATATCTATTCTTAAAAACACCGTAAACCTTATTTTACCAAAACCCCGATTCGTCTTATTTCAAATGGCACCACTGCATGACATGTACATATTGGTGTATATTCTTCACTGTTGCATTGATTATTCGATTCCGCATCGCATTGCATGTGTTTATTTCTATATTGCAATCATGCTGTTAGGACACCAGCACCATTATCGATGATGCATATGTTCCACGTACAGTTGCTTGCCGGCTCACACACTTCATCATCGATAATTTCCATGTCACTACACAGAAGTATTATTGCATCAGGATATGACCTTGTATGTGCATACTATTATTCTATGTCACATACATCATGCTTTCTGATTATACGCATTGAGATATTCGTTTTCATGATATTTCTGGATTTTGGAACCATGGATAATTTCAAAGGAGAGTATGTACTTAATTAAAAAACCCGGTTTCCTTGATATAATATCTGCGCAGCCACCATGAGATTTATCAGTCCTGATTATATACCCCATACGAGGAGTGTGTGCCGTATGAGGGTACATGGTGGGGCCAGGTATGGTTCCCCTCGGCAAGATGATCGATGGATTTTGCCGATTGAGCTTGGAGGTGGGCGGGTACCTACCGATGATAGTATTTGGACTCGGCGGTTATCGTGGGGATACCGACCGGAGTTTATGCGTATGATACGTCTGTCACGACCCAGAAATGGCCCGTGACGGCCCTAATGCTACGCAACGCCTAAAGACGCAACGTAGTAAAAGAAAGCCAAACCCAGAAATCTAAACCATGAGAAATACGGAAAAGATAATATAAGTTTTGAAAACAATTGAAATCGCAACCCAAATTCTTTAAAAGTCTCACTTTCTTTCTTAAAATTTTAGCAACACCCCTTTTTGTAAAATCCAGCAAAAATGGATACAATGCAAATATACGACGCCGTAGCGAAGAAATAAAGACAGTAGAGAGAAAGATGTATATAAACGACATCAAATCCACAATAATACACATAACGTCCTCACCAAGTCTCTATGTCAATAATACAACAGTAGATGGAGAGTACAATACAACGAAGGTACAATATATAATACAGATAACCGTCTAACCTACCTATGCAAAAGAGTACTGTGAGCTGATGCGGTATCTGTAGCAAAAGATGGTAGCTGGATAGCTGGATAGGGGAATAGCCTGCCTCGACTACTCTGGGGAATAACCTGAAACACCTGTGGCACAACGGGGGTGAGTTGCCAACTCGTGAATAGTATAAAACATATGCAGGTAATCGCAGGAATGCACGTACAGCATGAATCTAAGATATGCGATTACAGTAGTAATAATATGTCCTGCAATGCTGGAATAAAGAGAGTACACTAGCAGGTACGATCAATAAGTGAAGCAATGATGGCATGATAGTAGTATGCAATGTCTATGCAATAGAGATATGAGAAAGCAAATATGCAACTATCATAAGGGTACACCACGAGTACTACCAATATATGAATCTGTGCATAAGATAGGTAATGGTGAGGTGTAGGGTGGAATATGTCACTTTCCACGGAAACCTGACGTCGTGGCAGGATCACAATCCACTAAGATACTCCAATCCCAAATCCTCAAACCAGGCCCCACGTTGGGCACTCACATCAAATAAGTCTCACATCTCCTCAATGTACAATGTCGAGTATATCCCACATATCTAGTGTGTACAATATCAGTGTATCTCACATATATCACATGTACAACATCAAGTGGATCTCACATATCTCGTATGTACAATATCAGGTAATCTCCTATATCCGAAAGTACAAGTCACCAATCACATAGGTATATCCAATGTCCAAATCCCAATGAATCACCTAGTATCCCAAGTCCAATCTCAATATGAATCTAACATCCTAAAGATATATATATATATGTACAAAAATAAATATGATGGGGGCAATACACATATATTAGCGTCCCATTCCACTAATATTGGTGTAAGGGTATATATAACAACGGCTAAGTCCCCTGTTATATATACAAAAAGGGGTTAAAGAAATATCATGAAACCGTGTGCCAAGCATCGACACAGAAATCCTCGTATATGGGGCTCCGTCAGTCCGGACAGCCCACGGGGTCCGTCTGCAGTGTCGGCCCTCGGCCTCGACAGTACAGGTCATCCCGCATCCATCTCTCTACTCTGGCCAGTAGTCTCCAGACAACTGCCAGGTCCAAACAATCACCGGTAGGTACTCGCCCGCCTCCAGGCTCAATCGGCAAACCCATCGATCTTCTTGCCGAGGGGAACCATACCGGGCCCCGCCATGTACTCTCATACGGCAACCACACCTCGTATGGAGCAGGTAATCAGCACCGATAAAACTCATGGGGGACGCTCGAAATATCATATCAAGGAAACCGGGTTGTTACATGTATGCATAATTTCATGAACTCCCACGGTTCCCAAATCCCGAAAACATCATATGAAATCCAGATAAACAATGCATAAATACAGGAATAGATGTATGCGATATATCTGAATGCGAGCAGGTAAACACAAGTATATAGCTGAACCAGATGTATGCGAAATCATGATAAGGTACAGCTAAGTAACATCAGTAAATGTGAATATGCGACAACAACTGAATATGCATCTAACATACAGGTGTAGCAAAGTATAGGTATCTACCTATAGGAACTGATGTCGTATACCCCCCTGGGTATAGTAACATATGTAGGAAATCCCTCCCGGTATAGGTAAAATACGTAGGAGGTATACCTGTAGCTGTATCGCAAGTGAAAATATACCTATCACTAAAGGTATGATACACTATAGGTATACCGATGAACTAGATGTCAAGTGGGTCAAGTAATGGTAGCTATAAGGGGTAGTGTGTGACATGGCAATTATTGACGGTGTGTGTGTAGCATGCAATCCGTGCTCGTGCAACATGAACCGTCAATAATGTGTGCAGTGTCCTACGGCTGCTAGTCACAGTATATAGCTATATCTAGGAAATGCAGTAAATACGCAATTCTACAATGACGTAGAAAGTGCGACAGGAAGTTGAATCCTAGCCCAGACGCATAACGCCATGCGGGCGATTCCCCTGTAGATGTTATATCTACTCACCTAAACTCCACGTGGGGTGAATCCTACAATCTGCTCTCCCTGTAGGTGTGTCCGTAGCACCTGCCTGCAAACCTGCAAATACGACAAGAAATCACATATAAGCTAAATATCTCGCGAAACGCGATATCGAATCGAAACGAGAAACTCGCGTCGCGAACCAAGCGCGCGTGTGCACGATACGCTGAATCGTGTGTGTACGCGTCTAAAAACCATCGCGACACGCGGCGATACGCTGAATCACAGAACTCACTCACGTATCGCGCGTATCGCGCAAACACAACTAAGCACAAAAGCGATATATAGTCCCAGATTTTCCTACAGGCAAGATATTGGAAAACTATACATGCCAAAGACCTAGACAACACAGCAGGGACCCACAACCAAAAACCCAACACCCAACTCACCTTCCTGGCCGCAAATTGCGGCCAGAATGCAGGAATTGGCGGCCACAGTAGGGAATGGGGGTCTCGTATTCTGGGGGTGTCATCTATCCCTAGTGTACATGCTCCAGTCATCTCTAATTTTATACTGTAGGCATCGGGTCTATAGCAGATCACAAATATCACAATTCTCACCTTAAAACACCAATTTTGCACAATTAACAAACCTTATGGTATTTTAGTGAAATCAGGGGATTTCTCAGAAGAAGTGGCCTTACTAACACTCAAATAACCTAAGGTAGCTAACACAATTCACAAATTACCACCATTCCACTCAAACACCATAATTTAGCACAAATCAGCTAATTTAGCACTAATCGAATCAATCGATGCACAACCAAGAAAACCAAGCGAACTAGGGAAACAAGTTAGGAAGTATACCTCATACTTGACCCTAGGGAGCTGCAGGGAGGTGAAGAAGTGAAGGGGAGGGGCTGCACTTGGTGCTTGCTGCTGCCTCTGCTGCCTCTGCTGCTTCTGCTGTTGCTTCTTGCTGCTGCTTCAGCTATTGCTGTTGTTGTAGTTGTTGTTGTTTGAGGTTGTTGTTGCTGTTGCTGCTGCCGAAGATGATGATGATGATGGTGATCCCTGCAGCTGCTGCTGCCACTGCCTGGTGCTGCTGCTGCCAAGGCTTTCTGCTGCTGCTGCTTCTCTCTCTCTCTCTCTCTCTGTTGCTCTGCTGCTGCTGCTGCTCTCTCTCTCACTCAGCAGTGTGTGTGTGTGTGTGTGTGTGAGTGAGGGAAATGAAATGAGAGAGAAGACAAAAGAGAAATGAGAGAATGCAAACACCCCCCCTCTTCTCACTCTTTCCTCATTAATGAGGTAAGGTTCACCCCATGCTCCCCTCTCTCTCTCACACACAAAGTCAAACCACACAAAATAAAAACCCTTTTTAAAATCATTTTTTTTTATTTCTTAATAGCAACCATAACACTATTAAACCCAAAACACCTAATACAACCTTAACACTAAATTAAGCAATGGTTAAACCACTAAATACCTCCTAGTTAACATGCACAAGTGTGTGTGTGCCTAACAAAAATATAATAAAATACTCAATAATTAGGATAAAATATTTAAAAACTAATTTGGTAAACTTTTTATTAAAAACCACATTTTAAAATATAATTAGCTACAAAACACATTCTAAGGTGTTACAATCTCCCCCCCTTAAAAGAAATTCGTCCCCGAATTTAAAAATTATACCTTTACATGTACCTTCAAAGAGAAGATTAAAATCCTCAAATCTCGTTCGCAACCTCCCAAGTGACTAACTCACTATACGGCTACGTCCAAGGAAACCCTTCACAGATGGCAAGACTCTTGACCGATGTTTCTCCACCTGTCGAGCCATTAACACACATGGCTGCGGGTGAACGAAAGATCGCGTCAAGCTAAAAGGTCTGGTGCCAAAACATGTGAGAAGGTCATGAAGGAATTTGTAAAGTATCTTCACAAGAGATACGGGGTGAAAATCCAGAAATCTAGGCGGAAGTGCCAAATTGAAGGCAACAAAACTAACTCGCTTATAGGATCTCAGAAGGACCTAAATCCTGGAATAAGCTTCCCCAAAATCCAACACGTCATTCATCGGAAAGTCCATAGGAATCCATGACTTGCCACTGCGCACTCAAGCCTGCGACCAACACAGTCGCATAAAACATCTGTTTGCAATGGACAGTTCTCATCCTGACCTGAACACAACTGGACTATCTCCGAATTCTCTAGACATAGCTGGGTCCAAAATCCTACCTACGCAGAGTCAGAAAACAACAGGCTGGCGATCGACACGACCTAACCCCTAAGCCTAAGGGTGGCCAATTAGAGCGTCTCCTGTTAACAGCTATCGAAGGAGAACCCTAACGATGGCGAGTGACGATCCCAAGCTGCTGACGACCAGACAAAACAAAGCTGCTGACGACCAGACAAAACAACAAACACACAAACTTAACAAAACCACTGAGCAAGCTGAGTATAACCGGATGACCAGAATCCGAATGGAATCACACCCTATCCAAACCTGGGTAGAAACCATAACGAAATTCATGGAGATCTGCTCCCATTCCTGCTTCGGAACGGTAAAAGGTTGCAAGTCTCCAGCCGGCCCCAGATGCTTGACCCAAAGCACACAACAAGACAGACACTTGAAACGAAACCTGGAACTTCTCTTTACATCCCTGCCCACTCGTAACTATCTCACAAGTCACGCCAAAACTGGTGGAACTTGAATGCATAAAGAGGGTTGACAGATGTGCATGTCCTAGGAGTACACGTCTCTACCCGATAATGGCAGGTATGCAAACGTGTCCCTAACTTAGCACATCATTGTCACAATCAAGGTCTTCGAATCATTACCCAGCCGAATATGCTCAAGTATCTCTGACATAAGAGCTTTGACGGGCAGTGTCTCGCGAAAACGATTTAAGGAAAGTGGTCGGGCGCGGACCTGAGCAAGCTGTCCCCTCCGTAGAGACGAACTAAGCTATACTCGACGATCACACAAGAACTGTAAATCTGCAGAAGACTAACACAACAATCCAAATCTGCTGCAGGAAGATGTACATTAAGCTCTAGCGGTCCGTGGAAAATCTGACACGACTCTCAAGCAAGTAGTGTCTCCAAATCTCCAACGCAAAAACCACCGCGGCCATCTCCAGATCATGAGTGTAATATCCTTCTCGTACTTCCTCCAAATGTAGGGAAGCAAAAGCGATAACTCTATAGTGTCACCTCAGTACACATTCGAGCCCACTCAAGAAACATTACAGTTAAACAACAAGGTCGCCCGAACCAAAAGCAAAGAAAGACTGATGCAGTTGCTAACTGGATCTTCAACTGCTGAAAACTCCGTGCGCATGCCTCAGTCCAAAGAAAAGAAACCTCCTTTTTGGTCAATTCAGTCGACGGTGCAGCACTACTCTAGCAATCCTGCATGAACGGCGGTAAAACCCTGCTAAGCCCAACGATCTACGGATCTCCGTCCGGCACACAAGTCTGGACTTAAGCCGTACAGTCACAATCTCCCTCGGAACCATACGGAACCGTCTCCCGTGACTACAAGACCTAGGAGTCAACACAAACAAGCCTGAAGAAACACTCCGAGAATTTAGCAAACTGCTGGTGCTCTCCCAGCATCTGCATAACAAATCCTCAAGTGCTACTCCTGTCCCTCAAGACACATTAAGTAGACCAGAGTGTCGTAAATAACACAACAAAAACTGGTCGAGGAACGGCCTGCAGAAATCTGGCTCATCATATCTACGAGTGCTGCTAGGGCGACAGTGAATCCAACGACTCACAAAAGCACACAAAGCCCGTAGCACGCACAAGGCAGTCTTCGGAATGCCGTCACTCCGAATCCGCAATAATGATGACCTGATCCCAAACAAACTTAGAGAAATGTCTCGCACTCTGGAGCTGATCGAAGAAATCGTCACGGCGAGATGAAGGATACCTATCCGCACCGCAAGCCGGTTCAATTGACGATCCGTCGATACACAACCCTAAACTGCCGTCTTCCTCCTCGAAGAACAGAAATCGGAGCTCCCAAAAGCGAAACACTTAGACGCACAAAACTTCCCAAACCAAAACTCTGCAGCTGATCCTTAAGCTCCCTCAGCTTCTCCGGCTCATCAGGAACAACGTCGGAAAAACATCTCGCACGAAAAGAACCCGGTCCAACAATCCCACGGTGGCTCCGGTATCACGAACGAACATCAAGAATCCACGACATCTCCTCAGTAGCCGACTAGCGAAAAGGCTAAATTCAAGCTGTGAGAGGCGGCACAACTATCCACCTGCACAACAAGAACTGACTTGCCGGGGAAAACAAAACCTAACTTGTTTCCACACGGTAGTCCACAGACGCCTAACACACAGCTGACCAGTCCGTGCCCAGGAGAACGTCAAATCCAACATCTCTAGAAGGATCAAAACGACGGACGAAATCTCTATCTCCTATCTGATTGGCACACAACTGAATATGTGTCGCGCAACCAAAGGATCGCTGACAGAAGTTAAAACAACTACTACTACTAATCTACCCAACCACGGTACAAGCAAGAAACAAACAATTACACCAAGAGAAAATATAACTCAAGGGTACCTGAAAACTCCACATTGGACGTCTGCGCGTCCCGATGAGTAGAAGCAAACTCCTGTGTCTGCCCTCTACTCGCAGCTGGATGAACTCCTCTGGTAGCCTGAGCCCTCTGAGCGAATCTCCCATGTCCACGGCCTCTCCGAAAACTATCATGACGGGATGCCAAGGAACAATCCCTGACGAAGTGCTGAAGGCTTCCGCATCGAAAACATCCACGTGCTGACTGCTGACCATCCTGGGGATAAGAGCTGAACGACTGTCCTCGTCCCAAGCCTCTGCTACTCCCGCGACGGCCACGAAATCTGTCTCGACGACCAAACCTCTGCCTATGGGCTGGTACGCTGGTACGAGTCCTCCACTGTCCTGGAACTCTCTGAGCCTCTGAAATATGTGCCTCGTCAACTGGAGCTGCAACCACTGGTGCTATGTAGGTGACGGACTGCTGCATGCTGATCGTAAGGGACAGCTGAGTAACAGGGGTGACAACCTCCTGTCGTAGCTCCCGAAAGACGTCAACTAACGAACTCATCGTCTGGCGGAACTCCTGCATCTATACCAACAGTCTACCCATAGTATAGATGGTAGGCTGATCCGTCTGCACCTGTGCAACTAGAGTGCCATCCGGGTCAGTACTCGTCTCACCCGAGCTAACTCTGACCTCGGCCCTCGCTGCATCGCTTTGAGTCCCCATAGTCATCGGCGGCAAGGCTATAAATAGATATAAGATGAGATTCGATAAGAATGAGGAAATCGGATCTCAAGGATCTGAATCAAGGAAGGAATGTCAAGCAATTTTGTACTTAGGTCACTTAATGCAAGGTACCGCGCTGTGAGTATGCTGCAGACATACACACACTACGTTACTCTGCTTAAGCTACCTACTCCATCATACTAGGGTCATCCTACACTCCGAAAGGTAAAACCTAACGCTCTGATACCAACTTTGTCACGACCCAGAAATGGCCCGTGACGGCCCTAATGCTACGCAACGCCTAAAGACGCAACGTAGTAAAAGAAAGCCAAACCCAGAAATCTAAACCATGAGAAATACGGAAAAGATAATATAAGTTTTGAAAACAATTGAAATCGCAACCCAAATTCTTTAAAAGTCTCACTTTCTTTCTTAAAATTTTAGCAACACCCCTTTTTGTAAAATCCAGCAAAAATGGATACAATGCAAATATACGACGCCGTAGCGAAGAAATAAAGACAGTAGAGAGAAAGATGTATATAAACGACATCAAATCCACAATAATACACATAACGTCCTCACCAAGTCTCTATGTCAATAATACAACAGTAGATGGAGAGTACAATACAACGAAGGTACAATATATAATACAGATAACCGTCTAACCTACCTATGCAAAAGAGTACTGTGAGCTGATGCGGTATCTGTAGCAAAAGATGGTAGCTGGATAGCTGGATAGGGGAATAGCCTGCCTCGACTACTCTGGGGAATAACCTGAAACACCTGTGGCACAACGGGGGTGAGTTGCCAACTCGTGAATAGTATAAAACATATGCAGGTAATCGCAGGAATGCACGTACAGCATGAATCTAAGATATGCGATTACAGTAGTAATAATATGTCCTGCAATGCTGGAATAAAGAGAGTACACTAGCAGGTACGATCAATAAGTGAAGCAATGATGGCATGATAGTAGTATGCAATGTCTATGCAATAGAGATATGAGAAAGCAAATATGCAACTATCATAAGGGTACACCACGAGTACTACCAATATATGAATCTGTGCATAAGATAGGTAATGGTGAGGTGTAGGGTGGAATATGTCACTTTCCACGGAAACCTGACGTCGTGGCAGGATCACAATCCACTAAGATACTCCAATCCCAAATCCTCAAACCAGGCCCCACGTTGGGCACTCACATCAAATAAGTCTCACATCTCCTCAATGTACAATGTCGAGTATATCCCACATATCTAGTGTGTACAATATCAGTGTATCTCACATATATCACATGTACAACATCAAATGGATCTCACATATCTCGTATGTACAATATCAGGTAATCTCCTATATCCGAAAGTACAAGTCACCAATCACATAGGTATATCCAATGTCCAAATCCCAATGAATCACCTAGTATCCCAAGTCCAATCTCAATATGAATCTAACATCCTAAAGATATATATATATATGTACAAAAATAAATATGATGGGGGCAATACACATATATTAGCGTCCCATTCCACTAATATTGGTGTAAGGGTATATATAACAACGGCTAAGTCCCCTGTTATATATACAAAAAGGGGTTAAAGAAATATCATGAAACCGTGTGCCAAGCATCGACACAGAAATCCTCGTATATGGGGCTCCGTCAGTCCGGACAGCCCACGGGGTCCGTCTGCAGTGTCGGCCCTCGGCCTCGACAGTACAGGTCATCCCGCATCCATCTCTCTACTCTGGCCAGTAGTCTCCAGACAACTGCCAGGTCCAAACAATCACCGGTAGGTACTCGCCCGCCTCCAGGCTCAATCGGCAAAACCATCGATCTTCTTGCCGAGGGGAACCATACCGGGCCCCGCCATGTACTCTCATACGGCAACCACACCTCGTATGGAGCAGGTAATCAGCACCGATAAAACTCATGGGGGACGCTCGAAATATCATATCAAGGAAACCGGGTTGTTACATGTATGCATAATTTCATGAACTCCCACGGTTCCCAAATCCCGAAAACATCATATGAAATCCAGATAAACAATGCATAAATACAGGAATAGATGTATGCGATATATCTGAATGCGAGCAGGTAAACACAAGTATATAGCTGAACCAGATGTATGCGAAATCATGATAAGGTACAGCTAAGTAACATCAGTAAATGTGAATATGCGACAACAACTGAATATGCATCTAACATACAGGTGTAGCAAAGTATAGGTATCTACCTATAGGAACTGATGTCATATACCCCCCTGGGTATAGTAACATATGTAGGAAATCCCTCCCGGTATAGGTAAAATACGTAGGAGGTATACCTGTAGCTGTATCGCAAGTGAAAATATACCTATCACTAAAGGTATGATACACTATAGGTATACCGATGAACTAGATGTCAAGTGGGTCAAGTAATGGTAGCTATAAGGGGTAGTGTGTGACATGGTAATTATTGACGGTGTGTGTGTAGCATGCAATCCGTGCTCGTGCAACATGAACCGTCAATAATGTGTGCAGTGTCCTACGGCTGCTAGTCACAGTATATAGCTATATCTAGGAAATGCAGTAAATACGCAATTCTACAATGACGTAGAAAGTGCGACAGGAAGTTGAATCCTAGCCCAGACGCATAACGCCATGCGGGCGATTCCCCTGTAGATGTTATATCTACTCACCTAAACTCCACATGGGGTGAATCCTACAATCTGCTCTCCCTGTAGGTGTGTCCGTAGCACCTGCCTGCAAACCTGCAAATACGACAAGAAATCACATATAAGCAAAATATCTCGCGAAACGCGATATCGAATCGAAACGAGAAACTCGCGTCGCGAACCAAGCGCGCGTGTGCACGATACGCTGAATCGTGTGTGTAGGCGTCTAAAAACCATCGCGACACGCGGCGATACGCTGAATCACAGAACTCACTCACGTATCGTGCAAACACAACTAAGCACAAAAGCGATATATAGTCCCAGATTTTCCTACAGGCAAAATATTGGAAAACTATACATGCCAAAGACCTAGACAACACAGCAGGGACCCACAACCAAAAACCCAACACCCAACTCACCTTCCTGGCCGCAAATTGCGGCCAGAATGCAGGAATTGGCGGCCACAGTAGGGAATGGGGGTCTCGTATTCTGGGGGTGTCATCTATCCCTAGTGTACATGCTCCAGTCATCTCTAGTTTTATACTGTAGGCATCGGGTCTATAGCAGATCACAAATATCACAATTCTCACCTTAAAACACCAATTTTGCACAATTAACAAACCTTATGGTATTTTAGTGAAATCAGGGGATTTCTCAGAAGAAGTGGCCTTACTAACACTCAAATAACCTAAGGTAGCTAACACAATTCACAAATTACCACCATTCCACTCAAACACCATAATTTAGCACAAATCAGCTAATTTAGCACTAATCGAATCAATCGATGCACAACCAAGCAAACCAAGCGAACTAGGGAAACAAGTTAGGAAGTATACCTCATACTTGACCCTAGGGAGCTGCAGGGAGGTGAAGAAGTGAAGGGGAGGGGCTGCACTTGGTGCTTGCTGCTGCCTCTGCTGCCTCTGCTGCTTCTGCTGCTCTCTCTCTCACTCAGCAGTGTGTGTGTGTGTGTGTGTGAGTGAGGGAAATGAAATGAGAGAGAAGACAAAAGAGAAATGAGAGAATGCAAACACCCCCCCTCTTCTCACTCTTTCCTCATTAATGAGGTAAGGTTCACCCCATGCTCCCCTCTCTCTCTCACACACAAAGTCAAACCACACAAAATAAAAACCCTTTTTAAAATCATTTTTTTTTATTTCTTAATAGCAACCATAACACTATTAAACCCAAAACACCTAATACAACCTTAACACTAAATTAAGCAATGGTTAAACCACTAAATACCTCCTAGTTAACATGCACAAGTGTGTGTGTGCCTAACAAAAATATAATAAAATACTCAATAATTAGGATAAAATATTTAAAAACTAATTTGGTAAACTTTTTATTAAAAACCACATTTTAAAATATAATTAGCTACAAAACACATTCTAAGGTGTTACAACGTCGAAATTCGAGGGTCGAAGCTGGGCACTCGGGTTTCGAGGGGTCGTATGATACGTACCTATCAGGGCTAGTCTTGGTGACAGCGCCTGATAGATGAGGATTTACGTGCCGATGCTAGGCACAGGTTTCATGATGTCTTCCATGATTTTTATTATATCCTCATATTTACATGCATGATGCTTGTTATCATTGGGAGACAGCTGGACGGGATTCACTTATATACAGACATTGATCACATACAGACTTTTATTACATTGATCATATTTCATTTGTATATATAACAGGGTATGAGGGCGCTGTTATATATACCCTTACACCAATATTAGTGGAATGGGACGCTAATATATGTGTATTGATATCCATTTTGATACTTCATCATATTTACTTCATGCAGACATACCTTACATTTATGACATGTTATTACCTGAGGCATTGGCACGAGTACTTGGCACTACATACACGATTAGATGTTACATTGTCATCTTTTCATGCTTCAGACTTGGTCTTTGAGGTTTTTATTATACTGATCGTTTTGACCTAGGATTATGTCGTGCATTCGGTTTCTGCTTGTAGATATTTTCTACTCACGAGTTGGTAACTCACCCCCATTGTGCCACAGCTTTTTGCAGGTTTTGCCGTATAGGTTCTATTGCGGCGTTTCTGGCACACTGTTTTCCTTTGTGGGTGATTTGCTTGGTAGGTGGGTTTTTACATCAGAACCATCCTTGTATATGTATTACTCATTGTATCTAGAAATTCCAATAACCAAAACTTGTATATTGTTTCAGACTTAGACACTGGTGATGTATTATTTTGACCTTAGAGTCGCGTGTAGTAGTATTTATGGTTTTCAGGTTATTTTGAGTTTCTTTCTGAGTTTTGATCCTCGCCTTTCGACGTTATATATTATATTCCTTGCATGGTTATGACCGTCGTTTGACGAAGAGCTAGCTCCCGCTTGGGGATGCCTTTTATCATTGCATATATCTTATTCTTGTTGTACCCCGTTCGGGACCAGTTTTTACAAAAGAAACTCTGCCGAAATTTTCAGAAAAGACTATACATTTTCAAAATGCATATTCGGCTTAGTTATTTACAAACCTTGCTTTTAAAACATGCTTTCTTCACTTCTAAAAACTATTTTCCTTCATTTATTATTTAAAATGGTTTTAGATTTCTGGGCTTTTGGCTTACTTGGATCAGATGGGGTCCTATAGACTTCATATGGTTCAAGGGCCAGTCACGTGCTCTTTCGGGTCGTGACAAAGTTGGTATCAGAGCGCTAGGTTAATCTTGGTTCGAGTCTAAGTTTGACTATGTGGAGCCTAGGGCGTCTATATATATACGGAAGTTAGGCTTGACCTTACGGAACTTAGACTTAGTCGAGGGGGTATTAGACCCGAACTTTCGTCGCGTAGGATGACCCTTGGTTGATGGAATAAGTGACTAAAGTAGAGTGACGTACCGTGGGTATGTTCCGCGGCATACTAACGATACGCTACTTCGCTTAAGGAGCCTTAGGATGTACATTTCCTTGCACAGTATTATATTCCTTCCTATGATCTATCCTCATCGATACTGGTTATGATTTTGCTGCTATGATTGCACGGGCAGAGTGAGGTACAGCTCGAGTTGCGTCAGCTTGAGTTCGTCACAGACGAGGACTGACCAGGGCGTGATTCCAGAGACTTACGATTGCATTGAGAGGCGTCGTCTTATTGTTTTTTTCGCGCCATGAGCGTTTGACAGATCTCTTTACGAGATTTCTCGGACGTACCGATCGGTACCAGAGGATCAGGCTACTGCTAGGGGCCAGCCAGATGTGATGACCATTGATTTGTCGCTTACTCATGATGATGAGGCACTGTTCAGCATACAGAAGAATGAGCCAGTTGTTGCTGCAAATGACGAGATGTCACCCAGATGATTGGAGCTACTGCAGCATGAGTATATACTTAGAGATATGTTGGAAGGTCGCTAGTCACCCGAGGATGAAAGACTAGGACATGTGGTTCGTTCGCTTACCCCGATGCGAGGTCATCAGATAGATTGCTTCCAGCTAGAGACGACTTCACGCGGAGACGTGGAGAGTCGACAGAGACGATCGAATGTCAGGAGCCCATTTTTCAAGTTTAAAGTATACGGAAAGACATGCAGGCGATTCCATGGACCCTCTAGAAGAATGAAACCCTAACTCGACTTAATGACCGTGTGAAAGCCTTTGAACCTTAGGATTTGCGGCAGTTCCGCGGAG
Source organism: Agapanthus africanus (assembly GCA_030015575.1). Taxonomy (NCBI): domain Eukaryota; kingdom Viridiplantae; phylum Streptophyta; class Magnoliopsida; order Asparagales; family Amaryllidaceae; genus Agapanthus; species Agapanthus africanus. The sequence continues at coordinate 515,556,195 of JASDDO010000014.1, forward strand.
CCATTATTGAGGCTTGGGTTTGCCCTTCTACGGCTGGACCACCGACGCTGTGGCATGTACTCGATACTATTAAACTGTACTCAAGATGTTGATCTTTTGGGGGATTATGAGGTTCTGACGAGTCGATCGAATGATTCGACATCATTCGGATATCATATGATGGGACACATTGCTTGGGAGTCTCCAGATACGAGTATAGCCGTTGGAGCGTCGTCCATGCAGCCATGATGAGATGAGTCCGAATCAGTCAACATTGAGCATAGTGAAGTAAAGAGCTCGCAAGAGATTTCGACGAGATGACGTTCCACTCCGCCTACATCAGAGATGCGATACGCACGCAGAGGTATTATATATGGATATACCTTCCAGAAAGAGGCGAGATGAGTATGCAGCCCTTCCGGAACAAGAATTAGCTTCAGCAATGGACGATGACTTCCGGGCAATTCGGCAGAAAAGAGATATGCGAGAGACTTTGGATGGACCGTAGCCGAGAACGTTGCAGTGCGCAGATAAAGATGTGACGTCAATGTGGACGATGATACAGACAAGAGGGACAAGAGATTCGTGCGAGACGCTGAGAAGCTGTCATTACTTTCTGTCGAGACTGGAGACCTGATATGCTTACAGAGGGTTGGGATGCGACCAATTTCCGAGGGAATGCTGTGCTAAGGACGCTGATGTCCATCGAGCGAAAAGAGATTATGCAGGAGTACCAACCTCCGTACAAACCGGCATAGGCAAGATCGGAAGAGACCATGAGCAGGATTCCTTCCAGGACACTGCTGCATTGACATTTGCATCCAGGATCAAATGTGTCATGTGTATTCAGAGAGCTAGAGGCCGACGCCAGTGACATGCTGCTTTACGAATAGTCGTGATGATTCACCAAGAAATGACCAGGGAAGTGCCAGAACGGAATCGTCCCCGTTAGCACACCTGACAGGGCCGATGAGCCGATGGAGTGCGAGATAGGTAATCCATAGGAAGATAAGGACCCAGAGACATAGGACGCCAGACCGTGAGCAAGAGACAAGTAGATATCTTGCGCTGCTAGCATTGGATGCACCGACACCTTCTCGACTTTGAAGGAGGGACTACCGACGACGGTATTTATGATTTGTGATTTTGTGATTCGATTATCACGAATCCGTCACTTTGGATTTCGGTATTTTGGGCGTTCTGTTTTCATGATTTAGTCTTGATGGCTGAGTTTCATGATATTTGTTTTTATGCACCATGGTTGCACCCACTGGGTATTTATATTTTGCGCATAGTTATTAGGCTTGAGGTATTGATTGTGATTTCATGCCTATTTTATGCCGATGATTTGATTTACGCTTCCAGCATAGTTTTCTTGCACTCTAGTGTTTTGATTTGATTTGTGCACGCTGATGCACATAGTTGTGAGATTTTCCACCGCGGTACACCCGATTTGGATTGGGCCGCATTGTATACCGTCGATTTTGGATTTTCGTGCATGTTGGGCGCATGTTTTGAGATACGATTTTGGTGCACACCAGCTGCCCTAAATCAGGATTCTTTGTGCATGTCAGATGCACCTGACTTGGCTGTCAGGCACACACGTTGCCTATGACAGATGTTCGTGCACACCAGTTGCACCTAGTTGTTGTTTTGTGCACATGTATGGCACATATATGGATTTGTTATCCATGCGCACCAGACGCACGGGGTATTCTTATATACGTCTTAGGATTGATTTTTATGGAGAAGTACTTCTTTATGATATTTTCCATGTGTTTTCATACAGAGCGGGACTGTCAGAGGACAATACCGGCATACTTTTGCATGCATTTACTTAGTTATTTACATATATAGCTTTCATATATACATGTATAATTTTGACGTACATCATACAGGTTTTGTTTTGGATTTGACATTTGTGTCTTTACCATGACTCCGATGATTGCAGGATGCTTGACGGAGTTTCGATTTTTGAGTTATCTGCTCATTACTTATGCGCATGTATTTCGCTATGATGTGATTTATGTATTAATGATTTCGGAGCCCGACAATCTGGGTTTTTACTGAAATGTTTTAGTAATTTGGGGTTTAAATTTAAATTCGGGGACCGAATTTATTTAAGAGGGGAAGATTGTAACATTTCAAAAAAAATAAAATATTATTTTTTGGGAATTTTTATAATTTAATATTATTTTATTGAATATTTTAATATTTTGGTATAATTAAATACAGAAAAATTTGGAAAATTTATGGAAAATTCTAAAAAAGGGTCTTTTATGGAATTAGGTCATTTTTAAGTTTTTATGATTAGTTATATGCTAATTTAGTTTATAATCGCGATTAAAAAAAATCACTAATCGGTTTTTAGCAATTTTGTGCAAAACATGCACATATCTTTTTCTACACTTGTGTTACATTTTTTTTCTTGCCATGGTTTTACTTTGGGGTTACTATTCTAGTGAGAAGGTTTTAGAGAGGAAAGAAAAAGAAAAGGAAAAGATGAAGAGAACATGAGCATTAATGAGGCATGGTGTAATTTGACTTGGATTTCTCTCTCCCTCTCATTTTCCTCCTCTCTCTCTCCCTCTTCATTTTCCCTTAGTGTTTCAGCTGAAGCCTTGCCCTCTTATTCCTCCCCTCTTGAAACCCCAAATCATCTAAAAAACATCACAAAAATCCTATCTTCATTTCACTAAAAAGGTGCACAAGCTCAAGATCTACACATTGGACCAAGAAAACAAGGATTTTGGCCACTAGGGGCAACTCAAGAAAATTCTTGAGTTGCCAAATGAGGTATTTTTCTGGACCATAAAGCTTAGTTTATGCATTTCCTTTACCCCATATTTAGATTGAACCGATATTGTTTGATTTGTGGACTTAAGGAAAATCCTAGTTAGGGCTTGAGGAAATTTTGTGTTGTAATGTGAAATTGAGCTTAGTTGAGGTCATACAAACACCCTAGTGTATGAATTGAGACCCAAACGTGAAGCTTAAACCCAGAATACAGATTTAGAAACCGATATCGGAGAATTTATGAAATCTGTGAAGGTTACATTGAATCTGCATTCACTCCGAGACTCGGAAAATTAAATTGATTGGACAGGGGTATGTGCAGGCATCCAGGAAGCTATCACCAAGACCCTAGCCCCTACTTCCCTTTCCCGGCCGCAAATTAATTCCCTCTGGCCGCAAATTGCGGCCAGACCTGCACCAAATTGGGTCGTTTTGGTTCTGCAGCTCCTACATGTGTAGATTAGGCCCCTGGCATGTTTAGATTTGTCTAATTTGACCTAGGGTGAAATCTGGGACCCCTTTCTCTAGTTGCTGTTTTGATTCTGTTTCTGTATTTCGTATTTTGAATTATGGAATTGTGTATCCGTGTTTTACCTCGACTATTTGGCATTTATACGATGATATCGAGGATTGATTGATGGTTTTGAAGGCGTGCCCATAGGTTCTAACTTATAGGCCCCTTATCGTATCGTTTTGGGTTTCGTGTGCCGTTTTAGCTTTTATTCGGTTTTAATACGCATTTATGATATTTTGACGTGTAAGTACCCCATGAAGACTTCGGGACGACAAGCAAGCACGTGGCGACGTCGACAAATGAAGACGCAAGGTGAGTAGATTATATCTACAGGGGGAAGTCGGGTGGATGGCGTATAGCACCCCCGCAGTCCGTAGTTGATAATGTATATAATATATATAATAGTTATAGTGTGTCGTGGATATTGTGATAGGTGTATTATGGATAGTTTAGGCTTAGAAGTAACCTAGTGTAGTTTATAGTCGCGAACCCTAGAATAGATTTACACCCACACGCACTGTAACATTTCAAAAAAAATATAATAAAATATTATTTTTGGGAATTTTCATAATTTAATACTAATTTTTAATGAATATTTTAATTGTCGGTATAATTAAATACCAATAAATGGGGAAAATTCTGGGGAAAATTTTGGAAATTCTAAAATAGGTTATTTTCTGGAAATATGCCATTTTACCGTTTTGATGATGAATTATATGCTATGTTGGTGTTAATCGCGATTAAAAATCGCTAATTGGATTTTTGGCTTTTTGTGCAAAAATGCGCACATAACATTTTCCACACTTGTCTCATGTTTTGGTCATGGTAACCTAGGGTTGGACCATGTTTAGATGACCATGGTGGGTTAGCCAAGTTTAGGCAACCATGATGGGTTGAACCTTTTGGTTAAGTTAATTGGGTTTAATTAAGGGTTCTAGTTTTTAAATTGGATTAGAGTTGGGGTTGACCTTGTGTAGAGAGAGAGAGAGAGAGGTGGCTAGGGTGTGCCATGATCCCTCTCAATCTTCATTATCCTTTGTGCTCTTTCATACTACCTCTCACTCTCACACATCACACCCTTAAAGAAATTCCAGCAGCAGCAGCTGCTGAATCATTTCATCAGCCAACCCTACCCAGCTACATGACACTATATCAGCACATCAACTGCATCAGCAACCACCCCAGCCCCTAACACCAAGGCCCAATACCTACACACTCACATCAGCACACTTCAGCCCCCCCAAAGCAACCCATCAGAAACATCAGCAATTTAGCAGCAGTAACATCAGTAACATCAGCTGCTGCACAAACATCAGCCCAATTTTCATCACATCAGCTGCAACACCATCAGCCCATATCAGCACATCAGCAGCTACATCCCTCACAACTCACACCACACCATCATAAACACACCAACACAACACCAATAAAACAGTATCAACACATTTTCTGCCATATTTTTATCAGCCACAGCAGCAGCAACTTTATTCCAACCAACACCCCACAACACCACCATCAAACCACAACTACAACACTTCATCTCACCACCAAAAACAACCCTAGCCCCTGCAGTAGCTGCTGCAAATAACAACTAAGAAAAAGAGAGAGTAACAAGCAACAGCAGCAGGAAACAGCATCAGCTCCAGGAACAAAGGAAAACAGCTTCAGCAACAGGAGTAACCCAGCAGCAGCAACCCACCCCCTCCTCCTTATTTTCTCTTTCATTCTAGGACCCTTGAGGTATAATCTTGCAACACGACTCCTTTATCATGGTTTCTAGCTGAAATTTAGTGTATATAGTGAGATTAGTGCTAGTTTAGGAAAATTTGAGTGAGACTTGACCAAGTGTTGGTTTTGATGGTTAGTATAGCCTTACTAGGTGTTGTTAAGACCAGTTTAACCAAGGTTTGTTCCAGATTTCACCAAAATACCAGATTTGTTATACTTAGCGTAATTCGGCATTTTTGTCGACTTTGTGGCCTTTCTGGAAACTGCTATCAACCCGGACCTCCTAAAATAATTTTGACTTGGCAGTGAGATATGCAGGTAGATAGGAACCAACACCCAAAACCCTAGACCCCACCTCAAATCCCCGGCCGCAGATATATTCCCCCGGGCCGCAATTTGACGCCAGAGTAGGGGAAAACCCCCTCGTTTTGCGTGCACAATCCTATTTCATGTAAATTTGGCCCCTGGTATGTCTAGTTTTGACTGATTCCAGTTAGGGTAGAATCTGGGTTGATTTTCATGAGTTGGCGTATGATTTAGGACTTGTTTTCGTATGGGTTTTTGGTATTCGATGATTCGTTCTGTCGGGTGGCGTTTGGACGTCAACGACAGTGGATATTGGCTGCGTTTGCACACGAGGCCACAGGTTTTTACCTATAAGCGTGGCGTGCACCATTTTGGCTTCCGACATGGTTTTTATGTGTTTTAGCGTGTGGTATCCTCGTAGGTACCCCATGTGGCGTCGGAGCGTTGGAGATGCAAATGGAGACATCGGCACCGGCAAGCTTAAAGAAAGGTGAGTAGATTTATATCTACGGGAAGAAGTCGGGTGGATGGCGTATAGCACCCCCGCAGTCCGTGGTGATGTATACGGATGCGTATACACACCAACAAATTATTTATATGTTATTTGGGATAAATGGTGATATTTAGGATGGACATTAGTGTGTTGGATGATTTAGTATCGCGAAACCCTAGAGTAGTGGGTGCACTACACCTACACACACATACATACTTACATACATCTTTACTTCATATGTGGTTATGGGATTCTATATAGATATGTGTTCATGTGGGTATGGGACCACGTGTTCACATGCGGATTTGAGGATGATACTTGGGATTGAGATGAGTCGATGAGAGTTGATCTGAGATTATGATGTCGGTGATTGGTAGGATTCATACTTAATATACATCCTGATATGATAGCGGGTCTTGGATGACGAGGCCATGTGCATAGTGATACATATATTTTAGATGATCGACATGTGATTATGATACGAGATAGGATGTGATATGATATGATATGACGGGATATTTGTTATAGGCCACCTTGGGCGATGTATACTCCTTGGGATGATATGTGATGATGATATCGATTTATATGAGACTGTCGATCAGTAGTCAAATCATAACTATAGTGATGATGTCAGCATTGTACTAGACGTAGGTCAGTACCTAGATTATTAATAGTTGATACAGAGAATTCTCGATGAATGATATGACGAATGTGATATTGACCCATACCCAGATTTGGGGATGCCGTACGACGGATTCACGTACGAGTTATATTTTGGTGTTTGATCCGCCTACTTGATTTGGGAATAACCGATTTTACAGATATGGTATCGGATGTGATATGATCGAGGCGGGATCACCGACTATATATGTATATATATAAGTATCGACTCAGAGGTTAGGCTGTTTCCCTTACCTACTGTTAGCTTTAGCTCAGCCTTATAGTGGTGTATCTATATGACTCTTATGACATTAGATGCAGTTTAGCTATCTTGGTGTTTAGCATTCAGCTCCCGCATATTATTGTTGTTACTCTACATCGCATACTTATTGTGATTCATATTCCATTATTGATATCATGCTGTTAGGACACCAGCACCATTACCGATGATGCGTATGTTCCACATACACTTACTTGCCAGCTCACACACATATTCATCGGTAATTGCCATGTCACTACACAGTAGTATTATTGCATCAGGATATGACCCTTGTATGTGCATACTATTATTCCATGTTGCATGATATACTTTTATACTTGCATTTCATTTATATGCCACATACATCATACTTCCTGATTATACTCATTGAGATATGTTGTTTCTATGATATTTCTGGATTTGGGAACCGTGGATATTTCAAAGAGATTATGTAAATATTTTAAAAACCCGGTTACCCTTGATATGATATTTCAGTGCGTCCACCATGTGTTTTCTCGGTGCTGAGAGCGATATATGAAACCCAAATCGAGGAGGCGGATGAGACCGATTGCGGGTACATGGTGGACCCGGTGTGGTACCCCGGGGCAAGAAGATCACAGGAGATGGCATTAAGCCTGGCAGGGGAGCACTACCGACCGGTGATATTACCCGACACGTCGGATATCCAGAGGATACCGTCGTAGTCATGAGATGGATGGTAGGGGCCGATCTGGACTGACGGCGCCCTGGACATTATGATTGAGACTTGAGATTTGAGATATTGAGGTACAGAGATTGTGATACAGGGATATCGAGATATTGGGATTTATGTTTTGTGCCGATGCTGGGCACAGATTTCATGATATTTTTCCATGATTTTGACTCTATCCTCATATTTACATGCATGATGCTTATTGTCATTGGGTGACACGTGGACGGGATCCACCTATTTACTGACATGGATCATATACAGACTTGATTTCATTGTTCATACTTTTCATGCATTCATACATCATTCATATGATACATTGCTACCTGATGCACTGACACAGGCACATGGGATTACACCTGGGTTAGATATTTACCCTAGTCGTTGTTATAGAATGCTGGTTATTTATATTTGAGGATTATATATATCAATCGTATGACTTAGGATTGCGATTTCTGTTCGTAGATCTTTTTCTACTGACGAGTTGGCAACTCACCCCCGTTGTGCCCCAGTTTCTTGCAGGTGTTGCGGTACGGATTTCATTACGGCTTTGCGGGCACAGCTTCTTTCAGGTGACTTGCTAGTAGGTAGGTTATTGTATCGTACCCATCATTATACATTGTATATTATATTTCAGTTGTATCTAGAAGTTCCATCAACCAAACATGTATTTATTTGAGATAGAGACCAATGATGTTTATTCTTTCGACCTTAGAGTCGCATGTTATATTTCTCTAGGTTTCTTGCTGGTTGAGTTTCCTTTTCTGTTGTGATCCTCGCCTTTAGGCGTTGTATATTATGTTGCTACTGGTTGTTTTGATATGGTTCTTCCTATTCTCTACTACTTTTCTTGGTTTGGATTTCTGGGCTCGGCTTACTTAGAATACGTACGCCTCGAGACGTTCGTAGTCTAGGTGCCGATCATGTTCCGTACTTTCGGGGTGTGACAAAGTTGGTATCAGAGCGTTAGGTTTTACCTTCAGAGCGTAGGATGACCCTTGGTTGATAGAATAGGTGACTAAAGTAGAGTTACGTACCGTTGGTATGTTCCCCGGCATAGTTACGACACGCCACTCCACTTAAGAAACCTTAGGATGTACATTTCTTTGCTCAGTATCATATTCATTCCTGATCTAGCCTCATCGGTACCGGTCATGGTTTTGCTTCCACAATTACGGGCAGGGAGAGCTACGGCTAAGAGTTGCGGTCAGAGCGAGCTCGTCACGAACGAGGACTGACCAGGGCGTGATTCTGGCGACACACGATTGTAGAGATGTGTCCTTTAATTGTGTTTTCGCGCCACGAGCGCTGATGGATCACTGTATGAGATTACTCAGATGTGCGGATTGGCACCAGAGGAATGAACCATTGACAGAGGCCAGCCAGATTTTGATGACCGTTGGTGTTTTGCTTATTCATGATGATTAAAGCACCGTTCAGCGTGCAGGCGAGTGAGCCAGTTATTGCGGTGAACGACGAGATATCGCCCCAGATGTTGGAGCTATTGCAGTACGAGATTGTACTAAGAGATAATAGAAGGTCGCTAATCACCGAGGATGAATGACTAGTACATGTGGATCGTTCGCTATCCCGATGTGTGGTCACCAGATGGATTGATTCTAGCTAGAGATGACTTCACGCGGTGACGTTGAGAGTCGACAGAGACGATCGAATGTCAGAAACCTATTATTCCAAGTTTAAAGTATTCGGAAAGACATGCATGCAATTATATGGTCCCTCTAGAAGAATGAAATCCTAACTCGACTTAATGACCGTGTGAAAGCCTTTGAACCTTAGGGTTTGCGGCAGTTCTGCGGCGCCATTAGTGAGGCTTGGGTTTGCCCTTCTACGGCTGGACCACCGATGCTGTGGTATGTACTCAATACTATTATACTGTACCCGAGATTTTGAGCTCTTGGGGGATTATGAGGTTTTGACGAATCGATCGGATGGCTCGACTTAATTCGGATGCTAGGTGGTAAGATGCATTTCTTGGGAGACTCCAGATACGAGGATAGCCGTTGGAGCTCAGTCCATGCAGCCACGACGAGACGAGTCCGAAGCAGTCGACATTAGAGAAAGTGGAGTAAGAGGTTCGTACCAGATCTGGACGAGATGACGTTCCACTTCGCCGACATCAGAGATGCGATTCGCCTGCCTAGGCAGAATACTGGATATACCTTCCAGGAGGATTCACGATGAGTATGCAGCCGTTCCGGAGCAAGCAACAGATATAGTAAAGGACGATGATTTCTGGACAATTGGCAGAGATGAGACTAGGAAGAGACCTTGAGCAGGAATCCTTCCAGGACACTGCTGCAATGATATTTACACCCAGGATCAGATGGGTCACGTGCATTCTGAGAGCCAGAGGCCGACGCCAGTGACTTGCTGCTTTACGAGTGGTCGCGATGATTGACCGAGAGATGACCAGAGAAGTGCCAGAACGGAATCGTCCCCGTTAGCACATCTGACATGGCCGATGAGCTGATGGATCGAGAGATTAGTAATCCACAGAGAAGACTTGGACCCAGGAGTGGTCATGTTACGCACACCAGCAGGCCAGAGTTCAGGATCGTCGATGAGATATGCTATGAGTGACCACGACAGTTGGCCAGAGATTCTTGGAGGATGCGCTTGAGCGGGACTATTCCGCCATACTTGTTTTGGTATTTTGAGCAGTTATTCACATGATTTGGTTTTGATGATTGGGTTTCATGATATGTGTTTTCATGCACCATGGTTGTACTTACTGAGTATTTACGATTTTTGCACAGTTGTTGCACTTGATATCGTTTTCGTGCCTTGGTTTCACATGTTTGTGATTTTATGGGGTTTAGACATTTGAGATGATTTTGTACGTATGCACGCACACGATTTGGTTTTTGCACTCGGTATAGTTCACATATGCTTGCAGTGCAGAGATTAGCATTTTGTGCATTTAGTTGCACTGGATTTCGATTTCGATGGTGATGTTCGATATTTGTTTGTGTACTTTATGCACCTGATTGGATTTTGCGCGTGTTCGACGCTTGATATTGGATTTCATGATTTCGTGCATGATGGATGCACCGGATTTGGATTTTTGCGCATGTTGGGCGCATGTTATGAGATGCGATTTGGTGCACACCAGATGCACTAAATCGGGATTTTTCGTGCATGTCAGATGCACCTGATTTTGCTGTCAGGCACACACGTTGCCTATGACAGATTTTTCATGCACACCCGTTGCACCTTGATATCGTTTTTGTGCACCTACTTGGCACATGTATGGATTTTGATTTCCGTGCGCACCGGACGCACAGGGCTTTCCTATCCACTTTTGGGACTGATTTCTTATGGAACAGTATATTTTTTGCGTTGATGTGATTTGTTTTCGTACTGAGCAGGACTGGTCAGATGACAGTGCTTGGATATATTTTGCATGGACAGATAGATTTCAAAGGGATTTCCGATAGCGAGCTATAGTCTCATTATTTACATACTTGTCCAATACGACTTGAAACGTTTAAAACGAGGGAACCCTTCTAAATTATTTTCAAAACAGCGGGACATGCATATTAAACAAAAGATATATACATATATGATTATTTTCTTATAGAGACGTCCGCCACTATGCAGTGCTATGCGCATTGTACATCGACTTTAAAGAAATTTGGCATGCATTCCCTTCAGATATTTACATGTACGGATTTGGTATTTACATGTATAGTTCCGATTTCTAGCATATCGGTTTTTGCCTTGGATTTGGCATTCGTGTTTTCACCTTGACTCCGATGATTGCGGAATGCTTGACGGAGTTGTGATTTTGAGTTATCTGCTCGTTACTCATGCGCATGTATTGCGCTATGATGCCTTTTATGTCTTGATGATTTCGGAGCCCCGTTGGTTTGGACATTTTATTGAAATGTTTTAAATTCGGGGGTTTAAATTTAAATTCGGGGACCGAATTTCTTTAAAGGGGGAAGACTGTAACATTTCAAAAAAAATATAATAAAATATTATTTTTGGGAATTTTCATAATTTAATATTAATTTTTAATGAATATTTTAATAGTCGGTATAATTAAATACCAATAAATTGGGAAAATTCTGGGGGAAATTTTGGAAATTCTAAAATAGGTTATTTTCTGGAAATATGCCATTTTACCGTTTTGATGATGAATTATATGCTATGTTGGTGTTAATCGCGATTAAAAATCGCTAATTGGATTTTTTGCTTTTTGTGCAAAAATGCGCACATAACATTTTCCACACTTGTTTCATGTTTTGGTCATAGTAGCCTAGGGTTGGACCATGTTTAGATGACCATAGTGGGTTAGCCAAGATTAGGCAACCATGATGGGTTGAACCTTCTGGTTAAGTTAATTGGGTTTAATTAAGGGTTCTAGTTTTTAAATTGGATTAGAGTTGGGGTTGACCTTGTGTAGAGAGAAAGAGAGAGGTGGCTAGGGTGTGCCATGATCCCTCTCAATCTTCATTATCCTTTGTGCTCTTTCATACTACCTCTCACTCTCACACATCACACCCTTAAAGAAATTCCAGCAGCAGCAGCTGCTGAATCATTTCATCAGCCAACCCTACCCAGCTACATGACACCATATCAGCACATCAGATGCATCAGCAACCACCCCAGCCCCTAACACCATGGCCCAATACCTACACACTCACATCAGCACAATTCAGCCCCCCCAAAGCAACCCATCAGAAACATCAGCAATTTAGCAGCAGTAACATCAGTAACATCAGCTGCTGCACAAACATCAGCCCAATTTTCATCACATCAGCTGCAACACCATCAGCCCATATCAGCACATCAGCAGCTACATCCCTCACAACTCACACTACACCATCATAAACACACCAACACAACACCAATAAAACAGTATCAACACATTTTCAGCCATATTTTTATCAGCCACAGCAGCAACAACTTTATTCCAACCAACACCCCACAACACCACCATCAAACCACAACTACAACACTTCATCTCACCACCAAAAACAACCCCAGCCCCTGCAGTAGCTGCTGCAAACAACAACTAAGAAAAAGAGAGAGTAACAAGCAGCAGCAGCAGGAAACAACATCAGCTCCAGGAATAAAGGAAAACAGCTTCAGCAACAGGAGTAACCTAGCAGCAGCAACCCACTTCCCACCTCCTCCTCCTTCCTTTCTCTTTCATTCTAGGACCCTTGAGGTATAATCTTGCAACCCGACTCCTTTATCATGGTTTCTAGCTGAAATTTAGTGTTTATAGTGAGATTAGTGCTAGTTTAGGAAAATTTGAGTGAAACTTGACCAAGTGTTGGTTTTGATGGTTAGTATAGCCTTACAAGGTGTTGTTAAGACCAGTTTAACCAAGGTTTGTTCCAGATTTCACCAAAATACCAGATTTTTTATACTTAGCGTAATTTAGGATTTTTGTCGACTTTGTGGCCTTTCTGGAAACTGCTGTCAACCCGGACCTCCTAAAATAATTTTGACTTGGCAGTGAGATATGCAGGTAGATAGGAACCAACACCCAAAACCCTAGACCCCACCTCAAATCCCCGACCGCAGATATATTCCCCCCGGCCGCAATTTGCGGCCAGAGTAGGGGAAAACCCCCTCGTTTTGCGTGCACAACCCTATTTCATGTAAACTTGGCCCGTGGTATGTCTAGTTTTGACTGATTCCAGTTAGGGTAGAATCTGGGTTGATTTTCATGAGTTGGCGTATGATTTACGACTTGTTTTCGTATGGGTTTTTGGTATTCGATGATTCGTTCGGTCGGGTGGCGTTTGGACGTCAACAACAGTGGATATTGGCTGCGTTTGCACACGAGGCCACAGGTTTTTACCTATGGGCGTGGCGTGCACCATTTTGGCTTCCGACGTGGTTTTTATGTGTTTTAGCGTATGAATCCTTGTAGGTACCCCACGTGGCGTCGGAGCGTTGGAGATGCAAATGGAGACATCGGCACCGGCACGCTTAAAGAAAGGTGAGTAGATTTATATTTATGGGGAGAAGTCGGGTGGATGGCGTATAGCACCCCCGCAGTCCGTGGTGATGTATACGGATGCGTATACACACCAACAAATTATTTATATGTTATTTAGGATAAATGGTGATATTTAGGATGGACATTAGTATGTTGGTTGATTTAGTATCGCGAAACCCTAGAGTAGTGGGTGCACTACACCTACACAAACATACATACATACATCTTTACTTCATATGTGCTTATGGGATTCTATATAGATATGTGTTCATATGGGTATGGGACCACGTGTTCACATACGGATTTGAGGATGATACTTGGGATTGAGATGAGTCGATGAGAGTTGATCTGAGATTATGATGTCGGTGATTGGCAGGATTCGTACTTGATATACGTCCTGATATGATAGCGGGTCTTAGATGACGAGGCCATGTGCATAGTGATACATATATTCAAGACGATCGACATGTGATTATGATACGAGATAGGATGTGGTATGATATGATATGACGGGATATTTGTGATAGGCCGCCTTGGGCGATGTATACTCCTTGTGATGATATGTGATGATGATATCGATTTATACAAGACAGTCGATCAGTAGTCAAATCATAACTATAGTGCTGATATCAGAATTGTACTAGACGTAGGTCAGTACCTAGATTATTAATAGTTGATATAGAGAATACTCGATGAATGATATGACGAATGTGATATTGACCCGTACCCAGATTTGGGGTGCCGCACGACGGATTCACATACGAGTTATATTTTGGTGTTTGATCCGCCTACTTGACTTGGGAATAACCGATTATAGAGATATGGTATCAGATGTGATATGATCGAGGCGGGATCACCGACTATATATGTATATATATAAGTATCGACTCAGAGGTTAGGCGGTTTCCCTTACCTACTGTTAGCTTTAGCTCAGCCTTATAGTGGTGTAGCTATATGACTCTTATGACATTAGATGCAGTTTAGCTATCTTGGTGTTTAGCATTCAGCTCCCGCATATTATTGTTGGTACTCTGCATCGCATACTTATTGTGATTCATATTCCATTATTGATATCATGCTGTTAGGACACCAGCACCATTACCGATAATGCGTATGTTCCACATACACTTACTTGCCAGCTCACACACATATTCATCCGTAATTGCCATGTCACTACACAGTAGTATTATTGCATCAGGATATGACCCTTGTATGTGCATACTATTATTCCATGTTGCATGATATACTGTTATACTTGCATTTCATTTATATGTCACATACATCATACTTCCTGATTATACTCATTGAGATATGTTGTTTCTATGATATTTCTGGATTTGGGAACCGTGGATATTTCAAAGAGATTATGTAAACGTTTTAAAAACCCGGTTACCCTTGATATGATATTTCAGTGCGTCCACCATGTGTTTTCTCGGTGCTGAGAGCGACATGCGAAACCCGAATCGAGGAGGCGGATGAGACCGATTGTGGGTACATGGTAGACCCGGTACGGTACCCCGGGGCAAGAAGATCGCAGGAGATGGCGTTGAGCCTGGCAGGGGAGCACTACCGACCGGTGATATTACCCGACGCGTCGGATATCCCGAGGATACTGTCATAGTCATGAGATGGATGGTAGGGGCTGATCTAGACTGACGGCGTCCTGGACATTATGATTGAGAATTGAGATTTGAGATATTGAGGTACAGAGATTATGATACAGGGATATCGAGATATTTGGATTTATGTTCTGTGCCGATGCTGGGCACAGATTTCATGATGTTTTTCCATGATTTTGACTCTATCCTCATATTTACATGCATGATGCTTATTGTCATTGGGTGACACGTGGACGGGATCCACCTATTTACTGACATGGATCACATACAGACTTGATTTCATTGAACATACTTTTCATGCATTCATACATCATTCATGTTAGTTATATGTATGCCCTAGAGGCCATTACTGTACATAGGATATATATTGTAGTGGATGCTGGGACATATATAGGGAGGACTTTCTTGCTCAACATGATAGTATGCTATCTGGTTGCTCTTTACCTTAACGTGTACACAGATTGTCTCTCTATTACATGTTGGTAAAGCCCTTAAGATGTGTACTTGACTACCAGGACTATGATGCGGATCATACTAGTGGGGACATGGTAGTCCATAAGTACATCCTTCAAAGTCCCTAGTCGTGGGTGTATCGAGACGGGGCATCGATAAACCAGAGTAGACTAGCGTATACCTTCTCGACCCATACAGCTGGGCGATGGATGATCCCATATCCATTGGTGTTTGACATCAGAGATGATATACGGGTGCTCAGTAGAGACTGGGTACACTGGACGGACTCGCCGAGAACTCCCAGATGGTATTATACCTTACGTCAGATGGCAGTTCTCAGGTGACACTGGTACAGAGTAGTCTGTTGACCCGAGATCGTCATAGAGTCTTGTGTGGTTCCCACTATGCTTTGATTTCCATCTTACCACGTCCAAGAGGGTGTGCAAAACGGTGGTTTTTGGGTACAGTCCCGAGTCACATGGAGGCAATGAGCGATAGGAGGGGATTCGTCTCTCCCGGTATAGGGAGTTGATGTTGCACTTTGTTCGATTGGCTATAACAGGAAGTCCCTGGCCAGGGCTGATCAGAGAATTGCTGGTAAGTGTTACCAGTAGTTTCTCGACCCGTTATGAGCCTCATATCGACACGACTTATCGAGCTATTGGGGTCTGACGTTTACCACCCCTAGTCAAGATATACGACATATCAGACGATCAGACCGGACTGTACGGTAGTGTTACTGGTTGGATTCACTAGAGTGTGAGCGGGCTTGCTCGTCGATCTTCTGATCGCTCAATACCCGGGTGGCCGTTACGTTTAGCAGACCGCTTGCGGCTTGTGGGTGTTTGATATGATCATCACCTGCTGCCGGCGTATTGACGAGTCTTTAGAGTCTTACACAGAAACTCTAAAGACTCGTCAATACGCCGGCAGTAGGTGATGATCATATCAAACACCCACAAGCCGCAAGCGGTCTGCTAAACATAACGGCCACCCGGGTATTGAGCGATCAGAAGATCGACGAGCAAGCCCGCTCACACTCTAGTGAATCCAACCAGTAACACTACCGTACAGTCCGGTCTGATCGTCTGATATGTCGCATATCTTGCCTAGGGGTGGTAAACGTCAGACACCAATAGCTCGATAAGTCGTGTCGATATGAGGCTCATAACGGGTCGAGAAACTACTGGTAACACTTACCAGTAATTCTCTGATCAGCCCTGGCCAGGGACTTCCTGTTATAGCCAATCGAACACAGTGCAACATCAACTCCCTATACCGGGAGAGACGAATCCCCTCCTATCGCTCATTGCCTCCATGTGACTCGGGACTATACCCAAAAACCACCGTTTTGCACGCCCTCTTGGACGTGGTAAGATGGAAATCAAAGCACAGTGGGAACCACACAAGACTCTATGACGATCTCGGGTCAACAGACTACTCTGTACCAGTGTCACCTGAGAACTGCCATCTGACGTAAGGTATAATACCATCTGGGAGTTCTCGACGAGTCCGTCCAGTGTACCCAGTCTCTACTGAGCACCCGTATATCATCTCTGAGGTCAAACACCAATGGATATGGGATCTTCCATCGCCTATCTGTATGGGTCGAGAAGGTATACGCTAGTCTACTCTGGTATATCGATGCCCCGTCTCGATACACCCACGACTAGGGACTTTGAAAGATGTACTTATGGACTACCATGTCCCCACTAGTATGATCTGCATCATAGTCCAGGTAGTCAAGTACACATCCTAAGGGCTTTACCAACATGTAATAGAGAGACAATCTGTGTACACGTTAAGGTAAAGAGCAACCAGATAGCATACTATCATGTTGAGCAAGAAAGTCCTCCCTATATATGTCCCAGCATCCACTACAATATACATCCTATGTACAGTAATGGCCTCTAGGGCATACATATAACTAACAATCTCCCACTTGCACTAGGGCCATCTGTAGCAGTGGTTGAAGTATCTCATACTCAACCATCCCATAATAGTCTCTCTCTGGGAATAGGCCTTCATGAGTGGATCCGCAGTGTTGTCCTCTAAGTCTGCTCTCCTAACCTCGATCACCCTGGAGATCAACTATCTCCATGATCAGGTGACACTGCCTTAGAATATGTCTGGATCACTGATGGGACGGGGGTTCCTGGCATAAGCCACATCTCCATTGTCACACAATGGTAGGAACTAAGTTCATCTCATGAACTAATATATATCCAAACAGCCTCTTTGGTAGCATCTTAAGTAGCGATGTATCCAGCCTTTATCGTCTAGTATGCCACGGTATCTAGCTTGGAACTCTTCCAACATACCGTCCCTTTACTGAGGGTAAAGACAATGCCTGCGACTGACATTCAGTCGTCTTTATCACCCTGGAACACTTCCAGTGATTCTTCCCAGGATCGATTGATACCATCTCACTACAACTAGTGAGAATCCTAACATACAATTAAATCTATCTCATAGATCCAAAACTCAGGATTTAGTAGGTATCACTTTGATCCTATGTGGAGAATCATTGTGATAAGCGGAGATTGATCGAGCGTAGCATAGGAAACTCCTTCCCTATCAAGAGTATGTCATCCACGTACTCTACGAGGATCACTACCATACTCCCTACTACCTTTTTGTTTATACAAGGTTCATCTACCATTTTGATGATGTCAAACTCTTTGACTAATCCATCAAAACAGATGTTCCAACTCCGCGATGCCTGCTTTATCAGATAAAGCATCTTGCTCACGTTTCCGCTGCTCCCACTGTCTACGAGGCCCTCTGGCTGTGTACTTATAGACACACTCTTCTAAAACATCATTTAGAAAAGGAGTCATGGAACCCAACCGCCAGATATCGTAGTCATGGTATGTAGCCGTGACAAGTAGGATCTGGATGGACTTAAGCATAGGTACTGGAAAAGGTTTCATCATTATCCACGCCTGGTCAATGACGAAAACCTTTAACAAGTCTAGCTTTGAAAGTCTCAACTTTTCCATTTACACCAAGTAATCTTCTCAAGATATACTTGCTCCTGATGGGGATATAGCAACCAATGTCCATACTTTGTTGGTGTATAAGGATTCCATCTCAGATCGATAAGCATCCAGCCATTCTTACAGAGTCTTACTCCGGATGGCCAGCTCGAAGCTAGTTGGGTCATCATCTCATGATGCAATCCTCGCTCCCACTGTCATAGAGAAACCGAAGTATCTCTCAGGTGGGTGAGGAACCCTACTAGATCGGCAGAGAGGCTGAGGTTCATTAGAATCTACTGAATCCTTTGGTTCTGTCAAATCATCAGCTGCAGTTTGTATAGCTGGAACATTTCCAGTTGTACATAACAGACGTTGCCTCGAGCTTGTCCGGATTTTGCTTTTAGACATTGGCCGGACAACCCCAAATCTTAACTGACTTAAGAGATGGGCTCTTCCCTTTCCATATCACATATGAAGTGGTAGGCTACGGATTTTGCTTTTAGACATTGGCCCTATTCAATAGGTATGCAGCTTCTCAAGCGCATAACTCCCATAAGGAAATAGGTAACTCAGTAGTACTCATCATAGAGAACACCTTATCATATAGGGTGTGATTGCTCCGCCCCGATATACAATCGTGCTATGGTGTATACGGAGGAGTAATGCTGAGAGAGAATCTCATTCTCCTTTAGAATAGTCCAGGAATTCCATGCACAAGTATTCTCCTCCCTGATCTCATCATAGGACATAATACTTATACCCGTATTTTGGTTCTCTACTTCTAACTTATATTCTGTGAATATCTCAAAAAATTCGGACTTGTGTTTCAACAGGAACATAGGTCTGAATCTCGAAAGATTATCAGAGAATGTAATGAAGTATAAAGAACCAGTCCTGGCATGTATAGACAGGAGACCTTACATACATCATCATGTATCAGTCCCAAGAGTTCACTAACTCTTTCTCTGTTTCCAATAAACAGAGCTATGGTCATCTTATCTTTGTGACATGACTGGCGAGTTTCACAAGATGTAAATTCAAACTGATTTAAATAAGCATCTATATGTAACTCTAGCTAGTCAGGTCACATTGATCTGACCTAGTCTACAATACCTCAAGAAGAATTCGTTCATTTCTGAACTCTTCCTCTTGTGTGTGTTCTATATACTAAGAACTGTAGTTTGATTTAGAACATTAATGCTTTTAGATAACGTGCCTGATCCGATCAACTTTTGATATAGGAAATGTTCAAAACATTATCCAACAATACAAAATTTTATCATTTCTTTACTAATAAAGAGAGTGATATGATTTTGTATATCAGGTTCGGTATCTAATAACATTCGTTCAGAATCAATGTATTGGTAATACAGGGTGACTGTGACCGACAGACTTGGCTGCAACTCTTGCCCCGTTTTCTGCCTCATGAAACTTATCACCCGTTCTCAGTTCTTTACCTATCTGTAGCCCATGTAACAGATTACATATGCGGGATCCTGATCCGGTATCATATACCCAGGACGTAAAGGACATTTGAGAAACAGTTCTGTATAATGAACACACCCGAAGATGATGCATCATATGCACTTTCCTCGTTTGGGCGGCACGGGAAATCTGGTATTCCCCAATTTCCTGCTCTGTCTTATAACAATTATAAGTTGGAGCGGGACCAACGTTCCCCAGCTCAGTATAACAAGCGGGTTCGGTCAATTATCCGTATTATTATCTTGATTAAGGCGTGACATGGTCGCTATCAGGAGAGAGAGAGAAGAAAACACTCAGCGTGCGCTCTGTCAAGAATAGATTGGTTTTATTTGATCTAATCAGGATGGCTCCCACTGCTTTTTATCAAATCTTCCTTCAAACCCTAAAAAGAAAGACTAGCCGGGATTAATTACACACTACAAGTTCGCCAATCTTTCAGCCAGACCAGTGTCGGTACTTTGAGGGAGGTCCTCCGTGCTTTCGCACGAACCTAATTAATGTAAACCTCGTTTTCCCAGAGGCGTAACCTCGTTAACACCTTTCTAGACACCTACATGATCGGCTAATTGTAATGTGTAAAACTCTCCCAGGAGTAACAATTACTCGCAGCGGGTATCGGGATCCAACTATCTCATAGAAGGTATGCAATCTCATTGCAAATTTCAACACTTGAAATTCCCGATAATATTTTGCCCCTAGCAGCTATATGACCTTAACATAGTCAACAAATCATAAGTGCTAGTGAAGTTCAACCCGTCATTTCCCGATTGAATTAAACCCACCCGCACGACCCTTAACATAGTCAACAAAGTCGCACGACTACCCTAATCCAATCGCATCATATGCTTATACAGATAAGCACTAATTAGCTACCGCACACTACGCCTTAACATAGTCAACAAACGTAGCACGAATACTTACTAGTACTTATCTGAACTGACGGAGGGCTACGACAGGTTTTTCTGAAAACCTATTGCGTAATGAACTTGATATCGTTGTAGGATCGAATGAATTTTGAAATGGAGTGTTTTTTAGGCTTTTCTAGTTTTGCTAAAGGAGTCACTCCCGGTGAAGGGATCGTCGGTCCTTTCCTCGTCGAATGAGGTGCGGGATATATCATATATATCTCTGTGCAAAGCAGAACTCTTAAAAGCAATCAAAAGACAAACCGAGTGTGTAGCATCTGCCAGTTATTGCTAAAGGAGTCACTCCCGGTGAAAGGATCTCGGTCCTTTCCTTATCGAATAAGGTGCAGGATATATCACATATACCGCTGTGCAAAGCAAGAACTGTAGCTACCTGTTTTATTTTGAAATTCGATTCTACAACATCTTAGGTTTCTTTTATTTCATTAATCACATTAATGAAGTCCTATCATTTAAGTACTTAAACATCACAGATAAATACGACGTACGCTTATGCCATCCGCATTCGCCTCGATGTCCCCTCGTGCACCGTTAGGTTAGGTAACTAACGGCAGAGCGGGGCAGGGCTAGCGCGGGTGTAAAACATAAGTTACGCCTATATAATATATCATATATACTATATACTGTATCTATCACAGAACATCATATGATCATATCACAGATATCGCAGCAGAAGAAACATATGAAATATTGGATATACTAGGACGTCCGTGTTTTCAATACGAGCCAGTATAAAACACGGATTCCACGGTCGTGATGAATAGCCAAACCCACACCCCTAGACCCCTATGAGAGCGGCAAGCAACCCTACCAATTATAGAGTTAGGAGACCCGGACTCGACTCCTCGAGTTGGTCTCCTACTGGACTCCAGAACCCGGTTACTTGTGCCCTCCTCCTTGGGTCTATCCTAGTGTGGAAAAGTAAATAATATACATCAACGGTGACAACTTCCGCAACCTGGAAGTGCCCCAATAAAAGAATATTACATACAAGTTTTTACATGAATGAAAATGAAAAACACTCATCTCACATAAAAACCCCCGGCTATTCAAACACGACGATCCAATATAACATATCCAGCAACACATAACATCACATGTCATCAACGTAAGTAAATATGCGCATCCCAATTGTCGTTGACATATAGCAATGAAACCGGCGATATCACATATTACACTTACGGTCACAGAAAAGAAAGTGTAAAACTACAACAGTTGGAATCCGCAACCACCTCAGACATCGCATGCCTGACCAAATGAATTACTTAGACATCGCATGCCTAACCCCGCATTTTAGTCTCAAAATCGAAAACACTTTTCAATATCAAGTCGGGTAATTCAACAAGATTCCCGACATCCTGATCGAATGCTCGTCGCAAACTTCAGTAGACGGTCGCACCCCCGATACCGTCGACGAAGTGCACTAAGGCGGAACACCGCTACCGGGAGCACCCGAATGGATGCTTTCGGCGACGGGGTTCTCCTACAGTCACTTGGTCGGGGCTATGGGGTGAGGCTGTCTATTAAGTTTATCCGGCGAGTATCCGCGTACGCTACGTGATTGCGACGGACTTTTGATCACATCAAAATTCCGTGGCAACCGATCAAGTGAGACTAAACTGCTATGTTTATAACATTCATTCAGTTAACTCATAACTTATTGTGAATTCCAATTATTGTATCACATTCCGGATAAACAGAAAATGTTAAACTTTCCGATCGAACATCGAACACCCAAGTTTTCCCGATACAGATCAACACATGAAACAAGTCTAAAAACATTCAGTTCTTGCCTCAGTACCAACGGTCCAGCCGTAGAAGGGTCAAGCCAACGCCTCACATGTGGCACACCGTACTGCCCCAAACCCGAAGGTTCAAAGGGCAGTTCAAGACGGTCACATAATCGAGTTAAGGTTTGTTGTCTTCTAGAGGGTCCATCGAGTTACTTGCACTACTTAGAACGTCTTTAAACCACGGAAAAATCCAACACTTGGAAATTTACCGACAGGGGAAAAATGGGGTATTTATATCCAGTCGAACTTTTTAACATATTCAAATATTATCCTAAAAGCCAAATAGACAAAGTTTAAATAATCCGATCGATTCATCGAATCCCCAAAACAACCCAGAAAACTCAACTCTTGAGTAAAATATAAAAATTTCCAGAAGACTCGGCAATTTGACACAAGAATTACTGTGCAAGACACCTGGTCTAATTCACCAACATGGCAGTGGAACCGCCGCGAAACCAAGGGTGGGGCCGCGGTTCTGCGACTCATTTGTCGATTCAGAGTCATGTGCTTCACAGTAACTCATAGGATTCCCTGCTGAATTTTTTGGCAATTTTTAATTCACAAAAATCCCTGTTTTTGAAAAAAGTACAGAGAGCATGGGAAAAATAGGGTTTCGGGTTCGATCGGGATTCAAACGTCGTCTAGACTTCGCCTAAGGCTCTAGCTAGGCTCTGATACCACTGTAGGGTTCCTAGGCACACACTAGAGGTCTCACAAGGCATCAACCATGCCATTTTACAAAAATTGCGGTGCCGAGAAACCCTAAGAAGATCGTTGGCTAGAAGTTTAGGCGATAAAGCAAACTAGTTAACACTTAACTACTAGAATACGGAAATACAACCTTTGTAGATCCGGTCCTCCACCTCCATAGCTCCGCAATGAAGTCTCCTCGCTGTCCAAGTCGAACCCCGGGCTCTAGCGTCGGCTTCATCGGAGAATGGACGGGCTAGGTCGTCGACGTCGATGCCGAAGATGATCTACGTCGAGGCATCACTAGATCAAGCTCCAACTTCACCAAGTCAAGAAACTTGTGAAGAAAACACACTCTACTACTTGGCAAGAGGTAGAGGATGAAGAAATAGGAAGTGGGTAGACTTTAGAATTGGATTTCTCACTCATTTTCATCAATCACCATTGATGAAGAAAGGTTTTCTTCAAGTGAAGAAGAAGAAGAAGATGGAAAAGAATATGATAAGTGTTAATTGAAAAAGGAAAAGAAAATCAAACCTTATCATATTCAAACCATGGTTAAGTGTAGAGAATGAATCATGGTTAAATGGAATGGTTAGGGTTAAGCATGAGACAAAATGGTGACTTTGGTCAAATGTTCAAGAAGCTTCAACTAGAATACAAAATTAGCAACCATTTTCTCTTATGCTAATCATTTTCCAAAAATCAATAGATAAATAAATAAGTGAATAAAACAAAACTCTAACCATTATCATGTAACCATGGTTTGATCTTTACACAAAAACCCTAGCAAACATGCATCATCAAACATGATACAATTAAGTGCACAAAAGTATATCACATATACAATGTGTACATCCGAGTGAGAAAATCCATCTTAAGTAAACCGATACTAGTTGATGCAAACTAATATATCAAATATATAATTATGCATTAAATCGTTAAATCAACACTTGATTTAATGATCCGGTCACTTGATCCGATAACCCGGCTATATCGCATATAACCGATCAATGTCACAAATCGCGAGAATTGAATACAGTATCACATACTGGTATCATTCTCGGTCCCGCACACATCTCATATGTGCTCCTATTTCGTTTCGCTTGAGCCAGGAAACCTCTGTGTAGGACTCTAAAGACTCTAAAGACTCGTCAATACGCCGGCAGCAGGTGATGATCATATCAAACACCCACAAGCAGCAAGCGGTCTTCTAAACGTAACGGCCACCCGGGTATTGAGCGATCAGAAGATCGACGAGCAAGCCCGCTCACACTCTAGTGAATCCAACCAGTAACACTACCGTACAGTCCGGTCTGATCGTATGATATGTCGCATATCTTTCCTAGGGGTGGTTAACGTCAGACCCCAATAGCTCGATAAGTCGTGTCGATATGAGGCTCAAAACGGGTCGAGAAACTACTGGTAACACTTACCAGCAATTCTCTGATCAGCCCTGGCCAGGGACTTCCTGTTATAGCCAATCGAACACAGTGCAACATCAACTCCCTATACCGGGAGAGACGAATCCCCTCCTATCGCTCATTGCCTCCATGTGACTCGGGACTGTACCCAAAAACCACCGTTTTGCACGCCCTCTTGGACGTGGTAAGATGGAAATCAAAGCACAGTGGGAACCACACAAGACTCTATGACGATCTCGGGTCAACAGACTACTTTGTACCAGTGTCACCTGAGAACTGCCATCTGACGTAAGGTATAATACTATCTGGGAGTTCTCGGCGAGTCCGTCCAGTGTACCCAGTCTCTACTGAGCACCCGTATATCATCTCTGATGTCAAACACCAATGGATATGGGATCTTCCATCGCCCATCTGTATGGGTCGAGAAGGTATACGCTAGTCTACTCTGGTATATCGATGCCCCGTCTCGATACACCCACGACTAGGGACTTTGAAGGATGTACTTATGGACTACCATGTCCCTACAAGTATGATCAGCATCATAGTCCAGGTAGTCAAGTACACATCCTAAGGGCTTTACCAACATGTAATAGAGAGACAATCTGTGTACACGTTAAGGTAAAGAGCAACCAGATAGCTGTTAGTTATGTATATGCCCTAGAGGCCATTGTTGTACATATGATGTATATTATAATGGATGCTTGGTTATATATAGAGATGACTTTCTTGCTCGTCATGATAGTATGCTATTTGGTTTCACTTTATCTTAACATGTTGACTTGTATTGGTTTACTATTTTACTCTCACATGTTGATAAAGCCCTTAGGACTTGTACTCGACTACTGGGACTATGATGAGATCATACTAGTGGGGCCGCGGTAGTCGATGAGTACATCCTATAACTGTTCCTAGTCGAGGGTATATCGAGACAGGGCATCGATACACCAGAGTAGACTAGCGTATACGCATCTTGACCCATATGATGGGCGATGGATGATCCCATATCCATCGGTGTTAGACATCAGATATGGTGTACGGGTGCTCAGTGGAGACTGGGTACACTGGACAGACTCGCCGAGAACTCCCAGATGGTGATATACCACACGTCAGATGGCAGTTCTCCGGTGACACAGGTACAGGGTAGTCTGTGGACCCGAGATCATCATGGAGTCTTGTGTGATTCCCACTGTGCTTTGATTTCCACCCTACCACGTCCAAGAAGGCGTGCAAAACGGTGGCTTTTGGGTACAGTCCCGAATCACATGGAGGCAATGAGCGATAGGAGGGGATTCGTCTCTCCCGGTATAGGGGGTTGATGTTGTGCTGTGTTCGATTGGCCATAACTGGAAGTCCCTGGCCAGGGCTGATATGGAGATTTACTGGTAAGTGTTACTAGTAGTTTCTCTACCCGTTATGAGCCACACATCGACACGACTTATCGATTACTGGGGTCTGAGGTATACCACCCCTAGACTTGATATGCGACATATCAGACGAACAGACCGGACTGTACGGGAGTGTTACTGGTTGGATTCACAGGAGAACGCACAGGCTAGCTTGTTGATCTTCTGATCTCTCAATACCTGGGTGGCTGTTACGTTTAGCTGACCGCTTGCAGCTTGTGGGTGTTTGATATGATCATCACCTGCTACCGGCGTATTGACGATTCTTTAGAGTCCTACACAGAGGTTTCTTGGCTCAGGCGAAACAGAGTAGTGGCACATATGTGATATGCGCAGGAACGAGAATAATGCGATATGGGATACCGTATTATATTCTCAGGATATTTAGATATGAACCGGGTCATCGGATCAAGTGTTGATTCGATGAATCGGTACATAATATATTAGTCGGTAATATTCGATATAGCCGGATCATCGATTCAAGTGTTGATTCGATGATTTAATGTATAATAATATATATGATATATTGTATTACATTATCTAATATTGGCTCGCTTTATTATTTCATTTTCTCAGTGGATGATACATTGATATATATGCGATATATGTTAATTGTATTATTTTCTTTTGTTGCAAATATATAATATATATGTGATATATATTATTGTGACATGTTGTGATTAATTGTTAAACATGTTTAAGGATGATTAATTGAGATTAGGGTTTAATTTTGGTTAGCTGCTTCATGCACCTTCTAGAAGATTTTTCTTTTGTCATTCTTAAGATCTTTATGGATGACACATTCTTTAACTCAACTAAACCCTAACTCTAGTTATTTCTCTACAAAATCTAGACCACTCATCCTTGACCATGGTTTACAATTCAATCATATGGTTTATATTCTATTCATCACAAAAGGAAAAATGATTATTGATTTTCCATTATCTTCTTCTTCTCTCTTGAAGAAAGCTTGCTAGTTTTTCTTTTAGTGATGAAATAAAATGAGAAAATGATATAAAAAGAAAGCAAAATTACTACTCTCTCATCCTCATCTCATCTAGCCCATGGGATTAGTGTGTTCTTCTCTTTTGAGTGAGAAAGCTTGAGTCGTTGCAACTTCAAGGTAGATCATCGGAGATTTGGAATACTTCGAGCTAGCATGGATTGTTCGAGTCGTGGAGCCTCTCATGAGTCCGGGAGATCGTGGATCGCGGCAAAGGGACTTCTACTCGGAGCTTGTGAAGTGAAGGAGCGGACTACAAAGGTTGTAATCCCTCACACTTAGATAAAAGTTATCTTCTTGCATGTTTAAACCTAATAATCTAGCAAAGATCCCGGCTTTGGGTTGTTCGGCACGTCTAAAATTTAATCCTGGCATGTTTGATGTCTTTTGAACCTTCACAAGAGTGCCTAGGAACCCTACAGTGGTATCAGAGCCAGGTTAGAGCATTAGGCGATGTGTTTACGAAGTTAAAACTCCGATCGAACCCGAAACGACGAAACTTGACCCCTCTCTGGAAATTTTTTAAATTTTGGGATTTTTCTGAATTAAAAATATGTAAAAAAATCAGCAGGGAATTCTAAGAATTACCAAGAAACACGTGCCCACAATTCCATCAACTCAGCGCGGAACCGCGGCAGGAACATGGTTCTCGCGGCGGTTCCGCGGCCGAATTGTAGGATTGGGACACGTGGCTTCATGGTATAGACCGTAGGTACTTGCTGACTATTCTGGGTATTTCTAATCTGTTTCAGGTGTTTAAAATTCTGGTGTTTGTTTTGTAATAGTAGACTCGATCGGAATATTTAAATTCGTATTTCTTTCCGGATATTTAGAAACTGTTAAACTATTTGAACGGATATCATTAACTTACTGTTTCCCGGTACGGCAAATTTTCAAGTGTTGAAATTTATTCGGGTTTAAATCTTTCGGAAAAATTGTACAAGTTAAGCGGTGGACCCTCTAGAAGACAACAAACCTTAACTCGATTATGTGACCGTCTTGAACTGCCTTTTGAACCTTCGGGTTTGGGGCAGTACGGCGTGCCACATGTGAGGCGTTGGCTTGACCCTTCTACGGCTGGATCACCGGTACTGTGACATATTCTGGGATTATTTGAACCCCGCTCAAGTGTTGAGCAGTTTAGGAAATTTTGGGTGTTTGATTATCTGTTCGAAAAGTTTAATACTGTTTATTTATCTGGAATGTGATATAATATGTGGAATTCATAGAGTTAGGCATGAAATACGAAGTATGTGATATTTCAGATTTACGATGTCTAAAGTAATTGTGGATTCCAAATATTGTAGTTTTACACTTTCTTTTCTGTGACCGTAAGTGTAATATGTGATATCGCCGGTTTCGTTGCTATATGTCAACGACAATTGGGATGCGCATATTTACTTACGTTGATGATATGAGATATTATGTGTTGCTGTGATATGTTATATTGGATCGTCGCGTTCTGAATAGCCGGGGGTTTTATGTGAGATGAGGGTTTTTATTTTCATTCATGTAAAATTCATTTGTAATGTAATATTCTTTTATTTGGGGCACTTCCAGGATGCGGTTGCTGTCACCAGTGTATATTATTTACTTTTCCGCATTAGGTAGACCCAAGGTGGGGAGCACAAGTAACCGGGTTCTAGGGTCCAGTGGGAGGCCATCTCGAGGAGTCGAGACCGGGTCTCCTAACCCTAGAATTGGCAGTGTTACTTGCCGCTCTCGTAGGGGTCTTGGGATGTGGGTTTGGCTATTCGTCGCGACCGTGGAATCCGTGTTTTATACAGGCTCGTATTGAAAACACGGACGTCCTAGTATATCCAATATTTCATATATGTTCTTCTGATGCAATGTTCTGTGATGAGATCATATTACTGCCTGAGACGAATGCTTCTACTATATATATATGCTGATATATAAATATTACTGCTTTCGTTTCTTCTGTGATGCTTTGGAAGCATAAGCTGATGGGATTTTTATTAATGAGATTAATAAAAGAAAAGAAACCTAAAGATGTTATAGAATCAAAAACTTTATAAAAAGGGGTAGCTACAGTTTTGCTTTGCACAGCGATATATATGATATATCCTGCACCTTATTCGATGAGGAAAGGACCGAGATCCCTTCACCGGGAGTGACTCCTCTAGCAAAACTGGCAGATGCTACAAAACGCGGTTTGTCTTTTGATTGCTTTAAGTGTTTTGCTTTGCACAGCGGTATATATGATATATCCTGCACCTTATTCGATGAGGAAAGGGTCGACGATCCCTTCACCGGGAGTGGCCCCTTTAGCGAAACTAAGAAAAGCCTCAAAAACACTCCTTTTTCAAAACTTCACTCGATTCTACGGCGATATCATGTTCATTACGCTCAGGGTTTTCTGAAAAACCTGCGTAGCCCTCCGTCATTTCAGATAGATATTATTTAGTATTCGTGCTATGCTTGTTGGCCTGCGTCAAGGCGTAGTGTGCGGTAGCTAACTAATATATATTTGTTTATGCATATGATGCAGATTCGATTAGGGTAGTCGTGCGACTTTGTTGGCCTGCGTCAAGGGTCGTGCGGGTGGGTTTAATTGAATCAAGAAATGACGGGTTGAACTTGACTAGCGCAATATGGTTTGTTGGCCTGCGTCAAGGTCATAGGATGCTAGGGGTAAAAACATTATCAGGAATTTCAAGTGTTGAAATTTGCAATGAGATTGCATACCTCCTATGAGATAGTTGGATCCCGATACCCACTGCGAGTAAGTGTTATTCCTGGGAGAGTTTTACACAAGACAATTAGCCGATCAAGTAGGTGTCTAGGAAAGTGTTAATGGGGTTACACCTCTGGGAAAACGAGGTTTACTTTAATTAGGTCCGTGCGAAAGCACGGGGAACCTCCCTCAAAGTACCGACACTGATCTGGCTGAAAGATTGACGAAATTGTAGGGTGTAATTAATTCCGGCTAATCTTACCTTTTAGGGTTTTAAGGTAGATTTGATAAAACCAGTGGGAGACATCCTGATTAGATAAGATAATAACCAATCTAATCTTGCAATAGCATACGTTAAAAGTGTTTTCTTCTCTCTCTCTCCAGGTAGCGACCATGTCATGCCATAATCAAGATAATAATATGGATGTATTGACTGAACCTGATTATTGTACTGAGCAAGGGAACGTTAGACCCATTCTTTCTTATAAGAGTTATAAGACTGAACAGGAAACAGGAGAATATCTGGATTCTCACGCCGCCCAAAAGAACTTGCATATTGATGCATCTTCTTCGGGTGTGTTTGTTATTGAGAACTGTTTCTCAGTTCACCCTACGTCCTGGGTATTAGATACCGGATTAGGATCCCACATATGCAAACAGTTGCATGGGCTACGTAAAGGTAGAGAACTGGGAAAAGGTGATCATTCCGTTCAAGTAGGGAACGGTGCGAGTATTATAGCCAAAGCAGTTGGCGAATATCACCTTGTATTGCCAAGTCGTAATACACTGATTCTAAATGAGTGCTATTATATACCGAACATGATGTGCAACATTATATCAGTTTCTTTATTGAGTAAAGAGGGATATAATTTTGTAGTACAGGATAATGTTATGAACATATTCCTATATCAAAAGTTGATTGCATCAGGCTCATTACATAATGGCATATTCATTCTAAATCAGAATACAGTCCTGAATATACAAAACACACACAAGAGGAAAAGTTCAGATATGAACGAATCCTACTTGTGGCATTGTAGACTTGGTCATATCAATGCGACACGACTGGCTAAGTTACATAAGGATGGTTATTTGAATCCGTTCGAATTATCATCTTATGATACTTGCCATTCATGTCTCAAAGGAAAAATGACCAAAGCTCGTTTAGTGGACACGGAGAAAGAGTTACCGAACTCTTAGGACCGGTACATAGTGATGTATGCGGTCCAATGTCTACGCATGCCAGGAACGGTTCTTCCTACTTCATTACATTCACTTACGATCTCTCAAGATTCGGATATGTGTTCCTCATGAAACACAAGTCTGAAGCTTTTGAGAAATTCAGAGAATATAAGCATGAAGTAGAGAATCAAACGGGCAAAAGTATTAAGATTCTTCGATCTGATCGAGGAGGTGAATACTTAAGCGGTGAGTTCCTAGATTATCTAAAAGAGAATGGGATTCTCTCTCAGCGTACTCCTCCTTATACACCACAGCACAACGGTGTATCGGAACGAAGGAATCGCACCCTATTAGATATGGTGCGTTCAATGATGAGTACAGCTGAGTTACCTATTTCCTTCTGGGGGTATGCACTGGAGACAGCTGCAGACCTATTGAATATGGTTCCCACCAAATCTGTGCCAACCACTCCATATGAGATATGGAAAGGAAAGAGACCATATCTTAATTATGTTAGGATATGGGGTTGTCCGGCATATGTGAAAACATAAAATCCGGACAAACTCGGCGCAAGGTCTATTCTGCGCAAGTTTATTGGATATCCCAAACATTCGCGCGGGTATATCTTCTACCACACCGAAGAACAAAAGGTGTTTGTTTCTCGGCACGCCACCTTTTTAGAAAAGGAATTTCTTAAAAAAGAAATTAGTGGCTCTATGGTAGAATTGGAAGAAGTTCCAGCAGAACAAACTACAACAGATGATTTAGTGGAACCAGAGGATTCAGTAGTACCCGACGAACCCCAGCCTCTCCGCCGATCTAGTAGGGTTTCTCGTCCACCTGAGAGATACTACGGTTTTCTCATTGATGGTGGAAGCGAAGATTGCATCATGGATGATGATGAACCGACTAGTTTCGAGCAGGCCATCACCAGTGGTGACTCTGTGAAATGGCTGGATGCTATGCGATCCGAGATGGAATCCATGTACACCAACAAAGTATGGACTTTGGAAAATGCTCCTGAAGGGGTAAAACCCATTGGGAGAAAGTGGATCTTTAAAAGGAAATTTGGTGTAGATGGAAAAGTTGAGACTTTCAAATCTAGACTTGTAGCAAAAGGTTTTCGTCAAAGACCAGGTGTGGACTATGACGAAACCTTTTCTCCAGTGGCTATGCTTAAGTCCATCCGGATCTTACTTGCCATTGCTGCATACCATGACTACGAAATCTGGCAAATGGATGTTAAGACCGCCTTTCTAAGCGGTGATTTAGCAGAGAGCGTGTACATGACTCAGCCAGAGGGCTTCGTAGATAGTGGGAGCAGCGGAAAGGTGTGCAAGCTGCTTAAATCCATTTATGGGTTAAAGCAAGCATCGCGGAGTTGGAACATCTGTTTTGATGTTGTAGTCAAAGAGTTTGACTTCATCAAAAATATAGATGAACCTTGTATCTATAAGAAGGTAGCAGAGGGTAAGGTTGTCTTCCTCGTATTGTACGTGGATGACATACTCTTGATAGGAAATGATATTCCTATGCTGCAATCAGTCAAGCTCTTCTTATCACAGAGATTCTCAATGAAAGATCTAGGTGATGCCTCCTGCATATTGGGAATCATGATCTATAGAGATAGATCCAAACGGATACTGGGATTGTCCCAATCCAGGTACATTGACACCATACTAAAGAGGTTTAGTATGGAAGAATCCAAGCGTGGGAACCAACCCACGATCTCTGGACTCACTCTCTCCAAAGAGATGTCTCCCAAGACTGATTTGGAGAGAGCTCGCATGCAAGGGATACCCTATGCTTCGGCAGTAGGCTCTATCATGTATGCGATGCTATATACCAGACCCGATGTAGCATACTCACTAAGTGTAGTGAGTCGGTATCAAGCAGATCCTGGAGAAAGTCACTGGACAGCTGTGAAGAACATTCTCAAGTACTTGCGAAGGACTAAGGAGATGTTCTTGGTGTATGGTAATGGAGAACTCCAGGTGGAGTCCTTTACCGATTCCAGCTTCCAAAGTGATAAGGACGACTCTAAGTCGCATTCGGGTTTTGTTTTTACCCTCAATGGAGGGGCGGTATGTTGGAAGAGTTCTAAACAGGATACCATTGCAGACTCAACGATGGAGGCTGAATACATCGCTGCCAACGATGCTGCCAAAGAGGCTGTCTGGATCAAGAAGTTCATTAGTGAACTTCGTGTGGTTCCATCCATTGAGCATCCAATACCTCTGTATTGTGATAACAATGGAGCTGTGGCTTTAGCCAAGGAACCCAGATCCCATCAAAAGTCCAGACATATTCTGAGGCGGTATCACCTGATCAGGGAGATAGTTGATCGCCGGGAGATCGAGGTCAGGAGAGTAGATACGAAGGACAACACTGCGGATCCATTCACGAAGGCTATTCCCCAGATACAGTTTGAGAGATTATTCGGGATGCTAGGTATGCGATACTACAGCAGCTGGCCTTAGTGCAAGTGGGAGATTGTTAGTTATGTATATGTCCTAGAGACCATTGTTGTACATATGATGTATATTATAATGGATGCTTGGTTATATATAGAGATGACTTTCTTTCTCGTCATGATAGTATGCTATTTGGTTTCACTTTATCTTAACATGTTGACTTGTATTGGTTTACTGTTTTACTCTCACATGTTGATAAAGCCCTTAGGACTTGTACTCGACTACTGGGACTATGATGAGATCATACTAGTGGGGCCGCGGTAGTCGATGAGTACATCCTATAACTGTTCCTAGTCGAGGGTATATCGAGACAGGGCATCGATACACCAGAGTAGACTAGCGTATACGCATCTTGACCCATATGATGGGCGATGCATGATCCCATATCCATCGGTGTTAGACATCAGAGATGGTGTACGGGTGCTCAGTGGAGACTGGGTACACTGGACGGACTCGCCGAGAACTCCCAGATGGTGATATACCACACGTCAGATGGCAGTTCTCCGGTGACACAGGTACAGGGTAGTCTGTGGACCCGAGATCGTCATGGAGTCTTGTGTGATTCTCACTGTGCTTTGATTTCCACCCTACCACGTCCAAGAGGGCGTGCAAAACGGTGGCTTTTGGGTACAGTCCCGAATCACATGGAGGCAATGAGCGATAGGAGGGGATTCGTCTCTTCCGGTATAGGCGGTTGATGTTGTGCTGTGTTCGATTGGCCATAACTGGAAGTCCCTGGCCAGGGCTGATATGGAGATTTACTGGTAAGTGTTACTAGTAGTTTCTCGACCCGTTATGAGCCACACATCGACACGACTTATCGGTTACTGGGGTCTGACGTATACCACCCCTAGACTTGATATGCGACATATCAGACGAACAGACCGGACTGTACGGGAGTGTTACTGGTTGGATTCACAGGAGAACGCATAGGCTAGCTTGTTGATCTTTTGATCGCTCAATACCTGGGTGGCTGTTACGTTTAGCTGACCGCTTGCAGCTTGTGGGTGTTTGATATGATCATCACCTGCTACCGGCGTATTGACGATTCTTTAGAGTCATACACAGAGGTTTCTTGGCTCAGGCGAAACAGAGTAGTGGCACATATATGATATGCGCAGGAACGAGAATAATGCGATATGGGATACCGTATTATATTCTCAGGATATTTAGATATGAACCGGGTCATCGGATCAAGTGTTGATTCGATGAATCGGTACATAATATATTAGTCAGTAATATTCGATATAGCCGGATCATCGATTCAAGTGTTGATTCGATGATTTAATGTATAATAATATATATGATATATTGTATTACATTATCTAATATTGGCTCGCTTTATTATTTCATTTTCTAAGTGGATGATACATTGATATATATGCGATATATGTTAATTGTATTATTTTCTTTTGTTGCAAATATATAACATATATGTGATATATATTATTGTGACATGTTGTGATTAATTGTTAAACATGTTTAAGGATGATTAATTGAGATTAGGGTTTAATTTGGGCTAGTTGCTTCATGCACCTTCTAGAAGATTTTTCTTTTGTCATTCTTAAGATCTTTATGGATGACACATTCTTTAACTCAACTAAACCCTAACTCTAGTTATTTCTCTACAAAATCTAGACCACTCATCCTTGACCATGGTTTACAATTCAATCATATGGTTTATATTCTATTCATCACAAAAGGAAAAATGATTATTGATTTTCCATTATCTTCTTCTTCTCTCTTGAAGAAAGCTTGCTAGTTTTTCTTTTAGTGATGAAATAAAATGAGAAAATGATATAAAAAGAAAGCAAAATTACTACTCTCTCATCCTCATCTCATCTAGCCCATGGGATTAGTGTGTTCTTCTCTTTTGAGTGAGAAAGCTTGAGTCGTTGCAACTTCAAGGTAGATCATCGGAGATTTGGAATACTTCGAGCTAGCATGGATCGTTCGAGTCGTGGAGCCTCTCATGAGTCCGGGAGATCGTGGATTGCGGCAAAGGGACTTCTACTCGGAGCTTGTGAAGTGAAGGAGCGGACTACAAAGGTTTTAATCCCTCACACTTAGATAAAAGTTATCTTCTTGCATGTTTAAACCTAATAATCTAGCAAAGATCCCGGCTTTGGGTTGTTCGGCACGTCTAAAATTTAATCCGGGCATGTTTGATGCCTTTTGAACCTTCACAAGAGTGTCTAGGAACCCTACAATAGCATACTATCATGTTGAGCAAGAAAGCCCTCCCTATATATGTCCCAGCATCCACTACAATATACATCCTATGTACAGTAATGGCCTCTAGGGCATACATATAACTAACAATCTCCCACTTGCACTAGGGCCATCTGTAGCAGTGGTTGAAGTATCTCATACTCAACCATCCCATAATAGTCTCTCTCTGGGAATAGGCCTTCGTGAGTGGATCCGCAGTGTTGTCCTCTGAGTCTGCTCTCCTAACCTCGATCACCCTGGAGATCAACCATCTTCATGATCAGGTGACACTGCCTTAGAATATGTCTGGATCACTGATGGGACGGGGGTTCCTGGCATAAGCCACAATTCCATTGTCACACAATGGTAGGAACTAAGTTCATCTCATGAACTAATATACATCCAAACAGCCTCTTTGGTAGCATCTTAAGTAGCGATGTATCCAGCCTTTATCGTCTAGTATGCCACGGTATTTAGCTTGGAACTCTTCCAACATACCGTCCCTTTACTGAGGGTAAAGACAATGCCTGCGACTGACATTCAGTCGTCTTTATCACCCTGGAACACTTCCAGTGATTCTTCCCAGGATCGATTGATACCATCTCACTATAACTAGTGAGAATCCTAACATTCAATTAAATCTATCTCATAGATCCAAAACTCAGGATTTAGTAGGTATCACTTTGATCCTATGTGGAGAATCATTGTGATAAGCGGAGATTGATCGAGCGTAACATAGGAAACTCCTTCCCTATCAAGAGTATGTCATCCACGTACTCTACGAGGATCACTACCATACTCCCTACTACCTTTTTGTTTATACAAGGTTCATCTACCATTTTGATGATGTCAAACTCTTTGACTAATCCATCAAAACAGATGTTCCAACTCCGCGATGCCTGCTTTATCAGATAAAGCATCTTGCTCACGTTTCCGCTGCTCCCACTGTTTACGAGGCCCTCTGGCTGTGTACTTATAGACACACTCTTCTAAAACATCATTTAGAAAAGGAGTCATGGCACTCAACCGCCAGATATCGTAGTCATGGTATGTAGCCGTGACAAGTAGGATCTGGATGGACTTAAGCATATGTACTGGAAAAGGTTTCATCATTATCCACGCCTGGTCAATGATGAAAACCTTTAACAAGTCTAGCTTTGAAAGTCTCAACTTTTCCATTTACACCAAGTAATCTTCTCAAGATATACTTGCTCCTGATGGGGATTTAACCCTTCAGATATAGCAACCAAAGTCCATACTTTGTTGGTGTATAAGGATTCCATCTCAGATCGATAAGCATCCAGCCATTCTTACAGAGTCTTACTCCGGATGGCCAGCTCGAAGCTAGTTGGGTCATCATCTCATGATGCAATCCTCGCTCCCACTGTCCGAAGTATCTCTCAGGTGGGTGAGGAACCCTACTAGATCGGCGGAGAGGCTGAGGTTCATTAGAATCTACTGAATCCTTTGGTTCTGTCAAATCATCAGCTACAGTTTGTATAGCTGGAACATTTCCAGTTGTACATAACAGACGTTGCCTCGAGCTTGTCCGGATTTTGCTTTTAGACATTGGCCGGACAACCCCAAATCTTAACTGACTTAAGAGATGGGCTCTTCCCTTTCCATATCACATATGAAGTGGTAGGCTACTGATTTGATCGGGACCCTATTCAATAGGTATGCAGCTTCTCAAGCGCATAACTCCCATAAGGAAATAGGTAACTCAGTAGTACTCATCATAGAGCACACCTTATCATATAGGGTGTGATTGCTCCGCCCCGATATACCATCGTGCTATGGTGTATACGGAGGAGTAATGCTGAGAGAGAATCTCATTCTCCTTTAGAATAGTCCAGGAATTCCATGCACAAGTATTCTCCTCCCTGATCTCATCATAGGACATAATACTTATACCCGTATTTTGGTTCTCTACTTCTAACTTATATTCTGTGAATATCTCAAAAAATTCGAACTTGTGTTTCAACAGGAACATAGGTCTGAATCTCGAAAGATTATCAGAGAATGTAATGAAGTATAAAGAACCAGTCCTGGCATGTGTAGACAGGAGACCTTACATACATCATCATGTATCAGTCCCAAGAGTTCACTAACTCTTTCTCTGTTTCCAATAAACAGAGCTATGGTCATCTTATCTTTGTGACATGACTGGCGAGTTTCACAAGATGTAAATTCAAACTGATTTAAATATGCATCTATATGTAACTCTAGCTAGTCGGGTCACATTGTTCTGACCTAGTCTACAATACCTCAAGAAGAATTCGTTCATTTCTGAACTCTTCCTCTTGTGTGAGTTCTATATACTAAGAATTGTAGTTTGATTTAGAACATTAATGCTTTTAGATAACGTGCCTGATCCGATCAACTTTTAGATAACGTGCCTGATCCGAAGGTTCTTCCTATTCTCTACTACTTTTCTTGGTTTGGATTTCTGGGTTCGGCTTACTTAGAATACGTACGCCTCGAGACATTCGTAGTCTAGGTGCCGGTCATGTTCCGTACTTTCGGGACGTGACACGCACACCCTTGCATATTCATTATATGTGTACGGTGTTTGATGATACTGGACGTTATTGGAGATGAGTCGATGATATTGGGCATTGTGTCGCGAGATCGGTGATTTGATATGACTCTTATTTGGGATACGACATGTGATCTCTAGCGGGCCTTTGGACGTGGGTTTACACACGCAGTCATATTGATGGTATGAGTTGTACTAGACTTTGATCAGTACCCCAGATTATGTGATATGATGATGAGGATACCAAATAATTGATGAGCTAATTGTGATATTGACCCGTACCCAGCTATTGGGATGCCTTACGACGATTTACAGTACGATCTTTATATTGATGATAGATCCGCACTCATGACTCGAGAATATCAGACGATATACTGTATCATACGCGATACTATTGAGGCGGGATCACCGACTATTATATATATACATATACATATCGACTCAGATTTAGGTGGTTTCCATACCCCTCCTGATGGACTTGACTTAGTAGATGTTAGACTAGACCCGAGTCATACCTATTACAAAACTAACGAATCGAGAATATCTTAAGGACAAGTAAAGGGATTCTACGGGTATTTTCAAAAGACGTATCTATTCTTAAAAACACCGTAACCCTTATTTTACCAAAACCCCGATTCGTCTTATTCAAATGGCACCATTGCACGACATGTACATATTGGTGTATATTCTTCACTGTTGCATTGATTATTCGATTCCACATTGCATTGAATGTGTTTATTTCTATATTGCAATCATGCTGTTAGGAAACCAGCACCATTATCGATGATGCATATGTTCCACGTACACTTGCTTGCCGGCTCACACACTTCATCATCGATAATTGCCATGTCACTACACAGTAGTATTATTGCATCAGGATATGACCTTGTATGTGCATACTATTATTCTACGTCACATACATCATGCTTTCTGATTATACACATTGAGATATTCGTTTTTATGATGTTTCTGGATTTGGAAACCGTGGATAATTTCAAAGGAGAGTATGTAGTTATTTGAAAAACCCGGTTCCCTTGATATGATATTTGCGCAGCCACCATGAGATTTATCGGTCCTAATTATATACCCCATACGAGGAGTGTGTGCCGTATGAGGGTACATGGTGGGGCTCGGTATGGTTCCCCTCGGCAAGATGATCGATGGATTTTCCCGATTGAGCTTGGAGGTGGGCGAGTACCTACCGGTGATAGTATTTGGACTCGGCGGTTATCGTGGGGATACCGACCGGAGTTTATGCGTATGATATGTCGAAATTCGAGGGTCGAAGCTGGGCATTCGGGTTTCGAGGGGGCATATGATACGTACCTATCAGGGCTAGTCTTGGGGACAGCGCCTGATAGATGAGGATTTATGTGCCAATGCTAGGCGCAGGTTTCATGATGTCTTCCATGATTTTGATTATATCCTCATAATTACATGCATGATGCTTATTGTCATTCGGTGATAGGTGGCGGGATCCACTTATATACAGACATTGATCACATACAGACTTTTATTACATTGATCATACTTCATTTGTATATATAACAGGGTATGATGGCGCTGTTATATATACCCTTACACCAATATTAGTGGAATGGGATGCTAATATATGTGCATTGATATCCATTTTGATACTTCATCATATTTACTTCATGCAGACATACCTTACATTTATGACATGTTATTACCTGAGGCATTGGAACGAGTACGTAGCACTATATACACGATTAGATGTTACGTTGTCATCTTTTCATGCTTCAGACTTGCTCTTTGAGGTTTTTTTTATACTGATAGTTTTGACCTAGGATTATGTCGTGCATTCGGTTTTTGCTTGTAGATATTTTCTATTCACAAGTTGGCAACTCACCCCCGTTGTGCCACAGCTTCTTGCAGGTTTTGCCGTACAGGTTCTATTGCGGCGTTTCCGGCACACTGTTTTCCGTTGCCGGTGATTTGCTTGGTAGGTGGGTTCTTTGCATCAGAACCGTCCTTGTATATGTATTACTCAATGTATCTAGAAATTCCATCAACCAAAACTTGTATAATGTTTCAGACTTAGACACTGGTGATGTATTATTTTGACCTTAGAGTCGCGTGCAGTAGTATTTACGGTTTTCATGTTATTTTGAGTTTCTTTCTGAGTTTTGATCCTCGCCTTTCGGCGTTGTATATTATATTGCTTGCGTGGTTGTGGCCGTCATTTGACGAAGAGCTAGCTCCTACTTGGGGATGCCTTTTATCATTGCATATATCTTATTCTTGTTGTACCCCGTTCGGGCCAGTTTTTACGAAAGAAACTCTGCCGAAATTTTCATAAAAGACTATACATTTTAAAAATACATATTCGGCATAGTTATTTCCAAACCTTTCTTTTAAAACATGCTTTCTTCACTTCTAAAAACTATTTTCCTTCATTTATTATTTAAAATGGTTTTAGATTTCTGGGCTTTTGGCTTACTTGGATCAGATGGGGTCCTATAGACTTCATATAGTTCAAGGGCCAGTCACGTGCTCTTTCGGGTCGTGACAGGTTAGCCATGACATATACTAACCAATGGTTGCATTTCTAACCTAACTCTCCATTCTCTTCATCACTTGATCATCTTCTTCTTCATTTGATTCTAGCTCTCTTGATCTTGAGAAAGTGATGAAATATTGTGAGAAAATAAATCTAAAGTGAGCTCATTTCCTATTTCATCATCCTCTACTACTTGCCATTTAGTTTAGGGTGTTCTCTTCACAAAGTTCATCACCTAGTGATGAGGTAGCTTGGGTTTGAGTCTCCTCAACGTAGATCATCTTCGGCCTCGAAGACTTCGAGCTAGGTTGTTCATTTCTCCAACGGAACCCATAATAGAGTTCGGGAGATCTTTACTCGCAGTGAAGGGATTACTACACGGAGCTTTAGAAGTGAAGGACCGGTCTACAAAGGTTGTATTCCTTGTTCACTACTTGTAATGTTTGATTGCATGTTCATATTGTCTATTCACTCTAGCTTGATCCTAGGTTAGGGTTCTTTAGCACACTAGAATTTTTGAAATTGGCATACTTGATGCATAGAAAACCCAGTAGGTTGCTGAGGAATCCCAACAGTTTGCTTCACTGATTCTCCATTAGTGAAGAGGTAGCTTGAGTTGGAGATTCCTCGACGTAGATCATCTTCGGCCTCGAAGATCTTTAAGCAAGCTTGTTCCTTTCGTCTAGTGGAGCCTAACGAGAGTCCGGGAGACCACCACTTGGAGCTAAGGGACTACTACACGGAGCTTTAAAAGTGAAGGACCGGTCTACAAAGGTTGTATTCCTTGTTCACTTAGAGTAAAGTTGTTTACTTGTATAGTTTACCCTAATTCTCTAGTTAGATCCTTGGATTGGGTTGCTTTGCTCTCTAGAATTTTTAAAATTGCATACCCGATGCCTTATAAAATCCAGTGAGAGTGCTAAGGTACCCAGCAGTGGTATCAGAGCTACTAGGCATTGGATGTCGACCTATGGGGGGTTCTCACTGTATAACAGTGTGGCGAAGCATAGGCACTTACCCCCAGGGTGCCCCGAGACCGAATGGTGTTCCGGCGGGTTGTAGTCCTCGCGAGGGGGCATGCTTAAAAATTAGCTGCTGAGAGACCTGTAGGTGCCACAGAGACCCCATTAGATAGGGTGGCTGCCTGACCAGAAGTGGTATCATAGCCAAGATAGATAATTATACGATGTGTTAGAATTACGAAATCGAAACAACTCCGAAAACTGATATCCGAAACCCTAGTTTCTGTCGAATTTTTTAAAGTCCTATAAAAAAAATTTTAAAAAGTGCAGAAAGCTAGTTATGATGTATCTAGAACACTAGAAAAATTTGAGGCAAAACACAAAAATTTTGGCCGGCCTCATTGCCCAAAAAACCGGCCTCACCTTTTTTCTGTAGCAAAAAATCTTGAAATTTTTGTGGTGTTATGATCTCATAGTTTTAGGGTTTCAGGTTATGTTTGTTTTTGCCAAGATTGCATGTGATGTTATCTTTCTGTAATGGTAATACGAAGTGTTTCGTAGTCGTATTTTAACATCGTTTCGGGTTTCATATTGATATGTGATACAATATTTTGAATCCGCAATAATTAGTTTTGTGAAAAATAGTTAGTGTTCTGTAAATCCAGCGATTTAGTCTCTTTTGATCGGTTGTCATAGGGTTTTGATTCGGATCAAAACTCCATCGCAATCTCGTATAGTACGTGAACGCTCGCTGGGTAACACTACTAGATAGCCACGCCCTATAGCCCCAACCAAGTGACTGTAGGAGAACCTCGTAGCCAAAAGCATCTGTTCGGGTGCTCGCGGCCGCGGTGTTCCGCCTAAGTGCACTTCGTTGACGGCATCGAGGGTGCGGCCATCTACTAAAGTTTCCGATGAGCATTCGATCATTTGTCGAGAATCTTGTTGAATTACCCGACTGGTTATTGAAAAGTGTTTTCAGTTCGATAAAAAAATGCGAGGTTTATAGTGTTAGGCATGAAATCCGGAGTATGTGATATTCCGGGTTTATGATGTCTAAGGTGGTTGCGGATTCTAATTATTATAGTTTTCATTTCTTTTCTGCGGCAGTAAGTGTAATATGTGGTGTATCGCCGGTTTCGTTGCTATACGTCAACGACAATTAGGATACGCATATTTACTTACGTTGATGACATGTGATGCTATGTGTTGCTATGATATATTATATTGGATCGTCGTGTTTGAATAGCCGGGGGTTTTGCGTGAGATGAGAGTTTTTCATTTTCATTCATGTAAAATCTTGTATGTAATATTCTTTTATTAGGACACTTCCGGGTTGAGGATGATGTCACTATTGATGTATATTATTTACTTTTCCGCTTTAGGATAGACCCAAGGCGGGGAGCAAAAGTAA
Source organism: Agapanthus africanus (assembly GCA_030015575.1). Classification (NCBI taxonomy): domain Eukaryota; kingdom Viridiplantae; phylum Streptophyta; class Magnoliopsida; order Asparagales; family Amaryllidaceae; genus Agapanthus; species Agapanthus africanus. The sequence continues at coordinate 515,599,397 of JASDDO010000014.1, forward strand.
CCGGGTTCTAGAGTCCAGTGGGAGGCCATCTCGAGGAGGTCTCCTAACTCTAGAATTGGAGGGGTTTCTTGCCGCTCTCATAGGGGTCTTGGGATGTGGGTTTGTCTATTTATCATGACCGTGGAATCCATGTTTTTTTTCTGGCTTAATTTAAAACACGGACCTCCTAGTATATCCAATATTTCATATGTTGACTTCCGCTGCAATGTTCTGTGATGAGATCATATAACTGCGTGAGACGACTATTTTATATTATATATATGATATATAATAAACGTTGCTTATGTTTTGCATCCGCGCTAGTACTGCCCCCGCTCTGCCGTTAGCTAACTAACCTAACGGTGCATGACGGGACCCCGAGGCAAATGCGGATGGCATAAGTGTGCATTGTATTTTCGTTTCTTCTATGATGCTTAGGAAGCATAAATGATGGGACTTCATTAATGAGATTAACGAAAGGAAAGAAACCTAAAGATGTTGTAGAATCAAATTTTCAAAAATGGGTAGCTCTAGTTTTTCCTTTGCATAGTGGTATTCCTTGATGAATATCCAACACCTCATTCGATGAGGAAAGAGCCGAGATCCCTTCATCGGGAATGACCTCTTTAGCAAAAGCTAGCAGATGCTACACCCACTCGGTTTATTTTGAAAAATTCGATTTTAAAAGCGCAGCTTAAACCACTCCTTTTCAAAATCACTCGATTCTACAACGATATCAAGTTCAATACACAAAAGGTTTTCTTAAAAACCTGGCGTAGCACTCCGTCATTTCAGATAAGTGCTATTTAGTATTCGTACTACGTTTGTTGACCATAGCCAAGGTGTAGTGTGCGGTAGCTAATTAGTGCTTATCTGCAGCATATGATGCGATTGAGTTAAGGTAGTCGTACGGCTTTGTTGACCATAGCGAAGGGTCGTACGGGTGGGTTTAATTCTGTAACGACCGTGAACCTTAGATACGCTTAGCGTATTTACTTCGGAGTAAATACGTAGCGGGCCTCGCCGCGTCCCCTTGCCCGTACACCGGGAAGCGGGGCGTGACAGGTTTTGTTGGCGGCCCATGCAGGTCAGTGCTGTATAGAACCCTCCTATGCAGTTCTGGTCTGCGTGAACAAGCTAAGCAATATAAAACACAAGAACCAGCAACTAAAACATTCTTTACAATTCATACCTCTTGAATCTTATCATTTCATAAACTTTGAATTCCTCCTAACCCGAAATTCCCTCACCTCTTTTACAATCTTACCAAAAACTTCGCATTCTTTAATTCCTTCAAACATTTATCACATTTTTAAACACTCGCACCACCTTATTATTTTTCATACACTGTTAGTACTTTAGTCACCAAACTTTTCTTGAATCTGTTACACTTTCCTTTTATAAATTTCGAGGACGAAATTTTTCTAAGGAGGGTAGATTGTAACGACCGTGAACCTTAGATACGCTTAGCGTATTTACTTCGGAGTAAATACGTAGCGGGCCTCGCCGCGTCCCCTTGCCCGTACACCGGGAAGCGGGGCGTGACAAATTCAATAAGGAAATGACGGGTGGAACTTGACTAGCGCTTATGATTTGTTGACCATAGCTAAGGTCATAAGGTGCTAGGAGCAAAATATTATTGGGAATTTCAAGTGTTGAAATTTGCAATGAGATTGCATACCTTCTATGAGATAGTTGGATCCTGTTACCTACTGCGAGCAAGAGTTACTCCTGGGAGAGTTTTTGCACTTGACAATTAGCTGATCAAGTCGATATCTAGAAAGGTGTTAACGAGGTTACACCCTTGGGAAAATGAGGTTTATTTTAATTAGTTCCGTGCGAAATCATAGGGAACCTCTCTCAAAGTACTGACACTGGCCTGGCTGAAAGATTGGCGAACTTGTATGGTGAAATTAAATCCGGCTAGTCTTGACTTTTAGGGTTTGAAGGAAAATTTGATAAAAACAGTGGGAGCCATCCTGATTAGATAAGGTAATAACTAATCTAATCATGCAAGAGCATACGCTAAAGTGTTTTCTTCTCTCTCCCCCGGTAGCGATCATGACATGCCTTAATCAAGATAATAATATGGATGTATTGACCGAACCCGCTTGTTATACTGGGCTGGGGAACGTTGGTTCTGCTCTATCTTATAATTGTTATAAGTCTGAGTAGGAAATAGGGGAATAACCGGATTCCCACGCCACCCAAACGAGGAATGAGCATATTGATGCATCTTCTTCGGGTGTGTTTGTTACCGAGAACTGTTTCTCAGTACACTATACGTCCTGGGTATTAGATACCGGATCGGGATACCACATATGTAATATGATACATAGGCTAAAGAAAGGTAGTGAAATGAAAATAGGTGATCATTCTGTAAGAGTAGGGAATGGTGCAAATGTTGCAGCCAAAGCAGTTGGCGAATATCATCTTGTATTACCATATGGTAATACATTGATTCTGAAAGAATGTTATTACATACCGAACCTGATATGCAATATTATATCAATTTCTTTATTGAGTTAAGAAGGATATAATTTTGTATTGCAAGATAATGTTATGAACATTTTTCTAAATAAAAAGTTGATTGGATCAGGCTCGTTAAGTAATGGTATATACGTTCTAAATCAAACCACAGTTCTTAACGTACAGAACACACAGAAAAGGAAAAGTTCAGAAATGAATGAGTCCTTCTTGTGGCATTGTAGACTAGGTCATATCAATATGACACGACTAGCTAAGTTACATAAGAACGGATATTTAAACCCGTTTGAATTTACATCATATGAAACTTGCCAATCATGTCTCAAAGTCAAAATGAAAAAAACTCCGTTTACTGGACATGGAGAAAGAGCTACAGAACTCTTGGGACTAATACATAGTGATATATGTGGTCCCATGTCTACACATGCCAGGAATGGTTCCTCATACTTTTTTACATTCACTGGCGATCTCTCAAGATTCGGACATGTGTTCCTGTTGAAACACAAGTCTGAAGCTTTTAAGAAATTCAATGAATATAAGCATGAAGTTGAGAACTAGGCGGGCAAAAGTATTAAAATCCTTCGATCTGATCGAGGAGGAGAATACTTGAGCGCAGAGTTCCTGGATTATCTAAAAGAGAATGGGATTCTCTCTCAGCTTACTGTAACACCTTAGGATGTGTTTAGTGGCTAATTATATTTATATAAATGGTTTTTAATAAAGAGTTTACCAAATTGGGTTTCAAATATTTTTCCAAATTTAATAAATATTTTACTATAATTTTTCTAGACTTACACACACTTGTGCATGTTAACTTGGGTTATTATGAGGTTAAACCATGTTAAACAACCATGGTAGATTAACCCACCATTAGTTAGAAAAATGATTTTAATTAGGGCTATCTTTTTTTTAAAAAAAAAGGGATTTAAATTTACTTTGTGTTGACTTGAGAGAATGAGAGAGAGCAAGCCTATGCTTGCATTTAATAAAGAGAGAGAGAGAGGAAGGGTTGACATTGGGAGATATCATTTTTCCTCTCATTCTTGTGCTCATTTTCTCTCAACCTCTCACTCTCATACTCACACACCCACATTCACAGCAGCAGTAGCAAGCACAGCAGCAGCCCAGCACAGCAGCAGCAGCACAACACAGCAGCAGCAACAGTGACCAGCAGCAACAGCAACAACTTCAGGCAGCTCTAGCAACTGCAGCAGCTCCTTCCATCTACTCCTTCTCCTTCCCCCAGCTTCGTAGGGTCGAGTGTGGGGTATACTTCTCAAACTTACCCCCTAGTTTGCTTAGTTAGTGTAGTTTTGCTTCGATTAGTATAAAAATTGTGTTTTTAGTGCGATATGTGGTAATTAGTGGGAACTTTGATCAGGTGAAGTTTGTATTGGTTAAACTAAGTTTATTGAGTGTTGTTAGGACCATGTTAACCTAGCTTAGCCCCCAATTTCACTAAAATACCACCAGGTTTCTGTTTGATGCAAAATTTACCGTTTTTAAGCAAATTCTAGCTTTCTGCAATCTGCTATCGACCCAGTGAGTTCAGAATAAATCTGAGTTAACTGGAGTATAGTTGTTAGGTGTAGATCCCATATGTAGAACACAACCCCCAGACTCCACTTTTTGGCCGCCGAAATATTGTTTCTGGCCGCAATTTGCGGCCAGATGGGGGGCATGGGGTTTGGGTTTTGCCCTGTAGGTTCCTGTTGCTATACTTAGACTCATGGTATGTGCAATTTTATTTAATTCTTGCTGTAGAAAAATCTGGAGTTAAATACCTTATTTCTCGTATTTTTAAACCTTCGCGACATGCGTGATACGTATGTGGTTTGGGGTTTCTGCGTATCGCGACGCGTCGGGGTAGCTTCAGGCGCGGAATCACATGTTTTAGCGTATCGCACATGCGCGCGCTTGGTTCGCGACACGGGTTACTAGTTTGACATTAATATCGCGTTTTTGTAGATTTGAGCTTATGTGTGATATTCTGTGAAATTCTAGGTTCGCGGGCGAGTACGGCGGACGCCGCGAAGAAGGGGAAGCAAGTAGTCGGCTACACCTAGCGCGAGACTACGGTGAGTAGATTTAACATCTACGGGGATTTCACCCGCATGGCGTTATGCGTCAGGGCTGATAGGACCTTGTAGCAGCATCTTGCATCTTTATATATTGACTGTTCATGGATACCATTGTTGCATACCGCATTCCTGCTATGTGCATACATAAACTTAAAATTGATAGAACACCGCACTATTACTAACGGTTCATGATGCACGAGCACTAATCTGCATGTTACACACACACCGTTAGTAATTGCCATGACACTCACTGTAGAATTTCCATGATCATTATACTGTAAGATGATCGATGGATTTTGCCGATTGCGCCTAGAGGTGGGCGAGTACCTACCGGTGATTGGTTGGACCAGGCGGTTATCCGGAGGATACTGACCAGAGTCGATAGATGGTTGCAGGACGAGCCGTACTACCGGGACCGAGGGTCGACACCGCAGACGGAGCCCGTGGGCTGATCCGGACTGACGGAGCCCGATATATGAGGATTTGCGTGTCGATGCTGGACACGAATATTTATGATATTTGGGTGCCGATGTTGGGCACTCGTGATTTTAAAAGATTTACAGGATTCGGGGGCCGAGGAGAGTGCCGGCGCCTGAGTTTTATTGGGATTTAGGTGCATTATTGGGCACCGATGATCTTTCCTCGTTGATATTCTGTGTAGATGTTATTTATCCCATGCCCAGCATTGATTTTGATGTACCTCATCCTGTAGTTATTTTACCTGTCAGAGCACTTCCATGATTATTGCACATACTGCTTATCGCATATAGATATCATCTGTTGGCATATGATAACGTAGCGCAGTACATGCATGCTCGCGATTAACTTTATATGTAATCTCTATTCACGAGTTGGCAACTCACCCCCATTGTGTCACAATATTTCCAGGCTGCCTTTTGCATCTTTTGGCTACAGATACCACTACAGTTGGAGTGAGAGCTGTTTTTGCAGTTAGGTGGGTTGTGGTATTTGGTTACTTCTTTGTACACTCTTTTGTATCTAGTATCCTCCATCAACCTTATATGTACTTGACTTAGAGACAGTGTGAGGATGATGATGTATGTTACTTGTTTTCTGGTGTCGAGCTCATGGGAGCCGACTTTATATATGTAGTTTTATTATTCTGTGATATTTTTACTTATTGCTCTAATTATATCACATGTTACTTTTGCTATATCTTGCCTTTTCCCCGATTTTCGGGACAAATTTTGATAAAGGAAATGTTGCCAAAATCATTAAAATAATAACTTGAACCTTAATGAATTTCTACTAAACAACTTAAGGTTTTCTAAAGGTTTTAACAAGTATTCTAATAAACATTTCAAACACTCACTACTTTTTATGGTTTTGATTTCTGGGTTTCGGCTTACTTAGTCGCGTTACGCCTGTAGACGTTGCGTGGTTAAGTGTCGGTCACAAGTTGAATTCCGGGTCATGACAAAGTTGGTATCAGAGCGTAGGTTTTACCTTCGGAGTGTAGGATGACCCTGGTATGATGGAGTAGGTAGCTGAAGCAGAGTGTCGTAGCGTGCGTATGTTCCGCAGCATAATCACGACACGATACTCCGCCTAAGCGACCTTAGGACTTATTGATTGGAATTCCTTCATGATTGTATACATTCTTGCGATTCGAGTTCCGTATTCTTATCTAATCCTACTTTCCTTTTCAGCCACTATGCCGCCAAAGACTACTAGGGCACAGAGAGCAGCCGCGAGGGCCGAGATTCGTGTTGACTCGTCCGAGAGGAGGACTGATCCGGGCAGTGCACCCGTTGTGCCCGAGCAGAATGTTCCTCCTATGACAGATCAGATCGCCACGCTAGGGGCTGGTATGCAGGAGATGCGCCAGACGGTGGGATCCAGTATGCAGGAGATGCGCCAGATGATAGGATCGCTAGTTGAGACACTTCGAGCACAGCGACCAGAGGTAGCTCCACACGTCACAGGGACCGCAATGGTACCAACCGTACAACCAGTTGCCCCTGCAACCACGGAGTTGATTACAGTATCGCTATCAAAGTTTATGAGGCTGAAGCCTCCGATCTTCACAGGCACCGATGCAGCCGAAGACCCACAGTCTTTCATTGATAGGATGGCTCGGATATGCCGTTCCCTCAGATGCGCAGATGCGAGATGGGTTGAGTTCGCGAGCTTTCACCTAGAAGGTCTTGCGCAGAAATGGTGCGAATCAGTTGAGAAAGGCAGAGCAGTAGGTCTTCCTCCTATGACCTGGACAGAGTTCGTGGCGCTATTCCCTGCCCGTTTTCTTCCACTGAGTGTTAGAGATGCTAGAGCACGCAGGTTTGAGTCCTTACGCCAGACTCCGGAGATGTCAGTGGCAGAGTACGACGTGCTATTCACCGAACTATCAGTTTATGCTCTGTACCTAGTGGCTACTGAGGAGATGCGAGTCAAGAGATTTGTTCGAGGCTTGCTTACACCACTGTTCCTCACGATCAACGCGCAGCATTACGAGACATATGCAACAGCTGTAGACGCAGCCCTATTAGTCGAGGAGCGCCTTGCTGAGACTTCGGTAGTTCTAGAGCCGAAGAGAGTTCTTACTGGTATATCAGCATGGAGACAGACTTTTAGACGCCGCGACAGATATCGTTCTGGTACGAGGAGTGGTAGAGATTCGAGACGAGGCCAGATGTTTAGCTCATATCCACGGGAGAGTCAGCAGTCGCCGTAGGGTTGCTTTAGATGCGGCAGTCTACTTCACCTCGTTAGAGATTGTCCTGAGATGCACCAGAGGGACGCAGCAGAACCGCATATTACCTTACCACCTTCACCACCTCAAAAGGCGTTGCCTGTTGTACCTACCGTTGCTCCGCGTCAGACTCATATACAGAGTGGTCGTGGGCGTGGAGGAGTTGCTCAGAGAGGGCGAGATGACCGAGGCAGATGACAGGCAGTCGCAAGTGGAGGACAGGCGCGAGTTTTTGCTTTGACGCGTCAGGACGCTCAGGCGTCCAATGCGGTGGTCTCAGGTATCCTTCCAGTATGTTCTGTTGATGCACACGTATTGTTTGATCCCGGATCTACGCACTCGTACGTATCCACACACTTTGTGCCGATTTTGGGTAGAGAGTCCGGTTTGCTTGATCTGCCGCTTGTTGTAACCACTCCTGTGGGAGAGTCGTTTGTTGCTAGGCACGTGTTCTGATCCTGTACCGTCTGTATTGGCGAGAGAGAGTTGCCAGTCGACTTGATCCTTCTTGAGATGTTGGACTTCGACGTTCTTTTGAGCATGGATTGGTTAGACACGTGCTATGCTTCTGTGGACTGCCGTGAGAAGACAGTTAGATTTTGTTTTCCCGGCGAGTCGGTTTTTGTTGTGTTGGGGGACCGTGGTGCCGCCCCTCACAGTGTGATTTCTTCTTTTCGCACTGGACAGCTCCTGAGGAAGGGATGTCAGGGATTTCTCGCATATGTTTGCGATACTAGAGATACAGAGGTTCCGTTGGATCAGGTTCGGTTGTTAACGAGTTTCCTGATGTGTTCCCTGACGAGCTTCCTGGGCTACCGCCCGAGCGTGATATTTCATTCTGTATTGATTTGGTTCCTGGCATGGGGCCTATTTCTGTACCGCCCTATCGGATTGCCCCGGCGGAACTTCAAGAATTGAAGGGTCAGTTGCAAGATTTGCTGGACAAGGGACTTATTCGACCCAGTGTTTCTCCTTGAGGTGCTCCGGTCCTGTTTGTTAAGAAGAAGGTCGGGAGTTTGCATCTGTGTATCGACTACCACCAGCTGAACAGGGTTATAGTGCGGAACAGGTATCCTTTGCCATGCATCGACGATTTGTTCGACCAGCTTCAGGGGGCAGGATATTTTCAAGGATCGATTTGCGATCGGGCTACCATCAGCTGCGGGTTCGACAGAAGGACATTCCTAGGACAGCTTTCCGCATGTGCTACGACCATTATGAGTTTTTGGTGATGTCGTTCGGACTCACCAACGCGCCAGCAGCATTCATGGACTTGATGAACTGTATTTTCCGACCATATCTAGATCTGTTCATCATAGTATTCATTGACGAAATATTGGTGTATTCCCGGAGCAGAGAGGAACACGAGCAGCACCTGCGGATTACATTGCATACCTTGAGGGGGCACCAGCTTTACGCGAAATTCTCCAAGTGTGCATTCTTGCTGGACAGCGTAGACATCTTGGGTCACGTGAATTCACGAGACGGTATATGTGTAGACCCGAAAAAGATCAAGGCCGTTCGGAGTTAGCCCAGACCCACCTCAGTTACGGAGATTCGCCGCTTTTTAGGGTTGGCCGGTTATTACAGGCGATTCGTACAGGACTTCTCCCACATTGCTACACCTTTGACCGGGTTGACCCGGAAGGGAGTTCCTTTCGATTGGACGGATGAGTGCGAGCACAGTTTTCAGCAGTTACGGGCTCGACTGACTACGGCATCGGTGTTATCACTACCTTCAGGATCAGGCGGATTTGTAGTCTATTGTGATGCTTCTCGAGTGGGGCTAGGGTGCGTATTGATGCAGCATGACAGGATGATCGTGTATGCTTTGCGACAATTGAAGAAACATGAACAGAACCGCCTACTCACGATTTGGAGATGGCTGCAGTGGTCTTTGCACTTAAGATCTGGCAACATTACCTATATGGCGAATCGTGCCAGATATTCACTGATCACAAGAGTTTAAAGTATATATTTCAGCAGCGAGACCTGAACCTTAGACAGCGCCGATGGATGGAGTTAGTAAAGGACTACGATTGCGAGATCTTGTACCACCCGGGCAGGGCTACTGTAGTGGCGAATGCTTTGAGCAGGAGGCCCGGGGGTAGTTTATCTTGTTTGAGCGCAGTACAGGGGCAGTCGTCGGCAGATTGGCAGATATTATGCGACAGCCGGGTACAGTTCAAGTTTACGCCAATCGAAGGACAGATTGCGCATGTTCGTGCACGCCCACAGTTGCTTGACCGTATACATGAGGCACAGCACAGTAATGACCGATGTTCAGAGATCATGGCGCAGATTGGACAGGGCAGATTTTCCGAGTTCGTGATCGATGATCACGGGATACTACGATTTGGGATAAGACTGTGTATACCAGATGCTGAGGGACTGCAGTGTGTGATTCTTGAGGAGGCACATCGATCGGTGTACAGTGTTCATCCAGGTTCCACTAAGATGTACCACGATATGAGAGATGTTTACTGGTGGGACGGAATGAAGAGGGACATCGCAGATTTCGTGTCAAGATGCCTGACTTGTCAGCAAGTTAAGGCCGAGCTCCAGAGGCCCGCGGGAGAGCTACAACCGTTACCCATTCCAGAGTGGAAATGGGAGCAGATTTCAATGGATTTCGTTGTGGGTTTGCCCAGGACTAGGCGAGGGTATGACTCCATTTGGGTGTTCGTGGATCGTTTGACGAAACTAGCTCACTTTCTGCCGGTGAAGACGACTTTCGGATTTGCTCAGTACGCCTAGATTTGCATCGATGAGATTGTACGACTGCATGGAGTCCCGACGTGTATCGTGTCCGACAGAGGCACCCAGTTTACTAGCCGATTATGGCAGAGACTTCAGGAGGCTTTGGTCACACGCTTGAGTTTCAGCACAGCATTTCATCCACAGACCGACGGCCAGTCAGAGCGGACTATTCAGACTCTTGAGGACATGCTCCGAGCGTGCGTTTTGGACTTTGGTGATAGCTGGGATCATCATTTACCCATGGTGGAGTTCTCCTACAACAATAGTTTCCAGGATACTATTCAGATGGCACCTTTCGAGGCTCTGTATAGGAGGAGATGTAGATCGCCCGTCTGCTGGACAGAGCTCAGTGAGAGCAGCATTTTGGGGCCACAGATCGTACAGGAGACGACCGAGAAGATACAACTAATTCGAGACCGGATGAGGACAGCTCAGAGTAGGCAGAGATCGTATGCTGACAGGCGCCGCCGCATATTAGAGTTCGCAGTTGGAGATCATGTTTTTCTGAGGGTCTCTCCGATGAAGGGAGTGATGAGGTTTGGACGGAAGGGGAAGCTTAGCCCCAGATTCATAGGTCCCTTCGAGATCCTCGAGCGTGTGGGCGCAGTAGCTTATCGTTTGGCTCTTCCACCCGACTTCCCAGATGTTCACCCCGTGTTCCATGTGTCGATGCTTCGCAGATACCTACATGACCCTTCATACATGATTCAGCATCAGACCGTTCTGCTCGAGCGTGACCTTTCGTTCACCGTGCAGCCAGTCGTGATATTGGACCGGCAGGTGAAGAAACTTAGGTCGAAGGCATTGCCATCAGTGAAGGTGCTTTGGCGCAGCCCGAATGGCGAAGAGATCACTTGGGAGGCCGAGGGCGAGATGCGGAACAAGTTCCCTCATCTCTTTGAAGGTATGCGTAGCTTTATATTTTCAAATTCGGGGACGAATTTCTTATAAAGGGGGGAGATTGTAACAGCTTAGGATGTGTTTAGTGGTTAATTATATTTATATAAAGGGTTTTTAATAAAAAGTTTACCAAATTGGGTTTCAAATATTTTTCCAAATTTAATAAATATTTTTCTAGAATTTTCCTAGACATGCACACACTTGTGCATGTTAACTTGGGTTATTATGAGGTTAAACCATGTTTAACAACCATGGTTGATTAACCCACCTTTAGTTAGAAAAAAGATTTTAATTAGGGCTATCTTTGTTTTAAAAAAAAGGATTTAAATTTACTTTGTGTTGACTTGAGAGAATGAGAGAGAGAGAGAATGCATCATGGCAAGCCCATGCTTGCATTTAATGAAGAGAGAGAGAGGAAGGGTTGACATTGGGAGATATCATTTTTCCTCTCGTTCTTGTGCTCATTTTCTCTCAACCACTCACTCTCATACTCACACACCTGTAGGATTACTAGGCACGCTAACGAGGCTCTACAAGGCATCGACCATGCCAAAATTAAATTTTTATGCGCCGCGCAACCCTAAGCAAGATCGTTAACTAGAGTTTAGGCGAAACAAATGGCATGTAAACAACTTTACACTAAAGGGAATGCAATATACAACCTTTGTAGATCGTTCCACCACTTCTTTAGCTCCTTGATAAAGTCCCTTCGCTGCGATCGTGGTTCTCCCGGACCCTTGCATGGCTTCACGAGGCGATAGGTGCGACCTTGCTTGAAGTCTCCAAGGCCGAAGATGATCTACGTCGAGGGAATTCCGACTCAAGCTTCCACTTCACTAACTTGAGAATTAGTGAAGCAAACACCCTATACTAAAGTGCTAATCCAGTATAGGATGGAGAAATAGGAAGTGGGTTCTCTTTAGAATTTTGTTTATAACTTTCTTTCTCACTTTAGATCAAACCCTAGCAAGCTTTTCTCTTGCTCAAGGAAGAAGAAGATGATGAACAAAAGAAAAGAAATGAGGATAATGATTAAGTGAGAAGAGTAACCATGGTGAGTGAGTATCATATACTAACCCTTATAGAGCCATAACCATAGCTAATTGATTATGGTTGGGTTAAAAGGAATCTAAAGTAAAGACAAAGCTAGTAGATTTTGTCAAAGACAGATAAGCTTCTACAAGCTTCATGCTCATTCCAAACTCCACTAATTTTGTAATTATCTTAAATAATCTTAACCCTTCATAATACATAGAATGGTGTATGTCTCATACATGCATGAATTGTGTATCATCAACCATGATACAATATGATAACACATTTTAAACATATATCATATATATGTTAAAGTAGTGTACAAGTGAGAAAAACCCTAAAGTGAACAAGTGTTAGTAAATGTAAACTAGTATATCTAATATACAATTATACACTTAATTATTAAATCAACACTTGACTTAATAATCCGGTCATATCTCATATAACCGGCTAACATCCATTGTATCGACTTATCGAATCAACAGTTGATTCGATAACCCGGCCATATCATATATATAACCGACCGACACATATAGTCGCGAGAATAGAATACGGTATCACATACATGCATTTATTCTCGGTCTCGCACATATCACATACGTGCTCCTATTTCGTTTTGCCTGAGCCAGTAAAATCTCTGTGTAGGACTCTAAAGACTCGTCAATACGCCGGCAGGTGATGATCACATCACGCACCCACAAGCCGTCAGCGGTACTAGCTGGACGTAACGGCTACCCGGGTATTGAGCGATCAAAAGATCAGCAAGCAAGCCCGCTCCAACTCCTGTAAAAGCCAGCCGGTAACACTTCCCCTACAGTCCAGTCTCCTCGTCTGATATGTCGCATATCAAGTCTAGGGGTGGTAAACGTCAGACCCTAGTAACCGATAAGTCGTGCCGATGTGAGGCTCATAACGGGTCGAGAAACCACTGGTAACACTTACCAGTAAATCTCTAATCAGCCCTGGCCAGGGACTTCCCTGTTACGGCCAATCAAGCACAGCGCAACATCAACCCCCAATACCGGGAGAGATGAAACCCCTCCTATCGCTCATTTCCTCCATGTGACTCGGGACTGTACCCAAAAACCACCATTTTGCACGCCCTCGTTGATGTGGTAAGGTGGAAATCAAAGCACAGTGGGAATCACATAAGACTCTATGACGATCTCGGGTCTACAGACTAACCTGCACAAGTGTCACCAGAGAACTGCCATCTGACGTAAGGTATAATACCATCTGGGAGTTCTCGGCGAGTCCGTCCAGTGTACCCAGTCTCCACTGAGTACCCGTATACCATCTCCGATGTCAAACACCAATGGATATGGGATCATCCATCGCCCATCTCATGGGTCGAGAAGCGTATACGCTAGTCTACACTGGTATATCGATGCCCCATCTCGATACACCCACGATCTTGAAGGATGTACTTATGGACTACTATGTCCCCTGATTGCACGCTTTTGGCGTGTCGGATGTTCAAAGTTCTAAAGTATAACCGCGATCAGGACGGTGTCGCTATGCAGCTAGCCGGTTGAGCACAGGTCGATCCACAGGGAGATGGTTGTATGTCCGTTCGAGCTTTAAACGAGTCAATAAAGAATTTGTATGTGTTTGTTCAAACTAACCTATGTGTTTTATATGCAAGTATGAAGTTGTTAAGAAAAAGATACAAAATTGTAAGCTAAAGAAATCCTACTCAAAACCTTTGAGCCGAGTCTTGACCAATTGAAGCTAGAGCAATCGGCAACAACGTGGATTAGGGAATTTAAGCACGGTATTCGTGGAATCCGTATTATTTACCCTTGTCCTTCCGTTCTTGTCTCTTTCTTTCGCCTCCGGCCAAACCGAACGCAACCGTTCGCGGTTAGGAATCACCGTTACCTTGGTAAGGTAGGGTGCCTAACGGAGCGCTTGCGTAACGTTTGGGCGGAGTTCAATGGAAAATAACGGGAAAAGGAAATGAGCAAAGAAACATTAACTTACAATACCGTATTTGTTCTTAACAACGATAATTACAATCATTCACAAAAACGAACCAAAAAGAGAGAACAAAAAGAACAAAGAAAAGATTACAAGTAAGGGCATGGAATTTAAAGTGCAAGAAAGTAAAGCATGAATGTAAAGCAAGTAATAAAAAGCAAGAAATAAATAAGCAAGAAAATAATTAAAAGAACACTAGAACTCAAGACAAGCATGGGATCAATAGCCAACCCTTAAACTTGCAAGCTCAATCAAGAGGTTGCAAGATCAAGAGAAGGGTAAAGAACTCATGTGAAATGAAGCACTAATTCCATAAGAAGATACAACCCTTGAAATCAATAGCAAACCCTTAAACTTTCAAGCTCAATGAAGAGGTGGAAAGATCAAGAGAAAGCAAGGATCTCAAGGGGAAGTTAAACAAAAGAGAATGATACAAAAACCCTCATCTTCATTGATCTTCCACTCAAAAAGCTCTCACTACAATTTTCATTGAGAAAAGAATGAAGAAGAAGAAGACTAAACTACACTAAATCCTACAAAAGAGGCATAAGAAGTTAACACCAAAAGCTTGGCAAGTTCTGGGGTATTTATAGGAAGGGAACTGGAAACCTAGGGCAAGAATCTGTCCCAACAAAAAAAGACCAACATGCCCCTGAAAAAGGACAACGAGAGGAGACTAAATGGCCGCGGTTCCGCGGACTAAGCGCACTTATGCCGAGGAACTGCGGCCGTTTAGAGGAGTTAGGCCATGAAATTTGGTGGTTTTCCCTAGTTTTTAGTACTCTTCTGTGTGGTATATGACTTTTTCTCAGAAACTTTTCCCATTTCTTCCAGAATTTCAGTAGATCAAAAGGTGATGTGATGTGGATCTTTTACCAAGATTTCCTCAAGCTCCGCGTAGATATGTTGGATCTTGTGTTGACTTTGAGCTTTGTGCACGAAAATGACATCGATTTGCCATTTTGTCCGTTAAACTAGTGTGTGGCAACATACGGATAGAGAGCGGAGACCCGTGTTTTATCTGTTGTTGGCAGTAATCCGGAATTTGACGTGCTTTTCTATGAATTTCACTGTCTAGAGCTGAGAACCAATATCCTGTAAATATGTAGCAAATACTGATTAAAAGCACCTGCCTATAACTAAACGAGCGTAAGAATGGGCGGTATAAAATGCAATATTCTGGTATGAACATCCCCACTAGTATGATCCGCATCATAGTTCAGGTAGTCAAGTACACATCCTAAGGGCTTTACCAACATGTAACTATAAGACAGTATAAAGAGACAAGTATACATGTTAAGATAAAGAGCAACCAGATAGCGAACTATCATATCGAGCAAGAAAGTCCTCTCTATATATGTCCAAGCATCCAATATAATATACATCATCTGTACAATACTGGCCTCTAGGGTATACATACAACTAACAATCTCCCACTTGCACTAGGTCCAGCTGCTGTAGTATCGCATACCGAGCATCCCGAAGTGTATCTCAAACTGTATCTGGGGAATGGCCTTCGTGAGTGGATCCGCTGTGTTATTCTTCGTGTCAACCCTCCTGATCTCGATCTCCCGGCGATCAACTATCTCCCGGATCAGGTGATACAGCCTTAGAATATGCCTGGATCGCTGATGGGACCTGGGTTCCTTGGCCAAAGCCACCGCTCCATTGTTATCGCAATACAAAGGTATTGGATGCTCAATGGATGGAACCACGCCAAGTTCAGAAATGAACTTCTTGATCCAGACAGCCCTTTGGCAGCATCGTTGCCAGCGATGTATTCAGCCTCCATCGTCGAGTCTGCCACGGTTTCCTGCTTAGAACTCTTCCAGCTAACCGCCCCTCCGTAAAGGGTAAAGACAAATCCCGACTGTGACTTAGAGTCGTCCTTATCACTCTGGAAGTTCGAATCGGTAAAGGACTCCACTTGGAGTTCTCCGTTACCATACACCAAGAGCATCTCTTTAGTCCTTCGTAAGTACTTGAGAATGCTCTTCACAGCTGTCCAGTGACTCTCTCCAGGATCAGCTTGATACCTGCTCACTACACTTAGTGAATATGCTACATCAGGTCTGGTACATAGCATCGCGTACATAATAGAGCCTACAGCCGAAGCATAGGGTATCCCTTGCATGCGAGCTCTCTCCAAACCAGTCTTGGGAGACATCTCTTTGGAGAGAGTGAGCCCTGAGATCGTGGGTAAAAACCCACGTTTGGACTCTTCCATACTAAACCTCTTTAGTATTGTGTCAATGTACCTGGACTGGGACAATCCCAATATCCTTTTAGATCTATCTCTATGGATCCTAATCCCCAATATGCAGGAGGCATCACCAAGATCTTTCATTGAGAATCTTTGTGATAAGAAGAGCTTGACCGATTGCAGCATAGGAATGCCATTTCCTATCAAGAGTATGTCGTCCACGTACAATACGAGGAAGACAACCTTACTCTCTGCCACCTTCTTGTAGATACAAGGTTCATCTATATTTTTGACGAAATAAAACTCTTTGATAACGACGTCAAAGCAGATGTTCCAACTCCGCGACTCTTGCTTTAATCCATAAATGGATTTAAGCAGCTTGCACACCTTCCCGCTGCTCCCACTATCTACGAAGCCCTCTGGCTGAGTCATGTACACGCACTCTTCTAAATCACCATTTAGAAAGGCGGTCTTAACATCCATTTGCCAGATTTCGTATTCATGATACGCAGCGATGGCAAGCATGATCCGGATGGATTTAAGCATAGCCACTGGAGAAAAGGTTTCGTCATAGTCCACACCTGGTCTTTGACGAAAACCCTTTGCAACAAGTCTAGCTTTGAAAGTCTCCACTTTCCCATCTACACCAAGTTTTTTCTTGAAGATCCACTTCCTCCCAATGGGTTTTACCCCTTCAGGAGCAACTTCCAAAGTCCATACTTTGTTGGTGTACATGGATTCCATCTCGGACCGCATTGCATCCAGCCATTTCACTGAGTCCCCACTCGTGATGGCCTGCTCGAAGCTAGTTGGGTCATCATAAACCATGATGCAATCCTCGCTCCCACCATCAATGAGAAAACCGTAGTATCTCTCAGGTGGATGAGAAACCCTACTAGATCGGCGGAGAGGCTGGGGTTCGTCGGGTACTACTGAATCCTCTGGTTCTACCAAATCTTCTGTTATAGTTTGTGTCGCTGGAACCTCTTCCAGTTCTACCTCAATGCCACTAATCTGCTTCATAAGAAAACTTTTTTCTAAGAAAGTGGCATGTCGAGAAACAAACACCTTTTGTTCCTCGGGGTGGTAGAAGATATACCCTTGTGAATTTTTGGGATATCCTATAAACTTACATAAGACAGATCTTGCCTCGAGTTTGTCTGGATTTTGTCTTTTGACATAGGCCGAACAACCCAATATCTTAATGTAATTAAGATGTGGTCTCTTCCCTTTCCATATCTCATATGGAGTGGTAGGCACAGATTTGGTAGGAACTCTATTCAATAGGTCTATGGCTGTCTCAAGCGCATACCCCCAGAAGGAAATAGGTAACTCAGCTGTACTCATCATTGAGCGTACCATATCTAATAGGGTACGATTCCTCCGTTCCTGTTAGTTATATGTATGCCGTAGAGGCCATTACTGTACATAGGATGTATGTTGTAGTGGATGCTGGGACATATGTAGGGAGGACTTTCTTGCTCGACATGATAGTATGCTATCTGGTTACTCTTTACCTTAACGTGTGCACTGATTGTCTCTCTGTTACATGTTGGTAAAGCCCTTAGGATGTGTACTTGACTACCTGGACTATAATGCGGATCATACTAGTGGGGACATGGTAGTCCATAAGTACATCCTTGAAAGTCCCTAGTCGTGGGTGTATCGAGATGGGGCATCGATATACCAGAGTAGACTAGCGTATACCTTCTCGACCCATACAGATGGGCGATGGATGATCCCATATCCATTGGTGTTTGACATCAGAGATAATATACGGGTGCTCAGTAGAGACTGGGTACACTGGACGGACTCACCGAGAACTCCCAGATGGTATTATACCTCACATCAGATGGCAGTTCTCTGGTGACACTGGTACAGAGTAGTCTGTTGACCCGAGATCGTCATAGAGTCTTGTGTGGTTCCCACTGTGCTTTGATTTCCATCTTACCACGTCCAAGAGGGCGTGCAAAACGGTGGTTTTTGGGTACAGTCCCGAGTCACATGGAGGCAATGAGCGATAGGAGGGGATTCGTCTCTCCAGGTATAGGGGGTTGATGTTGCGCTGTGTTCGATTGGCTATAACAGGAAATCCCTGGCCAGGGTTGCTGAGATTTACTGGTAAGTGTTACCAGTAGTTTCTCGAATTGTTATAGACCTCATATCGACACGACTTATCGAGCTATTGGGGTCTGACGTTTTACCACCCCTAGGCGAGATATGAGACATATCAGACGACGAGACCGGACTGTACGGTAGTGTTACTGGTTGGATTCACTGGAGTGTGAGCGGGCTTGCTCGTCGATCTTCAGATCGCTCAATACCCGGGTGGCCGTTACGTTTAGCAGACCGCTTGCGGCTTGTGGGTGTTTGATATGATCATCACCTGCTGCCGGCGTATTGACGAGTCTTTAGAATGCTACACAGAGGTTTCCTGGCTCAAGCGAACCGAAATAGGAGCGCATATGAGATATGTGCGGGACCGAGAATAATGCATGTATGTGATACCGTATTTCATTCTCGCGATGAATGTGTCGAATGGTTGTATGCGATATAACCTAGTTATCGAATCATGGAATGATTCGATAAGCCGATACATTGGATACTAGTCGGTTATATGCGATATGACCGGATCGTTAAATCAAGTGTTGATTTAATGATTTAATGTATAATTATATATATTTGATATATTACTTTGCATTAACTAGTATTGGTTCACTTTAAATGGATTTTCTCACTCGGATGTGCACATTGTATATGTGATATACTTTTGTGCACTTGATTGTATCATGTTTGATGATACATGTTTGCTAGGGTTTGTGTAAAGAGTTATTCCATGGTTAAGTAAATGGTTAGGGTTTTTATTCCTTCATTTATTCATTTATCTTTTAATTTGGATTAAAAGAAAAAGTGAAAAAGAAAATAAAAAGGTTGCTTTCTTACATGAAGCTTCATGAAGCTTCATGCAACTTTGACTAATGTAACCTTTTTGTCTTCTTCTTCTAACCCTAACCATTCATTTAACTTGAGTTAACTCTCTACATCTAACCATGGTTCAAGTTATGATAAGAATAATTATTTTTGAATTATTGACTAATTCTTATCATAATAATTATCATCATCTTCTTCTTCTTCTTCACATGAAGAAACCTTACTTCATCAATGGTAGATTGATGAAACAAGTGAGAAATCCAATTCTAAAGTCTACCTACTTCCTATTTCTTCATCCTCTACCTCTTGCCAAGTAGTAGAGTGTGTTTCCTTCACAAGTTTTCATGGCTTGGTGAAGGTGGAGCTTGATCTAGCGATGCCTCGACGTAGATCATCTTCGGCATGGACATCGACGACCTAGCTCGCCATTTCTCCGACGAAGCCGACGCTAGAGCCCGGGAATTCATTTGGACAGCGAGGGGACTTCGTTGCGGAGCTATGGAGGTGGAGCACCGGATCTACAAAGGTTGTATTTCCGTTTAAACTTTAGTTAAGTTGTTAACTAGTTTCATTTTCGCCTAGAATTCTAGCCAACGATCCGTAGTCTAGGGTTTCTCGGCACCGTAATTTTTGAAACGGGCATGGTTGATGCCTTGTGAGACCTCACTAGAGTGCCTAGGAACCCTACAGTGGTATCAGAGCCTAGCTAGAGCCTTAGGCAAAGTCCCGACGGAGTTTGAAAGCCGGACGAAACGAAAACCTAACCCCAAAATGCTCTCTGGAAATTTTCTAAAATATTGGATTTTTGTCAATTAAAAATATGCAGAAAAATAAGCAGGGTGTTATTTGAATTACTGTGAAATACGAGGGCCTGAATCGACTTTTCCACCGCGGAACCGCGGCACGTGCTATGCATGGTGCGGCGGTTCCGCGGCCGTACTGTTCCCTTGTTTGATGATTTCTGCACAGTAACTCATATAATTTAATGCTGTATTTTCTGGGGTATTT
Source organism: Agapanthus africanus (assembly GCA_030015575.1). Taxonomy (NCBI): domain Eukaryota; kingdom Viridiplantae; phylum Streptophyta; class Magnoliopsida; order Asparagales; family Amaryllidaceae; genus Agapanthus; species Agapanthus africanus. The sequence goes on from JASDDO010000014.1 coordinate 515,619,474, forward strand.
TTATTGTGACTCTACAGAAGAGTATTCTGGGGTTGTATAGGGAATCAATGATTCGATCGGATTATCAAATTTTGTCAGTGTGGCTTTTCCGGATAATCTTAGAATATGTTAAAAAGTTCGACCGGATATAAATACCCAATTTTTTCCCTGTCGGGAAATTTCCAAGTGTTGGACTTTTCCGTAGTTTAACGACGTTCTAAGTAGTGCAAGTAACGCGATGGACCCTCTAGAAGACAACAAACCTTAACTCGATTATGTGACCGTCTTGAACTGCCCTTTGAACCTTCGGGTTTGGGGCAGTACGGCGTGCCACATGTGAGGCGTTGGCTTGACCCTTCTACGGCTGGACCGTTGGTACTGAGGCACGAACTGAATGTTGTTAGACTTATTTCATGTGTTGAGCTGTATCGGGAAAATTTGGGTGTTCGATTGTTCGATCGGAAAGTTTGACATTTTCTATTTATCCGGAATGTGATACAATAATTGGAATTCACAAGTAGTTATGAGATAACTGAATGAATATTATAAACATAGCAGTTTAGTCTCACTTGATCGGTTGCCACGGAATTTTGATGTGATCAAAAGTCCGTCGCAATCACGTAGCGTACGCGGATACTCGCCGGGTAAACTTAATAGACAGCTACACCCCATAGCCCCGACCAAGTGACTGTAGGAGAACCCCGTCGCCGAAAGCATCCGTTCGAGTTCTCGCGGCAGTGGTGTTCCGCCTTGGTGCACTTCGTCGACGGTATCGGGGGTGCGGCCGCCTACTAAAGTTTGCGACGAGCATTCGATCAGGATGTCGGGAATCTTATTGAATTGCCCGACTTGATATTGAAAAGTGTTTTCGATTTTGAGACTAAAATGCGGGGTTTATAATTGTTAGGCATGCGATGTCTAAGTAATTCATTTGGTCAGGCATGCGATGTCTGAGGTGGTTGCGGATTCCAACTGTTGTAGTTTTACACTTTCTTTTCTGTGACCGTAAGTGTAATATGTGATATCGCCGGTTTCGTTGCTATATGTCAACGACAATTGGGATGCGCATATTTACTTACGTTGATGACATGTGATGTTATGTGTTGCTGGATATGTTATATTGGATCGTCGTGTTTGAATAGCCGGGTTTTTTTTTATGTCAAATGAGTGTTTTTTCATTTTCATTCATGTAAAAACTTGTATGTAATATTCTTTTATTGGGGCGCTTCCAGGTTGCGGAAGTTGTCACCGTTGATGTATATTATTTACTTTTCCGCACTAGGATAGACCCAAGGAGGAGGGCACAAGTAACCGGGTTCTGGAGTCCAGTAGGAGACCAACTCGAGGAGTTGAGTCCGGGTCTCCTAACTCTAGAATTGGTAGGGTTGCTTGCCGCTCTCGTAGGGGTCTAGGGGTGTGGGTTTGGCTATTCATCACGACCGTGGAATCCGTGTTTTATACTGGCTCGTATTGAAAACACGGACGTCCTAGTATATCCAATATTTCATATGATTCTTCTGCTGCGATATCTGTGATGTGATCATGTGATGTTCTGTGATAGATACAGTATATAGTATATATGATATATTATATAGGCGTTACTTATGGTTTACACCCGCGCTAGCCCTGCCCTGCTCTGCCGTTAGTTACCTAACCTAACGGTGCACGAGGGAACATCGAGGCGAATGCGGATGGCATATGTGTACGTCGTATTTATCTGTGATGTTTAGGTACTTAAATGATGGGACTTCATTAATATGATTAATGAAATTAAAACAAACCTAAGATGTTGTAGAATCGAATTTCAAAATAAAACAGGTAGCTACAGTTCTTGCTTTGCACAGCGGTATATATGATATATCCTGCACCTTATTCGATAAGGAAAGGACCGAGATCCCTTCACCGGGAGTGACTCCTTTAGCAATAACTGGCAGATGCTACACACTCGGTTTGTCTTTTGATTGCTTTTAAGTGTTTTTTGCTTTGTACAGTGATATATATGATATATCCCGCACCTCATTCGACGAGGAAAGGACCGACGATCCCTTCACCGGGAGTGACTCCTTTAGCAAAACTGGAAAAGCCTCAAAAGCACTCCATTTTTAAAATCATTTGATTCTACAACGATATCAAGTTCATTACGCAATAGGTTTTCAGAAAAACCTGTCGTAGCCCTCCGTCATTTCAGATAAGTCCTAGTTAGTATTCGTGCTACGTTTGTTGACTATGTTAAGGCGTAGTGTGCGGTAGCTAATTAGTGCTTATCTGCATAAGCATATGATGTGATTGGATTAGGGTAGTCGTGCGACTTTGTTGACTATGTTAAGGGTCGTGCGGGTGGGTTTAATTCAATCGGGAAATGACGGGTTGAACTTGACTAGCACTTATGATTTGTTGACTATGTTAAGGTCATATAGCTGCTAGGGGCAAAATATTATCGGGAATTTCAAGTGTTGAAATTTGCAATGAGATTGCATACCTTCTATGAGATAGTTGGATCCCGATACCCGCTGCGAGTAAGAGTTACTCCTGGGAGAGTTTTATACATTACAATTAGCCGATCAAGTAGGTGTCTAGAAAGGTGTCAACGGGGTTACGCCTCTGGGAAAACGAGGTTTACATTTAATTAGGTCCGTGCGAAAGCACGGGGCACCTCCCTCAAAGTACCGACACTGGCCTGGCTGAAAGATTGGCGAACTTGTAGTGTGTAATTAATCCCGGCTAGTCTTTCCTTTTAGGGTTTGAAGGAAGATTTGATAAAAAGCAGTGGGAGCCATCCTGATTAGATAAAATAATAACCAATCTATTCTTGCAAGAGCGCACGCTGAGTGTTTTCTTCTCTCTCTCTCCTGGTAGCGACCATATCACGCCTTAATCAAGATAATAATACGGATTATTGACCGAACCCGCTTGTTATACTAAGCTAGGGAACGTTGGTCCCGCTCCACCTTATAATTGTTATAAGACAGAGCTGGAAATTGGGGATTACCAGAATTCCCGTGCCGCCCAAACGAAGAGAGTGCATGTTGATGCATCATCTTCGGGTGTGTTCGTTACACAGAACTGTTTCTCAGTATCCTCTGAATCCTGGGTATATGATACCGGATCAGGATCCCAGATATGTAATCTGTTACATAGGGCTACAAAAAGGTAGAAAAACTCAGAACGGGTGATAAGTTTCATGAGGCAGAAAACGGGGCAAGTATTGCAGCCAAGTCTGTTGGTCACTGTCGCCATGTATTGTAATACATTGATTCTGAACGAATGTTATTAGATACCGAACCTGATATACAAAATCATATCACTCTCTTTATTAGTAAAGAAATGATAAAATTTTGTATTGTTGGATAATGTTTTGAACATTTCCTATATCAAAAGTTGATCGGTTCAGACACGTTATCTAAAAGCATTGAAGTTCTAAATCAAACTACAGTTCTTAGTATATGGAACATACACAAGAGGAAGAGTTCAGAAATGAACGGATTCTTCTTGAGGTGTTGTAGACTAGGTCAGATCAATGTGACCCGTCTAGCTAGAGTTACATATAGATGCATATTTAAATCAGTTTGAATTTATATCTTGTGAAACTCTCCAGTCATGTCACAAAGATAAGATGACCATAGCTCCGTTTATTAGAAGCAGAGAAAGAGTTAGTGAACTCTTGGGATGATACATGTTTGATGTATGTAGGTCCCCAGTCTGCACATGCCAAGACCGGTTCTTTGTACTTCATTACATTCTCTGATAATCTCTCAAGATTCAGACATATGTTCCTATTGAAACACAAGTCCGAACCTTTTGAGATATTCACAGAATTTAAGAAAGAAGTAGAGAACCAAAATACGGGTATAAGTATTATGTCCTTTGATGTGATCGAGGAGGAGAATACTTGAGCACGGAAATCCTGGACTATTCTAAAGGAGAATGAGATTCTCTCTCAGCATTACTCCTCCGTATACACCATAGCACGATGGTATGTCGGGGCGGAGCAATCACACCCTATATGATAAGGTGCGCTCTATGATGAGTACTACTGAGTTACCTGTTTCCTTTTGGGAGTTATGCACTTGATAAGCTGCATACCTATTGAATAGGGTTCCAATCAAATCAGTTGCCTACCACTCCATATGAGATATGGAAAGGGAAGAGCCCATATCTTAAATTAGTTAAGATTTGGGGTTGTCCAGTCTATGTCTAAAAGCAAAATCCGGACAAGCTCGAGGCAATGTTTGTTATGTAGAACTGGAAAGGTTCCAGCTATACAAACTACAGCAGAAGATTTGGTAGAACCAAAGGATTCAGTAGATTCCAACGAACTTCAGCCTCTCCGCCGATCTAGTAGGGTTCCTTACCCACCTAAGAGATACTTCAGTTTCTCTATGACAGTGGGAGCGAGGATTGCATCATGAGATGATGACCCAACTAGTTTCGAGCTGGCCATCAGGAGTAAGACTCTGTAAGAATGGCTGGATGCTTAGTGATCTGAGATGGAATCCATGTACACCAACAAAGTATGGACTTTAGTTGCTATATCTGAAGGGTTAAATCCCCATCAGGAGCAAGTATATCTTGAGAAGATTACTTGGTGTAAATGGAAAGTTGAGACTTTCAAAGCTAGACTTGTTAAAGGTTTTCGTCATTGACCAGGCATGGATAATGATGAAACCTTTTCAGTACCTATGCTTAAGTCCATCCAGATCCTACTTGTCACGGCTACATACCATGACTACGATATCTGGCGGTTGGGTGCCATGACTCCTTTTCTAAATGATGTTTTAGAAGAGTGTGTCTATAAGTACACAGACAGAGGGCCTCGTAGACAGTGGGAGCAGCGGAAATGTGAGCAAGATGCTTTATCTGATAAAGCAGGCATCGCGGAGTTGGAACATCTGTTTTGATGGATTAGTCAAAGAAGTTGACATCATCAAAATGGTAGATGAACCTTGTATATACAAAAAGGTAGTAGGGAGTATGGTGACGATCCCCGTAGAGTACGTGGATGACATACTCTTGTTAAGAAAGGAGTTTCTTATGCTACGCTCGATCAATCTCCGTTTATCACAATGATTCTCCATATAGGATCAATGTGATACCTCCTATATCCTGATTTTGGATCTATGAGATAGATCTAATTGGATGTTAGGATACTCACTAGTAGTAGTGAGATGGTATCAATCGATCCTGGGGAGAATCACTGGAAGTGTTCCAGGGTGATAAAGACGACTGAATGTCAGTCGCAGGCATTGTCTTTACCCTCAGTAAAGGGACGGTATGTTGGAAGAGTTCCAAGCTAGATACCGTGGCATACTAGACGATAAAGGCTGGATACATCGCTACTTATGATGCTACCAAAGAGGATGTTTGGGTGTATATTAGTTCATGAGATGAACTACGTTCCTACCATTGTGAGACGATGGAGTTGTGGCTTATGCCAAGGAACGCCGGTCCCATCAGTGATCCAGACTTATTCTAAGGCAGTATCACCTGATCATGGAGATGGTTGATCTCCAAGGTGATCGAGGCAAGGAAAGCAGACTCAGAGGATAACACGGCGGATCCACTCACGAAGGCCTATTCCCAGAAAGAGACTTTTATGGGATGGTTGAGTATGAGATACTTCGACCACTGCTACAGATGGCCCTAGTGCAAGTGGGAGATTGTTAGTTATATGTATGCCCTAGAGGCCATTACTGTACATAGGATGTATGTTGTAGTGGATGCTGGGACATATGTAGGGAGGACTTTCTTGCTCGACATGATAGTATGCTATCTGGTTACTCTTTACCTTAACGTGTGCACTGATTGTCTCTCTGTTACATGTTGGTAAAGCCCTTAGGATGTGTACTTGACTACCTGGACTATGATGCGGATCATACTAGTGGGGACATGGTAGTCCATAAGTACATCCTTGAAAGTCCCTAGTCGTGGGTGTATCGAGATGGGGCATCGATATACCAGAGTAGACTAGCGTATACCTTCTCGACCCATACAGATGGGCGATGGATGATCCCATATCCATTGGTGTTTGACATCAGAGATGATATACGGGTGCTCAGTAGAGACTGGGTACACTGGACGGACTCACCGAGAACTCCCAGATGGTATTATACCTCACGTCAGATGGCAGTTCTCTGGTGACACTGGTACAGAGTAGTCTGTTGACCCGAGATCGTCATAGAGTCTTGTGTGGTTCCCACTGTGCTTTGATTTCCATCTTACCACGTCCAAGAGGGCATGCAAAACGGTGGTTTTTGGGTACAGTCCCGAGTCACATGGAGGCAATGAGCGATAGGAGGGGATTCGTCTCTCCAGGTATAGGGGGTTGATGTTGCGCTGTGTTCGATTGGCTATAACAGGAAATCCCTGGCCAGGGTTGCTGAGATTTACTGGTAAGTGTTACCAGTAGTTTCTCGAATTGTTATAGACCTCATATCGACACGACTTATCGAGCTATTGGGGTCTGACGTTTTACCACCCCTAGGCGAGATATGCAACATATCAGACGACGAGACCGGACTGTACGGTAGTGTTACTGGTTGGATTCACTGGAGTGTGAGCGGGCTTGCTCGTCGATCTTCAGATCGCTCAATACCCGGGTGGCCGTTACGTTTAGCAGACCGCTTGCGGCTTGTGGGTGTTTGATATGATCATCACCTGCTGCCGGCGTATTGACGAGTCTTTAGAGTCCTACACAGAGGTTTCCTGGCTCAAGCGAAACGAAATAGGAGCGCATATGAGATATGTGCGGGACCGAGAATAATGTGTGTATGTGATACCGTATTTCATTCTCGCGATGAATGTGTCGAATGGTTGTATGCGATATAACCTAGTTATCGAATCAATGAATGATTCGATAAGCTGATACATTGGATACTAGTCGGTTATATGCGATATGACCGGATCGTTAAATCAAGTGTTGATTTAATGATTTAATGTATAATTATATATATTTGATATATTACTTTGCATTAACTAGTATTGGTTCACTTTAAATGGATTTTCTCACTCGGATGTGCACATTGTATATGTGATATACTTTTGTGCACTTGATTGTATCATGTTTGATAATACATGTTTGCTAGGGTTTGTGTAAAGAGTTATTCCATGGTTAAGTAAATGGTTAGGGTTTTTATTCCTTCATTTATTCATTTATCTTTTAATTTGGATTAAAAGAAAAAGTGAAAAAGAAAATAAAAAGGTTGCTTTCTTACATGAAGCTTCTTGAAGCTTCATGCAATTTTGACTAATGTAACCTTTTTGTCTTCTTCTTCTAACCCTAACCATTCATTTAACTTGAGTTAACTCTCTACATCTAACCATGGTTCAAGTTATGATAAGAATAATTCTTTTTGAATTATTGACTAATTCTTGTCATAATAATTATCATCATCATCTTCTTCTTCATCACATGAAGAAACCTTACTTCATCAATGGTGGATTGATGAAACAAGTGAGAAATCCAATTTTAAAGTCTACCCACTTCCTATTTCTTCATCCTTTACCTCTTGCCAAGTAGTAGAGTGTGTTTCCTTCACAAGATTTTATGGCTTGGTGAAGGTGGAGCTTGATCTAGCGATGCCTCGACGTAGATCATCTTCGGCATGGACATCGACGACCTAGCTCGCCATTTCTCCGACGAAGCCGACGCTAGAGCCCGGGAATTCATTTGGACAGCGAGGGGACTTCGTTGTGGAGCTATGGAGGTGGAGCACCGGATCTACAAAGGTTGTATTTCCGTTTAAACTTTAGTTAAGTTGTTAACTAGTTTCATTTTCGCCTAGAATTCTAGCCAACGATCCGTAGTCTAGGGTTTCTCGGCACCGTAATTTTTGAAACGGGCATGGTTGATTCCTTGTGAGACCTCACTAGAGTGCCTAGGAACCCTACAGTTCCGACACGCCGTTGTGCTGTGGTTTATAAGGAGGAGTAAGCTGAGAGAGAATCCCATTCTCTTTTAGATAATCCAGAAAATCATTGCTCAAGTATTCTCCTCCTCGATCAGATCGAAGGATCTTAATACTTTTGCCCGTTTGGTTCTCTACTTCGTGCTTATATTCTCTGAATTTCTCAAAAGCTTCAAACTTGTGTTTCATCAGGAACACATGTCCGAATCTTGAGAGATCGTCGGTGAATGTAATGAAATAGGAAGAACCGTTCCGGGTATGTGTAGACATGGGACCGCATACATCACTATGTATCAGCCCTAAGAGTTCGGCAACTCTTTCTCCGTGTCCCGTAAACGGAGTTTTGGTCATCTTGCCTTTGAGACATGACTGGCAAGTGTCATAAGATGAAAATTCAAAAGATTTCAAATATCCATCTTTATGCAACTTAGCTAGTCGTGTCGCATTGATGTGACCCAGTCTACAATGCCACAAGAAGGATTCGTTCAGTTCTGAACTCTTCCTCTTGTGTGTGTTTTGTAAATTGAGGACTGTATTTTGATTGAGAATGAATATGCCATTATGTAACGAGCCTGATGCAATCAAATTTTGATCTAGGAAGATGTTCATAACATTATCCTGTACTACAAAATTATATCCTTCTTTACTCAGTAAAGAAACTGATATAATATTGCACATCATGTTCGGTATATAATAGCACTCATTCAGAATCAGTGTATTATGCTTGGTAATACAAGGCGATATTCGCCAACTACTTTGGCTGCAATACTTGCACCATTCCCTACTTGAACGGAATGATCACTTTTTCCCAGTTTTCTACCTTTCCGTAGCCCATGTAACTGTTTACATATGTGGGATCCTGATCCGGTATCTAATACCCAGGACGTAGGGTGAACTGAAAAACAGTTCTCAATGACTAACACACCCGAAGAAGGTGCATCAACATGCATGTTCTCCGTTTGGGCGGCGTGAGAATCCAGACATTCTCCTGATTCCTGTTCAGTCTTATAACACATATAAGATAGAACGGGTCCAACGTTCCCCTGCACAATATAACATGCGGGTTCGATCAATACATCCATATTATTATCTTTATTAAGGCTTGATATGGTCGCTACCTGGAGAGAGAGAAGAAAACACTTTAGCGTATGCTCTTGCAAGATCAGATTGGTTATTTATCTTATCTAATCAGGATGGCTCCCACTGTTTTTTATCAAATCTTCCTTCAAACCCTAAAAGGAAAGACTAGCCGGGATTAATTACACCCTACAACTTCGCTAATCTTTCAGCCAGGCCAGTGTCGGTACTTTGAGGGAGGTTCCCCGTGCTTTCGCACAGACCTAATTAAAGTAAACCTCGTTTTCCCAGAGGCGTAACCCCGTTGACACCTTTCTAGACACCTACTTGATCGGCTAATTGTCCTGTGTAAAACTCTCCCAGGAGTAACAATTACTCGTAGTAGGTATCGGGATCCAACTATCTCATAGAAGGTATGCAATCTCATTGCAAATTTCAACACTTGAAATTCCTGATAATGCTTTTGCCCCTAGCGTGCTATGACCTTGACGCATGCCAAACAACCCATAGTCCGCTAGTCAAGTTCAACCCGTACAATTCGTGATTGAATTAAACCCACCCGTACGACCCTTGACGCATGCCAAACAACGCCGTACGAATACCCTAATCCAATCGTATCTCATGCTACAGATAAGTAATAATCAGCTACCGTACACTATGCCTTGACGCATGCCAAACAACCGCAGCACGAATACTAAATATTACTTATCTGATTTGACGGAGGGCTACACAGGTTTATCAGAAAAACCATGAGCGTAATGAACTTGATATCGTCGTAGAATCATTTGAAATTTTGAAATGGAGTGTTTTTTAGGCTTTCATTAGTTTTGCTAAAGAGGTCACTCCCGGTGAAGGGATCTCGGCTCTTTCTTCATCGAATAAGGTGCAGGACATATCATATATATCACTGTGCAAAGCAAAACTCTAAAAGCAATCAAAAGACAAACCGAGTTTTGTAGCATCTGCCAGTTTCGCTAAAGTGGTCACTCCCGGTAAAGGGATCTCGGCTCTTTCCTCATCGAATAAGGTGCAGGGTATATCATATATACCGCTATGCAAAGCAAAACTGTAGCTGCCCTTTTTATAAAGTTTTGATTCTACAACATCTTTTAGGTTTCTTTTCTTTCATTAATCACATTAATGAAGTCCCATCATTTAAGTCACCTAAACATCCCAGATAAATACGATATACACTTATGCCATCCGCATTCGCCTCGATGTCCCCTCGTGCACCGTTAGGTTAGGTAACTAACGGCAGGGCAGGGCTAGCGCGAGCGTAAAACATAAGTAACGCCTATATAATATATCATATATACTATATACAGTATTTATCACAGAATATCAAATGATCACATAACAGATATCGCAGCAGAAGAAATATATGAAACATTGGATATACTTGGGCGTCCGTGTTTTATTTTGAGCCTCTATAAAACACGGATTCCACGGTCGCGACGAATAGCCAAACCCACACTCCTAGACCCTTACGAGAGCGGCAAGCAACCCTACCAATTCTGGAGTTAGGAGACCCGGACTCGACTCCTCGAGTTGGTCTCCCACTGGACTCCAGAACCCGGTTACTTGTGCTCTCCTCATTGGGTCTATCCTAGTGCGGAAAAGTAAATAATATACAAAAGGTGACATCAACCTCGACCCGGAAGTGCCCCAATAAAAGAATATTACATACATTTAAATTTTACATGAATGAAAATAAAAACTCTCATCTCACATAAAAAAAACCCGGATATTCAGAACGCGACGATCCAATATAACATATCCAGCAACACATAACATCACATGTCATCAACGTAAGTAAATATGCGCATCCCAATTGTCGTTGACATATAGCAACGAAACCGGCGATATCACATATTACACTTACGGTCGCAGAAAAGAAAGTGTAAAACTACAACATTTCGAATCCACAATCTCTTTAGACATCGTAAATCCGAAATATCACATATTTCGCATTCCATGCCTAACCGTGTGAATTCCACATATTGTATCACATTTCAGATAAATAGACAGTATTAAAATTTTCGATCGAATAATCAAATACCTAAAATTTCCTAAATAGCTCAACACTTGAGCGGAGTTAAAAAATTCTAGAATATGTCACAGTAGCAACGGTCAAGTCGTAGAAGGGTCAAGCCAACGCCTCACATGTGGCATGCCGTACTGCCCCAAACCCTAAGATTCAAAGGGCAGTTCAAGACGGTCACATAATCGAGTTAAGGTTTGTTGTCTTCTAGAGGGTTCGTCACATTTCTTGCACGTTTTTCCGAAATAATTAAACCCAAGAAAAATTCAACACTTGAAACTTTTTCGTGCCGGGAAAAATTGAGTTAGTGATATCCGTTCGAACATTTTAATACTTACTAAATTATCCAGAATAACAATAACGAATTTAAAATTCCCGATCGAATCGATGATTACAAAATAAACCCCAGATTACTCAACACTTGAGTTAAAATAAAAATACCCAGAAAATACTAATAACAGAAATAGAAATAACAGTGCAAAAACGAGCACATAAGTCCATTATACTGCCGCGGTTCCGCAGCCCAAGCGCGGTACGGCCGCGGTTCCGTGGCGGTTTGGACGTATTATGTGTTCGTTTTTCACCACATTTCTTAGAAAACCCTGCTGAATTTTTTAGGTATTTTTAATTCAAAAAAAACCCAGTTTTTAAAAATTGTACAGAGAGGGGTGGATTTTGACGTTGTCGGGTTCGATCGGGGTTTTTACTTTGTTAACACATCTCCTAATACTCTAGCTAGGCTCTAATACCACTGTAGGGTTACTAGGCATGCGAACGAGGCTCTACAAGGCATCGACCATGCCAAAATTAAAATTTTATGTGCCGCGCAACCCAAAGCAAGATCGTTAACTAGAGTTTAGGCGAAACAAATGGCATGTAAACAACTTTACACTAAAGGGAATGCGATATACAACCTTTGTAGATCGTTCCTCCACTTCTTTATCTCCTTGATGAAGTCCCTTCGCGGGGATCATGGTTCTCCCGGACCCTTGCATGGTTTCACGAGGCGATAGGTGCGACCTTGCATGAAGTCTCTGAGGCCGAAGATGATCTACGTCGAGGGAATTCCGACTCAAGCTTCCACTTCACTAACTTGAGAATTAGTGAAGCAAACACCCTATACTAAAGTGCTAATCTAGTAGAGGATGGAGAAATAGGAAGTGGGTTCTCTTTAGAATTTTGTTTCTCACTTTCTTTCTCACTTTAGATCTAACCCTAGCAAGCTTTTCTCTTGCTCAATGAAGAAGAAGATGATGAACAAAAGAAAAGAAATGAGGATAATGATTAAGTGAGAAGAGTAACCATGGTGAGTGAGTATCATATACTAACCCTTGTAGAGCCATAACCATAGCTAATTGATTATGGTTGGGTAAAAGGAATCTAAGGTAAAAACAAAGCTAGTAGACTTTGTCAAAGCAAGATAAGCTTCTACAAGCTTCATGCTCATTCCAAACTCCACTAATTTTGTAATTATCTTAAATAATCTTAACCCTTCATAATACATAGAATGGTGTATGTCTCATACATGCATGAATTGTGTATCATCAACCATGATACAATATGATAACACATTTTAAACATATATCATATATATGTTAAAGTAGTGTACAAGTGAGAAAAACCCTAAAGTGATCAAGTGTTAGTAAATGTAAACTAGTATATCTAATATACAATTATACACTTAATTATTAAATCAACACTTGACTTAATAATCCGGTCATATCTCATATAACCGGCTAACATCAATTGTATCGACTTATCGAATCAACACTTGATTCGATAACCCAGCCATATCATATATATAACCGACTGATACATATAGTCGCGAGAATAGAATACGGTATCACATACACGCATTTATTCTCAGTCTCGCACATATCACATACGTGCTCCTATTTCGTTTTGCCAGAGCAAGTAAAATCTCTTTGTAGGACTCTAAAGACTCGTCAATACGCCGACAGTAGGTGATGATCATATCACGCACCCACAAGCCGTCAGCGGTACTAGCTGGACGTAACGGCTACCCGGGTATTGAGCGATCAGAAGATCAGCAAGCAAGCCCGCTCCAACTCCTATAAAAGCCAGCCGGTAACACTTCCCGTACAGTCCGGTCTCCTCGTCTGATATGTCGTATATCAAGTCTAGGGGTGGTAAATGTCAGACCCTAGTAACCGATAAGTCGTGCCGATGTGAGGCTCATAACGGGTCGAGAAACTACTGGTAACACTTACCAGTAAATCTCTAATCAGCCCAGGCCAGGGACTTCCCTGTTACGGCCAATCAAGCACAGCGCAACATCAACCCCCAATACCGGGAGAAACGAAACCCCTCCTATCGCTCATTGCCTCCATATGACTCTGGACTGTACCCAAAAGCCACCGTTTTGCACGCCCTCATGGACGTGGTAAGGTAGAAATCAAAGCACAGTGGGAATCACACAAGACTCTATGATGATCTCTGGTCTACAGACTAACCTGCACAAGTGTCACCAGAGAACTGCCATCTGACGTAAGGTATAATACCATCTGGGAGTTCTCGGCGAGTCCGTCCAGTGTACCCAGTCTCTACTGAGCACCCGTATACCATCTCCGATGTCAAACACCAATGGATATGGGATCATCCATCGCCCATCTCATGGGTCGAGAAGCGTATACGCTAGTCTACACTGGTATATTGATGCCCCATCTCGATATACCCACAACAAGGAACCTTGAAGGATGTACTTATGGACTACCATGTCCCCACTAGTATGATCCGCATCATAGTCCAGGTAGTCAAGTACACATCCTAAGGGCTTTACCAACATGTAGCTATAAGACAGTAAAAAGAGACAAGTATACATGTTAAGATAAAGAGCAACCAGATAGCATACTATCATATTGAGAAAAAAAGTCCTCTCTATATATGTCCAAGCATCCAATATAATATACATCATCTGTACAATACTGGCCTCTAGGGCATACATACAACTAACAACACCCACATTCGCTGCAGCAGCAGCAAGCACAGCAGCAGCCTAGCACAGTAGCAGCAGCACAGCACAGCAGCAGCAACAGTGAACTGCAGCAACAGCAACAACTTCAGGCAGCTCTAGCAACTGCAGCAGCTCCTTCCATCTACTCCTTCTCCTTCCCCCAGCTTCGTAGGGTCGAGTGTGTGGTATACTTCTCAAACTTACCCCCAAGCTTGCTTAGTTAGTGTAGTTTTGCTTCGATTAGTATAAAAATTGTGTTTTTAGTGCGATATGTGGTAATTGGTGGGAACTTTTATCAGGTGAAGTTTGTATTGGTTAAACTAAGTTGATTGTGTGTTGTTAGGGCCATGTTAACCTAGCTTAGCCCCCAATTTCACTAAAATACCACCAGGTTTCTGTTTGATGCAAAATTTACCTTTTTTAAGCAAATTCTAGCATTCTGCAATCTGCTATCGACCCAATGAGTTCAGAATAAATCTGAGTTAACTGGAGTATAGTTTTTAGGTATAGATCCCATATGTAGAACACGACCCCCAGGCTCCAATTTTTGGCAGCCGAAATATTATTTCTGGCCGCAATTTGCGGCCAGATGGGGGGTATGGGGTTTGGGTTTTGCCCTGTAGGTTCCTGCTGCTATACTTAGACTCATGGTATGCGCAATTTTATTTAATTCTTCCTGTAGAAATATCTGGAGTTAAATACCCTATTTCTCGTATTTTTAAACCTTCGCGACACGCGTGATACGTATGTGGTTTAGGGTTTCTGCGTATCGCGACGCGTCGGGGTAGCTTCAGGCGCGTAATCACACATTTTAGCGTATCGCACACGCACGCGCTTGGTTCGCGAAACGGGTTACTAGTTTGACCTTAATATCGCGTTTTTGTATATTTGAGCTTATGTGTGATATTTTGTGAAATTCTAGGTTCGCGGGCGAGTACGGCGGACGCCGCGAAGAAGGGGAAGCAAGTAGTCGGCTACACCTAGCGCGAGACTATGGTGAGTAGATTTAACACCTACGGGGATATCGCCCGCATAGCGTTATGCGTCAGGGCTGATAGGACCTTGTAGTAGCATCTTGCATCTTTATATATTGACTGTTCATGGATACCATTGTTGCATACCGCATTCCCTGCTATGTGCATACATAAACTTAAAATTGATAGAACACCGCACTATTACTAACGGTTCATGATGCACGAGCACTAATCTGCATGTTATACACACACCGTTAGTAATTGCCATGACACTCACTGTAGAATTGCCATGATCATTATATTGTATTTCATTTCACATATAATTTGATATGATTTTCATAGAAATTGGGAGCCGCATGATGCCTTTTGAAAAACTGAAACTATTTTTAAGAGCGATTTCTCCCTTTCACTTATAGTATGACTTGGGATACTTATCACATCGCATTGAATTATTCATTGGTTTGGATTTCATATGATTTCTGGTTTTGAGGACCATTGGATTATTTAAGAAATTATGCACTATTTAAAAACCCGGTTCCTCGTGATATGATATTTTCGTGCGTCCACCACGCGTTTTCTCTATGCTGAGACGTGTGTTTGAAACCCGATTCGAGGAGTTGGATGATCCGTTTGCAGGTTCGTGGTGGACACGGTATGGTTCCCCTCGGTAAGATGATCGATGGATTTTTCCGATTGAGCCTGGAGGTGGACGAGTACCTACCGGTGATTGTTGGACCTGGCGGTTATCCGGAGGATACTGACCAGAGTCGATGGATGGTTGCGGGACAACCCGTACTACCGGGACCGAGGGCCGACACCGCAGACGGTGCCCGTGGGCTGATCCGGACTAACGGAGCCCGATATATAAGGATTTGCGTGTCGATGCTGGACACGAGTATTTATGATATTTGGGTGCCGATGTTGGGCACTCGTGATTTTCAGAGATTTACAGGATTCGAGGACCGAGGAGAGTGCCGGCGCATGAGTTTTATTGGGATTTGGGTGCATTATTGGGCACCGATGATCTTTCCACGTTGATATTCCGTGTAGATGTTATTTATCCCATGCTCGGCATTGATTTTGATGTATCTCATCCTGTAGTTATTTTACCTGTCGGAGCACTTGCATGATTATTGCACATACTGCTTATCGCATATAGCTATCATCTGTTGGCATATGATAGCGTAGCGCAGTACGTGCATGCTCGCGATTACCTTTATATGTTATCTCTATTCCCGAGTTGGAAACTCACCCCCGTTGTGCCGCAGTATTTGCAGGTTGCCCATCACAGTAGTTACGGCAGGCTGCCTTTTGCATCTTTTGGCTACAGATACCACTACAGTTGGAGCGAGAGCTGTTTTTGCGGTTAGGTGGGTTGTGGTATCTGGTTACTTCTTTGTACACTCTTTTGTATATAGTATCCTCCATCTTCCTTATATGTACTTGACTTAGAGACAGTATGAGGACGATGATGTATGTTACTTGTTTTCTGGTGTCGAGCTCATGGGAGCTGACTTTATATATGTAGTTTTATTATTCTATGATGTTTTTACTTATTGCTCTAATTATTTCACATGTTACTTTTGCTATATCTTGCCCTTTTTCCCGATTTTCGGGACAAATTTTGATAAAGGAAATGTTGCCAAAATCATTAAAATAATAACTTAAACCTTAATGAATTTCTACTAAACAACTTAAGGTTTTCTAAAGGTTTTAACAAGTATTCTAATAAACATTTCAAACACTCACTACTTTTTATGGTTTTGATTTCTGGGTTTCGGCTTACTTAGTCGCGTTACGCCTGTAGACGTTGCGTGGTTAAGTGCCGGTCACGAGTCGAATTCCGGGTCATGACACTTACTCCTTCGTTTACACCATAGCACAACGGTGTATCGGAGCGGAGAAATCGCACCCTATTAGATATGGTGCGCTCTATGATGAGTATCGCTGAGTTACCTGTTTCCTTTTGGGGTTATGCGCTAGAGACAGCCGCATACCTAATTAATAGAGTTCTAACCAAATCAGTGCCTACCACTCCATATGAGATATGGAATGGGAAGTGACCATCTCTTAAATGAGTTAAGATATGGGGTTGTCCGGCCTATGTTAAAAAGCAAAATCCGGACAAGCTCGAGGCAAGGTCTATTATGTGTAAGTTTGTGGGATATCCAAAGGATTCCTATGGATATATCTTCTACCGAAGTGAGGAACAAAAGGTGTTTGTTGCTCAACATGCCACCTTTATAGAAAAGGAATTTCTTATAGAAGAAATTAGTGGTCTTGAGGTAGAACTTGAAGTGGTTCCAGCTACACAAACTTCAACAGAAGACTTGGTGGAACCATAGGATTCGATAGTCCCCGACGAACCTCAGCCTCTCCGCCTATCTAGTAGGGTTCCTCATCCACCTAGGGGATACTACAGTTTTCTCATTGATGGTGGGAGCGAGGATTGCATCATGGAAGATGATGACCCAACTAGCTTCGAGCAGGCCATTACGAGTGGGGACTCTGTGAAATGGCTGGATGCAATGCTATCTGAGATGGAATCCATGTACACCAACAAAGTATGGACTTTGGAAGTTGCTCCTGAAGGGGTAAAACCCATTGGGAGAAAGTGGATCTTTAAGAAGAAACTTGGTTTAGATGGAAAAGTTGAGACTTTCAAACCTAGACTTGTAACAAAAGGTTTTCGTCAACAACCAGGTGTGGATTATTATGAAACCTTTTCTCCAGTGGCTATGCTTATGTCAATCCGGATCCTACTTGCCATCGTTGCATACCATGACTACGAAATCTGGCAGATGGATGTCAAGTACACTTTTCTAAATGGTGATTTAGAAGAGAGCATGTACATGACACAGCCAGAGGGCTTCGTGGACAGTAGGAGCAGCGGAAAGGTATGCAAGCTGCTTAAATCAATCTACGAGTTAAAGCAGGCATCGCAGAGTTGGAACATCTGTTTTGATGTGGCAGTCAAAGAGTTTGACTTCATCAAAAACGTAGATGAACCTTGTATATACAAGAAGGTTGCAGAGAGTAAGGTTGTCTTTCTCGTATTGTACGTGGATGACATACTCTTGATAGGAAATGATGTTCTTATGTTGCATTCGGTCAAGCTCTTCTTATCACAAAGATTCTCCATGAAGGATCTGGGTGATGCCTCCTACATCCTGGGGATTAAGATCTATAGAGATAGATCTAAGTGGATGTTGGGATTGTCCCAATCTAGGTACATTGACATCATACTAAAGAGGTTTAGTATGGAAGATTCCAAACGTGGAAATTTACCCACGATCTCAAGAATCACTTTCTCCAAAGAGATGTCCCCCAGGACCGATTTGGAGAGGGCTCGCATGAAAAGGATACCCAATGCTTCGGCAGTCGGTTCTATCATGTATTCAATGTTATGTACCCGACCGGATGTAGCGTACGCACTCAGTGTTGTAAGAAGGAATCAATCGGATCCTGGGGAGAACCACTGGACAACTGTGAAGAACATTCTTAAGTACTTGAGAAGGTCTAAAGAAATGTTCTTGGTGTATGGTAACGGTGAAATCTAAGTGGAGTCCTTTACCGATTCAAGCTTCCAGAGTGATAAGGATGACTCTAGGTCGGTCTCGGGTTTTGTATTCACCCTCAATGGAGGGGCGGTATGTTGGAAGTGTTCCAAGCAATATACTGCGGCAGACTCGACGATGGAGGCTGAATACATCGCTGCCAACGATGCTGCTAAAGAGGTCGTCTGGATGAAGAAGTTCGTAACTGAACTTGGTGTGGTTCCATCCATCCAGCATCCAATACCTATGTATTGCGATAACAATAGAGTTGTGGCTTTAGCCAAGGAACCCAGGTCCCATCAGCGATCCAGGCATATTCTGAGGCGGTATCACCTAATCCGGGACATAGTTTATCACCGGGAGATCGAGCTCAGGAGAGTTGATACGAAGAATAATACGGAGGATCCACTCATGAAGGCCATACCCCAGATACAGTTTGAGAGACTCTTCGGGATGTTGGGTATGAGATATTACAATAACTGGCCTTAGTGCAAGTAGGAGATTGTTAGTTGTATGTATGCCCTAGAGGCCATTATTGTATATTATTGTGGATGCTTGGACATATATAGAGAGGACTTTCTTGCTCGACCTGATAGTATGCTATCTGGTTGCTCTTTATCTTAATATGTATACTTGTATTTTAATACTGTCTCTCTCTTACATGTTGATAAAGCCCTTGGGATGTATACTTGACTACCAGGACTATGATAGAAGATCATACTAGTGGGGCCATGGTAGTCCATAAGTCCATCCTTTAATTGTTCCTAGTCATGGGAGTATCGAGACAGGGCATCGATATTCCAGAGTGGACTAGCGTATACGTTTCTTGACCTATTTGATGGGCGATGGATGATCCCGCATCCATTGGTGTTTGACATCAAAGATTGTATACGGGTGCTCAGTGGAGACTGGGTACACCGAATAGGACTCGCCGAGAACTCCTAGATGGTATTATACCTATCGTCAGATAGCAGTTCTCTGGTGACACTGGTATAGGTTAGTTTGTATACCCGGGATCGTCATAGAGTCTTGTGTGATTCCCACTGTGCTTTGACTTTCACCCTACCACGTTCAAAAGAGCATGCAAACTGGTGTTTTTTGGGTACAATCCCGAGTCACAAGGAGGCAATGAGCGGTAGGAGGGGTTTCATCTCTCCCGGTATTGGGAGTTGATGTTGCGCTGTGCTCGATCGGCCATAGCAGGAAATCCTGGCCAGGGTTGCTGAGATTTACTGGTAAGTGTTATCAGTAGTTTCTCAAACCGTTATGAGCCTTACATTGGCAAGACTTATCAAGCTATTAGGGTCTGACGTTTACCACCCCCAGGCTAGATATGTGACTTATCAGACGAACAGACCGGACTGTACGGTACTGTTACTTATTGGATTCACGGGAGTATGGACAAGCTTGCTTATTGATCTTCTGATCGCTCAATACCTGGGTAGCCTTTATGTCCATCTAGTACCATTTACGGCTTGTGGGTAACTGATATGATCGTTACCTACTGCCGGCGTATTGACGAGTCTTTAGAGTCATACGCAGAGGTTTCCTGGCTCATGCGAAAAGAAGTTGGGAACATATGTGATATGTGCGGGACAGAGATTTATACTTGTATGTGATACAATATTTTAATCTCAGGATATAGGTTATATGTGATATAACCGGATTATTAAATCAAGTGTTGATTCGATAATTTGTTGTATGTATATTTGATATACATATGAATGATATTAGTCAGTTATATGTGATATATCCGGATTATTAAATCAAGCGTTGATTTAATAATTTAATATATAATTATATATTTTATATATTAATATATATTAACTAATATTAGCTCACTTAATAATTTATTTTCTACTTATACATTTAATATATATGTGATATATATTAACGTATTCTTTTTGTGTAATGCTTGATGATACATTGTACATGGGTGTATGAGACTTATACCATACTTAAGATAATAAGGGTGATTATTTATTTAGGGAATAAACAAAATTAGTTGGAAATTGTCATGGGTTGGATGCTTGTAGAAGCTTGTGGAATCCATTGACTTAGTTTACTAATTTTGTTTTACTCTAGATATTTATTAACCCAACCATTATCTTCAGCCATGGTTAAGTCCGTACAAATATCATTTGCGATATTTTCTTACCCATAGTTGCCATTATTCACCACTTTATCTTCTTCTTCATCTCAATTTATCTCTCTAGGTTTTCTTGAGGTGAAGAAAGAGAGAGAGAGAAATAATTCTAAAGTGAGCAAAATTTCTACTTCATCAATCTATACCAAACTAGCCATTTAGTATTGGTTTTTTGCTTCACTGATTCTCCATTAGTGAAGAGGTACCTTGTGTCACGACCCAAATTTAGGCACGTGATCGACACTTAAACCACGTGACGTCAACAGGCGTAACGCAATTTAAGTAAGCCAAAAACCCAGAAATCTAAACCATATAAAGAAGTACGTGATAAAAACATTATATAAACATTTGGAAATCTTAAGTAAAAATCTTAAATCTTAAGTTTATTTTCTTAAAAATTTTGGCAGCACCTCCTTTGTAAAACTGGCCCCGAAACGGGTTCAAACACATGATATAAATAAAGCGTCCCCCAACGGGAGCAAATCACGCCTAAACGCGGAAATAACCACCACAAGCATATATACGACGCCGTAGCGAAGAAATAGACAACAAAAATGAAAAAACGCATAAAAAGATAAAACTACATTAAAAAAAAGGCCGGTTAACACGAGCACGATACCCAGAGTCACAAAATATACAATGTCAGTCCTCACAAACTCGTCTCTAAGTCAATACATGAAAGTGGTAGTTGGAGAGTACTAGATACAATGAGATATACAATAGATATAATTGGATAAACGCAAACCCACTTAGAGCAAAAATGCCTCACAGCCAACCGTAGCGGTATCCGCTGAAATAGATACAATAGGGAGCCCTGCCGTGACTACTCTGAGGGTCAAGCCTGCAAAACACTGCGCCACAATGGGGGTGAGTTTTCAACTCGTTAATGGTAAGTAACATCATACAGATAATCGCAAGTATGCACGAACAACGATAATCTATCGCATGTAATCTAATAGCATAAGTATGGCAATATGGATATGCAACAATCATGATTAAGGTACACCATCAGGATACTACAACTACATGAAACAATGCATATCAAATAAATCCTGAGTGTGGGATAAAACACAACATCATCAATGAACCATCATCGTGGAAATCCCGGTGTCCATCAACGACACCCCAAATCCAAATACCTCAGGTGCCGTCACTCTGATCAGCCCTCATATTCGTAAATCTCATGGCACGTGAGTGCCTAACATCGACACTCAAAACATCAAGAAAACCCGTTTCCAACATCGACACGTAAATCCACATAACTTGGGCTCCATCAGTCCGGATCGGCCCACAGACTCCGTTAGTCCGGATCGGCCTATATCCATCTCACGACTCCGGTCGGTATCCTCCGGATAACCACCGGGTCCAAACTATCACCGGTTGGTACTAGTACCTCTGCCAGGCTCATCGTCTACTGCACAACATAACTTTCTTGCCCCGGGGTACCATACCGGGTCCACCATGAACCCACAAACGGATCATCCAGCTCCTCGAATTTGGTTTCTAACACAAATCTCAGAACCGAGAAAAATCATGGTGGACGCATCGAAATATCATATCAAAAGAAACCGGGTTTTCAAAACAATGCATACTTTCTTGAAATATCACCACGGTTCTCAAATCCATAAATTACATGAAATCCGTATCTCAATGCGTAAATCCATGAAATATGATGTATGCAATATAGAATAGTAATATAAGCATATCAAGGGAAAACCGCTCTTTTAAATGAATCAGGTTTGTAAGAATATCATGCGGTTCCCACAGTCCCCAAAGTCAAACGCAATATCATATAAATGTTTATATGTAGCTATAGCAAGGTATGCGTGTATGCATGTAGGTATATATGCATGATGCATTTCATATGCGCAATAGAACAAGAATCAACGTCTCAATGTCAATAACGAATGCAGTATCACATATGTGTATAGGTTGTGCGTGTCATGGCAAGTACCAATGGTGTGTGTGTAGCATACAGTTTAGTGCTCGCGCAACATGAGCCGTCAGTAATGGTGCAGTGTCCAATAGGTACTAAGTCAAGGTACGGCAAGTAATGGTATGCAATGATGCTCATGCACAATCAACTCATATGCATATAACATCATATCTAGCCCTCGACGCTTAACACCATACGGGCGATTTCCCCGTAGATGTTAAATCTACTCACCGATGATCTCGAGCTAGATAAATCCAACCACCTGGTTTCCCTTCTTTGTAGCGTCTGAAGTCCCCGCACTCGCTCCTAATATCACACTAACAAGTGCAAACTTAGAAACCGTTCAATAATACATACGGATTACGTTTAGATCGACGCACCAACTCCAACAAACTCTCAAGTGCTCGCTTAGTGGCTAACGTGTGTAGCGACATTCTAACATTTTGAAATATATTAGATAATTAATTATTTTAGTTATTTAATTAAAACAATTATTATTATTGGGGCTGTAATAAAAAGTCTTTTAAAAATGGGGTAGAATAGATTTGTAAAGAAATAGTTTGTTTTTATAATAATAAGTATCATGAGACGTTTTGTGAAGAGTTTAGTTAATTGTGGAAATTTGAAATTTGTGAGGGTTTAAGTGTAAATGGGTAAAGGTCAAGGTTAAGCTTAAGTTACACTCATGGCATAACATATCCTAGATGATATTTCATGCTACACCTCCTCCTTGCATGAAAACACCACCATCTTCCATGCTACACCTCCAACTTCTATGAGAATACCACCTCCTTGCTAAGTGACACCTCATCCTCCAAACCTCACTCATTCTCCTTATCTTCTAAAATTGTTCAGTCCATATATCATTTTTAATCAAGTGTTTAACTTAAAAGAAAATAGAAATCTAAGAATATGAAAGAAAAGAAAAGATAAGAGAAGAGAGAGCCTAAGTACTAAGGATCAATACCCCCATCATCTTGCTAGGATCTTTGAGTTGTGCATCTTGGAGGAATCCTTTTCAGCAATCTTCTGAAGGTATAATCTCTAAACTCTATAGAATTCTAGTTCTGAAAAGTTTAAATGTAGAAATCGGATATCGGAAATATCGTATTTTGGTAAATATAGGCTCTGTGAATATCTGCTGTAGCTTAGATAATATTTAACATAACCAAACAGTGCCATCACCTTATAAAATGGACCTAGAATAAACCCTAGGAAGACGAACCATGTAGCTCGGATTTTGGTTGGCGACATATACGGTAATTCCGAGCTCACCGGTTTTTTGAGGGATTTAAATGTTGTGGTTTTTAGGGTAGGTCATTGTATAGGTGTTAAGATGTTTGGTATTGTTTATTTAACTTATTTTAGCAGTATAGGATATCTGGAAGCTAATTTCAGTTTTGGAGTTAAAATCCTATATACGACACGGATATATCGTATCTTTAGTTCTGTTTTTACCCGTTACGACCAGAATAGGGTTAGCCCAGATTAACTTAAGTTTAGTAACTCACGATATCATCATGTAGCATGTTTAGTTTGTGCAGTATCATAAACTGGGATTTTGTGATACCTAGCTCACTGCAATTGAATCTGGAACCATTAAGTACAATTACTAGAAAAACTAGCAAGAACAAAACTACAGTAAGATCATTAGAAGACTTTACACAAAACTCGAAACCCAAACTCAACACTTGAACCGGCGACATCCTACCATTTTCTGAGCTCGCCGGCCCTTTTGGGTTTTTGGTGATGGTTTTCTTATGTGGCTTTGTATGGGTAAATTATTGTCACGACCCGAAAGAGCACGTGACTGGCCCTTGAACCATATGAAGACTATAGGACTCCATCTAATCCAAGTAAGCCAAAAGCCCAGAAATCTAAAACCATTTTAAGAGTAAATAAGAAAAACTGGTTTAAAGAAGTGAAGAAAACATGTTTGAAGTCAGGGTTTTAAATAACTAAGACGAATATGCATTTTAAAAAATGTAAGTCTTTTCTAAAAATTTCAGCAGAGTTTTTTTGTAAATACTGGCCCCGAACGGGGTACAACAAGAACAATATATATGCAATGATAAAAGGCATCTCCAAGCGGGAGCTAGCTCTTCGTCAATCGACGGTCACAACCATACAAGCAATATAATATACAACGCCGAAAGGCGAGGATCAAAACTCAGAAAGAAACTCAAAATCAACATGAAAACCGTAATACTACTACACGCGACTCTAAGGTCGAAATAATACACAAGTTTTGGTTGATAGAATTCTAGATACAATGAATAATCCATATACAAGGGTGGTTCTGATACAAAGAACCCACCTACCAAACAAATCACCCGCAAAGGAAAGCGGTGTGCCAGAAATACCGCTATGGAACCTGTACGGCAAAACCTGCAAGAACTGTGGCACAACGGGGGTAAGTTGCCAACTCGTGAAATGAAAATATCTACAAGCAGAAACCGAATGCAAGACATAATCCTAGGTCAATACGATCAGTACATAAATCTCAAAGAATAAGCCTGAAGCATGAAAAGGTGGCAATGTAACATCTAATCGTGTATGTAGTGCCGAGTACCCGTGCCAGTGCATCAGGTAATAACATGTCATAAACATAAGGTATGTCTCCATGAAGTAAATATGATGAAGTATCAAAATGAATATCAATACACATATATTAGCGTCCCAATCCACTAATATTGGTGTAAGGGTATATATAACAGCGCCCTCATACCTTGTTATATATACAAATGAAGTATAATCAATGTAATAAAAGTCTGTATATATGTGGATCCCGTCCACCTGTCACCCAATGACAATAAGCATCATCCATGTAAATGTGAGGATATAATCAAAATCATGGAAACATCATGAAACCTGTGCCTAGCATCGGCACGTAAATCCTCGTCCATATGGGGCTCCGTCTGCGGTATCGGCCCTCGGCCCCGGCAGCACGGGTCAGCCCATGTCCATCTCTCAACTCCGGTCGGTATCCTCCAGATATCCGCCGAGCTCAAATACAATCACCGGTAGGTAATAGTCCCTCTGCCAGGCTCACCGACTATTAAACAGCGAAACCGTTCTCTCCCCGGGGTACCATACCGGGTCCACCATGTACCCGCAATCGCCCCCATCCGCCTCCTCGAATCGGTTTTCACATGTCGCTCTTGGCACCGAAAAAACACATGATGGACGCACTGAAATATCATATCAAGGGTAACCGGGTTTTTAAAACAATTATATATTCTCTTTTGAAATACCCACGGTTCCCAAATCCAGAAATATCATGGAAACAACATATCTCAATGCGTATAATTAAAACATGATGTATGCGACATGTAAAGAGAGGTAAGCATATCGATAAGTCATGAAACATGGAATAGTAATGTGCACATGTCGAGGGAAACCGCTCTTTTTAAAATGAATCAGTTTTGAAGAGTATCTTGCGGTTCCCAAATCTCTAATCAAGTCAGAATCATCTACGTAAGTGTACAGGTATGAGTGTACAATATGCCATGAAAGAATCATATCATGAATGACCCAGTACTACAGTGTAGCGGCATGGCAATTATCGATGATGAAGTGTGTGAGCCGGTAAATAGTGTACGTGGAACATACGCACCAACGATAATGGTGTTGGTGTCCTAACATCATGATAGTAATATAGCAATAAACATATGCAAAGCAATGTGAGTAGCATGAATATGCGGAAATCAAATAATCAACACCACAGTGAAGAATCTACATCAATATGTATATGTCATGCAGTTATGCTATTTGAAATAAGACGAATCAGGATTTTTAGTAAAATAAGGGCTACGGTGTTTTAAAAAAAAGATACGCCTTTTTAAAGTATCCATAGAATTCCTTTTTCTGGTCTTTAAGATATTCCTGATTCGCAGTTTTTGAAATAGGTATGACTCGGGTCGAGTCTAACATCTACTATGCAACTACAGATCTAAGTATCAAGTCAATCGGGAGGGGTATGGAAACCACCGAAATATGAGTCGATATGTATATAGAAGTCGGTGATCCCGCCTCAGTAGTATCGCGTACGATACAATATATCATATGACCTCCTCAAGTCATGAGTGCGGATCTATCATCAATATAAAGCTCGTACGGTAAATCGTCGTACGGCATCCCAATAGCTGGGTACGGGTCAATATCACATTCCTCTCATCAAATATCATGTATCATTATCATCATATCAAATATTCTGGGGTACTGATCTAAGTCTAGTACAAATCGATACCATCTATTAAGTATGAATGCAGGGGTAAACACACATCCAAAGCCCGCAAGAATCACATGTCGTATCCCAAATACGAATCATATCAAATCACCGATCACACGGCACAATGCCCAAAATCATCGACTCATCTCCAATATCATTCAATATCATCAACACTGTGTAAGTATAGTGAATATGCAAGGGTATGCGTGTGGGTGTAAACCTATTCTAGGGTTCGCGACTAGGAGCTACACTAGTTTACTTCTAACCCTAACTATCCATAATATATACAACACAAGAACCACGACACACTATAAACTAGCATATATATATATGCATATATTATATACTATCTACGGACTGCGGGGGTGCTATACGCCATCCACCCGAATTACCCCTGTAGATATAATCTACTCACATTGCGTCTCTATCTGTCGATGTCGCCACACGCTTGCTTGTCTTACCGAAGTCTTCATGGGGTACCTACACGTCAAAGTATCGTAAATGCGTATGAAAACCGAATCAAAGTTAAAACGGCACAGGAAAACCAAAACGATACGATAAGGGTCCTATAGGTTAGAACCTATGGGCACGCCTTCAAAATCAACAATCAATCCTCGATATCGTCGTATAAACGCCAAATAGTCGAGGTAAACACAATACGTGAATTCATAATTAAAATACGGAATACGGAAACATGAATCCAAAACAGCAACAAAGGAAATAGGCTCCAGACTTCACCCTAGGTCAAATTAGACAAATCTATACATGCCAGGGGCCTAATCTACACATGTAGGGGCTGCAGAACCAAAACGACACAGATTGGTGCAGGTCTGGCCGCAATTTGCGGCCAGAGGGAATTAATTGGCGGCCGGGGTAAAGAGGTAGGGGCTAGGGTCTTGTGTGGTGGTTCTAGGGTACCTGCACATCTCACTGTCCAATCAATTTTATTTTCAGGTGTCTCGGGTTAAAGCAGATCAATAAAAACAGTGACAGATTTCCAGTTTTTTCCCGATATCGATTCCATAAATCCGTATTCTGGTTCTAGTTCCAGGTTTGGGTCTAAAATAACAACACACCAGGGTTTCTAAGGTCACCACAATCCTTAATTTCATATTTAATCTCATATCTCACATAAACCCTAACTTGAAGTTTCACAAATCCACCAAACGACAACATATCAACATGAAACTAGAATTGATGCACGAAAGATGAAATACAACTCTAATAGGTCCAGAATTTACCTCCTTTGGCAACTCAAGAAAATTCTTGAGTTGCTCAAGGTCCTCCAAATCCAATCTTGCTAGGTTCAATGTGTAGCTAGTGAGCTTGGGAGCAAGTTTTGTGAAGTGGGAATGGGGTTTTGGTGAGAGAATTGAGAGGAATCTATGGAGTGAAGGGGAGGGAGATGAAGGAGGAGCAGGAGCAGCAGCAGCCCTTAGGGGAAAGGGAGAGAGAAATGAGATGGGGAAATGAAAAGGGATGGTTCAAAAAGAGGGGTTGACCCTATACCTACCCCCCCTCTCTCTCATCATCATACTAACTTTTTCGTTTCTTTTCATTTCCTTTTCTTCTCCCACCAAGGTGAACCCTAAGAAACCATGCACCCAAAACATGTAACAAGTGTAACAAGTGTGGAAAAATGATATGTGCATATTTTTGCTCAAAAATGCTAAAAATCCAATTAGCGATTTTTAATCGCGATTAGCACTAAATTAGTATATAACTAATCATAAAAACTTAAAAATAACATAATTCCATAAAATACCCAATTTTAGAATTTTCCATAATTTTTCCAACTTTTTCCCCATTTATCGATAGTTAATTATACCGAAATATTAAAATATTCATTAAAATAATATTAAATTATAAAAATTCCCAAAAATAATATTTTATTATTTTGAAACGTTACAATCTACCCCCCTTAAAGAAATTCGGTCCCCGAATTTAAAGTTAAACCCCAAATACTAAAATATTTCAATACAAATTCCAAGTCATCGGAGCTCCGAAATCATCAATACATAAAACATCATAGCGCAATGCATGCACATGAGTATTGAGCAGATAACTCAAAAGCAAAACTCCGTCAAGCATCCCGCAATCATCGGAGTCATGGTAAAGACACAAATGTCAAATCCAATACAAAACCAGTATGATGTACATCAAAATTATATATGTATATGAAAGCTATATTTGTAAATAACTAGGTAAATGCATGTGAAAGTATGCGGGTACTGTCCTTTGACTAGTCCCGCTCAGTATGAAAACACATGGCAAATATCATAAAAAAAAGTACTGCTCCATAAAAATCAATCCTAAGACGTATATAAGAATACCCCGTGCGTCTGGTGCGCACGGAGAACGAAATCCAAATATGTGCCATACAGGAGCACAAAACAACATCTAGGTGCAACTGGTGTGCACAAAACATCTGTCATAGGCAACGTGTGTGCTTGACAGCCAAGTCAGGTGCATCTGACATGCACAAAGAATCCCGATTTAGTGCATCTGGTGTGCACCAAATTCGTATCTCAAAACCTGCGCCCAACATGCGCAAAAAACCAAAATCGACGGTATACAATGAGGCTCACTCAAAATCCGGTGTACCGCGGTGTATAAGCTCACAACCATATGCATCAGCATGCACAAATCAAATCAAAACACTAAAGGTGCACGAAAACTATTCTAGAAGCGTAAATCAAATCACTGACATAAAATAGGCATGAAATCACAATCAATACCTCAACGTAATAACTATGCGCAAAACATAAATTCCCAGTGGGTGCAACCATGGTGCATAAAAACAAATATCATGAAACTCAGCCATCAAGACTAAATCATGAAAACAGAACGCCCAAAATACCGAAATCCCAGATGACAGATACGTGATAATCGAATCACAAAATCACAAATCATAAATACCATCGTCGGTAGTTCCTCCTTCAAGGTCGAGAAGGTGTCGGTGCATCCAATGCTAGCAGTGTAAGATATCTACTTGCTTCTTGCTCACGGTCTGGCGTCCTATGTCTCTGGGTCCTTATCTTCTCTGTGGATTTCCAATCTCACGATCAATCGGCTCATCGGCCCTGTCAGGTGTGCTAACGGGAACGATTTCGTTTTGGTACTTCTCTGGTCATCTCTCGGTCAATCCTCACGACCGCTCGTAAAGCAGCACATCTCTGGCGCCGACCTCTGGTCCTCCGAATGCACATCACACATCTGCTCCTGGTGCAAATCTTATTGCAGCAGTGTACTGGAAGGAATCCCGCTCAAGGTCTCTTCTGATCTCGCCTAAGCCAAACTGTACGGAGGCTGGTACTCTAGCATAATCTTTTCTCGCTCTCTGGACATCTGCGTCCTCAGCACAGCATCTCCTCGGAAGCTGGTCGCGTCCCAACGCCTCTGTAGACATATCCGACCTTTAATCTTAACGGGGAGTAGTAACAGCTCGTCTACATCACGCCCGAACTCCTTGCCCCGCTTGTCTGTACCATCGTCCATTTCGACGTCATGTTTCTATCTGCGCACTGCAACTGTTCTCGGCTACGGTCAATCCGAAGTATCTCTCAAATCTCTTTTCTGCTGAATTGCCCGGAAGTCATCGTCCTTTACTGAAGCAAATTTTTGTTCCGGAACGGCTGCATACTCATCGTGCCTCTTTCTGGAAGATATATCCATATACAATGCCTCTGCGTGCGTATCGGATCTCTGATGTCAGCGGAGTGGAACGTCATCTCATCGAAATCTCTTGCGAGCTCTTTACTTCACTCTGCTCGATGTCGACTGATTCGGACTCGTCTCATCGTGGCAGCACGGACTGCGCTCCAACAGCTATGCTCGTATCTGGAGTCTCCCAAGCAGTGTATCCTATCACATGATATCCGAATGATGTCGAACCATCCGATCGATTGTCAAAATCTCGTAATTCCCCAAGAGATCAACATCCTGGGTACAGTTTAATAGTATCGAGTACATACCACAGCATCAGTGGTCTAGCCGTAGAAGGGCAAACCCAAGCCTCACTAATGGCGCAGCGGAACTGCCGCAAACCCTAAGGTTCAAAGCCTTTCACACGGTCATTAAGTCGAGTTAGGGTTTCATTCTTCTAGAGGGTCCATAGAATCGCCTGCATGTCTTTCCGAATACTTTAAACCTGGAATAATAGGTTTCCGACATTCGATCGTCTCTGTCGACGCTCAACGTCTCCGCGTGAAGTCGTCTCCAGCTAGAAGCAATCTACCTGATGACCTCGCATCAGGGTAAGTGAACGAACCACATGTCCTAGTCATTCTTCCTCAGTGACTAGCGACTCACCAGCATATCTCTAAGTATAAGCTCAAGCTGCAATAGCTCCAATCATCTGGGCGATATCTCGTCATTTGCAGCAGCAACTAGCTCATTCATCCGTACACTGAACAGCGCCTCAATCATCATGAATAAGCGATATATTAAAGGTCATCACATACTGGCTGGCCTCTAGCAGTAGCCTGATCCTCTGGTACCAATCGGCACGTCCGAGAAATCTCGCAATAGTGATCTGTCAAACGCCCATAGTGCGGAAACACAAAATACAAAGACTCTATGCAACCGTATGTCTCTGGAAACATGCCATGGTCAGTCTTCGTCTACGACGAGCTCATGCTGACGCAACTCGAGCCGTAGCTCACTCTGCCCGTGCAATCGTGGCAGCAAAAATCATAACCAGTATCGATGAGGATAGATCATAGGAAGGAATATAATACTGTGCAAAGAAATGTACATCCTAAGGTATCTTAAGCGGAGTGGCGTGTCATAAGTATGCCGCGGAACATACGTACGGTACGTCCCTCTACTCAAGCTACCTATTCCATCAACCAAAGGTCATCCTATGCGACAAAAGTTCGGGTATAATACCCCATCGACTAAGTCGAAGTTCCGTAAGGTCAAGCCTAAGTTCTGTATATATATAGACGCTCTAGGCTCCACATAGTCAAACTTAGACTCGAACCAAGGTTAACCTAGCGCTCTGATACCAACTTTGTCATGACCCGAAAGTGCACGTGACTAGCCCTTGAACCATATGAAGTCTATAGGACTCCATCTGATTCAAGTAAGCCAAAAGCCCAGAAATCTAAAACCATTTTAAGAGTAAATAAGGAAAACTGGTTTAAAGAAGTGAAGAAAACATGTTTGAAGTCAGGGTTTTTAAATAACTAAGCCGAATATGCATTTTAAAAAAATGTAAGTCTTTTCTAAAAATTTCGGCAGAGTTTCTTTTGTAAATACTGGCCCCGAACGGGGTACAACAAGAACAATATATATGCAATGATAAAAGGCATCTCCAAGCTGGAGCTAGCTCTTCATCAATCGACGGTCACAACCACACAAGCAATATAATATACACCGCCGAAAGGCGAGGATCAAAACTCAGAAAGAAACTCAAAATCAACATGAAAACCGTAATACTACTACACGCGACTCTAAGGTCGAAATAATACACAAGTTTTGGTTGATGGAATTCTAGATACAATGAATAATACATATACAAGGGTGGTTCTGATACAAAGAACCCACCTACCAAGCAAATCACCCGCAAAGGAAAGCAGTGTGCCAGAAATGCCGCTATGGAACCTGTACGGCAAAACCTGCAAGAACTGTGGAACAACGGGGGTGAGTTGCCAACTCGTGAATAGAAAATATCTACAAGCAGAAACCGAATGCAAGACATAATCCTAGGTCAATACGATCAGTACATAAACCTCAAAGAATAAGCCTGAAGCATGAAAAGGTGGCAATGTAACATCTAATCGAGTATGTAGTGCCAAGTACCCGTGCCAGTGCCTCAGGTAATAACATGTCATAAACATAAGGTATGTCTGCATGAAGTAAATATGATGAAGTTCAAAATGAATATCAATACACATATATTAGCGTCCCAATCCACTAATATTGGTGTAAGGGTATATATAACAGCGCCCTCATACCCTGTTATATATACAAATGAACTATGATCAATGTAATAAAGTTTGTATATATGTGGATCCCGTCCACCTGTCACCCAATAACAATAAGCATCATGCATGTAAATGTGAGGATATAATCAAAATCATGGAAACATCATGAAACCTGTGCCTAGCATCGGCACGTAAATCCTCGTCCAAATGGGGCTCCGTCTGCGGTATCGGCCCTCGGCCCCGGCAGCACGGGTCAGCCCATGTCCATCTCTCAACTCCGGTCGGTATCCTCCAGATATCCGCCGAGCTCAAATACAATCACCGGTAGGTAATAGTCCCTCTTCCAGGCTCACCGTCTACTACACAGCGAAACCGTTCTCGCCCCGGGGAACCATACCGGGTCCACCATGTACCCGCAATCGGCCTCATCCGCCTCCTCGAATCGGGTTTCACATGTCGCTCTCAGCACCGAGAAAACACATGGTGGACGCACTGAAATATCATATCAAGGGTAACCGGGTTTTTAAAACAATTATATATTCTCTTTTGAAAAAGCCACGGTTCCCAAATCCAGAAATATCATGGAAACAACATATCTCAATGCGTATAATTAAAACATGATGTATGCGACATATAAAGAAAGGTAAGCATATCGATAAGTCATGCAACATGGAATAGTAATGTGCATATGTCGAGGGAAACCACTCTTTTTAAAATGAATCAGTTTTGAAGAGTATCTTGCGGTTCCCAAATCTCTAATCAAGTCAGAATAATCTACGTAAGTGTACAGGTATGAGTGTACAATATGCCATGCAAGAATCATATCATGAATGCAACAGTACTACAGTGTAGCGGCATGGCAATTATCGATGATGAAATGTGTGAGCCGGAAAATAGTGTACGTGGAACATACGCATCATCGATAATGGTGCTGGTGTCCTAACAGCATGATAGTAATATAGCAATAAACATATGCAAATCAATGTGAGTAGCTTGAATATGCGGAAATCAAATACTCAACACCACAGTGAAGAATCTACATCAATATGTATATGTCATGCAGTTATGCCATTTGAAATAAGACGAATCAGGATTTTTAATAAAATAAGGGCTACGGTGTTTTTAAGAAAATATACGCCTTTTTAAAGTATCCGTAGAATCCCTTTTTCTTGTCTTGAAGATATTTCTGATTCGTAGTTTTTGAAAAAGGTATGACTCGGGTCTAGTCTAACATCTACTATGCAATTACAGATCTAAGTATCAAGTCAATCGGGAGGGGTATGGAAACCACCTAAATCTGAGTCGATATGTATATAGTAGTCGGTGATCCCGCCTCAGTAGTATCGCGTACGATACAATATATCATATGACCTTCTCAAGTCATGAGTGCGGATCTATCATCAATATAAAGCTCGTACGGTAAATCGTCGTACGGCATCCCAATAGCTGGGTACGGGTCAATATCACATTCCTTTCATCAAATATCATGTATCATTATCATCATATCACATATTCTGGGGTACTGATCTAAGTCTAGTACAAATCGATACCATCTATTAAGTATGAATGCGGGGGTAAACACACATCCAAAGCCCGCAAGAATCACATGTCGTATCCCAAATACGAATCATATCAAATCACCGATCACACGGCACAATGCCCAAAATCATCGACTCATCTCCAATATCATTCAATATCATCAACAATGTGTAAGTATAGTGAATATGCAAGGGTATGCGTGTGGGTGTAAACCTATTCTAGGGTTCGCGACTAGGAGCTACACTAGTTTACTTCTAACCCTAACTATCCATAATATATATAACACAAGAACCACGACACACTATAAACTAGCATATATATATATATATGCATATATAATATACTATCTACGGACTGCGGGGGTGCTATACGCCATCCACCCGACTTACCCCTGTAGATATAATCTACTCACATTGCGTCTCTATCTGTCGATGTCGCCACACACTTGCTTGTCTTACCGAATTCTTCATGGGGTACCTACACGTCAAAGTATCATAAATGCGTATGAAAACCGAATCAAAGTTAAAACGGCACACGAAAACCAAAACGATACGATAAGGGTCCTATAGGTTAGAACCTAGGGGCACGCCTTCAAAATCAGCAATCAATCCTCGATATCGTCGTATAAACGCCAAATAGTCGAGGTAAACACAATACGTGAATTCATAATTAAAATACGGAATACGGAAACACGAATCCAAAACAGCAACAAAGGAAATAGGCTCCAGACTTCACCCTAGGTCAAATTAGACAAATCTATACATGCCAGGGGCCTAATCTACACATGTAGGGGCTGCAGAACCTAAACGACACAGATTGGTGCAGGTCTGGCCGCAATTTGCGGCCAGAGGGAATTAATTGGCGGCTGGGGTAAAGAGGTAGGGGCTGGGGTCTTGTGTGGTGGTTCTAGGGTACCTGCACATCTCACTGTCCAATCAATTTTATTTTCAGGTGCCTCGGGTTAAAGCAGATCAATAAAAACAGTGACAGATTTCCAGTTTTTTCCCGATATCGATTCCATAAATCCGTATTCTGGTTCTAGTTCCAGGTTTGGGTCTAAAATAACAACACACCAGGGTTTCTAAGGTCGCCACAATCCTTAATTTCATATTTAATCTCAGATCTCACATAAACCCTAACTTGAAGTTTCACGAATCCACCAAACGACAACGTATCGACATGAAACTAGAATTGATGCACGAGAGATGAAATACAACTCTAATAGGTCCAGAATTTACCTCCTTTGGCAACTCAAGAAAATTCTTGAGTTGCTCAAGGTCCTCCAAATCCAATCTTGCTAGGTTCAATGTGTAGCTAGTGAGCTTGGGTGCAAGTTTTATGAAGTGGGAATGGGGTTTTGGTGAGGGAATTGAGAGGGATCTATGGAGTGAAGGGGAGGGAGATGAGGGAGGAGCAGGAGCAGCAGCAGCCCTTGGGGGAAAGGGAGAGAGAAATGAGATGCGGAAATGAAAAAGGATGGTTCAAAAAGTGGGGTTGACCCTATACCTACCCTCTCTCTCTCTCATCATCATACTTACTTTTTCTTTTCTTTTCTTTTCCTTTTCTTCTCCCACCATGGTGAACCCTAAGCAACCATGCACCCAAAACATGTAACAAGTGTAACAAGTGTGGAAAAATGATATGTGCACATTTTTGCACAAAGATGCTAAAAATCCAATTAGCGATTTTTAATCGCGATTAGCACTAAATTAGCATATAACTAATCATAAAAACTTAAAAATGGCATAATTCTATAAAATACCCTATTTTAGAATTTTCCATAATTTTTCCAACTTTTTCCCCATTTATCGATATTTAATTATACCGAAATATTAAAATATTTATTAAAATAATATTAAATTATAAAAATTCCCGAAAATAATATTTTATTAACGTTAAAATTATGATTTATAGTATTGTTTGACTTGTCATAATATTCATACAGAGAAATCTGGGAATGTTTAGTTGGGTTTTATTTAAAGTTTCCGACATTTCGATATGACTTTCCATATTTCTGTACCGCAACTGAAACATTGACGTTCATAGGTTAAGTTCAGGGGCATTTGATCATCTTTGGCATAAGTGAGCTGTAGGTTCTAACTTACCGGTGCTTAGCTCGTTGTTTTGGTTTTCAATATGATATTTACATCGATGTGATTTTAAATACGAGTATAGGTGCGATCGCGAAGGATTCCCAAACGGAGTTGACGAACTTAGCAGCGTGGAATTCAGCAAGCTCATCAATTTGGTGAGTAGATTTACATCTACGAGGGAAGTCGGGTGGATGGCGTATAGCACCCCCGTAACCTTATAAATAAAATAGTATAATATCTAGATAGATGTTAATGTTATTGATATAGTATCATATATAGTTTGTCCTTCAATGCATATAGTTTCATGCATAGTGCTAATGACATACGTACGCGACGTTAGATCCTTATGAAATGGATATGATGGATGGATTTGTACGAGGAATCATGTCGTACTAGAAATGATACAAATACAGTGATACAATGAGGTATTATACAAGGAATTATAGGTGTTGGAAATGATGAGATTTATATGCCGAGTAACGACCAAGTTTTCCTTTAGACTCGTAGAGCTAGATTATTTTCCGTTTTATGATATAATACTTGTGTGAGCTATATTTTTTAAAAACTACGATTCGTTTCCCTTTTAATGATAAAATACATGGATGCAGTGCTAATTTCCAAAACGAATATCTATTTTAATCTAAGGCAGCTTCCTTATCTCAAAACCAATGTTTCGTTCCCTTTTCAAAGATAATGATATAGCTCATAGCAGGAAATTACAGTTATTAGTTATGCTTAGATTTACTTTACATGTTCGCATTATATTTATCGATAGTATACGTTTCTGTAATACTAACACTCTGATAGAACACTGCACAAATACCAATGAGTACTATGCTGCACAAGCACGTACATGTAAGTTACACCACATGTCATTGGTACTGCCATGTCACTGTAGAACTGTTATACTCCGTAATACGTATATAGATGTTGATATGAGTAGGCTATTACACCTTTAGAACATTTGCATAAATACTAATGATGGTCATGCTGCACGAGCACTGACGCGTATGTTACACTATACATCATTAGTATTGCCATGACACGGTAGAATCGATACGTTAATTGCTTGTATGATTTATTTACGCACTTTACCATATTATCTGTTAAGCATTATGAATACCAGTACTATGAATGTTATATTTGATTTTATGAATTTCTGAACGTTTTATTTTTGATGATATATATCAGTGGTATGGGAAGCTGTTATATATGTATATATATAATATATCATCAGGATAATCTATGCAAATATTCTCTGTCTTTACTTCATATTTTCTGAAGATGATGATTTAACGGCCACCATGAGTTTTGATGTTTTCTGACTGTTTTATTCCAAACCGAGTGGGGTAGCTATATGGTTTCGGACTTGTGACTAATCCGTACTGAGTGGGGTAGCTATACAGCGGGATACATAGTGGACCCGATTCGAGACCGAGGGGCAGGATAGCCGCATTATAGGCAGGAAGTCTAACGAAGATACTCAATACCGGAGATAGAGATGAGCACGGCAGATATCCAGGGGATACTGACCGGGGTTTGATGGGCACGGCGGATATCCAGGGGATACCGACCGGGCCAGGGATATCGGGTGGCGATCATCTGTTGAGATGGTGTCGACGGTATCTGCATTTACGTGTCGATGCTGGAGACGAGAGATTTCTGATTTCGACGTCGATGCTGGACATCCATATATATTGATATGATTATTATCATGAGGTACACAGTTAGATTACATTTATTGGATTCGACTAGGACTGATCCGGGGGACAGTACCTATATATATATTCTACTTGGGGTCGCATGACAGTTAGTGTTGCATTATGATACATACGTATATCATGTTATATTAGTACAGATTATGGTAGTACTATACTTATGACCTAGGTATCGTCGTGCATTTCGATTTCTACCTTTAGATATACTTTTGTTCACCGAGTTGGTAACTCATCCCCGTTGTGCCACAGTTTCTTGCAGGTTTTATCACTTGGATTATCAGCGGCTTGGACACGCCTTCTTTTTGGTGATTGATTGGTAAGTTGGTTATTATTGTATCGTACTCACTCTTAATTATTCACATATTCTTGTATCTAGTGGAAACTCCATCAACTTAGAAATGGTATATTAAGACTTAGAAGCGAGACTTAGACATTATGAGGTCGTACTCTTTAGAGTCGACTTCTGATATAGATTGTTTGGCTGCTCCGTCGTTTGGACATGGAAGCTGGCTCCCGTTGGGATTCTATTTATTTATTATGTTGTATCGGGTTATACAAAAATGCAAAGGAGGTACTATCGAATTTCAAAACATCATAGATGCTTCTTAAACACACTTAGTTAAATTTAAATGTTATTTAAACTGATTCCATCTGATGACTATTTTAAACTCACCTCCAATATTTTCAAAAGGATTTAGATTCCGGGTTTCGGCTTGAACCACATCGACGTGTTTAGATGTCACGTGATTTAAGTGCCGGTCACGTGCCACATTTGGGTCGTGACAGACATTCTAAATCAAACCTAAGTGCAGCAAGCCATAAAAAGAACGTGAACCGTGTCGGATATCGTAACGCGCGTAGTCGAAACACTAGAAACTAAAAAAGTGTTCCCAGATTTTGCCTACAGTCAATACACAAAAATCCAGCAGTACCAAAACCCCAGGATAACACACAGACATCTACCCTCAAAACCCCAACTCCTCAGTCCCCTGAAAATCCGGTGACGCCGGAATTCCTCTATGTCTCGCCGGTTTTTCTAGGTTGGGTTGGGTTCGGTTTTCAGGTGAACACTCAGGGATTCTAACATAACACTACTACATTGTTAGATTTTACAGTAACCCATTGTGTTGATAGCAGATCACAGAGACCCCAAAATAACACTAAAAATATGATATTACACAAAAACTATAACTTTAGTGTTCTAAACAGCAACTACTAAGCAACACAACATTATAAAGACCTAATTAATAGTTAGGGATCACTACCTTACCACACTTGCTCAAAACCCTAGCTTTCCATGCTCTAAATCATCTTTAGTGGCTTAACTAGGCTTATAAAGGGTTTTAGTGAGGTTTAGTGAAGATTTTGCTTGGGTTTTGTGATGAACTAGGTAGGTTTCAGTTGAGGGGGGAGGAGATGAGATGAAGAACACAAATGAGAGAGTGTGAGTGATGAAGAGAATGAAGGTGTGAGAGTGGTGAAGAGAAATGGGGGTGTGAGGTTAGGATGAGCCATGCCCTTTCTCTCTCCTCATTAAATGCTCCTCATACTTGCCCCATGCCTCATCATTCCCATTGTCAACTCTCTCTCTTCCTATCTCTCTCAAGTCAACCCTAATTCAACCCTTCTTTTAAAAAAAACTAAATAATTAAATAAATACATATAACATAATGGCATAAGGGTTAAGGTGCCATGGCAACTTAAGCATGGTTAACACTTCCATAATCCCCAAGTTAACATGCACATGTGTGTGCAAGCCAAAACAAATAATAATAAAATATTAATTAATTTTTATAAAATATGTGAACTATTTGGTTAACTTTTTACTAAAACCTTGCATTATCGCTTAGTTAACACTAATCGCATTCTAAGATGTTACAGCTTGAGTTGGAGATTCCTCGACGTAGATCATCTTCGGCCTCGAAGATCTTTAAGCAAGCTTGTTCCTTTCGCCTAGTGGAGCCTAACGAGAGTCCGGGAGACCACCACTTGGAGCTAAGGGACTACTACACGGAGCTTTAGAAGTGAAGGACCGGTCTACAAAGGTTGTATTCGTTAGTTGTATGTATGCCCTAGAGGCCATTATTGTACATGATTGCATATTACAATAGATGCTTGGACATATATAGGTAGGACATTCTTGCTCGACATGATAGTATACTATTTGGTTACTCTTTATCTTAACATGTAGACTAGTATTGTGATGTTGTCTTGCTCTCACATGCTGGTAAAGCCCTTAGGATATATACTTGACTACCAGGATTATGATGCAGATCATAGTAGTGGGGCCAGGGTAGTCCACAAGTACATCCTTTAATTGTTCCTAGTCGAGGGTGTATCTATTAGTTATGTATATGCCCTAGAGGCCATTGTTGTACATATGATGTATATTATAATGGATGCTTCGATATATATAGAGAGGACTTTCTTGCTCGTCATGATAATATGCTATTTGGTTTTCCTTTATCTTAACATGTTGACTTGTATTTGTTTACTTTCTTACTCTCACATGTTGATAAAACCCTTAGGATCTGTACTCAACTACTGGGACTATGATGAGATCATACTAGGGGGGCCATAGTAGTCAATGAGTACATCCTATAACTGTTCCTAGTCGAGGGTATATCGAGACAGGGCATCAATACAGCAGAGTAGACTAGCGTATACGCATCTTGACCCATATGATGGGAGATGGATGATCCCTTATCCCTCGGTGTTTTGACATCAAGGATGGTGTACGGGTGCTCAGTGGAGACTGGGTACACTGGACGGACTCGCCGAGAACTCCCAGATGGTGATATACCACACGTCAGATGGCAGTTCTCCGGTGACACAGGTACAGGGTAGTCTGGAGACCCGAGATCTTCATAGAGTCTTGTGTGATTTCCACCGTGCTTTGATTCCCACCTTACCACGTCTAAGAGGGCGTGCAAAACGGTGGCTTTTGGGTGCAGTCCCGAATCACATGGAGGCAATGAGAGATAGGAGGGGATTCGTCTCTCCCGATATAGGGAGTTGATGTTGTGCTGTGTTCGATTGGCTATAACTGGAAGTCCCTAGCCAGGGCTGATATAGAGATTTACTGGTAAGAGTTACCAGTAGTTTCTCGACCCGTTATGAGCCTCACATCGACATGACTTATCGGTTACTGGGTCTGACGTATACCACCCCTAGACTAGATATGCAACATATCAGACGAAGAGACCGGATTCTACGGGAGTGCTACTGATTGGATTCACAGGAGAATGTACAGGCTAGCTTGTTGATCTTCTGATCGCTCAATACCGGGGTGGCTGTTACGTTTAGCTGACCGCTTGCAGCTTGTGGGTGTTTGATATGATCATCACCTGCTACCGGCATATTGACGATTCTTTAGAGTCCTGCACAGAGGTTTCTTGACTCAGGCAAAACGGAGTAGGGGCACATATGTGATATGTGCAGGACCGAGGATAATACGATATGAGATACCGTATTATATTCTCACGATATTTAGATATGAGCCGAGTCATCTGATCAAGTGTTGATTCGATGAATCGGTACATGATATAGTAGTCGGTTATATTCGATATAACCGGACTGTTGGATCAAGTGTTGATTCGATGATTTAGTGTATAATAATATATATAATATATTGTATTACATTATCTAATATTGGCTCGCTTTATTATTTCATTTTCTCACCGGATAATACATTGATATATATGCGATATATATTAATTGTATTATTTTCTTTTGTTACAAGTATATAATATATATGTGATATATATTATTGTAACATGATATAATTACTAATGCAACTTTTTTTGTGGAGATTAAACAAAGTTAGGGTTTGATTAGGGTTAGTTTTTTCTTGCACCTTCTAGAAGCTTTTCTTTTGTCATGAAGAAGATATTATGGTTGATATTTTCTTATGACTCATTGTTTTAACCCAACCAAACCCTAGCCTTAGTTAATTCTCTACAAGAGTTATCCTTGTCATCCTTGACCATGGTTGCATTATTATTCATATATTCTTTTCATTATTCATCACAAAAGGTTTAATTCATTTTATCATCTTCTTCTTCAACCTTGAGCTTTGAGAAAGCTTTCTAGGTTTTCTTTATGTGATGTTTATGTGTGAGAATTTGATATAAAAAGAAAGCATAAATACTACTCAATCATCCTCATCTAATCTAGCCAATTAGATT
This sequence comes from Agapanthus africanus, assembly GCA_030015575.1. Classification (NCBI taxonomy): domain Eukaryota; kingdom Viridiplantae; phylum Streptophyta; class Magnoliopsida; order Asparagales; family Amaryllidaceae; genus Agapanthus; species Agapanthus africanus. The sequence continues at coordinate 515,661,760 of JASDDO010000014.1, forward strand.
AGGGTGTTCACCTCATTAGAGAGAGAGAGAGCGCTTGAGTTATAGAAACTTCGAGGTAGATCATCGGAGAAAAGGAAGACTACAAGCTAGCATGGATCGTTCGAGTTGTGGAGCCTCTCTTGAGTCCGGGAGATCGTGGATCGCGTCGAAGGGACTGTTGGATATATGTATGCCCTAGAGGCCATTATATGATAGTGGATGTATTTATACATGTATATATAAATATTCAGTGTACATTCTTGCTCGACATGATAGTATGTTATCTGGTTCTTCTTTATCTGACATGTTGACTTGATCGTGTTTTTATTCATTCATACATGTTGATAAAGCCCTGAGGATATAGGCTTGACTATTGTGATTATGATGCAGATCATACTAGTGGGACATCTGTAGTTTATAAGCATATCCTGAAAACTCCCTAGTCGTAGGTGTATCGTGACGGGGCATCGATATACCAGAGTAGATTAGCATATATGATACTAGACCCATATGATGGGCTATGGATGTTCCCACATTCATCGATATTTGACATCGAGATCGTATACGGGTGCTCAGTGGTGACCGGGTACACTGGACGGACTCACCGAGAACTCCTATATGGAATTATATCTATCGTCGGACAGCAGTTCTCAGGTGACACTGGTACAGGTTAGTCTGTAGACCCGAGATCGTCATAGAGTCTTATGTGTTCTCCCACTGTACTTTGATTACCGCCCTACCACGGCTCTACTGAGTCGTGCAAACATGTGGCAGTTGGGTACAGCCCCGAGACATACGAAGGCGATGAGCGATAAGAGGGTTTTCGTCTCTCCCGGTATTGGGAGTTGATGATGTGCTGTGCTCGATTGGCTATATCAGTAAGTCCCTGGCCAGGGCTGTTGAGATTTACTGGTAAGTGTTATCAGTAATTTCTCGATCTGTTATAGACCACTCATCGGCACGACTTACTGAGTTATTGAGGTCGATGTTAACATCCCTAGACTTGATATGCAACATATCTGACGAAGAGACCGGACTGTACGGTAGTGTTGCCGGTTGTCTCGACGGGAGTTTTGACAGGTTCGCTTGTTTTCTTCTGATCGCTCAATACCCGGGTGGCCGTTACGTTTAGCTGACCGCTTGCGGCTTGGGGGTGCTTGATATGATCATCACCCACTGCCGGCGTATTGACGAGTCTTAGAGTCCAACAATGGAGTTGCCTAGTCCAGGCGAAACAATGTGGTGCGCATATGAGATATGCGCGTGGACCCGGTTAAAATGCGCGTATGAGATACCGTATATTAATCGGGCGTTTTGCTTTTGGTCGGGTCGTATGCGATATGAACGATTTGCTAAATCAAGTGTTGATTTATCATTGACCATTAGTTTCTTACTTTAAACCTTTTCTTGTCCTTTTATTGTATGCATGCATGTATGCATTTATTCTTATTCATGCACATATGGATGTGCAAGCACACATACATGCATACATAATTCTATCATGGTTGTTGATATAGTGGACGGTGGCAATATAAGACTCACACCATATATAAATATATAGATATTATTTTTTGGAAAAGAAAAATGGAAATGGAAATTGTTATCATGGTTTAATATTTTATTCTCACACTAACCCTTTGGTTTAACCATGATTCATTTTCTATGGCCATTTTTGATCCAAAACAAATATCTAGATATTTTATAACTATGGTTAAGAATTAGAAAGAGAAAATATATATATTTTCATTTCTCATTTTTATCCCTTATGCTTATCACTATCTTGAGCTCTTTACAAGCCATCATCTTCTTCCTCCTTTCTCTTTTTCTCTCTAGTTTTCTCAAGTGAGCAAAATAGTCATCAAGTTAGGGTTTTGAAGTGAGAAAACAAACCACATCACCATTCTACACTAGTCTTGCCCATTAGTCTAGAGTGTTAGCTTCTACTTCTTCTCTTGATCTAGTGGAGCTTCAAGCTTGGACAAAGAGGACTCCGGATGTATCGTCGTGGACCTAGAGGATCTCAAGTGAACCTTTTTCCAACCCTCAAGTAGCCAAGGAGTCTGGCGTAGGGAGCTACAAAGGTTGTACTCTGAAAACCCTAGCTTTTACTACTTGTGTTATTGTTAAAGTTTTGTTACCCTATATTTTCTAGCATGATCCTTAAGATAGTTTCTCTAGCACCATATAAATTTTAAATATGACATGTGTGTTGCCTCCAAACCCTTGTAGTGGTGCTGTAGGAAACCCTTCATGGTATCAGAGCCAAGCTAGAGCCCTAGGGTAACCTAGACGACGTTAACAACCTCGAACTAACGAAAATCGACTCCCGAAGGGTGCTCTCTAGAAATTTTTCTAAAACCTGGATTTTGTCAAATTAAAAATGCTTAAAAAATTCAGCAGGGTATTTTATGGGCCCACCAGAAATACGAAGCCCTGACACATCCGTACGACCGCGGAACCGCGGCCATAGTGGCATTTCTGCGGCGGTTCCGCGGCGCAGTAGAAGAGTTATGGGCCGTAGTTTCTTGTGCAGGCACGTATGTATTTTGTTCTGTTACTGGTATTTTTTAAAAATGCTTAGGTGTTGAGCTTTCTAAGAAGTCTTTGGGTGTTCAATCGTTCGATCGAATGTTTTAGCGTCGCCTAGTTTATTTATATATGATACAATAATTGGAATCTACAAATTTGTTTGTTGCATGTAAATCTAGCAGTTCGGTCTCGGCAACAATCGGAAATCTTGTTGAATTATCCGGCTTGTTTTGAAAAGGTGTTTTCATGGATGAGATCGAAATGCAAGCTTTACATTGTTAAGCATCAAACCTTGTATATGTGATATTCCGGGTTTGTGTTGTCTAAAGGCGGTGACGATTCCAATTGTTGTAGTTATTCATTTTATTTCTCTATGACCGTAAGTGTAGTATGTGGTGTATCGCTGATTTTGTTGCTATACATCAACGACAATCGGGGTACGCATACTTACTTACGTTGATGATATGCGACATTATGTGTTGCTGAGATTTGAAATGTAGGATTGTCGTGATTGAATAGCCGGGGTTTGATGTGAGATGAGGGTTTTCTTTTCATTCATGTAAAATTCAAATGTAATGTAATATTCTTTTATTTGGGGCACTTCCGGGTTGAGGTTGATGTCACCAGTGTTGTATATTATTTACTTTTCCGCATTAGGATAGACCCAAGGAGGGGGGTACAAGTGGCCGGGTTTTGGAGTTCAGAGGGAGGCCATCTCGAGGAGTCGGGACCGGGTCTCCTAAACTCCAGAATTGGCAGGGTCGCTTGCCGCTCTCGTAGGGGTCTAGGGGTGTGGGCTTGGCTATTCATCGCGACCGTGGAATCCGTATTTTCTATTGTTGGCTAAATACTAAATACGGACGTCCTAGTATATCCTATATTATCATATCTGTGTTTCTTCTGCCTGTATACCATGATGTGATATCTGGGACGAATGTTGTATTATATATGAGATATATAGTAGATGTTGCTTATGTTTTACACCCGTGCTAGTCCCGTCCCGGTATGCCGTTAGTTAAGTAACCTAACGGTGCATAACGGAACATTGCGGCGAATGCGGATGGCATATGCGTACGTTGTATTTTCGTTTCTTTTCTGTGATTGGCTTAAGGACTTAAATGATGGGGATACATTAATATGATTAATGTAAAGAAAATAAACCTAAAAAGATGTTGTAGAATCGGATTTGAAAACCACTCGTCTCTTTATGAAAAAGCCACATTTCAAAACTGCGGAGCTCAAGCCACTCCTTTTGAAAACCATTTGATTCTAGGACGATATCAAGTTCAAAGCGTTAAAAATTTTCTTAAAATGTTAGTTATATGTATGCCCTAGAGGCCATTACTGTACATACGATGTATATTGTAGTGGATGCTAGGACATATATAGGGAGGACTTTCTTGCTCGACATGATAGTATGCTATCTGGTTGTACTTTATCTTAACATGTACTCTGATTGTCTCTATATTACATGTTGATAAAGCCTTTAGGATATGTACTCGACTACTGGGACTATGATGAGATCATACTAGTGGGGCCACGGTAGCCGACGAGTACATCCTATAACTGTTCCTAGTCGAGGGTGTATCGAGACAGGGCATCGATACACCAGAGTAGATGTAGCGTTTTGAAAATCGTTTCGGTGAAATTTCGGAAAATCGGTAAAATGAGGGGGTTTTCTGTAAAAAGTCAAAATACAAATATCTTATTATAAAAATTAAATATACATATTCTAGCTATGTAATTGCTATTATTTGGTGTTTATTGAGCCGCTGGTGAAATTTCAAATTTTCTGAAAAAAATATTATTTTATTATTATTTTAAGCCGTCACTAATACATTTAATTAGGGAAAATTACAAATTGGAATGAGTTGAAACAAATTTTGTGCATCATAAAACATTAAATAAAAATTTATCATGTGGTTTTTGGAACGAAATCATTTGCCAAAATGGTTTAGAAATTATTGAAGAAAAAAAAGGCTTTTTTTTAGCGTAAATGGATGTTTGGGGTATTGTATTTATCATTTTTCATCACTCCACACCCGTACCCACACCCACACACCCCCATTCACTTATCCCCTTGAAGAATTCAGCAGCCCCCTCTTTTGTCCCCACTTGGATTTTAAAGAAAAGAAAAGAAAAGAAAAAAGAGTAGAAAATGGTATAATTTGAGTTGACTTTGACTTGAACTAACTTTCCCCACCTCACTCTCTCTCCTCCCTCACCCAATCCCCCAAGATTTCTGGCCAAAACCTGAACCAAAACAGCCCCAAATATTTCATCTCATTTTTCCATCAAAATCCCCAAAATTTCTATCAAAAATCCACCTTTTTTCTCAAAAATTCAAAGCTAATTCTAAATCCAAGCTTTACCCATTATTCTTTAGCTATTCAAGCATGGATCTTGGAGCATGAAATCATTGTTGGAGGCTAAGATTTTTGCAAGTTTGATCTCAAGCTTGTGAGGTATAATCATAACCTTATGCTTAATTTGTTGTTAAATTACTTGAATCTAGCTATTAGGTGTTAAATTAGGGTTTTAAATTTCAAGTTTTGAAATTTAAAGAAAGGGTTTTGATTACTAAGTTAGGGTTTGTTGTGGAAATGAGTTGTGTTTGATTGTGTATGGTTTAGTGAGGTGGATTAATATATTTAGTTTTGTAGAAAACTAATCTAGTTGTTAATTACAAGTTGTTACTTGAAAAATGTCCAAATTAAGATTTTTGTTGCAAACTAGTTTTTTTGATTTAATTCGAAATATGAGATTAAAAATATGGTTAGGGTTTTTATCATATTATTAACTTTATTAAGTGTAGTTTAACACTTTAGTTCATGGAAATCCAACCTAAATTGTAGTTTGTGCATTTTTGCTATGAAATTGTTAAAAAGGGTATTTTGTAAACTAGAATATTAGGATTTTTGGAATTTAATGAGATTAAATTCCGGAAATTTGTTTATACGACTTATTTAAGATATTTAATAAATATATTGGCCGCTACATTCATTTAAACATCCAGTTTTGTACAAAACGGCGAATTGTGCCTGCTAGATTTTCGGAAAAATGACTTTTTAAGCAAAATTGAGGTTTTTGTGAGTTTTAACCTAGTTTATATTAAAATTAGTGTTCGTGAATGTGCAAATGAGTGTGATTGGATTTTTCTCGATGGTTTGGCGTTTGTACGCCGACGTCGAGGGTTTTTGGGTTGATTTGTGAAAGCAACCATAGGTTTTGACCTATGTGGGATTCGTGCGTCGTTTTGATCATGAGTCGGATTTTAATGAGATATGGTGCGTTATGATATGTAGGTACCCCCATGTGGACTTCGAGACGACAAGCAAGCGCGTGGCGACGTCGGCACCGGCTAGCGAGGACCAGGTGAGTAGATTTATATCTACGGGGAGAAGTCGGGTGGATGGCGTATAGCACCCCCGCAGTCCGTGGTGGTGTATACGGATGCGTATACACACCAACAATTTTTATATGTTATTTGGGATTAATAACGATGCTTAGGATGTATATTGGTGTGTTGGATTACTTTAGTGTTGCGAACCCTAGGGTAGTGTTACACACACATACACACATACATACTTGCATACATTCTTATTTGATATGTGCTCATGGGCTTCTTTATAGTTATGTGTTCACATGGGTAGGGGACTATGTGTTCACATACGGATTGAGGATGATACTTGGGGTTGAGCTGAGTCGATGAGATTGGATCGAGGCCGTGAGATCGGTGATATAGCAGGGTTCGTATCTTAGATACGACATGACGTTGTAGCGGGTCCTTGACGTAGTGTTTCACACACGTCCATGCATACGTAGGCGGTATCAGTATGGTACTAGACGTAGATCAGTACCCCGATCATGATATTTGATAAAGAGGATACCAGGTGAATAGTATGATGAATGTGATATTGACCCGTACCCAGATTGGGATGCCGTACGACGGATTTACGTACGAGCTATATTGATGATTGATCCGCACTCTTGACTTGGGATACCTGATTATAGATATGGTATCGGATATGATATTATTGAGGCGGGATCACCAACTATACATATATAGGTATGTATATGTATCGACTCAGATGATAGGCGGTTTCCTTACCTGTAGTTCAGCTTGTTAGTTCAGCCGTATAGTTTAGTGTAGTTGTTAGATTAGATTAGACTTCTTACCTATTTCAAAAACTAACGAATCGTGGGCATTTTTAAAGACAGCTCAAAGGAATCTATGGATATTTAAAAAAAACGACGTATCTTTTCATAAAAACGCCGTAGCCCCTATTTTCAAAACCCCATGATTCGTGTTATTTCAAAAGGCACCATTCGTAGGACTTATATTAGATTATTGCAGATTAGTTATCGTTGTGTCTAGTATTCAGCTCCCGCACATTATTGGTGTTCGCTCTGCCTCGCATATTTATTTTGCTGCATATTCCATTATTGATATCATGCTGTTAGGACACCATCACTATTACCGATGATGCGTATGTACCACGTACACCTACTTGCCGGCTCACACACATCTTCATCGGTAATTGCCATGTCACGTACACTTTAGAGAATATAATTGCTTGACTTAGATTGTTAGCTGGTAGTTTTGACATGATATTAGTGTACTTCCTTTATATGCCATATTAGACATTGTAGTTATTACCTACCACTTCATGCATACTGTTATTCAGTTGTTCATGCCTAGTTCATTATCATTGACATATGCACTTGTGATGATTTCTTGAGATTTATGATATTTCTGGATTTCGGGGAAAGCCGCAAAATTTACAACTTATGATCTTTTAAAATATAAAATGTTGCGGTTTTCTAGTGATGTAAAGTGTCGTCCACCATGAGTTTGCTGTGGTTTTGGAGATCCGTGTCGAGGAGTGGAGGAACCGTCACGGGTACATGGTGGGCCCGGTATGGTACCCCGGGGCAAGAGGAATGTGGTGTTGACGTTGAGCCTGGCTGGGGAGCACTACCTACCGGTGATATTACCCGACGCGTCGGATATCCGGAGGATACCGTCGTGGTCTTGAGATGGATGGTAGGGGCCGGTCCGGACTGACGGCGCCCTAGATATTGAGCTTGAGACATTGATATTTCGAGACAGTGAGATTTATGTTTTGTGTCGATGCTAGACACTGTTGATACTGATTTCATTATGATACCTCAGTTTAAAAATACGAAGGAAATCTCACTAATTTATGAAAACAGTTTCTTCATTTACATGTATTCTGTTTCATGCATTCATACCTCATTCATATGATATATTGCTACCTGAGGCACTGACACGGGCACATGAAATTATACTCGGGTTAGATATTACCCTAGACATTGTCATAGGCTGCCTGTTATACATATATTTGAGGATATATTATGATCATTGACCTAGGTTGCGTTATTCATGCGATTTTCTGTTCGTAGATCTTTTTCTACTCACGAGTTGGCAACTCACCCCCGTTGTGCCCCAGTTTCTTGCAGGTGTAGCCGTACGGATTTCATTACGGCTTTGCGGGCACGGTTTCTTTTCGGGTGACTTGCTAATAGGTGGGTTTATTGTATCTTACCCATCATTATACCTTGTATATTATATTTCAGTTGTATCTAGAAGTTCCATCAACCAAACTTGTATTTTTTTGAGATAGAGACCAGTAATGTTATTCTTTCGACCATAGAGTAGTATATTATATTTCTTGAGTTTCTTGCTGGTTGAGTTCCATTTCTGTTGTGATCCTCGTCTTTAGGCGTTGTATATTATGTTGCATACAGGTTGATTTGATATGGTTCTTCCTATTCTCTACTACTTCTCTTGGTTTGGATTTCTGGGTTTCGGCATACTTAGCATACGTACGCCTTGAGACGTTCGTAGTCTAAGTGCCGGTCATGTTCCGTACTTCCGGGTTGTGACAGTAGACTAGCGTATACGCATCTTGACCCATATGATGGGCGATGGATGATCCCATATCCATCGGTGTTTGACATCAAGGATGGTGTACGGGTGCTCAGTGGAGACTGGGTACACTGGACGGACTCGCCGAGAACTCCCAGATGGTATTATACCATACGTCAGATGGCAGTTCTCCGGTGACACTGGTACAGAGTAGTCTGTCGACCCGAGATCGTCATAGAGTCTTGTGTGATTCCCACTGTGCTTTGATTTCCATCATACCACGTCCAAGAGGGCGTGCAAAAAGGTGGCTTTTGGGTACAGTCCCGAATCACATGGAGGCAATGAGCGATAGGAGGGGATTCGTCTCTCCCGGTATAGGGAGTTGATGTTGTGCTGTGTTCGATTGGCTATAACCGGAAATCCCTGGCCAGGGTTGCTGAGATTTACTGGTAAGTGTTATCAGTAGTTTCTCAAACTGTTATAGACCTCATATCGACACGACTTATCGAGCTACTGGGGTCTGACGTTTACCACCCCTAAGCGAGATATGCAACATATCGGACGACGAGACCGGACAGTACGGGAGTGTTACTGTTTGGATTCACAGGAGAATGTACAGGCGTGCTTGTTGATCTTCTGAGCGCTCAATACCTGGGTAGCTGTTACGTTTAGCTGACCGCTTGCAGCTTGTGGGTGTTTGATATGATCATCACCTTCTGCCGGCGTATTGACGATTCTTTAGAGTCCTACACAGAGGTTTCTTGGCTAAGGCAAAACGGAGTAGGAGCACATATGTGATATGTGCGGGACCGAGGATAATACGATATGAGATACCGTATTCTATTCTCGCGATATTTGATATCAGCCGGGTCATCGGATCAAGTGTTGATTCGATGAATCGGTACGGATAAATATTAGTCGGTTATATGCGATATAGCCGAATTGTCGGATCAAGTGTTGATTCGATAATTTAATGTATAATAATATATATGATATATTAAATTACATTAACTAATATTTGCTCACTAAAAGATTCTTTTTCTCACTCGGGTAATACATTGATATATATGCGATATATGTTAAATGTATTATTTTATTTGGTTACAATAAATGTTATATATGTGATATATAATATTGTAACATGATATGATAACTAATGCAACATGTTTAGTAAAGATTAATCAAGATTAGCGTTTGATTTGGGTTAATGACTTCTAGTAGATTCTAGAAGGTTTTCTTTTTGTTTTGGAAAAGATATTTTCAAGTGACTCATTCTTAACTCAACCTAAACCCTAACCCTTGGTCAATTCTCTACAATGGTTAAGTCAACCATGGTTGCATAATTCATCATTATCTCTTTTGCATTATTCATCACAAAAGGAATTCTAATTTTGTTCATCTTCTTCCTTCATTCTTTCATGGAGAAAAAGCTTTCTAGATTTTTCAAAAGTGATGAATAAATATGAGAAAAAGATAAATAAAGAGAGCAAAAATCCTACTTCATCATCCTCATCTTCCCTTGCCATTTAGATGAGGGTGTTCACATCATTTCATGAGTGTTAGCTTGTGTTAACGGAACTTCAAGGTAGATCATCTTAGTATCGAAGATCGGAAGCAAATGTTGCATCTTTCTCTTCGTGGAACCTCTCGAGAGTCCGGATCCCGATGATCGCAGCGAAGGGACCACAACACGGAGCATATGAAGTGAAGGACCGGATCTACAAAGGTTGTAATCCCTCTCACTTAGTGTTAAAGTGTTTAGCATGCTTGTTTTCGCCTAATCTCTAGTTTAAAGATCCGTATTCGGGTTGTTCGGCACGGCTAAATTTTTAATCGGGCATGGTTGATGCCTCGTAGACCCTTGTGCGCGTGCATAGAAACCCTACAGTGGTATCAGAGCCAAGCTAGAGCTTTAGGCGAAGTCCAGGCGAAGTTTAAAGTCCGATCGAACCCGGAAAACCCGATATACCCTAGTTTCTGGAAATTTTTCAAAACTGTGGTTTTTTCCAAATTAAAAATATCAAAAAATTACAGCAGAGAATTGTAAGCAATACTGTGAAGCACGTGCGCGTGATTCCACCAAAGCGCGGCGGAACCGCGGCACAAGCATGGCTTGTGCGGCGGTTCCGCGGCAAGTTAGTCACGTGAGCATTTCAAATTTGCACAGTAATTCTTAACTTTTAGTGCTGTATTTTCTGGGAATTTTTAATATTTATTCAACTATTGAATTTTCTGGGTTGTATTGGGGATTCGATGATTCGATCGTGAACTTTAACTGCGTCTTTGTGTTTTGTCCGGATAACTTTTAGAAACTGTTAAAAAGTTCGAACGGATATCAATAACTCACTTTTTCCCCTGTCGGAAATTTTTTCAAAAGTTGGATTTTTCCTCGTGTTTAAGAACGTTCTAAGTCGTACAAGTAACACGGTGGACCCTCTAGAAGACAACAAACCTTAACTCGATTATGTGACCGTCTTGAACTGTCTTTTGAACCTTAGGGCTTGGGGCAGTACGGCGTGCCACATGTGAGGCGTTGGCTTGACCCTTCTACGGCTGGACCATTGGTATTGTGGCATGTGATGGATGTTTTTAAATTGATTTCAAGTGTTGAGATAAATTGGGGAAATCTTGGGTGTTTGATGATTAGATCGGAAAGTTTAACTTTGTCAATTTATCTGGAATGTGATACAATATTTGGAATCCACAGGTAGTTATGAGATAACTGATTTGAATATTATAAACATAGCAGTTTAGTCTCAAATGATCGGTTGCCACGGAATTTTGATGTGATCAAAAGTCTGTCGCAATCACGTAGCGTACGCGGATACTCGCCGGGTAAACTTAATAGAAAGCTACGCCCCATAGCCCCGACCAAGTGACTGTAGGAGAACCCCGTCGCCGAAAGCATCCGTTCGGGTGCTCGCGGCAGCGGTGTTCCGCCTTAGTGCACTTCGTCGACGGCATCTGGGGGTGCGGCCGTCTACTAAAGTTTGTGACGAGCATTCGATCAGGACGTCGGGAATCTTGTTGAATTGCCCGACTTGATATTGAAAAGAGTTTTTGATAATGAAACTAAAATGCGGGGTTTATAATTGTTAGGCATGTGATGTCTAAGGAATTCATTTGGTTAGGCATATGATGTCTAAGGAGGTTGCGGATTCCAACTGTTGTAGTTTTACACTTTCTTTTCTGTGACCGTAAGCGTAGTATGTGGTGTATCGCTGGCTTCGTTGCTATACATCAACGACAATCGGGATACGCATACTTGCTTACGTTGATGATATGAGATATTATGTGTTGCTGTGATATGTTATATTGGATCGTCGTGTTTGAATAGCCGGGGGTTTTATGTGAGATGAGAGTTTTTTCTTTTTCATTCATGTAAAATTCATTTGTATGTAATATTCTTTTATTGGGGCACTTCCAGGTAGCGGAAGATGTCACCGTTGTATATTATTTACTTTTCCGCATTAGGTAGACCCAAGAAGGGGAGCACAAGTAACCAGGTTCTAGGGTCCAGTGGGAGACCATCTCGAGGAGTCGAGACCGGGTCTCCTAACCCTAGAATTGGCAGTGTTACTTGCCGCTCTCGTAGGGGTCTAGGGATGTGGGTTTGGCTATTCATCGCGACCGTGGAATCTGTGTTTTATACAGGCTCGTATTGAAAACACGGACGTCCTAGTATATCCAATATTTCATATATGTTCTTCTGCTGCAATGTTCTGTGATGAGATCATATTACTGCCTGAGACGAATGTTTATATTATATATTTGAGATATATGTTATATTGCAGATTTCGTTTCAAAAAGAGATGCTTGCGAAGCATAATTAAAATGGGACTTCATTAATAAGATTAATGAAATAAAAGAAACCTAAGATGTTGTAGAAACTTGTTTATAAAAACCGGTAGCTCTAGTTCTTGCTTTGAATAGCGGTGTTCCTTGTAGAACATCCAGCACCTTATTCGATAAGGAAAGGACCGAGATCCCTTCACCGGGAGTGACTCCTTTAGCAATAACTGGCAGATGCTACAAACTCGGTTTGTCTTTTGATTGCTTCTATAGTTCTTGCTTTGCACAGTGGTATATATGATATATCCTGCACCTTATTCGATGAGGAAAGGGCCGACGATCCCTTCACCGGGAGTGACCCCTTTAGCAAAACTAGAAAAGCCTCAAAAACATTCCATTTAAAATCACTCGATTCTACAACGATATAAAGTTCATTACGCAAAAGGTTTTCTTAAAAACTTGTCGTAGCCCTCCGTCATTTCAGATAAGTAATAGTTAGTATTCGTGCTGCGTTTGTTGACTCAGTCAAGGCGTAGTATGCGGTAGCTGATTAGTGCTTATCTGCAAAGCATATGATGCGATTGGATTAGGGTAGTCGTGCGGCCTTGTTGACTCAGTCAAGGGTCGTGCAGGTGGGTTTAATTCAATCGGGAAATGACGGGTTGAACTTTACTTGCGGTCTATGGTTTGTTGACTCAGTCAAGGTCATAGATCGCTTGGGGCAAAATATTATTGGGAATTTCAAGTGTTGAAATTTGCAATGAGATTGCATACCTTCTATGAGATAGTTGGATCCCGATACCCGCTGCGAGTAAGAGTTACTCCTGGGAGAGTTTTACACATTACAATTAGCCGATCAAGTAGGTGTCTAGAAAGGTGTTAACGGGGTTACGCCTCTGGGAAAATGAGGTTTACTTTAATTAGGTTCGTGCGAAAGCACGGGGGACCTCCCTCAAAGTACCGACACTGGCCTGGCTGAAAGATTGGCGAACTTATAGCGTGTAATTAATCCCGGCTAGTCTTTCCTTTTAGGGTTTGAAGGAAGATTTGATTAAAACAGCGGGAGACATCCTAATTAGATATATTATATAACCAATCTAATCTTGCAAGAGCATACGCTGAGTGTTTTCTTCTCTCTCTCTCCAGGTAGCGACCATATCACGCCTTAATCAAAATAATAAAGCGGATATATTGACCGAACCCACTTGTTATACTGAGCTGGGGAACGTTGGTCCCGCTCCAACTTATAATTATTATAGGACAGAGCAGGAAATTAGGGAATACCAGATTTCCCGTGCCGCCCAAACGAAGAAAGTGCATGCTGATGCATTTTCTTCGGGTGTGTTCATTACATAGAACTGTTTCTCAGTATCCTTTATGTCCTGGATATGTGATACCGGAGCAGGATCCCGTATATGTAATCTGTTACATGGGCAACAGAAAGGTAGAGAACTGAGAACGGGTGATAAGTTTCATGAGACAGAAAACGGTGCAAGTGTTGCAGCCAAGTCTGTTGGTCACTATCACCCTGTATTACCTGAATACATTGATTCTGAACGAATGTTATTAGATACCGAACCTGATATACAAAATCATATCAGTCTCTTTATTAGTAAAGAACTGATATAATTTTGTATTGTTGGATAATGTTTTGAACATTTCCTATATCAAGAGTTGATCGGTTCAGGCACGTTATCTAAAAGCATAGACGTTCTAAATCAAACTACAGTTCTTAGTATACAGAACACACACAAGAGGAAGAGTTCAGAAATGAATGAATCCTTCTTGAGGCATTGTAGACTAGGTCATATCAATGCGACCCGACTGGCTGAAGTTACATTTAGATGCATATTTAAATTAGTTTGAATTTACATCTTGTGAAACTTGCCGGTCATGTCACAAAGATAAGATGATTACAGCTCTGTTTATTAGAAACAGAGAAAGAGTTAGTGAACTCTTGGGTTTGATACATGCTGATGTATGAAGGTCCCCTGTCTACACATGCCAAGACTGGTTCTTTGTACTTCATTACATTCTCTGATGATCTCTCAAGATTCAGACATATGTTCCTGCTGAAACACATGTCTGAACCTTTTGAGATATTCACAGAATATAAGTTAGAAGTAGAGAACCAAAATACGGGTATAAGTATTATGTCCTTTGATGAGATCAAGGAGGAGAATACTTGAGCACGGGATTCCTGGACTATTCTAAAGGAGAATGAGATTCTCTCTCAGCATTACTCCTCCGTATACACCATAGCACGATGGTATATCGGGGCGGAGCAATAGCACCCTATGTGATATGGTGTGCTCTATGATGAGTACTACTGAGTTGCCTATTTCCTTTTGGGAGTTATGCACTTGAGAAGCTGCATACCAATTGAATAAGGTTCAAATCAAATCAGTTGCCTACCACTTCATATGTGATATGGAAAGGGAAGAGCCCATATCTTAAGCTTGTTAAGATTTGGGGTTGTTCGGACTATGTCTAAAAGCAAAATCCAGGCAAGCTCGAGGCAAGGTATGTTATGTAGAACTGGAAAGGTTCCAGTTATACAAAATGCAGCTGATGATTTGGTAGAACCAAAGGATTCAATAGTTTCCAACGAACCTCAGCCTCTCTGCCGATCTAGTAGGGTTCCTCACCCACCTGAGAGATACTTCGGTTTCTCTATGACAGTGGGAGCGAGGATTGCATCATGAGATGATGACCCAACTAGTTTTGAGCTGGCCATCAGGAGTGGGACTCTGTAAGAATGGATGGATGCTTATCGATCTGAGATAGAATCCTTATACACCAACAAAGTATGGACTTTGGTAGCCTTATCTGAAGGGTTAAATCCCCATCAGGAGCAAGTATATCTTGAGAAGATTACTTGGTGTACATGGAAAAGTTGAGACTTTCAAAGGTAGACTTGTTAAAGGTTTGCATCATAGACCAGGTATGGATTATGTTGAATCCTTTTTTAAGGATCTATGCTTAAGTCCATCCAGATCCTACTTGCCACGGCTACATACCATGACTACGATATCTGGTGGTTAGGTGTCATGACTGCTTTTCTAAATGATGTTTTAGAAAATAGCATCTATAAGTACACAGCCAGAGGGCTTCGTAGACAGCGGGAGCAGCGGAAACGTGTGCAAGATGTTTTATATGATAAAACAGGCATCGCGGAGTTGGAACATCTGTTTTGATGTGGTAGTCAAAAAGTTTGACTTCATCAAAATGGTAGATGAACCTTGTATATACGAAAAGGTAGTAGAGAGTATGGTGATGATCCTCGTAGAGTACGTGGTGACATACTTTTGATAGGGAAGGAGTTTCCTATGCTACGCTCGGTCAATCTCCGCTTATCACAAGGATTCTCCATATAGGATCAAAGTGATACCTCCTAAATCCTGGGTTTTGGATCTATGAGATAGATCTAATTGGATGTTAGGATACTCACTAGTTATAGTGAGATGGTATCAATCGATCCTGGGGAGAATCACTGGAAAGGTTCCAGGGTGATAAGAACGACTGAATGTCAGCCGCAGGCATTGTCTTTATCCTCAGTGGAGGGACGTTATGTTGGAAGAGTTCCAAGCTAGATATCGTGACATACTAGACGATTAAAGGCAAGATACATCGTTACCAAGGATGCTACCAAAGAGGCGGTCTGGATACATATAAGTTCATGAGATGAACTTCGTTCCTACCATTGTGTGACAATGGAGTTGTGGCTTTGGCCAAGGAACCCCCGTCCCATCAGAAATCCAGATATAATTCTTAGGCAGTATCACCTGATCATGAAGATGGTTGATCTCCAGGGAGATCGAGGTTAGGAGAGTAGACACAGAGGACAACAGCGCGAATCCACTCACAAAGGCCTTTTTCCCAGTAGAGACTTTTATGGGATGGTTGAGTATGAGATACTTCAACCGCAGCTAATTGTTGGGTATGTGATACCATAACAGATGGCCCTAGTGCAAGTAGGAGATTGTAAGTTATATGTATGCCCTAGAGGCCATTACTGTACATACGATGTATATTGTAGTGGTTGCTAAAACATATATAGGGAGAACTTTCTTGCTCGACATGATAGTATGCTATCTGGTTGTACTTTATCTTAACATGTACTCTGATTGTCTCTATATTACATGTTGATAAAGTCCTTAGGATATGTACTCGACTACTGGGACTATGATGAGATCATACAAGTGGGGCCACGGTAGTCGACGAGTACATCCTATAACTGTTCCTATTCGATGGTGTATCGAGACAGGGCATCGATACACCAGAGTAGACTAGCGTATACGCATCTTGACCCATATGATGGGCGATGGATGATCCCATATCCATCGGTGTTTGACATCAAGGATGGTGTACGGGTGCTCAGTAGAGACTGGGTACACTGGACGGACTCGCCGAGAACTCCCAGATGGTATTATACCATACGTCAGATGGCAGTTCTCCGGTGACACTGGTACAGAGTAGTCTGTCGGCCCGAGATCGTCATAGAGTCTTGTGTGATTCCCACTGTGCTTTGATTTCCATCATACCACGTCCAAGAGGGCGTGCAAAAAGGTGGCTTTTGGGTACAGTCCCGAATCACATGGAGGCAATGAGCGATAGGAGGGGATTCGTCTCTCCCGGTATAGGGAGTTGATGTTGTGCTGTGTTCGATTGGCTATTACCGGAAATCCCTGGCCAGGGTTGCTGAGATTTACTGGTAAGTGTTATCAGTAGTTTCTCGAACTGTTATAGACCTCATATCGACACGACTTATCGAGCTACTGGGGTCTGACGTTTACCACCCCTAGGCGAGATATGCAACATATCAGACGACGAGACCGGACTGTACGGGAGTGTTACTGTTTGGATTCACAGGAGAATGTACATGCTTGCTTGTTGATCTTCTGAGCGCTCAATACCTGGGTAGCTGTTACGTTTAGCTGACCGCTTGCAGCTTGTGGGTGTTTGATATGATCATCACCTACTGCCGGCGTATTGACGATTCTTTAGAGTCCTACACAGAGGTTTCTTGGCTCAGGCAAAACAGAGTAGGAGCACATATGTGATATGTGCGGGACCGAGCATAATACGATATGAGATACCGTATTCTATTCTCGCGATTTGATATCAGCCGGGTCATCGGATCAAGTGTTGATTCGATGAATCGGTACGGATAAATATTAATCGGTTATATGCGATATAGCCGGATTGTCGGATCAAGTGTTGATTCGATAATTCAATGTATAATAATATATATGATATATTAAATTACATTAAC
Source organism: Agapanthus africanus (assembly GCA_030015575.1). Classification (NCBI taxonomy): domain Eukaryota; kingdom Viridiplantae; phylum Streptophyta; class Magnoliopsida; order Asparagales; family Amaryllidaceae; genus Agapanthus; species Agapanthus africanus. The sequence goes on from JASDDO010000014.1 coordinate 515,679,228, forward strand.
TAATATTTGCTCACTAAAAGATTCTTTTTCTCACTCGGGTAATACATTGATATATATGCGATATATGTTAAATGTATTATTTTATTTGGTTACAATAAATGTTATATATGTGATATATAATATTGTAACATGATATGATAACTAATGCAACATGTTTAGTAAAGATTAATCAAGATTAGGGTTTGATTTGGGTTAATGACTTCTAGTAGATTCTAGAAAGTTTTCTTTTTGTTTTGGAAAAGATATTGTCAAGTGACTCATTCTTAACTCAACCCAAACCCTAACCCTTGGTCAATTCTCTACAATGCTTAAGTCAACCATGGTTGCATAATTCATCATTATCTCTTTTGCATTATTCATCACAAAAGGAATTCTAATTTTGTTCATCTTCTTCCTTCATTCTTTCATGGAGAAAAAGCTTTCTAGATTTTTCAAAAGTGATGAATAAATATGAGAAAAAGATAAATAAAGAGAGTAAAAATCCTACTTCATCGTCCTCATCTTCCCTTGCAATTTAGATGAGGGTGTTCACATCATTTCATGAGTGTTAGCTTGTGTTAACGGAACTTCAAGGTAGATCATCTTAGTATCAAAGATCGGAAGCAAAGGTTGCATCTTTCTCTTAGTGGAACCTCTCGAGAGTCCGGGTCCCGATGATCACAGCGAAGGGACCACAACACGGAGCATATGAAGTGAAGGACCGGATCTACAAAGGTTGTAATCCCTCTCACTTAGTGTTAAAGTGTTTAGCATGCTTGTTTTCGCCTAATCTCTAGTTTAAAGATCCGTATTCGGGTTGTTCGGCACGGCTAAATTTTTAATCGGGCATGGTTGATGCCTCGTAGACCCTTGTGCGCGTGCATAGCAACCCTACATAAAAATCATCTGCAACCCTCCGTCTTTTTAGGAAGCAGAGTACTTAGTATTCGTGCTACGTTTGTTGACTATAGTTAAGGCGTAGTGTACGGTAACTAAGTGATGTCTTCCTACACTGCATATGATGCAGATTAATTAGGACATTCATGCGACTTTGTTGACCATAGTTAAGGGTCTTGTGAGTGGGTCTAATTAATCAAGAAATGACGGGTAGAACTTGACTGGTACTTATGATTTGTTGACCATAGTTAAGGTCATGGGTACTAGGGGTAAAAACCACATCGGGAATTTCAATAGTTAAAATTTGTAATGAGATTGCATACCTTCCATATGATTGTTGGATCCCGATCCCACTGTGGGAAATCGTAGCTCCCAGGAGAGTTTTGCAGTTTACAATTAGCTAACCCATTAGGTGTCTAGAAAGGTGTTAACGGGGCTACGTCTCTGGGAAGACGAGGTTTACTTTAATTAGGTCCGTGCGAAAGCACGGGGAACCTCCCTCAAGTACCGACACTGGCCTGGCTGAACGGTTAGCGAAGTTGTAGACTGTAATTAATCCTGGCTAGTTTTCTTTTTAAGGTTTGAAAGAAAAACTTGATTAAGGTAGCGGGAGACATCGATTAGATAAGATAATGACCGATCCGATCTTTGCAAGAGCTTTCGCTGAGTGTATTCTTTTCTCTCTCTTAATGGCAGATACCAATGACAGGACTCAAGCTTCTACTAGATAAAAATAAACTGAATGGGACCAATTATAAAGACTGGCTGAGGAATCTTAAAATTGCCTTGACTTATGATAAGGTATCATATGTCCTCACGGCTCCAGCCCCGCCCGTCCCAAGTCCAAAATTCTCAGTTGCGGATATTGAAGTCCGCAAGACATGGGACGCTGACTGTGCCACGGCCAAATGCCTCGCTCTTGCATCGATGGATAACACACATCAAAAGCAGCACGAGAATATGGACGTTCACGCCATGTTCCTCCATACAAAGGAGTTGTATGGAGAGCAATCCCGCGTATTACGATACGAAGTATCAAGAAAACTGTTTCACATGCGAATGACCCCTGACACACCAGTAAGAGACCATGTTCTGAAGATGATAGCTCTCATAGAAGAGCTTGAGGACCTTGGATGGAAGATTGACAATGAACAATATACGGATATTATTCTGCAGTCCCTCCCCTCCACCTTTGCTCAATTTATAGTTAACTTCAACATGCACAACATGGAGAAGGAACTACCTGAACTCCTTAATATGTTAAGGAGTGTAGAGAGCACACTGAAATTAGTGAAAACTCCCTCTTTGAGTGTTGGGCAATCTTCCTCTTCTCGCCCAAAGGCTAAGGCCAAGGGAAAGATAAAGAAGAAGCCTACTAATCCTAGTGGTGGAGTTAAAAAGATTAAAGGGAAGGACAAGTCCAAAGTTGGAGAATCGGGGAAAGGGGAATGTTATCATTGCCACAAAACAGGACATTGGAAGCGCAACTGGACGGAGTACTTAAATCTCAAGATGAAGCATGGGGATGCTTCCGCTTCAGGTGTGTTTGTGACAGAAAACTGTTTTTCAATAAACTCTGCTTCATGGGTATTAGATACCGGTTCAGGTTCTCACATTTGCAATTCTATGCAGGGGCTGAGAAATAGCAAGGTTTTGAAGACAGGTGACCATACTCTCCGCGTTTGAAATGGTTCCAATGTACATATAGTTGCAGTGGGAGAGTATCATTTGGGCTTGGCATCTGGGTGTATATTGGTTTTGAACCCATGTTATCATGTACCTAGTATGCTTTGTAATATAATATCCGTTTCCTTGTTAGACAATGAAGGATATAATTTTGTATTGCAGAACAATGTTATGAACATTTACCTAAATCAAATGTTGGTTAGGTATGGTACGCTTAATAACGGGATATATGTCCTAAATCAACACACTGTTTTCAGCATACAACACACTAATAAAAGAAAACTTTCAGAAATAAATGAAGCTTTTCTTTAGCACTGTCGACTTGGTCATATTAACGAAACCAGACTAAACAAGTTACACAAAGATGGATATTTAAACCCTTTTGAATATAAATCTGATGCGACTTGCCAGTCTTGCATCAAGAGTAAAATGACTAAAACTCCGTTTACCGGACACGGAGAAAGAGCTACTGAGCTCTTAGGCCTCATACATAGTGATGTATGTGGGCCAATGTCTACACAGGCTAGAGACGATTTTTCATACTTCATTACTTTCACTGATGATTTCTCAAGATTCGGTCATATGTTTTTATTAAAGCACAAATTCGAAGATTTCGAGAAATTCACTGAATATAAACAAGAAGTAGAAAAACAAACCGGCTTGAGCATCAAAATGCTTCGATCAGATTGAGGTGGGGAGTACCTCAGTACAGAGTTTGCAAACTTCCTAAAAGAGAATGGGATTCTCTCTCAGCTCACTCCTCCTTACACACCACAGCACAATGGTGTGTCAGAAAGACGGAATCGGACCCTATTAGATATGGTCCGTTCCATGATGAGTGATGCTGAGTTACCCATCTCATTTTAGGGGCATGCATTGGAGACTGCAGTATTTCTACTGAACAGGGACCCAACCAAAACTGTGTTTACCACGCCATATGAGATATGGCATGGGAAGAGACCATCTCTTTAGAGAATTAAGATTTGGGGTTGCCCGGCCTATGTTAAAAAGCAGAATCCGGACAAACTCGAGACATGGTCGGTCATGTGTAGTTTTGTTCGATATCCAAAGAATTCTTATGGATATCTATTCTACCACAAGGAGGAACAAAAGGTGTTTGTTTCTCAGTATGCCACATTCTTGGAAAAAGAGTTTTTCACAAATGAAACTGATGGCAATGTGGTAGATCTAGAAGAGGTTCTAGAGACACAAACTACAATTGAAGACTTGTTTGAACCGACTGTTGCAATAGAAACTGAAAAACCTCGGCCACTCCATAGGTCTGGTAGGACTTCTCGCCCATCGGAGAGGTACTACGGTTTCCTCATTGATGGTGACAGAGAAGATTGCATCATGGAAGATGATGATCCTGCCAGCTTTCAGCAAGCTATCACAAGTGGAGACTCTGTGAACTGGCTGGATGCCATGAGATCCGAAATGGAGTCTATGTACACCAACAAAGTATGGACTTTGGACGTTGTACCCCCTGGGTTAAACCTGTGGGGTGCAAATAGATCTTTAAAAGAAAGATTGGTGTAGATGGGCAGGTGGAGACCTATAAGGCAAGACTTGTGGCGAAGGGTTTTCGTCAAAGACCAGGTTTGGACAATGACGAGACATTTTCTCCCGTAGCCATGCTTAAATCCATTCGGATCCTACTTGCTATAGCTTCTCACTACGACTATGAAATCTGGCACATGGACGTTAAAACGGCATTTCTAAATGGAGATTTAGAAGAATGCGTTTATATGGATCAGCCAGAGGGCTTCATTGACAGTAGGAGCAGCGGGAAAGCATGTAGATTGCTTAAATCCATTTATGGGATAAAGCAGGCATCACGGAGTTGGAACATCTGTTTCGATGATGTTATCAAAGAGTTTGATTTCATCAAAAATCCATATGAACCTTGTGTTTATAAGAAGGTTGTAAAGATAGCTGTCACATTCCTCGTATTGTACGTAGATGACATTCTTCTGATAGGAAATGATATTCCTATGCTACAGTCGGTCAAATCTTTCTTATCACTAAGGTTCTCCATGAAGGACCTGGGTGATGCCACATACATTCAGGGCATTAGGATTTATAGGGATAGATCCAAGAGGTTATTGGGATTGTCCCAAACCAGGTACATCAACACCATCCTAAAAAGGTTTAGTATGGAAGACTCCAAGCGGGGTGCTTTACCCGCTTGCCATGGGGTCACTCTCTCTAAGGACTCTTTCCCAAAGACCGATAAAGAGAGAGCTCGCATGAGCATTACACCCTATGCTTCGGCAGAAGGATCTATAATGTATGTGATGTTATGTATACGCTCAGATGTAGCTTATGCACTTAGTGCTGTAAGCAGGTATCAATCCAACCCAGGAGAGAATCACTGGATAGTTGTGAAGAACATTCTTAAGTACTTGCGAAGGACTAAAGAATTGTTCTTGGTGTATGGTAATGGAGATCTCCAAATGGAGGCCTTTACCGATTCGAGCTTCCAGAGCGATAAGGACGACAGCAAATCTATCTCCGGGTTTGTATTTACCCTAAATGGAGGGGCGGTATGTTGGAAGAGTTCCAAACAGGATACCATTGCAGACTCTACGATGGAGGCTGAGTACATTGCTGCAAATGATGCCGCCAAGGAAGCCGTCTGGATGAAGAAGTTCGTCTTGGAGTTAGGAGTAGTTCCAACCATTATTGATCCAATACTATTGTATTGTGATAATAATAGGGCTATGGCGTTAGCTAAGGAGCCCAGGTCCCATCAGCGGTCCAGACACATCCTGAGGCGCTTTCATTTGATCTGGGAGATTGTAGATCTTCGCGAGAACAAGATTAGGAGAGTAGACACAAAGAATAACGCCGCGGATCCACTCACCAAGGCCCTCCCTCAGCCGCAGCATGAGTGACTTTTTGAGATGTTAGGTATGAGATACGCCAATAACTGGCCGTAGTACAAGTGGGAGATTGTTGGATATATGTATGCCCTAGAGGCCATTATATGATAGTGGATGTATTTATACATGTATATATATATTCAGTGTACATTCTTGCTCGACATGATAGTATGCTATCTGGTTCTTCTTTATCTGACATGTTGACTTGATCATGTTTTTATTCATTCATACATGTTGATAAAGCCTTGAGGATATAGGCTTGACTACTGTGATTATGATGCAGATCATGCTAGTGGGACATCTGTAGTTTATAAGCATATCCTGAAAAGTCCTAAGTCGTAGGTGTATCGAGACGTGGCATCGATATACCAGAGTAGACTAGCATATATGATACTAGACCCATATGATGGGCGATGGATGTTCCCACATTCATCGATGTTTGACATCGAGATCGTATACGGGTGCTCAGTGGTGAATGGGTACATTTGACGGACTCACCGAGAACTCCTATATGGAATTATATCTATCGTCGGATAGCAGTTCTCAGGTGACATTGGTACAGGTTAGTCTGTAGACCCGAGATCGTCATAAAGTCTGGTGTGTTCTCCCACTGTACTTTGATTACCACCGTACCACGGCTCTACTGAGTCATGCAAACTGGTGGCCGTTGGGTACAGTCCCGAGACATACGTAGGCGATGAGCGATAGGAGGGGTTTCGTCTCTCCCGGTATTGGGAGTTGATGCTGTGCTGTGCTCGATTGGCTATATCAGTAAGTCCCTGGTCAGGGCTGTTGAGATTTACTGGTAAGTGTTATCAGTAGTTTCTCGATCTGTTATAGACCACTCATCGGCACGACTTATTGAGTTATTGGGGTCGACGTTACCATACCTAGACTCGATATGCAGCATATCTGACGAAGAGACCGAACTGTACGGTAGTGTTGCCGGTTGGCTCGACGGGAGTTTTGACAGGTTCGCTTGTTTTCTTCTGATTGCTCAATACCCGGGTGGCCGTTACGTTTAGCTAACCGCTTGCGGCTTGGGGGTGCTTGATATGATCATCACCCACTGCCAGCGTATTGAAGAGTCTTAGAGTCCAACAATGGAGTTGCCTAGTTCAGACGAAACGATGTGGTGCGCATATGAGATATGCGCGTAGACCCGGTTAAAATGCGCGTATGAGATACCGTATATTAATCGGTCGTTTTGCTTTTGGTCGGGTCGTATGCGATATGACCGGTTTGCTAAATCAAGTGTTGATTTATCATTGACCATTAGTTTCTCACTTTAAACCCTTTCTTGTCTTTTTATTGTATGCTTGCATGTATGCATTTATTCTCATTCATGCACATATGGATTTGCATGCACACATACATGCATACATAATTCTATCATGGTTGTTGATATAGTGGATGGTGGCAATATAAGACTCACACCATATATAAATATATAGATATTATTTTTTGGAAAAGAAAAATGGAAATGGAAATTGTTATCATGGTTTAATATTTTATTCTTGCACTAACCCTTTGGTTTAACCATGATTCATTTTCTATGGCCATTTTTGATCCAAAACAAATATCTAGATATTTTATAACTATGGTTAAGAATGAGAAAGAGAAAATATATATATTTTCATTTATCATTTTTATCTCTTATGCTTATCATTATCTTGAGCTCTTTACAAGCCATCATCTTCTTCCTCCTTACTCTCTTGCTCTCTAGTTTTCTCAAGTGAGCAAAAGAGTCATCAAATTAGGGTTTTGAAGTGAGAAAACAAACCACATCACCATTCTACAATAGTCTTGCCCATTAGTCTAGAGTGTTAGCTTCTACTTCTTTTGATCTAGTGGAGCTTCAAGCTTGGACAAAGAGAACTCCGGGTTGATCATCCTGGACCTACAGGATCTCAAGTGAACCTTTTTCCAATCCTCAAGTAGCCAAGGAGTTGTCATGACCCGAAAATTTCGACTCGTGACCGGCACTTAACCACGCAACGTCTACAGGCGTAACGCGGCTAAGTAAGCCGAACCCAGAAATCAAAACCAAAAAATATAGAGTGATTTAAAACATTTCGTAAAAACAGTCATGCATGTCCGAAAAACATTTTATTAATTTAGTAGAAATCCTTTTAAGTTCAAGAGTTATAACTTTTATAATTTTGGCAACATTTCCTTTTTAAACATTTGCTCTGCAAGTCGGGTAAAAGCAAGGTGTGGCGGAAATAACAATTGAAATGAATAAAGCATCACAAATATGATATACGACGCCGTAGCGAAGAATACACAGTAAAGTAAGGACAATATCACAAGGGTAAGACTGCATAAAATAAAGCCGGCTCACATGCGAGCTCGACACCAGAGTACAAAATCATACACATCGTCCTCACCACTGTCTCTAAGTCAATATAGAAAGGTAGATGGAGAGTACTAGATACATCAATATACAACTAAAAGATAACAGATACCGTACAAAAACCCACCTAACAGCAAAAGGCTAACTCGTCTCAGCAATGGTATCTGTGCCAAAAGATGCGGTAAACAGCGACTACTCCCAAGGGCAACCTGCAAATGCTGTGGCACAACGGAGGTGAGTTACCAACTCGTGAATAGAGATAACATATAAAGGTGGTCGCGAGCATGCACATATAGCGTGGCTCTACTAATGCCAGCAGATGATATCCATGCATACCAAACAGTGGATGCAATAGTAATGCAAGTGCTCAATCAGGTAAATACTACAGGATGAGATATATAGTAATCAATACTGAGCATGGGATAAATAACATCTACATGGAATATGTCAACATGGAAAACAATAGGCGGTGCCTCAAGCTGCACCCAAATCCCAAATATACTCAGGCGCCGGCACACCCATCGGCCCTCAAATCCTGTAAACCTCTGAGAAATCACGAGTGCCCAACATCGGCACCCAAAACCTCATCATATACTCGTGTCCAACATCGACACGCAAATCCTCATATATCGGGCTCCGTCAGTCCGGATCAGCCCACGGGGTCCGTCTGTGGTTTCGGCCCTCGGCCCCGGCAGTACGGGTCATCCCGCATCCATCTCTCGACTCTGGCCAGTATCCTCCGGACAACTGCCAGGTCCAACCAATCACCGGTAGGTACTCGCCCACCTCCAGGCTCAATCGGCAAAACCCATCGATCATCTCGCCGAGGGGAACCATACCGGGCCCACCACGAACCCGCAAACGGAACATCCACTCCTCGAATCGGGTTTCAAGCACACGTCTCAGCACCGAGAAAACGCGTGGTGGACACACCAAAATATCACATCACGAGGTACCGGGTTTTCAAAATAATGCATCTTTTCTTAAATATTTCCACGGTCCTCAAAACCAGAAATCACATGAAAATCCATCACCAATAAGTCAATCCAATGCGAGGTACAATGTAAATCAATCCATGGTATGAGTATAAGGGGAAAACCGCCTTTAAAATAGTTCTCGTTCTTAAAGATGTCATGCGGCTCCCAATTTCTAGAAAATCATAACCAATCATATGTAAGATGAACTACAGCAGTATAATCATGGCAGTTCTACAGTGAGTGTGGCATGGCAATTACTAACGGTGTGTGTGTAGCATGCAGAATCGTGCCCGTCCAACATAAGCCGTTAGTAATAGTGCAGTGTTCTATCAGTTCTAAGCATATATACATATATAAATATGGCAGGGAATGCAATATGCGATGACAATCTATGGTATGGTATATGCAATATATAACAATAAGGTTCTATCAGCCCTGACGCATAACGCCATGCGGGCGATATCCCCGTAGATGTGAAATCTACTCACTGAAGTCTCGCGCTAAGTGTAGCCGACGACTTGCTTGCCCTTCTTCGCAGCGTCCGCCTCACTGGCCTGCGAACCTAGAATCACATAACAAATATCACACATAAGCTCAAATTCACAGAAACGCGACATTACAGCCCACTAGAAACCCGTGTCGCAAACCAATCGCGCGTGTGCGTGATACGCTAAAACGTGTGATCACGCGCCTGAAACTACCCCGACACGTCGCGATACGCAGAAACCCAAACCTACTCACGTATCACGCGTGTCGCGAAGGTTTAGAAAAACGGCAAAACAGGTATTTGGTCCCAGATTTCTATACAGAACTTAACTTACAAATATATATGTACCACAACACTACACACATTAGCAGACACCTATAGGACCAAACCCCAACCCAAACCCTACCCATCTGGCCGCAAATTGCAACCAGAACGAAGAAATTAGCGGCCAAGAGAAGGAATTTGGGGGTCGGGTTAAATCTGGTGTATCATCACCTATCCACTATACTGCAGTCTTCTCAAATTCAAACTAAACTCATCGGGTCAAAAGCAGTTCCAGAAAACTCAGTTTTTGCACAAATACGATAAATTGCATCAATTAGGGAAACTGGTGGTATTTTAGTGCAACTGAGGTAAAACTAGGTTAATATGGTCTCAATAACCCACTAACAACCTACTGAAACCAAATCACACTACATTAGCACAAGATTCCCACTAAACACCTCAAATCGCACTAAAACGCACTAAAAACCACTAACCGATGCAAAATGACACTAACCAAGCAAACTAGGGAATAAGTTTAGGAAATATACCTCATACTTAACCCTAGGGAGCTGAAGGAAGATGAAGAGATGAAGAGATGAAGGGAAGGGGCTGCACTTGGTGCTGGTGCTGCTGCTGCTCGCTGTGCTGCTGCTACTGCTCTCTGCTGCTGCTGCTGCTGCCTCTGGCTGCTGCTGCTGCTTCAGGCTTCAGTTTGGGTGCTGTTGCTGTGCTTGCTGCTGTGGCTGCTTGGTTCTGGAGCAGAGGTAAGTGTGTGTGTGAGTGTGTGTGAGATTTGAGAGAAACAAAGAAATGAGAGGAAACAATTATCACCCAATTGTCAACCCTCCTCTCTCTCTCTCTTCATGATTGCAAGCATGGATTGAGCCATGATGCCCTCTCTCTCTCTCTCTCTCACAAGTCAACACCCATAACCTTTCTAATTAAAGTAACAACTACTTAACTAATTAACTTAATTAAAACCCAAAAGGCTTAATCCTCAAGATTAACCCACCATGGTCACTTAACATGGTAAAAACTCATTTAAAAACCCTAGTTTACATGCACATGTGTGTGCAAGCCTAGGAAAATTTTAGAAAAATATTTATTAAATTAGGAAAAATATTTGAAACACAATTTGGTAAACTTTTTATTAAAACCCATTATTTAAATATAATTAGTCACTAAACAAATCCTAAGGTGTTACAATCTCTCCCCCTTAAAGAAATTCGTCCCCGAATTTCAAAAATCTAACTACACATACCTTCAAAAAGATAGGGATACATCTTCATCATCTCGCTTTCGGTCTCCCAAGTGACCTCCTCACGGTTCTGACCACGCCAAAGTACTTTAACTGATGAGATGTCCTTCGATCTCAATTTCTTCACTTGCCGATCCAAGATCATCACCGGCCGCTCTGCATAGGAAAGGTCGCGCTCCAGCTGGATCGTCGGGTGCTGAATCGCATGCGAAGGATCATGAAGATATCTGCGGAGTATCGAGACATGAAATACAGGATGCACATCTGGAAAGCTGGGCGGAAGGGCTAAACGGTAGGCTACTGTACCAACACGCTCGAGGATCTCGAAGGGGCCCACATACCTGGGACTGAGCTTCCCCTTCTTCCCAAACCTCATCACACCTTTCATCGGGGAGACCCTCAAGAAAACATGATCACCAACAGAAAACTCAAGTCTGCGTCGCTGACGGTCTGAATAAGATCTCTGCCTACTCTTTGCTGCTCTCATCCTATCGCGAATCAACTGGATCTTCGCTATCGTCTCCTCAACAATCTGTGGCCCTAAGATACTGCTCTCACTGAGCTCTGTCCAACAGGCGGGCGACCAGCATCTCCTCCCATAAAGAGCCTCAAACGGTGCCATCTGAATGGTCTCCTGGTAGCTGTTATTGTAGGAGAACTCTACTAAGGGTAAGTGATGATCCCAGCTACCTCCGAAATCCAATACACAAGCTCTGAGCATGTCCTCGAGAGTCTGAATGGTCCGCTCTGACTGTTCGTCGGTCTGCGGATGAAAAGCCGTGCTGAAACTCAAGCGAGTGCCCAAAGCCTCCTGAAGCCTCTGCCATAGTCTACTAGTAAACTGGGTGCCTCTGTCGGACACAATACACGTCGGGACTCCGTGTAGTCGCACTATCTCATCAATGTAGATCTGGGCATATTGAGTAAATCCGAAAGTCGTCTTCACCGGTAGGAAGTGAGCCGCTTTCGTCAAACGATCCACGATCACCCAGATGGAGTCATACCCTCGACTAGTCCTGGGTAGACCCACCACGAAATCCATCGAAATCTGTTCCCATTTCCACTCCGGAATGGGTAACGGCTGTAGCTCTCCCGCGGGCCTCTGGTGCTCAGCCTTGACTTGCTGACAAGTCAGGCATCTCGACACGAAATCTGCGATGTCCCTCTTCATTCCATCCCACCAATAAACATCTCTCATATCATGATACATCTTGGTGGAACCGGGATGGACGCTGTACACCGATCGATGTGCCTCCTCAAGAATCTCGCGCCGCAGTCCCTCAGCATCTGGTACGCACAGTCTAACTCCAAAACGTAGTACCCCCTGATCATCGATCACGAACTCGGAAAATCTGCCCTGTCCAATCTGTACCATGATCTCTGAACATCGGTCATCACTGAACTGTGCCTCACGTATACGATCGATCAACTGTGGGCGTGCACGGACATGCGCTATCTGTCCTCCAATCGGCGTGAACTCGAACTGTACTCAGCTGTCGCATAATATCTGCCAATCTGCTGACGACTGCCCCTGCACTGCGCTCAAACAAGATAGACTACTCCCGGGCCTCCTGCTCAAAGCATCCGCCACCACATTTGCCTTGCCCGGGTGATATAAGATCTCGCAGTCGTAATCCTTCACTAACTCCATCCATCGGCGCTGTCGAAGGTTCAGGTCCCGCTGCTGGAATATGTATTTCAGACTCTTGTGATCCGTGAATATCTGGCACGACTCGCCGTATAGGTAATGTCGCCAGATCTTAAGTGCAAAGACCACTGCAGCCATCTCCAAGTCATGAGTGGGGTAGTTTTGTTCATGTTTCTTCAATTGTCGCGAAGCATACACGATCACCCTGTCGTGCTGCATCAAAACGCACCTTAGCCCCACTCGAGAGGCATCACAATAGACCACAAACACGCCTGATCCGGAAGGTAAAGATAACACCGGTGTCGTCGTCAGCCGAGTCCGCAACTGCTGAAAACTGTGCTCGCACTCCTCCGTCCAATCGAAAGGAACTCCCTTCCGGGTCAACCCGGTCAGCGGTGTAGCAATACGTGAGAAGTCCTGCACAAAACGCCTGTAGTAACCGGCCAACCCCAAAAAGCTGCGAATCTCCATCACCGATGTAGGTCTGGGCCAACGCTGAACGGCCTCGATCTTCCTCGGGTCTACAGATATACCGTCTCGTGAAATCACGTGTCCCAAGAAGTCTACGCTGTCCAGCCAAAAAGCACACTTGGAGAATTTCGCATAAAGCTGGTGCTCCCTCAAGGTCTGCAATGTAATCCGCAGGTGCTGCTCGTGCTCCTCACTACTCCGGGAATACACCAAGATATCGTCAATGAAGACTATGATGAACAGATCCAAATATGGCCGTAAAATATGGTTCATCAAGTCCATGAATGCTGTTGGCGCATTGGTGAGTCCGAACGACATCACCAAAAACTCGTAATGGCCATAGCGCTTACGAAAAGCTGTCCTGGGAATGTCCTCCTGTCGAACCCGCAGCTGATGATAGCCTGATCGTAAATCGATCCTCGAAAAAGTACCCTGCCCCCTGAAGCTAGTCGAACAAATCTTCGATGCGCGGCAAAGGATACCTGTTCCGCACTGTCACCCTGTTCAACTGGCGGTAGTCGATACACAGACGCAAACTGCCGTCCTTCTTCTTGACAAACAGGACTGGAGCACCCCAAGGAGAAACACTGGGTCGAATAAGTCCCTTATCCAGCAAATCTTGCAACTGGCCCTTCAATTCTCTAAGTTCCGCCGGGGACATCCGATAAGGCGGTATGGAAATAGGCCCCGTGCCAGGAACCAAATCAATACAAAAGGAAATGTCGCGCTCGGGCGGTAGCCCTGGAAGCTCGGCAGGGAACACATCAGGAAACTCGCTAACAACCGGAACCTGATCCAATGGGACCTCTGTAGCGCGAGCATCGTAAACATAGGCGAGAAATCCTTGACATCCCTTCCTCAAAAGCTGTCCAGCGCGAAAAGAAGAAATCACACTGTGAGGGGCGGCACCACGGTCCCCCAACACAACAAAAACCGACTCACCGGGAAAGCAGAATCTAACTGTCTTCTCACGGCAGTCCACAGAAGCATAGCACGTGGCTAACCAATCCATGCCCAGAAGAACGTCGAAGTCCAACATCTCAAGAAGGATCAAGTCAACGGGCAACTCTCTCTCGCCAATACAGACGGCACAGGATCGGAACACGTGCCTAGCTACAAACGACTCTCCCACAAGAGTGGTCACCACAAGCGGCTGATCAAGCAAACCGGACTCACCCAAACTCGGCATAAAGTGTGTGGATACGTACGAGTGTGTAGATCCGGGATCGAACAATACGTGTGCATCAACTGTACAAACAGGAAGGATACCTGAAACCACTGCATTGGACGCCTGCGCGTCCTGATGCGTCAAAGCAAAGACTCGTGCCTGTCCACCACCTGTAACTGACTGCCCTCTGCCTCGGTCATCTCGTCCTCTCTGAGCAACTCCTCCACGGCCACGACCTCGCTGTATATGAGTCTGGCGCGGAGCAACGGTAGGTGCAACGGGCAACGCCCTCTGGGGTGGTGAAGGTGGTAAGGTAACATGCGGTGCTGCTGCCTCCCTCCGGTGTGTCTCTGGACAATCTCGCACACGATGATGAGGACTCCCGCAACGGAAACATCCCGATGACAGTCGCTGACCCTCCTGGGGGTAGGAGCTAAACAATCGGCCTCGCCTCGAATCTCTGCCACCTGCTAGGTGTCTGTCACGACGCCGGAAAGGTCGTCTCTGTACGGACGTATCTGCACGAACTCTCTTCGGCTCTGGGGCTGCCGAAGTCTCAACAAGGTGCTCCTCGACCACTAGGGCTGCGTCTACAGCTGCTGCATAGGTCTCGTAGAGTTGCTCGCTGATCGCAAGGAACAGTGGTGTAAGAAAGCCTCGAACAAATCTCCTGACTCGCAACTCCTCGGTAGCCACTAAATATGGGGCATAAACTGCTAGCTCTGTAAACAGCACGTCATACTCTGCCACTGTCATCCCTGGCGTCTGGCGCAAGGACTCAAATCTGCATGCTCGGGCATCCCTAACGCTCTGGGGAAGGAAACGGGCTAAAAATACTGTCACGAACTCCGTCAAGGTCATAGGAGGAAGACCTGCTGCTCTGCCCTTCTCAACTGAATCACACCACTTCTGCGTAAGACCTTGTAGACGAAAGCTCGCGAACTCAACCCATCTCGTATCTGCGCATCTGAGGGAACGACATATCCGGGCCATCCTGTCGATGAAAGACTGTGGGTCCTCGGCTGTATCGGTGCCTGTGAAGACCGGAGGCTTCAGCCTCATGAACTCTGATAGCGAAACTGTAATCACCTCTGTGGCTGCAGGGACAACTGGCTGTGCGGTAGGTACCATCGCGGTCTCTGGAACAGGTGGAGCTACCTCTGGTCGCTGGGCTCGAAGCGTCTCAACTAGCGATCCTATCATCTGGCGCATCTCCTGCATGCTAGATCCCACCGTCTGGCACATCTCCTGCATTCCAGCCCCTAGCGTGGCGATCTGATCTGTCATGGCAGGAACATCCTGCTCGGGTACAACCGGCGTACTGCCCGGATCAGTCCTCCTCTCGGACGAGTCAACTCGAATCTCGGCCCTCGCGGCCGCCCTCTGTGCCCTCGTAGTCTTTGGCGGCATAGTGGCTGAAAGCAAATTAGGATTCGATAAGAATGCGGAAATCGAATCGCAGGAATGTATGTATTCGAGAAGGAATTTAAATCAACAAGTCCTAAGGTCGCGTAGGCGGAGTACCGTGTCGTGAGTATGCCGCGGAACATACACACGCTACGCTACCCTGCTGCAGCTACCTACTCCATCATACTAGGGTCATCTTACACTCCGAAGGTAAAACCTACGCTCTGATACCAACTTTGTCACGACCCGAAAATTTCGACTCGTGACCGGCACTTAACCACGCAACGTCTACAGGCGTAACGCGACTAAGTAAGCCGAACCCAGAAATCAAAACCAAAAAATATAGACTGATTTAAAACATTTCGTAAAAACAGTCATGCATGTCCGAAAAACATTTTATTAATTTACTAGAAATCCTTTTAAGTTCAAGAGTTATAACTTTTATAATTTTGGCAACATTTCCTTTTTAAACATTTGCTCTGCAAGTCGGGTAAAAGCGAGGTGTGGCGGAAATAATAAGTGAAATGAATAAAGCATCACAAGTATGATATACGACGCCGTAGCGAAGAATACACAGTAAAGTAAGGACAATATCACAAGGGTAAGACTGCATAAAATAAAGCCGGCTCACATGCGAGCTCGACACCAGAGTACAAAATCATACACATCGTCCTCACCATTGTCTCTAAGTCAATATAGAAAGGTAGATGGAGAGTACTAGATACATCAATATACAACTGAAAGATAACAGATACCGTACAAAAACCCACCTAACAGCAAAAGGCTAACTCGCCTCAGCAATGGAATCTGTGCCAAAAGATGCGGTAAACAGCGACTACTCCCAAGGGCAACCTGCAAATGCTGTGGCACAACGGGGGTGAGTTGCCAACTCGTGAATAGAGATAACATATAAAGGTGATCGCGAGCATGCACATATAGCGTGGCTCTACTAATGCCAGCAGATGATATCCATGCATACCAAACAGTGGATGCAATAGTAATGCAAGTGCTCAATCAGGTAAATACTACAGGATGAGATATATAGTAATCAATACTGAGCATGGGATAAATAACATCTACATGGAATATGTCAACATGGAAAACAATAGGCGGTGCCTCAAGCTGCACCCAAATCCCAAATATACTCAGGCGCCGGCACACCCATCGGCCCTCAAATCCTGTAAACCTCTGAGAAATCACGAGTGCCCAACATCGGCACCCAAAACCTCATCAAATACTCGTGTCCAACATCGACACGCAAATCCTCATATATCGGGCTCCGTCAGTCCGGATCAGCCCACGGGGTCCGTCTGCGGTGTCGGCCCTCGGCCCCGGCAGTACGGGTCATCCCGTATCCATCTCTCGACTCTGGCCAGTATCCTCCGGACAACTGCCAGGTCCAACCAATCACCGGTAGGTACTCGTCCACCTCCAGGCTCAATCGGCAAAACCCATCGATCATCTCGCCGAGGGGAACCATACCGGGCCCACCACGAACCCGCAAACGGAACATCCACTCCTCGAATCGGGTTTCAAGCACACGTCTCAGCACCGAGAAAACGCGTGGTGGACACACCAAAATATCACATCACGAGGTACCGGGTTTTCAAAATAATGCATCTTTTCTTAAATATTTCCACGGTCCTCAAAACCAGAAATCACATGAAAATCCATCACCAATAAGTCAATCGAATGCGAGGTACAATGTAAATCAATCCATGGTATGAGTATAAAGGGAAAACCGCCTTTAAAATAGTTCTCGTTCTTAAAGATGTCATGCGGCTCCCAATTTCTAGAAAATCATAACCAATCATATGTAAGATGAACTACAGCTGTATAATCATGGCAGTTCTACAGTGAGTGTGGCATGGCAATTACTAACGGTGTGTGTGTAGCATGCAGAATCGTGCCCGTGCAACATAAGCCGTTAGTAATAGTGCAGTGTTCTATCAGTTCTAAGCATATATACATATATAAATATGGCAGGGAATGCAATATGCGATGACAATCCATGGTATGGTATATGCAATATATAATAATAAGGTCCTATCAGCCCTGACGCATAACGCCATGCGGGCGATATCCCCGTAGATGTGAAATCTACTCACTGAAGTCTCGCGCTAAGTGTAGCCGACAACTTGCTTGCCCTTCTTCGCAGCGTCCGCCTCACTGGCCTGCGAACCTAGAATCACATAACAAATATCACACATAAGCTAAAATTCACAGAAACACGACATTACTGCCCACTAGAAACCCGTGTCAAAACCAATCACGCGTGTGCGCGATACGCTAAAACGTGTGATCACGTGCCTGAAACTACCCCGACGCGTCGCGATACGCAGAAACCCAAACCTACTCACGTATCACGCGTGTCGCGAAGGTTTAGAAAAACGACAAAACAGGTATTTGGTCCCAAATTTCTATACAGAACTTAACTTACAAATATATATATACCACAACACTACACACATTAGCAGACACCTATAGGACCAAACCCCAAACCAAACCCTACCCATCTGGCCGCAAATTGCGGCCAGAACGAAGAAATTGGAGGCCAAGAGAAGGAATTTGGGGGTCGGGTTAAATCTGGGGTATCAGCACCTATCCTCTATACTGCAGTCTTCTCAAATTCAAACTGAACTCATCGGGTCAAAAGCAGTTCCAGAAAACTCAGTTTTTGCACAAATACGATAAATTACATCAATTAGGGAAACTGGTGGTATTTTAGTGCAACTGGGGTTAAGCTAGGTTAATATGGTCTCAATAACCCACTAACAACCTACTGAAACCAAATCACACCACATTAGCACAAGATTCCCACTAAACACTTCAAATCGCACTAAAACGCACTAAAAACCACTAACCGATGCAAAACGACACTAACCAAGCAAACTAGGGAATAAGTTTAGGAAATATACCTCATACTTAACCCTAGGGAGCTGAAGGAACATGAAGAGATGAAGGGAAGGGGCTGCACTTGGTGCTGGTGCTGCTGCTACTCACTGTGCTGCTGCTACTGCTCTCTGCTGCTGCTGTTACTGCCTCTGGCTGCTGCTGCTGCTTCAGGCTTCAGTTTGGGTGCTGTTGCTGTGCTTGCTGCTGTGGCTGCTTGGTTCTGGAGCTGAGGTAAGTGTGTGTGTGAGTGTGTGTGAGATTTGAGAGAAACAAAGAAATGAGAGGAAACAATTATCACCCAATTATCAACCCTCCTCTCTCTCTCTTCATGATTGCAAGCATGGCTTGAGCCATGATGCCCCCTCTCTCTCTCTCTCACAAGTCAACACCCATAACCATTCCAATTAAAGTAACAACTACTTAACTAATTAACTTAATTAAAACCCAAAAGGCTTAATTCTCAAGATTAACCCACCATGGTCACTTAACATGGTAAAAACTCATTTAAAAACCCTAGTTTACATGCACATGTGTGTGCAAGCCTAAGAAAATTTTAGAAAAATATTTATTAAATTAGGAAAAATATTTGAAACACAATTTGGTAAACTTTTTATTAAAACCCATTATTTAAATATAATTAGTCACTAAACAAATCCTAAGGTGTTACAGGAGTCTAGCGTAAGGAGCTACAAAGGTTGTACTCTGAAAACCCTAGCTTTTACTTCTTGTGTTATTGTTAAAGTTTTGTAACCCTATATTTTCTAGCATGATCCTTAAGATAGTTTCTCTAGCACCATATAAATTTTAAATATGGCATGTGTGTTGCCTCCAAACCCCTGTAGTGGTGCTGTAGGAAACCCTTCAGGGACTTCTACTCAGAGCTTATGAAGCGAAGGAGCGGACTACAAAGGTTGTAATCCCTTACACTTAGTTGTAAAGATGTTTACTTGCATCTTAAACTCTAATAATCTAGCAAAGATCCCAGCTTTGGGTTGTTCGGCACGTCTAAATTTTTATTCGGGCATGGTTGATGCCTTATGAACCCTTGTAAGAGTGCCTAGGAACCCTACAATATCGAGACAAGGCATCGATATTACAGAGTAGACTTGTGTATACGCTTCTTGACCCATTTGATGGGCGATGGATGATCCCATATCCATTGGTGTTTGACATCAAAGATGGTATACGGGTGGTTAATAGAGACCGGGTACACTGAGTAGGACTCGCCGAAAACTCCTAGATGGTATTATACCTAACGTTAGATAGCAGTTCTCTGGTGACATTGGTACAGGTTAGTCTGTAGACCCGAGATCGTCATAGAGACTTGTGTGATTCCCACTGTGCTTTAATTTCCACCTTACCACGTTCAAGAGAGAGTGCAAAATGGTGGTTTTTGGGTACAGTCCCGAGTCACATGGAGGCAATGAGCGATAAGAAGGGATTCGTCTCTCCCGGTATTGGGGGTGATGTTGCGTTGAGCTCGATTGGCCATAACATGAAGTCCCTGGCCAGGGCTGACACGGAGATTTACTGGTAAGTGTTATCAGTAGTTTCTCGACCCGTTATGTGCCTCATATCAGCATGACTTATCAAGTTACTGGGGTCTGACGTTTAACACCCCTAGACTCGATATGCGACATATCAGACGAAGAGTCCGGACTGTACGGTAGTGTTGCTGTTGGATTCACAGGAGTATGGACAAGCTTGCTTGTTGATTTTATGATCACTCAATGCCCGGGTAGCCGTTATGTCCAGCTAGTACCGCTGACGGCTTGTCGGTGACTGATATGATCATCACCTACTGCCGACGTATTGACGAGTCATTAGAGTCCTACACAAAGGTTTCCTGGCTCCTGCGAAACGAAGTAGGGCACATATGTGATACCTTATTCCAATCTCGTGATACAGGTTATATGTGATATAACCACATTGTTGAATCAAGTGTTGATTCAGTGATATGTTATATGTATATGTGATATGCATATAAAAGATATTAGTCAGTTGTATGCGATACAACCGGGTTATTAAATCAAGTGTTGATTTAATAATTTAATGTGTAATTATATATTTGATATATTAATATACATTAACTAATATTAGCTCACTTAAGAAAATGTTTTCTCTTTATACATTTAATATATATGTGATACATGTTAATGCATTTATTTTGTGTCTTGCTAGATGATACATTGGACTTGGGTGTGTGTGACTCATACCTAACTAGAGATAATTTAGGTGTTTAAATATTAAGGGAAAAATCAAAATTAGGTGGAAATTAGCATGGCTAAGATGCTTGTGGAAACATGGAGAAGCTTTGACTAAAGTCCGCTAATTTTGTTTTACTCTAGATATTTATTTAACCTAACCATTATCTTTATACATGGTTTAGTCTCTACATGAGTTGATATAAGATATTTTTCTCACCCATGGTTCACACTTGATTCATTCATCTTCTTTTTCATCTTCATTCTTGCTCTCTAGCTTTGAGTGAGAAGAAAAGAAAAGGAGAAAAATAATTCTAAAGTGAGCAAAATTCCTACTTCACCAATTTATACCAAACTAGCCATTTATTATAGGTTGTTTCTTCACTTGTTCATCAATTAGTGAGGTAGCTTGAGTTAGAGATTCTTCAACGTAGATCATCTTCGGCCTCGAAGATCTTTGAGCAAGCTCGTTCCTTTCGCCTAGTGGAGCCTAACGAGAGTCCGGAAGACCACTACTTAGAGCTAAGGGACTACTACACGGAGCTTTAGAAGTGAAGGATCGGTCTACAAAGGTTGTATTCCTTGTTCACTTAGAGTAAAGTTGTTTACTTGCTTAGTTAAACCCTATTTCTCTAGTTAGATCCTCGATTATGGGTTGCTTAGCACACTAAATTTTTAAAATTGCATGCTTGATGCCTTAGAAAACATAGTGAGGATGCTAAGGAACCCAGCAGTGGTATCAGAGCCAACCTAGAGAATTAGACGATGTTAGTAGAATTACGAAACCGAAACAACTCCGAAACCTTGAAACCAAAACCCTAGTTTCTGTCGTTTTAAAAATTTCTCTGAAAATTATTTATGCAAGTGCAGATTGTTACATGTGATGAAATAAGAACACCAGAGAAAAATGAGCCCACTCCACCGGATTTTGCCAGGCAAAACATAGCCAAAAACCAGCCTGGCCGAGTTTGTAAACGAGTTTGGGCTTCAATTTTCTTTGGTGTTCCAGTCTCTAAGGTTTGGTGTTTCAGGTATTGTTTGATTTTGCAAAGATTGCATGTGATGTTATCTTTTTTGTAGTGGCAATTCGGACTGTTTCGTATTCGTAATTTTAACATCGTTTCGGGTTTGATATTGATATATGATACAATATTTGGAATCCACAATAATTAGTTTTGTGAAAACTAGTTAGTATTTTGTAAATCTAGTAATTTAGTCTCACTTGATCGGTTGCCACGGGGTTTTGATTCGGATCAAAACTACGTCGCAATCTCGTATAGTACGCGAATGTTCGCCGGGTAGCATTAATAGAGAGCCACACCCCATCGCCCCGACTAAGTGACTGTAGGAGAACCCCATAGCCAAAAGCATCCGTTCGGGTGCTCGCTGCCACGGTATTCCGTCTAAGTGCACTTCGTCGACGGCATCAGGGGTGCGGCCGTCTACTAACGTTTCCGACGAGCATTCGATCATATGTTGGGAATCTTGTTGAATTGCCCGACAGGATATTGAAAAGTGTTTTCAATTTGAGACTAAAATGCCGGATTTATAATGTAAGGCATGAAATTCGGAATATGTGATATTTCGGGTTTATGATGTCTAAGGTGGTTGCGGATTCCAATTGTTGTAGTTTTCACTTTCTTTTCTGCGACCGTAAGTGTAATATGTAGTGTATCGCCAGTTTCGTTTCTATATGTCAATGACAATTGGAATACGCATATTTACTTACGTTGATGACATGCGATGTTATGTGTTGTTGTGATATGTTATATTGGATCGTCGTGTCTGAATAGCAGGGGGTTTTGCATGAGATGTGAGTTTTTCATTTTCATTCATGTAAAAACTTGTATGTAATATTCTTTTATTGAGGCACTTCCGGGTTGAGGATGATGTCACCATTGATGTATATTATTTGCTTTTCCGCATTAGGATAGACCCAAGGCGGGGAGCACAAGTAACCGGATTCTAGGGTCCAGTGGGAGACCATCTCGAGGAGTCGAGACCGGGTCTCCTAACTCTAGAATTGGTAGGGTTGCTTGCCGCTCTAATAGGGGTCTAGGGATGTGGGTTTAGCTCTTCATCACGACCATGGAATCCGTGTTTTTTTCTGGCTTAATTTAAAACATGGACGTCCTAGTATATCTGATATTTCATATGTTGACTTCTGCTGTAATGTTCTGTGATGAGATCATATGACTGCCAGAGACGAATGCTTTATATTATATATATGATATATAATAAATGTTGCTTATGTTTTACATCTGCGCTAGTCCTTCCCCCGCTCTGCCGTTAGTTATCTAACCTAACGGTGCAAGACGGGACCCCTTGGAGAATGCGGATGGCATAAACGTACGTTGTATAAGTATTTTCGTTTCTTTATCTGTGATGGTTAGGAAGCATAAATGATGGGACTTCATTAATGAGATTAATGAAAGGAAAGAAACCTAAAGATGTTGTAGAATCAAATTTTCAAAAAGGTAGCTCTGGTTCTTGCTTTGCATAGCGGTATTCCTTGATGAATACCCAGCAACTCATTCGATGAGGAAAGAGCCGAGATCCCTTCACCGGGAATGACCTCTTTAGCGAAATCTAGCAAATGCTACAACCCATTCGCTTTTTTTTAGAAACTATTCGATTTTAAAAGCGGAGCTTAAACCACTTCTTTTCAAATCATTGGATTCTACAACGATATCAAGTTCAGAGCGTTAAAGGTTTTTCATAAAAACCATCCGCAACCCTTCGTCCTTTTAGGAAGTAGAATACTTAGTATTCGTGCTACGTTTGTTGACCATAGTTAAGGCGTAGTGTACAGTAGCTAAGTGATGTCTTCCTACACAGCATATGATGTGATTAATTAGGACATTTATATGACTTTGTTGACCATAGTTATGGGTCATATGAGTGGGTCTAATTAATTACGAAATGACGGGTAGAACTTGAGTAATGCTTATGATTTGTTGATGATAGTTAAGGTCATAAGTAACTAGGGGTAAAAAACATATTGGTGCAGGGTTACCTAGCACGACAGCAAGGTTTCGGGAGGCATCATCCAGGCCGTTTTCAAATTTTTGCCGTACTAAAGAACCCTAACCTAGAATCTTAACTAGTGATTTAGACAAAACAAGCATGCAAACAACTTTACATACAAAGTGAACAAGGAATACAACCTTTGTAGACCGGTCCTTCACTTCAATTGCTCCATGTAGCAGTCCCTTCGCTCCAAGTAGTGTTCTTCCGGACTCTAGTGAGGCTCCACAAGGTGAAATGAACAAGCTTGCTTGAAGTCTTCGAGGCCGAAGATGATCTACGTCGAGGAGACACTAACTCAAGCTACCTCTTCACTAAGTGATGAACTAGTGAAGAAACAACCCAATCTAAATGGCTAGTAGAGAAGGGGTTGATGAAGTAGGAATTTTGCTCACTTTAGAAATAATTTTCTCACTAATTTTCTTCACCTCTCATGAAGCTAGAAAGCTTGAGGAAGGAGATGAAGACAGCTACTATGGAATTTATCAAGTGAATAATGAATCAAGTGGTGAGAATAGCAAACCATGGGTGAGTTAATATCATATACTAACTCATGTAGAGACTAAACCATGGCTAAACAATAATGGTTAGGTTAATAAATATCTTTAAGTAAAACAAAATTAGTGGATTTGGTCAATGGTTCAACAAGCTTCTATAAGCTTCAACCATGTGACTAATTTCCAACTAATTTGATTTACTTTAAATAAACAAAACCTTACATTATTATAAGCATGGTGTGAGTCTCATACACCCATGTAGCATGTGGCATTAAGCATGACACAAAAGATGTACATTAATATATATCACATATATACTAAGTGTACACACAAAAGTGAGAAAAATAAATGCTTAAGTGAGCTAATATTAGTTAATGTAAATCAATGTATCAAATATATAATTATACAATAAATTATTAAATCAACACTTGATTTAATAATCCGGCTATATCACATATAACCGACTAATATCCGATGTATCAACTTATCGAATCAACACTTGATCCGATAACCCGGCTATATGACATATAACCGTCCGATATCACATATCGCGAGAATAGAATACGGTATCACATACACGTATTAATCTCGGTCCCGCACATATCACATATGTGCTCCTATTTCATTTCGCATGAGCCAGGAAACCTCTGTGTAAGACTCTAAAGACTCGTCAATACGCCGGCAGTAGGTGCTGATCATATCAGTCACCCACAAGCCGCAAGCGAACTGCTAAACGTAACGGCCACCCGGGTATTGAGAGATCAGAAGATCAATAAGCAAGATTGCTCATACTCCTGCGAATCCAATCAGTAAAACTACAGTACAGTCCGGTCTCTTCGTCTGATATGTCGCATATCACTGCCTTGGGATGGTATAATGTCAAACCCCAATAGCCTGATAAGTCATGCCGATGTGAGGCTCATAGCGGTTCGAGAAACTACTGATAACACTTACCAGTAGATCTCAGCAACCCTGGCCAGGGATTTCCTGTTATGGCCAATCGAGCATAGCGCAACTTCAACCCTCAATACCGAGAGAGACGAAATCTCCTCATATCGCTCATTGCCTCCATGTGACTCGGGACTGTACCCCAAAACCACCGTTTTGTATGATCTCTTGAACGTGGTAAGGTGGAAATCAAAGCACAGTGGGAATCACACAAGACTCTATGATGATTTCGGGTGGACAGACTAACCTGTACCAGTGTCACCAGAGAACTGCTATCTGACGATAGGTATAGTACCATCTAGGAGTTCTCGGCTAGTCCGTTCAGTGTACCCAGTGTCCACTGAGCACCCGTATACCTTCTCTAATGTCAAACACCAATGGATGTGGGATCATCCATTGCCCATCATATGGGTCAAGAAGTGCATACGCTAGTCTACTCTGGAGTATCAATCCCCCGTCTCGATACTCCCACGACTAGGAACAATTGAAGGATGTACTTACCGACTACCCTTTCCCCACTAGTATGATCTGCATCATAATCCTGGTAGTCAAGTACACATCCTAAGTGCTTTATCAACATGTAACAAAGAGACAATAAGTGTACATGTTAAGATAAAGAGCAACCAGATAGCATACTATCATGTCGAGCAAGAAAGTCCTCCCTATATATGTTCAAGCATCCACTATAATATACATCACATGTATAATAATGGCCTCTTGGGCATACATATAACTAACAATCTCCCACTTGCACTAAGGTCATTTGTTGCAGTATCTCATACTCAACGCCCCATAAAAGTATCTTTAGGGGAAAGGCCTTTGTGAGTGGATCCGCCGTGTTATCCTTCGCGTCAACTCTCCTTACCTCGATCCCTTGGAGATCAACCATCTCCCTGATCAGGTGATACTGTCCTCAGAATATGTCTGGATCGCTGATGGGGCCGGCGTTCCTAGGAAAAAGCCACAACTCCATTGTTCTCACAATAACAGTTATTGGACGCTGAATGGTAGGAACCATGTTCATCTCATGAACAAGAAATATCCAGACACCCACTTTGGCAGTATCGTTGGTAGCAATGTATTCAGCCTTTATCGACTAGTTTGCCACGGTATCTAGCTTGGAACACTTCCAACAAACCGTCCCTCAACTGAGGGTAAAGACAAATCCTGTGACTGACTTTCAGTCGACCTTATCACTCTGGAAGGTGGAACCAAGAACATTCTTTTAGTGCTTCTCAAGTACTTAAGAATGTCCTCCACAGCTGTCCAGTGATTCTCCCAAGATCCGATTGATTCCTAATCGCTACACCTAGTGATTTAGCTACATCTAGTCTAGTACATAACATCGCATACATGATAGAGCCTAGTGCCGAAGCATAGGATATCCCTTGTACGCGAGCTCTCTCCCAATCAGTCTTGGAAGACATATTTTTGGAGAGAGTGATTCCTGAGTTGTTAGTTATATGTATGCCCTAGAGGCCATTACTGTACATGCGATGTATATTGTAGTAGATACTTTGACATATATAGGGAGGACTTTCTTTCTTGACATGATAGTATGCTATCTGGTTGCTCTTTATCTTAACATGTACACTTATTGTCTATCTATTACATGTTGATAAGGCCCTTAGGATGAGTACTTGACGACCAGGATTATGATGCGGATCATACTAGTGGGGCAGAGGTAGTCGGTAAGTACATCCTTCAAATATTCCTAGTCGTGGAAGTATTGAGAAAGGGCATCGATGCTCCAGAGTAGACTAGCGTATACGCTTCTTGACCCATGTGATTGGCAATGGATGATCCCATATCCATTGGTGTATGACATCAGAGATGGTATACGGGTGCTCAGTGGAGACTGGGTATACTGGACGGACTCGCCGAGAACTCCTAGATGGTATTATACCTATCGTCGGATAGCAGTTCACTGGTGACACTGGTACAGGTTAGTTTGTCGACCCGAGATCGTCATAGAGTCTTGTGTGATTCCCACTGTGCTTTGATTTCCACCATACCACGGTCAAGAGATCGTGCAAAAAGGTGGTTTTTAGGTGCAGTCCCAAGTCATATGGAGGCAATGAGCGATAGGAGGGGATTCGTATCTCCCGGTATTGGGAGTTGATATTGCGCTATGCTCGATTGGCCATAACATGAAATCCCTGGCCAGGGTTGCTGATATTTACTGGTAAGAGTTACCAGTAGTTTCTCGAACCGTTATGGACCTTGAATCGGCATGACTTATCAGCCTTTTGGGGTCTGACGTTATACCACCCCCAGGCTATGATATGCGACATATCTGACGAAGAGACTGGACTGTACGGTAGTGTTACTGATTGGATTCGCAGGAGTATGAGCAAGCTTGCTTGTTGATCTTCTGATCGCTCAATACCCGGTTGGCGGTTACTGTCATGACCCGAAAATGGCATGTGATGGCCCTTAAACTACGCAACGTCTACAGGCGTAACGTAATTTAAGTAAGTTGAAAACCCAGCAATCTAAACCATCAAATGTAATAAGTGATAATAGCATTTTCAAAACTTTTGAAATCTCAAACCCAATTCTTTAAAGTCCAACTTTAGTTTCTTAAAAATTTTGGCAGCACCTCCTTTGTAAAATCTAACCCCAAAAATGGGTACAACATAAATATAAGTAAAGCATCCCAAACGGGAGCAAATCCACGCCCAACGGCGGAAAACAACCACCACAATAGATAAACGACGCCGTAGCGAAGAAATAAAAGACGATATAAGTAAAACCGCATAAAAGACATCCAAGTCACCAAAATATACAATATCGTCCTCACATCAAGTTTCTAAGTCATACACATGAAAGTGGTAGATGGAGTGTACAGGATACAACGAATATACAATAAGAAACATCGGATAACCGCAAAACCCACCTATAGCAAAACTGCATGCAGTCAGCCGAAGCGATATCCGCCGCAAAAGATGATACGAAAAATGAAAGCCTGCCGCGACTGCCCTGAGGAACTACCTGCAAAACACTGTGGCATAATGGGGGTGAGTTGCCAACTCGTGAATAGTAAATAACATATGCAGGTAATCGCAAGTATGCACGTACAGCGCGAACCTAATACATGCAAGCGGATAGCAATAAATCGTCATATGTATGAAACAGTCATGAAAGGTACTCTAGCAGGTACATCTAACACGTTAAGCAATAATATGACAATCTGTATGCAACAGTCATGTAAGGTACTATATCAGGTACAACTGATACATGAACAATAAATGCAATAAGTATGCAACAATCATGTAAGGTACAATATCAGGCACAACTAATACATGAAGCAATAATATGACAATGTATATATGCAACAGTCATGAAAGGTACTCTATCAGGTACTACTAATACATGAAGAAATGCATAAACAATAAGTGTGAAGTATTGGATGAAACATGTCATTTCCACGGAATCCTGATCTCGTGTTAGGATCAATGTCCATCTAGACAACCAAATCCTAATTTCCTCAAATCAGCCCCCAATTTGGATCTCATATCATATAAGTCTCATAAATCCTGAATGTACAATATCAAGTAAATCTCATATATCCTGTAGTGTCCAATATCAAATAATCTCATATATCTAGTGTCTAAAGTCAAGTAAATCTCATATATCCTATAAGTCTCAGCGAATCCTAAGTGCCAAACACCGACACTCATGATCCAAAACAGCGAATCCTAAATGCCCAACATCGACACATATGATCCAATACAGATTTATACGTCCTTCGAATCTTAAGTGCCAAACACCGACACTCTCGATCCCGTATCGGTATTATACGTCCTTCGAATCTTAAGTGCCAAACACCGACACTCTCGATCCCGTATCGGTATTATACGTCCTTCGAATCTTAAGTGCCCAACATTGACACTCTTGACCCCGTATCAGTATTAA
This sequence comes from Agapanthus africanus, assembly GCA_030015575.1. Taxonomy (NCBI): domain Eukaryota; kingdom Viridiplantae; phylum Streptophyta; class Magnoliopsida; order Asparagales; family Amaryllidaceae; genus Agapanthus; species Agapanthus africanus. The sequence goes on from JASDDO010000014.1 coordinate 515,708,200, forward strand.
AACAAATCTCTGAGTGGATGCATACAAATATCAAGTAACGAATAAGAATACTTGCATAATTTCATGAAACCACCACGGTCCTCAAATCCAGAAAACAACAAGTAATGAATAAGTAAAAATGCATGAATCAATACACATATATTAGCGTCCCATTCCACTAATATATGTATATAGGCATATATAACAGCGTCCCATTCCACTGTTATATATACTTAGAAGTAAAAATATCAGAGAACATCATATGAAGTCCATGAATGTAATATATGCAACATGAAACAGTAATATGAGCAAATAAAGAAAAATCCTATATTAAACTGCAACAAGTTAATATATATATATATATCATGCGGTTCCTAATTTCTTTCCTTTGAGACAGGATTGACAAGTGGCATACGATTGATATTCGAACGGATCCAAATATCCTTCTGTATGTAACTTCGTCAACCTTCTCTCATTGATGTGACCCAGTCTACAATGCCATAAGAAAGTCTGATTTATTTCCGGAGACTTTCTTTTGTGTGTATTCTGGACATTGAAAATCTGTGGTTGGTTTAATACGTATATACCATTGCTTAATGTACCTGACCCAATCAGAACTTGATTAAGGTGAATGTTTACAACATTACTTACAAACGCAAATTCATAACCTTCTTTAGAAATCAAAGATACAGAAATAATATTACAAGTTGAGTTGGGTACAAAAAAGCAATTACGTAAAACCAAAACATGTCCATCTGACATTCCCAGGTGATAGTCCCCTACGGCCTTAGCATCCATGCTAGCTCGGTTTGCAACTTTGAGGGTCATGTCACCTGCCTTCAAAACCCTACGGTTTCTCAATGCCTGCAATGAATTACAGATATGAGATCCTGATCCGGTATCCAATACCCAGGAAGTAGAGTTTATTGATAGACAGTTTTCAATAACATACACACCTGAAGCTGAAGCCGCAACTTGCTTCAGATCCTGTGTTCTGGCTTTCCAAGCCCTGCAATTTTTCTTCCAGTGTCCACTCTTGTGACAGTAAAAGCATTCTTCCTTATCCACAAGCTTTCCCGCTTTCTTTGTTGCCTTTGTCTTTCCCTTCGTATCCACTTTACTAACACCGCCCCTTGGTTTGGCGGGGGCTTTTTTCTTCTTTCCCTTGGCTTTCGCCTTGGACCTAGAAGATGAAGATCCTCCTAAAAACAAAGTGGATGTTTCCCTACCTTTCTGTAGGGTGCCCTCTGCACTCCTCAGCATGTTGAGGAGTTCTGAAAGTTCAACTTCTTTTTCTTGCAAGTTGAAGTTCAGGATAAACTGGGTGTAAGTGGAAGGAAGGGACTGAAGAATCAAGTCCGTATAGAGCTCATTCTCCAACGTGGTCCCAAGGTCCGCGAGCTCCTCAAAGAAGCCAGTCATCTTAAGCACGTGTTCCGCTACCGATGATCCGATGGCCAACCTTGCCGAAAACAGCTTCTTCGACACTTCGTATCTTGCGATACGAGATTGCTCTCCATACAGTTCTTTTGTATGGAGAAATATGGATTCGAGGTCCATATTCTCGTGCCTTCTCTGATGTTCGTTGTCCAAAGAGGCAAGCACGAGGCACTTGGCCTTCGCGCAATCGATCTCCCAAGTCTTACGGATTTCCTTATCCGCGACGCTGGAGGTGGGACCTGGGACAGGGGGAGCTTTGGTGGTAAGGAGATACCCAAACTTGTCATAAGTGATTGCCATTTTGACATTCCTGAGCCAATCTTTGTAGTTTGGCCCTGTCAGTATGTTTTTATCTAGTAATAACTTAAGTCCGGTCATGATGTTTGGTCGCTGCAATTAGGAGAGAGAGAAGAAACACTTTAGCATGATGCTCTTGCAAGTTTAGAGTGGTTTTTAATTTATCTAAACAGGATGGCTCCCACTGTCTCTCGAATCCCTCCTCAAACCAATAAGGAAGAATTAGTCATGATCAATCTCACCGTACAATACTTGCTTAACCGTTCGGCCAGGCTGGTGTCGGTACTTCGAGGGAGGTTTTCCAACGCTTTCGCGAAGTTCCTTAATTAAATAACCTCTTTTCCCTGGGGGCGTAGCCCCGCTAACACCTTTCTAGACACCTACTTGGTTTATAGCATTGATCGTTAAGTGAGAAATTTCCCGAGGAGTAGCATATACTCACAGTAGGATCGGGATCCAAATATCATTGCGTGACAAAACTGAAGGAATCTTACCAGAATCATCACTCTCCAAATGGTATGCAGCGCTAGCAAGTTTCAGTTCTTTTGAAACTCCCGATGTGGATTTATGCCCCATGCTCTTATGACCTTGACTTTGGCCAAAATATCATAAGTCACATGTCAAGTTCTACCCGTCATTCTCCAGGTTAATTTGAGCCCACCCGCACATACCCTTGACTTTGGCCAAAATGGTAGAACGACTGCCCCAAACCATCACATCTATCTATGCTGCACATGAATACCCAATAGCTACCAATCACTATACCTTGACTTTGGCCAACATACATAGCTTGAATACTATTGACTATTCATGTGAAACGACGGAGGGTTACGAATGGTTTTGGCAAAACCGTGAACGTAGTGAACTTGATATAATCGATGGAACGAGATAGCTTTTAAAAGGAGTGGCTAAAGCTCCGCGTTTAAAAGTTATTTTGAAAAGAAACCGAGTGGTTTTGAAAGTGTTCCAACGACTTTTACTTGGTTTATTTTTTCTTGCATTAATTCCAATGTGTCCCATCATTTAATCCTACCATTGCAGAAAACAACCAAAATATGACGTACGCTTATGCCATCCGCATTCGCCACGGGGCCCCGTCATTACCCGTTAGGTAACTTAACTAACGACGGAGCGGGGGCTGGACTAGCGCGGATGCAAAACATAAGCAACGCCTAAATAATATCATACATAGATATATTGCAATGATAGCCATTTCAGATCACAGATGAATACATTGGATATACTAGGAATCCGCAATTCGTACGAGCCTGTAACGAAAAGCGGATTACACGGTCACGATGAATATCCAATACCCCACCCTAGACCCCTACGTGTGCGGCAAACTACCCGCCAAATATCCGAAGCAGAGCAACCACCCTCAACGACGTGAGTAAGCCACTCGGCACTTCGAGATACCCGGAAGTTTGTGCACCCCACCTTGGGTCTATCCTAAGAGCCAAAACAGTAAAAAGAAATTATACAATGACGGCTACAACCCCGACCCGGTTGTGCGGCCAAAAATAATATTACATCAATTTACATATTACATGAATTGAAAGATAAAACAAAACTCTCATCTCACAACCCCCCGGCTATTCATCCGCGACAATCCAATGAATTCATATACACATACCATCAACATTACAGATCACAGATATGTATAACCCCCACTAATCGACGTATAGCGATTAGCGGACGTTCTATACATATAACACATCACAGATATAAACCCGTCAGCTTAAGTCTTTAGAAGTTCGATCTAAATACGGTTTTTCAAGACCCAAAAACTAATTTTTCTTTCTGTAAAATCTGGGCAGAAAAAACATATCCCAAAAATCCCAAAACAGCCCCAGAAACACTCTGCAAGAAACCTGTTCCTCGACCGAGTCAACTCGGCCGTGGAACCGCGGCGGGAGCATGCTCCGGCCGCGTTTCCGCGACGCTTTGACCGATTAGATGGACCAAATTTCTTGGGTGTTTTAACAAAAGCCTGAGCCGATTTTTAAGATAAGATTTATCAATCTTTGGACAGAAAAAAAATTCGGCAGAAACTTGATTTTACGGGTTCGTTTCGCGACTTTTTCTTCGATCGAATTTCTAGTTACTTTGCTAACATGTTAGATAGTGTTTAACTAGGCTCTGATACCACTGTAAGTCCATGTTACCTCTCCCAGTACTTACGGGCTTGCGGAAATGATGAAAAACGATTTTTCAAGAGGTGGTAACATAGACTCAAAATACGGATCTTTGTTAAACAACTACCTAACAACCTAACTAGAGTTTTACCTACTCGGTTAGGGGGTTATACCTTTCTTGAACTCCTTCGTCTTCAACTCTTTCCGGTGTACGGATCGGCCTCACCTCGACGTCTCCTTGCGCCGAAGATGGATCCACCTGAAAGCTTCTACCTTTGGCTTCTTCTTCTTCGAACTTGAAGAAACTAGAACACTTGGTTTGCTAAACCTTGTGAACTAGGATGAGTAGAGAAGTGATTTGGGTTTTCTTTTATCTCTAAGGCAATGTTTCTCAACTCATGAGAGGGTGTTGCCTTGAGCTAGAGAGAGAGCAAGAGGAAGAGCAAGAGAGAGAAATGAAATGAGAGAATGAGTAACTCTTTTGCCATCCAAACTCTCATAATCCAAAACCATCATAACAAAATAGTAATCAAGTATTATGTGATGGTTCAAGTCAAAATGGCTATATCATTTCATGCACTCATTTTGCAAAAACAAACAAGCAAGCAAAAGTCTTTTCCATGAAATGATAACCATTGTCATGATGATGGTCAACTAATCCAACCTAGTCAACCGGTCAACAAAGTCAACAAGTCAACAAAGTCAACCCCTCAACAACCATGTCACTATAATACTTAATTAATATTATTGTTAATTATATTTCTTATTCTCATTAGGGTTTAGCCAAAAGTCAATAGTCAACAGTCAACAGTCAACAACCCCAATGAGAATCCTCTGCCTCTGTCTCTCTGTCAACTTTGCATACACACCCGCATCCGCGTTCCGAGGAACACGAATACAAACGAGATAAAACCAATCCTAAAATGTACACTAGGATCTGGCTTAAACCAAAGCCTGCTAGTGTTAACTGTCCCGACACCAAACGTGCACAAGTGCATGGATGTAACCGAACCCTGTCGCAAAACCATGCGACCTCTACTCTTTTTCCTAAAGGCGAATAGCTTTCTGTGTGGGACTCTAAAGACTCGACACTACGTTGGCAGTGGGTTTAACCACAGACCGCAAGCAGCACTAGCTGTGCGTAACGGTCCCCAAGTAGATGCCGACAAGAAGACGGACGAGGTGAAACCCATCTGAACTCCAACTGAGCCTGAATGTGACAATCTCTATACAGTCCGGTCTGTTCGTCTGATACATCGCATGGCGGGCCTAGGGGGCGGTAAACGTCAGTCCCCTAATTGCGGTACAAGTCGAGTCGGAGTGAAGCCCAGAACACCCTGAGATAACACTGGAAACCTACCAGTATATCTCGCTTGCCCTGGCCAGGGACTACTCGTGTAATGGCTCTCCTAGACACAGCGCGATGTCAACCCCCAATACCGAGAGAGACGAATCCTGTCTAACCGTCACTGCCTCCAAGTGCTTCGGGACTGCACCCAAAAACTACCTGTTTGTACGACTCCTTTGAGCCGTGGTAGGGTAGTAATCAAAGTACATTGGGAACACACTCGAGGCGAAGTGACAGTGTCAAGTCAGCGGACTAAGCTGTACTCATGTCACCTGGGAACTGATAACTGACGAAAGGTATAGTACCAACCAACAGTTCCCGACGAGTCCTGTCCAGTGTACTCGTAACCTAAAGAGCACCCGCATACTATCTCAAGTACGACGTACTGACGGCTGTGGGACAGACCGTCTCCCACACTGGGATGAGAAGCGCATACGCTTGTCTACTCCGGAGTATCGATGCCCTGTCTCGATAGTCCTGCGACTAGGGACCTGCATTAGGATGTGCTTATAGATTACCCAGCCCCCACTAGTGTGATTGCCATCACAACGCTGGTAATCAAGCAAAGATCCTAAGGGCTCCATTAATGTGTATAGGTGATATACTAAAATAAACACATGTACACATTGAAGTAGAAACAAACCAAGTAACATACTACTATATTAAGCAAGATTGTCTATACAAGGTGAATATCCCAAGCTTCCATTAAGTAATATACAAACTAGTATTATACAGTAATGGCCTCTAGGGCATATACACTAACACAACGCGTGCGAAAAGCAGTCTTCGGAATATCATCCGCTCGAACCCGCAACTAATGGTAACCTGATCGCAAGTCAATCTTCGAGAACCGCACCCTGGAGCTAATCAAATAAATCGTCGATACGAGGTAAGGGATATCTGTTCCGCACAGTAACTTGATTCAACTGACAAAAATCGATGCACAAACACATCTGCTGTCTTTCTTCTTGACGAACAGAACAAGAACTCCCTAAAGTGACGCATTCGGACGAAAAAGTGCTTTATCCAACAAATCTTGAAACTGATCCTTCAGTTCTTTAAGTTCCGTCGTATCCATCGGATATGGCGGTATAGAAAAAGGCTCCGTGCCGGAAATCAAGTCAAAGAAGAACTCAATATCGCGCTCGGGCGAAAAACCAAGCAACTCGTCAGGAAAACATCTGGAAACTCTCTCACAATCGGGACCTGGTCCAACGGAACCTCTGCGGCTCTAACATCACAAACATACGCCAAGAATTCTTAACATTCATTCACAAAAACTGACTGGCACGAAAAGAAGAAACCAAACTCGGAAGGACGACTCTACGGTCTCCCCGAAAAACAAACAAGAACTGGTTTACCCGGAAAACTAAATCTGACTGCCTTCTCACGGCAGTCCACGAATGCATAACACGTGGCTAACCAATCCATGCTCAGAAGAACTTCGAAGTCAAAACACATCGAGCTACAAAAGACTAGCCTATGGAAGAAATCACAACAAGCGGCTGATTTAGCAAAGACTACTATCGTCTAGACTTCGATACAAATTATGTGGATACCATTTCAAACAACACCAAAGGAAATACGCATCGGAAGAAAACGCCGTAAAGACACCTGTCACAATGTCTACCTAACCGTGTCTGAGCAAGCATACCGGTACAAATCCGCTTCGATCCAAAAATGACCGAAATCTCATAAATGCGCTCCTCTAGCAGTAAGGCTGCATACATCGCGGCTGCAAAAGTGTCAAAATGCTGGGTGCCGATGGCAAGAAATAACTGCATATCCAATCTCCACGCAAACCACTTTATCGGTTTCTCTTCAGTGTCCATCAGGTAAGGAGCATATCGGACCACTAAGTAAACTGAATGTCGTATTCTGACATTGTCATCCCCGAAGTCTTACGCAAGGACTCGAAACTACGAGCTCGGCATCTCGATCGCTCTCCGAGCAAGAAATACAGATGTGAACTCCTTCCAAGTCATAGGAAGTAGGTCTGCAGCTCGGCCTCTCTCAATTGACTCCCACCACATCTGAGCAAGACCTCTCTAGACGAATACTCGCAAGCTCAATCCATATCTCGTCAGAACATCTCTGTGAACGACAATTCCTAGTCATCCTGTCAAGGATTGTCTACAGATCCTCCGCTCCATCTGTGCCTGTAAAAACTAGAGGCTTCAGCCTCAAAAACTCCTATAAGGATACGGAAATAATCTTGGTAGCCACAGAAACAGCTGCCTGAGCAGTAGGTACAATCACAGTCACTGCAGTAGGAGGGACATCATCGGCTCTCAGAGCTCGTCTAACCTCAACTAACAAGCCAACCATCTGCTGCGAGTCCTGAATACTCAAATCCAGCCTAGCTATCCATCGCGGAGAAGGCGGATCACTCTGTCCCTGAGGGGTAGGCGTACCACCCCGATCGTTCCTCGTCTCAAATGAGTCTACTCTAATCTCATCCCAGGAGGCAGCCCTCTAGCCTTCATATTCTCCGGCGGCATAGTGTGTAAAGCAATAACAGGATTGATAGGAACATTGCGATAAAATCAAAGGATTTCCAGAATCAAGGGAGGAAATAAAAGCAAATATATATCATAAGGTTACTTAGGCGGAGTACCGTATCGTAAGTATGCCGCGGAACATACACACGCTACGTAACTCTACTTAAGTCACCTACTCCATCTACCAAGGCCATCCTACACTCCGAAAGGTAAAACCTAGTGCTCTGATACCAACTCTGTCAGGACCCAAATTTAGACACGTGACCGACACTTAAACCACGTGACGTCAACAAGCGTAACGCAATTTAAGTAAGCCGAAAACCCAGAAATCTAAACCATCAAAAGAAGTAAGTGATAAAAACATTGTTAAAAACATTTAAAAATCTTAAGTAAAAATCTTTAAAACTTAAGTTTATTTTCTTAAAAATTTCGGCAGTACCTCCTTTGTAAAAACTAGCCCCGAAACGGGTGCAAAGATAAGATAAAAGTAAAGTATCCCCAAACGAGAGAAAATCACGCCCAAAGGCGGAAACAACCACCACCAGTATATATACAACGTCGTAGAGAAGAAATAGAAAATATAATGAAAATAACATAAAAAGAGATAAAGCAACATAATAAAGGCCGGCTCACACGAGCACGACACCCAGAGTCACAAAATATACAATATCGTCCTCACAACTCGTCTCTAAGTCAATACATGAAAGTGGTAGGTGGAGAGTACTAGATATAATAAGATATACAAGGAACAGAAACGGATAACCGCAAACCCACCTACAGCAAAAAGGCTCACAGCCAACTGTAGCGGTATCCGCTGAAAAAGATATAATAAGAAGCCCGGCCACGACTACTCGGAGGGTCAAGCCTGCAGAACACTGTAGCACAACGGGGGTGAGTTGCCAACTCGTGAATAGTAAGTAACATTATACAGATAATCGCAGGTATGCACGAACAGCGATAATCTACAACATGTAATCTGATAGCATAAGTATGGCAATATAGATATGCAATAATCAAGATCAAGGTACTCCATCAGGTACTACAAATACATGAAGTAATGCATATCAAATAAATACTGAGTATGGGATAAAACATAACATCATCAATGAATCATCATCGTGGAAAATGCCGGTGTCCATCAACGACATCCCAAATCCCAATACCTCAGGCGCCGTCACTCTGATCGGCCCTCATATCTGTAAATCTCATGAAACCTGAGTGCCCAACATCGACACTCGAAACATCATGAAAACCCGTGCCCATCAACGACACGTAAATACTCATCTCTTAGGCGCCGCATACCCAGATCGGCCCTCAATATATCTTATGTCATAACTCCCAAACGGTATCCTCCGGATATCCATCGGGTTCTATACTATCACCGGTAGATATTACTATCTCCGCCGGGCTCACCGCCTTTCTATAAGAGTCTTCTTTCCCCGGGGTACTGTAAGTCGATGTACAACACCCCACGACTTGCAGGGAGGCGGAATAATGAAAAACGATCTTGTTCTTTGCATAAACATCGACTAACCGAGAATCTTTGCTAAACTATAACTAACGAGAATCTTTGCTAAACTATAACTAACAAGAATCATAGAAGTTATCAACTACTATGAAAAGTGATTATTCCTAAAGAACCGTGTCCTTCGTCTTTTCGTTCTCTACCTCCTCTCCAGCCTTCTCTATTTAGTAGATGATCCACCCGAGAGCTTTACTTCAAGCTTCACCTCTAACTTGAGATAACTAGGTTTCTTAAAGTTCTAATCTAAGTAACCTAGGTGATATAGAGAAGGGTTATGGATTAAGTAGTCTATACTAATCCTTGGTCTCAACACATGAGAGGGGAGTATTAGGGTTTGAAGAGAGAGAGCTTGAGGAGAGAGAAAGTGAGCAAGAGAATGGAATGAGATAATGATCTCTCATGATATATATGAAGCATTATCATTATCGAAATAAATCAAATAAAGGATTTAACAACCATGCTTCATAAATACAAATGAGTGATTCATCTACATGAGTCATTAAGCATTTATGATGCATTAATGACAAGGATGAATCACACAAATGAGTCACTAATCTCATTTAATACTTATGCCACCTAAACCCCCAAGTCATCAACCTTCTAGAAGCTTCTCACGAAATTACGAGAACGCCCCTCCTTATCCGTGAAAACACGGAAAAACTTTAGACTGTATAAATCCAATAACCGGATACTAGAAACTGGCTTAAACCAAAGCCGGCTAGTAAAAACTGTCCGGATGTCGTACGTGCGTAAACACACGTATGCGTCCGAACCCTTGTCGTAAAACCATATGACCTCTACATCGTTTCGCCTGAAGTAAGAAAACTCTCTGTATTGGACTCTAAAGACTCGACTACTATGCTGGCAGTGGGTTTAACCACAGACCGCAAGCGGCACTAGCTGTACGTAACGGTCCCCAGGTAGATGTCGATAAGAAGGCCGATGAGGAAACCCATCCGAACTCCTACTGAGTCTGATATGACAATCTCTGTATAGTCCGGTTTGTTCGTCTAAGACTATCGCATATCGAGCCTAAGGGGAGGCAAGCGTCAGTCCCCTAATAGCGGTATAAGTCGTGTCTGAGCGTAGCCCATTACACCCTGAGAAAACAACTGGAACCTACCAGTAAATCTCGCTTTCCCTGGACAGGGACTTTGCGTAATGGCTCTCTGACACAGCGCGATATCAACTCCCAATACCGGGAGAGTCGAATCATGTCTAATCGCCACTGCCTCCAAGTGCTCGGGACTGCACCCAACTGCTACCTGTTTGCACGACCCCTTTGAGCCGTGGTAGGGTAGCAATCTAAGAACAGTGGGACACACTCGAGGCGAAGTAGCAGTGTCAAGTCTGCGGACTATGCTGTACTCATGTCACCTGGGAACTGTTAACTGACGATGGGTATAATACCAACTAACAGTTCCCCGTGAGTCCTGTCCGGTGTACCCGTAACCTAACGAGCACCTGCATACTATCTCCAGTACGACATACTAACGGCTGTGGGACATACCATCTCCCCAACTGGGATGAGAAGCGTACACACTAGTCTACTCCGGAGTATCGATGCCCTGTCTCGATAATCCTACGACTAGGGACCTGAATAAGGATGTTCTTGTAGACTACCCAACCCCCACTAGTGTGACTGCCATCACAACGCTGGTAGTCAAGCAAGATCCTAAGAGCTCTATCAATACGTATACTCACATATTAAGATAGAAAAACCAAGTAGCATACTACCATTTTTAGCAAGACTGTTATATACATGTGAATATCCCAAGCTTCCATTAAGTAATATACAAACTAGTATGATACAATAATGGCCCCTAGGGCATATACACTAACAATCTCCCACTTGCACTAGGGCCATGTACTGGCATATCGAAGACCGATGATCTCGAGTAGCCTCTCGAACTGAATCTGAGGTAGGGCCTTCATGAATGGATCAGCAATGTTCTCTTCAGTAGCAACTCTCCGGACCTCGATCTCCCGACGATCAATGATCTCCCTGATTAGGTGATACCGCCTTAAGATATGTCTGGACTTCTGATGGGACCTTGGTTCCTTCGCTAAAGCTATAGCTCCGTTGTTGTCACAATACAGAGGTATTGGATCAACAATGGTAGGAACCACCTGAAGTTCTGTTAGGAACTTCTTCATCCAGACTGCTTCTTTTACGGCATCGCAAGCAGCAATATACTCCGCTTCTATCAACGAGCCAGCAACGGTGTCCTGCTTGGAGCTCTTCCAGCACACCGCCCCTCCATTGAGGATAAAGACATAACCTGACATGGACTTGGAATCGTCCTTATCACTCTGGAAGACGGAATCAGTAAAGGCCTCCATCTTGAGGTCTTTTCCGCCGTAAACCAAGAACATCTCCTTAGTCCTCCTCACGTACTTGAGAATGTTCTTTACTGCTATCCAGTGCTTCTCCCCTGGGTCTGACTGATACCGGCTTACCACACTTAGTGCATAAGCTACATCTGGTCTGGTGCACAACATCGCATACATTATAGAGCCTACCGCAGAAGCGTAGGGTATAATAGACATGCGTTCCCTTTCCAAATCAGTCTTGGGAGACATCTCTTTGGATAGGGTGATTCTGTGACAAGCCGGTAGATTACCGCGCATAGAATCTTCCATACTGAATCTTTTCAGTACAGTGTCGATATACCTGGACTGCGAAAGTCCCAACATCCTCTTGGATCTATCACGATAGATCCGGATCCCCAAAATGTAAGAGGCATCACCCAGGTCTTTCATGGAGAACCTGTGTGACAAGAATCCTTTGACAGATTGTAGCATAGGAATGTCATTTCCTATCAATAAAATGACATCCACGTACAAGACGAGGAATACGACAGTTCTTGCTACAACTTTACTATATATACATGGTTCATCTGGATTTTTGATAAAGTCATATTCTTTGACCGTTTCATCAAAACAGATGTTCCAACTCCGTGATGCCTGCTTTAATCCATAAGTGGATTTAAGCAACTTGCATACTTTCCCGCTGCTCCCACTCTGATTGAAACCCTCTGGCTGATCCATATAGACACACTCTTCTAAATTACCATTCAGAAAAGCCGTCTTTACGTCCATCTGCCAGATTTCATAATCATGGAAGGCAGCAATAGCAAGAAGGACCCGAATGGATTTGAGCATAGCCACTGGAGAAAAAGTTTCGTCATAGTCCAAACCAGGTCTTTGACGAAAACCCTTTGCAACAAGTCTAGCCTTATAGGTTTCCACCTGTCCATCTACACCAATCTTTTTCTTGAAGATCCATTTGCATCCTATGGGTTTTACCCCATCTGGAGCAAAGTCCAAAGTCCATACTTTGTTGGTGTACATGGACTCCATTTCGGTCCGCATTGCATCTAGCCATCGTACCGAGTCGCCGCTCTGGATGGCCTGCTGGAAGCCAGTAGGTTCATCATCATCTATGATGCAATCCTCTCTATCCCTATCTATGAGAAAACCGTAGTATCTCTCAGGCGGATGAGACGGACTACTACTCCTGTGGAGGGGTGCGGGAATGTCCTGTTCTTCTTGAACTACTGGTTCTACCAAACTTTCAGTAGTAGTTTGTGGTTCTGGAATTTCTTCCAGTTCTATTTCTCTCCCACTTATTTCCTTTTCTAAAAACCGCTGTTCTAGAAAATGGGTATTACGAGAAACAAAACCTTTTGTTCCTCTGCGTAATAGAAATAATATCCCTTAGAGTTCTTTGGATATCCCACAAACTTACACTGTACTGATCGTGCCTCGAACTTGTCCGTATGCTGCTTTTTAAAAAAAAGCCGGACATCCCCATATCTTCATATGCTGAAGATGGGGTTTCTTCCCACTCCACATCTGATATGGGGTGGTAGACACAGTCTTGGTAGGAGCCCTGTTGTCACGACCCGAAAGAGCACGTGACTGGCCCTTGAACCATATGAAGTCTATAGGACTCCATCTGATCCAAGTAAGCCAAAAGCCCAGAAATCTAAAACCATTTAAAGAGTAAGTAAAGAAAACTGGTTTAAAGAAGTGAAGGAAAATATGTTTGAAGTCAAGGTTTTTAAATAACTAAGCCGAATGTGCATTTTTAAAAGGTAAAGTCTTTTCTAAAAATTTCGGCAGAGTTTCTTTTGTAAATACTGGCCCCGAACGGGGTACAACAAGCACAACATATATACAATGATAAAAGGCATCCCCAAGAGGGAGCTAGCTCTTCGTCAATCGACGGTCACAACCACACAAGCAACAATAATATACAACGCCGAAAGGCGAGAATCAAATCCAAAAGAAACACAGTAAGCATGAAAACCGCAATACTACTAAGCGCGACTCTAAGGCCAAATAATACATCACTAAAGTCTGAATCTGAAACAATATACAAGTTTGGTTGATGGAATTTCTAGATACAATGAATAATACAAGTATAATGGTGGTTCTTGATGCAAAAGAAACCACCTACCAAATGCAATTCACCCGCAAAGAAGCAATGTGCAAGAAATGCCGCAAATGAACCTGTACGGCAAAACCTGCAAGAACTGTGGCACAACGGGAGTGAGTTGCCAACTCGTGAATAGAGAATATCTACAAGCAGAAACCGAATGCAAGACATAATCCTAAGTCAATAATCAGTAATAAACCTCAAAGAATAAGCCTGATACATGATAAGGTGGCAAAGCAACATCTAAACAGGTATGTAGTGCCAAGTACTCAGGTAATAACATGTCATCAGTATAAGGTATGTCTGCATGAAGTAAATGTGATGAAGTATCAAAGGATATCAATACACATATATTAGCGTCCCATACCACTAATATTGGTGTAAGCGTATATATAACAGCGCCTCATACCCTGTTATATATACAAATGAAGTATGATCAGTGTAAATCCAGTCTATATATGATCCATGTCTGTATATACGTGGAACCCGTCCACCCGTCACCCAATGACAATAAACGTGGAACCCGTCCACCCGTCACCCAATGACAATAAGCATCATGTATGCAAATATGAGGATATAAACAAAATCATGGAAAAACATCATGAAACCCGTGCCTAGCATCGACACGTAAATCCTCGTCCATATGGGGCTCCGTCTGCGGTATCGGCCCTCGGCCCCCGGCAGTACGGGTCAACCCATGTCCATCTCTGGGCTCCGTCTGCGGTATTGGCCCTCGGCCCCGGCAGTACGGGTCAACCCATGTCTATCTCTGGGCTCCGGTCGGTATCCTCCAGATATCCGCCGAGCTCAAATACAATCATCGGTAGGTAGTAATCCCTCTGCCAGGCTCACCGTCTACTACACAGCGAAACCGTTCTCGCCCCGGGGTACCATACCGGGTCCACCATGTACCCGCAATCGGCTTCATCCGCCTCCTCGAATCGGGTTTCACATGTCGCTCTCAGCACCGAGAAAACACATGGTGGACGCACTGAAATATCATATCAAGGGTAACCGGGTTTTTAACACATTTATATATTCTCTTTTGAAATACCCACGGTTCCCAAATCCAGAAATATCATGGAAACAACATATCTCAATGCGTATAATCAAAAAATGATGTATGCGACATGTAAGAAAGATAAGCATATCATAAGTCATGCAACATGGAATAGTAATGTGCACATGTCGAGGGAAACCGCTCTTTTAAAACGAATCAGTTTTGAAGAACATCTTGCGGTTCCCAAATCTCTAATCAAGTCAGAATCATCTATGTTTGTGTACAAGTATAAGTGTACAATATGCCATGCAAGAATCATATCATGAACGCAACAGTACTACAGTGTAGTGGCATGGCAATTATCGATGATGAAGTGTGTGAGACGGCAAATAGTGTACATGGAACATACACATCATCGATAATGGTGCTGGTGTCCTAACAGCATGATAATAATATAGCAATAATCATATGCAAAGCAATGTGAATAGCATGAATATGCGGAAATCAAATAATCAACACCACAGTGAAGAATCTACATCAATATATATAAATCATGCAGTTATGTCGTTTGAAGTAAGACGAATCAGGATTTTTAGTAAAATAGGGGCTACCGTATATTTTAAGAAAGATACGTCCTTTGAAAAATACCCGTGGAATCTCTTTACTTGTCTTTTAAGATATTCTTGATTCGTAGCTTTTGAAATAGGTAAGACTCGGGTCTAGTCTAACATCTACTATGCAAACTACAGATCTAAGTATCAAGTAAATCAGGAGGGGTATGGAAACCACCTAAATCTGAGTCGATATATATAGATATAATAGTCGGTGATCCCGCCTCAATAGTATCGCGTACGATACAGTATATCATATGACATCCTCAAGTCATGAGCGTGGATCTATCATCAATATAAGCTCGTACGGTAAATCGTCGTACGGCATCCCAGTAGCTGGGTACGGGTCAATATCAGCTATCTCATCACGTCTCAGGTATCACTATCATCATATCACATAATCAGGGGTACTTATCTAAGTCTAGTACAATCGATACCGTCTATATAAATCCATGTGTAAACACACGTCCCAAGGCCCGCTAAAGATCATGTATCGTATCCCAAATACGAATCACATCAAATCACCGATCTCGCGGCACAAGGCTCAGCATCATCGAATCAATCCCAATGTCATCCAATATCATCAAACACAGTGCAAGTATAAGTAATATGCAAGGGTGTGCGTGTAGGTGTAATTCTATTCTAGGGTTCGCGACTATGAACTACACTAGTCACTTCTAACCCTACACTATCCATAATACACCTAACTATCATATATAAAATTATCACAACTACGGACTGCGGGGGTGCTATACGCCATCCACCCAACTTCCCCCAGTAGATATAATCTACTCACCTTGCGTCTCCATCTTTCGATGTCACCACGCGTTTGCTTGTCGTCCCGTAGTCTTCATAGGGTACCTACACATCAAAATATCGTATATGCGCATTAAAACCAAATCAAAGCTAAAACGGCACACGAAATCCAAAACGATACGATAAGAGGCCAATAGGTTAGAACCTATGGCACGCCTTCAAAACCATCAATAAATCCTCTATATCGTCGTATAAACGCCAAATAGTCGAGGTAAAACACAAGACACCAATTCAGACTTAAAAATACGGAATACGGAAACACGAATCCAAAACAGCAACTTAGGAAATATGTCCCAGATTTCACCCTGGGTCCAATTAGACAATTCTATATATACCAGGGGCCTAATCTACAGATAAGGAAACACCAAAACCAAAACGAGCCAAATTGGTGGGGTCCAGGCCGCAAATTGCGGCCAAATGTGTAAAATTTGCGGCCGGGAAAAGGAATTAGGGGCTGGTGTCTTGGTGGTAGCTTCCTGGATGCCTGCACATACCACTGTCTAATCAATTTTAGTTTAGGGTGTCTCGGGTGATAGCAGATTCAATATACCCTGCACAGATTTCACAAATTCCCCGATATCGGTTTCTAAAATCCATATTATGGGTTTAAGCTTCAGGTTAGGGTCTCAATTCATACACTAGGGTGTTGTTGTAGCCTCTATTGAACTCAATTTCACAATACAACACAAGTTTCCCTCAACCCTAACTAGGTTTTTCCCATGTTCACAATATTACCCGATATCGATTCAATCTTAACATAGGGTTAAAAGTAATGCTAAAACTAAGCTAATGGTTCAGTAATTAGCTCATTTGGCAACTCAAGAATTTTCTTGAGTTGCCCCTAGTGGCCAAAATCCATGCTTTCTTGGTCCATCATGTAGGTCTTGTGCTTGTGCATCTTTTTAGTAAAATGGGGGTAGGGTTTTGAGTTGGTTTTCATGGTGATTTGAGGAGTTGAAGAGGGAGGGAAGTGAGGGAGGAGCAGCAGCAGGAGAGAGGAGAAGAGGGAGGGAAGTGAAGGGAAGAAAAATGGCTAAGTCTCTAGTCAATGGTGCCCATACCTCTCTTCTCACCAACCTTAATCTTTAATCTTTTCCCATTTCATTTCCTTTTCTTTTCTTTTTCCTTAAGCCCCTTCTCACTCAAATAGTAACCCCGAAATAAACCAGGGCAAATGAAATGTAACACAAGTGTAGAAAATGATATGTGCATGTTTTGCACAAAATTGCAAAAAAACCGATTAGTGATTTTTAATCGCGATTAGCACTAATTTAGCATATAGCTAATCAATTAAACTTAGAAATGGCATAATTCTCTAATTTACCCTATTTTAGAATTTTCCAAAATTTTTCCAAAATTTTCCCATTTATTTGTATTTAATAATTCCAAAATATTAAAATATTCAATAAAATAATATTAAATTATAAAAATTCCCAAAATTAATATTTTATCTTTTTGAAATGTTATAATCTACCCCCCTTAAAGAAATTCGGTCCCCGAATTTAAATTTAAACCCCCAATACTAAAACATTTCAGTAAAAATCCAATTTGTCAGGGCTCCGAAAACATCTATACATAGCGAATATCATAAAAATGTACTTCTCTACTAGAAATCAATCCCCAAAATGCATATATAAGAATATCCTGTGCGTCTGGTGCGCAAGGAATCAAAATCCATATATGTGTCAAACAGGTGTACAATTCAACATCTAGGTGCAACTGGTGTGCACGAAACATCTGTCGTAAGCAACGTGTGTGCCTGACAGTAAAAAAAAAAAAATTAGGTGCATGTGACATGCACGAAGAATCCCGATTTAGTGCATCTGGCGTGCACCAAAATCGTATATCAAAACACTAAAGGTGCATGAAAACTATGCTGGAAGCGTAAACCAAATCACTGTATAAGATAGGCGTGAAATCACAATCAATACCTTGAATGTAATAACTATGCGCAAAAATATAAATATCTAGTGGGTCCATGAAACAAATATCATGAAACTCAGTTATCAAAACCAAATCATGCAAACAGAACGCCTAAATTACCGAAATCCAAAATGACGGATACGTGATAATCGAATCACAAAATCACAAATCATAAATACCGTCGTCGGTAGTTCCTCCTTCAAGGTCGAGAAGGAGTCGGTGCATCCACTGCTAGCAGCGCAGGATATCTACTTGCCTCTTGCTCACGGTCTGGCGTCCTTTGACTCTGGGTCCTTATCTTCTTTGCGGATTACCTATCTCGCAGTCAATCGGCTCATCGGCCCTGTCAGGTGTGCTAATGGGGACGATTCCGTTCTGGCACTTCTCTGCTCATCTCACGGTCGATCCTCACGACCACTCGTAAAGCAGCATATCACTGGCGTCGGCCTCTGGCTCTCTGAATGCACGTCACACATCTGATCCTGGGTGCAAACATCATTGCAGCAATGTCCTGGAAGGAATCCTGCTCAGGGTCTCTTCCAATCATACCTATGCCGATCTGTACAGAGGCTGGCTCTCTTGCATAATCTCTTCTCACTCGATAGACATCTGTGTCCTCAGCACAATATTTTCTCGGAAATTGGTCGCATCCCAACGCCTCTGTAAGCATATCAGGTCTCTAGTCTCGACGGGAAGTAATGACAGCTCATCAGCATCTCGTCCGAACCTCTGGTTCCACCTGTCTCTATCGTCGTCCACTATGACGTTACGCCATGCTATCTACGCACTGCACTGTTCTCGTCCACGGTCAATCTGAAGTCTCTCGCACGGACTCGAAATCGCGTACTCTGTAGCTCCATCATTCTGTAGAAGATGTCAGGCCGAACAGGTCCTCGGGAACACGTCCCAATCATCGGAGGAATACTCAACACTCGTCCGTCCTTGATCAATTCGCAATGCATCTGGGTAAGTTCCTTTATCCGAACCTGGTCAACTACCTCGTCGACAATGTCGAACTCTGGCCTGCTGGGTGTGAACAATATGACCACCCCTAGCTCTAGGTCTTCTCGTATCGCTTTCCAGAAAGGTCCTTTCGAGGTTTCTCTCTCAAATCTCCTTCCTGCCGGATTGGCCGGAAGTCATCATCCATCGTTGAAGCAAATTCTTATTCCGGAATAGCTGCATACTTATCGCGCCTCTTTCTGGAAGATATATCCATATACAACGCCTCTGGGTGCGTATCACATCTCTGATGTCAGCGGAGTGGGACATCATCTCGTCGAAATCTCTTGCGAACTCCTTTATTCACTCTGCTTCAATGTCAACTGATTTGGACTCATCTCATCGTGGCTGCATGGACTGTGCTCCAACGGCTATACTCGTATCTGGAGTCTCCCAAGCAATGCATCCCATCACATGATATCCGAATGATGTCGAACATTCGATCGACTCGTCAGAACCTTATAATCCCCCAAGAGATCAACATCTTGAGTACAGTTTAATAGTATCGAGTACATGCCACAGCGTCGGTGGTCCAGCCGTAGAAGGGCAAACCCAAGCCTCGCTAATAGCGCCGCGGAACTGCCGCAAACCCTAAGGTTTCAAGGCTTTCACACGGTCATTAAGTCGAGTTAGGGTTTCATTCTTCTAGAGGGTCCATAGAATTACCTGCATGTCTTTCCGTATACTTTAAACTTGGAAAATGGGCTCCTGACACTCGATCGTCTCTATCGACTCTCAACGAACCTGCGTGGAGTCGTCTCTAGCTGGAAACAATCTATCTGATGACCTCGCATCGGTAAACGGACGAACCAAATGTCCTAGTCATTCATCCTCAGGTGACTAGCGACTCGCTATCATCTCTCTAAGTATATGCTCACGCTGCAGTAGCTCCAACCATCTGGGCGATATCTCGTCTTTGCAGCAACAACTGGCTCATTCTCCTGTACGCCGAACAGCGCCTCAATCCTCCAGGAAAGGCGACACATTGGCGGTCATCTCTGAATCGGTCTGCTCTAGATCTGAGTAAGACTCTCCACACTGGAAATCTTCAACTCAACTGGGCCCGCTCCAGCGCATAAATCGGACGAATCACCTTCGTCTCTCAAATCGAGTAGACTAGCTATCATCTGTCTCATATCTGCATGGAAGCTCCGATAATCTCAGCTCGTAAGCTCCGGAAGCGACATCCTGTCAATCTCAGCAACAGCTGGTCCATCTGTCTGCACGGTAGGTGACATCATAATCTCTGAGGTATGCTGTACATCAACAGTCCTTTCTCAACTGGCAGCTCTAACAATGGCCCGATCATCCGGTGCAAAACCAAGCACTCGCCTCTACTAGAGGTCACAATCACCAATACTAACTCGAGACGTTCCCATGTCACCAGAAAACACTATGGTCGGCCCTCGTACCAGACGAGCTCGCCCTGACCGTATCCCTAGCAGCAGCCCAAACTGCGCTCAAACATGGCGACAGGAACCTCAATCGAGTATCTAAGAGAGTAGATCAATGGCAAGAAAGAGAACAACAGATCCAGAGTGGATACATGATCATAGGAAGGAACAACATCAATGAAGGTATGATCATGAAACTAATAGAATCGGGGATCTCAAATGGATGTATAATCATGGATATAAAGAGAATCACTGATCTCGAAAATATGTACATCCTAAGGTTCCTTAAGCGGAGTGGCGTGTCGTAAGTATGCCGCGGAACATACCAACGGTAGGTCACTCTACTTTAGTTACCTATTCCATCAACCAAGGGTCATCCTATATGACGAAAGTTCGGGTCTAATACCCCCTCGACTAAGTCTAAGTTCCTTAAGGTCAAGCCTAAGTTCCGTATATACATAAACGCCCTAGGCTCCACATAGTCAAACTTAGACTCGAACCAAGGTCAACCTAGCGCTCTGATACCAACTTTGTCACGACCCGAAAGAGCACGTGACTGGCCCTTGAACCATATGAAGTCTATAGGACTCCATCTGATCCAAGTAAGCCAAAAGCCCAGAAATCTAAAACCATTTAAAGAGTAAGTAAAGAAAACTGGTTTAAAGAAGTGAAGGAAAATATGTTTGAAGTCAAGGTTTTTAAATAACTAAGCCGAATTTGCATTTTTAAAAGGTAAAGTCTTTTCTAAAAATTTCGGCAGAGTTTCTTTTGTAAATACTGGCCCCGAAAGGGGTACAACAAGCACAACATATATACAATGATAAAAGGCATCCCCAAGCGGGAGCTAGCTCTTCGTCAATCGACGGTCACAACCACACAAGCAATAATAATATACAACGCCGAAAGGCGAGGATCAAATCCAAAAGAAACACAGTAAGCATGAAAACCGCAATACTACTAAGCGCGACTCTAAGGCCAAATAATACATCACTAAAGTCTGAATCTGAAACAATATACAAGTTTGGTTGATGGAATTTCTAGATACAATGAATAATACAAGTACAATGGTGGTTCTTGATGCAAAAGAAACGTCCATCACACGCCACAGTACCAATGGTCCAGCCGTAGAAGGGTCAAGCCAACGCCTCACATGTGGCACGCCGTACTGCCCCAAACCCTAAGGTTCAAAAGGCAGTTCAAGACGGTCACATAATCGAGTTAAGGTTTGTTGTCTTCTAGAGGGTCCACCGAGTTACTTGCATGACTTAGAACATTCTTAAACACGAGAAAAAATCCAACTTTTGAAAAAATTTCCGACAGGGGAAAAAGTGAGTTATTGATATCCGTTCGAACTTTTTAACAGTTTCTAAAATTTATCCGGAAAACACACATAGACAAAATCTGATAATCCGATCGAATAATCGAATCCCCAAAACAACCCCAGAAAAACTCAACTGTTGAGTAAAAATAAAAATTTCCAGAAGACTCAGCATATAAAGTTACTAATTACTGTGCAAAGCACGTGTAGTGATTCAGCACTTTGGCCGCGGAACCGCCGCAAAAGCCAGGGTGGTGCCGCGGTTCCGCCGCTCTTCTGTGGAATCAATGGCACGTGCTTCACAGTAATTCATCAAATTCCCTGCTGAATGTTTTGGCAATTTGTAATTCACAAAAATCCAAATTTTCAGAAAATTTCCAGAGAAGGGGTTTGTTCGGGTTTTCCGGGTTCGATCGGACTTCAAACGTCGTCTAGACTTCGCCTATAGCTCTAGCTTGGCTCTGATACCACTGTAGGGTTGCTAGGCACTCGCACAAGGGTCTACGAGGCATCAACCATGCCCGATTTAAAATTTATCCATGCCGAACAACCCGAATACGGATCTTTAAACTAGAGATTAGGCGAAAACTAACATGTTAACATCTTTAACACTAAGTGAGAGGGATTACAACCTTTGTAGATCCAGTCCTTCACTTCATATGCTCCGTGTTGAAGTCCCTTCGCTGCGATCATCATGCTCCGGACTCTCGAGAGGCTCCACGAAGAGAAAGATGCAACCTTTGCTTCCGATCTTCGATACTAAGATGATCTACCTTGAAGTTTCTTTAACACAAGCTAACACTCATGAAATGATGTGAACACCCTCATCTAAATGGCAAGGGAAGATGAGGATGATGAAGTAGGATTTTTTCTCTCTTTATTTATCTTTTTCTCA
Source organism: Agapanthus africanus (assembly GCA_030015575.1). Classification (NCBI taxonomy): domain Eukaryota; kingdom Viridiplantae; phylum Streptophyta; class Magnoliopsida; order Asparagales; family Amaryllidaceae; genus Agapanthus; species Agapanthus africanus. Next base: position 515,730,828 of record JASDDO010000014.1, read on the forward strand.
TATTTATCCATCACAAAAATCAAAGCAAGAAAGCATTTCAAGCAAAGAAGAAGAAGGAAGAAGATGAACAATCTTAATAATCCTTTTGTGATGAATAGGAAAAGGAGATAATGATCAATTATGCAACCATGGTTCACTTAACCATTGTAGAGAATTAACCAAGGGTTAGGGTTTTGGGTTGAGTTAAGAATGAGTCATAAGTAAATATCTTTTCCATGACAAAATAAAAACCTTCTAGAATCATCTAGAAACCATTAACCCAAATCAAACCCTAATCTTGATTAATCTTTACTAAACATGTTGCATTATTTATCATATCATGTTACAATATTATATATCACATATACAATATTTATTGTAACGAAATAAAATAATACAATTAACATATATCGCATATATATCAATGTATTACCCGAGTGAGAAAAAGAATCTTTTAGTGAGCTAATATTAGTTAATGTAATTTAATATATCATATATATTATTATACATTAAATTATCGAATCAACACTTGATCCGACAATCCGGCTATATCGCATATAACCGACTAATATTTATCCGTACCGATTCATCGAATCAACACTTGATCCGATGACCCGGTTGATATCAAATATCGCGAGAATAGAATACGGTATCACATATCGCATTATCCTCGGTCCCGCACATATCACATACGTGCTCCTACTCCGTTTTTCCTGAGTCAAGAAACCTCTGTGTAGGACTCTAAAGAATCGTCAATACGCCGGCAGTAGGTGATGATCATATCAAACACCCACAAGCTGCAAGCGGTCAGCTAAACGTAACAGCTACCCAGGTATTGAGCGCTCAGAAGATCAACAAGCAAGCCTGTAACTTCTCCTGCGAATCCAAACAGTAACACTCCCGTACAGTCCGGTCTCGTCGTCTGATATGTTGCATATCTCACCTAGGGGTGGTAAACGTCAGACCCCAGTAGCTCGATAAGTCGTGTCGATATGAGGTCTATAACAGTTCGAGAAACTACTGATAACACTTACCAGTAAATCTCATCAACCCTGGCCAGGGATTTCCGGTTATAGCCAATCGAACACAGCACAACATCAACTCCCTATACCGGGAGAGACGAATCCCCTCCTATCGCTCATTGCCTCCATGTGATTCGGGACTGTACCCAAAAGCCACCTTTTTGCACGCCCTCTTGGACGTGGTATGATGGAAATCAAAGCACAGTGGGAACCACACAAGACTCTATGACGATCACGGGTCAACAGACTACTCTGTACCAGTGTCACCGGAGAACTGCCATCTGACGTATAGTATAATACCATCTGGGAGTTCTCGGCGAGTCCGTCCAGTGTACCCAGTCTCCACTGAGCACCCATACACCATCCTTGATGTCAAACACCGATGGATATGGGATCATCCATCGCCCATCATATGGGTCAAGATGCGTATACGCTAGTCTACTCTGGTGTATCGATGCCCTGTCTCGATACACCCTCGACTAGGAACAATTATAGGATGTACTCGTCGACTACCGTGGCCCCACTAGTATGATCTCATCATAGTCCCAGTAGTCGAGTACATATCCTAAGGGCTTTATCAACATGTAATATAGAGACAATCAGAGTACATGTTAAGATAAAGTACAACCAGATAGCATACTATCATGTCGAGCAAGAAAGTCCTCCCTATATATGTCCTAGCATCCACTACAATATACATCGTATGTACAGTAATGGCCTCTAGGGTATACATATAACTAACAATCTCCCACTTGCACTAGGGCCATCTGTTATGGTATCGCATACCCAACAATTAGCTGCGGTAGAAGTATCTCATACTCAACAATCCCATAAAAGTCTCTACTGGGAAAAAGGCCTTTGTGAGTGGATCCGCGCTGTCGTCCTCTGTGTCTGCTCTCCTAATCTCGATCTCCCTGGAGATCAACCATCTCCATGATCAGGTGATACTGCCTAAGAATTATATCTGGATTTCTGATGGGACGGTAGTTCCTTGGCTGAAGCCACAACTCCATTGTCACACAATGGTAGGAACGAAGTTCATCTTATGAACTTATATATATCCAGACTTCCTCTTTGGTAGCATCCTTGGTAACGATGTATCTTGCCTTTAATCGTCTAGTAAGTCACGGTATCTAGCTTGGAACACTTCCAACATACCGTCCCTCCACTGAGGGTAAAGACAATGCCTGCGACTGACATTCAGTCGTCCTTATCACCCTGGAACCTTTCCAGTGATTCTCCACAGGATCGATTGATACCATCTCACTACAACTAGTGATAATCCTAACATCCAATTAGATCTATCTCATAGATCCAAAACACAGGATTTATGAGGTATCGCTTTGATCCTATATGGAGAATCGTTGTGATAAGCGTAGATTGACCGAGCGTAACATAGGAAACTCCTTCCCTATTAAGAGTATGTCATCCACGTACTCTACGAGGATCACCACCATACTCCTTACTACCTTTTTGTATATACAAGGTTCATCTACCATTTTGATGAAGTCAAACTCTTTGACTACCACATCAAAACAGATGTTCCAACTCCGCGATGCCTGTTTTATCATATAAAACATCTTGCACACGTTTCCGCTGCCCCCACTGTCTACGAAGCCCTCTGGCTGTGTACTTATAGACGTTACCTTCTAAAACATCACTTAGAAAAGCAGTCATGACACCCAACCACCAGATATCGTAGTCATGGTATGTAGCCGTGGCAAGTAGGATCTGGATGGACTTAAGCATAGATCCTTAGGAAAGGTTTCAACATAATCCATACCTGGTCTATGATGCAAACCTTTAACAAGTCTAGCTTTGAAAGTCTCAACTTTTCCATGTACACCAAGTAATCTTCTCAAGATATACTCGCTCCTGATGGGGATTTAACCCTTCAGATAAAGCAACCAAAGTCCATACTTTGTTGGTGTATAAGGATTCCATCTCAGATCGATAAGCATCCAGCCATTCTTACAGAGTCTTACTCCTGATGGCCTGCTCGAAACTAGTTGGGTCATCATCTCATGATGCAATCCTCGCTCCCACTGTCATAGAGAAATCGAAGTATCTCTCAGGTGGGTGAGGAACCCTACTAGATCGGCAGAGAGGCTGAGGTTCGTTGGAAACTATTGAATCCTTTGGTTCTACCAAATCATCAGCTGCATTTTGTATAGCTGGAACCATTTCCAGTTCTACATAACAGACCTTGCCTCGAGCTTGTCCGGATTTTGCTTTTAGACATAGGCTGGACAACCCCAAATCTTAACCAACTTAAGATATGGGCTCTTCCCTTTCCATATCACATATGAAGTAGTAGGTAACTGATTTGATTTGAACCCTATTCAATAGGTATGCAGCTTCTCAAGTGCATAACTCCCCAAAGGAAATAGGAAACTCAGTAGTACTCATCATAGAGCACACCATATAACATAGGGTGCTATTGCTCCGCCCTGATATACCATCGTGCTATGGTGTATACGGAGGAGTAATGCTGAGAGAGAATCTCATTCTCCTTTAGAATAGTCCAGGAATTCCGTGCTCAAGTATTCTCCTCCTTGATCTCATCAAAGTACATAATACTTATACCTGTATTTTGGTTCCCTACTTCTAACTTATATTCTGTGAATATCTCAAAAGGTTCAGACTTGTGTTTCAACAGGAACATATGCCTGAATCTTGAGAGATCATCAGAGAATGTAATGAAGTACAATGAACCGGTCTTGGCATCTGTAGACTGGGGACCTTCATACATCAGCATGTATCAATCCCAAGAGTTTACTAACTCTTTCTCTGTTTCCAATAAACGGAGCTGTGGTCATCTTATCTTTGTGACATGACTGGCAAGTTTCATAAGATGTAAATTCAAACTAATCTAAATATGCATCTATATGTAACTTCAGCCAGTCGGGTCGCATTGATATGACCTAGTCTACAATGCCTCAAGAAGGATTCGTTCATTTCTGAACTCTTCCTCTTGTGTGTGTTCCGTATACTAAGAACTGTAATTTGATTTAGAACGCCAATGATTTTAGATAACGTGCCTGAACCGATCAACTCTTGATATAGGAAATGTTCAAAACATTATCCAACAATACAAAATTATATCCTTTCTTTACTAATAAAGAGACTGATATGATTTTGTATATCAGGTTCGGTATCTAATAACATTCGTTCAGAATCAATGTATTCAGGTAATACAGGGTGATAGTGACCAACAGACTTGGCCGCAACACTTGCACCATTTTCTGTCTCATGAAACTTATCACCCGTTCTCAGTTCTTTACCTATCTGTAGCCCATGTAATAGATTACATATACGGGATCCTGATCCGGTATCACATACCCAGGACGTAAAGGATACTGAGAAACAGTTCTGTGTAATGAACACACCCGAAGATGATGCATCAACATGCACTTTCTTCGTTTGGGCGGCACGGGAAATCTGGTATTCCCCAATTTCCTGCTCTGTCTTATAACAATTATAAGTTAGAGCGGGACCAACGTTCCCCAGCTCAGTATAACAAGCGGGTTCGGTCAATATATCCGTTTTATTATCTTGATTAAAGGCATGATATGGTCGCTACCTGGAGAGAGAGAGAGAAGAAAACACTCAGAGTATGCTCTTGCGAGATTAGATTGGTTATATAATATATCTAATCAGGATGTCTCCCACTGTTTTAATCAAATCTTCCTTCAAACCCTAAAAAGAAAGACTAGCCGGGATTAATTACACGCTACAAGTTCGCCAATCTTTCAGCCAGGCCAGTGTCGGTACTTTGAGGGAGGTCCCCCGTGCTTTCGCACGAACCTAATTAAAGTAAACCTCATTTTCCCAGAGGCGTAACCCCGTTAACACCTTTCTAGACACCTTCTTGATCGGCTAATTGTAATGTGTAAAACTCTCCCTGGAGTAACTCTTACTCGCAGTGGGTATCGGGATCCAACTATCTTATAGAAGGTATGCAATCTCATTGCAAATTTCAACACTAGAAATTCCCAATAATATTTTGCCCCTAGCAGCTATATGACCTTAACATGGTCAACAAATCATAAGTGCTAGTCAAGTTCAACCCGTCATTTCCCGATTGAATTAAACCCACCCGCACGACCCTTAACATGGTCAACAAAGTCGCACGACTACCCTAATCCAATCGCATCATATGCTTATACAGATAAGCACTAATCAGCTACCGCACACTACGCCTTAACATGGTCAACAAACGTAGCACGAATACTAACTAGTACTTATCTGAAATGACGGAGGGCTACGACGGGTTTTTCAGAAAACCCTTTGCGTAAAGAACTTGATATCGTTGTAGAATCGAGTGATTTTAAATGGAGTGTTTTTTAGGCTTTTCTAGTTTTGCTAAAGGGGTCACTCCCGGTGAAAGGATCGTCGGCCCTTTCCTCATCGAATAAGGTGCAGGATATATCATATATACCGCTGTGCAAAGCAAAAACTATTAAAAGCAATCAAAAGACAAACCGAGTGTGTAGCATCTGCCAGTTATTGCTAAAGGAGTCACTCCCGGTGAAGGGATCTCGGTCCTTTCCTTATCGAATAAGGTGCTTGATGTTCTACAAGGAACACCGCTATGCAAAGCAAGAACTGTAGCTACCCGTTTTTAATTTAAACAAGTTTCTACAACATCTTAGGTTTCTTTTATTTCATTAATCTCATTAATGAAGTCCCATTTTATTATGCTTCACAAGCATCTCTTTTTGAAACGAAATCTGCAATATAACATATATCTCATATATATAATATAAACATTCATCTCAGGCAGTAATATGATCTCATCACAGAACATTGCAGCAGAAGAACATATATGAAATATTGGATATACTAGGACGACCGTGTTTTCAATACGAGCCTGTATAAAACACGGATTCCACGGTCGTGATGAATAGCCAAAACCCACATCCCTAGACCCCTACGAGAGCGGCAAGTAACACTGCCAATTCTAGGGTTAGGAGACCCGGTCTCGACTCCCCGAGATGGTCTCCCACTGGACCCTAGAACCCGGTTACTTGTGCTCCCCACCTTGGGTCTACCTAATGCGGAAAAGTAAATAATATACAACGGTGACATCTTCCGCTACCTGGAAGTGCCCCAATAAAAGAATATTACATACAAATGAATTTTACATGAATGAAAAAGAAAAAAACTCTCATCTCACATAAAACCCCCGGCTATTCAAACGCGACGATCCAATACAACATATCACAGCAACACATAATATCTCATATCATCAACGTAAGCAAGTATGCGTATCCCGATTGTCGTTGATGTATAGCAACGAAGCCGGCGATACACCACATACTACGCTTACGGTCACAGAAAAAAAAGTGTAAAACTACAACAGTTGGAATCCGCAACCTCTTTAAACATCGCATGCCTAACCAAATGAATTCCTTAGACATCACATGCCTAACAATTATAAACCCCGCATTTTAGTCTCATTATCGAAAACTCTTTTCAATATCAAGTCGGGCAATTCAACAAGATTCCCGACGTCCTGATCGAATGCTCGTCGCAAACTTTAGTAGACGGCCGCACCCCAGATGCCGTCGACGAAGTGTACTAAGGCGGAACACCGCTGCCGCGAGCACCCGAACGGATGCTTTCGGCGACGGGGTTCTCCTACAGTCACTTGGTCGGGGCTATGGGGCGTAGCTGTCTATTAAGTTTACCCGGCGAGTATCCGCGTACGCTACGTGATTGCGACGGACTTTTGATCGCATCAAAATTCCATGGCAACCGATCATCTGAGACTAAACTGCTATGTTTATAATATTCAAATCAGTTATCTCATAACTACCTGTGGATTCCAATTATTGTATCACATTCCAGATAAATAGAAAAAGTTAAACTTTCCGATCGAATCATCAAGCACCCAAGATTTCCCCAATATATCTCAACACTTGAAATCAGTTTAAAAACGTCCATCACACGCCACAGTACCAATGGTCCAGCCGTAGAAGGGTCAAGCCAACGCCTCACATGTGGCACGCCGTACTGCTCCAAACCCTAAGGTTCAAAAGGCAGTTCAAGACGGTCACATAATTGAGTTAAGGTTTGTTGTCTTCTAGAGGGTCCACCGAGTTACTTGCATGACTTAGAACATTCTTAAACACGAGAAAAAATCCAAATTTTGAAAAAATTTCCGACAGGGGAAAAAGTGAGTTATTGATATCCGTTCGAACTTTTTAACAGTTTCTAAAATTTATCCGGAAAACACACATAGACAAAATCTGATAATCCGATCGAATAATCGAATCCCCAAAACAACCCCAGAAAAACTCAGCTGTTGAGTAAAAATAAAAATTTCCAGAAGACTCAGCACATAAAGTTACTAATTACTGTGCAAAGCACGTGCAGTGATTCAGCACTTTGGCCGCGGAACCGCCGCAAAAGCCAGGGTGGCGCCGCGGTTCCGCCACTCTTCTGTTGAATCAATGGCACGTGCTTCACAGTAATTCATCAAATTCCCTGCTGAATTTTTTGGCAATTTTTAATTCACAAAAATCCAAATTTTCAGAAAATTTCCAGAGAAGGGGTTTGTTCGGGTTTTCCGGGTTCGATCGGACTTCAAACGTCGTCTAGACTTCGCCTAAAGCTCTAGCTTGGCTCTGATACCACTGTAGGGTTGCTAGGCACTCGCACAAGGGTCTACGAGGCATCAACCATGCCCGATTTAAAATTTATCCGTGCCGAACAACCCGAATACGGATCTTTAAACTAGAGATTAGGCGAAAACTAACATGTTAACATCTTTAACACTAAGTGAGAGGGATTACAACCTTTGTAGATCCGGTCCTTCACTTCATATGCTCCGTGTTGAAGTCCCTTCGCTGCGATCATCATGCTCCGGACTCTCGAGAGGATCCACGAAGAGAAAGATGCAACCTTTGCTTCCGATCTTCGATACTAAGATGATCTACCTTGAAGTTTCTTTAACACAAGCTAACACTCATGAAATGATGTGAACACCCTCATCTAAATGGCAAGGGAAGATGAGGATGATGAAGTAGGATTTTTGCTCTCTTTATTTATCTTTTTCTCATATTTATCCATCACAAAAATCAAAGCAAGAAAGCATTTCAAGCAAAGAAGAAGAAGGAAGAAGATGAACAATCTTAATAATCCTTTTGTGATGAATAGGAAAAGGAGATAATGATCAATTATGCAACCATGGTTCACTTAACCATTGTAGAGAATTAACCAAGGGTTAGGGTTTTGGGTTGAGTTAAGAATGAGTCATAAGTAAATATCTTTTCCATGACAAAACAAAAACCTTCTAGAATCATCTAGAAACCATTAACCTAAATCAAACCCTAATCTTGATTAATCTTTACTAAACATGTTGCATTATTTATCATATCATGTTACAATATTATATATCACATATACAATATTTATTGTAACCAAATAAAATAATACAATTAACATATATCGCATATATATCAATGTATTACCCGAGTGAGAAAAAGAATCTTTTAGTGAGCTAATATTAGTTAATGTAATTTAATATATCATATATATTATTATACATTAAATTATCGAATCAACACTTGATCCGACAATCCGGCTATATCGCATATAACCGACTAATATTTATCCGTACCGATTCATCGAATCAACACTTGATCCGATGACCCGGTTGATATCAAATATCGCGAGAATAGAATACGGTATCACATATCGCATTATCCTCGGTCCCGCACATATCACATACGTGCTCCTACTCCGTTTTGCCTGAGTCAAGAAACCTCTGTGTAGGACTCTAAAGAATCATCAATACGCCGGCAGTAGGTGATGATCATATCAAACACCCACAAGCTGCAAGCGGTCAGCTAAACGTAACAGCTACCCAGGTATTGAGCGCTCAGAAGATCAACAAGCAAGCCTGTAACTTCTCCCGCGAATCCAAACAGTAACACTCCCGTATAGTCCGGTCTCGTCGTCTGATATGTTGCATATCTCGCCTAGGGGTGATAAACGTCAGACCCCAGTAGCTCGATAAGTCGTGTCGATATGAGGTCTATAACAGTTCGAGAAACTATTGATAACACTTACCAGTAAATCTCAGCAACCCTGGCCAGGGATTTCCGGTTATAGCCAATCGAACACAGCACAACATCAACTCCCTATACCGGGAGAGACGAATCCCCTCCTATCGCTCATTGCCTCCATGTGATTCGGGACTGTACCCAAAAGCCACCTTTTTGCACGCCCTCTTGGACGTGGTATGATGGAAATCAAAGCACAGTGGGAACCACACAAGACTCTATGACGATCTCGGGTCAACAGACTACTCTGTACCAGTGTCACCGGAGAACTGCCATCTGACGTATGGTATAATACCATCTGGGAGTTCTCGGCGAGTCCGTCCAGTGTACCCAGTCTCCACTGAGCACCCGTACACCATCCTTGATGTCAAACACCGATGGATATGGGATCATCCATCGCCCATCATATGGGTCAAGATGCGTATACGCTAGTCTACTTTGGTGTATCGATGCCCTGTCTCGATACACCCTCGACTAGGAACAATGATAGGATGTACTCGTCGACTACCGTGGCCCCACTAGTATGATCTCATCATAGTCCCAGTAGTCGAGTACATATCCTAAGGGCTTTATCAACATGTAACATAGAGACAATCAGAGTACATGTTAAGATAAAGTACAACCAGATAGCATACTATCATGTCGAGCAAGAAAGTCCTCCCTATATATGTCCTAGCATCCACTACAATATACATCGTATATACAGTAATGGCCTCTAGGGCATACATATAACTAACAGAAGCGGTCTCCCTCAACAACGCGTGTAGGCCACTAAACACTTCAAAGTTCCCGGTAGTTTGTGCACCCCACCTTGGGTCTATCCTAGGAGCAAAAACAGTAAAATGAAATAATACAACGGTGGCTACAACCGCAACCTGGATGTGCCCCGCAAAATAATATTACAACATATTACAATTACTTTGAACGAATGAATATAACAACCCATCATTAACCCTGGCTAATCATCACAACAGTCCAATACAGTTCATAACCACAAACAGTAAAAACCATTACAGAAATGTGCAACCCCCTGCCAACCGACATACTAGCAGTTAGGGGAGGTTTACGACCACATTATACAATCACAGATATAATCAAATTAGCAAACATCGTATAATTTCGATCGAGCAAACATATCAGATTCTACTCCCAAAACTTCTCTGTGCACCTGACACTTGAGAAGAAAATAAACATTCCAGAAAATACAAAAATATCACAGAAGAGTTACTGGAGCAAACTGGGCTGAATCGGCCCCAACTCGGCCGCGGATCCGCAGCGGATCGGTGGGATCGGCCGCGGTTCCGCGGCTGTATGGCCGATTTAGGAACCTATTTTTCTCCAGTAATCTTATATTTCTCTGCTTGTTATTCTGAAGCTCCCTGAAAAATTTTTAGAGCCAGTTTTAAATTCGACAGAAACATGGTGATATCGATGTCTTTTTCGGGTTCGTTTTGCGTTCGAAATTCATACGACTTTGCTAATGAGTTAATTATTGTTTAGCGAGGCTTTGATACCATTGTAAGTCGATGTACAACACCCCACGACTTGCGGGGAGGCAGAATAATGAAAAACGATCTTGTTCTTTGCATAAACATCGACTAACCGAGAATCTTTGCTAAACTATAACTAACAAGAATCATAGAAGTTATCAACTACTATGAAAAGTGATTATACCTAAAGAACCGTGCCCTTCGTCTTTTCGTTCTCCACCTCTTCTCCGGCCTTCTCTATGTAGTAGATGATCCACCTGAGAGCTTTACTTCAAGCTTCACCTCTAACTTGAGGTAACTCTAACTTGAGGTAACTAGGTTTCTTAAAGTGTTAATCTAAGTAACCTAGGTGATATAGAGAAGGGTTATGGATTAAGTAGTCTATTCTAATCCTTGGTCTCAACACATGAGAGGGGAGGATTAGGGTTTGAAGAGAGAGAGCTTGAGGAGAGAGAAAGTGAGCAAGAGAATGGAATGAGATAATGATCTCTCATGATATATATGAAGCATTATCATTATCAAAATAAATCAAATAAAGGATTTAACAACCATGCTTCATAAATACAAATGAGTGATTCATCTACATGAGTCATTAAGTATTTATGATGCATTAATGACAAGGATGAATCACACAAATGAGTCACTAATCTCATTTAATACTTATGCCACCTAAACCCCCAAGTCATCAACCTTCTAGAAGCTTCTCGCGAAATTACGAGAACGCCCCTCCTTATCCGTGAAAACACGGAAAAACTTTAGACTGTACAAATCCAATAACCGGATACTAGAAACTGGCTTAAACCAAAGCCGGCTAGTAAAAACTGTCCGGATGTCGTACGTGTGTAAACACACGTATGCGTCCGAACCCTTGTCGTAAAACCATACGACCTCTATATCGTTTCGCCTGGAGTAGAGAAACTCTCTGTGTGGGACACTAAAGACTCGACTACTACGCTGGCAGTGGGTTTAACCACAGACCGCAAGCGGCACTAGCTGTACGTAACGGTCCCCAGGTAGATGTCGATAAGAAGGCCGATGAGGAAACCCATCTGAACTCCTACTGAGTCTGATGTGACAATCTCCGTACAGTCTGGTCTGTTCGTCTAAGACTATCGCATATCGGGCCTAGGGGGCGGCAAGCGTCAGTCCCCTAATAGCGGTATAAGTCGTGTCGGAGCGTAGCCCATTACACCCTGAGAAAACAACTGGAACCTACCAGTAAATCTCGCTTGCCCTGGTCAGGGACTTTGCATAATGGCTCTCTGACACAGCGCGATATCAACTCTCAATACTGGTAGAGACGAATCCTGTCTAACCGCCACTGCCTCCAAGTGCTCGGGACTGCACCCAACTGCTACCTGTTTGCACGACTCCTTTGAGCCGTGGTAGGGTAGCAATCTAAGAACAGTGGGACACACTCGAGGCGACGTAGCAGTGTCAAGTCTGCGGACTATGCTATACTCATGTCACCTGGGAACTTTTAACTGACGATGGGTATAATACCAACTAACAGTTCCCCATGAGTCCTGTCCGGTGTACCAGTAACCTAACGAGCACCTGCATACTATCTCCAGTACAACGTACTAACGGCTGTGGGACAGACCATCTCCCCAACTGGGATGAGAAGCGTACACACCAGTCTACTCCGGAGTATCGATGCCCTGTCTCGATAATCCTACGATTAGGGACCTGAATAAGGATGTGCTTGTAGACTACCCAGCCCCCACTAGTGTGACTGCCATCACAACGCTGGAAGTCAAGAAAGATCCTAAGAGCTCTATCAATACGTATACTCACATATTAAGATAGAAAAACCAAGTAGCATACTACCATTTTTAGCAAGACTGTTATATACATGTGAATATCCCAAGCTTCCATTAAGTAATATACAAACTAATATGATACAATAATGGCCCCTAGGGCATATACACTAACAGGTACCTCACCGGGTCCACCATGTACCCACAGACGGTGCCTACTGCTCCTCGAATCGGGTATCTAACACAAGTCTCAGAACCGAGAAAACTTATGGTGGACGCATCGAAATATTATATCAAGAGAAACCGGGTTTTCAAAACAATGAATACTTTCTTGAAATATCCCCACGGTTCACAAATCACATGAAATTCGTATCTCAATGCGTAAATCCATAAAATATGATATATGCAACATAAAACGGTAATATGAGCATATCAAGGGAAAACCGCTCTTTTAAATGAATCCAGTTTTTAAATATATCATGTGGTTCCCAATTTTTCCAAAGTCAAATGCAACATCATATAAAGGTGTATATGTAGCTATAGCAAGGTATTTGTATATACATGTAAGTATGTATGCATGATGCATTTCATATGCGCAATAGAACAAGAATCAACATCTCAATGTCAATAACAATACAATACCGCATATGTGTATAGGTTGTGCGTGTCATGGCAATTACCAACGGTGTGTAGCATACGATTTGGTGCTCGTGCAATATCAACCGTCAGTAATGGTGCAGTGTCCAACATATACTGAGTCAAGGTACAACAAGTAATGGTATGCAATGATGCTCATACACAATCACTCATATACATATAAACATGCGACTATAATATCTTATCTAGCCCTGACGCTTAACGCCATACAGGCGATTTCCCCGTAGATGTTAAATCTACTCACGGGGACGCCTCGGCTAATCTGATCTGATCTCACCTTTCCTTTTTCCGCGCCACATTCGACGCCTCTGCCCCCGATCCTAGAAACGTACACAAGGAAATAAGAGAATAAATATGGGAATAGTCGCGGAACAAACGACACAAGTCAACCACACGCACAACAAGACGCGCACACACTTGGTGCACAAACGCGCTCGCGACAACGCCATAACCCACGACTAGGGTCGCTATATGTGACCACAACCATGTATAAAACCCAATCGTGCTTTCACAATGCATTAAATATCTTAGTGAATAGGTTAGAGATCATCAAAACCGCAACTTAATTAAAATCGATTTATTCCAAAAACCTAGTAAGCATACATATACCATTTTAGTTCAAATCTTGATGTTTTAACAAATCTAGTGGCCACAATATTCACTTTTTATCATAATTAGGCTACACAATTATTAGCTAGATTTTGATCTCACATATTTATATAAATCCTAAAAATCTAGTTTATAAGATTATTTACTTAAGACAATTTTAAAAGTAGCAATTAGCAACTAACAACTAGATTAGATTTTGCATGCCTTAAGGTGTTAAACTACATATTAAAACCTTAATGATGTGATAAAAACCCTAACTATGAATTCAAACCCTTCTCATTAAATCTCAAACTTGAAATTAGAACCAATTTATTATCTAAACAAGTTAGCTTAAAGCATTTAACCAACAAATTAATCATTGGGTTAAGATTTATACCGCACACTTTTGTAGATCTAACTTGCAAAATCTTGGCCTCCAACAATGGTTTCTTGCTCCAAGATCCTTGCTTGATTGAACAAAGAATAAAGGGTAGGGTTTAATTAGGAGTTTGTGAGGTTTTAGTTTAGATTTTTGATGGATTTTTGGGGATTTTTTGAAGAGAAATGAAGTGGAGACATGAGAAGGGGATGCTGCTGGATAAGGCTCGGCCAAAATGGGGAGAGGGAGAGAGAGTGAGGTGTGTGTGTGGGTGTGAGATCAAGAAAAGTCCATACCTCAAATATCTAACACCATACCTCTTTGTTTATTGTTTTCCTTTCTTTCACTTTTTTCTTTTCTCTAATTGAAGTGGGAATTTGGGGAGGGGGCTGCTCGTGTAGACTCGGCCAGCATGGTGAGAGGGGGAGGGTGTGTGTGTGTGTGGGTGAGAGGGAAGCCAAGTCACAAGCAAGCAAACCCCAAGTCAACATGACCATCTATTTATTTATTTCCTTTATTTTTCTAGCCTTAATCTTAGAAATATCTAGAACCTTTGAGAGAGAGAAAATAGAAAGAGAGAACATGTTACAAAATAAGTTTTAAGTTGTCATGGTACACTAAACTTGTTTTAACCCATTTTAATTTGTAATTATCACCAATTAAATGTATTAGTGAAAGCTTAAAATAATATTAAAAATAATTAATTAAGAAAAATATTTAAGTAAACTAACAATTTTATAAGCGACTAAATAAATATCCATACTAGCCATTACATAGCTAGAATAGATATAATTAAGTATATGTTGAAAAATAATTATATCTTGGTTTTTACAGAAAACACCATTTATTTTACCGATTATCGGAAATTTCACCTAAACGATTTTTCAGAACGTTACAGTCCCTTTATACACCGTTAGATTACTTAACTAATGGCATAGCGGGGCGGGACTAGTGCGGGTGCAAAATATAAGCAATGTTTATTAGATATAATATATATAATAATAAATCTTTCTTCTCAAGCATATAAAGCGATCACATCATAGAATATCAGCAGCAGAAGTCAACATATGAAATATTGGATATACTAGGAGGTCCGTGTTTTATATCAAGCCAGTAAAAAACACGGATTCCACGGTCGCGATGAATAGCCAAACCCACATCCCCAGACCCCTACGAGAGCGGCAAGAAAGTCTACCAATTCTAGAGTTAGGAGATCCAGTCTCGACTCCTCGAGATGGTCTCCCACTGGACTCTAAAATCCGGTTACTTATGCTCCCCGCCTTGGGTCTGTTCCCGCCAAAAATTTCTGCGTAAAAGAGCCCAAGGTATCAAATGGCAGCGATACGCTTAAGAAAATGCGAACCGGTATTTTCCAAGCTGTATTTTGACAAACTCTCGAATGTGAAACAGTTAAATTCTGATGATAACGAAAGGGTCTCGAAAAAGCCTTCGACTTGATATATTATGGGCCTCATAATTCATCCGGGATCAAAAGTTATGAGGCATCACGTGCCCACACGTGACTGGGCATCACATACCCACACGTGACCGAGCATCACGTGCCCACATGAGACCATTTACAGGCAAAGCCTGTAGGCACTGAATAAAATAAATAATTAAATGGGGTCACGTGCCAACACGTGATGGGCTCTTAAACCTTCTGAAACAATAGAATTAAATTCTAATGAAATGCTTAATCAGTGGAGTCACGTGCTAACACATGATAGGCTCTTAGACCTTCTGAACTAATAGAATTAAATTCTAATTAAGGGAAATCAAAAATCCTAATATTTCCTTAGATCTTTCCAAACAAAAAGATTGCGCTCTGTAAAGTGGAGCACCGTTGGATTAAAAATCCAATGGTGATTAAAAATCACCAATTTATAGAAAGATTCTATACAAGGAAATATTTCCCTAAAATTTGCCAGGAATAACAGACAAAATATCTTTTGGATTAAAAATCCAATGGTGAATAAAATTCACAGAGTGATCTATAAGATCATGTTGGTTACAAAATCAATTGAAATCTTTCAATGAAAGATTGACTAAACAAACCGATTCTTTTCTTCCTCTTATAAATAGGATCCAAGAAGAGAAGGAATGGGGGATTGGATAGAACAACAAAGAGAGAAAAAAGAAGAGAATTTAATTCTCCAGAGAGAAAAGAAGATTTCCTCAGAAGAGAAAGAAACCCTAGGTGAGAAAGAGAAAGAGATCATAAGCTCCAAAAAACAAAAAGAGAATTTAATTCTTAAACAAAAAGTTTAACACTTCTGAATAAGAACTTAGGTTTTCTTTTGGTTGAAGATCTGCAGCAGATCTCCCCATAAGTTGAGAATTTAATTCTCATCTGGGAGATTCTGCCATACAGATCCAATACTTAGAGGGAGAATTGAGTTTTAAGAATTTAATTCTTCCAAATATATATAGAAATTTAATTCCTCTAAATGAAACTAGGGTTTAACCCTACACAAGAATTTAATTCTTAAACAAGGGACTTAAACTTTTCATGCAAGAGATTGGTACCCAACCTGATCACGTGGCAACACGTGACCCTCCCTTCAATGGTCAGAAAAGAATGAATGAGATGGGGTCATGTGCTCCCACATGACCCTTGGATAAATTCCTCAAAATAAAGAGAACAGAGCCAAGTCAGGATAGAATTTGGGCGCCCTCACGTGCCCCCACGTGACCCCTGACAAACACCTCTTTAAAAAAGAGAAGATGGAAAAAGCTGAAGGATTAAAATCCAATGCATGGGCGCCCTCACGTGTCCCCACGTGACCCCTAGCAAATCCTGTTAATATCCAGTGCATGGGTGCCCATCACGTGCCCACACGTGATGGCCATGAAGACTAAAAGTGTTTAACACTTATTCTGAGAATAAAATAAGGGATGCTTGACCTAATCCTAGGGTGCCTCACGTGAGCGTTTCATATTTTTTTAGTGTTTAACACTATTTTATGCACTGCATCCTTCATGTTTAACACTATTTTATGCTCATCACGTGGGAACACGGGATCGCCAAATATGTGCTAGTGTTTAACACTATATTCGAACCAGTCTTAACCCAAATTGGCTAAGTCTTCCAGAGGCAGTACCCCCTTTTTTGACTGAACCTCAAACACACTTTTGTCTTCCAAAATTGGTCATCTCATATGACATTCAAAATAATTCCCAAAGCCTTTCAGTCAATTTTGATTCGAGGGTACATCTCTTCACACCTCTGATACATGTCGTTGTAATTCTTCAACGTCTTCAGAGAGGTGGTGGGTCCCAATGGCCAATAACTATCTGGTGCATCTCCAAACCCATATTTGTATCTGAACTTGGACCGCAATGTCCCTAAACTAAACAATAGAGCCTAAATGCTCTTTTGTTGGATCTAAATGATCCTGCTAAGTAGATCTTAGTCTAAAATTAGACTAACGTATCCTTAACAAACAATTAAGTTGACTTAATCTCAAACGAGATTAACGATCCTTAAAACAATCCAACTACAGATCCCCCAACCAATATTGGTTCAAGGGTACATCTCTTCACTCCTCTGATACATGTCGTTGTAATCCTTCAACGTCTTAAGAGAGGTGACGGGTCCTGACAACCAAACATTCCACGGACTGTGGGGTCCTTAAACTCATGGACTATGATGTCCTTAAACTTTACGTACTGTGGGGTCCTTAAACTCATGGACTATGATGTCCTTAAACTTTACAGACTATGATGTCTCTAAACTACCATAGACTATGATGTCCTTAAACTCCATGGACTATGATGTCCTTAAACTTATAGAGACCAAATGCTCTTTTGTTGGATCTAAATGATCATGTTATGTAGATCTTAGTCTAAAATTAGACTAATGTATCCTTAACAGACCGTTAAGTTGATCTTAGTCTAAAATTAGACCAACGTATCCTTAACAAACGTTTAAGTTGATCTTAGTCACAAATGAGACTAACGCATCCTTAAACCCAACCCAAACCCAAATCTAAGAAAATACGGAATTGGACTAATCCACGCCCTACGGGCGACAACATAAATTAGTCTCCATATACAATCCACGGGCAACCAAAAACAAAACAAACACACACGACACGAAGCGACCATCTGGAGAAGGAGAAAGTGGTTACCGCGATGCGGTAGTGTAATTAACTGCAGGGGCTTGCGCCTGCAGTGAAGAGCATCCCCATAATCAAAAACCCCTCAAATGAGGAGGAATCTGACGAAGTCTGCTACATCGGCCGCATCCATTTAAACCTTCGATACATGGTTCCATAAATCAACTCGGCATCTTCGGAGAGGTGGACGGATAGCACCAATTAGCATCTTCCTTGAATTCAAGCAAGACGGACCTACGCGGTCGTGTCTCCGTGTTCGGAGGGTAAACAGATTCTGGCATGCCCGATCGGACCTTTTTCTCTTTCGACTCCACACTTCGTGTGTCGTGTTTTTCCCGTGATCAGATAATCGCGGTGTGTATGTTTGTGGTTGCCCTTAGGGGAGTGGATATTGAATTCGGCGTTTCATCTCTATGAAAAATGGCGTTTGTTCCCACCTTAGCAACACAGGCTCTGTCATATCTGGTGGAGTCAAGTACGGGCCACTTGCAGGCTCAAATATCTGCAATACGGCTCTTCAAGAAATCAACGGGCTTCTCTTTGGGTCGATGCTCCCACCTCCCACCCTCGGTGCCTCAATGCCGATGGAGGAAGCCTAGAGGAAGTCTGTCTTCCACAGGCGGGCTCCCAAGCAGCAGCTTTGCCGACAGAATTAGTCCTCAAACAACTGGCAATGCCAAGGACCAAGGTCGATGATTGATCATTTCTTTGTGTGTCGTTTTAGAAAATGAATAAAATTCACAACCAAAGAATTATTTGATCGCAATAAACTACGGTGTCGGATGTAGTTTGAAAGTGAGTGCGGATCGTCCATAGGGATTGTGCGATTTGTTTTTATATTTGCTTCGTTTGAATTGAAAAGTTAATTGAAAATAAATGAAAACATAACTCGAGAATTTATCAATTGATTCAAGTGTCACGAGTTTAATCAAGAATCACTAAACTGATAAACAATCAAGAATTGGGTTTCGATAATATTTCCAAACAAAAAATCAAGAATCTAAATGAGGCTCGTAGGAATCGATCGGATCTATAGACGTGATGTAATCTAAAGATTTCGTGTTCTTGTCCTTCGAAGGATTGATACTAGATCGATGATGATCGACGAGAGTTAGGGCTTTCCCGTGAAACTAGGGTTTCATCTTATCCCTTGTTCTTTTGTCGATATCATTCACATTCTAGCCTCTAGCAATTTCAAGAAACGATCCTAACTCCCCAATTTCGAGCGATATCATTCAAGAAAGCATCGTAACGAAATGGGTTGTCGGTTCTTGAACTTGCTAGGGTTTACAAAACTTGTAGGAATCAAGAATCGTTTTCAGATGTATTACATCATCATTCTATTGATCGTCTCAGCTCCTTTACGAGCGGAGTTTTACTCAAACATCACAACAAGAACAACAATTACAAATTGAGATCTAATCATGATGCAAGAATTAAAAGAAAACAAGATAAAAGAAAATCACCTTTTATTTATATCAACAATTTGATTACAGTCGCTCAAGAACTACAAGAGGAAGAATCTAAATTGTTGAATTGGCGTCGCTCGGCTCCGTGAGTCGCGGATCGTTTGGACCACTTGCTCTGTTGAAGATCGGCTCGGCTCATAAAAGGTTGCAAGGCTTCTTGCTTGATGGGCACTCGGGATCTTGGCTTCTTGAGTTGGAATTAGGGTTAGGGTTTCACACAAGTCCTCTTACTAGACTTGTGGAAGAAGAAGATGAAGAGAGAGATAGAATGGCTCTTAATAAAACTAGAATTGGTTTTCTAATGGGATTTTTCCAAGATGATTGAATAATTGATCCTAGGGTCTTATTTATAGAACACCCAAACCCTAGGTCTAGGTTTGAAACTAAAATTCTCTCCAAAAGTTTGTTGAGGAGTTTCTAGAAAGAGTTTGTTAAGAGCTAGCTTAGGATTTAAGCTAGGATTAATTAAGCTTAGAAAACCCTAGTTTGCTGATCTGGCAGAAACCTCTGGAGTCTTCTACAACTTGGAGTGTCTTTCTGAACTGTAGGAGCTGAGCTAGGAGTTGTGCACTAAAATTGAGAAGCTGAATCCTTGGAATAGCCGCGGAACCGCGGCAATAGGAGGCTTAGGCCGCGGTTCCGCGGCCAATTAGGCTCCTTGAGTCTTGGACTTTTTTGCACTGGTCTTGGGTTGACACTTGGGCTTTTATTGTATATGTTGAATTTAATATCTCCTTCTGAATTGATACCAGATCTGAAATCATTGAGTTGGCGTAATGTTTGATCGGTACCCTGTACATTTTTGGCCTTTCTGCTGGATTTTCCTGCACAGATCTCAAAACAAGTGTTGCGCAAATGTAGGGATGATGCGATGCCATGAAATGTAGTCAATTTCCATTATAGTGTCGGTTTAAGAGTCTAATACATGCAATCTGATGTTTTGCGACAGTTTTGCTAATATGTAAAATATGAATGCCGTATACTTCTAAATGAGTGCAAATGATGAGGAAATTGCCGGCTAAAATATACAATATTTTCGACTAATCAAATACTCCCAAACTTAATTTCGATCGTCTCGAGCAAACTGTTTTATTAAAATGAGAAGGAGAAAATAAAGAAAGAGAAAAAACTAACTAGCACACTTTCGTAGGCAACACGATTGCACTGAGCACGTGCAACAAGCCTTTAAACCTCTAGGTGTCCCTAGTGGGAGGAGTGTTGTCTCCTGAGGGTTTTCAGCGGATTGCACCCATAAAATCCAATAATAAAAGAAAGATCATGAAATTTACATTTAAAGACAAGAATTGTAAAAGAAAAGCTTCGAAAATTAGGGTTTCCAACTAAGCTAGCTTTTCGGTTGTCATGAGCCCTATCTTAATAGTCATGAAAAGATGTTAGAAATCACGTCCTCCCTCGATAAAACATCGTCTTATTCTTCATTCCTATCTGTTTTCCAAACATCGATCATATAACCCTGCGTGTGTGTAAAGGACATCCCTACACCCGGAGAATTCAATTCAAGCTATCATACTCTTGCCCATCAGCCTCAGTACTTTTTAATTAATGAATATTTAAACGAGATTGCTCACACATTTTCATACGACCGTTAATACTTCTTGAGGTACTAACCGACCGATTACTCATGTGCTTGCTTACTTGGTGTATTTTCCTCGTCTTGCACCACCTCAGGCATAGCAGTGACTCCCAGACCAGTTGGCCTTAGGGCACTAGGTGAAGAAGCACCCTCGCTATATATTTTTTATTGCCCTCGGTGATAACAAAACCAGTGTTCATTTTTCTCACCACTTTATGTTTTCTTCATTTTTTTTATTTCCTTCATACTTTTGGCTTTAAGACAAGAGCATTTCAAGGTATCCTCTACTATCCCAGGCTTTAAGACGTGTGTAAGTGCGAATAACAGGGTATCAACGTTCAAAATGTTTGTCTTCCAAAATAGAAACTATTTTTCAGACTTATTTTTATCCTCAGATTAGTGACGTCTTTCATCTTACTAACCCTTGGGACAACGGCTCATAACTACTTATTTCTAGTCCGTATAAGAAAACTTCTAATTTTCTTGGTTTTCTTAAATTTTTCTAATCTCATGGATGTAATTTTTCACTATCTAAACTTTTATTATCTTATTTATGTACAAAAAATATTTTTATATTTTGAAAAAAAAATTAAATTTTTTATAGGTTTTGAAAAAAATGTTTTGTGCTTATGCAAAGTGATATGCAAATGATGCGAAAATAAGCACAAACCTCCCCCAAACTTGTTTTCAACAGTGTCCTCACTGTTGCCTTCTGCTAAATCACGAAAACCTGTAAGTTTGGGAGGAATTTATTAGTGGGGGCAAAATATTCAAGTGAAGACCCTCCCCCAAACTTATTTTTGGCTCATCTTTTTGTAAAAATTCTTTTTAGGAGCCAGAAAAATATACCCCCCCAAACTTGAATTATGCAATGTTAAGTTTTGAAAATCACAAGTTGGGGTCAAAAATCAGTGGTCGATGCCAAGCTTTGCAAAGACCGAAAGTTAACACCAACCATTCAAAAAATTTATCAATGTAGTGCTCTGGTTGGTGGAAGAAGAAGTGGGGAAAGGGTAAGTGGTGGAATAGAATGTGTGTGCGTATCATTTTGGAGAGATGATGCAGTGTATGTGATGGATTACTCGCATTTTTTTTACAAGTCAGAAGAAGGGGTGGAGGTTCAATTTCAATGATTTGGACATGATTCATCTCAACACCCGTGTTATTCAGAAATGCGAGTTCATCAGCGAAGATCTCCTCAAAAGTTTCATCTATACCCCGAAGAATAATGTCATCACAAAGTGCGGGGTGATCTTCAGACTCTAAGAACAGTTCATAATCAGTGTTAATTGCTGACCCGGACATCTCAGTGGAAGAGTCCGTATATGTATGATACATAGTTGGGTCAAACAATAACGTATGAAAAGAGTCTAGATCGGTATCAGGAGGATCATCTAATTCGCTGTTGTCGACATCCATTAAGTCGACAGAACAGACCTGAGTAGTAGGTTCGGAGGGTACACTTCCTAACTTGTAAATGTTCATCTCAATTGTCCTCTTCCCGAAAGATAGGGTCATAGAACCGTTACGACAGTTGATAATAGCATTGGAAGTGGCCAAAAAGGGGCGACCTAAAATCACCGGAATTTTATTCCGTGAGTTCGCTACAGGCTGTGTATCAATTACAATAAAATCCACAGGGAAGATAAATTCCTCTATTTTTATTAACACATCCTCTAGTTCACCCCTAGGTCTGGTGATTGATCGGTCAGCCATCTGGAGAGTGCAAGGAGATGGTTTCAACTCTCCGATCCCTAACTGTTCATAAACTGAGAAAGGAAGCAGGTTAACACTTGCCCCAAGATCTAGTAGAGCACGGTTAATGTGTTTCTCCCCAATAGAGATGGAAATCGTAGGATATCCAGGATCCTTACGTTTTCTCGGTAATTGTTGGGGGAAAGCTGTGTCTACTGTTTTTGCCTTGAATATCTTCTTGGGCATTTGTTTCTTCCTCTTTCTAGTGCAGAAGTCTTTAAGAACTTTCGCGTATGCGGGGACTTGTTGGATAGCATCTAGAAGAGGGATATTGATGTTAACCTGTTTAAACATCACAGTGATCTTCTCCATATGTGGACTTGGTGTGTTAGCCCTTAACCGATTAGGATAAGGTGCTTTAGCAATAAGCGCTGGGTCCATCATAGGAGAAGGATGTGTGTGTGGAACCGATCCCAGAATAGAAGTGGGGATCGTCCGTGGAGGGGTAAAAGAGGTGGGCTGTAGTGGAGAGCCTTTTGGGAAATGGAGAATAGGCTCGGAAGAAGGTGGTAGGGTAGAAGAACTGGGATCAGAACTAGATGTGCCTGTGTGTGGAAAGGTCTCAGTCGGGGTGTTGATAGGATTTTCAGTATCATCAACTTCTTCCCCAACATGATTGTCAAGCACTCTTCCAGATCTCAACGTGGTGATTGCATTCACATGATGTGAATAACTAGGATTGGGTAAGGGTTGAGCTGGAAGTTTCCCTTTCTCTCTTGCACTCATTTCGGCTTTTAATCGTGCAATTTCTTCTTCCATCGATTTAATACTCTCGTTTTGGGACGCAGAGTTTTTCTCAATTTTATCGACGGATGACTTCATTTCAGCCGAAACTTGCATGATATTTGTTAAGATCAAATTCAAGTATTGTGCAAAAGAAGAGGATTCATCAGTTCCGGTCAACTGTAAAGGACTAGACAGTGTAGGTGTATTGACCTGATTTTGAAAATTATGTGCTTGAAAGGGGTGCTGACTTAATTGAAGTTGTGGCTGCTGTTGTGGTGGAGGGACCCTTTGAAAATTGTTTTGGTTTGGAACCGTGTTTTATGATTGTGATTGGTTCCAAGCAAAGTTCGGGTGATTCCTCCAAACCTAATTATATGTGGAAGAAAAAGGATCGTTTCTCGGTCTTTGAAATGTGGCATTGGTATGCTTACGACCTTGAAACGGACATTCTTCCGTCAATTGAGACGGATCAGAACAGCAGCCACATACAGTTTTGGAAAGTGACATTTGATTAAGGGAGGCGGCTAAAAATTTGTTTTCCATAGTCTCGAGTTTCTTTTGTATAGCTGAAATGTCAGCTCTAACTCCTATGGAAACATCTGATTGGTTATTGCCACTCCTAAATGATGGACTTTCCCACTGTAAGGACTTTTCAGCGAACTCTTCTAAATATCGCCAAGCTTCCCCATCATCCTTAGTCATGAAGGTACCTTGACACATGTTTTCAAGGCTCTGTTTAGTGTTAGGGTTACTGCCCTCATATATGATTCGGCAAAGCTCCTATCTCGGGATGCCGTGATGAGGACATTGAACCAATAGATCCTTGAAACGTTAAAAGCATTTAGAGAATGGTTCAGCAGGGAGCTGGGCAAATTGATTCAGTTCGCTACGGATTCGAGCTGTCTTTTGTTTTGGGTAAAATTTCTTAAGGAATGCCGCGACGAATTCTCCCTAATTTGTAAAAGAATGTGCGGTAGTGTTATATAGCCACTTCTCGGCTATATCGCACAAGGTAAATGGGAGAAGTCATAGACGCATCGCATCCACTGAAAGTTGTGACGTACCCATCATTGCGCATACGTTTTCAAATTTGGTAATGAAAACGTAAGCGTCCTCAGTCTCGAGTCCGTGGAATTTGGGTAAAAGATTGATATACTGGGGCTTAATCTCAAAGTTATCCCCATTGGCTGGTGGTGTGGATAGGCAGGTCGAAAGAGGACCTCTAAGTGGATAGCACCTCTCCTGGAGAGAGATGCGGGGTGGATTCTGCGCACCAACGGACAGTGGCAGATTAGGGTTAAAGAAGTTTGATGGAGTCGGATCCATCAGTATGGGTGTGGTAGTAGTAAAGAAAAGGTAAATGGAGAAATATCGACTTCGGAGTCGATAAAGGGTACGCGGACTAAACGGGCACTAGAATCCCGTGTCCAGCATATCTTGTACTAAAAAGGGTTAGTACAAGTGGCAGCGTTGGCTTATAATTAGGGGTAAATGAATGCGGTGTTTGCTTTTGAAAAAGGGACGGATTTTTGAAAAAATGATGTGACACAACAAATGCAGCACACAAACCCTAGAATCTAGTGGTCACCTAGGTCCGGCTCTAGACCGCTCCTAACTGCCAAAAGACAAGTCGCGGGATAGAATCCTCCAATACCTCTTTGTTCCCCTGTGGCCGGATAAGTGCCAGGTAAGTGGGAAGGTACTCCACTACGTAAGTAGTGGGCCTAATTAATAACCACTAGCCTTAGACACACTCTCCTTAGGCACCACAGGAAAACGTGGATAAGCAATGAATTACCCACGGCCTTCTTCTGTCCTAATTGAGCGCGACAGTCCTTAGAGTCATCTCTAGATTTCTTTTAGTTAATGTGGGTCAATGCGGATGCAAGTTTGGTGGTTTTCGGGGCCTAGGAAGGGTAATGAAATCCCCACCTAATTTGGATTTGGCCGTGCCCCTTAATATCAGTATTTAGAATGCAAACAACCAAGAAACAAAATCACGCACAAATTTAATTTGCAATTTGCGAGCTGCTATTCTTTGCAAAGAATCCTGTAGAAAAGTATTAGTTGGAGCTAAAAAGAAGAGAGAGGAGAAGTAAAGAAGTCACCTGAGGCAAAAAGTTTTCAGAGAACCCCCTAAGAGGCCGCGGTTCCGCCGCAATTGCCCTCTAATGCCGCCCTTCCGCGGTCAAAATATAGGATTAATGAACCAAACTTCTTCAGGAGCTTCCTGTTGATAACTCCAGCTCTCTGGAATTTTCCAAAAATTTTTATCAATTTCCAGCAAGCTCCAGATCTCCTTGCAATGAAACACAACAAATTGTTTAGGGTTTGCACGAATTTTGATCTCAAAATAACAATGGAATAATTCTTTCAATTCAAACTTTGATATACAACGAATTAGCGCGCGATCCCCGGCAACGGCGCCATTTGATTGATCATTTCTTTTTGTGTCGTTTTAGAAAATGAATAAAATTCACAACCAAATAATTATTTGACCGCAATCAACTACGGTGTCGGATGTAGTTTGTAAGTGAGTGCGGATCGTCCACAGGGATTGTGCGATTTGTTTTTATATTTGCTTCATTTGAATTGAAAAGTTAATTGAAAATAAAAGAAAACATAACTCGAGAATTTATCAATTGATTCAAGTGTCACGAGTTTAATCAAGAATCACTAAACTGATAAACAATCAAGAATTGGGTTTCGATAATATTTCCAAACAAAAAGTCAAGAATCTAAATGAGGCTCGTAGGAATCGATCGGATCGATAGACGTGATGTAATCTAAAGATTTCGTGTTCTTGTCCTTGGAAGGATTGATACTAGATCGATGATGATCGACGAGAGTTAGGGCTTTCCCGTGAAACTAGGGTTTCATCTTATCGTTTGTTCTTTTGTCGATATCATTCACATTCTAGCCTCTAGCAATTTCAAGAAACGATCCTAACTCCCCAATTTCGAGCGATATCATTCAAGAAAGCATCGTAACGAAATGGTTTGTCGGTTCTTGAACTTGCTAGGGTTTACAAAACTTGTAGGAATCAAGAATCGTTTTCAGATGTATTACATCATCATTCTATTGATCGTCTCGGCTCCTTTACGAGTGGAGTTTTACTCAAACATCACAACAAGAACAACAATTACAAATTGAGATCTAATCATGATGCAAGAATTAAAAGAAAACAAGATAAAAGAATTCAAAGGATAAACAGATTCTGGCATGCCCGATCGGACCTTTTTCTCTTTCGACTCCACACTTCGTGTGTCGTGTTTTTCCCGTGATCAGATAATCGCGGTGTGTATGTTTATGGTTGCCCTTAGGGGAGTGGATATTGAATTCGGCGTTTCATCTCTATGAAAAATGGCGTTTGTTCCCACCTTAGCAACACAGGCTCTGTCATATCTGGTGGAGTCAAGTACGGGCCACTAGCAGGCTCAAATATCTGCAATCCGGCTCTTCAAGAAATCAACGGGCTTCTCTTTGGGTCGATGCTCCCACCTCCCACCCTCGGTGCCTCAATGCTGATGGAGGAAGCCTAGAGGAAGTCTGTCTTCCACAGGCGGGCTCCTAAGCAGCAGCTTTGCCGACGGAATTAGTCCTCAAACAACTGGCAATGCCAAAGACCAAGGTCGATGATTGATCATTTCTTTGTGTGTCGTTTTAGAAAATGAATAAAATTCACAACCAAAGAATTATTTGATCGCAATAAACTACGGTGTCGGATGTAGTTTGTAAGTGAGTGCGGATCGTCCATAGGGATTGTGCGATTTGTTTTTATATTTGCTTCATTTGAATTGAAAAGTTAATTGAAAATAAAAGAAAACATAACTCGAGAATTTATCAATTGATTCAAGTGTCACGAGTTTAATCAAGAATCACTAAACTGATAAACAATCAAGAATTGGGTTTCGATAATATTTCCAAACAAAAAATCAAGAATCTAAATGAGGCTCGTAGGAATCGATCGGATCTATAGACGTGATGTAATCTAAAGATTTCGTGTTCTTGTCCTTCGAAGGATTGATACTAGATCGATGATGATCGACGAGAGTTAGGGCTTTCCCGTGAAACTAGGGTTTCATCTTATCCCTTGTTCTTTTGTCGATATCATTCACATTCTAGCCTCTAGCAATTTCAAGAAACGATCCTAACTCCCCAATTTCGAGCGATATCATTCAAGAAAGCATCGTAACGAAATGGGTTGTCGGTTCTTGAACTTGCTAGGGTTTACAAAACTTGTAGGAATCAAGAATCGTTTTCAGATGTATTACATCATCATTCTATTGATCGTCTCAGCTTCTTTACGAGCGGAGTTTTACTCAAACATCAGAACAAGAACAACAATTACAAATTGAGATCTAATCATGATGCAAGAATTAAAAGAAAACAAGATAAAAGAAAATCACCTTTTATTTATATCAACAATTTGATTACAGTCACTCAAGAACTACAAGAGGAAGAATCTAAATTGTTGAATTGGCGTCGCTCGGCTCCGTGAGTCGCGGATCGTTTGGACCACTTGCTCTGTTGAAGATCGGCTCGGCTCATAAAAGGTTGCAAGGCTTCTTGCTTGATGGGCACTCGGGATCTTGGCTTCTTGAGTTGGAATTAGGGTTAGGGTTTCACACAAGTCCTCTCACTAGACTTGTGGAAGAAGAAGATGAAGAGAGAGATAGAATGGCTCTTAAATGAACTAGAATTGGTTTTCTAATGGGATTTTTCCAAGATGATTGAATAATTGATCCTAGGGTCTTATTTATAGAACACCCAAACCCTAGGTCTAGGTTTGAAACTAAAATTCCCTCCAAAAGTTTGTTGAGAAGTTTCTAGAAAGAGTTTGTTAAGAGCTAGCTTAGGGTTTAAGCTAGGATTAATTAAGCTTAGAAAACCCTAGTTTGCTGATCTGGCAGAAATCTCTAGAGTCTTCTAGAACTTGGAGTGTCTTTCTGAACTGTAGGAGCTGAGCTAGGAGTTGTGCAATAAAATTGAGAAGCTGAATCCTTGGAATAGCCGCGGAACCACGACAATAGGTGGCTTAGGCCGTGGTTCCGCGGCCAATTAGGCTCCTTGAGTCTTGGACTTTTTTGCACTGGTCTTGGGTTGACACTTGGGCTTTTATTGTATATGTTGAATTTAATATCTCCTTCTGAATTGATACCAGATCTGAAATCATTGAGTTGGCGTAATGTTTGATCGGTACCCTGTACATTTTTGGCCTTTCTGCTGGATTTTCCTGCACAGATCTCAAAACAAGTGTTGCGCAAATGTAGGGATGATGCGATGCCATGAAATGTAGTCAATTTCCATTATAGTGTCGGTTTAAGAGTCTAATACATGCAATCTGATATTTTGCGACAGTTTTTCTAATATGTAAAATATGAATGCCGTATACTTCTAAATGAGTGCAAATGATGAGGAAATTGCCGGCTAAAATTTACAATATTTTCGACTAATCAGTCGATGCAGGAGGCAGAATATTCAAGCTCTCCAAGGAAACAGGGGGGCAGGCTCGGCAAAATCCTGAAGCTAATCAAATCCCGGCTGTAAGAAATGGTCGACGTCGATATCAGCGTCATACAAAATGATCTGGGGGCAGTTCTCTGTATGGTCCTGTTTCAACCCCAGCGGAGAATGTTGTTGTTCCAACTGTTGGAGATAGTGCCCTCAGACTCAATTATTGGATCACAGGCACGTGATTGCAATGATTGAGGGAGGACCTATCCCTGTAGGACAGTCTTAATCAAGATGATAGTATGCTATCTGGTTTACCTTTATCATCGTGTACTGCTTCAGGTGACCTTACAGGTCACTATTACACGCTGATAGAGCCCCTAGGATTCTTGCTTGACTGCCGGCAGTTTGATGGCGATCATATATGTGAGAGCTGGTGGTCTATAAGCACATCCTTAAAAGGTCCCTAGTCGTGGGAGTTTCGAGACAGGGCATCGATTCTCCAGAGTAGACTAGTGTATACAGTCGAGACCCCGACGAGGGGCGGTGGCCGGTCTCACAAGCCACTGGTGTCAGTTGGTTCACCTAAGATGTATACAGGTGCTCATTGGGTTATGAGTATACCGGACAGGACTCGCCGGGAACATGCTAGTTGGTCTTATACCTGACGTCAGATAGCAGTTCCCTGGTGACATGTGTACAGGTTAGTTCATCGACCTGGGGATCGTCATTTGTCTCGTGTGAGTTCCCACTGTACTTTGATTACTACCCTACCACGGCTCAAAGGAGTCGTGCAAACAGGTTTTAGTTGGGTACAGTCCCGAGCCACATGGAGGCAGTGAGCGGATCTTCAGGGGTTCGTCTCTCCCGGTATTGGGGGTGAGGTCGCGCTGTGTCTAGGAGAGCCATTACGCAAAGCCCATGGCCGAGGCAGGAGGTTTACTGGTAGGTATTCCAGTAGTATCTCAGGGCGTTCTGGGCTACACTCCGACACGACTTGTACCGCTTTTGGGGGTCTGACTTTTACCAACCCCCTAGGCCAGACATGCGATGCTCATAGACGAACGGACCGGACTGTACGGATATTGTCACTGACAGGCTCAGTAGGGTGTCAGGATGAGTTCGCTCATCGACGTCCCTTTTGGTCAATAGCTGGTGGCCCGTCACGTATTGGCTAATACCTCTGACGTGCTAGTGGTTAAATCCACAGCCATAGTATTGACGAGTCATTAGAGTCCACCACACTTACAGTTACTCAAGCTTTCGGGCGAAACGCTGTAGAGGCCGTATGGAGATATGGCAGGGTCCGATCAGATACGTGCGGTATTGCACGGATCAGGATCGGACAGTTTTGTACTAGTGGCCGTATAGTTATATGGCAGGGTTCGATCTGATACGTGCGGTATTGCACGGATCAGGATCGAACGGATATTACTAGCCGGCTTTGGCTTAAGCCGGTCCTAGTTTAGTACAGTGTAGATTTTGTCTCATTGCATTTGTATCCGGTCGGAATACAGATACGGGTGTGTATGCACAGTATCGGGGTTTTCCTGTAATTTATTACGGGACCAGTTTTCTGGAGTTGCCAGTTTGCATTCCGTTCCGGCCGGTTTTCCTTTGTTCTTTCCCGGCCGGACTTTTAGGATGGAGGGTGTTATTTGCAAGTTTGCAAATAACATATTGTGGAGGGTTTATTTGTGAGATAAGAGATTATGAAAGCATCTTTTTTTATTCTTTTCTTTTCTATCATCATTTCTTGCAAAAGGTGATTAGGATTGATTTAGAGTTTGATATGAGTTTTGTTATCATGATGTTTGGCTATGGTCACCACTTGCTTTTACTACCATTACCTTCCTTCTAAGGTTGTGGTTTTGTATTCCCTCCTCCACCATTCTCATTTGGAGATGGTAGAACTCACTTGAGAGAAAAGAAGATGAGAGTTTCATTCTTGAGAGTTTTCATTCTTGATCTCATTTTCATGCTAGAAAAATGCAAGCACCATTTTTCTAATCTTGATTCCTCCATCATCTTCAAGGAAACTACATAAACTCCAAGAGATAAAGTTTCTACACTACATTCTACAGCATTTCTTGGGCATGTCGACTTGCCGGCTTCATGCTCGAGTTGCCTCGGTATTGAGGCGGGAGCCCGTAAAAGACGCAGGCGATGTGGTGCCCTTCCGGCGAGGAGGCGACGATGTGGAGACAAGACTTTCCGCGGGAGATCGGGACGATGAAGAGAAGACCGGAGGACTCGGATCACTTGGTATACTTCTCTTCCCATCTCTTGTTTGCTAGCATTAGGTAAATGGTTACGATCCGGGTTTTCATTGTCCGCGGTAGCGCCAGTTTAAAAGATAAGAAAATTTTGATTCCGCATTTTGGCCTCGGATAGACGGTCGGGGCGCTGCCGTGGCGCAACATGGTATCAGAGCCTCGCCATTAACTTCGTTTAGCTTTGTTTGATTTGTTTTGCATTTTCGATCGACCAAAATTCCAAAATCTACATTTTTCCTCACATCAGTTTTCTGTTGAATTTTTTCTTGCTCAAAAAATTTTTCAGGTTGTAGAAAACTGATGTACAAGAAATTCTAAGAATACTGGAAAAGTTCGACACAGTGAGTCGACGACTGGAGCGCGGAACCGCGGCCAAACACCCCCTTGGGCCGCGGTTCCGCCGCACATTGATGTCCTCACTGCATCATATTTTTCCAGTGGGTTTCTGGGATAATTTTAGGGGTTTTGGGATATTAAATTTGGGCCCAGATTTTCTGTGACTGCTACAGTATTGCTTGGGGGCCCACTTGTTAATTGTTTGATCGATCGGATATTTTAAACACATTATTTCACAGTATTTACATTATATCTGCGACCGTGAATGTCACTTGATCGGTAAATCCCGTCTAACTGCTATAGCCCGGTTAGACGGATTTGCGAACGTGACTTTCACGTTGATGTTCTATGTTTATGCTGTGTTGTTGCGGATCGGTCGTGGGGGATAGCCTGGATGCAATGCTAGTACAGTTTTATTGTTTTATGTACATTTGATATTACGGGACGAGCGTCCGACATGTGGACTGCCGTCACTGCCTGTTTGTATTATTCTTTTGGGGCACGACCTGGTTGCGGTCGATGTACCCGTTGTATGTATATTTTACTTTCTGTACTAGGATTACCCAGCGGAGGGGTGCACGGATAGCCGGGTTCTAGAGGGCAACGGGCCCGCATCTCATGGCATTGAGATGGAGGGGGCTTCACTCTAGGATTGGCGGGCTATTCGCCGCACTCGTAGGGGGTACAGGTTGACCCAGGAGGGGTGCCCAAGTTACCGGATTCCATGAAGTGCTGGGTGGTCCATTCACGGTGCTGAAGGGGGCTGCCTCGCTTCAGGTTTTGGCGGGTGACTTGCCGCGCCCGTAGGGGTCTAGGATTTCATTGCACAGGCTATCCACACGACCAGGGGAACGTCGGGTTTCAGCAGCGGCTCTGTGAAACCCGGGGATCCCAGATATCTGTATTGTTCTGTGATGCTGTACATTTCTGTGATGTTTCTTTTTATCACGCCTTGAGCGAATATAATATATTGGTATATATATTAGTAGATGTTGTATATGTTTTGCATCCGCGCTAGTCCAGTCCCCGCTCTGTCGTTAGTTAAGTAACCTAACGGGTGATGACGGGACCCAGTGGCGAATGCGGATGGCATATACGTACATCAGTATATTTTCGTTCTTTGTGGTGTGATCAATTGATGGGACTGCGTTGATTCGGATCAATGCAAGATAAACAAACCTTTTCTGATGTTGTTGGAACAGTTTTCAAAAAGCTGTTATTGCAAGGACGTTCACTTTTGTTTTGCATCGTGGTATTCATTTGGAATATCCTGCTCCTCAGTCGACGAGGCAAGGGCCGAGATCCCTTCATCGGGAGTGACCCCTTGGACAGAAGTTTGCGTCAGGGCATTAACTTCACTATAGCCGATTACTTTTGCTTTGCATCGTGGTATTCAGTTGGAATATCCTGCACCTCATTCTACGGGGAAAGAGCCGAGATCCCTTCACCGGGAGTGACCTCTTTAGCAAAGGCTTTCGTCACTATATTTTTATAAAAACTATGCAGTTCCTTCAACGATATCAAGTTCATTACGTTAAAGGTTTTTCGCCAAAAACCAGCCGTAGCCCTCCGTCATTTCCTACAAGTATTATTTGGTATTCGTGCTGCGTTTGTTGACCTAGTCAAGACGTAGTGTTCGGTAGCTAAGTGGTACTTGTTTGTTGCATAAGTGGGATTGGTTAAGACAGTCGTGCGGCCTTGTTGACCTAGTCAAGGGCACGTACGGGTGGGTTTAATGCAATCCAGAATAATGACAGGTTGAACTTGACTGGCGGTTTATGGTTTGTTGACCTAGTCAAGGTCATAAACCGCTTGGGGTAAAAATCACATCGGGAGTTTCAAAAGAACTGAAACTTGCCAGGCATGCGCATACCTTCTGGAGTGTGGTGACTTGAGTGGATTCCGTCAAGTTATCATGCGATGATAGTTGGATCCCGATTCCCACTGATGAGTTGGTTTACTCCTCGGGTGATCCCTACTAATTCTTCTTTCAGGTTTGGAGGAGAATTTGAGGTTACAGTGGGAGGTTTCCAGATTAGACAAAGTGATAACCATTCTGATCTAGGTTAGAGTGCACGCTGAGTGTTTCTTTTCTCTCTCTCTTTGGCAGCGACCATTGACCCGACCCTGGACTATGACTCAGTGACCAAGTTGACCGAACCTTCTTAACACAGGCTTTTGGATTGTCAGAGTTGCAGACCTCATTGCCACTCCTACTTTTACCCTTTTCTCCAGGACACCCCGTATTACTACGAGCGTCCACTTCCATTGGACAAAACCATCGTACGGTTATATATGAACTCGAAGGACTTCGAGGATGGTTTCTGTTTCTGGAGAAAATGAATAGGATTATTCAGTTGTCTTTTCTTTTCACCTTCTCTCATTGCGGTACTCCTTGGTTTAGGAGATAGCACACCTATTACGCAAATTGGATAGTCTTCTTCCAAACCTTAGGCTGGTGCCGACCGGTAGGAAATGAAGAAAACCAATTAGCCTAAACGGTGTGCAGAAGGTATTAAGATTAAGACAAAGCAAGGGATTAGTAAGAGGGCAAAGTAAATTGCGACTGCTATTCACGACCGAACCAAGTATTTCTTCGCCAATCCTAAATCACCTTTGTATTTCTCCAGGACACTCCGTATCACTACGAAGATCCACAGTTTATTTGGATACTCCATCGTATGGTTATATACGAACTCGAAAGGAACTTGTTCCAGTTCGGGGATGGATTCTGGTTCAGGAGAAATAGGAATAAGGTTTATTCGGTTGTCTTTTATCTTCACCTTCTCTCGCTTTGCGAGTGCTCCTAGGATTAGGACAGTACACCTTTTATGCTTATTGGATAGTCTTCTTCCAAACCATAGGCTGGTGCCGAACGGTAGGGAAGGAAGAAAACCATTTGGCCTAAAGGGGTGTGCAGACGGTAATGACTAAAGACATATAAAGGGATTTGGACAGATGGCAAAGAGATATACGGTTACAGTTGTGAATCTAGATAATGGAAGAGGCATTACTAAGAATACCGGAATACCCCACCGAAACATTTCAATGTTTCAGTTTCACTGTGTGATGTTAAAAGAAAACTGATTTCCCGATTAGATACTTACTCCAGGGTATGTATTTACCAGGTATGATTCTCACATCTGTATGGTTTTGCAGATGATGAGTGGGAGTAAGTCATTGGGAATAGGGTGATCATCCTCATTATATCGGGATTCGTTGTAATCGGTGATATTTGAGAAGATCATCTGGGCTGTTTGCCGGTCGGCAAATATTTGGTTTTGAATATCCGCTGTTGTGCACCAATTTCAAATTGATATATCTGTACGTCTATTTTCATAGAGTGAGATATACCTTTTGATATTATGTCGATGACATTTACCTATATCAGTGGATGGTTAGGTAAGGAGCATTAAACAGCGGTGTAATTCTTCTTAACCATAAGTACAGTTTTCAACCTACGACACCCAGTGAAAGAGTTGTTAGACTCAGCGGACTTATACAGAGTATTGTATGTTGTCCAGTGTCCATTAGGACAGAGGGGTTGGTCCTCATACTATATTCTGTTTACTTTTAACTTCTCTAGTTCTTAGACATGTGTTTCGTGGAAACACAGGGTCTAAGTTTTGAGGAGTTGTAGGTATTTGAATAGAGTAGAGAACCAGGTATAGCAAGTATCGGGATTCTTCAAAGTGATCGAAGATGTAGATACTTGTGTATGGTATTCAGTTGATAGTAATGATAAAGAGAAATTGCTTCTCTTTCAGGTTACTCATAATTGGAAGCATTCCTAAGTTGAGTAACGCTGATCGGCCTCCTTCCATTTAGTTTACATGCACTGGAGATAGCTGCATGATTTGAATCTGGTTCAATTGAATCAGTGCCTCTGGTTCTATATTGGATATAGAACAGTTCATATCTTAACGATGTTAAGGTACGGGGAGTTGTCCGGCTTATGCTTAAAACCAGACACTGGACAACTCAAGACACGTTTCTGTAATGGCTGTTTGCGGGTTGACCCAGGCTATGAAGAGGGTTGACTTTCTACCATCTGGAAGATCAATAGAGATATTGTTCTTGACTCGCCACATTTTTAAAAGAAATGGATTTTTAGAAAACAGTAGTGGGAGTATGGTAGAACTGGAAGTGATTCCAGAACCGCAAACGATTACTGAAGATTTGATAAGGAACCTAAAGATTCAATCTGGTTTGACGTTCCATTGGCCACTCCGCAGATACGGTGGGTAACTTCAGGCACCCGAGAGGTACTCCAGTAGCCTCAAGGACGGTGACAGGGAAGTTCTTGTTTACCCACACTTGCCATTGCTGTTGTTCCAGGCCACGAGACCCGGCAGGAGGATGAGTATAGCGTCGTTCTGAACTAGCTTCAGAAGTGTACGTGTATATGACTCTGCCAGAGGGTTGTCGTAGTCAGTGGGAGCAGCGGAAGCATTGGTGGACAGGTGGCTTATGTCTATTTATAGACTAAAGCAGATATAGCGGAGATAGATCATCTATTTCTGACATGACAGTCATAGGTTTGACGTCATCAGAATAGGGGATGGATCTGTTGAGAAGGTAGTAGGGTGTGATGTCATGGTATTTGGATGATATACACAGAGTAGGAAGTGATATTCCTATACTACGATCGGTTATACTTTGGTTGTCACACAGTTGTTTCTCCACACAGGACTTGGATATTATATCAGACATTCTGGTTACTAGATCTATGGTTTTAGATCTAGATTTAGGTGGTTTCCCAATCTGGATACCTTGACAGCATTCTATGAGTATTTAGAATGGACGACTCCTGGCACGGTAGTGCACCTGCAGTTGATGGAGTCACCCTCTCTAAAGGTGTCTTATAGACTAAAGGGGTGAGGGATACTCATGATTGGCAGATCACTTGCTTAGGCAATTGAGTCAATCATGAGATGTCAAGTACCACACCAGATGTTGTTCTTGCACTAGATGCAATAAGTTGACATTAATCCAATCCTGGAGAAACAGTCGGAAGCAGTTTTAGAACATAAGTGGATGTTCTAGGGATATGATAACGACAGCCTCATTTGGGAGACAGTTATCATTCCAGGCTTGCAAGGTGACATGGACGATAAGGAGGTTGTCAGAGTTATAGTTTTCCTTCTGACGAGGGGCAGTATTTTGGACAGGTGGTCCAAGGCAATACTGAGGGTGGCATGGCGCAGGATACTGATTAAGTTCAGTTGACGATACAGTCTAAGAAGTTTGGATTTGGAGTTCATTTATGAGCTAGGTCCCATCAGACATCCAGACATTCTAAGACAGGTATTGCTCATTTCGGGAGATGGCTTTCTTCGCGAACTTGAGATATAGAGAGACATAGAAAGAAACATCACAGCGGATCCACTCACTGAGGCTATTCCTCGAAGCAATAGTTTCACAAACGAGCTTTGTGAGACTGACTAGTAGAGGAGTTGGGTGTTCGGTATCACACGGGCTGTGAGTATGCGGCATCGCAATAATTAGCCTTGAGTGCAAGTGGGAGATTGTTGGAGATAGTGCCCTCAGAGTCAATTATTGGATCACAGGCACGTGATTGCAATGATTGAGGGAGGACCTATCCCGGTAGGACAGTCTTACTCGAGATGATAGTATGCTATCTGGTTTACCTTTATCATCGTGTACTGCTTCAGGTGACCTTACAGGTCACTATTACACGCTGTTAGAGCCCCTAGGATTCTGGCTTGACTGCCGGCAGTTTGATGGCGATCATATACATGAGAGCTGGTGGTCTATAAGCACATCCTTAAAAGGTCCCTAGTCGTAGGAGTTTCGAGACAGGGCATCGATTCTCCAGAGTAGACTAGTGTATACAGTCGAGACCCCGACGAGGGGCGGTGGTCGGTCTCACAAGCTACTGGTGTCAGTTGGTTCACCTAAGATGTATACTGGTGCTCATTGGGTTATGAGTACACCGGACAGGACTCACCGGGAACATGCTAGTTGGTCTTATACCTGACGTCAGATAGCAGTTCTCTGGTGACATGTGTACAGGTTAGTTCATCGACCTGGGGATCGTCATTTGTCTCGTGTGAGTTCCCACTGTACTTTGATTACTACCCTACCACGGCTCAAAGGAGTCGTGCAAACAGGTTTTAGTTGGGTACAGTCCCGAGCCACATGGAGGCAGTGAGCGGATCTTCAGGGGTTCGTCTCTCCCGGTATTGGGGGTGAGGTCGCGCTGTGTCTAGGAGAGCCATTACGCAAAGCCCTCGGCCGAGGCAGGAGGTTTACTGGTAGGTATTCCAGTAGTATCTCAGGGCGTTCTGGGCTACACTCCGACACGACTTGTACCGCTTTTAGGGGTCTGACTTTTACCAACCCCCTAGGCCAGACATGCGATGCACATAGACGAACGGACCGGACTGTACGGATATTGTCACTGACAGGCTCAGTAGGGTGTCAGGATGAGTTCGCTCATCGACGTCCCTTTTGGTCAATAGCTGGTGGCCCGTCACGTATTGGCTAATACCTCTGACGTGCTAGTGGTTAAATCCACAGCCATAGTATTGACGAGTCATTAGAGTCCACCACACTTACAGTTACTCAAGCTTTCGGGCGAAACGCTGTAAAGACCGTATGGAGATATGGCAGGGTCCGATCAGATACGTACGGTATTGCACGGATCAGGATCGGAAAGTTTTGTACTAGTGGCCGTATAGTTATATGGCAGGGTTCGATCTGATACGTGCGGTATTGCACGGATCAGGATCGAACGGATATTACTAGCCGGCTTTGGCTTAAGCCGGTCCTAGTTTAGTACAGTGTAGATTTTGTCTCATTGCATTTGTATCCGGTCGGAATACAGATGCGGGTGTGTTTGCACAGTATCGGGGTTTTCCTGTAATTTATTACGGGACCAGTTTTCTGGAGTTGCCAGTTTGCATTCCGTTCCGGCCGGTTTTCCTTTGTTCTTTCCCGGCCGGACTTTTAGGATGGAGGGTGTTATTTGCAAGTTTGCAAATAACATATTGTGGAGGGTTTATTTGTGAGATAAGAGATTATGAAAGCATCTTTTTTTATTCCTTTCTTTTCTATCATCATTTCTTGCAAAAGGTGATTAGGATTGATTTAGAGTTTGATATGAGTTTTGTTATCATGATGTTTGGCTATGGTCACCACTTGCTTTTACTACCATTACCTTCCTTCTAAGGTTGTGGTTTTGTATTCCCTCCTCCACCATTCTCATTTGGAGATGGTAGAACTCACTTGAGAGAAAAGAAGATGAGAGTTTCATTCTTGAGAGTTTTCATTCTTGATCTCATTTTCATGCTAGAAAAATGCAAGCACCATTTTTCTAATCTTGATTCCTCCATCATCTTCAAAGACAACTACATAAACTCCAAGAGATAAAGTTTCTACACTACATTCTACAGCATTTCTTGGGTATGTCGACTTGCCGGCTTCATGCTCGAGTTACCTCGGTATTGAGGCGGGAGCCCGTAAAAGACGCAGGCGATGTGGTGCCCTTCCGGCGAGGAGGCGACGATGTGGAGACAAGACTTTCCGCGGGAGATCGGGACGATGAAGTGAAGACCGGAGGACTCGGATCACTTGGTATACTTCTCTTCCCATCTCTTGTTTGCTAGCATTAGGTTAATGGTTACGATCCGGGTTTTCATTGTCCGCGGTAGCGCCAGTTTAAAAGATAAGAAAATTTTGATTCCGCATTTTGGCCTCGGATAGACGGCCGGGGCGCTGCCGTGGCGCAACACCAACTGGGAGCAGCTTCAAATTTTTGTGAAGGGTTAAACAAAATTCTCCTGCCGTAATATTGAAGAAGTCTCCACAGCCCATGAAGATCCCACGAGAGTAGAAACTAGTTCGCTCCCTGAGACAAATTTCCTCATCTATATATAAGGTGTGGAAGCAGGTGAAAGGGGACTCATCCCAAGAAGGATCCTGATACAGCGGTTCCTCCCAAAACCAAAGCGGCTTTTCACAACAAGAGGCCTAATAAA
Organism: Agapanthus africanus; assembly: GCA_030015575.1. NCBI lineage: Eukaryota > Viridiplantae > Streptophyta > Magnoliopsida > Asparagales > Amaryllidaceae > Agapanthus > Agapanthus africanus. Next base: position 515,770,506 of record JASDDO010000014.1, read on the forward strand.
GCTCAAGTGCCCAGAGCAAACTCCAAAGGCCAAAACTCCAAACACCATAAGCCTGGGTGCATGGTAGTTCACATAGTCTATATGGTGAATTCCAAATACGAAGTTCGAGCTTCTACTAGTCACCGACCTCAAAATTGATCCGTGAAAAAAGTTCAAAAATCTGCAGGAAATGCTTGCTCGGGCAGCAACAAACGCTAATCCATCGCCTAAGGAAAGTCCTGAGGACGCACCCAAAGAAAGAATAGAGAAGGAGTACGTGAGGATATAGCTGACCTCTCCTGGTGCTTCGAAAACGATGATGACGAAGTGATCTCAGATTTTCCACCGGCGCCAAAAGATCTGGAAGATGGGATACATACTACTGCAGATAACCTCAAAAAAATCGACTTGGGGACGGCAGACGATCCACGGCCGACGTTCGTCAGTGAGCTGTTGTCTGAAGAAAAGGTGGCTATGCTCAAAGAAGTGCTCATGCAGTATAAAGAATGCTTCGCATGGAACTACTCCGAGATGCCGGGGCTAGATCCGGAAATAGCGGTGCATAAATTGGTGATATCTCCGACATCAAGCCAGTCAAGCAAGCGCCGAGAAGAATACGGCTCGAACTTGAAATGAGCATCAACGCCGAGGTCAAGAAGCTCATCGACTCCGGCTTCATCCAAGAGGTTCTGTACCCAGACTGGATTGCCAACATTGTCCCAGTGATGAAGAAAAATGGGACGGTGCGCATCTGCGTAGACTTTCGGGACCTCAACAAAGCTTGCCCGAAGGATGATTTTCCCGTACCGGTTACTGAGCTGATGATAGATAACACGTCCACTCATGAAGTTTTCTCCTTCATAGACGGCTCATCAGGGTACAATCTGTAAGTCCACGTTGCGACCCCCGGTGCTTACGGGGAGGCGGAAACGGTATAAAAAACAAATTTTTATCGCAAGAGGCAACATGGACTAAACAAGGTCGGGATCGTGTCTAAACTAAACTAGCAAGCATACAAAGGAGCGTTAGCTACTCGGATTAAGAGTTATACCTAACTTGAACTCCTTCTTCTTCAAACCTTGTAGAGGTTGATGGTTCTTGCCTCGTAGCCTTCTTCCGTCGAAGATGGATCCACCTGAGGGTTCAACCTTTGGGCTCTTCCTCGAACTTTGAATGAACTAGGATCTCCGGCTTGCTAAACCTGGAACCTAGAATGGGTAGAGAGTGTCTAGGGGTTGTTTTCTTTTCAAGGTGAGAGATTCTCAACACATGAGAAGGAATCACCTTGAGCTTGAGGAAGAAGAAGATGAAGTGAGGAGAGAGAATGGTTATGAAAGAACGAGCTCTCTTTTTCATTTTTGCAACCATATCAAAAGAAAAAGAATTATCTAATTAGTAATAATAATTCAAATGAGAATAGTTGATGGTTGTTTTGGAATGACCACTATCATGCTTCATTAAATGAATGTTGGCAAGAATCAAGGAGCATCCTTGCTAAATAATGATGATGGTCAAACATTCAACCATGGTCAACAAGTCAACCATGGTCAACAAGTCAATAAAACCAACCATCACATAATTTCATTTAATTACTATTATTAATAGATATCTCACTAATTCATTAGGGTTTGGAAAAAAGACGACTGTCAACTGTGCATGCGCACCCGTTCCGAAACCCTAATGAAAAGCCTCTTCTTCCGCCTCAAACAACTGTGCATACACACCTGCATTCTTGTTCCGAGGAACATGAATACTGAGAGATAAAATCAACCCCAAAACATATACCGGTATCTGACTCAAACCAGAGCCAGCCAGTAATATCCGTCCGGACTCCAAACGTGCACAAGTGCGCGGATGAGAACGAACCCTGTCGCAAAACCATGCGACCTCTACTCTGTTTTGCCCAGAGGCGAATACCCTCTGTGTGGGACTCTAAAGACTCGACACTACGCTGGCAGTGGGTTTAACCACAGACCGCAAGCGGCACTAGCTGTGCGTAACAGTCCCCAGGTAGATGCCGACAAGAAGGCAGACGAGGTGAACCCCATCTGAACTCCTACTGAGTCTGAATGTGACAGTCTCCATACAGTCCGGTCTGTTCGTCTGATACATCGCATGTCGAGCCTAGGGGGCGGTAAAACGTCAGTCCCCCAATAGCGGTACAAGTCGTGTCGGAGTGAAGCCCAAAACACCCTGAGATAACACTGGAAACCTACCAGTATATCTCGCTTGCCCTGGCCAGGGACTACTCGTGTAATGGCTCTCCTAGACACAGCGCGATGCCAACCCCCAATACCGGGAGAGACGAATCCTGTCTAACCGGCACTGCCTCCAAGTGCTTCGGGACTGCACCCAACCACTACCTGTTTGCAAGACTCCTTTGAGCTGTGGTAGGGTAGTGATCAAAGTGCAGTGGGAACACACTCGAGGTTAAGTGCCAGTGTCAAGTCAGCGGACTAAGCTGTACTCATGTCACCTGGGAACTGATGACTGACGATAGGTATAATACCAACCTGTCAGTTCCCGACGAGTCCTGTCCAGTGTACTCGTAACCCAACGAGCACCCATATACTATCTCCAGTACGACGTACTGATGGCTGTGGGACAGACCATCTCCCATACTGGGATGAGAAGCGCATACGCTAGTCTACTCCGGAGTATCGATGCCCTGTCTCGATAGTCCTGCGACTAGGGACCTGTATAAGGATGTGCTTATAGATTACCCAGCCCCCACTAGTGTGACTGCCATCACAATGCTGGTAATCAAGCAAAAGATCCTAAGGGCTCCACTAATGCGTATAAGTGATATAGTAAAATAAAAACAAGTACACATTGAAGTAGAAACAAACCAAGTAGCATACTACTATATTGAGCAAGATTGTTTATACAAGGTGAATATCCCAAGCTTCCATTAAGTAATATACAAACTAGTATGATACAGTAATGGCCTCTAGGGCATATACACTAACAATCTCCCACTTGCACTAAGGCCATGTACTGGCGTATCGAAGACCTATCATCTCGATCAGCCGCTCGAACTGAGTCTGGGGTAGGGCCTTGGTGAATGGATCTGCAGTGTTCACTTCTGAAGCAACCCTCCGAACCTCGATCTCCTTGCGATCCACGATCTCCCTGATCAGGTGATACCGCCTCAAGATGTGCCTGGATCTCTGATGGGACCTGGGTTCCTTCGCTAAAGCTATAGCCCCGTTGTTGTCGCAATACAGAGGTATTGGGTCAACAATGGACGGAACCACCTGAAGTTCTTTTAAGAACTTCCTCATCCAGACAGCTTCTTTTGCGGCATCAGATGCAGCAATGTATTCCGCTTCCATAGTCGAGTCTGCAACGGTTTCCTGTTTGGAGCTCTTCCAACACACCGCCCCTCCATTGAGGGTAAAGACAAAACCCGACACGGACTTGGAATCATCCTTGTCACTCTGGAAGCTGGAGTCAGCAAAGGCCTCGATCTGGAGGTCTTTTCCGCCATACACCAAGAACATCTCCTTAGTCCTTCTCAGGTACTTGAGAATGTTCTTTACCGCTATCCAGTGTTTCTCCCCAGGGTTTGACTGATACCGGCTTACCACACTCAGTGCATAAGCTACATCCGGTCTGGTACACAACATCGCATACATTATAGAGCCTACCGCAGAAACGTAGGGTATAATAGACATGCGATCCTTCTCCAAATCAGTCTTGGGAGACATCTCTTTAGAGAGGGTGATCCCGTGACAAGCCGGTAGGTTACCGCGCTTGGAATCTTCCATACTGAATCTCTTCACTATGGTGTCGATGTACCTGGACTGAGAAAGTCCTAATATCCTCTTGGATCTATCACGATGGATCCGGATCCCCAGGATGTATGAGGCATCACCCAGGTCTTTCATGGAGAACCTGTGTGACAAGAACCCCTTGACAGATTGTAGCATAGGAATGTCATTTCCTATTAAGAGAATGTCATCCACGTATAAAACGAGGAATACTACAGTTCTCGCTACAAATCTACTATAGATGCATGGTTCATCTGGATTTTTGATAAAGCCAAATTCCTTGACCGTCTCATCAAAACAGATGTTCCAACTCCGCGATGCCTGCTTTAGTCCATAGATGGACTTAAGCAACTTGCACACCTTTCCGCTGCTCCCACTCTGAATGAAACCCTCTGGCTGATCCATATAGACACACTCCTCTAAATTTCCATTTAGAAAAGTGGTCTTTACGTCCATCTTCCAAATCTCATAATCGTGGAAGGCAGCAATGGCAAGAAGGATCCTAATGGATTTCAGCATAGCCACTGGAGAAAAGGTTTCGTCATAGTCCAAGCCAGGTCTTTGACGGAAACCCTTTGCTACAAGTCTAGCTTTATAGGTCTCAACCTGTCCATCTACACCAATCTTCCTTTTGAAGATCCACTTGCATCCTACGGGTTTTACCCCGTCTAGAGCAATGTCCAACGTCCATACTTTGTTGGTGTACATGGACTCCATTTCGGTCCGCATTGCATCCAGCCATTTTACCGAGTCAACGCTCTGAACGGCCTGCTGGAAGCTAGTAGGCTCATCATAATCTATGATGCAATCCTCTCTATCCCCGTCTATGAGAAAACCGTAGTATCTCTCGGGCGGATGAGACTACCTACTACTCCTGCGGAGCGGCATAGGAATGTCCTGTTCATTTGAACCCTCTGGTTCCATTAAGCTTTCAGTAATAGTCTGTGGTTCTGGAATTTCTTCCAGTTCTACTGCGCTCCCACTTGTTTCTTTTTCTATGAACTGGTGTTCTAGAAAGTGGGCATGACGAGAAACAAGAACTTTTTGTTCCTCTTCGTAGTAGAAAAGATATCCCTTGGAATTCTTTGGATATCCCACAAACTTACACAGTACTGAGCGTGCCTCGAGCTTGTCCGCATGCTGCTTTTTAACAAAAGCTGGACTTCCCCAAGTCTTAATGTGACTGAGATGGGGCCTCTTCCCACACCACATCTCATATGGTGTAGTAGGTACAGTCTTAGTAGAAACTCGGTTAAAAAGGTACGCAGCTGATTCTAGCGCATACCCCCAGAATGATCGCGGTAACTCAGCGCTACTCATCATGGACCGTACCATATCCAATAGGGTTCGGTTCCGTCTCTCCGATACACCGTTGTGTTGCGGAGTGTATGGAGGAGTAAGCTGAGAGAGAATTCCGTTCTCTTTTAAATAATTCAGGAACTCGGCACTCAAGTATTCTCCACCTCGATCCGATCTTAGAATCTTGATACTTTTGCCGGTTTGGTTTTCCACTTCATTCTTATATTCCTGGAATTTTTCAAAGGCTTCGGACTTATGTTTCATTAAGAAGACATAACCGTACCTTGAGAAATCATCCGTAAAAGTAATGAAGTAAGAGTAACCGCTTCGCGCATGTGTAGATATTGGACCGCACACGTCGCTGTGTACGAGTCCCAAGAGCTCGCTCGCTCTTACTCCGTGTCCAGTGAACGGAGTCTTTGTCATCTTTCCTTTGAGACAGGATTGACAAGTGGCATACGATTGATATTCAAACGGATCCAAATACCCTTCTGTATGTAACTTAGTCAATCTTCTCTCATTGATGTGACCCAGTCTACAATGCCATAAGAAAGTCTGATTGATTTCTGGAGACTTTCTTTTGTGTGTATTCTGGACATTGAAAATCTGTGGTTGGTTTAATACGTATATACCATTGCTCGATGTACCTGACCCAATCAGAACTTGATTAAGGTGAATGTTTACAACATTACTTACAAACGCAAATTCATAACCTTCTTTAGAAACCAAAGATACAGAAATGATATTACAAGTTGCGTTGGGTACAAAAAAGCAATTACGCAAAACCAAAACATGCCCATCTGACGTTCCCAGGTGATAGTCCCCCACGGCTTTAGCATCCATGCTAGCTCCGTTCGCAACTCTGAGGGTCATGTCACCTGCCTTCAAAAACCTACGGTTTCTCAACGCCTGCAAAGAATTACAGATATGAGATCCTGATCCGGTATCCAATACCCAGGAAGTAGAGTTTATAGAAAGACAGTTTTCAATAACATACACACCTGAAGCTGAAGCCGCAACCTGCTTCAGTTCCTGTGTCCTGGCCTTCCAAGCCCTGCAATCTTTCTTCCAGTGTCCACTCTTGTGACAATAGAAGCATTCCTCTTTACCCACAAGCTTCCCCGCAATCTTTGTTACCTTTTCCTTTCCCTTCGTACCCACTTTACTAACACCGCCTCTTGGTTTGGCGGGGGCTTTCTTCCTCTTTCCCTTGGCTTTCGCCTTGGACCTAGAGGAAGAAGATCCTCCTACAAACAAAGCGGGTGTTTCCCTACCCTTCTGTAGGGTGCCCTCTGCGCTCCTCAGCATGTTGAGGAGTTCTGAAAGTTCAACTTCCTTTTCTTGCAAGTTGAAATTCAGTATGAACTGGGCGTAAGTGGATGGAAGGGACTGGAGAATTAAATCCGTATAGAGTTCACTGTCCAACGTGGTCCCAAGTTCCGCGAGCTCCTCAGTGTAGCCAATCATCTTAAGCACGTGGTCCGCTACCGATGATCCGACGGCCAACCTTGTCGAGAATAACTTCTTCGACACTTCGTATCTTGCGATACGAGACTGCTCTCCATACAGTTCTTTTGTATGAAGAAATATGGATTCCAAATCCATATTCTCGTGCCTCCTCTGATGTTCGTTGTCCATCGAGGCAAGTACGAGGCACCTGGCCTTCGCGCTGTCAATCTCCCAAGTCTTACGGATTTCCTTATCCGCGACGCTGGAGGTGGGACCTGGGACGGGGGGAGCTTTGGTGGTAAGAAGATACCCCAGCTTGTCGTAAGTGATTGCCAACTTGACATTCCTGAGCCAATCTTTGTAGTTTGGCCCTGTCAATATGTTTTTATCTAGAAGTAACTTAAGTCCATTCATTTCGATTTGGTCGCTGCAGGGGGGAGAGAAGAAACACTTTAGCACGATGCTCTTGCAAGTTTAGAATGGTTTTTAATTTGTCTAAACATGATGGCTCCCACTGTCTCTCGAATCCCTCCTCAAACCACAAAGGAAGAATTAGCCGGGATCAATCCCACCGCACAATACTTGCTTAACCGTTTAGCCAGGCCAGTGTCGGTACTTCGAGGGAGGTTTTCCAACGCTTTCGCGAAGTTCCTTAATTAAATAACCTCTTTTCCCTGGGGGCGTAGCCCCGCTAACACCTTTCTAGACACCTACTAGGTTTATAGCATTGATCGTTTAGTGAGAAATTTCCCGAGGAGTAGCATATACTCACAGTAGGATCGGGACCCAAATATCATCGCGTGACGAAACTGAAGGAATCCTACCAGAATCACCACACTCCAAATGGTATGCAAATCTAGCAAGTTTCAGTACTTATGAAACTCCCGATGTGGATTTTTGCCCCATGCTCTTATGACCTTGACTTTGGCCAAAATATCATAAGTCACATGTCAAGTTCTTCCTGTCACTATCCAGGTTAATTTGGATCCATCCGTACCTACCCTTGACTTTGGCCAAAATGGCAGCACGACTGTCCCAAACCAACGCATCTATCTATGCTACACATGAACACCCAATACTACCAATCACTATGCCTTGACTTTGGCCAAAATTCACAGCTTGAATACTATTGCCTATTCATGCGAAGCGACGAAGGGCTACGAATGGTTTTGGTAAAACCGTGAACGTAGTGAACTTGATATAATCGATGGAACGAGATATCTTTTAGAAGGAGTGGCTCAAGCTCCGCATTTAAAAGTTAGTTTTGAAAAGAACCGAGTGGTTTTTCGAAAGTGTTCCATCGATTTTAACTTGGTTTATTATCTTGCATTAGTTCTTTTAATGCGTGATATTCTTGCATTAGTACTTTTAATGCGTCCCATCATTTAATCCTACCATTGCAGAAAACAACCAAAATATGACGTACGCTTATGCCATATGCATTCGCCACGGGGCCCCGTCATCACCCGTTAGGTTACTTAACTAACGACAGAGCAGGGGCTGGGCTAGCGCGGCTGTAAAACATAAGCAACGCCTAAATAGAAAGCAATGATAGACATTACAGATCACAGATGAATACATTGGATATACTAGCAATCCGCAATCCTTTCGAGCCTGCAACGAAAAGCGGATTACACGGTCGCGGTGAATAGCCAAATACCCCACCCAAGACCCCTACGGGTGCGGCAAACTACCCGCCAAGTACTCGGCAGTTTGTGCACCCCTCCGTGGGTCTATCCTAGGAGCAAAAACAGTAAAAAGAATTATACAATGACGGCTACAACCCCGACCCGGTTGTGCGGCCAAACAAATAATAATATTACATCAATTTACATTTACAATGAATGAAAGAAAAACAAAGGCTCATCTCACATCCACCCTGGCTATTCACCCGCGACAGTCCAATACATTCATATACACATTCCAATATCAAACACAGATCATGTATAACCCCAACCAATCGACTTATAGCGATTAGCCGACGTTCAATACATGCAAACATCACAGATATTACCATCATAGTCAAAGTGCAGTGAAGTTCGGAAAAAATACGGAATTATAGGACCCCAAAAGTAAATTTCTGTTCTGGAAAATCTGGGCACATATAATATATCTTAAAAATCCCAAAACCAACACAGAGACATACTGCACGAAAAACGATGACGAGAGGACAACAAACGGCGGCGGTTCCGCGGCACATGCCTACCTCATGCCGCGGAACCGCGGCGGTTTGAATGAATCAGTGTATCATTTTTCTTGGGTGTTCACACAAAACCCTGAGCCGAATTTAGGTATATAACAAATCTCGTTTTGACCAGAAAAATTTTTAACAGAAACTAGGGTTTTGTAAAAGTTTGGTTTTTGGATTTTTTTCGGTTCCGAACTTCGTTACACTTTACTACCAAGCTAGTTTAAGTTTAGTTAGGCTCTGATACCACTGTAAGTCCACGTTGCGACCCCCGGTGCTTACGGGGAGGCGGAAACGGTATAAAAAACAAATTTTTATCGCAAGAGGCAACATGGACTAAACAAGGTCGGGATCGTGTCTAAACTAAACTAGCAAGCATACAAAGGAGCGTTAGCTACTCGAATGAAGAGTTATACCTAACTTGAACTCCTTCTTCTTCAAAGCTTGTAGAGGTTGATGGTTCTTGCCTCGTAGCCTTGTTCCGTCGAAGATGGATCCACCTGAGGGTTCAACCTTTGGGCTCTTCCTCGAACTTTGAGTAAACTAGGATCTCCGGCTTGCTAAACCTTGAACCTAGAATGAGTAGAGAGTGTCTAGGGGTTGTTTTCTTTTCAAGGTGTGGGATTCTCAACACATGAGAAGGAATCACCTTGAGCTTGAGGAAGAAGAAGATGAAGTGAGGAGAGAGAATGGTTATGAAAGAATGAGCTCTCTTTTTCATTTTTGCAACCATATCAAAAGAAAAAGAATTATCTAATTAGTAATAATAATTCAAATGAGAATAGTTGATGGTTGTTTTGGAATGACCACTATCATGCTTCATTAAATGAATGTTGGCAAGAATCAAGGAGCATCCTTGCTAAATAATGATGATGGTCAAACATTCAACCATGGTCAACAAGTCAACCATGGTCAACAAGTCAACAAAACCGACCATAACATAATTTCATTTAATTACTATTATTAATAGATATCTCACTAATTCATTAGGGTTTGGAAAAAAGACGACTGTCAACTGTGCATGCGCACCCGTTCCGAAACCCTAATGAAAAGCCTCTTCTTCCGCCTCAAACAACTGTGCATACACACATGCATTCTTGTTCCGAGGAACATGAATACTGAGAGATAAAATCAACCCCAAAACATATACCGGTATCTGACTCAAACCAGAGCCAGCCAGTAATATCCGTCCGGACTCCAAACGTGCACAAGTGCGCGGATGAGAACGAACCCTGTCGCAAAACCATGCGACCTATACTCTATTTTGCCCAGAGGCGAATACCCTCTGTGTGGGACTCTAAAGACTCGACACTACGCTGGCAGTGGGTTTAACCACAGACCGCAAGCGGCACTAGCTGTGCGTAACGGTCCCCAGGTAGATGCCGACAAGAAGGCTGACGAGGTGAACCCCATCTGAACTCCTACTGAGTCTGAATGTGACAGTCTCCGTACAGTCCGGTCTGTTTGTCTGATACATCGCATGTCAGGCCTAGGGGGCGGTAAAACGTCAGTCCCCCAATAGCGGTACAAGTCGTGTCGGAGTGAAGACCAAAACACCCTGAGATAACACTGGAAACCTACCAGTATATCTCGCTTGCCCTGGCCAGGGACTACTCGTGTAATGGCTCTCCTAGACACAGCGCGATGTCAACCCCCAATACCGGGAGAGACGAATCCTGTCTAACCGGCACTGCCTCCAAGTGCTTCGGGACTGCACCCAACCACTACCTGTTTGCACGACTCCTTTGAGCCGTGGTAGGGTAGTGATCAAAGTGCAGTGGGAACACACTCGAGGCTAAGTGCCAGTGTCAAGTCAACGGACTAAGCTGTACTCATGTCACCTGGGAACTGATGACTGACGATAGGTATAATACCAACCTGTCAGTTCCCGACGAGTCCTGTCCAGTGTACTCGTAACCCAACGAGCACCCGTATACTATCTCCAGTACGACGTACTGATGGCTGTGGGACATACCATCTCCCACACTGGGATAAGAAGCGCATACGCTAGTCTACTCCGGAGTATCGATGCCCTGTCTCGATAGTCCTGCGACTAGGGACCTGTATAAGGATGTCCTTATAGATTACCCAACCCCCACTTGTGTGACTGCCATCACAACGCTGGTAATCAAGCAAAAGATCCTAATGGCTCCACTAATGCGTATAAGTGATATAGTAAAATAAACACAAGTACACATTGAAGTAGAACAAACCAAGTAGCATACTACTATATTGAGCAAGATTGTTTATACAAGGTGAATATCCCAAGCTTCCATTAAGTAATATACAAACTAGTATGATACAGTAATGGCCTCTAGGGCATATACACTAACACAATCAAATAAAGATGCGCCCCGAAGACCGAAAGCATACCGCTTTCCGGACCCCGCTAGGCATATTCTGCTACAAAGCGATGCCTTTCGGTCTGAAGAACACTGGCGCCACCTATCAGAGGGCCATGACGAAGATTTTCGATGACCTCATTCATGAAATCATCGAGTGCTATATTGACGACCTCGTAGTAAAAAGTAAATCTTACAAGGAGCATTGGGAGCATCTGAAGACCGTGTTTCAGCGCCTTTGGAAATACAACCTGAAGATGAACCCTCTCAAATGCGCGTTCGGAGTTTCCTTAGGTAAATTCCTAGGATTCATTGTACGACATCATGGCATCGAGATATACCCATCGAAGATCAAGGCGATCATGGAAATGCCTCCGCCAAGAACTCTCAAGCAACTGCGGTCTCTCTAAGGAAAGCTTGCGTATATCCGACGGTTCATAGCTAACCTTTCCGGCAAATGTCGCCCCTACAATCACTTGATGAAGAAGGGAACTCCTTTCGTCTAGGATCGTAAATGTCAAAGCGCACTGGACGAAATCAAGCAATACCTGCAGAATCCGCCAGTACTGACCGCTCCGGTCAAAGGAAAACCTCTCATCATGTACACAACCGCCCTTGAAGGTTCCTTAGGCGCACTATGGGCACAAGAGAATGATCAAGGGAAGGAAAGAGCCCTCTACTACTTGAGTCGAGTTCTCCTGGGGGCAGAAAACAACTACTCCCCCATTGAAAATCACTGTCTGGCGTTAATCTTCGCAATAACGAAGCTCAGGCACTATGCGTTGGCGCATGAGGTCCATCTCATATCAAAGGTGGATCCTCTCAAATATTTGATGTCAAGAGCCATACTAACAGGGCGGCTCGCTAAATGGGCCCTACTCTTAATGGAATTCTCTATAACTTATCGACCTCTCAAGGCAGTGAAAGGCCAGGCCATCACTGAATTTCTCGTCGAGCATCCTATACCTGCCGATTCACCCCTAAATTGTGAATTGCCAGACGAGCATGCGTTTGACACAATCGACAGGGAGAAAAGAGAGAGTAACACCCGGTGGGAACTCTACTTCGACGGGGCATCTTCAATGAAGAAGCGAAAGCACAACTCCCCCATAATCAAGTCTGGGGTAGGCCTAATCTTCGTGACTCCACTAGGTGGGATAATGCGCTTTGCCTTTTCCCTAACAGATTTGAGGACAAACAATGAAGCCGAATATGAAGCTATGATAGCAGGACTTGAGATCACTGTCAACATGGGGAACGAAAACCTCCTCATATACGGAGACTCCCAGCTGGTCGTTAGCCAAGTGAACGACAATTATCAAATGTGCAAACCAGAGTTGGTGAAGTACGGCGAGAGAGTGCAACAATTGCTAATTCAAATCCCTGCCTACGCCCTGGAAAGCATACTGCATGCGGAAAATAGCAAGGCGGATGCATTAGCCAAGCTCGCTAAAGAACTGGCCGACGAGAACCTCGATGACGTAAGGATCGTTGTGCAAAGTCGCCGAGTTCTTGCACCGGCAGAAATATCTCCGGAGCCGTCCGAAGAAAAGGGAGCGACCAAGCAAGCGGCCCTACAGATAGAGGACCAGGAAAAGGTCAAGGATTGGAGAGAAGTCTTTATAGACTACTTCAAATCCCGTCGGAAAGCCGAAGATGCATCCTCAAAACATCAGCTCATGAAATGAGCTCTATCCTTCTCCTTTATCAATGATACTCTGTATAAGAGATCGTTCGGCTCCCTGTGGCTAAGATTCCTGGGACCGGAAGAAGCGAGGAGAGTCGTCCAAGAAATTCATGATGGACTCTGCGGTTCTCACCAAGCCGGGCCGAAGATGAAACTGAAAATCAAAAGGATGGGCTACTATTGGCCCACAATGATCCAAGACTGCCTTGAATACGCGAAGCAATGCCACTCATTCCAAATTCATGGGGAATTTATCCACTAGCATCTAAATTCGCTACATCTAACGATGGCTAGCTGGCCGTTCGAAATGTAGGGAACTGACATAATCGGGCCCATTGAACCAGCATTGTCCAGAGGACATCGGTTCATACTGGCGACAACTGATTACTTCTCCAAGTGGACAGAAGCAGTACCACTAAGTGAAGTGAAGACGGAGAATATCCTCCATTTCTTCAAGACACACATCATCTATCGGTTCGGCACTCCGCGACAGATCATCTCCGATAACGGGCCGGCCTACAGAAGCCATAAAATCAGCCGCTTTGCACAGCAGCATAATATAGACTAGAGATACTCTTCGGTCTATACTCCTCGTGCTAATGGTCTGGCTGAGGCTTTCAACAAGACCTTGACGAAGATCGTGAAAAAGACGGTGTCTCGAAATAGGAAGGACTGGCATGAGAGACTGCATGAAGCTCTCTGGGCGTATCGAACCACGTTCACAACGGCCACAAACACAACGCCGTATGCATTGGTATTCGGCACTGAAGCAGTACTCCCCTTGGAGATAGAGCTACCCTCTTTACGAGTGGCGGTTCATTACGAGCTAACAGACGAAAACAATGCTCATCTTCGGCTTGAGGAGCTCGACGCCCTTTACGAAACCCGGCTCATGGCGCAGCAGAACTTGGAATCTTACAAAGAAAAAATGACGCGCTCATACGAGAGATTGACTAGGCCGAGAACATTCCGCCAAGGAGAACTCGTGCTAGTGGTCAAGAGACCCATGATTCCCAATCGTGCCAAACGGGGGAAATTCGAGCCGAACTATGAAGGCTCGTACATCGTAGACAAAGTCTACCAGGGTGGGGCTTAATTGCTCATGGATATGCATGGCGAAGGACCCTTCAGGCCAATAAATAGTCGTTTCTTGAAGAAATACTACACCTGACCGAGACGTCTATAAACTACTATGGACCGCAGCATCCCAAGGCTGACATAAAAAAATGCTACGTCCATAAGCAAGATGGGCACGAATGAAAACCCGAAAGGGCTCCGTGAGTAAAAAATAGCAGGACCACCGGCGTGTTTGTGAAAACCCGAAAGGGCGCAATCTCGTTAAAAGACACTTGCAAGGTCCTCTCGACCATGTAAGGAGAAAATACCTGCGTGAGATCCTTACGACTCATAAGGGAGCAACACAATTAGGGATCCCCACGATTCCTGAGGAGAAATTACACTTACGAGATCCTCACGGCTCATAAGGAGAACCCTCTTATGAGACCCTCACGGCTCATAAGATTCAAAAGCCTTAAGCTACAGGGATCTGAATCTGTTCTTAAGCCATCACCTTTCCCAGATTTCCCTACAAGCGTTTCAATATTGACCCTTGTATACAATCCACGGGCACGAATAAATATTTCCCTAACAAAGTCCCACCAGCGACTAGGGATATGCTCACTCGGTTAATAACCCTTGTAAGTCCTCTCGACTTATAAGGAGAAAATACTCTTGTAAGATCCTTACGAATTATAAGAGAACATACACTTAAGAATCCTCACGATTTTTAAGGAGAAAACGCACCTACGAGATCCTCACGACTCGTAGGGAGAAACACCTTTATGAGACCCTTACGGCTCATAAAGTCAAAAGCCTTAGTTGACAGGATCTTAACCCTGTTTGCTAAGCCACCTTTGTTCGAACCGACAAAGTCAAATGATGATTCTCTCCTGGAAATATCCCAGCTGTAGCGATGCTGATGCCTAAATCGGTATCAAATCCCAAGTCCTTTCAAGGCAAATGATGATTCGCTCCTGGCAATATTCTAGTCGCAGCGATGCTGATGCTAAGATTGGTATCAGATCTTGAATTCCATACTCCAAAAAAAAATGCATATGAAATAGCCGAAATGATTGGGCAACTCGCAATAAAAAACGAGTAAAAAAAAGACGAAATGATTGGGCACCGCGAAAAATAGCCGAAATGATTGGGAAATCGCGACTTTCGCGATACAAAAAGCTGAAATGATAGAGCATCACGGAAAGAAATAAAAAAAATGAAAGAATGAATCTTTTGCCCTACAGGCAGTCTATACTGACCCCTGTATACAATCCATGGGCATAAACGAAAAGGGAACCACATGTCCCCCACCATATCCTGTCAAAAGGGAAAGTCAGATCTCAATAGTAACATCTGCATCTCAGAAGACCAACAACGGCATTCCTTCTTATGCCAGCAGGGCACGGAAGCGACACAACGAAACGGAGCCATGGCAAAGTCCCTAGTTCCAAATCTTAACGGCAACATCTACAGCTTAAAAATCAGCAACGGTGATCCTTCTCATTCCAATAGGATTCGAACGTAACATCACCAAATGGAGCCACGGTAGAGTCCCTAGTTCCAAGACTCTACGGTCTACAGACAACTTAGAGTCAACCAATGACCTCCCCACCGGATCAATGCTCCATCTCGGAAACAAGTCAACCAACTCCGAGGAAATCAGTGTCCTTGGCAAAACCTCGATTCAGGGAAATCAGCGTCCTTGATGGGAGCACCTCGATTCGCGTCGACCCGCAAGAAAATCAGTGTCTTTGCAGGAATACCTCGATTCGTTTCGACTCCAGGGAAATCAGCGTCCTTGACAAAACCTCGATTCAGGGAAATCAGCGTCCTTGACGAGAGCATCTCGATTCGCGTCGACCCATAAGGAAATCTGTTAGTGTATATGCCCTAGAGGCCATTACTGTATATTACTTGATGGAAGCTTGGGATATTCACCTTGTATTGACAATCTTCCTCAATATAGTAGTATGCTACTTGGTTTGTTTCTACTTTAATGTGTGCATGTGTTTATTATAGCATATCGCCTTTACACATTAGTAGAGCACTTAGGATCTTTGCTTGATTACCAGTGTTGTGATGGCAGTCACACTCGTGGGGGCTGGGTAATCCACAAGCACATCCTTATGCAGGTCCCTAGTCGTAGGATTATCGAGACAGGGCATCGATACTCCGGAGTAGACTAGCGTATGCGCTTCTCATCCCAGCAGGGGAGACGGTCTGTCCCACAGCCGTCAGTACGTCATACTTGAGATAGTATGCGGGTGCTCGTTAGGTTACGAGTACACTGTACAGGACTCGTCGGGAACTATTGGTTGGTACTATACCTATCGTCAGTTATCAGTTCCCAGGTGACATGAGTACAGCTTAGTCCGTTGACTTGACACTGTCACTTCGCCTCCAGTGTGTTCCTACTGTACTTTGATTACTACCCTACCACGGCTCAAAGGAGTCGTGCAAACAGGTAGTTTTTGGGTGCAGTCCCGAAGCACTTGGAGGCAGTGACGGTTAGACAGGATTCGTCTCTCCCGGTATTGGGGGTTGATATCGCGCTGTGTCTAGGAGAGCCATTACACAAAGTCCCTGGCCAGGGCAAGCGAGATATACTGGTAGGTTTCCAGTGTTATCTCAGGGTGTTCTGGGCTACACTCCGACACGACTTGTACCGCTAGTAGGGGACTGACGTTTACCGCCCCCCTAGGCCCACCATGCGATGTTCTCAGACGAACAGACCGGACTGTACGGAGATTATCACATTCAGGCTCAGTAGGAGTTCAGATGGGTTTCACCTCGTCCGTCTTCTTATCGGCATCTACCTGGGGACCGTTACGTACAGCTAGTGCCGCTTGCGGTCTGTGGTTAAACCCACTGCCAACGTAGTGTCGAGTCTTTAGAGTCTGACACAAAGGGTTATTCTCCTTTGGGCAAAACGAGTAGAGGTCGCATGGTTTTACGACAGGGTTCGTTCACATCCGCGTACTTGTGCACGTTTGGTGTCCGGACAGTTATTACTAGCGGGCTCTGGTTTGAGCCAGATCCTAGTATATGCTTTGGGGTTAGTTTTATCTCATAGTATTCATGCTCCTCGGAACACGAATGCCGGTGTGTATGCACAGTTGACTGAGGCAGAGGAAGAGGATTCTCATTAGGGTTTTGGTACGGGTGTGTATGCACAGTTGACGGTTGTCATTTACCAAACCCTAATAAATATATGAAAAATCAATTGATAATGTTATTTAAATGAAATTGGGTTAGGGTTAGGGTTTGTTGACTTGTTGACCAAGGTTGACTTGTTGACCAAGGTTAAAACATCGACCATCATCATTTCTTTCCAAAGATGCTCTTTGATCTTTGCAAAAAACATTTAATGTGAAATGATAATGGTCTTATCAAACCAACCATCACCTTTTTCATTTTGGATTAATATTATTAATTAGATAATTCACATATATGGATATGGTTGAAAAACTATTCTCATTCTATCATATTGATTCTCTCTCATCCTTTCTTCTTCCTCTTCCTCTAGCTCAAGGAAAATTCATCTCATGTGTTGAGAACCATTTCCTTGGAGATAAAACATCAAAGCTACTCTTTACTCATCCTAAGGTTGAAGGTCTAGCAAGCCAGACATTTTAGTTTTCTCAAGTTCGAGAAAGAAGCTCAAGGTAGAGACCCTCAGGTGGATCCATCTTCGGCAAGAGAAGGAGACGAGGAACGAACCATCCGACCACCACAAAGAGCCTAAGAGAAAGAGTTCAAGTTGAGGTATAACCCCTAACCGAGTAGCAATAGCTCTTGTTAGTTGCTAGCGTGTAGTTTAGCAAAGATCCGTGTTTCATAGTCCATGTTACCATGACCCGAAAAATCGTTTTTCATCATTTCCGCAAGACCGAAAGAACTGGGAGAGGTAACGTGGACTTACAGAATCGGTGTCTTTGCAGGAATACCTCGATTCATTTCGACTCCAGGGAAATCAGTGTCCTTGACAAAATCTCGATTCAGGGAAATCAGCGTCCTTGACGAGAGCGTCTCGATTCGCGTCGACCCGTAAAGAAATCAGTGTCTTTGTAGGAATACCTCGATTCGTTTCAACTCCAGAGAAATCAGTGTCCTTGACAAAACCTTGATTCAGGGAAATCAACGTCCTGGACGAGAGCATCTCGATTCACGTCGACCCGCAGAGAAATCAGCGTCTTTGCAGGAATACCTCAATTCGTCTCAACCCCTAGGGAAATCAGCGTCCTTGGCAAAAACCTCGATTCAGGGAAATCAGCGTCCTTGACGAGAGTATCTTGATTCGCGTCGACCCGCAAGGAAATCAGTGTTTTTGTAGGAATACATCGATTCTTTTCGACTCCAGGGAAATCAATGTCCTTGACAAAACCTCGATTCAGGGAAATCAGCGTCCTTGACGAGAGCATCTCGATTCGCGTCGACCCGCAGAGAAATCAGTGTCTTTGCAGGAATACCTTGATTCATCTCAACCCCCAGGGAAATCAGCGTCCTTGGCAAAAACCTCGATTCAGGGAAATCAGCGTCCTTGACGAGAGCATCTTGATTCGCGTCGACCCGCAAGGAAATCAGTGTCTTTGCAGGAATACCTCAATTCGTTTCGACTCCAGGGAAATCAATGTCCTTGACAAAACCTCGAATCAGGGAAATCAGTGTCCTTGACGAGAGCACCTCGATTCGCGTCGACCCGCAGAGAAATCAGTGTCCTTGCAGGAATATCTCTATTCGTCTCAACCCCCAGGGAAATCAGCGTCCTTGGTAAATACCTCGATTCAGGGAAATCAGTGTCCTTGACGAGAACATCTCGATTCGCGCCGACCTGCAGAGAAATCAGTGTCTCTACAGGAATATACGATGTCAGCCGAATGGAGCCACGGCCGAGTCCCTAGTTCCAAGTCTCGACGGCCACATCTACAGCCTGGAGACCCACAACAGCGTTCCTCCTCATTCTAGTAGGATTCGGATGCGACAAACAATCTCGGAGCCACGGCAGAGTCCCTAGTTCCAAGTCTTGACGGCCACATCTACAACCTAGAGACCACCTCGACATTCATCTCGTTACAGCAGACGTAATATCAGCAAAACGGAGCCACGGCAAAGTCCCTAATTCCAAGCCTCGACGGTTCACCAACATCCTAGAGACAACCACGACATTCGTCTCGATACAGTAGACGCAATGCCTGTCACGTCCCGAAAGTACAGAACATGACCGGCTCTTAAACTATGAAACGTCTCGAGGCGTACGTAATCCAAGTAAGCCGAAAACCCAGAAATGCAAACCAAGAAAAGTAGTAGAGTGAAGGAAAACCAATTTAAATAAGTAGTTTTAATAGCATAAGCCGAATTATGCGGGTTTCTAAAAACATCAAAAATTTCCCGAAAATTTCGGCAGAGTCTCCTTTGTAAAACTGGCCCCCAAACGGGATACAACATGAATAGTATACGAAATCAAAAAAAGGCATCCCCAAGCTGGAGCTAGCTCTTCGTCAATCAACGGTCACAACCACACAAGCAATATAATATACAACGCCAACGGCGAGGATCAAAATTCAAAAGGAAACTCAAAACCACAAGAAAACCACAGAAATATAACGCGCGACTCTAAGGTCGAAGGAATAACAACACTGGTCTCTATCTCAAAATAAATACATGTTTGGTTGATGGAACTTCTAGATACAACAGAATAATGATATACAAGATATATAATGGGGGTACGATACAAGTAAACCCACCTACTAGCAAATCACCCGAAGGAAACTATGCCCGAAAAGCCGTAATGAAACCTGTACGGCAAACCTGCAAGAAACTGGGGTACAACGGGGGTGAGTTGCCAACTCGTGAATAGAAAAACATCTACGGAAAGAAATCGCATAAATAACGCAACCTAGGTCAATGATCATAATATATCATATGAATGAGGTATGAATGCATGAAAACAGATTACATGTAAATGAAGAAACTGTTTTCATAATTTAGTGAAATTTCATTTGTATTTTTTTAAAATGAGGTATCATAATGAAATCAGCATAAAACAGTGCCTAGCATCGGCACAAAAAGTAATCCCAATATCTCGATATCTCTGTATCACAGTCTCTGTACCTCAATATCTCGAAATCTCAATGTCTCAATCATAATATCTAGGGCGCCGTTAGTCCAGACCGGCCCCTACCATCCATCTCAAGACTACGACGGAATCCTCCGGATATCCGACGCGTCGGGTAATATCACCGGTAGGTAGTGCTCCCCTGCCAGGCTCACATCGTCATCATCACGCGCTTCTTGCCCGGGGGTACCTTACCGGGTCCACCATGTACCCGAAATGGTTCATCCAACTTCTCGAATCGGGTCTCGAAATCCATTAGCAAACTCATGGTGGACGACTCATACATCATGGGAAAAACCGCGCTTTTGATTTAAAAAGAGAAAGAAGAAGTTTGTATGTTTTGCGGTTTTCCCCAAATCCAGAAAATCTCATGGAAAATCCAAATCCAAAACCTCAATAGCACGTAAAAAGTGAATATATGCATGAGAATCCATGAATGCAGCATAACAATGAATAACGGTATGCATGAAGCGAAAGTAATAACTACAATATCTAAGCTGGCATATAAGGTAAGTACACTAATATCATGTCAAACTACTAGCTATCAAGCGAAGATAAGCAATAATATTTTCTAGGGTGTGCGTGACATGGCAATTACCGATGAAGATGTGTGTGAGCCGGCAAGTAAGTATACGTGGTACATACGCATCATCTGTAATGGTGCTTGTGTCCTAACAACATAATATCAACAATAAAATATGAAATGACAATATAAGTATGCGATGCGGAGCGAGCAACCAAAATGAGCGGGAGCTAAATATTAAACAATAGTGCCATTTGAAATAACACGAATCGCGGGGTTTTGAAAATAGGGGCTACGGTGGTTTTTTTAAGAAAGGATACGTATTTTGAAATATCCGTAGATCCCTTGACCTATCTTTTAAAATAACCACGATCCGCTAGTTTTGAAATAGGTAGGAGTCTAATCTAATCTAACAACTACACTAAACTATACGGCTGAACTAACAAGCTGAACTACAGGTAAGGAAACCGCCTATCATCTGAGTCGATACATATACATACCTGTATATGTATAGTCGGTGATCCTGCCTCAATAATATCACATCCGATACCATATCTATAATCAGGTATCCCAAGTCAAGAGTGCGGATCAATCATCAAGATATAGCTCGTAAGTAATCCGTCGTACGGCATCCCCAAATCTGGGTACGGGTCAATATCATATTCCTCACACCATTCCTCTGGTATCCTCTTTATTCAAGATCATAGTCTAGGGTACTGACCTATGTCTAGTACAATACTAATATCCTCAATATACTCATGATCTGACTACTGATCGACAATCTCGTACAAACCGATATCATTAGCACATATCATCATCAAGGGGTATACATCGCCCAATACGGCCTAGTATCAATATCCTAGCATATCATATCTTATATCACGATCACATGTCGACCATTTTATTAATAACACTATTCACCCGTATCGTCGTCCCAAGATCCGCTATAACACCAGGACGTACCTCAAGTACGAATCCTGCCATATCACCGATATCACAACCCCAAAACAAATCTCATCGACTCAGCTCAATCCCAAGTATCATCCTCAAATCCGTATGTGAACACATAGTCCCATACCCATGTGAACACATAACAATAAAGAATCCCACGAGCACATATAAATAGGAATGTATGCAAGTATGTATGTGTGTATGTGTAGTGCAACACTACCCTAGGGTTCGCAACACTAAAATAATCCAACACACCAATATCCATCCTAAATATCGTTATTAATCCCAAATAACATATAATAATTGTTGGTGTGTATACGCATCCGTATACACCACCACGGACTGCGGGGGTGCTATACGCCATCCACCCGCCTTCTACCCGTAGATATAAATCTACTCACCTGGTCCTCTCTCGCCGGTGCCGATGTCGCCATGTGCTTGCTTGTCGTCTCGAAGTCTACATGGGGTACCTACATTTCAAAACGCCCATATCGCATTAAAATCAAATTCGAAATCGAAACGGCACACGAAAATCAAATCGGCACGCGTATCACGCATAAGTCAAAACCTATCGCCTACGCATGCCAAAATAGCCAAACCAACCCTCGATGTCGATGTACAAACGTCAATCAATCGAGAAAAACCCAACATACCAATCACGCGTTCATAACGCACTAGAATTTAATTGAAAATATGGTGCAATTCATAAAAACCTTAAATTTGCTCAAATCGATTTATTTCACAAAACCTAGAAAGCACTTAATTACCGTTTTAATTCGAAACTTGATGTTTTAACCCAACTAATAGCCATAATATTCACTAAGTATCATAACCAGGTCATATAAACCATTTCCATATTTTTAATCTCACTAATTATCATTAACCCAAAATTCAAGTTTGCAAAAATAACCAATTTTAACAATTTTTAAAGCAAAATTCACAATTTAACAATTAAGCTTGGTTTTGCATATTTTAAACGGTTAAACCACACATGGAAACCTTAATGATGTGCTAAAAACCCTAACTAGATTTTAATCCCACATTTTAATTAAATTTCTAAAACCTAGTTAGCAATTTAGCATAATTATCACAATTTGGGAAATATAAATATAACAATTTGCAAATTAGCTACAAGATTAGGTTTTGCATAACTTAAGATGCTAAAATACATCACACAACCATGAATAAATTATCACAACCATAACTTTAATTTAACCCTTCTCTTGAATTTAAACATGCAAATTTAAAACCTAAATTAAACACCTAATTAAGTTGATTTAAAGTATTTAACCTATAACTAAACACTTGGGTTAGGATTTACCTCCACAATTTTAGAGATCTCCCATGCAAACTTGGCCTCGCAACTTGCTCTCTAGCTCTATGATCCATGGTAGATAAGGCAAAGAAATAGTGGGTAAAGGTTAGATTAATGATTTGTGTGGTTTTGTGTTGATTTTGAGTGAATTTTTTATGCTAAGTTGTGGATTTTATGAGATGGAATGAAGTGAAAATTGGGGGGAGATGAGGCTGCAGATTCGGCAGTGGAGGGAGAGGAGTGAGGTGTGTGTGAGTAGGGGGGAAAATTCTAAGTCAAAGCAAAATTAATCCATACCTCAAGTATGCCCATACCTCATTATTTTATTAGTTTCTTTCAAATTTCTTTTCTATTTGATTTGAAAAGGAAATGAAATGGAGACTTGGGGATTTGGGGGCAGCCCATGGGTTCGGCCATGTTGGGTGGGTTTGCGGGTTAGAGTAGGAACTTCTCCAAAATTCACATTCATTAAGTCTTTTATTAATTATTTAGTTTTCTTTTATTTTTTAATAACTCATTCCTAAATTTCTAGAACCCTTATGACAACTCCAATTCATTTAAAAGCAACCTGTTACATTTTATTTTAGTGTGTCATGATGCACAAAATTTGTTTCAACTCATTTCAATTTGTAATTTTCCCTAATTAAATGTATTAGTGACGGCTTAAAATAATAATAAAATAAATTTTTTTCAGAAAATTTGAAATTTCACCAGTGGCTCAATAAACATCAAATACTAGCAATTACATAACTAGAATATGTATATTTAATTTTTATAATAAGATATTTGCATTTTAACTTTTTACAGAAAACCCCTTTATTTTACCGATTTTCCGAAATTTCACCGAAACGATTTTCAAAACGCTACAATCTTCCCCCCTTAAAAAAATTCGGTCCCCGAATTTAAAGTAAAACTCCCCCCAAATACTAAAACATCTAAACCAAAACCATCAAGTCGTCGGGGCTCCGAAATTGTAAATACATAAAACAAATTGTAGCGCAGCGCATGCTCATGAAAAATGAGCATATAACTCAAATCAAAACTCCATCAAGCATCCCGCAATCATCGGAGTCATGGGGAAGACATCAATGCCAAATCCAAAGCAAAACCAATATGATATAACTCGAAACTATACATGTAAATATCGAATCTATATATGTAAGTATCTGAAGGAAATGCATGCCAAATCTCTTTAAGTCGCTGTGCAACGCGTATAACACTGCACAGTGGTGGACGTCTATCATAAGAAAATAACTATATACATATATACCTTTGTTTGAATGTACGTTCCGCCGTTTTGGAAACAATTTAGAAGGGTCTCCTTGTTTTAAACATTTCGTGTCATATCAGACACGTAGGTAAATGCTGAGGCTATAGCTTGCTTTTTGGAAATCCCTTCAATAACTATCAATGCATGCAAAATATATTCAAGTACTGTCCTCTGACTAGTCCTGCTCAGTACGAAAACACATGTTCCCTTCCGAACGGCGGTGCACAGGACCGCAGTGTCCTGACGCTGAGATTCGGGGCAGATGCTAATTGGTGTTATCCGTCCACCTCTCCGAGGATGCCACGTTGATTTATGGCACCGTGCATCGGAGGTTTGAACGGATGCGTCCGATGTAGCAGACTTCGTCAGATTCCCCCTCGCTTGAGGGGTTTTTTTTATTGTGGGAACGCTCTTCCCTGCAGGCGCAATCCCCTGCAGTTAATTACGCTACCGCGTCGCGGTAACAACTTTCTCCTTCTCCAGATGGTCACTTCGTGTCGTGTGTGTTTATTTTATGTTTTGTTGCCCGTGGATTGTTTACGGAGACCGAGTTATGTCGTCGCCCGTAGGGCGTGGACTAGTCCAAATCCGTATTATCTTAGATTTGGGTTTGGGGGTTTGGTTTGAGGATACGTTAGCCATATTTGAGGCTAAGATCATCTCAAACGTTTGTTAAGGATACGTTAGTCTAATCTTGAGACTAAGATCAACTTAACGGGATCGTTTAGATCCGACAAAAGAGCATTTGGGCTCCATTGTTCCAGTTTAGGGACATAGTGGTCCATTGCATGTATGGCCGTCGGGACCCGTTACCTCTCTGATGGCGTTGAAGGATTACAACGACAGGTGTCAGAGGAGTTCCGAGATGTACCCTTGAACCAAAGTTGATTGGAGGGATTCATAGTCCAGTCTGTTTGAAGTTTAAGGATACGTTAGCCATATTTGAGGCTAAGATCAACTTAAACGGGATCGTTTAGATCCGGCAAAAGAGCATTTGTGGATCTATTGTTCCAGTTTAGGGACATGGTGGTCCATTGCTAGTTTAAGGACATTGCGGTCCATGGGTTGTTTAAGGACATTGTGGTCCATGGTTTAAGGACATTGCGGTCCAATGTTAGTTTTAAGACATCTCGGTCGAGGTTAAGGACGTCGTAGTCCATGGGTTTAAGGACCCCACAGTCCGTTGTTAGTTTTAAGACATCTCGGTCAAGGTTAAGGACGTCGTAATCCATGGGTTTAAGGACCCCACAGTCCATTGTTAGTTTTAAGACATCTCGGTCAAGGTTAAGGACGTCGTAGTCCATGGGTTTAAGGACCCCACAGTCCATAGTTAGTTTTAAGACATCTCGGTCAAGGTTAAGGACGTCGTAGTCCATAGGTTTAAGGACCCCACAGTCCATTGTTAGTTTTAAGACATCTCGGTCAAGGTTAAGGACGTCGTAGTCCATGGGTTTTAGGACCCTACAGTCCATTGTTAGTTTTAAGACATCTCGGTCATGGTTAAGGACGTCGTAGTCCATGGGTTTAAGGACCCCACAGTCCATTGTTAGTTTTAAGACATCTCGGTCAAGGTTAAGGACGTCGTAGTCCATGGGTTTAAGGACCCCACAGTCCATTGTTAGTTTTAAGACATCTCGGTCAAGGTTAAGGACGTCGTAGTCCATGGGTTTAAGGACCCCACAGTCTACATCAATGCGTGGTCATCGGGACTCGTCACCTCTTTGAAGACGTTGAGGGATTACAACGCCAAGTATCAAAGGAGTGAAGAGATGTACCCTAGAACCGGAGTGGATTAAATAGTCTTTGGCCCAATTTGGGATCAAGACCAATTAATTATGTTATGAGCCCATTAGCCCAGTTAATTACGAATTGAGGACTTATGGCCATCTTGGGCTAAGTCCAATCAGGTCTGGAATATTGGCTTCCTGTTGGTCTATTGAAGGAGAGGCTTTGCCTCTGGCCATTTAGCCAATTGGACCAATGCCTAGTGTTAAACACTAAAGACCAATCAGTGTTGAACACTGGGAATGAGATTGATAAGTTAGTGTTTTAACACTAAAAGAGAGTTGGTGTTAAACACCAGCAACAAGGCTTTCAGATTAGTGTTGAACACTAAAACAGACCAGTGTTAAACACTGGCAACAGAAATCCCAAATTAGTGTTGAACACTAAGGTAATCAATGTTGAACACTGCAAATGAAGTTCTTTGCTTAGTGTTGAACACTAAGGCCAAACAATGTTTTAACACTGGATTCAGGGGTTCCAATTTAGCGTTAGACGCTGAGGCAAGAGGGGTCACGTGGTAGCACGTGAGGGCGCCCTCCCTTCGTTCGTTCTGCTGAGAAGATCGCGTCTTTTGGAGCATCACGTGTCATCACGTGACGGGTGTTTAAATGGAGTATGTTAAAGCCTCTGCCAAGGGTCACGTGGGTCACGTGAGGCACTGCCTCAAATGGGCTCTCTGTAGCTCTTTTGGGGGGGTCATGTGGTGACACGTGACCCTGCTTTTCTGTAGTTGTTTAGAAGATCTGTTAATCCCTTTCAGGAATTAAATCCCTCGTAGGGTTGAACCCTGACAATAATTTCAGAGGAATTAAATTCCTAGTTCCTTTTGAAGAGTTGAACTCTGAATTTTCTGTAGGAATTAAATTCCTCATATATGTGAAGAACTGAATAGGGTTAAATCCTAATAGAAGCTTTAAGGAATTAAACTCCCACTCTCTGTTAGAGAATTATTCTGGGGAATAAGATTAAGGGAATTCTTGTTGTTTCAACAGAACTAAGTTCTTAACTAGGGTTAAACCCTGATTCTTTTTGTTCTGAAGGAATTAAATTCCCATAACACAGGGTCAAGCCCTAACTTTATTTTAAAGGAATTAAATTCCTATAGTTCTGTGAGAATTAGATTCTCGTGCTTCCATTCCCTCTCTATGCTTTGGATCTGCATGGCAGGATCTCAACCCATTGAGAATTAAATTCTCAACTTCAAGGGGAGATGTGCACTTTGCAGATCCTCCATCAAAGAGAGAAGAAATATGTCCTTCTGTTTTATATCAGAGTTAAACTCTGTTGAGAATTAAATTCTCTTTTCTTTCAATGAAACCTTCCCTTTCTTACCTAGGGTTTTCTTTTCCAGAAGATCCAAATTCCTCTAAAGTATCAGGGCTCTCTCTCTTCTCTTCCCTCAGCACACATATATCCCTTTGTAAGTCTCTTGGCTCCTATTTATAGGAGAAGCAGCCGAGTAAATTAGTTTTTGATGAATCTTTAATTGAGAGATTTGATTTGCATCCATCATTCGTTTTGGACCTTTGGATTATTAGGTGAATTTTATTCACCATTGGATTTTAAATCCAGAGATTCTCCTTTATTATTTCGGTTAGATTTAAAGGGGAAATCTTTCCAAATTCGAGATTTTCCCATAGATAGATGATATTTAATCACCTCTAAATCTTTAATTTAATCGGTTGCTTATAATCTTTTTCCTTTGGAAAGATTTAAGTGATCTCTCCTCAGAATTTGATTCTGTTAAAAGATAGGCTTTGAAAACCGGCCACGTGTGGCCACGTGACCCTTGGTCACGTGTGGGCACGTGACCCTCTTGGAACGAGCTTTCTTCTTTCTTTCTGCGCTCTGCTTTCTGGTCGCTGCTTAGCTGTCACGTGCCACCATGTGACCCCTGGTCACGTGTGAGCACGTGACCCTCGGCTGGACTCTTTTTCTTGATTTAACCGGAGAACAAGTCTGCTGCTTTTGAGTATCACGTGCCAATACGTGATCCTGGTCACGTGGGAGCACGTGACCTCTTCTGAAGCCCTTTTCTTGATTTGATCATGGAACCGGTTTGCCTTTGAAGCCGCTTTTAATTGTCACGTGCCAACACGTGAGCCAGGTCACGTGGGAGCACGTGACCCTTTCTGAAGCCCTTTTCTTTGATGTAATCGGGAAGATGAATTTGCCTTGCTGATGCTTTTAGATGTCACGTGCCAACACGTGACTGTTGGTCATGTGTAAGCACGTGACCCTTTTCTGAAGCCTTTTCCATAAGCTTTTCTGATTTTAAATCAGGAAACAACACATAGAAATATCATAAAAACGTACTGCTCTATAAGAAAAATCAATCTCAAAATACGCGTATGAATACTATTTGCGTCTGGTGCGCACGGAAATCAAAATCCAAATATGTGCCATACATATGCATAGAAACAACATCTAAGTGCATCGGGTGTGCACGAAACATCTGTCGTAGGCAACATGTGTGCCTGACAGTAACTCAGGTGCATCTGACATGCACGAAAAATCTCGATTTAGTGCATCTGGTGTGCACCAAAATCACACTTCAAAACATGCGCCCAACATGCGCGAAAATCCAAATCAGATGCATCCATCGTGCACGAAATCATGAAATCCAATATCAAGTGCCGAATATACGCAAAATCCAATCAGGTGCACAAGGTGCACAAAACAAATATCGAACATCACCATCGAAATCGAAGTCCAGGGCATCTAAATGCACAACATACGTAACACTGCACTGCAAGCATATATGAACTATACCGAGTGCAAAAACCAAATCGTGTTCGTATATACGCACAAATCAACTCAACTGTATGAAATCCATATAATCACAAACATAAGAACCAAGGCACGAAAACGATATCAAGTGCAACAACCGTGCAAAAATCGTAAATACTCAGCAGGTGCAACCATGGTCCATGAAGACAAATATCATGAAACCCAATCATCAAAATCAATCATGCGAATAAATCGCCCAAAATACGCAAATCAAGTATGGCGGAATAGTCCCGCTCAAGCACATCCTCCAAGAATCTCTGGCCAACTGTCGTGGTCACTCATAGCATGTCTCGTCGACGATCCTGAACTCTGGCCTGCCGGTGTGCATAACATGACCACTACTGGGTCCAAGTCTTCTCTTAATTTATTCCAGAAAGGTCCTATCGAGATCTTTCCCAAATCTCGTCTCTGCCGAACTGTCCGGAAGTCATCCTCCCTTACTAGATCTGTTCTTGCTCTGGAACGACTGCATACTCATCGCGACTCCTTCTGGAAGGTAAATCCAAGTACCATGCCTCGGCATGCGCATCGCATCCCTGATGTCGGCGGAGTGGAATGTCATCTCATCTAGATCTGGTACGAATCTCTTACTTCACTTTTCTCTAATGTCGTATGCTTTGGACTCGTCTCGTCGCGGCTGCATGGACTGAGCTCCAACGGCTATCCTCGTATCGGGAGTCTCCCAAGAATGCATCTCACCACCTAGCATCCGAATTAAGTTGAGCCATCCGATCGAGTCGTCAAAACTTCATAATCCCCCAAGAGCTCAACATCTTGGGCACAGTTTAATAGTATCGAGTACATACCACAGCATCGGTGGTCCAGCCGTAGAAGGGCAAACCCAAGCCTCACTAATGGCACCGTAGAACTGCCGCAAACCCGAAGGTTCAAAGGCTTTCACAAGGTCATTAAGTCGAGTTAGGGTTTCATTCTTCTAGAGGGACCATAGAATTGCCTGCATGTCTTTCCGACTACTTTAAACTTGGAATAATAGGTTTCTGACATTCGATCGTCTTTGTCGACTCCCAACGTCTCCGCGTGAAGTCGTCTCTAGCTGGAATCAATCTATCTGATGACCTCTCATCGGGTAGGCGAACGAACCACATGTCCTAGTCATTCATCATCGGGTGACTAGCGACCTTCTATCATCTATTAGTACAACTCATACTGCATTAGCTCCAGCGTCTGGGGCAATATCCCGTCGCTCGTAGCAACAACTGGCTCACTCGTCTGCACGCTGAACAGTGCCTCATTCATCATGAGTGAGCAATACACCAACGGTCATCAAAATCTGGCTGGCCTCTATCATTGGCTCAATCCTCTAGTGTCGATCAGCACATCCGAGTAACCTCATAAAGGCGATCTGCCAAACGCTCGTGGCGCGGAAACACAGTAAAAAGACACATCTCCGCAATCGTGTGTCGCCGGAATTTCGCCCTGGTCAGTCCTCGTTCGTGACGAGCTCGTGCTGACCACAACTCTAGCTGTAGCTCTCCCTGCCCGTAATCGTGGCATCAAAACCATAACTGGTACTGATGAGGCTAGATCGGAATGAATATAATACTGAGCAAAGAAATATACATCCTAAGGCTTCTTAAGTGGAGTAGCGTATCGTAAATATGCCGCGGAACATACTTACGGTACGTCACTCTAATTTAGTCACCTATTCCATCAACCAAGGGTCATCCTACGCTCCGAAGGTAAAACCTAACGCTCTGATACCAACTTTGTCACGTCCCGAAAGTACAGAACATGACCGGCTCTTAAACTACGAAACGTCTCGAGGCGTACGTAATCCAAGTAAGCCGAAAACCCAGAAATGCAAACCAAGAAAAGTAGTAGAGTGAAGGAAAACAAATTTAAATAAGTAGTTTTAATAGCATAAGCCGAATTATGCGGATTTCTAAAAACATCAAAAATTTCCCGAAAATTTCGGCAGAGTCTCCTTTGTAAAAACTGGCCCCCAAACGGGATACAACATGAATAGTATACGAAATCAAAAAAAGGCATCCCCAAGCGGGAGCTAGCTCTTCATCAATCGACGGTCACAACCACACAAGCAATGTAATATACAACGCCAACGGCGAGGATCAAAATTCAAAAGGAAACTCAAAACCACAAGAAAACCACAGAAACATAACGCGCGACTCTAAGGTCGAAGGAATAACATCACTGGTCTCTATCTCAAAATAAATACATGTTTGGTTGATGGAACTTCTAGATACAACAGAATAATGATATACAAGATATATAATGGGGGTACGATACAAGTAAACCCACCTACTAGCAAATCACCCGAAGGAAACTATGCCCGCAAAGCCGTAATGAAACCGGTACGGCAAAGCTGCAAGAAACTGGGGCACAACGGGGGTGAGTTGCCAACTCGTGAATAGAAAAACATCTACGGAAAGAAATCGCATAAATAACGCAACCTAGGTCAATGATCATAATATATCATATGAATGAGGTATGAATGCATGAAAACAGAATACATGTAAATGAAGAAACTGTTTTCATAATTTAGTGAGATTTCCTTTGTATTTTTTTAAAATGAGGTATCATAATGAAATCAGCATAAAACAGTGCCTAGCATCGGCATAAAAAGTAATCCCAATATCTCGATATCTCTGTATCACAGTCTCTATACCTCAATATCTCGAAATCTCAATGTCTCAATCACAATATCTAGGACGCCGTCAGTCCAGACCGGCCCCTACCATCCATCTCAAGACTACGACGGTATCCTCCGGATATCCGACGCGTCGGGTAATATCACCGGTAGGTAGTGCTCCCCTGCCAGGCTCACATCGTCATCATCACGCGCTTCTTGCCCGGGGTTACCTTACCGGGTCCACCATGTACCCTAAACGGTTCATCCAACTCCTCGAATCGGGTCTTGAAATCCATCAGCAAACTCATGGTGGACGACTCATACATCATGGGAAAAACCACGCTTTTCATTTAAAAAGAGAAAGAAGAAGTTTGTATGTTTTGCGGTTTTCCCCAAATACAGAAAATCTCATGGAAAATCCGAATCCAAAACCTCAATAGCACGTAAAAAGTAAATATATGCATGAGAATCCATGAATGCGGCATAACAATGAATAACGGTATGCATGAAGCGACAGTAATAACTACAATATCTAAGCTGGCATATAAGGTAAGTACACTAATATCATGTCAAACTACTAGCTATCAAGCGAAGATAAGCAATAATATTTTCTAGGGTGTGCATGACAAGGCAATTAGCGATGAAGATGTGTGTGAGCCGGCAAGTAAGTGTACGTGGTACATACGCATCATCGGTAATGGTGCTGGTGTCCTAACAACATAATATCAACAATGCAATATGAAATAACAATGTAAGTATGCGATACGGAGCGAGCAACCAAAATGAGCGGGAGCTAAATATTAAACAATGGTGCCATTTGAAATAACACGAATCGCGGGGTTTTGAAAATAGGGGCTACGGTGGTTTTTTTAAGAAAGGATACGTCTTTTGAAATATCCGTAGATCCCTTGACCTATCTTTTAAAATAACCACGATCCGCTAGTTTTGAAATAGGTAGGAGTCTAATCTAATCTAACAACTACACTAAACTATACGGCTGAACTAACAAGCTGAACTACAGGTAAGGAAACCGCCTATCATCTGAGTCGATACATATACATACCTGTATATGTATAGTCGGTGATCCTGCCTCAATAATATCACATCCGATACCATATCTATAATCAGGTATCCCAAGTCAAGAGTGCGGATCAATTATCAAGATATAGCTCGTACGTAATCCGTCGTACGGCATCCCCAAATCTGGGTACGGGTCAATATCATATTCCTCACACCATTCCTCTGGTATCCTCTTTATTCAAGATCATAGTCTAGGGTACTGACCTATGTCTAGTACAATACTAATATCCTCAATATACTCATGATCTGACTACTGATCGACAATCTCGTACAAACCGATATCATTAGCACATATCATCATCAAGGGGTATACAGCGCCCAATACGGCCTAGTATCAATATCCTAGCATATCATATCTTATATCACGATCACATGTCGACCATTTTATTAATAACACTATTCACCCGTATCGTCGTCCCAAGATCCGCTATAACACCAGGACGTACCTCAAGTACGAATCCTGCCATATCACCGATATCACAACCCCAAAACAAATCTCATCGACTCAGCTCAATCCCAAGTATCATCCTCAAATCCGTATGTGAACACATTGTCTCATACCCATGTGAACACATAACAATAAAGAATCCCACGAGCACATATAAATAGGAATGTATGCAAGTATGTATGTGTGTATGTGTAGTGCAACACTACCCTAGGGTTCGCAGGACTAAAATAATCCAACACACCAATATCCATCCTAAATATCGTTATTAATCCCAAATAACATATAATAATTGTTGGTGTGTATACGCATCCGTATACACCACCACGGACTGCGGGGGTGCTATACGCCATCCACCCGCCTTCTCCCCGTAGATATAAATCTACTCACCTGGTCCTCGCTCGCCGGTGCCGACGTCACCATGCGCTTGCTTGTCGTCTCGAAGTCCATATGGGGTACCTACATATCAAAACGCCCATATCGCATTAAAATCAAATTCGAAATCGAAACGGCACACGATAATCAAAGCGGCACGCGTATCACGCATAGGTCAAAACCTATCGCCTACGCATGCCAAAATAGCCAAACCAACCCTCGATGTCGATGTACAAACGTCAATCAATCGAGAAAAACCCAACATACCAATCACGCGTTCATAACGCACTAGAATTTAATTGAAAATATGGTGCAATTCATAAAAACCTTAAATTTGCTCAAATCGATTTATTTCACAAAACCTAGAAAGCACTTAATTACTGTTTTAATTCGAAACTTGATGTTTTAACCCAACTAATAGCCATAATATTCACTAAGTATCATAACCAGGTCATATAAACCATATCCATATTTTTCATCTCACTAATTATCATTAACCCAAAATTCAAGTTTGCAAAAATAACCAATTTTAACAATTTTTAAAGCAAAATTCACAATTTAACAATTAAGCTTGGTTTTGCATATTTTAAATGGTTAAACCACACATGGAAACCTTAATGATGTGCTAAAAACCCTAACTAGATTTTAATCCCACATTTTAATTAAATTTCTAAAACCTAGTTAGCAATTTAGCATAATTATCACAATTTGGGAAATATAAATATAATAATTTGTAATTTAGCTACAAGATTAGGTTTTGCATATCTTAAGATGCTAAAATACATCACACAACCATGAATAAATTATCACAACCATAACTTTAATTTAACCCTTCTCTTGAATTTAAACATGCAAATTTAAAACCTAAATTAAACACCTAATTAAGTTGATTTAAAGTATTTAACCTACAACTAAACACTTGGGTTAGGATTTACCTCCACAATTTTAGAGATCTCCCATGCAAACTTGGCCTTGCAACTTGCTCTCTAGCTCTATGATCCATGGTAGATAAGGCAAAGAAATAATGGGTAAAGGTTAGATTAATGATTTGTGTGGTTTTGTGTTGATTTTGAGTGAATTTTTGATGCTAAGTTGTGGATTTTATGAGATGGAATGAAGTGGAAATTGGGGGGAGATGGGGCTGCAGATTCAGCAGTGGAGGGAGAGGAGTGAGGTGTGTGTGAGTGGGGGGGAAAATTCTAAGTCAAAGCAAAATTAATCCATACCTCAAGTATGCCCATACCTCATTATTTTATTAGTTTCTTTCAAATTTCTTTTCTATTTGATTTGAAAAGGAAATGAAATGGAGACTTGGGGATTTGGGGGCAGCCCATGGGTTCGGCCATGTTGGGTGAGTTTGCGGGTTAGTGTAGGAACTTCTCCAAAATTCACATTCATTAAGTCTTTTATTAATTATTTAGTTTTCTTTTATTTTCTAATAACTCATTCCTAAATTTCTAGAACCCTTATGACAACTCCAATTCATTTAAAAGCAACCTGTTACATTTTATTTTAGTGTGTCATGATGCACAAAATTTGTTTCAACTCATTCCAATTTGTAATTTTCCCTAATTAAATGTATTAGTGACGGCTTAAAATAATAATAAAATAATTTTTTTTCAGAAAATTTGAAATTTCACCAGTGGCTCAATAAACACCAAATACTAGCAATTACATAACTAGAATATGTATATTTAATTTTTATAATAAGATATTTGCATTTTGACTTTTTACAGAAAACCCCCTTATTTTACCGATTTTCCGAAATTTCACCGAAACGATTTTCAAAACGCTACAATGCCAGCAAACGAAGCGAAGGCAATATTTCTAGCTTCAGGGTCTTGACGACAACTCATATAAAACCTGAAAGACTATTGGAGATCATCTCACACCAGCGCAGAGTGGTTATGACTCATCGGGGCTCCCAAACTGAGCCTAACCTCAAGTAAAAAGCGACATGGAATATCCCTAACGCTTGTTCTTTTGACGGTAATACTATCTGGAAGATTGCTTGAAGACGTCTTGTCCAGCCCCCGAAGGGATCAGAGACACGACAGTCGCAAGGCTACTCTAACGGCAAGAATGCCTATCGAGGAATACATCAGCCAACGCGATGGTACGACGGACAAAACCCTAGTACCACAGACCCTAACGGACCACTGTCGTAAAGAGCAGACGTTAACTAGGACGTTAGGACATCCTTGCAAGAACTTCTCGATTCGTCTCGACTAGTAAGGAAATTAGTGTCCTTACAGGAACTTCTCGATTCGTCTCGACTCGTAGGGAAAAGCCTTAGGAAATGGGGATAAAGACCTATTTCCTAAGCACTGGGCCCTGCAAATTTGTCAAAGATGGACTCTTGCATACTATTCACGGGCCACACTCTCCGAAGTCGAATCTCGACAAGGAGGGAAACAACCACTTACGAGTCCTCTCGACTTATAAGCGGGAGAATTCTCTTGTGAGATCCTTACGACTCTCAAGAGAAAGCACACTTAGGAATCCTCACGATTCCTAAGGAGAAAATACACCTACGAGATCCTCTTGACTCGTAGGGAGAAAAGACTTTATGAGACCCTCACGGCTCATAAAGTTGAAAAGTCTTAGGCGGCAGATCCTAACCCTGTCTCCTAAGCCATCACTCTCCTAAAGGGAGGTGAAGATAGACTATCTACGGGCCACACTCTCTGAAGTCGAACATCGACAAGGAGGGAAACAATCACTTATGAGTCCCCTCGACTTGTAAGGGAGAAAACTCTCTTGTGAGATCCTTACTACTCTCAAGAGAAAACGCACTTAGGAGTCCTCACGACCCCTAAGGAGAAAATACACCTGCGAGATCCTCTCGACCTGTAGGGAGAAAAGTCTTTATGAGACCCTCATGGCTCATAAAGTTGAAAAGTCTTAGGTGGCAGATCCTAACCCTGTCTCCTAAGCCATCACTGCCCTGCAAGGAAGTCAAGGTGGACTATCTACGGGCCACACTCTCCGAAGTTGAACATCAATAAGGAGGGAAACAACCACTTACAAGTCCTCTCGACTTATAAGCAGGAGAATTCTCTTGTGAGATCCTTACGACTCTCAAGAGAAAGCACACTTAGGAATCCTCACGATTCCTAAGGAGAAAATACACCTACGAGATCCTCTCGACTCGAAGGGAGAAAAGTCTTTATGAGACCCTCACGGCTCATAAAGTTGAAAAGTCTTAGGCGGCAGATCCTAACCCTGTCTCCTAAGCCATCACAGCCCTGCAAGGAAGTCAAGGTGGACTATCTACGGGCCACACTCTCCGAAGTCGAACATCGACAAGGAGGGAAACTATCACTTATGAGTCCTCTCGACTTGTAAGGGAGAAAATTTTCTTGTGAGATCCTTATGACTCTCAAGAGAAAACGCACTTAGGAGTCCTCACGACCCCTAAGGAGAAAATACACCGGCGGGATCCTCTCGACCTGTAGGGAGAAAAAACCTTCTTGAAACCCTTACGGCTCATGAAGATGAAAAAGTCTTAGGCTACAAGGACCCTAAAACTTGTCTCCTAAGCCCTCAATTCTATAGCCATGCAAAACTCTGCACTACTTCACCCACGTACATACTTACATGGACAAAGTAGTGGGGGGCATTTGGTCCCGCCAAAAATTTCTGCGCAGAAGAGCCCAAGGTATCAAATGGCAGCGATATGTTTAAAAAAATGCGAACCAGTATTTTACGAGCTGTATTTTGACAAACTCCCGAATGTTAAACAGCTAAATTCTGATGTTATCGAAAGCATCTCGAAAAAGCCTTCGATTTGATATATTATGGGCCTCATAATTCATCCGGGATCAAAAGTTTTGAGGCATCACGTGCCCACACGTGACCATTTACAGGCAAAGCCTGTAGGCACTGAATAAAATAAATAATTAAATGGGGTCACGTGCCAACAAGTAATGGGCTCTTAAACCCTCTGAAACAATAGAATTAAATTCTAATGAAATGCTTAACCAGCGGGATCACGTGCTAACACGTGATAGGCTCTTAGACCTTCTGAACTAATAGAATTAAATTCTAATTAAGGAAAATCAAAAACCCTAATATTTCCCTAGATCTTTCCAAACAAAAAGATTGCGCTCTGTAAAGTGGAGTACCGTTGGATTAAAAATCCAATGGTGATTAAAAATCACCAATTTATAGAAAGGTTCTATACAAGGTGATATTTTCCTGAAATTTGCCAGGAATAACAGACAAAATATCTTTTGGATTAACAATCCAATGGTGAATAAAATTCACTGAGTGATCTAAAAGATCATGTTGGTTACAAAATCAATTGAAATCTTTCAATAAAAGATTGACTAAACAAACTGATTCTTTTCTTCCTCCTATAAATAGGATCCAGGAAGAGAAGGAAAGGGCGATTGGATAGAACAACAGAAAGAGAAAAAAAAAGAGAATTTAATTCTCCATAGAGAAAAGAAGATTTCCTCAGAAGAGAAAGAAACCCTAGGTGAGAAAGGGAAAGAGATCATAAGCTCCAAAAAACAAAAAGAGAATTTAATTCTTAAACTAAAAGTTTAACTTTTCTGAATAAGAACTTAGTTTTTCCTTTGGTTGAAGATCTGCAGAAGCAGATCTCCTCATAAGTTGAGACTTTAATTCTCATCGGGGAGATTCTGCCATGCAAATCCAAAACTTAGAGGGAGAATTGAGTTTTAAGAATTTAATTCTTCCAAATATATATAGGAATTTAATTCCTCTAAATGAAACTAGGGTTTAACCCTACACAAGAATTTAATTCTTAAACAAGGTACTTAAACTTTTCATGCAACAGATCGGTACCCAACCTGATCACGTGGCAACACGTGATCCTCCTTTCAATGGTCAGAAAAGAATGAATGAGATGGGGTCACGTGCTCCCACGTGACCCTTGGATAAATTCCTCAAAATAAATAGAATAGTGCCAAGTCAGGATAGACTTTGACCGCCCTCGCGTGCCCCCACGTGACCCCTGACAAACACCTCTTTAAAAAAGAGAAGATGGAAAAAGCTGAAGAATTAAAATCCAATGTATGGGCGCCCTCACGTGTCCCCACGTGACCCCTAGCAAATCCTGTTAATATCCAGTGCATGGGTTCCTATCACGTGCCCACACGTGATGGCCATGAAGACTAAAAGTGTTTAACACTTATTCTGAGAATAAAATAAGGGAAGCTTGACCCAATCCTATGGTACCTCACGTGTCCTCACGTGAGCGTTTCATTTTTTAGTGTTTAACACTATTTTAAGCACTGCATCCTTAGTGTTTAACACTATTTTATGCTCATCACGTGGGAACACGTGATCACCAAATATGTGCTAGTGTTTAACACTATATTTGAACCAGTCTTAGCCTAAATTGGCTAAGTCTTCCAGAGGCAGTACCCCTTTTTTTGAATGAACCTCAAACACACTTTTGTCTTCCAAAATTGGTCATTTCATATGACATTCAAAATAATTCCCAAAGCCTTTTAGTCAATTTTGATTCGAGGGTACATCTCTTCACACCTCTGATACATGTTGTAATTCTTCAACGTCTTCAGAGAGGTGGTGGGTCCCAATGGCCAATAACTATCTGGTGCATCTCCAAACCCATGTTTGTATCTGAACATGGACCGCAATGTCCCTAAACTAAACAATAGAGCCCAAATGCTCTTTTGTTGGATCTAAATGATCCAGTTAAGTAGATCTTAGTCTAAAATTAGACTAACGTATCCTTAACAAACATTTAAGTTAATCTTAATCTCAAACGAGATTAACGATCCTTAAATCAATCCAACTATAGATCCCCCAACCAATATTGGTTCAAGGGTACATCTCTTCACTCCTCTGATACATGTCGTTGTAATCCTTCAACGTCTTCAGAGAGGTGACGGGTCCTGACAACCAAACATTCCACGGACTGTGGAGTCCTTAAACTCATGGACTATGATGTCCTTAAACTTTACGTACTGTGGGGTCCTTAAACTCATGGACTATGATGTCCTTAAACTTTACAGACTATGATGTCTTTAAACTACCATGGACTATGATGTCCTTAAACTCCATAGACTATGATGTCCTTAAACTTATAAAGCCCAAATTCTCTTTTGTTAGATCTAAATGATCCTGTTAAGTAGATCTTAGTCTAAAATTAGACTAACGTATCCTTAACAGACCGTTAAGTTGATCTTAGTATAAAATTAGACCAACGTATCCTTAACAAACGTTTAAGTTGATCTTAGTCTCAAATGAGACTAACGCATCCTTAAATGTCATGACCCGAAAGAGCACATGACTGGCCCTTGAACCATATGAAGCCTATAGGACTCCATCTGATCCAAGTAAGCCAAAAGCCCAGAAATCTAAAACCATTTTAAAGAATAAGTAAAGAAAACTGATTAAATAAGTGAAGAAATACAGGTTTGAAATCAAGGTTTTTAAATAACTAAGCCGAAGGTACGTTTTGAAAACAATAAAGTCTTTTCTAAAAATTTCGGCAGAGTTTCTTTTGTAAAACTGGCCCCGAATGGGGTACAACAAGGATAACAATACATATATGCAATGATAAAGGCATCCCCAAGCGGGAGCTAGCTCTTCGTCAATCGACGGTCACAACCACACAATGATATGATAATATACAACGCCAAGTGGCGAGGATCAAATCCAAAGAAAGCTTAAAAGCAACAAGAAACCGCAATACTACTAAGCGCGACTCTAGGTCGAATAATACAACACTGCCTCTAAGTCTGAAAGAATATACAAGTTTTGGTTGATGGACAATTTCTAGATACAATGAAATAAATAAATACACTGGTGATTCTTGATACGGAAGAATCCACCTACCAAAAGCAAATCACCCGCAAGAAGGTAGTGTGCCAGAAATGCCGCAATGAAACCTGTACGGCAGAACCTGCAAGGACTGTGGCACAACGGGGGTGAGTTGCCAACTCGTGAATAGAAACATCTACAAGCAGAAACCGAATGCATGACATAAACCTAAGTCAACGATCAATAATATAATCCACAAGAGTACATCTGAGTGTGATAAGGTGGCAAGGTAACATCTAATCATGTATGTAGTGCCAGGTACTCAGGTAACAACATGTCATCAGTATAAGGTATGTCTGCATGAAGTAAATATGATGAAGTATCAAAGATATCAATACACATATATTAGCGTCCCATACCACTAATAATGGTGTAAGGGTATATATAACAGCGCCCTCATACCCTGTTATATATACACATGAAGTATGATCAGTGTAAAACCAGTCTGTATGTATGTGGAACCCGTCCACTCGTCACCCACTGACGATAAGCATCATGTATGCAAGTATGAGGATATAAACAATATCATGGAAAATCATCATGAAAACCCGTGCCTAGCATCGATACGTAAATCCTCATCCATATGGGGCTCCGTCAATCCGGGTCAGCCCTCTCTCAAGTATATACCGGGAATCTGTCAGTCCGGGTCATCCCTCTCTCAATCCATCGGGCATCCGTCAGTCCGGGTCAGCCCTCTATCAGTCCATCGGGCATCCGTCAGTCCGGGTCAGCCCTCTATCAGTCCATCGGGCATCCGTCAGTCCGGGTCAGCCCTCTATCAGTCCATCGGGCATCCGTCAGTCCGGGTGAGCCCTCTATCAGTCCATCGGGCATCCGTCAGTCCGGGTCAGCCCTCTATCAATCCATCGGGCATCCGTCAGTCCGGGTCAGCCCTCTATCAATCCATCGGGCATCCGTCAGTCCGGGTCAGCCCTCTATCAATCCATCGGGCATCCGTCAGTCCGGGTCTGCCCTCTCTCAGTACATGCCTCTAGCACCGAGAAAACACGGGGCGACGCCCCAAATATCATATCAAGGGAACCGGGTTTTTAATGATTACTTATTTGAAAAGAGCACGGTTCCCAAATCCAGAGATCACATGAAAATCCACATCAAGAAGTAAATCTAATGCGATGTGCTATGCAATCAATCCATGATGTATGCGACATGTAAAGAAAGATAATCATCTCGGAAATCATGCAACAGGGAATAGTAATGTGCATATGTCGAGAGAAACCGCTCCTTTAAAATGAATCATCTATGTTTGTGTACAGGTATAAGTGTACAATATGCCAAGCCAGAATCATATCATGAATGCAACAATACTACAGTGTAGTGGCATGGCAATTATCGATGATGAAGTGTGTGAGCCGGCAAATAGTGTACGTGGAACATACGCATCATTGATAATGGTGCTGGTGTCCTAACAGCATGATAATAATATAGCAATGAACATATGCCAGCAATGCGAATAGCATGAAGAAGCAGATATCTAAAAGTCAACACCACAGAGAAGTATCTACTATGCAACTACAACTAAGTAACAGGTAAATCAGGAGGGTGGGTGTGGAATCCACCTAAATCTGAGTCGGTATATATAAAGATATATAGTCGGTGATCTCGCCTCAATGTCATATCGTAAGATATCCTCGAGTTATGAGTGCGGATCTATCATCAATATCGGCTCATACGGTAAATCGTCGTACGGCATCCCCAATAGCTGGGTAGGGGTCAACATCTCACTGTCTCACCACATAACAGATATCACCATCATCAGATCATATAGTCTGGAAGTGCTACTCTATGTCTAGTACAAAACGATACCATCAAAGGAGTATGCATGCGGGGGTAAACACATATCCCAAGCCCGCAAGGAATCCCATGTCATATCCCACATATGAATCGTATCAAATCACCGATCTCAGGGCACCACGCCCACATCATCGACTCATCTCCAAAGTCATCCCACATCATCAATATCAGTGCAAGTATAAGTGATAAGCAAGGGTGTGTGTGTAGGTGTAATTCTATCCTAGGGTTCGCGACTATGAACTACACTAGTCACTTCTAACCCTATACTATCCATAACACACCTAATATCACAATTAAACTACATAGTAATCTATCTACGGACTGCGGGGGTGCTATACGCCATCCACCCGACTTCCCCCTGTAGATATAATCTACTCACCTTGCATCGTCATTTGCGGACGTCATCACGCAATTTCTTGTCGTCCCGAAGTCTTCATGGGTACCTACACATCAAATATCGTATATGCGCATTAAAACCAAATCCAAGCTAAAACGGCGCATAAAATCCAAAACGATACGATAAGGGGGCCTATAGGTGAGAACCTATGGCACGCTTTCAAAACCATCAATAAATCCTCTATATCGTCGTATAAACGACAAATAGTCGAGGCAAAACACATTCCACCATTTCAGAATCAAAAATACGGAATACGGAAACACGAATCCAAAATAGCAACTCATGAAATGTGTTCCAGATTTTACCCCAGGTCACTTTATACAAATCTATATATATCAGGGGCCTAAACTAACAATGTAGGAGCTACAGAACCAAAACGAGCTAATAAGGTGGGACCCAGGCCGCAATTGGCGGCCAAAAGATGGAATTTGGCGGCCGGAAAAGGGAATTGGGGGCTAGGGTTTGGGGTGTTGGTTCATAGGTGCCTGCACATGTCACAGTCCACTCAATATTATTTTAGGGTTCTCGGGGTGTTAGCAGATTCTAAATAACAGTGACAGATTCCAGTTTTTACCTGATATAGGTTTCTAAAATCCGTATTCTAGTTCAAGCTTCAGGTTTTGGGTTTCAATTCAAACACTAGGGTGTTGGTAAGACCTCTACTGAGCTCAATTTCATAATACAACACCAATTTCCCTCAAACCCTAACTAGGTTTTCACCAAGTCCATAATATCACACAATATCGATTAAACCTTAACATGGGGTTATAGGAAAGGCTATAATTAAGCTAATGGTTCAGAAATTACCACCATTAGCAACTCAAGAAAATTCTTGAGTTGCCTCTAGTGGCCAAAATCCTTGCTTCTTTAGCTCCATGTGTAGATCTAGGGATTTTGCACAATTTTAATGAAAGGAGATTGGGGTTTTGCGGTGATTTTAGAGATGATTTTGAGGAGTTGAAGAAGGGAGGAAGATGGAGAAGGGCAGCAGCAGCACAAGGAGGAAGAGGGGGAGAAAATGATGGGAGAATGGCTAAGGATGCTAGTCAAAAGTCCACCTCTCTTTCTCACCTACCCTCATCATTTCCTTTTTCTTTTCTTTTTCCTTTTCTTTTAAAATCCAAACCTTCTCGCATCAATAGTAATCCCAAAAGAAAATCATGGCTAGAAAAATACACAAGTGTAGAAAAAAGTGGTATGTGCAAATTTTGCACAAAATTGCCAAAAAACCCGATTAGCGATTTTAATCGCGATTAGCACTAAATTAGTGTCAAACTAATCACAAAAACCTAAAAATGTCATAATTCACTAATTTACCCTATTTTAGAATTTTCCATAATTTTTCTAACATTTTTCCTATTTATTTGCATTTAATATTAAAATAATCAATAAAATAATATTAAATTATAAAAATTCCCAAAATTAATATTTTATATTTTTTGAAAATGTTACAATCTACCCCCGTTAAAGAAATTCGGTCCCCGAATTTAAATTTAAAAACCCCCAAGTACTAAAACATTTCGACACAAATCCAAGTCGTCGGGGCTCCGAAATCATCAATACATAAAACGCCACAGCGCAATGCATGCGCATGGGTAATGAGCAGATAACTCATAAGCCAAAACTCCGTCAAGCATCCCGCAATCAACGGAGTCAAGGTAAAAACACAATGTCAAATCCAAAACAAAACCGATATGATATGGGCCAAAACTACACATGTAGACATCCAATCTATACATGTAAAAAGCTGATGTAAAAGCATGCAAAAGTATATCCAGGTACCGTCCACTGACTAGTCCTGCTCAGCATGAAAACCAAAAACCCAACATCATAAAAGGTACTGCTCCAAAAGGAATAAATCCCAGAAATGTACATAACACAATCCTGTGCGTCTGGTGCGCACGGAAATCAAGATCCATATATGTGCTAAACAGATGTACAAAACAACATCTAGGTGCAACGGGTGTGCACAAAACATCTGTCGTAGGCAACGTG
The DNA here is from genome assembly GCA_030015575.1 of Agapanthus africanus. NCBI lineage: Eukaryota > Viridiplantae > Streptophyta > Magnoliopsida > Asparagales > Amaryllidaceae > Agapanthus > Agapanthus africanus. The sequence continues at coordinate 515,814,568 of JASDDO010000014.1, forward strand.
TGTGCCTGACAGAAAGATAAATCAGGTGCATGTGACATGCACGAAGAATCCCGATTAGTGCATCTGGCGTGCACCAAAATCGTATATCAAAACACTAAAGGTGCATGAAAACCAAGCTGGAAGTGCAAATCAAATCACTGCATACTGTAGGCATGAAATCTCAATCAATATCTCAAATGTAACAACTCTGCGCAAAATATATAAATATACAGTGGGTGCATGAAATCAATATCATGAAACTCAGTCATCAAAACTAAATCATGCAAACAGAACGCCCAAAATACCGAAATCCAAAATGACGGATACGTGATAATCGAATCACAAAATCACAAATCATAAATACCGTCTTCGGTAGTTCCTCCTTCAAGGTCGAGAAGGAGTCGATGCAATCCACTGCTAGCAGCGCCGGATATCTACCTGCCTCTTGCTCACGATCTGGCGTCCTCCGACTCTGGGTCCTTACCTTCTCAGTGGGTTACCAATCTCACAGTCAATCGGCTCATCGGCCCTGTCAGATGCGCTAACGGGGTCGATTCCGTTCTGGCACTTCTCTGGTCACCTCTCGGTCAAACCTCACGGCCACTCGTAAGGCAGCATATCACTGGAGTCGGCCTCTGGCTCTCTGAAAGCACGTCACACATCTGATCCTGGGTGCAAACATCGTTGCAGCAACGTCCTGGAAGAATCCTGCTCAAGATCTCTTCCAATCATGCCTATGCCGATCTGTACAGAGGCTGGCTTTCCTGCACAACCTCTTCTCGCTCAAAAGACACCTGTGTCCTCACAACAATATTTTCTCAGGAACTGGTCACATCCCAACGTCTCTGTAAGCATATCAGGTCTCTAGTCTCGACGGGAAGCAATGACAGCTCGTCAGTGTCTCACACGAACCTCTTGTTCCAACTGTCTCTATCGTTGTCCACTATGACGTCATGCTAAGCTACGATGCACTGCACTGTTCTTGGCCACGGTCAATCTGAAGTCTCTCACACGGACTCGAAATCGCAACTCGGTATCTTCCTGACTCAGTGGAAGATGTCTAGCCGAACACGTCTTCCGCGTGCATATCGCATCTCTGATGTCAGCGGAGTGGGACGTCATCTCGTCGAAATCTCATACGAACTCTCTTCTTCACTCTGCGTCAGTGTCGACTGATTCGGACTCGTCTCATCATGGCTGTATGTACTGTGCTCCAACGGCTATGCTCGTATCTGGAGTCTCCCAAGCAGTGTCCCATCACGATATCCGAAAGATGTCGAACCATCCGATCGACTCGTCAGATCCTCATAATCCCCCAAGAGCTCACATCGCGGGTACAGTTTAATAGTATCGAGTACATGCCACAGCGTCGGTGGTCCAGCCGTAGAAGAGCAAGCCCAAGCCTCGCTAATGGCGCCGCGGAACCGCCGCAAACCCGAAGGTTCAAAGGCTTCACACGGTCATTAAGTCGAGTTAGGGTTTCATTCTTCTAGAGGGTCCATAGAATCACCTGCATGTCTTTCCGTATACTTTAAACTTGGAAAATAGGCTCCTGACATTCGATCGTCTCTATCGACTCTCAACGAACCTGCGTGAAGTCGTCTCTATCTGGAATCAATCCACCCGATTGACTCGCATCGGGGTAAGCGAACTCACCACACGTCCTAGTCATTCATCCTCAGGTGACTAGCGACTCGCTATCATATCTCCAAGTACATGCTCATGCTGCAGTAGCTCCAATCATCTGGGCGATATCTCGTCATTTGCAGCAACAACTGGCTCATACGCCTGTACGCCGAACAACGCCTCAATCCTCCCGGAAAGGCAATACACAAGCGGTCATCTCTGAATCAGCCTGCTCTAGATCTGAGTAAGACTCTCCACACTGGAAATCTTCAACTCAACTGGGCCCGCTCTGGCGCAAAATCGGACGAATCACCTACGTCTCTCAAATCGGATAGACTAGCTATCATCTGTCGCATAAAGCTCCGGCAATCTCAGCTCGTAAGCTTCGGAAGCAACATCCTGTCAATCTCAGCAACAGCTGGTCCATCTGTCTGCACGGTAGGCGACATCACAATCTCTGAGGTATGCTGTACATCAACAATCCTCTCTCAACTGGCAGCTCTAACAATGGCCCGATCATCCGGTGCAAAACCAAGCACTCGCCTCCACTAGAGGTCACAATCACCAACACTAACTCGAGATGTTCCCATGTCACCAGAAAACACAATGGTCGGCCCTCATACCAAACGAGCTCACACCGGCCGTAACCCTAGCAGCAGCCCAAACTGCGCTCAAACATGGTGACAGGAACCTCAGTCGAGTATCAAAGAGAGCACATCAATGGTAAGGAAGAGAACAACAGATCCAAAGTGGATACATGATCATAGGAAGGAACAGCATCAATGGAGGTATGATCATGAAACTAATAGAATCGGGAATCTCAAATGGATGTATAATCCAGGATATGAAGAGAATCACTGATCTTGAAAAATATGTACATCCTAAGGTTCCTTAAGCGGAGTGGCGTGTCGTAAGTATGCCGCGGAACATACCAACGGTACGTCACTCTACTTTAGTCACCTAATCCATCAACCAAGGGTCATCCTAAAACGACGAAAGTTCGGGTTTACACCCCCTCGACCAAGTCTAAGTTCCATAAGGTCAAGCCTAAGTTCCGTAAATAAACAACGCCCTAGGCTCCACATAGTCAAACTCAGACTCGAACCAAGGTCAACCTAGCGCTCTGATACCAACTTTGTCACGACCCGAAAGAGCACGTGACTGGCCCTTGAACCATATGAAGCCTATAGGACTCCATCTGATCCAAGTAAGCCAAAAACCCAGAAATCTAAAACCATTTTGAAGAATAAGTAAAGAAAACTGATTAAATAAGTGAAGAAATACAGGTTTGAAATCAAGGTTTTTAAATAACTAAGCCGAAGGTACGTTTTGAAAACAATAAAGTCTTTTCTAAAAATTTCGGCAGAGTTTCTTTTGTAAAACTGGCCCCGAATGGGGTACAACAAGGATAACAATACATATATGCAATGATAAAGGCATCCCCAAGCGGGAGCTAGCTCTTCGTCAATCGACGGTCACAACCACACAATGATATGATAATATACAACGCCAAGTGGCGAGGATCAAATCCAAAGAAAGCTCAAAAGCAACAAGAAACCGCAATACTACTAAGCGCGACTCTAGGTCGAATAATACAACACTGCCTCTAAGTCTGAAAGAATATACAAGTTTTGGTTGATGGACAATTTCTAGATACAATGAAATAAATAAATACACTGGTGATTCTTGATACGGAAGAATCCACCTACCAAAAGCAAATCACCCGCAAGAAGGTAGTGTGCCAGAAATGCCGCAATGAAACCTGTACGGCAGAACCTGCAAGGACTGTGGCACAACGGGGGTGAGTTGCCAACTCGTGAATAGAAACATCTACAAGCAGAAACCGAATGCATGACATAAACCTAAGTCAACGATCAATAATATAATCCACAAGAGTACATTTGAGTGTGATAAGGTGGCAAGGTAACATCTAATCATGTATGTAGTGCTAGGTACTCAGGTAACAACATGTCATCAGTATAAGGTATGTCTGCATGAAGTAAATATGATGAAGTATCAAAGATATCAATACACATATATTAGCGTCCCATACCACTAATATTGGTGTAAGGGTATATATAACAGCGCCCTCATACCCTGTTATATATACACATGAAGTATGATCAGTGTAAAACCAGTCTGTATGTATGTGGAACCCGTCCACTCGTCACCCACTGACGATAAGCATCATGTATGCAAGTATGAGGATATAAACAATATCATGGAAAATCATCATGAAAACCCGTGCCTAGCATCGACACGTAAATCATCATCCATATGGGGCTCCGTCAATCCGGGTCAGCCCTCTCTCAAGTATATACCGGGAATCTGTCAGTCCGGGTCATCCCTCTCTCAATCCATCGGGCATCCGTCAGTCCGGGTCAGCCCTCTATCAGTCCATCAGGCATCCGTCAGTCCGGGTCAGCCCTCTATCAGTCCATCGGGCATCCGTCAGTCCGGGTCAGCCCTCTATCAATCTATCGGGCATCCGTCAGTCCGGGTCAGCCCTCTATCAATCCATCGGGCATCCGTCAGTCCGGGTCAGCCCTCTATCAATCCATCGGGCATCCGTCAGTCCGGGTCAGCCCTCTATCAATCCATCGGGCATCCGTCAGTCCGGGTCAGCCCTCTCTCAGTACATGCCTCTAGCACCGAGAAAACACGGGGCGACGTCCCAAATATCATATCAAGGGAACCGGGTTTTTAATGATTACTTATTTGAAAAGAGCACGGTTCCCAAATCCAGAGATCATATGAAAATCCACATCAAGAAGTAAATCTAATGCGATGTGATATGCAATCAATCCATGATGTATGCGACATGTAAAGAAAGATAATCATCTCGGAAATCATGCAACAGGGAATAGTAATGTGCATATGTCGAGAGAAACCGCTCCTTTAAAATGAATCATCTATGTTTGTGTACAGGTATAAGTGTACAATATGCCAAGCCAGAATCATATCATGAATGCAACAATACTACAGTGTAGTTGCATGGCAATTATCGATGATGAAGTGTGTGAGCCGGCAAATAGTGTACGTGGAACATACGCATCATTGATAATGGTGCTGGTGTCCTAACAGCATGATAATAATATAGCAATGAACATATTCCAGCAATGCGAATAGCATGAAGAAGCAGATATCTAAAAGTCAACACCACAGAGAAATATCTACTATGCAACTACAACTAAGTAACAGGTAAATCAGGAGGGTGGGTGTGGAATCCACCTAAATCTGAGTCGGTATATATAAAGATATATAGTCGGTGATCTCGCCTCAATGTCATATCGTAAGATATCCTCGAGTTATGAGTGCGGATCTATCATCAATATCGGCTCATACGGTAAATCGTCGTACGGCATCCCCAATAGCTGGGTAGGGGTCAACATCTCACTGTCTCACCACATAACAGATATCACCATCATCAGATCATATAGTCTGGAAGTGCTACTCTATGTCTAGTACAAAACGATACCATCAATGGAGTATGCATGCGGGGGTAAACACATATCCCAAGACCGCAAGGAATCCCATGTCATATCCCACATATGAATCGTATCAAATCACCGATCTCAGGGCACCATGCCCACATCATCGACTCATCTCCAAAGTCATCCCACATCATCAATATCTGTGCAAGTATAAGTGATAAGCAAGGGTGTGTGTGTAGGTGTAATTCTATCCTAGGGTTCGCGACTATGAACTACACTAGTCACTTCTAACCCTATACTATCCATAACACACCTAATATCACAATTAAACTACATAGTAATCTATCTACGGACTGCGGGGGTGCTATACGCCATCCACCCGACTTCCCCCTGTAGATATAATCTACTCACCTTGCATCGTCATTTGCGGACGTCATCACGCAATTGCTTGTCGTCCCGAAGTCTTCATGGGTACCTACACATCAAATATCGTATATGCGCATTAAAACCAAATCCAAGCTAAAACGGCGCATGAAATCCAAAACGATATGATAAGGGGGCCTATAGGTGAGAACCTATGGCATGCTTTCAAAACCATCAATAAATCCTCTATATCGTCGTATAAACGACAAATAGTCGAGGCAAAACACATTCCACCATTTCAGAATCAAAAATACGGAATACGGAAACACGAATCCAAAATAGCAACTCATGAAATGTGTTCCAGATTTTACCCCAGGTCACTTTATACAAATCTATATATATCAGGGGCCTAAACTAACAATGTAGGAGCTACAGAACCAAAACGAGCCAATAAGGTGGGACCCAGGCCGCAATTGGCGGCCAAAAGAGGGAATTTGGCGGCCGGAAAAGGGAATTGGGGGCTAGGGTTTGGGGTGTTGGTTCATAGGTGCCTGCACATGTCACTGTCCACTCAATATTATTTTAGGGTTCTCGGGGTGTTAGCAGATTCTAAATAACAGTGACAGATTCCAGTTTTCCCCGATATAGGTTTCTAAAATCCGTATTCTAGTTCAAGCTTCAGGTTTTGGGTTTCAATTCAAACACTAGGGTGTTGGTAAGACCTCTACTGAGCTCAATTTCATAATACAACACCAATTTCCCTCAAACCCTAACTAGGTTTTCACCAAGTCCATAATATCACACAATATCGATTAAACCTTAACATGGGGTTATAGGAAAGGCTATAATTAAGCTAATGGTTCAGAAATTACCTCCATTAGCAACTCAAGAAAATTCTTGAGTTGCCTCTAGTGGCCAAAATCCTTGCTTCTTTAGCTCCATGTGTAGATCTAGGGATTTTGCACAATTTTAATGAAAGGAGATTGGGGTTTTGGGGTGATTTTAGAGATGATTTTGAGGAGTTGAAGAGGGGAGGAAGATGGAGAAGGGCAGCAGCAGCACAAGGAGGAAGAGGGGGAGAAAATGATGGGAGAATGGCTAAGGATGCTAGTCAAAAGTCCACCTCTCTTTCTCACCTACCCTCATCATTTCCTTTTTCTTTTCTTTTTCCTTTTCTTTTAAAATCCAAACCTTCTCACATCAATAGTAATCCCAAAATAAAATCATGGCTAGAAAAATACACAAGTGTAGAAAAAAGTGGTATGTGCAAATTTTGCACAAAATTGCCAAAAAACCCGATTAGCGATTTTAATCGCGATTAGCACTAAATTAGTGTCAAACTAATCACAAAAACCTAAAAATGTCATAATTCACTAATTTACCCTATTTTAGAATTTTCCATAATTTTTCATAATTTTTCTAACATTTTTCCTATTTATTTGCATTTAATATTAAAATAATAAATAAAATAATATTAAATTATAAAAATTCCCAAAATTAATATTTTATATTTTTTGAAAATGTTACATTAAACCCATCTCAAACCCAAATCTAAGAAAATACGGATTTGGACTAATCCACGCCCTACGGGCGACAACATAAATTAGTCTCCATATACAATCCACGGGCAACCAAAAACAAAACAAACACACATGACACGAAGAGACCATCTGGAGAAGGAGAAAGTGGTTACTGCGATGCGGTGGCGTAATTAGCTGCAGGGGCTTGCGCCTGCAGCGAAGAGCATCCCCACAATCAAAAACACCTCAAATGAGGAGGAATCTGACGAAGTCTGCTACCTCGGCCGCATCCATTTAAACCTTCGATACATGGTGCCATAAATCAACTTGGCATCTTCGGAGAGGTGGACGGATAGCACCAATTAGCATCTGCCCTGAATTCAGGCAAGACGGACCTACGCGGTCGCGTCTCCGTGTTCAGAGGGGAACAGGGTATATCCTAATACGGAAAAGTAAATAATATAAAACAAGGGTGACATCATCCTCAACCCGGATGTGCCCCAATAAAAGAATATTACCTACAAGTTTTTACATGAATGAAAATGAAAAACTATCATCTCACGCAAAAAAAACCCGGCTATTCATAACACGATGATCCAATATAGCATATCCCAGCAACACATAACATCACATGTCATCAACGTAAGTAAATATGCGTACCCCAATTGTCATTGAGATATAGCAACGAAACCGGCGATACACCACATATTACACTTACGGTCGCAGAAAAGAAAATGTCAAACTACAACATTTGGAATCCGCAACCTCCTTAGACATTATAAACCCGAAATATCACATACTTCGGATTTCATACCTAACCATACGAATTCCAAATATTGTATCACATTCCACAAATAGCTAGACGATATTAAACATTCTGATCGAATCAAAAAACACCCAAAATTTCCCAAAGAGCTCAACACTTGAGCATAGTTTAAAAATACTCATAACATGCCACAGTGCCTATGTACCAGCTATAGAAGGGCGAACCCTTGCCTCACCTATGGCGACGCAGAACTACCACAAACCCTAGGATTTGGTGGTGGTTCAGACGGTCATAGAATCAAGTTAGGGTTCGTTCTTCTAGAGGGTCCATAAAATTACTTGCATGATTTTTGAATGTTTTTAACTTGAAGAAAATCCAAATTTTGGAAAATTTCCAGGAAGGGAGAAAATGGGTTATTGATATTCGTTCGAACTTTTTAACGTCGTCTAAATGAACCCGAAATGATGTTAGAATTACGACTACGAAACACTCCGTATTAGCCCCAATATAACTGTTAACATCATATGAAAACTGGGCTAATCAAACAATACCAGAAACCCCAAAATCAATCCCAGAGAACACCAAAAAAATTCGAGCCAAAGACGAGTTCAAAAAACCGGCGAGGCCGGATATTTTGTCTATGTCGCCGGTTAAAATCTGGTTGTTTAGTCTCGAATTTCTCTAGTGTTCTAGTTGTATCACATACAACATTCTACAGTTGCTAAAAGAATTTTCTGAGATCATTTTAAAATTGATAGAAACTTGATTTTTGGTTTCGGTGTTTCAGAGTTTTTTCGGTTTCGTGATTCTAATAAATATCGTCTAATTCTTTAGCTTGGCTCTGATACCACTGTTGGGTTTCCTAGCATGACAACAAGGTTTTGGGAGGCATCATCCATGCCGTTTTCAAAAAATTTCCATGCTAAATAACCCTAACCCTCGAATCTTAACTAGAGAATTAGACGATATAAGAATGTAAACAACTTTACACCAAGTGAACAAAGAATACAACCTTTGTAGACCGGTCATTCACTTCACATTCTCCGTGTAGTAGTCCTGCGACTCCACTAGGCTCCACTTGAGGCTTTGGACGAGCTTCCTCCGATGACCTTCGTATCGAAAATGATCCACGCGGAGTCCCTCCAATTCAAGCTACCTCTACACTAAACTCTTTAGCGTAGGAAACACGCTACACTCGATCACTAGTCAAGTGTAGGATGGTGAAGTGGGGGATGTTAAAAGCTCACAAGTTTGTGTTCAAGCTTCATGGTTCACATCACATGTGAGGGTTGAAGCTTGAACCATGACATGAGGAGGAGGAAGAAGCTAGAGAGCAACCATAGGAGCAACTAAATAAAAATGGCTAAGTGTTGAGAAAATGAGCTAGAATGAATGGCAACTCTTGACCTTTCACTCATTCAAGCATGGAATTATACAATGTAAAATTGCAACCATGCTTGAATAGTGAGTCAAGATGAATAAACAAAAGTAAATCCCATGCTTGCAACCATGCTCTCATTTTCCACCTCATTTCTATTTTAACAAAATAGAAATTCATATGCCATGCTTCATTATTATATATATATATATATAATGAAGAATAATTAGTGAGCTAATAATATTAGTTAAGATATAATTATATCACATATAATATATATCATATTATTAAATCAACACTTGATTTGATAATCCGGTTATATCACATATGACCGACCAATATCATTTATCTGTATATCACATTATCAAATCAACACTTGATTCGACAATCTGGTTATATCACATATAACTGAACTGATAACAGATAACTGCCAGATTACAATATGGTATCACATACTCGTATTTAATCAGGCCCACACACATATCATATATGTGTCCTACTTCGTTTCGCTTGAACCATGGAACTTCTGTGTGGGACTCTAAAGACTCGTCAATACGCCAGCAGTAGGTGATAATCCTATCAGTCACCTACAACCGTCAGCGGTACTAGCTGGACGTAACGGCTACCTGGGTATTGAGCGATATGAAGATCAACAAGCAAGCATGTCCACAGTCTCCATGAAGCCTATCAGTAACACTACCATACAGTCTGGTTTCTTCGTCTGATATGTCGCATATCATGTCTACGGGTGGAAATCGTCAGACCCCAATAACGTGATAAGTCATGCCGATGTCTGGCCTATAACGGTTCGAGAAACTACTGATAACACTTATCAGTAAATCTCGGCAGCAGCCCTGGCCAGGGACTTCCAGTTATTGCCAATCAAGTATAACGCAACATCAACCCCCAATACCGGGAGAGACGAAACCCCTCCTATCGCTCATTGCCTCCATGCGACTCGGGACTGCACCCAAAATCCACCTGTTTACACGTCTCCTTTGAGCGTGGTAAGGAGGAAATCAAAGCACAGTGGGAGCCGCACGACTTTATGACGATCTCGGGTCTACAGACTAACCTATACCAGTGTCACCGGAAGACTTCTATCTGACGATAGGTATACTACCACATAGGAGTCCTCGTCGAGTCCTGTTTGGTGTACCCATTCTCTAATGAGCACCTGTGTACAATCTTTGATGTCACACATCAATGGTTGTGGGATCAACCATCGCCCTCTAAGGGACAAGAAACATACACACTAGTCTACTCTGGAATATCGATGCCCTAGTCTCGATATTCCCACGACTAGGAACTGATTCAAGGATGTACTTTGGACTACCCTGGCCCCACTAGTATGATCACATCATAATCCTGGTAGTCAAGTACATATCCTAAGGGCTTTATCAACATGTGAGAGCAAGACAATAAAGAATACCAGTCAACATGTTAAGATAAAGAGTAACCAGATAGCATACTATCATGTCGAGTAAGAAAGTCCTCTATATATATATGTCCAAACATCCACTATAATATACATCACATGTACAATAATGGCCTCTAGGGCATACATATAACTAACAGTCGCTAGTACATGGTTTGGGTGTAGTTGAACGGAAGAAACTTTTCTCAGTTTCTCCTCATATTTTCCCAACTCGTGATCTTAGGCTTGCCACGCCTCTCTCGGACGCGACGTTCTTGTTCCCGCCATGCTGAAACCTGACCTTTAAATTTGATGGCGACCAACTTCACCTTCTTCGCGGGGGAGGGGGACGTCTTTATATTCAATGATGAGTTCCACCGTATTGAGCCAATCAAGGAACTGTTCAGGCTGGGAGCCGCTTGCATAATTAGGAAGATCCACCTTCATGCCATCCCTGCGTTGTTCATAGCCCCCTCGGAAGCCATGCCCTTCCTGTTAACTCGCTTTGGAACCTCAATCGTCATCATGATCCAAATAGGAAGCCTATCATCTCTGGGGACTCTCTTGTTCTATCCCCAACGCCTCAATCTGTCTCAGCAACTCTGTGTTCTACTTTCGTAGGTCATTTACTATGACGTCCCGCAATTCTCGTTCGCGAAAGATGCTTCCATCTTCTGAGATCGTATCTCTCGGACCCCTACGACCCCCACGTCTTCCACAACCTGTACGATTTCCACGCGCGGCCATTGGATGTTGTGTTAGTTATGTATATGCCCTAGAGGCCATTATTGTACATATGATGTATATTATTGTGGATGCTTGGATATATAGAGAGAGGACTTTCTTGCTCGAGATGATAGTATGCTATCCGGTTGTGATTTATCTTAACATGTTGACTTGTATTGGTTTACTGTCTTACTCTCACATGTTGATAAAGCCCTTAGGATATGTACTTGACTACTAGGACTATGATGGAGATCATACTATTGGGGCCAAAGGTAGTCAACGAGTACATCCAATAATTGTTCCTAGTCGAGGGTGCATCGAGACAGGGCATCGATACTCCTGAGTAGACTAGCGTATTCGCATCTTGACCAATATGATGGGCGATGGATAATCTCATATCTATTGGTGTTTGACATCAAAGATGGTATGCGGATGCTCAGTGGAGACTGGGTACACTGAACGGACTCGCCGAGAACTCCTATATGGTACTATACCTATCGTCAGATAGCAGTTCTCTGGTGACACTGGTACAGGCTAGTCTGTAGACCCGAGATCGTCATAGAGTCTTGTGTGATTCCCACTGTGTTTTGATTTCCACCTTACCACATTCATGAGAACATGAAAAACGGTGGCTTTTAGGTACATTCCCGAATCACAAGAAGGCAATGAGCGATAGGAGGGGTTTCGTCTCTCTCGGTACTGGGGGTTGATGTTGCGCTGTGTTCGATTGGCTATAACTGGAAGTCCCTGGCCAGGGCTGATATGGAGATTTACTGGTAAGTGTTATCAGTAGTTTCTCGACCCGTTATAAGCCTCACATCGACACGACTTATCGGTTATTGGGGTCTGACGTTTACCACCTCTAGACAGGATATGCGACATATCAGATGAAGAGACCGGAATGTACGGGATTGTTACTGATTGGATTTTCAGGAGAATGTACAGACTTTCTTGTTGATCTTATGCTCGCTTAATGCCCGGGTGGCTGTTACGTTTAGCTGAATGCTTGCAGCTTATGGGTGCTTGATATGATCATCACCTACTGCCAGCGTATTGACGAGTCTTTAGAGTCCTACACAGAGGTTTTCTGGCTCAGGCAAAACGGAGTAGGAGAACATATGCGATATGTGCGGGACCGAGAAAAATACGATATGTGATACTGTATTCTATTCTCGGAATATGTGATATCGGCCGGGTATATGTGATATAGCCGGGTCATCGGATCAAGTGTTGATTCGATGAAATGACACATTTTATATTAGTCGGTTATATGAGATATAGCCGGATTATCGGATCAAGTGTTGATTCGATAATTCAATGTATAATTATATATGTGATATATTATATTACATTAACTAATATAAGCTAACTTAAGTAATTCTTTTTCTCATTATGGATACATTAATATATATGTGATATATGTTAAATGTATTCTTTTGTTACTTAATTATATATATGTGATATGTATAATTGTAACATGCTTGGTTATAAATGCAACTAGGGTTTATTAGAGTTAAACCATACTAGGGTTAATATTAGGGTTTATATTTATCATTAAGTAATTCAAATATTGTGGATAATGTTCATGGATGAAGCTTGTAGTTTCTTTGACTTTGTCCACTCATTTTGTCTTGCTTAAGATATTTATCAACCATATCTTTAACCATAACTAATGGTTAAGTCTCTACATGGGTTAAGCATGATATACTTGACCTTGGGTTGCATTTCTAACCACACACAAGTTTATTTTCATCACTTCATCTTCTTCTTCCTCAAAAGCTTTCTAGCTTTTTCCTTTTGTGATGAAATAGATTGAGAAAAAGAAAACTAAAGAGAACAAAATTCCACTTCACCATCCTCTTCTATACTAGCCATATAGATTAGTATGTTAGCTTCACTAGTTCTAATTTAGTGAAGAGTTAGCTTGAGTTTGTGTTTCCTCAAGGTAGATCGTCTTGGATTTCGAAGACTTCAAGCAAGATGCATCATTCACCTCATGGAGCCTCTCTAGATTCCGGGAGCATGATGATCGCAGCGAAAGGACCACAACTCGGAGCTTATGAAGGGAAGGAACGGACTTCAAAGGTTGTAATCCCTTTCTCTTAGATGTTTACATGCTTGTTTATACTAATTCTCTAGTTAAGATCTTGGTTAGGGTTTCATAGCACCCCAAAATTTTATAAAATGGCATGTGTGATGCCTTCCGAAACATTGTTGTCGTGCTATACAACCCTACAGTGGTATCAGAGCCAAGCTAGAGCTTTAGTGTAACCTAGGCGACATTAAAAACCTCGAACGAACAAAATACGATTCCCGAAAAATCCTCCTGAAAATTTTTCAAAAAGTAAGATTTTTCCACATTAAAAATACTCAGAAAATCAAGCAGGGTATTGTATGGTCCCACAGGAAGAACGAAGCCCTAACTCGGCTTAACGACCGCAAAACCGCGGCAGAAAGGACTTTTTACAGCGGTTCCGCGGCGACGTTGGTGAGGCGTGGACTGTGCCTTCTTGTGTTGGCCCGTATGTGCTAATAGCTGTCTCTGGTAATTTTTAAAAACTGTTCGAGTGTTGAACTTTCTGATAATTATTTAGGTGATTGGTCGTTCGATCAAATGTTTTAACTGCGCCTAGTATATGTGATTGTGATACAATAATTGGAATCTAAACTAACAAGTTATGTGATAAGTAATTGGTTGCGTGCAAGTTTGACATTTCGGTCTCGGGCGAAATCGGGAATCTTGTTGAATTACTCGACTTCTTTTGAAAAGTGTTTTCATGGATTGAGACCTAAATGTAAGAATTGCATTGTTAGGCATGAAATCTAGAATATGTGATATTCCAGGTTTACGATGTCTAAGGGCAGTGAAGATTCCAATTGTTGTAGTTTTTCACTTTCTTTTCTGCGACCGTAAGTGTAATATGTGGTGTATCGCCGGTTTCGTTGCTATACATCAACGGCAATTGAGATACGCATATTTACTTACGTTGATAACATGTGATGTTATGTGTTGTTGTGATATGTTATGATGGATCGTCGTGTTTTGAATAGCCGGGGGTTTTATGTGAGATGAGAGTTTTTCTTTATCATTCATGTAAAATTCAATTGTATGTAATATTCTTTTATTGGGGCACTTCCGTGTTGAGGATGAGGTCACCATTGTATATTATTTACTTTTCCGCATTAGAATAGACCCAAGGAGGAGAGCACAAGCAACCGGGTTCTAGGGTCCAGTGGGAGGCCATCTCGAGGAGTCGAGACCGGGTCTCCTAACCCTAGAATTGGCAGCTTTACTTTCCGCTCTCGTAGGGGTCTAGGGATGTGGGTTTGGCTATTCATCGCGACCGTGGAATCCGTGTTTTATATCGTCTCGAAATAAAACACGGACCTCATAGTATATCCAATATTTCATATGTTATCTTCTGCTGCAATGTTCTGTGATGAGATCATATTACTGCCTGAGACGAATGCTTTATTATTATATATGAGATATATAGTAGACGTTGCTTATGTTTTTCACCCGCGCTAGTCCCGTCCCGGTATGCCGTTAGTTACGTAACCTAACGGTGCATAACGGAACATTGTAGCGAATGCGGATGGCATAAGCGTACGTTGTATTTTCGTTTCTTCTGTGATGCTTAGGAAGCATAATTGATGGGATTCATTAATGATATTAATGAAAGAAAAGAAACCTAAAAGAAGTTGTAGAATCAAATTTATAAAAAACGGAAGCTCTAGTTTTTGCTTTGCATAGCGGTATTCCTTGTAGAATATCCAGCACCTTATTCGATAAGGAAAGAGCCGAGATCCTTTCACCAGGAGTGACCTCTTTAGCGATACTAGTAGATGCTACAAACTAACTCAGTTTTGTTTTTGATTGCTTCTATAGTTCTTGCTTTGCATCGTGGTATTTATGAAATATCATGCACCTTATTCGATAAGGAAAGAGCCGAGATCCCTTCACCGGGAGTGATCTCTTTAGCAAAACTAGGAAAAAGCCTCAAAACACTCCTTTTCAAAATCACTTATTTCTACAACAATATCAAGTTCATTACGCAAAAGGTATTCTGGAAAACCTTTCGTAACCCTCCGTCATTTTAGGAAAATAGAGTAATTAGTATTTATGCTGATTTTCTTGACAATAGTTAAGGCGCGGTGTACGGTAGCTGAGTGATGTCTTCCTATATAGCATATGATGTGATTAATTAGGACAGTCATATGACTTTGTTGACCTTAGTTAAGGATCTTGTGGGTGGGTCTAATTAATCAAGAAATGACGGGTAGAACTTGACTAGTGCTTATGATTTGTTGACCATAGTTAAGGTCATAAGTCACTAGGGATAAAAAGTATTATCGGGAATTTCAAGTGTTGAAATTTGCAATGAGATTGCATACCTTCTATGAGATAGTTGGATCCTAATACCCACTGCGAGTAAGAGTTACTCCTGGGAGAGTTTTACACATGACAATTAGCCGATCAAGTAGGTGTCTAGAAAGGTGTTAACGGGGTTATGCCTCTGGGAAAACGAGGTTTATTTTAATTAGGTCCGTATGAAAGCACGGGGAACCTCCCTCAAAGTACCAACACTGGCCTGGCCGAAAGATTGGCGAACTTGTAAGGTGTAATTAATCTCGGCTAGTCTTACCTTATAGGGTTTGGAGGAAGATTTGATAAAAACAGTGAGAGCCATCCTGATTAGATAAGATAATAACCAATCTAAATCTTGCAAGAGCACACGCTAAAGTGTTTTTCTTCTCTCTCTCCAGGTAGCGACCATGTAAGGCCTTAATCAAGATAATAATATTGATGTATTGACTGAACCCGCTTATTATACTGAGCAGGAGAACGTTGGTCCCGTTCTTTCTTATAAATGTTATGAGACTGAGCAAGGAATAGGGACTTATCCGGATTCTCACGCCACCCAAACGAAGAATAAGCATGTTGATGTATCTTCTTCGGGTGTGTTAGTTATCGAGAACTGTTTCTCAGTTCACTCTACGTCCTGGGTATTAGATACCGGATCGGGATCCCACATATGCAATATGTTGCATGGGCTAAAGAAGGGTAGAGAACTGGGAATGGGTGATCATTCCGTAAGAGTAGGGAATGGGGCAGATGTTACAGCCAAAGCAGTTGGCGAATATCACCTTGTATTACCAAATGGTAATACATGGATTCTGAATGAATGCTATTACATTCCGACCCTGATATGCAATCTTATATCAGTTTCTTTATTAAGTAAAGAAGGATATAATTTTGTAGTACAGGATGATGTTATAAACATCTTCCTAGATCAAAAGTTGATTAGATCAGGCTCGTTAAATAACGGCATATACGTTCTAAATCAAACCACAGTTCTTAATGTACAAAACACACACAAGAGGAAGAATTCAGAAATGAACGAATCTTTCTTGTAGCATTGTAGACTGGGTCATATCAGTATGACACGGCTAGCGATGTTGCATAAAGATGGATATCTGAATACGTTCGAATTATCATCTTATGAAACTTGCCATTCATGTCTCAAAGGCAAGATGACCAAAACTCCATTTAGTTGACACGGAGAAAGAGTTAAGGAACTCTCAGGACTGGTACATAGTGATGTATGCGGTCCCATGTCTATAAATGCCAGGAATGGTTCCTCGTACTTTATTACGTTCACTGACGATCTCTCAAGATACGGACATGTGTTCCTGTTGAAACATAAGTCTGAAGCTTTTGAGAAATTCAAAGAATATAAGAACGAAGTAGAGAACCAAACGGTTAAAAGTATTAAAATCCTTCAATCTGATCGAGGAGGAGAATACTTGAGCACGAAATTCCGTGACTATCTAAAAGAGAATGGGATTCTCTCTCAGCTTACTCCTCCGTATACACCATAGCACAACGGTGTATCGGAGCGGAGGAATCGCACCCTATTAGATATGGTGCGCTCTATGATGAGCACCGCTGAGTTGCCTATTTCCTTTTGGGGTTATGCGCTTGAGACAGCCGCATACCTATTGAATAGAGTTCCAACCAAATCAGTACCTACCACTCGATATGAGATATGGAATGGGAAGAGACCATCTCTTAAACGAGTTAAGATATGGGGTTGTCCGGCTTATGTTAAAAAGCAAAAACCGGATAAGCTCGAGGCAATATCAGGTCTATGTAAGTTTGTGGGATATCCAAAAGATTCCTATGGATATATCTTATACCACGGTGAGGAACAAAAGGTGTTTGTTTCTTAATATGCCTCCTTTTTAGAAAAGGAATTTCTTGGAAAAGAAATTAGTGGCGAAGAAGTAGAGCTGGAAGAAGTTCCAACGGCACAAACTACAACTGATGATTTGTTGGAACCAGAGGATTCAGTAGTACCCAACGAACCCCAGCCTCTCCGCCGATATAGTAGGGTTTCTCATCCACCTGAGAGATACTACGGTTTTCTCGTTGACGGTGGAAGTGAGGATTGCATCATGGAAGATGATGACCCGACTAGCTTCGAGCAGGCCATCACGAGTGGTGAATCTGTGAAATAGCTGGATGCAATGCGATCTGAGATGGAATCCATGTACACCAACAAAGTATGGACTTTGGAAGTTGCTCCTGAAGGGGTAAAACCCATTGGGAGCAACTGGATCTTTAAAAAGAAACTTGGTGTAGATGGAAAAGTTGAGACTTTCAAAGCTAGACTTGTTGCAAAGGGTTTTCGTCAATGACCAGGTGTGTATTATGACGAGACCTTTTCTCCAGTGGCTATGCTTAAGTCCATCCGGATCTTACTTGCCATTACTTCATACCATGACTACGAAATCTGCCAAATGGATGTTAAGACCGCCTTTCTAAATGGTGATTTAGAAGAGTGTGTGTACATGACTCAGCCAGAGGGCTTCGTAGACAGTGGGAGTAGCGGGAAGATATGCAAGCTGCTTAAATCCATCTACGGTTTAAAGCAAGCATCGCGGAGTTGGAACATCTGCTTTGATGTAGTAGTCAAAGAGTTTGACTTCATCAAAAACGTAGATGAACCTTGTATCTCCAAAAAGGTTGAAGAGAGTAAGGTTGTCTTCCTCGTATTGTACGTGGATGACATACTCTTGATAGGAAATGATGTTCCTATACTGCACTCGGTCAAGCTCTTCTTATTACATAGATTCTCAATGAAAGATCTAGGTGATGCCTTATGCATTTTGGGAATTAAGATCTATAGAGATAGATCTAAACGGATACTGGGATTGTCCCAGTCCAGGTACATTGACACCATACTAGAGAGGTTTAGGATGGAAGAATCCAAGAGTGGGAATTTACCCACGATCTCTGGACTCACTCTCTCCAAAGAGATGTCTCCCAAGACTGATTTGGAGAGAACTCGCATGCAAGGGATACACTATGCTTCGGCAATAGGCTCTATCATGTACGCGATGCTATGTACCAGACCCGATGTAGCATACTCACTAAGTGTAGTGAGTAGGTATCAAGCAGATCCTGGAGAGAGTCACTGGACAGCTGTGCAGAACATTCTCAAGTACTTGAGAAGGACTAAAGAGATGTTCTTGGTGTATGGTAACGGAGAACTCCAGGTGGATTCCTTTACCGATTCGAGCTTCCAAAGTGATAAGGACGACTCTAAGTCGCACTCGGGATTTTTCTTTACCCTAAATAGAGGGGCGGTGTGTTGGAAGTGTTCCAAACAGGAAACCGTGGCAGACTCGACGATGGAGGCTGAATACATCGCTGCCAACGATACTGCCAAAGAGGCTGTCTGGATAAAGAAGTTCATCACTGAACTTGGTGTGGTTCCGTCCATTGAGCATCCAATACCTTTGTATTGTGATAACAATGGAGCTGTAGCTTTGGCCAAGGAACCCAGGTCCCATCAGAGATCCAGGCATATTCTGAGGCGGTATCACCCGATCCGGGAGATAGTTGATCGCCGGGAGATCGAGGTCAGGTGAGTTGATACGAAGGAAAACACTGCGGATCTACTAACGAAGGCCATACCACAGATACATTTTGAGAGACTCTTCGGGTTGTTGGGTATGAGATACTACAACAGCTGGCCTTAGTGCAAGTGGGAGATTGTTAGTTATGTATATGCCCTATAGGCTATTATTGTACATATGATGTATATTATAGTGGATGCTTGGATATATATAGAGAGGACTTTCTTGCTCGATGTGATAGTATGCTATCTGGTTGTGATTTATCTTAATATGTTGACTTGTATTGGTTTACTGTCTTGCTCTCACATGTTGATAAAGCCCTTAGGATATGTACTTGACTGCTAGGACTATGATGGAGATCATACTAGTGAGGCCAAAGGTAGTCAACGAGTACATCCTATAATTGTTCCTAGTCGAGGGTGTATCGAGACAGGGCATCGATACTCCAGAGTAGACTAGCGTATACGCATCTTGAACCATATGATGGGCGATGGATGATCCCACATCCATTGGTGTTTGACATCAAAGATGGTATGCGGGTTCTCAGTGGAGACTGGGTACACTGAACGGACTCGCCGAGAACTCCTATATGGTACTATACCTATCGTCAGATAGTAGTTCTCTGGTGACACTGGTACAGGTTAGTCTGTAGACCCGAGATCGTCATAGAGTCTTTTATGATTCCCACTGTGTTTTGATTTCCACCTTACCAAGTTCATGAGAACGTGCAAAACGGTGACTTTTGGGTACATTCCCGAATCACATGGAGGCAATGAGCGATAGGAGGGGTTTCGTCTCTCCCGGTATTTGGGGTTGATGTTGCGCTGTGTTCGATTGGCTATAACTGGAAGTTCCTGGCCAAGGCTGATATGGAGATTTACTGGTAAGTGTTATCAGTAGTTTCTCGACCCGTTATGAGCCTCACATCGACACGACTTATCGGTTATTATGGTCTGACGTTTACCACCCCAAGACAGAATATGCGACATATCAGACTAAGAGACCGGAATGTACGGGAGTGTTACTTATTGGATTTTCAGGAGAATATACAGGCTTTCTTGTTGATCTTCTGCTCGCTCAATGCCCGGGTGGCTGTTACGTTTAGCTGACCGCTTGCAGCTTGTGGGTGATTGATATGATCATCACCTACTGCCGGCGTATTGACGAGTCTTTAGAGTCCTACACAGAGGTTTTCTGGCTCAGGCGAAACAGAGTAGGAGCACATATGAGATATATGCGGGACCGAGAAAAATACGATATGTGATATCGTATTCTATTCTCGCGATATATGTGATATAGCCGGGTCATCGGATCAAGTGTTGATTCGATGAAATGATACATTTTATATTAGTCGGTTATATGAGATATAGACGGATTATCGGATCAAGTGTTGATTCGATAATTCAATGTATAATTATATATGTGATATATTATATTACATTAACTAATATAAGCTCACTTAAGTAATTCTTTTTCTCATTATGGATACATTAATATATATGTGATATATATTAAATGTATTCTTTTGTTACTTAATTATATATATATGATATGTATAATTGTAACATGCTTGGTTATAAATGCAACTAGGGTTTATTAGAGTTAAACCATACTAGGGTTAATATTAGGGTTTATATTTATCATTAAGTAATTCAAATATTGTGGATAAAGTTCATGGATGAAGCTTGTAGAAGCTTGTAGTTTCTTTGACTTTGTCCACTCATTTTGTCTTGCTTAAGATATTTATCAACCATACCTTTAACCATAGCTAATGGTTAAGTCTTTACATGGGTTAAGCATGATATACTTGACCTTGGGTTGCATTTCTAACCACACACAAGTTTATTCTCATCACTTCATCTTCTTCTTCCTCAAAAGCTTTCTATCTTTTTCCTTTTATGATGAAATAGATTGAGAAACAGAATACTAAAGAGAACAAAATTCCTACCTCACCATCCTCTTCTATACTAGCCATATAGATTAGTGTGTTAGCTTCACTAGTTCTAATTTAGTGAAGAGTTAGCTTGAGTTTGTGTTTCCTCTAGGTAGATCGTCTTGGATTTCGAAGACTTCAAGCAAGATGCATCATTCACCTTATGGAGCCTCTCTATAGTCCGGGAGCGTGATGATCATGGAGAAAGGACCACAACTCGGAGCTTATGAAGGGAAGGAACGGACTACAAAGGTTGTAATCCTTTTCTCTTAGATGTTTACATGCTTGTTTATACCAATTCTCTAGTTAAGATCTTGGTTATGGTTAAGATCTTGGTTAGGGTTTCATAGCACCCCAAAATTTTATAAAATGGCATGTGTGATTCCTTCCGAAACCTTGTTGTCGTGCTATACAACCCTACATGTTGTTGACGAGTCTCAATTGAGTATCGAACGTTGCGCTTCGATACCACTTGGTGCAGCTCTGATTTGGGGTGCTGCACTTTTAGGCTGAATTTGGAGAAGGTTGAAGGAATAGCAAATAAAAATGGCATTTTTTTCAAATTAGGGTTTTATTTCATCAAAAAATAAATCTTACAATTGCCATCGAGCCTTTTAAAAGACCCATAATTAAAATCACAACTAATTTCTAACGAAAATTAAAACTGCTAAAAATAGAAACTGCTAAAAATAGAAAATTACTAAAATTCGAAACTAATTATTTGATTTAGTGCCCTCAAAGTCAATTATTGGATCGCAGGTACGTGATTGCAATGATTGAGGAGGACCTATACCGGTAGGACAGTTTTACTCGAGATGATAGTATGCTATCTGGTTTGCCTTTATCAGTCGTGTAGAGGTTCAGGTACTGATCACTATTATACGTTGATAGAGCCCTTAGGATCTTGCTTGACTACCAACAGTATGATGGCAATCATATACGTGAGAGTTGTAAGTCCATGCTACCGCTCCCGGTACTTACGGGCTTGCAGAAATGATGAAAAAACAATTTTTCTAGAGGAGGTAACATGGACTCAAAACGGATCTTTGTTAAACTATCTACCTAACAACCTAACTAGGAGTTGTTAACTACTCGGTTAGGGGGTTATACCTTTCTTTCTTAAACTCCTTCGTCTTCAACTCTTGATGGTGTACGGATCGGCTTCACCCCGTCGCCTCCTTGCGCCGAAGATCGATCCACCCGAAAGCTTCTACCTTTGGCTTCTTCTTCGAACTTTGAAGAAACTAGTTCACTTGGTTTGCTAAACCTTGTGAACTAGAGTGAGTAGAGGAGAGTGTGTTGGGATTTTTCTCTATGGTTCTTGCTTCTCAACACATGAGACAAGTGAGCCATAGACTAGAGAGAGCAAGAGGAAGAGGGAGAGCTCAAGCAAGAGAGAGAAAGGAAATGAGAGAATGAGCAAGACTTTTTCCCTCTTGGCTCTCATAATCCAAATTCATCATAACAAATAATAGCAATCAAGTATTATGTGATGGTTTAAGTCAAAATAGCCATATCATTTCATGCACTCATTTTGCACAAGAGAAAGAAGCAAGCAAAAGTCTTTGCCATGAAATGATAGATATTGTCATGATGATGGTCAACTAGTCCAACCTAGTCAACCGGTCAACAAAGTCAACAAGTCAACAAAGTCAACCCCTCAACAACCATGTCACTATAATACTTAATTAATATTATTGTTAATTATATTTCATATTCTCATTAGGGTTTAGCAAAAAATTCAACAGTCAACAGTCAACAACCCTAATGAGAATCCCCTGCCTCTGTCTCTCTGTCAACTGTGCATACACACCCGCATCCGCGTTCCGAGGAACACGAATACATACGAGATAAAACCAATCCCAAATCGTACATTAGGATCTGGCTTAAACCAAAGCCCGCTAGTGTTAACTGTCCGGACACTAAACGTGCACAAGTGCACGGGTGTGACCGAACCCTGTCGCAAAACCATGCGACCCGTCGCAAAACCATGCAACCTCTACTCTTTTGCCTAAAGGCGAATAGCTCTCTGTGTGGGACTCTAAAGACTCGACACTACGCTGGCAGTGGGTTTAACCACAGACCGCAAGCGGCACTAGCTGTGCGTAACGGCCCCCAAGTAGATACCGACAAGAAGACTAACGAGGTGAAACCCATCTGAACTCCTACTGAGCCTGAATGTGACAGTCTCCGTACAGTCCGGTTTGTTCGTCTGATACATCACATGGCGGGCCTAGGGGGCGGTAAACGTCAGTCCCCTAATAGCGGTACAAGTCGTGTCGGAGTGAAGACCAGAACACCCAGAGATAACACTGGAAACCTACCAGTATATCTCGCTTGCCCTGGCCAGGGACTACTCGTATAATGGCTCTCTTAGACACAGCACGATGTCAACCCCCAATACCGGGAGAGAAGAATCATGTCTAACCGTCACTGCCTCCAAATGCTTCGGGACTGCACCCAACTACTACCTGTTTGCATGACTCCTTTGAGCCGTGGTAGGGTAGTAATCTAAGTACAGTGGGAACACACTCGAGTCGAAGTGACAGTGTCAAGTCAGCGGACTTAGCTGTACTCATGTCACCTGGGAACTGATAACTGACGATAGGTATAGTACCAACCAACAGTTCCCGACGAGTCCTGTCCAGTGTACTCGTAACCCAACGAGCACCCGCATACTATCTACAGTACGACGTACTGATGGCAGTGGGACAGACCATCTCCCACACTGGGATGAGAAGCGCATACGCTAGTCTACTCTGGAGTATCGATGCCCTGTCTCGATAGTCCTGCGACTAGGGACCTGCATAAGGATGTGCTTATAGATTACCCAGCCCCCACTAGTGTGACTGCCATCACAACGCTGGTAATCAATCAAAGATCCTAAGGGCTCCACTAATGTGTATGTGTGATATACTAAAATAAACACATGTACACATTGAAGTAGAAACAAACCAAGTAGCATACTACTATATTGAGCAAGATTGTTTATACAAGGTGAATATCCCAAGCTTCCATTAAGTAATATACAAACTAGTATGATACAGTAATGGCCTCTAGGGCATATACACTAACAAGAGTTGGGTAGTCTATAAGCACATCCTTAATAGTGGTCACTAGTCGTGGGAGTTTCGAGACAGGGCATCGATATTCCGGAGTAGACTAGTGTATACAGTCGAGACCCCGACGAGGGGCGGTGGCCAGTCTCACAAGCCACTGGTGTCAGTTGGATCACCTAAGATATATACAGGTGCTCATTGGGTTATGAGTACACCGGACAGGACTCGCCGGGAACCTTCTAGTTGGTATTTATACCTAGCGTCAGATAGCAGTTCCCTGGTGACATGTGTACAGGTTAGTTCATCGAACTGAGGTCGTCATTTGTCTCGTGTGAGTTCCCACTGTGCTTTGATTTCTACCCTACCACGGCTCAAAGGAGTCATGTAAACAGGTATTTTTTGGGTACAGTCCCGAGCCACATGGAGGTAAGTGAGCAGATAGGCAGGGGATTCGTCTCTCCCGGTATTGGGGGTGAGATCGCGCTGTGTCTAGGAAAGCCATTACACCAAGTCCTTGGCCAAGGCAGGTGAGAATTACTGGTAAGTATTCCAGTAGTTTCTCAGGGTGTTCAGGGCTTGTTTCCGACACGACTTATACCGCTATTGGGGGTCTGACGTTACCAGCCCCCTAGGCCCGATATGCGATACTCATAGACGAACGGACCGGACTGTATGTATATTGTCACTGTTAGGCTTAGTAGGGTTTCAGGATGAGTTCGCTCATCGGCTACCCTTGAGGTCAGTACTTGGGCAGCCGTTACGCACTGCTAGTGCCGCTGACGTGCTTGTGGTTAAACCCACAGCTAGGGTACTGACGAGTCATTAGAGTCCCCCACAAATAGTTTCCCAAGTTTGGGCAAAACTGTCACGACCCGAAAGTACGGAACATGACCGGCACTTAAACTACGACGTCTCGAGGCGTACGTAATCTAAGTAAACCAAAAACCCAGAAATCCAAACCAAGAAAAATAGTAGAGTGAAGGAAAACCAATTTAAATAATTAGTTTTAATAGCATAAGCCGAATTATGCGGGTTTCTAAAAACATCAAAAATTTCCTGAAAATTTCGGCAGAGTCTCCTTTGTAAATACTAGCCCCCAAACGGGATACAACATGAATAGTATACGAAATCAATAAAAAGGCATCCCCAAGCGGGAGCTAGCTCTTCGTCAATCGACGGTCACAACCACACAAGCAATATAATATACAACGCCAACGGCGAGGATCAAAATTCAAAAGGAAACTCAAAACCATAAGAAAACCACAGAAATACAATGCGCGACTCTAAGGTCGAAGGAATAACATCACTGGTCTCTATCTCAGAATAATTACATGTTTGGTTGATGGAACTTCTAGATACAACAAAGTAATGATATACAAGATATTTAATGGGGGTACGATACAAGTAAACCCACCTACTAGCAAATCACCCGGAGGAAACTATGCCCGCAAAGCCTTAAAGAAACCTGTACGGCAAACCTGCAAGAAACTGGGGCACAACGGGGGTGAGTTGCCAACTCGTGAATAGAAAAACATCTACGGAAAGAAATCGCATAAATAACGCAACCTAGGTCAATGATCATAATATATCCTCAATTATATATATAACATGCAACCTATAACAAGGCTATGGTAAATATCTAACCCGAGTGTAATCTCATGTGCCCGTGCCAGTGCCTTCGGTAGCAATATATCATATAAATGAGGTATGAATGCATGAAAACAGAATACATGTAAATGAAGAACTGTTTTCATAATTTAGTGAGATTTCCTTTGTATTTTTAAAATGAGGTATCATAATGAAATCAGCATAAAACAGTACCTAGCATCGGCACAAAACGTAATCCCAATATCTCGATATCTCTGTATCACAGTCTTTGTACCTCAATATCTCGAAATCTCAATGTCTCAATCACAATATCTAGGGCGCCGTCAGTCCATACCGGCCCCTACCATCCATCTCAAGACCACGACGGTATCCTAAGGATATCCGACGCGTCGGGTAAAATCACCGGTAGGTAGTGCTCCCCTGCCAGGCTCACATCATCATCATCACGCGCTTCTTGCCCCGGGGTACCTTACCGGGTCCACCATGTACCCGAAACAGTTCATCCGTGTAACGCCTTGAAAAGTCGTTTTGGTGTTTTCCTGAAAATCGGTGAAAATTCGGTATTTTTCCGAAAACCGTCCTTTTTGTTATTTTGCAGTTTAGGACTAATTATACCTAAAATGGATAGGTAATTGCTTGTTTTTAGTAGCAAATGAGTTACTTATGAAATTCTGGTCGTTTAAAAATTTTCCCTAATTTTTCAATTTTTTAATATTATTTTAAGCCGGTAAGAAAATATATTAAATTAGCGATAAATACAAATTTAAATGGGCTAAATTTAAGCTTTAAAATCATGTTAATTAAAATCTAGTTGTAACATAAATTTTTAGTAATTTATTTTAAGTTTTAACTAATTTTTATTATGGAAAACGAAATTTATTGAATTTAAGCTTAAACTTGCAATTTTTGACTTGTAGGGGGTCTTTTTGCATAAAATTTCTTTTGTAAAACCCCTCTCTCTCTTCCCTCAGCCCTAGGCCGGCCCATTTACAGCAAACCCAAGAAAAAAAATGCTTGCCTCTTTGACTTCATTTTTGTGTAGAAAAGAGGTGTTTTTTTTAAGGATTTTGGATTTTTTTATTAGGTATGGGTCTTTACTTGTTTGGTGTGGGTTGACCAAGACTTTTTCCACACCCCACACCACTCCCCCACTCCCCTGTTCTGGCCAAAAATCTGCAGCCCTCCCCCTTCATTTTTCCCCTCTCTTTTGTTCTCAAATTCATCTCTAAAACCATCAAAAATCAACAAATCCTTCACTAATTCAACACAAAACCTTAATCCATCTCTTCTCACACCCACTTTAGTTTAAATCTTGGTGAAAGGAGGCATCTTTGGAAGAAAATTGTTCTTGCTAGATCTCTAGTTGAGGTATAAATTCTTCCTACTTAAATTCTTTTGTTAAGTTTCTTAAATTAGATTGATTTAGTGTTAATTTAGTGTTAGTTTCATTCTAGATTTTTAAAAGTTCATGGTTGAAATTAAACTAGGGTTTTAGAAACCATTATTTAGTTAATTAAATCTATTTTTCTATCTAGTTGTTGCTAATCTATGTTAATGAGGTTACTTTATTTGTGTGGGCTTCAAATTAGTGTTAATTTGGTATTGTCATGTTTAGTTTTGGATTGAAATTGCTAATTATGAAAATCAAGAAAGGTTTTGTTTATGGAAATTAGGTTTTTAAGCATTGCTAATGGTTTAAAACTAAAGTAGTGGCTATATATGGTTAACTTGGGTGTTTGCGCGAGGTTGTGTGCACTTTATCGCAAATCCGCGAAGTTTGCACGATTTTGGATGTCTTTTGTGCTTACTAGTTTTTATTAAATTTTTGTGCTGGGGTATTTGCGATGTCTTGATGACATTTTTAGCGTATCCTATGACTTTTAGGATGTGTGAGTGTGGATTTTTGAGTGTTCGGGTTTTGGTTTTTCCGGGCGACCAAATCGACGATTCTAGTTAGTTTTGCGATTTTCGCGTGTGTCCCGCGCACCTTGTGCACGTTGTACCTAGCTTGTGAACGTTAGTATCTTCGTTTGGGTTTTGCGTCGTTCTTGATATGTAACCTTATGTTTGGAATTGATGTAAATTCCAGGTTCGGTCGCGGAGACGTCAGACGCGGCTCGAAAGGGGAAAGCGGTGATTGGACGTGACTAGCTAGGGATTTCCGGTGAGTAGATGTAATATCTACGGGGGACTATCGTTGGATGGCGCAAGTCGCCCGATAGTTTTAGTAGCTTAAAAGGATTCTTAGTAATATTAGTAATTAGGGGTGTAATACTTATATGATTATTTGCTACATTCATTCCTTATATTGACATACATATACGAACCCATTCTATAGGACACCTGCACCATTGCCAGGGTTTTTATATGCAGCACGAGCACTATTCATGCTTACACACACACCCTGGTAATTGCCATGCCACCACACTAGATAACCTTTAAATTGAAACCTTTTACTAATTGACACTTAAACTTGTGTTGTTGCCTCTAATTCCTTAAAATGAAATGGTAGCATTGCTATTCATGTGCATGTACTTCATCATATTATTTGTTCATGCCTAATCTATTAATCACACATCGCAACTTGATTATTGATACCATACGCATTCATTATCATTGACATATGCATTTATGAGGATTTTTTGAGATTCTATGATATTTCTGGATTTCGGGGGAAAGCCGCAAAATTTCTAAACTTATTATATTTTTAAAATATGTAAATTCCGGTTTTCTAGTGATGTAAGTGTCGTCCACAATGAGTTTGCTGTGATTTTCGAGACCCATTTCGAGGAGTTGGATGAACCGTCTCGGGTACATGGTGGACCCGGTATGGTACCCCGGGGCAAGATGAATGTGGTGTTGACGTTGAGCCTGGCAAGGGACGGATTACCTACCGGTGACTGTTTGGCACGGCGAATATCCAGAGGATACCGACCGTGGCTGCGAGATGATGAGATTTTGATATTGAGCTGGGTCAGCCGGATGGCTGAGGCCAGAGATACTATGACATGGATATATGAGATTTGTGATAGTTTTGAGGTGTCGTTGCTGGACACAGGTTCTTGTTGATTCTATTGGTATTGTGCTGGTATTTCAAAAGAGATTCTTAAAGGAAAAAAAAACATGATTTCTTATACTTACACATTCAGATCACGAGTTGATTCGCATTGCATTCATACCTGCTAGTATATTCATGTTGCGTACATACTTGCCATTATGTCCTGCCTTACCTGTATTTAGATGCTAGGATGCTTGTGTGCGTGCATACAATAGCCTGTGTAGATGTTATTTATTACTCACGAGTTGGCAACTCACCCCCGTTGTGCCACAACCTTTTTCAGGTCCGCTCCGTCAGTACAGTAGCGGCGGGCGCACTTGCTTCTTTTGCCTGGACTCGAGGTTTTTCTCTTAGGTGGGTTATATTATTATTTTTGCACCACCTTGTATATTTTTTGTATCTAGAGTACTCCATCTACTGTATCGACCAGTATTGTTGTATATTGACCTAGAGATGAGACTGAGATTTATGGACTTTTTATGCTGTATTTTGGGGTCGAGCTCACTTGAGTCGACATGCTGTTTTTCTCATGCTTCTTTATGTTTATTTCGCATGTTGTTGTTTTATATTGCGTGGTATTTGTGACCGCCTTGTGGCGAAGAGCTAGCTCCCGCTTGGGGATGCCATATTTGTTGGATTTATATATATTCTTGTTGTACCCATTTTGGGGGCCAGTATTTACAAAGGAGACTCTGCCGAAATTTTCGGAAAAATTGATATTGTTTTTAAAAAGGGTTTCACGTGACTTAATTGATAAACTCGCTTTCAATTGATTGGGTTTTCTTCACTCTTTTGCTTATTTGGTTTTCGTTTCTGGGCTTTGGCTTACTTATTCTACGGACGTCTTGAGACGTTTCGTAAACTTAAGTGCCAGTCACGTTCCGTACCTTGCGGGTCGTGACAAAGTTGGTATCAGAGCGATTGGTTTTACCTTTTTGAGTGTAGGATGACCCTTGGTAGATGGAGTAAGTGACTTAAGTAGGGTAACGTAGCGTGTGTATGTCCGCGGCATACTTGCGATACGGTACTCCGCCTAAGTGACTTTAGGATATACTTGCTTGAAAATTCCTTCTTCAATTCCGTGTATCCTATGATCCTATTGCACTGTTCTTACTATCCATTTTCCTGTAATAGCCACTATGCCGCCGAAGGCTACGAGGGCACAGAGGGCTGCCGCCCGAGACGAGATTCGAGCTGGCTCGTCCGAGACTAGGACTGTGCATGGTGGTATGCCTACGCTGCAGGGACAGACCGATCCACCTTCCCCAGGCCGTATGGATAGGCTCGAGACTGGTATGGAGGAGTTGCGATAGATGATGTGGGGTATGCAGGAGCTACGTCAGATGGTAGGATCCCTAGTTGCAGCCAGTCGTACACCGAGGCCGGATGACGCACCTACTACATCCCAGACTGCTATGATACCTGCTCCTACTACTACCGCCGTGACCATCCCGGTTTCACTACAGGATTTCATGAGGCTGAGACCTCCAGTATTCACCGGCACCGAGGCAGCGGAGGACCCACAGACGTTCCTTGATAGTTTAGCCAGGATCTGCCGTTCGCTGAGATGTTCGGACGATCGATTGGTAGAGCTTGCGAGTTTCCGACTAGATGGTCTCGCGCAGACATGGTGGGAGTCAGTCTTGAGAGGTCGAGCTGCAGGTCTACCGCCTATGACTTGGGCCGGGTTTACAGCGGTCTTTCTAGCTCGTTTCCTCCCAGAGAGCGTTCGTGACGCCAGAGCTCGTAGCTTCGAGGCCTTAGTCAAGACACCTGGAATGACGGTGTCTGAGTATGACATCCAGTTTACACAGTTATCCCGATATGCTCCGTATTTGGTGGATACCGAAGAGAAGATGGTGAAGAGGTTCGTACAGGGACTTGATGCCCAGCTATATCTTGCCATTGGCGCCCAGCACTACGACACTTATTCAGCTGCTATGGATACGGCAATACGGATGGAGGCACGCATATCACAGACTTCGGCCATTTCTGGGCTGAAGAGGATTCGCACCGATGTACCGTCTCAGAGGCAGCGCGCCAGATTTTTTCCGAGAGATAGGCCTGGCAGAGGTTTTGGACGGGGACAGTTGTATGGTTCATATCCCCAGGGACAGCAACCGTCGCCAGGGTGTTTTGGGTGCAGGAGTCCGCACCATCTTATCAGAGACTGTCCGGCGAGACGACAGGGAGCAGCGACAGTTCCGCATGTGACCCTACCACCATCACCACCCGCTCCTCAGAGAGCCCTACTTCCTACCATCGGCGATGCTCCACGCCAGTTAGGTGCACCCAGAGGCCGTGGAAGCGGCGGTCCTGTTCAGAGAGGACGAGGAGGCAGAGGCAGAGGTCGAGGTCATCCCGCTATCGGTGGAGGACAGGCCCGAGTTTTTGCTTTGACACCGCAGGATGTGCAGGCATCCAAGGCCGTTGTGACAGGTACCTTGCTAGTTTGTTCTTTTGACGCACAGGTGTTATTTGACCCAGGTTCCACACATTCGTACGTCTCTACACACTTTGCACCGATGTTGGGCCGTGAGTCGTCGTCGTTAGATCACCCGCTTGTTGTTGTTACTCCGGTAGGCGAGTCGTTTGTCGCTCGTTTTGTATTTCATTTGTGTTCCGTTCGTATCGGGGAGAGGGATTCATCGGTTGATTTGATTCTCCTTGATATGTTGGACTTTGATGTGTGCTTCTGGGCATGGATTGGCTAGCCACTTGTTATGCTTCGGTGGACTGCCGTGAGAAGGCAGTCAGATTTAGCTTTCCGGGAGAGCCAGTCCTTGTTATTCAGGGAGACCGCAGCGTCACCCTTCCCAGCTTGATTTCGTCTCTTCGCGCTGGTCAGCTCTTGCGAAAGGGATGTCAGGGATTCTTAGCGTATATTTGTGATACTCGAGCTGCAGAGGTTCCATTGGACCGGGTTCCGGTGGTTTGTGAGTTCCCTGATGAGCTACCCGGGCTACCACCTGAGCGCGATGTTGAGTTCTGCATCGATTTGATTACCGACTCGGGGCCTATTTCTATACCGCCTTATCGGATGGCCCTGGCAGAGCTTCGAGAGATGAATGATCAGTTGCAGGATTTGTTAGAGAAGGGGCTTATTCGACCTAGTGTTTCTCCGTGGGGTGCTTCAGTCCTGTTTGTCAAGAAGAAGGATGGAAGTTTGCGCTTATGTATCGACTACTGCCAGCTGAACAAAGTTACCGTTCGGAACAGATATCCGTTGCCACGCATTGATGATTTGTTCGACCAGCTTCAGGGTGCGGGGTATTTTTCGAGGATCGACTTGCGATCAGGATACCATCAGCTGCGAGTTTGACAGGAGGATATACCGAGGACAGCTTTCCGCACGCGCTACGGCCACTACAAGTTTTTGGTGATGTCGTTCGGACTCACCAACGCCCCAGCAGCATTCATGGATTTGATGAACCGTACATTCAGGCCGTATCTTGACTTGTTTATCATCGTGTTTATCGACGATATCTTGGTGTACTCCCGGAGCAGAGAGGAGCACGAGCAGCACTTGCAGATTACGTTACAGACTCTGAGGGAGCACAGCTGTTCGCAAAGTTCTCCAAGTGTGCTTTCTGGCTGGACAACGTCGGATTCTTGGGTCGCGTGGTTACGAGAGACGGCATTTGTGTGGACTCGAAGAAGATTGAGGCTGTTCAGCAGTGGCCCCGACCTACATCGGTTACTGAGATCCGTAGTTTTCTGGGCCTGGCGGGCTACTACAGGCGTTTTGTTCAGGACTTCTCCCGTATAGCTGCAGCTTTGACCGGTTTGACCCGGAAAGGAGTTCCTTTCGTTTGGACAGAGGGGTGCGAGCGCAGTTTTCAGCAGCTACAGACTTGTTTGACTACGGTGCCGGTATTATCTTTGCCTTCGGGATCAGGCGGATTTGTGGTCTACTGTGATGCTTCGCGAGTGGGATTAGGATGCGTATTGATGCAGCATGGCCGGGTGATCGCTTATGCTTCTTGGCAGTTGAAGAAGCATGAACAAAACTACCCCACTCATGATTTGGAGATGGCTGCAGTGGTCTTTGCATTGAAGATTTGGCGACATTACCTATATGGCGAGTCGTGCCAAATATTCACAGATCACAAGAGCTTAAAGTACATATTTCAGCAGCGAGACCTGAACCTCAGACAGCGTCGTTGGATGGAGTTGGTGAAAGACTACGACTGCGAGATCTTATATCACCCAGGCAAGGCGAATGTGGTGGCAGATGCGTTGAGTAGGAGGCCCGGGGGTAGTCTATCCTTTTTGCGCGCAGTGCAGAGGCAGTCGTCAGCAGATTGGCAGATGTTATGCGACAGCCGAGTTGAGTTCGAGTTCACTCAGATAGGGGGACAGCTCGCGCATGTTCGTGCACGCCCACAGTTGCTTGACCGTATATATGAGGCACAGCGCAGTGACGACCGTTGCTCAGAGATCATGGCACAGATGGGACAGGGCAGATTTTCCGAGTTCGTGATTGACGATCAGGGGATTTTACGCTATGGATCTAGACTGTGCGTACCAGATGCTGATGGATTGCGGCACGACATTCTTGAGGAGGCACACCGATCAGTATATAGTGTCTACCCCGGTTCCACCAAGATGTACCATGATATGAGAGAGACCTACTGGTGGGACGGGATGAAGAGGGACATTGCGGAGTTTGTATCGAGATGCCTGACTTGTCAGCAAGTCAAGGCCGAGCACCAGAGGCCCGCAGGAAAGCTACAGCCGTTACCCATTCCAGAGTGGAAATGGGAGCAGATTTCGATGGATTTCGTTGTGGGTCTACCCA
Source organism: Agapanthus africanus (assembly GCA_030015575.1). NCBI lineage: Eukaryota > Viridiplantae > Streptophyta > Magnoliopsida > Asparagales > Amaryllidaceae > Agapanthus > Agapanthus africanus. The sequence goes on from JASDDO010000014.1 coordinate 515,848,162, forward strand.
GGACCAGTCGAGGGTACGACTCCATCTAGGTGATCGTAGATCGATTGACGAAAGCGGCTCACTTCCTGCCAGTGAAGACCACTTTCAGCTTCGCTCAGTATGTCCAGCTTTACATCGACGAGATCGTGCGGTTGCATGGCGTACCGACTTGTATCGTGTCAGATCGAGACACCCAGTTCACCAGCCGACTTTGGCAGAGACTTCAGGAAGCTTTGGGCACTCATTTGAGCTTCAGCACAGCATTTCATCCGCAGACCGACGGACAGTCAGAGCGGACCATTCAGACTCTCGAGGACATGCTCAGAGCGTGCGTTTTAGACTTCGGCGGTAGCTGGGATCGTCATTTACCTCTAGTGGAGTTCTCCTACAACAACAGCTTCTAGGATACTATTCAGATGGCACCTTTCGAGGCATTGTATTGGAGGAGATGCAGATCGCCCGTCTGTTGGACAGAGCTCAGCGAGAGCAGCTTTTTGGGGCCGCAGCTTGTTGAGGAGACGACAGTGAAGATACAGTTGATCCGAGACCGGATGAGAGCGGCTCAGAGCAGGCAGAAATCTTATGTGGACAGGCGCCGTCGCAGATCAGAGTTCGCAGTTGGCGACCATGTTTTTCTGAGAGTCTCTCCGATGAAGAGCGTGATGCGTTTTGGGCGAAAGGGGAAGCTTAGTCCCAGATTTGTGGGTCCCTTCGAGATTCTCGAGCGTGTCGGCGCAGTTGCATATCGTTTGGCCCTTCCACCCAGCTTTCCCGATGTTCACCCTGTCTTCCATGTTTCGATGCTCCGCAAGTACCTTCACGACCCTTCGCATGCGATTCATCACCCGACAGCCCAGCTGGAGCGCGACCTTTCGTTTGCAGAGCAGCCGGTGTCCATCCTGGATCGGCAGGTGAAGAAGTTGAGATCGAAGATTATACCAACCGTCAAGGTCCTTTGGCGTAGCCCGAGCAGCGAGGAGGTTACCTGGGAGACCGAGGGCGAAATGAGGAAGAAATATCCCCATCTTTTTGAAGGTACGCATAGTTATTTTTTTAAATTCGGGGACCGAATTTCTTTAAGGGGGGAAGATTGTAACGCCTTGAAAAGTCGTTTTGGTGTTTTCCTGAAAATCAATGAAAATTCGGTATTTTTCCGAAAACCGTCCTTTTTGTTATTTTGCAGTTTAGGACTAATTATACCTAAAATGGATAGGTAATTGCTTGTTTTTAGTAGCAAATGAGTTACTTATGAAATTCTTTAAAAATTTTCCCTAATTTTTCAATTTTTTAATATTATTTTAAGCCGGTAAGAAAATACATTAAATTAGCGATAAATACAAATTTAAATAGGCTAAATTTAAGCTTTAAAATCATGTTAATTAAAATCTAGTTGTAACATAAATTTTTAGTAATTTATTTTAAGTTTTAACTAATTTTTATTATGGAAAACGAAATTTATTGAATTTAAGCTTAAACTTGCAATTTTTGACTTGTAGGGGGTCTTTTTGCATAAAATTTCTTTTGTAAAACCCCTCTCTCTCTTCCCTCAGCCCTAGGCCGGCCCATTTACAGCAAACCCAAGAAAAAAAATGCTTGCCTCTTTGACTTCATTTTTGTGTAGAAAAGAGGTGTTTTTTTTAAGGATTTTGGATTTTTTTATTAGGTATGGGTCTTTACTTGTTTGGTGTGGGTTGACCAAGACTTTTTCCACACCCCACACCACTCCCCCACTCCCTTGTTCTGGCCAAAAATCTGCAGCCCTCCCCCTTCATTTTTCCCCTCTCTTTTGTTCTCAAATTCATCTCTAAAACCATCAAAAATCAACAAATCCTTCACTAATTCAACACAAAACCTTAATCCATCTCTTCTCACACCCACTTTAGTTTAAATCTTGGTGAAAGGAGGCATCTTTGGAAGCAAATTGTTCTTGCTAGATCTCTAGTTGAGGTATAAATTCTTCCTACTTAAATTCTTTTGTTAAGTTTCTTAAATTAGATTGATTTAGTGTTAATTTAGTGTTAGTTTCATTCTAGATTTTTAAAAGTTCATGGTTGAAATTAAACTAGGGTTTTAGAAACCATTATTTAGTTAATTAAATCTATTTTGCTATCTAGTTGTTGCTAATCTAAGTTAATGAGGTTACTTTATTTGTGTGGGCTTCAAATTAGTGTTAATTTGGTATTGTCATGTTTAGTTTTGGATTGAAATTGCTACTTATGAAAATCAAGAAAGGTTTTGTTTATGGAAATTAGGTTTTTAAGCATTGCTAATGGTTTAAAACTAAAGTAGTGGCTATATATGGTTAACTTGGGTGTTTGCGCGAGGTTGTGTGCACTTTATCGCAAATCCGCGAAGTTTGCACGATTTTGGATGTCTTTTGTGCTTACTAGTTTTTATTAAATTTTTGTGCTGGGGTATTTGCGATGTCTTGATGACATTTTTAGCGTATCCTATGACTTTTAGGATGTGTGAGTGCGGATTTTTGAGTGTTCGGGTTTTGGTTTTTCCGGGCGAACAAATCGACAATTCTAGTTAGTTTTGCGATTTTCGCGTGTGTCCCGTGCACCTTGTGCACGTTGTATCTAGCTTGTGAACGTTAGTATCTTCGTTTGGGTTTTGCGTCGTTCTTGATATGTAAGCTTATGTTTGGTATTGATGTAAATTCCAGGTTCGGTCGCGGAGACGTCAGACGCGGCTCGAAAGGGGAAAGCGGTGATTGGACGTGACTAGCTAGGGATTTCCGGTGAGTAGATGTAATATCTACGGTGGACTATCGTTGGATGGCGCAAGTCGCCCGATAGTTTTAGTAGCTTAAAAGGATTCTTAGTAATATTAGTAATTAGGGGTGTAATACTTGTATGATTATTTGCTACATTCATTCTTTATATTGACATACATATACGAACCCATTCTATTGGACACCTGCACAATTGCCAGGGTTTTTATATGCAGCACGGGCACTATTCATGCTTACACACACCCCCTGATAATTGCCATGCCACCACACTAGATAACCTTTAAATTGAAACCTTTTACTAATTGACACTTAAACTTGTGTTGTTGCATCTAATTCCTTAAAATGAAATCGTAGGATTGCTATTCATGTGCTTTTACTTCATCATATTATTTGTTCATGCCTAATCTATTAATCACACATCGCAACTTGATTATTGATACCATACGCATTCATTATCATTGACATATGCACTTATGAGGATTTCTTGAGATTCTATGATATTTCTGGATTTCGGGGGAAAGCCGCAAAATTTCTAAACTTATTATATTTTTAAAATATGTAAATTGCGGTTTTCTAGTGATGTAAGTGTCGTCCACCATGAGTTTGCTGTGGTTTTCGAGACCCGTTTCGAGGAGTTGGATGAACCGTCTCGGGTACATGGTGGACCCGGTATGGTACCCCGGGGCAAGATGAATGTGGTGTTGACGTTGAGCCTGGCAGGGGACGGATTACCTACCGGTGACTATTTGGCACGGCGGATATCCAGAGGATACCGACCGTGGCCGCGAGATGATGAGATTTTGATATTGAGCTGGGTCAGCCGGATGGCTGAGGCCAGAGATACTATGACATGGATATATGAGATTTGTGATAGTTTTGAGGTGTCGTTGCTGGACACAGGCTCTTGTTGATTCTATTGGTATTGTGCTGGTATTTCAAAAGAGATTCTTAAAGAAAAAAAACATGATTTCTTATACTTACACATTCAGATCACGAGTTGATTCGCATTGCATTCATACCTGCTAGTATATTCATGTTGCGTACATACTTGCCATTATGTCCCGCCTTACCTGTATTTAGATGCTAGGATGCTTGTGTGCGTGCATACGATAGCCTGTGTAGATGTTATTTATTACTCTCGAGTTGGCAACTCACCCCCGTTGTGCCACAGCCTTTTTCAGGTCCGCTCCGTCAGTACAGTAGCGGCGGGCGCACTTGCTTCTTTTGCCTGGACTCGAGGTTTTGCTCTTAGGTGGGTTATATTATTATTTTTGCACCACCTTGTATATTCTTTGTGTCTAGAGTACTCCATCTACTGTATCTACCAGTATTGTTGTATATTAACCTAGAGATGAGACTGTGAGATTTGTGGACTTTTTATGCTGTATTTTGGGGTCGAGCTCACTTGAGTCGACATGCTGTTTTTCTCTTGCTTCTTTATGTTTATTTCGCATGTTGTTGTTTTATATTGCATGGTATTTGTGACCGTCTTGTAGCGAAGAGCTAGCTCCCGCTTGGGGATGCCATATTTGTTGGATTTATATATATTCTTGTTGTACCCATTTTGGGGGACAGTATTTACAAAGGAGACTCTCCCGAAATTTTCGGAAAAATTGATATTGTTTTTAAGAAGGGTTTCACGTGTCTTAATTGATAAACTCGCTTTCAATTGATTGGGTTTTCTTCACTCTTTTGCTTATTTGGTTTTGGTTTCTGGGCTTTGGTTTACTTATTCTACGGACGTCTTGAGACGTTTCGTAAACTTAAGTGTCAGTCACGTTCCGTACCTTGCGGGTCGTGACAATCCGTCTCCTCGAATCGGGTCTCGAAATCCATAAGCAAACTCATGGTGGACGACTCATACATCATGGGAAAAACCGCACTTTTTATTTAAAAAGAGAGAAATCAGTTTATATAAGTTTTGCGGTTCCCTCCCTCCAAATCCAGAAAATCTCATGGAAATCCGAATCCAAATCATCAATAGCATGTAAAACCATGAATATAGGCATAACAATGAATAACAGTATGCATGAAGTGACAAGTAATAACTATAATGTTAAGCTAGCATATAAGGCAGGTATACTAATATCATGTCAAATTACTAACTAACAAGCTAAGTCAAGAAATAATATTTTCTAAGGTGTACGTGACATGGCAATTACCGATGGAGATGTGTGTGAGCCGGCAAGTAAGTGTACGTGGTACATACGCATCATCGGTAATGGTGCTGGTGTCCTAACAATATGATATCAACATTGCAATAAGAAATTATAACATAAGTATGCGATGCGAAGCGAACCACAATAATAAGCGGGAGCTGAATACAAGACGCAACTGTAACTAACCTGCATTAATCTAATATAAGTCCTACAAATGGTGCCTTTTGAAATAACACGAATCATGGGGTTTTGAAAATAGGGGCTACGGTGTTTTTATGAAAAGATACGTCTTTTGAAATATCCGTAGGATCTCTTAGGCTGTCTTTTAAAATACCCACGATTCGTTAGTTTTTGAAATAGGTAAGAATCAAATCTAATCTAACAACTAAACTAAACTAAAGGGCTAAGCTAACAAGCTGGACTACAGGTAAGGAAACCGCCTAACATCTGAGTCGATCCATATACATACCTGTATATATATTAGTCGGTGATCCCGCCTCAATAATATCATATCCGATACCATATCTACAATCAGACATCCCAAGTCAAGAGTGCGGATCAATCATCAAGATATAGCTCGTACGTAAATCCGTCGTACGGCATCCCCAAATCTGGGTACGGGTCAATATCATATTCCTCACACCTTTCCTCTGGTATCCTCTTTATTCAAGATCATAGTCTAGGGTACTGACCTATGTCTAGTACAATACCAATATCCTCAATATACTCATGATCTGACTACAGATCGACAATCTCGTACAAACCGATACCGTCAGCACATAGCATCATCAAGGGTATACATCGCCCGATACGGCCTAATATCAATATCCTAGCATATGATGCCTCATATCACGATCACATGTCGACCATTTTATTTATAACACTATTCACCCATATCGCCGCCCCAAGATCCTCTATAACACCAGGACGTACCTTGAGTACGAATCCTGCCATATCACCGATATCACAACCTCAACACAAATCTCATCGACTCATCTCAATCCCAAGTATCATCCTCAAATCCGTACGTGAACACATAGTCCCATACCCATGTGAACACCTAACTATAAAGAGTTCTATGAGCACATGTAAAAAGGAATGTATGCAAGTATGTATGTGTGTAAGTGTAGTGCAACACTACCCTAGGGTTCGCAACACTAAAATAATCCAACACACCAATATCCATCCTAAATATCGTTATTAATCACAAATAACATATAATAACTGTTGGTGTGTATACGCATCCGTATACACCACCACGGACTGCGGGGGTGCTATACGCCATCCACCCGACTTCTCCCCGTAGATATAAATCTACTCACCTGGTCCTCGCTAGCCGGTGCCGACGTCGCCACGCACTTGCTTGTTGTCTCGAAGTCCACATGGGTTACCTACATATCATAATGCCCCGCATCGCATTAAAATCCGACTCATGACCCAAAAATGACACGTGAATCCCACATAGGTCAAAACCTATGGTTGCTTTCACAAATCGACCCAAAAACCCTCGACGTCGGCGTACAAACGCCAAACCATCGAGAAAACTCCCAACACACGTATTTGTACAATTACAAGCACTAATTATAATATAAAATAGCTTAAATTTCACAAAAACCCCAATTTCACTTAAAAAGTCATTTTTCCGAAAATCTAGCAAGCACAAATCACCGTTTAAGTACAAAACTCGATTTATAAACGAATCTAGTGGCCACAATATTCACTAAATATCTTAAATAAGTCATAAAAATAATTCCCATAATTTAATCTCGTTAAATTCCAAAAACCCTAAAATTCTAGTTAACAAACTACCTAAATTTTAACAATTTTATAGTAAAAATGCACAAACTACAATCTAGTTTGGATTTCCATGAACTAAAGTATTAAACTACACTTTAAAATGTTAATAATGTCATGAATACCCTAATTAGATTTTTAGTCTAACATTTGCAATAAATTTCCAAAACCTAGTTTGCATAAAATTCCAATTTTAACAATTACAAGCCTCAATTAGTAAACTAGCAACTAGGTTAGTTTTAGCATCACATTAACATGTTAATCCACTCATTTTAACCATGATTACATGATAAGAACCCTAATTGCAATTCAAAACCCTTTCTTGAACTTTCTAAATAAGCAAATAAACCTAATAAACACCTAATTAACTTCACTTGAAGTATGATAGAAACAATTAAGTAACTAATCAATAATCAAACCATGGAACAAAGATTTATACCTCACAAAACTTGTAGATCTACATGCAACTTAGCCTCCCAAATTTGCTTCTATACCCTAAGATCCATGCTAGATGAGCTAAAGAATAATGGGTAAGTATTGGATTTTAGCTTTGATTTTACATGGATTTTGAGGCATTTTGATGAATTTTTTTGAAGAGAAAAGAGAGGTGAACATGGAGGGGCTGCTGCTGATTTGGGGAAGGTGGGGCTCGGCCACTTTGAGGGGGGAATGAGGAGAGAGAGAGAGGTGTTGAAAGTCAACAAAGTGGTCCAAGTCAACAAAGCCCATACACTTTTATCTATTCTCTTTCTAAATTTTCTTTTCTTTTCATGGAAATAGAGTGGGGAAATGGGGTAGGCCTGCTGAACTTCAGCCAAGGGGAGAAATAAATGGGGGGGGGGGGTGAGTGTGGGTATGGGTGTGGGGTGATGGAAAATGATAAATACAATACCCCAAATATCCATTTACACTAAAAAAAGCCTTTTTTCTTCAATAATTTCTAAACCGTTTTAGCAAACGATTTCGTTTCAAAAACCATATGATAAAATTTTATTTAATGTTTTATGATGCACAAAATTTGTTTCAACTCATTCCAATTTGTAATTTTCCCTAATTAAATGTATTAGTGACGGCTTAAAATAATAATAAAATAATTTTTTTTTCATAAAATTTGAAATTTCACCAGTGGCTCAATAAACACAAAATACTAGCAATTATATAGCTAGAATATGTATATTTAATTTTATAATAAAGATATTTGCATTTTGACTTTTTACAGAAAACCCCCTAATTTTACCGGTTTTTCGAAATTTCACCGAAACGATTTTCAAAACGTTACAGAAACGTTGTAGAGGCCGTATGGTTTTATGGCAGGGTTCAGAAAATGCACGTGCGTTTACGCACGTGTCATATTTCGGGCAGATAATACGGGTAGGCTTTGGTTTAAGCCGGATCCATGTATTATACTGTGTAGATATAATACCTTTGTCTCAGTTGCATTTGTATTCGTTCGTAATACAAATGCGGGTATGTTTATACTGTTACGAGGTTATCCTGAAATTCGTTTCGGGATCGCTTTTGGAAGTTGCCAGTTTTCTATCACCCGTCTTAAACATTCGGTTTAATGCGGATTTATCTTTTCTTCTTTTGGGTGAGTCATGAGTGAGTCATGAGTGTGGAAGGTTCTAGAAGTGGTGACTAGGTTTATGAATCATTGTTTGCATTAAATGAATGGATGACTAGGTTCAGTGAGTCATTCATTGCATTAATGTGTTTTGGTTTTGACTAAGATATTTCTTCTTGATCTTTTACCTTATGGTTACCACCCCTTGCTCCTACACTCACCTCTCTCCTCTTCATATAGTGGCCGGCCCATATTGTGGAAAGGAGATGGTTGTTGATTAAAAAGATTATAGTTTTGGTTCATGAAAATTTGTATGCTCATTTCTCATTTACCCGATTCAAAAGGCAACTTCATTAACCGTTCATCCATGGCTTTGGATGAAGCGAGACAAAGTGTTCTACTCATTCTCTACATCAATCTTGGTCATCTCTTTTAGCAGACTTGATGACCGAGTTGCCTCGGTTCAGAGGCGGGAGCCCATTTAAAGATTCATAGATGTGGTGCCACCTCGACGAGGAGCCAGGAGATCAGAACAGCCGTAACGAAGCGTGGGATGATGGTTAAAGACCGAAGGACTCGGATCGTTCGGTATAACCTTTCTACCCACTTTGTAGTTTGTTAGTTTAGCGTTAATGGCAAATCCGGATTATAGTATGCGATAGCGCCAGTTTAAAAGTTTTTGTTCCGCATTTGGCGTCTGAAAGACGGCCGGGGCGCTACCATAGACTTACATGGTATCAAAGCCATGCCATTAAGCTTTACTAACTTGTTCTAACGCGTTTAAAATATCGATCGAACGGAATTTCGAAAATCGCAATTTTCTGTGTATAGTTTCTGTCGATTTTTTAAACTGGCCTAAAATTCATTTTGAGCATCTCAGAAAATCGTGCAGGCTTTTCTAAGAACACAGTAGAAATTTGAGCCTCTGATTCGACCGTACAGCCGCGGAACCACCGCGCTTGCCTAGATTTGGCCGCGGATCCGCGGCCGTCTTGGTGCTTCAGTGGGCCAAATTTCTTCTGGGGCTTCTTCACATTGAATTGTGGTTTCTGGAATATTTCTTTTGGGCCCAGATTTTATTACTGTACAGCAGATGTACGTGGGGCCCACTTCGGGAAGTTTTGTCGATCGAAATTTAAACGTGTTAGTTTACAGTACTTACATTCTATCTTCGACCGTGAATGTCATTCGAGCGGTAAATTGCGACTAATTGCTATAGTCCTTTTAGACGGATTTGCGAACGTGACATTCGCGTTGATGTTCTGTGTTGTGCTGTGATGTTGTGGATTTGTCGTGGTGGATAGCAGTGTGCAATGGTAGTGCAGTTTGGATTTATTTGTACATTTGATATTGCGGGGCGAGCTTCCAACATGTGGACTTCCGTCACTGCCTGTTTGTATAATATTCTTTTGGGGCATGACCGGGCTGAGGTCGATGTATCCGTTGTACATATTTTTCATTTCTGTACTAGGTTTTACCCCGCGATGGGGTGCACGGATAGACGGGTTCTGGAGGGCAACGGGTCCTCATCTCATGGCTTTGAGAGGCAGAGGGGCCTCATTCTAGAATTGGCAGACTATTCGCCGCACTCGTAGGGGTACAGGTTGACCCAAGGAGGGGTGCTCAAGTTATCGGATTCCGTGAAGTGCAGGGTGGTCCATTCACTATGCTGTAGGGGGATGCCTCGCTTCAGGTTTTGGCGGGTAACTTGCCGCACCAATAGGGGTCTAGGTTTCATTGCACAGGCTATCCACATGACCAGGGGAACATCGAGTTGCAGCAGCGGCTCTGTGAAACCCGGGGATCCCAGATTATCTGTATTGTTATGTGATGCTTATTACTTTTCTGTAATGTCGCATATTATCACGCCTGGAGCGATTATTGTATATTGGTATATATACTAGTAGATGTTGTATATGTTTTACACCCGCGCTAGTCCAGTCCCCGCTCTGTCGTTAGTTAAGTAATCTAACGGGTGATGATGGGACCCAGTGACGAATGTGGATGGTATATACGTAAATTTTATTTTCATTCTTTTCTGGTGTGATTAATTGGTGGGACTACGTTGATTCTGATCAATGCAAAGGAAAAAAAACCCTGTTTGGATGTTGTTGGAACAGTTTTAAAAAGTGTTATTACAAAGACGTTTCCTTTTGTTTTGCACAGTGGTATTCGGTTGGAATATCCTGCACCTCATTCGACGAGGCAAGGGCCGAGATCCCTTCACCGGGAGTGACCCTTTGGGCAGAAGTTTGCGTCAGGGTAATAACTTCACTATAGTCGATTACATGTTGCTTTGCATCGCGGTATTTAGTTGGAATATCCTGCACCTCATTCCACGAGGAAAGATCCGAGATCCCTTCACCGGGAGTGACCTCTTTACCAAAGGTTTTCGCCACTATATTTTTATAAAAAGCTATCAGGTTCCTTCAACGAGATCAAGTTCATTACGTTAAAGGTTTTTCGCCAAAAACCAGCCGTAGCCCTCCGTCATTTCTTATGGATGGTCAGTAGTATTCAAGCTATGTTTGTTGGCTTTCGTCAAGGCATAGTGTTTGGTAGCTGCTGGGGTATTCATTTGTTGCATAGATAGATGAGTTGGTTTGGGACAATCGTATTACCTTGTTGGTTTTCGTCAAGGGTATGTATGGGTGGGTTCGAATTGACAAGATAATGACGGGAAGAACTTGACATGTGACTTATGATTTGTTGCCTTTCGTCAAGGTCATAAGAACATGGGGTAAAAATCACATCGGGAGTTGCCAGGCATGCGCATACCTTCTGAAGTGTGATAACGTAAGTGGAGTCCGTCACGGTATCATGCAATGAGAGTTGGATCCCGATTCCCACTGATGAGTTGGTTTACTCTTCGGGTGATCCCGATTGATTCTTCTTTCAGGTTTGGAGGAGAATTTGATAGTACAGTGGGAGGTTTCCTGATTAGATAAAGTGATAACCATTCTGATCTTGGTTAGAGTGCACCCATAGTGTTTCTTTTCTCTCTCTCTCTTTGGCAGTGACCTTTGACCGACCCTAGACTATGACTCAGGGACCAAGTTGATATAACCTTCTTAAAATAATGGCTTTTGGATTGTCCGAGTTGCATAAGTCATTGCCACTACTTCTTTTACCCTTTGAATTTCTCAGAACACCTCGTATCACTACGAGTATCCACTTCCATTGGATAGATCCATCGTATGGTTATATACGAACTCGAAGGGATTTCTTCGAGGATGGATCCAGGTTCAGGAGAAATAGAATTGGTTGGTTCAGGAGAAATAGAATTGGGTTATTCAGTTGTCTTTTATTATCACCTTCTCTCAGGTTGCGAGGGCTCCTTGGTTTAGGAGAGTACACCTATTACGCTTATTGGATAGTCTTCTTCCAAACCATAGGGAGGTGCCGAAAGGTAGGGAATGAAGAAAACCAATTAGCCTAAGTAGGGTGTACAGAAGGTAATAAGTAAAGACAAAATAAAGGGATTAGAAAGAGGGCAAAGTAAATTTTGACTGCTATCATTCACGACCAAACCGCGTGCTTCATCGCCACTCCTATTTCACCTTTGCTTTTTTCCCCAGTTCAGGAGAAATAGAATAAGGTATTATTCAGTTGTCTTTTATCATTACCTTCTCTCAAGTTGCGAGTACTCCTTGGTTTAGGAGAGTACACCTATTATGCTTACTGGATAGTCATCTTCCAAACCATAGGCTGATGCCGAACGGTAGGGAAGGAAGAAAACCACTTAGCCTAAAGGGGTGTACAGAAGGTAACGACTAAAAATAAATAAAGGGATTTAGAGAGATGACAATGAAATATACGGTTATACTCATGAATTGGATTATGGAAGAGGCATTACTAGGAATACCAGGATACCCCTACGAAACATTTTCATGTTTCAGTTTCACTGTGCATTGTTAAAAGGAAAACTGATTTCCCGATTAGATACTTACTCCAAGGTATGTATTTACCAGGTATGATTCTCACATCTGTATGGTTTTACAGATGATGAGTGGGAGTAAGTTATTGGGAATAAGGCGATCATCCTCATTATATCGGAATTCGTTGTAATTGGTGATATTTGAGGAAGTCGCCTGGGTTTTTGCCGGACGGCATGTATTTGGTTTTGAGTATCCGTTGTTGTGCACCAATTTCAAAATGATATATCTGTACGTTTATTTTTATAAGGTGAGATATAACTTTTTGAAATTATGTCCATGACATTTACATATATCAGTTGACGATTGGGTAAGGAGCATTGAACAACGGAGTAGTTCTTAACCATAAGTACAGTTTTCAACCTACGATGCACAGGTTTTGAGTTATTCAACTCAGCGGACTTATACAGAGTATTGTATGTTATCCAGTGTCCGTCATGACAAAGGGGTTGGTCCTCATACTCTGTTCTGTTTACTTGTAATTTCTCTAGTTTTTAGACAAGTGTTTCGTTGAAATACAATGTCTATGTTTTGAGAAGTTGTGGGTATAAGAATAAAGTAGAGAACCAGGTATCGCAAGTATCGGGATTCTTCAAAGAGATCGAAAATGTATATTCTTGTGATTGGTATTCAGGTGATAGTAATGGTTTTGAGAAACTTGTTTCTCTTTCAGATTACTCATAATTGGATGGATTCCTAAGTTGAGTAATGCTGATTAGCCTCTCTCCATTAAGTTGATATGCACTGGAGACAGCTGCTTGATTTGAATCTGGTTCCAATTAAATAAGTGCCAAAGTTTCTATATTGGATATAGAATGGTTCATATCTTAACGACGTTAAGGTACGGGGAGTTGTCCGGCTTATGCTTAAAACCAGACTCTGGATAACTCAGGGCACGTTTCTGTAATGGCAGTTTGTGGGTTGGCCCGGGCTATGTTGAGGGTTGACTTTCTACCATCTGGAAGATCAATAGTGATATTGTTCTTGACTCGCCACAGTTTTAGTAAAATGGATTTTTTCAGAAAACGGTAGTGGGAGTACGGTAGTGTTAGTTATGTATATGCCCTAGAGGCCATTGTTGTACATATGATGTATATTATAATGGATGCTTGGATATATATAGAGATGACTTTCTTGCTCGTCATGATAGTATACTATTTGGTTTCACTTTATCTTAACATGTTGACTTGTACTGGTTTACTGTTTTTCTCTCATATGTTGATAAAGCCCTTAGGATCTGTACTCGACTACTGGGACTATGATGAGATCATACTAGTGGGGCCATGATTAATCCAAAAATTGTAGTTTACCGTAATCAGAAACGGCGTCGCATGAAGCTAGCCGGTGAATACGGGTCGATCCACAGGGATGGTTAATTTCCGATTTTGTGTTATAACGAGTTGATTCAAATCGTTGTTGGTTTTTTTTATCAATTGAGTTTAAGACGAATTTATGTGATGAGAAAGAACTCATTAGGGTTAGGTCAAAGGTAGGTGTGTTGAGATCAATGTGTTCACCCCTTTCAATGTCGTGATTTAAGCTTTTAGGAAAGTCACAACAATCAATAGGAAAAGGGATTAGGATGATCGGGAAGAAACAAAGTTTCTTTCTCTAGATCCTTGTCCGTCTTTTCTTATTCATTGATGTGAGCTTCATGGACATCATATAAGTCCGGCCTTTTATACTACGGAACACCGTTACCTTATAGGTAGGGTGCCGTAGGGGGCGGATCGTATATGTGTGCATGAAGGTTTCGTTTAAAAATAAGTTGACATTGAAGGAGGTGAGAGACATCCATCTCTCACTCACTCCCTTGTTCCTAACCCGAACGAGCGAGAATTTTTACTCGCACATTAGGGAATTATAAGTAAGAAACATTTTTATGTTTTGTGTTTTAAATAGTTATCTTACGACAGATTTAGAAATTAGCTAACTAGCAATTAAATGATTCCTAGGGCAAGCAAACAATTATACTAAGGCAGAAATTAAATAAATTAAAGACTTACAAGAAGAAGATGATGCTCTTGATTCCTTCAACAAATCTCACTTTTATTGAATATAAAGAGGCATCCTATTTTTAGATCTAAAATTACAATTTATAAGCAAACAGGAGAATTAGGGTTTCAGAGTCTCGCACATGCGCAATTACTGATTTGCCCACTTAAAATCCCAACACCCACAACAAAGCACCGTCACAAGAAAACTGCGCCGACACGGGCATATAATGGCCGCGGATCCGCGGCAGATGCTGGCTTGGGCCGCGGATCCGCGGCCCTTTGGTGGGCTTGGGCCACCAAATTTCTGGGTTATTCTGCTGGCTTCTTTGGGCTTCTGTTTATTCATTTAGTTTCTCTTTTGGGCTTCTGGTTCTTCTCCAGATATTTCAGTGAATATTTATAGCGATCTTTCAACCGTTCTCATTTGACTTTTTGGACCTTGCACTGTTCTTCGACTAGGCTTGACTAGGATCCGTCTACTTGCTGGTCAAAAGTCCCTTTTTCTGTTGTTTTGTGTCTTTTTCACTGTATTTGCTCCAGAAACCTGTAACCTGTAATATGCAACACACGTGCGTCAAGAGTACCTGTTTATTTATAAAAAGGGTAAGAATAGGGGAATGATAAATGCAATATTATGGTCTGAACAAATACCCCCAAACTTACCTTTTGCTCGTCCTCGAGCAAACTTATTATTTTATTCTGACCTAGCCACACTTTCGCAGGGAAACGCGATTGCACTGAGCACGTGCAACAAGCCGTTAAACCTCTAGGTGTCCCTAGTAGGAGGAGTGTTGTCTCCTGAGGGTTTTCAGCGGATTACACCCACAAAATCCTATCAATTCGGCTTTTAGACTTTTGTTCTCCAATTAGGTTTTCTAACAAGGAATTCTATTATCGTCGACCCGCAAATTATCCACCCATATTCTTCACGCTTCCTCATCATTTAACTTAAGATTATATATATCCTGTAGAATTACCTAGCTTTCGGCATTTCTTAAGTTTTACTTCTAGAGTTCCATCTCCACTTAGGAATTTCTATCAACTCTATTAAAGACACAAGTTCTATTCTTCATTCCTTTCTCTTATCTAAACTCTAATCACATATCCCCACGTGTGTGTAAATATCACCCCTACACTTGGAAATTCAAATCAAGCAATCATACTCCAGCCCATTGTCCAAAGCACTTGTGAGACTTCGCTTTCACATCCTTCATGCGATTGTTAATACTTCTTGAGGTACCAACAACCGATTACCAGATGCGTTAGCACTTTAAGGCGTACTTCCTAGTTTTGCAACACCCAAGGCTTTTAGCAGTAGCACCTTTGCTAAATATTTTTCTATTTTTCCTTTTTTTTTTTAGCCTTAAGTAATCACAAAAACCAGTGTCCATTTTTTTTTTATTCACTCTTTTTTTTTTTCTTTTTCATTGTGCTAAGGACGTTAGACAAGAGTATTTCAAGGTCTCTTCTACTAATCCAAGTTTCAAGGTGCGTGTTTGTGCAATTTGTAGGGTACATGTTTTCAGAATTTAGACTTAAGCTAGGAACTATTTTTCAAACTTATACTCTAATAAAAGTTTTAATACTTTTCCTTCGTTTCGACTTAGCCCAAGAACTGAACCCAAAATTTGCCTATTTCTAGATAACGTACAAAGACATATACTTTCTACCGTTAAACTTTAAGGAAGGTTATTTTTAGGGTTTTTAATTTGCTAAGTCTAAGATGTAGTTTTTCCTAGCCAGTTAACCTATTTATCAAACTCAAGTCAATTAACCAGAATTGAATACATTAATTTTTTATACTTTTTGAAAATTTTCAATTTTTATGGGTTTTTCTGTTTTCTAAAATTTTTTTTTTTCAAATTTTTCAAAATTTTTTATGATTTTTTTTTTTTTTTTTATATATAAAAATGCAATGCAGGAATTAAATATGCAAAAGGAAAACAAAGATATATACAATATGCAATGCAAGGGTAACTATATACATCACCTCTAATACCCCCAAACTTGAACCAAGCAGTGCCCTCACTGCCCGGCCCCACGTCGCGCTCGTGAGCGTGAACGTGATCTCTCCCCCCTAGCCAATAGTGTCTGTATCCCCCTCTCAATCTCCGTCAACCGACGGTCGTGCTCTCGGGCCGTTGCCCGAAACTCATCCCTCAAAGAATCAATCCCTCTCACTGCCCTCCGCATCAATCGTGCATGCTCTTGGGGGGTTAGCTCGTCCCCGCTCGAAGTTGAGCTTGAGCTCGGCGTGCGTGCAGGTACATGTTCTGCCGGGTCGGTCCGTGTCCAAATATCTGTTAGTCTAGAGTAGGACGACGAGATGCCCTCTAAAAGTGGTCGGACCGGGGTATCGTTTATCAAGTATGAGTCAAATTCCTCAGCTGGGAGGAAATAACGGCAGAGCTGGGTAACTAGCATGGGGCAGGGGTGTACAGGACCTCGTTTACCCGAACCTATGGAGTAAAGCAAAACTGTGCACATGTCGAATCTAGGGTTTTTCGTCATTAAGGTATGAACGACATGTAAGGAAGGGGTGAAAAAGGTTGTATTGTGAGAACTCCCAAAAATATTGTTTTGTGCCCACCGGCACACAGTTAAAACATTTGCGAATAGGGTCCGTGCTTGGATCCCCTTGCGCGGTTCTCGCGCACAGTCATTACCCATTAAAGGAAGATAATCTTCAAAACGAAGGGGTTGTTCGTGTGCGGGGACACGAGGTATGAGTGTAACCTCGTGTATCATGCCCCTGTCGATGCGAATTTCTTGAGTTCCCCAATTCAATTTAATATAACCTAAATTGTCTAGGCTATTCTCTTCCAATGACTCATAAAATTGGGTGACTAAGCTAGGGACAGCAAATGCAGATCCATGGTTATATAGGAGGAAATTCCATCCCCTCTGTGCAATTTCCTGTGGGAAGTATGATCCATAGATCTCATGTGCAAACACAGGGGAAAAATCCCTTTCAAATTGGAATTTATGAGCCATAAAGATGTGTGCAGGAAAATGTGTGTAATAACAGAGAGGAAAGGAACAGATGTACCTCCCCCGAAAATTTCAGGGGGTGAAGCTTCTGATGCGCGGCGGATTGGCGGCAGGAGACGGAAGAAGCGGCGGATCCGCGGTCTTCTGGCGGCGGCGCGTCTCGAGATTTCTTTAGGGGGCAGGGGCGGCGCCTAGGGTTTTTATGAGGAGAAAATGTTTTTAGGGTATGAAGGCAGGAGGGCTCGGGTTCATTATATAGGGGTTAGAAAGGGTTATTTGCAAAAGACACCCTCAAGGGTGAGGGTTTTATTTGTAAAAACATTGTGTAATCTCCAAATTTGCTATTTGGTCCAAATTATTTTTATTATTTATATTTTTTTATTTTTATGTATTTTTTTTTTTTGTATTTTGGAAATATACATACAGGTGATATACACACCCCCAAACTTATTTGAAATAGTGTCACTGGGAAACAAAGTTTGGGGGTGAAAGCGGAGGAAGATCAATCAGTGTAAATCGGCTCCTGCAAAAACAGGAGCTCCTCCGAGGGATCCGCAGTAAAGAACGGTTTTAGTCGATGCCCATTTACCTTAAATAAGGTACCGTCTTCAGGGTTCTCAAGATCTACTGCACCGTGCGGATAGACGGTGCGGACCACAAAAGGTCCTCTCCATCTGGACCTGAGCTTACCAGGATGCAAGTGTAACCGAGTGTCATAAAGTAGAACCTGTTGACCAGGTTCAAAAGTTTTTCGTAAAAGGTGTTTATCGTGGAACACCTTGGCTCGGTTTTTAGCAGTTATGGCATTGTCATATGCCTCATCCCTTAGCTCCTCCAACTCATTCAGTTGCAGCTTTCTGTTGCTGCCCGCATCTCCTAAAGACAAATTTAGCTCTTTGATAGCCCAGAAAGCTTTGTGCTCGATCTCCACTGGGAGGTGGCAAGCCTTCCCGTACACAAGCCGGTATGGAGACATACCCAGATCAGTCTTATATGCAGTACGGAAAGCCCATAGTGCATCTATCAATTTAAGCGACCAATCCTTACGGTTTTTAGAAACCGTTTTCTCCAAAATTTGCTTTATTTGCCGATTCGAAACCTCGGCTTGCCCACATGTTTGGGGGTGATATGGCGTTGACAATTTGTGGGTGATAGAACATTTACGCATCAAGGACTCGAAAGTCCTATTGCAGAAGTGAGAACCATTATCACTTATAATTGCCCGAGGGTGCCCGAATCGAGAAAATATGTGTTCTTTAAGGAACCGAACGACAACTTTATTATCGTTCGTTCGACTGGGCACAGCCTCGACCCACTTAGAAACGTAGTCAACCGCCAACAGAATATACACATTTCCAAAAGAGTTAGGAAATGGTCCCATAAAATCTATACCCCAAACATCAAAAATGTCCACCACCAAAATGGGTTGGAGTGGCATTTCGTTTCTCCGCGAAATCCGGCCCAAATGTTGGCACCGGGAGCAAGTTTTGCAGTATTCAAATGCATCCTTGAAGAGTCGTGGCCAATAGAAACCACACTGCAAAACCTTTTCGGCTGTCTTCTTTGGGCCAAAGTGCCCGCCACATGCTTGATCGTGGCAGAAAGACAGCATGCTCTTGACCTCACTCTCGGGCACACACCGACGAATGATTTGGTCGGAACAATATTTGAAAAGATAGGGTTCATCCCAGTAAAAATGCTTTACTTGGGACAAAAATCGAAGCTTATCCTGTTTCGACCAATCATTAGGAATCAGGCCGGTGGCTAAATAATTTACAATATCGGCGAACCATGGTTCGCAAGAAACAGTCAAGAGCTGCTCGTCGGGAAAAACGTCAGAGATTGGAAGATCGAGCGTGGGCGAAGAAGGAAGTCGTGATAGGTGATCAGCTACTACGTTTTCACATCCCTTTTTGTCCTTAATGACAAGATCAAATTCTTGCAATAAAAGGATCCAACGTATTAGCCTTGACTTAGCATCCTTCTTCGCAAAAAGGTGGCGAAGAGCCGAGTGATCAGTATAAACAATGACTGGAGAGCCGATTAAATAAGGCCGGAATTTTTCGAGTGCGAACACAACAGCTAAAAACTCTTTCTCTGTTGTTGTGTAATTAAGTTGGGCCTCATTTAGTGTTCGGCTGGCATAATAAATCACGTGCGGCATCTTATTAATGTGCTGTCCAAGAACAGCTCCAATTGCAAAGTCTGATGCGTCGCACATGATTTCAAAAGGGTGCGTCCAGTCGGGAGATGAGAGGATGGGTGCAGTGATGAGTGAATGTTTTAAAGACTCAAATGCTTCAGTGCATGTGGAGTCAAAAGCGAAGGTCGTGTCCTTGGCCAGTAAGAGGGTCAAGGGTCTAGCAATCTTGCTAAAGTCCTTGATAAACCGTCTGTAAAAACCGGCGTGGCCAAGGAAGGCTCTGATATCTTTGACGCACTTTGGGGGAGGTAGGTTAGAAATCACTTCGATTTTAGCCCTGTCTACCTCGATGCCGTTTTGCGAAATGACATGTCCTAGAACAATGCCCTCTTGCACCATGAAATGGCACTTCTCCCAATTTAATGTTAGGTTCTTATCCCTGCAGCGGGTAAGAACAGCGTCAAGATGGCGTAAACACTCGTCGAAGGAGTCGCCAAAGATGGAGAAATCGTCCATAAAAATCTCCAAGAACTTTTCGACCATGTCTGAAAAGATCCCCATCATACACCGCTGAAATGTCGCGGGTGCGTTGCATAACCCAAAGGGCATGCGACGATAAGCAAAAGTGCCAAAGGGACAAGTGAATGTTGTCTTGTCTTGGTCCTCTTTGGCGATGGGGACTTGATTGTAACCGGAATAGCCATCAAGAAAACAATAGAACTCGTGCCCTGCCAATCGCTCGAGCATTTGGTCAATGAAAGGTAAGGGAAAGTGGTCCTTCCTTGTTGCGGCATTGAGTTTCCTATAGTCTATGCAGACTCGCCACCCAGTTTGGGTGCGAGTGGGAATCAACTCATTTGCCTCGTTTGTAATGACCGTAATGCCCGATTTCTTGGGCACGACGTGGATTGGGCTAACCCATTGGCTATCCGAGATAGGGTAAATGATACCGCTATCCAGACATTTGACAATTTCCTTCTTAACAGCCTCTTTCATGATGGGGTTGAGGCGCCTTTGTGGATCTCGTGCTGGCTTGGCATCATCCATTAAGTGTATATGATGTTCGACTATGAGGGGACTAATCCCCTTAATGTCCGCCATAGACCAGCCGAAAGCTTGCCGATTATTAAGTAAGACCATCAAGAGAGCCTTCTCTTGCTCAAGAGCTAGAGAGGCTGATATAATGACAGGTAAGGTCTCATTATCACCTAGATATGCATATTTTAGGTGTGTCAGCAAAAGCTTTAATTCGAGCTTAGGAGGTGAAACAATAGATGGTAGCAAAGGGGTAATTGTTTCAAACTCGAATGATTCCATCAAAGGTTCGTACCGAGTGTACGCAACAGTGTCGGATGGTTCTGCTAACTCATCCGCAAAAGCAAAAGACTCCAAATCAGGTGATGAGTCTTCGAAGTCGTCGACGAATGTAAAACATTCACAATCATTATCCGTCGCGAAAGCTAAGTCGGATTCTAGGAGGAACGCACTAGTGGCGTTGACATCGCTGTGGTCAAATAAAAAATTCTCGAACTCACAGTCCTCCTCCGCGATCTCATTGATCGAACAAACGTCTAGTACGCTAGCATTGGGCTCAGCAGGCTGACTTCCTAACTTGAAAATATTGAGCTCAATTGTCATATTGCCGAAAGATAGGTTCATTGAACCATTACGACAATTGATCACTGCGTTGGAAGTAGCCAAAAATGGTCGACCTAGAATTACCGGAATTTGGTTCCGGGGGTTTGCAACAGGTTGTGTATCCATCACTATAAAGTCAACGGGGAAAATGAAATCCCCTACTCTTATTAACACATCCTCCAGCTCTCCCCTAGGATGGGTTATCGACCGGTCGGCCATTTGGAGAGTACAGTGAGTGGGCTTAAGCTCTCCAACGCCCAATTGCTCGTACACAGAATAGGGTAGCAAATTGACGCTCGCGCCAAGATCTAAGAGTGCTCTATTGATATTCTTGTCCCCAATTGTTATCGAAATGGTAGGACACCCGGGGTCCTTTTGTTTTGGGGGAAGGGAATTTACAAGAGCATCACTAATAGCACTGGCCACAAAAACTTTCTTTGGCACTTGCGACTTCCTCTTTTTGGTGCACAAGTCCTTTAAAATTTTGGCATATGAAGGAACTTGCTGAATTGCATCCAAAAGAGGGATGTTTATGCTAACCTGTTTGAACAACTCGACAATCTTTTCCATTTGAGGAGTTGGTTTATTTGATCTCAACCGATTAGGAAAAGGAACATTTTGAAAGGTGGTTGAGTCCAATTTTTGTGGATCAGATTGTCGAGTTGGAACGGTACCTCGTGTAGATGTGTTCATGTCGTGAGAATTAGGTCCGTTCAAGCTAGAAGAGGTAGAGCCATGTAAAGGGTGGAGAATAGGCTCTAAAGAAGAAGATGGAGAAGAAGATGAAGAAGACCCACCGGCAGGGGTGTCATTGTTAATGCCCACATTGTTCCGCAACACTTTTCCCGATCTCAACGTGGTCACTGCATTTACATTATGATTTTGCTGATTGTGTGCAGCATGTGCGTGACCGGGGTTGGGAACGGTTGAGACGGGAGTTTTCCTTTTTCGCGCTCGCTCAAAGCTGCATTGAGTTGTGCAATTTGTGCCTCTATAGATTTGATACTCTGATCATGGGAGGCACTATTTTGCACTAAAGTTTGAATAGAAGTCTCAAGTCTTGCTGTAGACTGTGTAGATTGCTTAAGGAACGCATCTAGACTTCTTTCGAGCGAGCTAACCTTATCATTATTAGGTTGAACATAATTATTTGGCTGGTATGCATTGTTCGGCACAAAGTTGTTCACCTGATTAGGGTAAGGTTGTTGTTGAAATTGTTGCGGTTGATATTGAGTTTGCGAGGGTGCTTGTTGTTGTTGTGGTGGAGGAGGTCTTTGAAAATTATTATTATTTCCTTGGAATTGTTGATTTTGGTTCCAAGCGAAATTTGGGTGGCTCCTCCACCCCGGATTATACGTTGAAGAATACGGATCGTTCCTTTGTCGTTGCTGGAATGCAGCATTGACTTGATCCTGTCCTTGTGTAGATGCATTATAAGGACATTCTTCAGTCAGGTGCGATGGATCCGCACAACAAGCACAGACAGTACGTGGGGGCATAGCAGGGGCAGGAGAAGACGAGGAGATTTTGGTCTCGATCGCTTCTAGCTTTTTCGTAAGAGCGGCCATCTCGGCCTTCATAGCAATCGACATCTCTATTTGATGTATGCCTCCCCTAGATTGACCACTAGAAGCTGATGTGGTCTTTGTGCTCTCCCACTGTATTGTCTGCTCACTAAGATCCTCGAGAAACTGCCATGCCTCATCATTAGACTTAGAGAGAAAATGACCTTGACAGATGGTTTCTAGCAACTGCTTCGTTGCTGAGTTCAATCCCTCATATAATGTTTGGCAAAGTTGCCAACTTTCTATCCCATGGTGCGGGCATTGAACTAATAGGTCCTTGAATCTCTCGAAGCACTTCCAGAAAGGTTCGGAAGGCAGTTGTGAGAATTGAATTATTTCATTTCGAATTCTTGCAGTTTTATGGTGAGGATAGAATTTTTTCAGAAAAGCCTTCACAAACTCATCCCAATTTCTTATGGAATGTGATGCGGTGCTATATAGCCACTTCTCGGCTAGGTCACATAAGGTGAAAGGAATGACCCTTAGCCTTATAGCGTCATCACTCAATTGGGTTGTTTTCATCATAGCGCACACATTTTGGAATTTATTAATAAAGATATAAGCGTCTTCAGTTTCCAAACCGTGAAATTTCGGCAGCATATTGATGAAATGTGGTTTAATCTCAAAATTGTCCCCATTTGCCGGTGGGGGTGAAAGACAAGTGGGTAAAGAAGTGCGGATGGGGTAGAAGAGGTCCTGGAGCGCAACTCGTGCGGGCGCTTCAACAGGCGGCTGGTTCGGGTTATTCGCACCTGGTGGAGGTGGAATCATTCCCGTCTGTAAGGTATTATTGGGGTTGAATCCCGACATACCTTCGGTGGAAGAAATTAAAGGTGAAGGTAAGAAAGTGGACGGATTATCGACTTCGGTGTCGATGGGTTCGTTGGTCGGTACCAACGAAACGCGGACTAATCGGGCGTCTGTATCCCTAGTCCAAAGTGGCATACACTAAAAGGGATAGTGCAGTCAAAAAGAAAAACAGAATGTGGGGGTAAGATGACGTCAATGAAGGAGAGATGGTAGAAATGAGGTGCAAGTTTTCTTAGCGGCAAGTTGCAAGTTTTGAAAAGATTTTTCTTTATTTTTTTTTTTGTTTTTTTTTTTGTGTGTGAGTTTTGCAAAGAGGTTTTTGAAAACGGACTCGTGACACAACTGTATCAACCACACATGCACAATCAGACCTAGATCTAGGGTCGCCTAGGTCTACTAGACAGCTCCTAACTAGGGCTAGAAATAGACCTCAAACCGCCTCTTCACGGACAAATACGGCCAGGTAAGTAGGAAGGAACCACCACTACAGTGGGCCTAATTAATAACCACTAGCCTAGACACCGCAATGTCGGTTAGGATAAACGGCCGATGCCTACCCTAGTCCTTTTCCTATTGAGCTCGCTGTCCTCAGGTCTGAGTCTAATCTTTTTTTAATTAAAGGTGGTCGATGCAAAATGCTTTAGGTGTTTTCTGGGGTCCTGGGAAGGGTGATGAAATCCCCACCCAATCTGAGTTTGGTCAAATAGCCCCTTAAGTCCAATTAAATTATGCAAAACAATTAAAATCACTTGCAATCAATTTTAGCGCGGCGCAAAGAAACCTGCAGAAAATCTGTTATCGAGAAGGGGGAGAAAGACTCTTTACGCAAAGAAGTCCTGCAGAAAGATTTTTAACAGTGGATATATGGAGGTTACAGAGGGGAGGAAAAGAAAACAAACAGTGCAGATTTTGCGCAACAAGGCCACGTGGCAGCCGCGGAAACGCGGTCTGGAAGGCACTTTAGCCGCGGAAACGCGGTCAGGAAGTGGGATCGCGCTCTGAAAAAATTTCTGCTGTTCTGTGCTTGTAATTCTTCTCTGTTTGTATGTACCAATTTTTGTTTTTCCTTCTGTAAATTTCCAGATCCACAAGTTCTTGTCGTTCCTACTAGATTCAAACGAGAAACCCTTCAAACAGATAAAAATAATGAAAAGAATATTTTTTTGTATTTTGTATTTTCAGATTTTTATAATTTTCAACTTTTATATCAACCCGAAATCATACAAAAAGAGAAAATTACGCCATCCCCGGCAACGGCGCCATTTGATTAATCCAAAAATTGTAGTTTACCGTAATCAGAAACGGCGTCGCATGAAGCTAGCCGGTGAATACGGGTCGATCCACAGGGATGGTTAATTTCCGATTTTGTGTTATAACGAGTTGATTCAAATCGTTGTTGGTTTTTTTTATCAATTGAGTTTAAGACGAATTTATGTGATGAGAAAGAACTCATTAGGGTTAGGTCAAAGGTAGGTGTGTTGAGATCAATGTGTTCACCCCTTTCAATGTCGTGATTTAAGCTTTTAGGAAAGTCACAACAATCAATAGGAAAAGGGATTAGGATGATCGGGAAGAAACAAAGTTTCTTTCTCTAGATCCTTGTCCGTCTTTTCTTATTCATTGATGTGAGCTTCATGGACATCATATAAGTCCGGCCTTTTATACTACGGAACACCGTTACCTTATAGGTAGGGTGCCGTAGGGGGCGGATCGTATATGTGTGCATGAAGGTTTCGTTTAAAAATAAGTTGACATTGAAGGAGGTGAGAGACATCCATCTCTCACTCACTCCCTTGTTCCTAACCCGAACGAGCGAGAATTTTTACTCGCACATTAGGGAATTATAAGTAAGAAACATTTTTATGTTTTGTGTTTTAAATAGTTATCTTACGACAGATTTAGAAATTAGCTAACTAGCAATTAAATGATTCCTAGGGCAAGCAAACAATTATACTAAGGCAGAAATTAAATAAATTAAAGACTTACAAGAAGAAGATGATGCTCTTGATTCCTTCAACAAATCTCACTTTTATTGAATATAAAGAGGCATCCTATTTTTAGATCTAAAATTACAATTTATAAGCAAACAGGAGAATTAGGGTTTCAGAGTCTCGCACATGCGCAATTACTGATTTGCCCACTTAAAATCCCAACACCCACAACAAAGCACCGTCACAAGAAAACTGCGCCGACACGGGCATATAATGGCCGCGGATCCGCGGCAGATGCTGGCTTGGGCCGCGGATCCGCGGCCCTTTGGTGGGCTTGGGCCACCAAATTTCTGGGTTATTCTGCTGGCTTCTTTGGGCTTCTGTTTATTCATTTAGTTTCTCTTTTGGGCTTCTGGTTCTTCTCCAGATATTTCAGTGAATATTTATAGCGATCTTTCAACCGTTCTCATTTGACTTTTTGGACCTTGCACTGTTCTTCGACTAGGCTTGACTAGGATCCGTCTACTTGCTGGTCAAAAGTCCCTTTTTCTGTTGTTTTGTGTCTTTTTCACTGTATTTGCTCCAGAAACCTGTAACCTGTAATATGCAACACACGTGCGTCAAGAGTACCTGTTTATTTATAAAAAGGGTAAGAATAGGAGAATGATAAATGCAATATTATGGTCTGAACAGGCCACGGTAGTCGATGAGTACATCCTATAACTGTTCCTAGTCGAGGGTATATCGAGACAGGGCATCGATACACCAGAGTAGACTAGCGTATACACATCTTGACCCATATGATGGGCGATAGATGATCCCATATCCATCGGTGTTGGACATCAGAGATGGTGTACGGGTGCTCAGTGGAGACTGGGTACACTGGACGGACTCGCCGAGAACTCCTAGATGGTGATATACCACACGTCAGATGGCAGTTCTCCGGTGACACTGGTACAGGGTAGTCTGTAGACCCGAGATCGTCATGGAGTCTTGTGTGATTCCCACTGTGCTTTGATTTCCACCTTACCACATCCAAGAGGGCGTGCAAAACGGTGGCTTTTGGGTACAGTCCCGAATCACATGGGGGCAATGAGCGATAAGAGGGGATTCGTCTCTCCCGGTATAGGGAGTTGATGTTTTGCTGTGTTCGATTGGCTATAACTGGAAGTCCCTGGCCAGGGCTGATATAGAGATTTACTGGTAAGTGTTACTAGTAGTTTCTCGACCCGTTATGAGCCACACATCGACACGACTTATCGGTTACTGGGGTCTGACGTATACCACCCCTAGACTTGATATGCGACATATCAGACGAACAGAACGGACTGTACGGGAGTGTTACTGATTGGATTCACAGGAGAACGCACAGGCTAGCTTGTTGATCTTCTGATCGCTCAATACCTGGGTGGCTGTTACGTTTAGCTGACCGCTTGCAGCTTGTGGGTGTTTAATATGATCATCACCTGCTACCGGCGTATTGACGATTCTTTAGAGTCCTACACAGAGGTTTCTTGGCTCAGGCGAAACGGAGTAGAGGCACATATGTGATATGTGCAGGACCGAGAATAATGCGATATGGGATACCGTATTATATTCTCGCAATATTTAGATATGAACCGGGTCATCGGATCATGTGTTGATTCGATGAATCGGTACATGATATATTAGTCGGTAATATTCGATATAGCCGGATCGTCGGATCAAGTGTTGATTCGATGATTTAATGTATAATAATATATATGATATATTGTATTACATTATCTAATATTGGCTCGCTTTATTATTTCATTTTCTCACTGGATGATACATTGATATATATGCGATATATGTTAATTGTATTATTTTCTTTTGTTGCAAATATATAATATATATGTGATATATATTGTTGTGACATGATATGATTTATTGTTAAACATGTTTAAGGATGATTAAATGAGGTTAGGGTTTGATTAGGGTTAGTTGCTTCATGCACCTTCTAGAAGCATCTTCTTTTGTCATGGTTAAGATATTTTGTGATGACACATTTCTAACCCAACCAAACTCTAACTCTAGTTTATTCTCTACTAAATCTTAGCCACTCATCCTTGACCATGGTAAATATATCAATCATATACATTTCTTTCTATTCATCACAAAAGAATAATTCATTATCTTTTCCATTATCATCTTCTTCTCTCTTAAAAAAAAAGCTCACTTGAAATTCTTTATGTGATGAATAAATATGAGAAAATGATTTAAAAAGAAAGCAAAAATACTACTCTCTCATCCTCATCTCATCTAGCCTATGAGATTAGTGTGTTCATCTCTTTAGAGTGAGAAAGCTTGAGTCTTTGCAACTTCGACGTAGATCATCGGAGATTTGGAACACTTCAAGCTAGCATGGATCGTTCGAGTCGTGGAGCCTCTCATGAGTCCGGGAGATCATGGATCGCGGCAAAGGGACTTCTACTCGGAGCTTGTGAAGCGAAGGAGCAGACTACAAAGGTTGTAATCCCTCACACTTAGATACAAGTTATCATCTTGCATGTTTAACCCTAATAATCTAGCAAAGATCCCGGCTTTGGGTTGTTCCGCACGTCTAAATTTTAATCCGGGCATGTTTGATGCCTTATGAACCTTCACAAGAGTGCCTAGGAACCCTACAGTGGTATCAGAGCCTAGCTAGAGCATTAGGCGATGTGTTTACGAAGTTAAAACTCCGATCGAACCCGAAACGACAAAACTAGACCCCTCTCTGGAAATTTTTTAAAAACAGGGTTTTTTCTGAATTAAAAATATGTAAAAAAATCAGCAGGGAATTCTAAGAATTACTATAAAACCCGAGCCCCCAATTCGACCAAACGGCGGCGGAACCGCGGCGTAAGCAAGCTTACGCGGCGGTTCCGTGGCGGATTCATCGATTGGCGACACGTGGCTTTTCTGGTAATGTCCGTAGGTGCTTGTTGATGCTTCTGGGTATTTTTAATCTGTTTCAGGTGTTGAAAATTCTGGGGTTTGTTTTGTAATAGTAGACTCGATCGGAAATTTTAAATTCGTATTTCTTTCCTGATATTTAGAAACTGTTAAACTAGTTGAACGGATATCATTAACTCACTGTTTCCCGGTACGGCAAAACTTTCAAGTGTTGAAATTTTTTCAGGTTTAAATCTTTCGGAAAAATTGTACAAGTTAAGTGGTGGACCCTCTAGAAGACAACAAACCTTAACTCGATTATGTGACCGTCTTGAACTGCCTTTTGAACCTTCGGGTTTGGGGCGGTACGGCGTGCCACATGTGAGGCGTTGGCTTGACCCTTCTACGGCTGGATCACCGGTACTGTGACATATTCTGGGATTATTTGAACTCCGCTCAAGTGTTGAGCACTTTAGAAAATTTTGGGTATTTGATTATCTGTTCGAAAAGTTTAATACTGTCTATTTATCTGGAATGTGATACAATATGTGGAATTCATACAGTTAGGCATGAAATGCGGAGTATGTGATATTTCGGATTTACGATGTCTAAAGTGATTGTGGATTCCAAATATTGTAGTTTTACACTTTATTTTCTGTGACCGTAAGTGTAATATGTACTATCGCCGGTTTCGTTGCTATATGTCAACGACAATTGGAATGCGCATATTTACTTACGTTGATGATATGAGATATTATGTGTTGCTGTGATATGTTATATTGGATCGTCGCGTTCTGAATAGCCGGGGGTTTTATGTGAGATGAGGGTTTTTATTTTCATTCATGTAAAATTCATTTGTAATGTAATATTCTTTTATTTGGGGCACTTCCAGGTTGAGGTTGATGTCACCAGTGTATATTATTTACTTTTCCGCATTAGGTAGACCCAAGGAGGGGAGCACAAGTAACCGGGTTCTAGGGTCCAGTGGGAGGCCATCTCGAGAAGTCGAGACCGGGTCTCCTAACCCTAGAATTGGCAGTGTTACTTGCCGCTCTCGTAGGGGTCTTGGGATGTGGGTTTGGTTATTCGTCGCGACCTTGGAATCCGTGTTTTATACAGGCTCGTATTGAAAACACGGACGTCCTAGTATATCCAATATTTCATATATGTTCTTCTGCTGCAATGTTCTGTGATGAGATCATATTACTGCCTGAGACGAATGCTTATACTATATATATATGCTGATATATAAATATTACTGCTTTTGTTTCTTCTGTGATGCTTAGGAAGCATAAGCTGATGGGATTTTTATTAATAAGATTAATAAAAAGAAAAGAAACCTAAAGATGTTGTAGAATCAAAACTTTATAAAAAGGGGTAGCTACAGTTTTGCTTTGCACAGTGATATATATGATATATCATGCACCTTATTCGATGGGGAAAGGGCCGACGATCCCTTCACCGGGAGTGACCCCTTTAGCGAAACTGGCAGATGCTACAAAACGCGGTTTGTCTTTTGAATGCTTTTAGTGTTTTGTTTTGCACAGCGGTATATATGATATATCCTGCACCTTATTCGATGAGGAAAGGGCCGACGATCCCTTCACCGGGAGTGACCCCTTAACGAAACAAGAAAAGCCTCAAAAACACTCCTTTTCAAAAACACTCGATTCTACGACGATATCAAGTCATTGCGCTCGGGGTTTTCTGAAAAACCTGCGTAACCCTCCGTCATTTTAGGAAAATAGAGTACTTAGTATTCGTGCTGCGTTTGTTGACCATAGTTAAGGCGCAGTGTACGGTAGCTAAGTGTTGTTTTCCTATATAACATAAGATGTGATTAATTGGGACAGTCATATGACTTTGTTGTCCATAGTTAAGGGTCATGTGGTGGGTCTAAATTAATCAAGAAATGACGGGTAGAACTTGACTAGTACTTATGATTTGTTGACCATAGTTAAGGTCATAAGACACTAGGGGTAAAAATATTATCGGGAATTTCAAACGTTGAAATTTGCAATGAGATTGCATAACTCCTATGAGATAGTTGGATCCCGATACCCACTGCGAGTAGAGTTACTCCTGGGAGAGTTTTACACAGGACAATTAGCCGATCAAGTAGGTGTCTAGAAAAGTGTTAACGGGGTTACGCCTCTGGGAAAACGAGGTTTACTTTAATTAGGTCCGTGCGAAAGCACGGGGAACCTCCCTCAAAGTACCGACACTGATCTGGCTGAAAGATTGACGAAATTGTAGGGTGTAATTATCCCGGCTAATCTTACCTTTTTGGGTTTTAAGGTAGATTTGATAAAAACAGTGGGAGACATCCTGATTAGATAAGATAATAACCAATCTAATCTTCCAAGAGCATACGCTAAAGTGTTTTTCTTCTCCCTCTCTCCAGGTAGCGACCATGTCAGGCCATAATCAAGATAATAATATGGATGTATTGACTGAACCCGATTATTATACAGTGCAGGGGAACGTTGGACCCATTCTTTCTTATAAGAGTTATAAGACTGAACAGGAAACATGAGAATATCTGGATTCTCACGCCGCCCAAAAGAACATGCATGTTGATGCATCTTCTTCGGGTGTGTTAGTTATTGAGAACTGTTTCTCAGTTCACCCTACGTCCTGGGTATTAGATACCGGATCAGGATCCCACATATGTAAACAGTTACATGGGCTACGTAAAGGTAGAGAACTGGGAAAAGGTGATCATTCCGTTCAAGTAGGGAACGGTGCAAATGTTGCAGCCAAAGCAGTTGGCGAATATCACCTAGTATTACCAAGTGGTGATACACTAATTCTAAATAAGTGCTATTATATACCGAACATGATGTGCAACATTATATCAGTTTCTTTATTAAGTAAAGAAGGATATAATTTTGTAGTAAAGGATAATGTTATGAACATATTCCTAGATCAAAAGTTGATTGCATCAGGCTCGTTACATAATGGCATATTCATTCTAAATCAGAATACAGTCCTGAATATACAAAACACACTCAAGAGGAAAAGTTCAGATATGAACGAATCCTACTTGTGGCATTGTAGACTTGGTCATATCAATGCGACACGACTGGCTAAGTTACATAAGGATGGTTATTTGAATCCGTTCGAATTATCATCTTATGATACTTGCCATTCATGTCTCAAAGGAAAAATGACCAAAGCTCCATTTAGTG
Source organism: Agapanthus africanus (assembly GCA_030015575.1). Classification (NCBI taxonomy): domain Eukaryota; kingdom Viridiplantae; phylum Streptophyta; class Magnoliopsida; order Asparagales; family Amaryllidaceae; genus Agapanthus; species Agapanthus africanus. The sequence continues at coordinate 515,879,491 of JASDDO010000014.1, forward strand.
GACACGGAGAAAGAGTTACTGAACTCTTAGGACTAATACATAGTGATGTATGTGGTCCCATGTCTACGCATGCCAGGAACGGTTCTTCCTACTTCATTACATTCACTGACGATCTCTCTAGATTCGGACATGTGTTCCTGATGAAACACAAGTCTGAAGCTTTTGAGAAATCAGAGAATATAAGCACGAAGTAGAGAATCAAATGGGCAAAAAAAAAAAATAAAAAAAAAAAAAAAAAAAAAGAAAATAAAATAAAATAAAAAAAAAAAAAAAAAATAAATAAAAAAAAAAGAATAAAATAAAAAAAAGAAAATTAGAAATACAAAAAAAAAAAAAAAAAAAAAATTGAAAAAAAAAAAAAAAAAAAAAAGAAAAAAAAAAAAAGAAAAAAAAGAAATAAAGAGAAAAAAAAAATAAAAAAAAAAAAAAAAAAAAAAAAAAAAAAAAAAAAAAAAAAAAACAAGGAAATAATAAAAAGAAAATAAAAAAAAAAATAAAAAAAGTAAAAAAAAAAAAAATAAAAAAAATAAAAAAAAAAAAAAAAAAAAAAAAAATAAAAAAAAAATCCGGACAAACTCGAGGCAAGATCAGGTATATGTAAGTTTGTAGGATATCCAAAAGATTCTTATGGATATATATTCTATCACGCTGAGGAACAAAAAGTGTTTGTTTCTCAATATGCCACCTTTTTAGAAAAGGAATTTCTTGCAAAAGAAATTAGTGGCAAAGAGGTAGAGCTGGAAGAGGTTCCAGCACCGCAGACTACAACTGATGATTTATTGGAACCAGAGGATTCAGTAGTACCCGACGAACCCCAGCCTCTCCGCCGATGTAGTAGGGTTTCTCATCCACCTGAGAGATACTACGCTTTTCTCATTGATGGTGGAAGCGAGGACTGCATCATGGATGATGATGAACCGACTAGTTTCGAGCAAGCCATCACGAGTGGTGACTCTGTGAAATGGCTGGATGCAATGCGATCTGAGATGGAATCCATGTACACCAATAAAGTATGGATTTTGGAAAATGCTCCTGAAGGGGTAAAACCCATTGGGAGCAAGTGGATTTTTAAAAGGAAATTTGGTGTAGATGGAAAAGCTGAGACTTTCAAAGCTAGACTTGTAGCAAAGGGTTTTCGTCAACGACCAGGTGTGGATTATGACGAAACATTTTCTCCAGTGGCTATGCTTAAGTCCATCCGGATCTTACTTGCCATTGCTGCATACCATGACTACGAAATCTGGCAAATGGATGTTAAGACCGCCTTTCTAAACGGTGATTTAGAAGAGAGCGTGTACATGACTCAGCCAGAGGGCTTCGTAGATAGTGGGAGCAGCGGAAAGGTGTGCAAGCTGCTTAAATCCATTTATGGGTTAAAGCAAGCATCGCGGAGTTGGAACATCTGTTTTGATGTTGTAGTCAAAGAGTTTGACTTCATCAAAAATATAGATGAACCTTGTATCTATAAGAAGGTAGCAGAGGGTAAGGTTGTCTTCCTCGTATTGTACGTGGATGACATACTCTTGATAGGAAATGATATTCCTATGCTGCAATCAGTCAAGCTCTTCTTATCACAGAGATTCTCAATGAAAGATCTAGGTGATGCCTCCTGCGTATTGGGAATCATGATCTATAGAGATAGATCTAAACGGATACTGGGATTGTCCCAATCCAGGTACATTGACACCATACTAAAGAGGTTTAGTATGGAAGAATCCAAGCGTGGGAACCAACCCACGATCTCTGGACTCACTCTCTCCAAAGAGATGTCTCCCAAGACTGATTTGGAGAGAGCTCGCATGCAAGGGATACCCTATGCTTCGGCAGTAGGCTCTATCATGTATGCAATGCTATGTACCAGACCCGATGTAGCATACTCACTAAGTGTAGTGAGTCGGTATCAAGCAGATCCTGGAGAGAGTCACTGGACAGCTGTGAAGAACATTCTCAAGTACTTACGAAGGACTAAGGAGATGTTCTTGGTGTATGGTAACGGAGAACTCCAGGTGGAGTCCTTTACCGATTCCAGCTTCCAAAGTGATAAGGACGACTCTAAGTCGCATTTGGGTTTTGTCTTTACCCTCAATGGAGGGGCGGTATGTTGGAAAAGTTCCAAACAGGATACCGTTGCAGACTCAACGATGGAGGCTGAATACATCGCTGCCAACGATGCTGCTAAAGAGGCTGTCTGGATCAAGAAGTTCATTAGTGAACTTGGTGTGGTTCCATCCATTGAGCATCCAATACCTCTGTATTGCGATAACAATGGAGCTGTGGCTTTGGCCAAGGAACCCAGATCCCATCAGAAGTCCAGACATATTCTGAGGCGGTATCACCTGATCAGGGAGATAGTTGATCGCCGGGAGATCGAGGTCAGGAGAGTAGATACGAAGGACAACACTGCGGATCCATTCATGAAGGCTATTCCCCAGATACAGTTTGAGAGATTATTCGGGATGCTAGGTATGAGATACTACAGCAGCTGGCCTTAGTGCAAGTGGGAGATTGTTAGTTATGTATATGCCCTAGAGGCCATTGTTGTACATATGATGTATATTATAATGGATGCTTGGATATATATAGAGATGACTTTCTTGCTCGTCATGATAGTATGCTATTTGGTTTCACTTTATCTTAACATGTTGACTTGTACTGGTTTACTATTTTTCTCTCACATGTTGATAAAGCCCTTAGGATCTGTACTCGACTACTGGGACTATGATGAGATCATACTAGTGGGGCCACGGTAGTCGATGAGTACATCCTATAACTGTTCCTAGTCGAGGGTATATCGAGACAGGGCATCGATACACCAGAGTAGACTAGCGTATACGCATCTTGAACCATATGATGGGCGATAGATGATCCCATATCTATCGGTGTTGGACATCAGAGATGGTGTACGGGTGCTCAGTGGAGACTGGGTACACTGGACGGACTCGCAGAGAACTCCTAGATGGTGATATACCATACGTCAGATGGCAGTTCTCCGGTGACACTGGTACAGGATAGTCTGTAGACCCGAGATCATCATGGAGTCTTGTGTGATTCCCACTGTGCTTTGATTTCCACCTTACCACGTCCAAGAGGGCGTGCAAAATGGTGGCTTTTGGGTACAGTCCCGAATCACATGGAGGCAATGAGCGATAGGAGGGGATTCGTCTCTCCCGGTATATGGAGTTGATGTTGTGCTGTATTCGATTGGCTATAACTGGAAGTCCCTGGCCAGGGCTGATATAGAGATTTACTGGTAGTTTCTCGACCCGTTATGAGCCACACATCGACACGACTTATCGGTTACTGGGGTCTGACGTATACCACCCCTAGACTTGATATGCGACATATCAGACGAACAGACCAGACTGTACGGGAGTGTTACTGATTGGATTCACAGGAGAACGCACAGGCTAGCTTGTTGATCTTCTGATCGCTTAATACCTGGGTGGCTGTTACGTTTAGCGGACCGCTTGCAGCTTGTGGGTGTTTGATATGATCATCACCTGCTACCGGCGTATTGACGATTCTTTAGAGTCCTACACAGAGGTTTCTCGGCTCAGGAGAAACGGAGTAGAGGCACATATGTGATATGTGCAGGACCGAGAATAATGCGATATGGGATACCGTCTTATATTCTCGCGATATTTAGATATGAACCGGGTCATCGGATCAAGTGTTGATTCGATGAATCGGTACATGATATATTAGTCGGTAATATTCGATATAGCCGGATCGTCGGATCAAGTGTTGATTCGATGATTTAATGTATAATAATATATATGATATATTGTATTACATTATCTAATATTGGCTCGCTTTATTATTTCATTTTCTCACTGGATGATACATTGATATATATGCGATATATATTAATTGTATTATTTTCTTTTGTTGCAAATATATAATATATATGTGATATATATTGTTGTGACATGATATGATTTATTGTTAAACAAGTTTAAGGATGATTAAATGAGGTTAGGGTTTGATTAGGGTTAGTTGCTTCATGCACCTTCTAGAAGCATCTTCTTTTGTCATGGTTAAGATATTTTGTGATGACACATTTCTAACCCAACCAAACTCTAACTCTAGTTTATTCTCTACTAAATCTTAGCCACTCATCCTTGACCATGGTAAATATATCAATCATATACATTTCTTTCTATTCATCACAAGAGAATAATTCATTATCTTTTCCATTATCATCTTCTTCTCTCTTAAAAAAAAAGCTCACTTGAAATTCTTTATGTGATGAATAAATATGAGAAAATGATTTAAAAAGAAAGCAAAAATACTACTCTCTCATCCTCATCTCATCTAGCCCATGAGATTAGTGTGTTCATCTCTTTAGAGTGAGAAAGCTTGAGTCTTTGCAACTTAGACGTAGATCATCGGAGATTTGGAACACTTCAAGCTAGCATGGATCGTTCGAGTCATGGAGCCTCTCATGAGTCCGGGAGATCGTGAATCGGGGCAAAGGGACTTCTACTCGGAGCTTGTGAAGCGAAGGAGCGGACTACAAAGGTTGTAATCCCTCACACTTAGATAAAAGTTATCATCTTGCATGTTTAACCCTAATAATCTAGCAAAGATCCCGGCTTTGGGTTGTTCGGCACGTCTAAATTTTAATCCGGGCATGTTTGATGCCTTATGAACCTTCACAAGAGTGCCTAGGAACCCTACAGGTAGAACTGGAAGTGATTCCAGAACCGCAAATGATTACGTAAAAATTTAATAGGACCTAAAGATTCAATCAGGTTTGACATTCCAATAGCCACTCCGCAGATATGGTGGGTAACCTCAGGCACCTGAGAGGTACTCCGGTAGCCTCAAGGACGGTGACAGGAAGGTTCTTGTTTACCCAGACTTGACACTACTGTTGTTCCAGACTATGAGACCCGGCAGGAGGTTAAGTATAGCGTCGTTCTAAACTAGCTTTAGAAGTACACGTATATATTATTCTGCAAGAGGGTTGTTGTGGTCAGTGGGAGCAGCGGAAGAATAGTGGGCAAGTAGCTTATGTCTATTTATAGATTAGAGCAGATATAGCGGAGATAGATCATCTATTTTTGATGTGACAGTCATGGGTTTGACTTCATCAGAATTGGGGATGGATCTGTTAAGAAGGTAGTAGGATGTGATATCCTGGTATTTGGATGACATACACAGAGTAGGAAGTAAAATTCCTATACTACGATCAGTTATACTGTGGTCGTCACACAGTTGTTTCTCCACATAGGATATGGATATAATATCAGACATTCTGGTTACTAGATCTATGGTTTTAGATCTAGATTTGGGTAGTTTCCCAATGTGGGTACTTTGACAGTATTCTAATAGTTTTTAGAATAGATGACTCCTGGCATGGTGGTGAACCTGCAAGTGATGGACTCACCCTCTCTAAAGGTGTCTTACAGACTAAAGGGGAGAGGGATGTGCATGATTGGCAGATCACTTGCTTAGGCAATTGAGTCAATCATGAGATGTCAAGTACCACACCAGATGTTGTTTTTGCACTAGATGCGATAAGTTTATATTAATCCAATCCTGGAGAAATGTAAGGAAGCAGTTTTAGAACATAAGTGGATGTTCTACGGATTTGATGACGGCAGCCTCCTTCGGGGGACGGTTATCATTCCATGCTTCAAAGATGGCATAGATGACAGAGTGATTGTCAGAGTTTTAGTTTTACCTCTGACGAAGGGGGAAGTATTATGGACAGGTGGTCCAAGAGGATACTGTGGGAGGCATGGTGCAGGATACTTATTAGGTTCAGTTGTCGATACAGTATAAGAAGTTTGGATTTGGAGTTCATTTATGAACTAGGTCCCATCAGATATCCAGAAATATTCTAAGACAGGTATTACTCAATTCGGGAGATGGATTTCTCCGCGAACTTGAGATTAAGAGAGAAATAGAAAGAAACATCAGGGTGGATCCACTCATTGAGGCTATTTCTCGAACACAAGAGTTTTACAAACGAGCTTTGTGAAACTGTTTAGTAGAGGAGTTGGGTGTTCTGTATCACACGGGCTGTGAGTATGCGACATCGCAATAATTAGCCTTAAGTGCAAGTGGGAGATTGTTGGATATAGTGCCCTCAAAGTTAATTATTGGATCGTAGGTACGTGATTGCAATGATTGAGGAGGACCTATACCGGTAGGACAGTCTTACTCGTGATGATAGTATGCTATCTGGTTTGCCTTTATCAGTCGTGTACAGGTTCAGGTGACTGATCACTATTACACGTTGATAGAGCCCTTAGGATCTTGCTTGACTACCAATAGTATGATGGCGATCATATACGTGAGAGTTGGGTAGTCTATAAGCACATACTTAATAGTGGTCCATAGTCGTGGGAGTTTCGAGACAGGGCATCGATACTCCGGAGTAGACTAGTGTATACAGTCGAAACCCCGACAAGGGGCGGTGGCCGGTCTCACAAGCCACTGGTGTCAGCTGGATCACCTAAGATGTATACAGGTGCTCATTAGGTTATGAGTACGCCGGACAGGACTCGTCGGGAACCTGCTAGTTGGTATTTATACCTAGCGTCAGATAGCAGTTCCCTGGTGACATGTGTACAGGTTAGTTCATCGACCTGAGGTCGTCATTTGTCTCGTGTGAGTTTCCACTGTGCTTTGATTTCTACCCTACCACGGCTCAAAGGAGTCTTGCAAACAGGTATTTTTTGGGTACAATCCCGAGCCACATGGAGGCAAGTGAGCGGATCGGCAGGGGATTCGTCTCTCCCGGTATTGGGGGTGAGATCGCGCTGTGTCTAGGAAAGCCATTACACCAAGTCCTTGGCCAAGGCAGGTGAGAATTACTGGTAAGTATTCTTGTAGTTTCTCAGGGTGTTCAGGGCTTGTCTCTGACACGACTTATACCGCTATTGGGGGTCTAACGTTACCTGCCCCCTAGGCCCGATATGCGATACTCATAGACAAACGGATCGGACTGTATGTATATTGTCGCTGTTAGGCTCAGTAGGGTTTCAGGATGAGTTCGCTCATCGGCTACCCTTGAGGTCAGTACATGGGCAGCCGTTACGCACTGCTAGTGCCGCTGACGTGCTTGTGGTTAAACCCACTGCCAGGGTACTGACGAGTCATTAGAGTCCCCCACAGATAGTTTCCCAAGTTCGAGCGAAACGTTGTAGAGGCCGTATGGTTTTATGGCAGGGTTCGGAAAATGCACGTTCGTTTACGCACGTGTCATATTTCGGGCAGATAATACTGGTAGGCTTTGGTTTAAACCGGATCCATGTATTATACTGTGTAGATATAATATCTTTGTCTCAGTTGCATTTGTATTCGGTTGTAATACAAATGCGGGTATGTTTATACTGTTACGGGGTTATCCTGAAATTCGTTTCGGGGTCGCTTTTGGAAGTTGCCAGTTTTCTATCACCCGTCTTAAACATTCGGTTTAATGCGGATTTATCTTTTCTTCTTTTGGGTGAGTCATGTAGTGAGTCATGTGTGTGGAACGTTCTAGAAGTTGTGACTAGGTTTATGAATCATTGTTTGCATTAAATGAATGGATGACTAGGTTTAGTGAGTCACTCATTGCATTAATGTGTTTTGGTTTTGACTAAGATATTTCATCTTGATCTTTTACCTTATGGTTACCACCCCTTGCTCCTACACTCACATCTCTCCTCTTCATATAGTGGCCGGCCCATATTGTGGAAAGGAGATGGTTGTTGATTAAAAAGAATATAGTTTTGGTTCATGAAAATTTGTATGCTCATTTCTCATTTACCCGATTCAAAAGACAACTTCATTAACCGTTCATCCATGGTTTTAGATGAAGCGAGACAAAGTGTTCTACTCATTCTCTACATCAATCTTGGTCATCTTTTTTAGCAGACTTGATGACCGAGTTGCCCCGGTTCAGAGGCTGGAGCCCGTTTAAAGATCCGTAGATGTGGTGCCACCTCGACGAGGAGCCAGGAGATCAGAACAGCCGCAACAAAGCGTGGGATGATGGTTAAAGACCGAAGGACTCGGATCGTTCGGTATAACCTTTCTACCCACTTTGTAGTTTGTTAGTTTAGCGTTAATGGAATATCCGGGTTATAGTATGCGATAGCGCCAGTTTAAAAGTTTTTGTTCCGCATTTGACGTCTGAAAGACGGCCGGGGCGCTACCGTAGACTTACACCGCACATATCACATATGTGCTCCTACTCCGTTTCGCCTGAGCCAGGAAACCTCTGTGTAGGACTCTAAAAACTCGTCAATACGCCGGCAGTAGGTGATGATCATATCAAACACCTACAAGCTGCAAGCGGTCAGCTAAACGTAACAGCCACCCGGGTATTAAGTGATCAGAAGATCAACAAGCAAGCCTGTACACACTCATGTGAATCCAATCAGTAACACTACCGTACAGTCCGGTCTCTTCGTCTGATATGTTGCATATCCAGTCTAGGGGTGGTAGACGTCAGACCCCAGTAACCGATAAGTCGTGTCGATGTGAGGCTCTTAACGGGTCAAGAAAACTACTGATAACACTTACCAGTAGATCTCCGTATCTTCCCTGGCCAGGGACTTCCAGTTATAGCCAATCGAACACAGCGCAACATCAACCCCCAATACAGGGAGAGACGAAACCCCTCCTGTCGGTCATTGCCTCCATGTGATTCGGGACTGCACCCAAAAGTTGTTGGAGATGGTGCCCTCAAAGTCAATTATTGGATCACAGGTACGTGATTGCAATGATTGAGGCAGGACCTATACCGATAAGACAGTCTTGCTCGAGATGATAGTATGCTATCTGGTTTGTCTTTATCATCGTATACATGCTTTAGTTCACTATTGCATGATGAGAGAGCCAATAGGATTCTTGCTTGACTACCAGCAGTATGCTGGCGATCATATACGTGGGAGTTAGGGTCTATAATCACATCCTTAAAGTGTCCCTAGTCGTGGGAGTTTTCGAGACAGGGCATCGATACTCCAGAGTAGACTAGTGTATATAGTCGAGACCCCGACGAGGGGCAATGGCCGGTCTCACAAGCCATTGGTGTCAGTTGGTTCACCTAAGATGTATACAGGTGCTCATTGGGTTATGAGTACACCGGACAGGACTCGCCGAGAACATGCTAGTTGGTATTATACATATCGTCTGATAGCAGTTCCCTGGTGACATGTGTACAGGTTAGTTTGTCGACCTGAGATCGTCATTTGTCTCATGTGAGTTCCCACTGTGCTTTGATTTCTACCCTACCACGCTCAAAGGAGACGTGCAAACAGGTATTTTTTGGGTACAGTCCCGAGCCACATGGAGGCAGTGAGCGGATCGTCGGGGATTCGTCTCTCCCGGTATTGGGGGTTGATGTCGCACAGTGCACGGGTGGCCATCACTAGAAATCCTCGGCCGAGGTAGTGGAGAATTACTGATTTGGATCAGTAGTTTCCCAGGTGGTGATGGGCTTCATACCGACACGAATTATCTCGTTATTAGGGGTCTGACTTTATCCACCCCCCCTAGACTCAATATGCGATACTACGAACGGACCGGACTGTACGAATATTGTCACTGTCAGGCTCAGTAGGGTTTCTGGATGAGTTCGCTCGTCGGCTTCCCTTCCAATCAATACATAGGCAAACGTTATGTACAGCTTGTAGCTCTGACGTGCTAGTGGTTATACCCAGTGCCAGTGTGTTGATGAGTCATTAGAGTCCCCCACAGACCATTTCCCAAGTTCGGGCGAAACGTTATAGAGGCCGTATGGTTTTATGGCAGGGTTCGGAAAATGCACGTGCGTTTTCGCACGTGTCATTTTTCGGGCAGATAATACTGGTCGGCTTTGGTTTAAGCCGGATCCGAGTATTATACTGTGTAGATATAATATCTTTGTCTCAGTTGCATTTGTATTCAGTCGTAATACAAATGCGGGTATGTTTATACTGTTACGGGGTTATCCTGAAATTCGTTTCGGGATCGCTTTTGGAAGTTGCCAGTTTCCAGTTTTCTATCACCCGTATTAAACATTCGGTTTAATACGGATTTATCTTTTCTTGGGTGAGTCATGAGGTGAGTCGTGATTCTAGAAGATTCTAGATGTGGTGACTCTTGGTTTGCATTAATTGCTTGATGACTAGGTTAAGTGAGTCATTCTTTTCCTTTAATGCTTTTTGTTCTTGTTAAAGATATTTGATTAAGATCTTTTCCTTTATAGTCACCACTTTGCTCCTACCCTCACCTCCCTCTTCATATATTATGGCCGGCCCCCTCTTGAAATTGATATGGTTGCTTGGAAAAAAGATTGATATAGTTTTGGACTCATGGAAATTAGATAACCTCATTTCTCATTTCACCCGATCCAAAAGGAAACTTCTTTAACCGTTCGTCCATGGCTTTGGACGAAGCGAGACAAAAGTGTTCTACTCATTCTCTACTTCATCTTGGTCGTCTCTTTTAGCAAACTTGACGACCGAGTTGCCTCGTTTCAGAGGCGGGAGCCCGTTTAAAGATCCGTCGACGTGGTGCCACCTGGACGAGGAGACTGGAGATTCAGGAGATCGGAGCAGCCGCAACAAAGCGTGGGATGATGGTTGAAGACCGAAGGACTCGGATCGTTCGGTATAACATTTCTACCCACTTTGTAGTTTGTTAGTTTAGCTATAATGGCAGATCCGGGTGATAGTACACGATAGCGCCAGTTGTAAAAGTTTTTTGTTCGGCATTTGGCGTCTGTTAGACGGCCGGGGCGCTACCATGGACTTATAGTGGTATCAGAGCCTCACTATTAAGTTCTACTAACATGTGCTAACACGTTTAAAACATCGATCGAACGGAATTTCGAAAATCACATTTTTCAGTGCAAAACTTTCTGTCGATTTTAAATCAAGTTCAAAAATTATTTTGCATATCACAGAAAATTGAGAATGGTTTTTTAAGCTAACTGTAGAAATTTGGTCACGTGACCCTACAAGACCGCCGCGGATCCACGGTCAAACCTAGGGTTTGACCGCGCATCCGCGGCCAGTCTGTGGGTTCAGTGGTCCAAATTTGTACAGTGGCTTCTTCAGTGGAAATTATGGTTTTTGGTATATTTCTTTTGGGCCCAGATTTTGTTACTGTGCAGCAAATATTCGTGGGGCCCACTTCGGGAAATTTTGTCGATCGAAATTTTGAACTTGTTAGTATACAGTACTTACTTTATATCTCCGACCGGGAATGTCATTCGAGCGGTAAATTGCGTCTAATTGCTATAGTTCTTTTAGACGGATTTGAGAACGTGACATTCGTGTTGATGTTCTATGTTGTGCTGTGATGTTGCGGATTTGTCGTGGTGGATAGCAGGGTGCAATAATAGTGCTGTTTGGATTTATTTGTACATTTGATATTGCGGGACGAGCGTCCAACATGTGGACTGCCGTCACTGCCTGTTTGTATAATATTCTTTTGGGGCACGACCGGGTTGAGGTCGTTGTACCCGTTGTACATATTTTTATTTCTGTACTAGGTTTACCCCGCGACGGAGTGCACGGATAGCCGAGTTCTGGAGGGCAACGGGTCCGTATCTCATGGCTTTGAGAGGCAGAGGGGCCTCACTATAGAATTGGCATACTATTCGCCGCACTCGTAGGGGGTACAGGTTGACCCAAAGAGGGGTGCTCAAGTTACCGGATTCCGTGAAGTGCCAGGTGGTCCATTCATTTTGCTGTAGGGGGCTTCCTCGCTTCAGGTTTTAGCGGGTAACTTGCCGCACCCGTAGGGGGTCTAGGTTTTGTTAGTTATGTATATGCCCTAGAGGCCATTGTTGTACATATGATGTATATTATAATGGATGCTTGGTTATATATAGAGAAGACTTTCTTGCTCGTCATGATAGTATGCTATTTGGTTTCACTTTATCTTAACATGTTGACTTGTACTGGTTTACTGTTTTACTCTCACATGTTGATAAAGCCCTTAGGACTTGTACTCGACTACTGGGACTATGATGAGATCATACTAGTGGGGCCGCGGTAGTCGATGAGTACATCCTATAACTGTTCCTAGTCGAGGGTATATCGAGACAGGGCATCGATACACCAGAAGTAGACTAGCGTATACGCATCTTGACCCATATGATGGGCGATGGATGATCCCATATCCATCGGTGTTAGACATCAGAAATGGTGTACGGGTGCTCAGTAGAGACTGGGTACACTGGACGGACTCGCCGAGAACTCCCAGATGGTGATATACCACACGTCAGATGGCAGTTCTCCGGTGACACAGGTACAGGGTAGTCTGAAGACCCGAGATCGTCATAGAGTCTTGTGTGATTCCCACTGTGCTTTGATTTCCACCTTACCACGTCCAAGAGGGCGTGCAAAACGGTGGCTTTTGGGTACAGTCCCGAATCACATGGAGGCAATGAGCGATAGGAAGGGGATTCGTCTCTCCCGGTATAGGGAGTTGATGTTGTGCTGTGTTCGATTGGCTATAACTGGAAGTCCCTGGCCAGGGCTGATATAGAGACTTACTGGTAAGTGTTACTAGTAGTTTCTCGACCTGTTATGAGCCATACATCGACACGACTTATCGGTTACTGGGGTCTGACGTATACCACCCCTAGACTTGATATGCAACATATCAGACGAACAGACCGGACTGTACGGGAGTGTTACTGATCGGATTCACAGGAGAACGCACAGGCTAGCTTGTTGATCTTTTGATCGCTCAATACCTGGGTGGCTGTTACGTTTAGCTGACCGCTTGCAGCTTGTGGGTGTTTGATATGATCATCACCTGCTACCGGCGTATTGACGATTCTTTAGAGTCCTACACAGAGGTTTCTTGGCTCAGGCGAAACAGAGTAGTGGCACATATGTGATATGCGCAGGAGCGAGAATAATGCGATATGGGATACCGTATTAGATTCTCGCGATATATGGATATGAACCGGGTCATCGGATCAAGTGTTGATTCGATGAATCGGTACATGATATATTAGTCGGTTATATTCGATATAGCCGGATCGTCGGATCAAGTGTTGATTCGATGATTTAATATATAATAATATATATGATATATTATTATATTAACTAATATTGGCTTACTTTATTATTTCATTTTCTCAGTGGATGATACATTGATATATATGCGATATATGTTAATTGTATTATTTTCTTTTGTTGCAAATATATAATATATATGTGATATATATTATTGTGACATGATATGATTAATTGTTAAACATGTTTAAGGATGATTAATTGAGGTTAGGGTTTGATTGGGTTTAGTTGCTTCAAGTTCTTTCTAGAAGCAATTTTCTTTTGTCATTTGTAAAGATATTTTGGATGACACATTTTTAACTTAACCAAACCCTAACCCTAGTTGTTTCTCTACACATTCTCATCCATTCATCCTTGACCATGGTTAATAATTAAATCATATGTTTATATTTCTATTCATCACAAAAGAAAAGGATTATCATTATTTCCTTTTCCATTATCATCTTCTTCTTCCTCTCTCTTGAAGAAGCTCTCTTGAAAATTCTTATGTGATGAAAGATTATGAGAAAATGATATAAAAAGAAAGCTAAATTACTACTCTCTCATCCTCATCTCATCTAGCCCATGGGATTAGTGTGTTCACTTCTTTAGAGTGAGATAGCTTGAGTTCTTCGAAACCTCGACGTAGATCATCGGAGATTTGGAATACGACAAGCTAGAATGGATCGTTCGAGTCGTGGAGCCTCTCATGAGTCCGGGAGATCGTGGATCGCGGCAAAGGGACTTCTACTCGGAGCTTGTGAAGTGAAGGAGCGGACTACAAAGGTTGTAATCCCTCACACTTAGATAAAAGTTATCTAATTACATGTTAAACCCTAATAATCTAGCAAAGATCCCGGCTTTGGGTTGTTCGGCACATCTAAAATTTAATCCGGGCATGTTTGATGCCTTAAGAACCTTCACAAGAGTGCCTAGGAACCCTACAGTGGTATCAGAGCCAGGTTAGAGCATTAGGCGATGTGTTTACGAAGTTAAAACTCCGATCGAACCCGAAACGACGGAAAAAAACCCCTCTCTGGAAATTTTTTAAAAATTGGGATTTTTCTGAATTAAAAATATGTAAAAAAATCAGCAGGCAATTATAAGAATTACCATAAAACCCGAGCCCCTAATTCGACCAAACGGCGGCGGAAGAGCGGCGCAAGCATGGCTTGCGCGGCGCTTCCGCGGCGGAACAGTGAGATCTTGACACGTGGCTTTGATGGTAATTCCCGTAGGTACTTGCTGACCATTCTGGATATTTTTATTCTATTCCAGGTGTTTAAAATTCTGGGGTTTGTTTTGTAATAGTAGACTCGATCGGAATATTTAAGTTCGTATTTCTTTCCGGATATTTAGAAATTGTTAAACTAGTTGAACGGATATCATTAACTTACTGTTTCCCGGTACGGCAAACTTTCAAGTGTTGAAATTTATTCGGGTTTAAATCTTTCGGAAAATTGTACAAATTAAGCGGTGGACCCTCTAGAAGACAACAAACCTTAACTCGATTATGTGACCGTCTTGAACTGCCTTTTGAACCTTCGGGTTTGGGGCAGTACGGCGTGCCACATGTGAGGCGTTGGCTTGGCCCTTCTACGGCTGGATCACTGGTACTGTGACATATTCTGGGATTATTTGAACCCCGCTCAAGAGTTGAGCACTTCGGGAAATTTTGGGTGTTTGATTATCTGTTCAAATAGTTTAATACCGTATATTTATCTGGAATGTGATACAATATGTGGAATTCATAGAGTTAGGCATGAAATACGAAGTATGTGATATTTCGGATTTACGATGTCTAAAGTGATTGTGGATTCCAAATATTGTAGTTTTACACTTTCTTTTCTGTGACCGTAAGTGTAATATGTGATATCGCCGGTTTCGTTGCTATATGTCAACGACAATTGGGATGCGCATATTTACTTACGTTGATGATATGAGATATTATGTGTTGCTGTGATATGTTATATTGGATCGTCGCGTTCAGAATAGCCGGGGGTTTTATGTGAGATGAGGGTTTTTATTTTCATTCATGTAAAATTCATTTGTAATGTAATATTCTTTTATTTGGGGCACTTCCAGGATGCGGTTGCTGTCACCAGTGTATATTATTTACTTTTCCGCATTAGGTAGATCCAAGGAGGGGAGCACAAGTAACCGGGTTCTAGGGTCCAGTGGGAGGCCATCTCGAGGAGTCGAGACCGGGTCTCCTAACCCTAGAATTGACAGTGTTACTTGCCGCTCTCGTAGGGGTCTTGGGATGTGGGTTTGGCTATTCGTCGCGACCGTGGAATCCGTGCTTTATACAGGCTCGTATTAAAAACATGGACGTCCTAGTATATCCAATATTTCATATATGTTCTTCTGCTGCAATGTTCTGTGATGAGATCATATTACTGCCTGAGACGAATGCTTATACTATATATATATGCTGATATATAAATATTACTGATTTCGTTTCTTCTGTGATGCTTAGGAAGCATAAGCTGATGGGATTTTTATTAATGAGATTAATAAAAGAAAAGAAACCTAAAGATGTTGTAGAATCAAAACTTAATAAAAAGGGTAGCTACAGTTTTGCTTTGCACAGTGATATATACGATATATCCTGCACTTTATTCGATGAGGAAAGGACCGAGATCCCTTCACCGGGAGTGACTCCTTTAGCAAAACTGGCAGATGCTACAAAACGCGGTTTGTCTTTTGATTGCTTTTAGTGTTTTGCTTTGCACAGTGATATATACGATATATCCTGCACTTTATTCGATGAGGAAAGGGCCGACGATCCCTTCACCGGGAGTGAGCCCTTTAGCGAAACTAAGAAAGGCCTCAAAACACTCCTTTTCAAAAACACTCGATTCTACGATGATATCAAGTTCATTACGCTCAGGGTTTTCAGAAAAACCTGCGTAGCCCTCCGTCATTTCAGATAAGTAATATTTAGTATTCGTGCTGCGGTAGTTTGGCATGCGTCAAGGCGTAGTGTACGGTAGCTGATTATTACTTATCTGTAGCATGAGATGCGATTGGATTAGGGTATTCGTGCGGCGTTGTTTGGCATGCGTCAAGGGTCGTACGGGTGGGTTTAATTCAATCACGAAATGTACGGGTTGAACTTGACTAGTGGACTATGGGTTGTTTGGCATGCGTCAAGGTCATAGCACACTAGGGGTAAAAGCTTTATCGGGAATTTCAAGCGTTGAAATTTGCAATGAGATTGCATACCTCCTATGAGATAGTTGGATCCTGATACCCACTGCGAGTAAGAGTTACTCCTGGGAGAGTTTTACACAGGACAATTAGTCATTCAAGTAGGTGTCTAGAAAAGTGTTAACGAGGTTACGCCTCTGGGAAAACGAGGTTTACTAATTAGGTCCGTGCGAAAGCACGGGGAACCTCCCTCAAAGTACCGACACTGATCTGGCTGAAAGATTGACGAAATTGTAGGGTGTAATTAATCCCGGCTAATCTTACCTTTTTGGGTTTTAAGGTAGATTTGATAAAAACAGTGGGAGACATCCTGATTAGATAAGATAATAACCAATCTAATCTTGCAAGAGCATACGCTAAAGTGTTTTCTTCTCTCTCTCTCCAGGTAGCGACCATTTCAGGCCATAATCAAGATAATAATATGAATGTATTGACTAAACCTGATTATTGTACAGAGCAAGGGAACGTTGGACCCGTTCTTTCTTATAAGAGTTATAAGACTGAACAGGAAACAGGAGAATATCTAGATTCTCACGCCGCCCAAAAGAACATGCATGTTGATGCATCTTCTTCAGGTGTGTTAGTTATTGAGAACTGTTTCTCAGTTCACCCTACGTCCTGGGTATTAGATACCGGATCAGGATCCCACATATGTAAACAGTTACATGGGCTACGTAAAGGTAGAGAACTGGGAAAAGGTGATCATTCCGTTCAAGTAGGGAACGGTGCAAGTATTGTAGCCAAAGCAGTTGGCGAATATCACCTTGTATTACCAAGTCGTAATACACTGATTCTAAATGAGTGCTATTATATACCGAACATGATGTGCAACATTATATCAGTTTCTTTATTGAGTAAAGAGGGATATAATTTTGTAGTACAGGAAAATGTTATGAACATATTCCTAGATCAAAAGTTGATTGCATCAGGCTCGTTACATAATGGCATATTCATTCTAAATCAGAATACAGTCCTAAATGTACAAAACACACACAAGAGGAAAAGTTCAGATATGAACGAATACTACTTGTGGCATTGTAGACTTGGTCATATCAATGCGACACGACTGGCTAAGTTACATAGGGATGGTTATTTGAATCCGTTCGAATTATCATCTTATGATACTTGCCATTCATGTCTCAAAGGAAAAATGACCAAAGCTCCGTTTAGTGGACACGGAGAAAGAGTTACCGAACTCTTAGGACTGATACATAGTGATGTATGCGGTCCCATGTCTACGCATGCCAGGAACGGTTCTTCCTACTTCATTACATTCACTGACGATCTCTCTAGATTTGGACATGTATTCCTGATGAAACACAAGTCTGAAGCTCTTGAGAAATTCAGAGAATATAAACACGAAGTAGAGAACCAAACGGGCAAAAGTATTAAGATTCTTCGATCTGATCGAGGAGGTGAATACTTAAGCGGTGAGTTCCTAGATTATCTAAAAGAGAATGGGATTCTCTCTCAGCGTACTCCTCCTTATACACCACAGCACAACGGTGTATCGGAGCGGAGGAATCGCACCCTATTAGATATGGTGCGCTCCATGATGAGTACAGCTGAGTTACCTATTTCCTTCTGGGGGTATGCGCTTGAGACAGCCATAGACCTATTGAATAGAGTTCCTACCAAATCAGTGCCTACCACTCCATATGATATATGGAAAGGGAAGAGACCACATCTTAATTATATTAAGATATGGGGTTGTCCGGCCTATGTCAAAAGACAAAATCCGGACAAACTCGAGGCAAGATCAGTCTTATGTAAGTTTGTAGGATATCCCAGAAATTCACAAGGGTATATCTTCTACCATCCCGAGGAACAAAAGGTGTTTGTTTCTCGACATGCTACTTTCTTAGAAAAAGGTTTTCTTATGAAACAGAATAGTAGTATTGAGGTAGAACTGGAAGAGGTTCCAGCAACACAAACTATAACAGAAGACTTGGTTGAACCAGAGGATTCAGTAGTACCCGACGAACCCCAGCCTCTCCGCAGATCTAGTAGGGTTTCTCATCCACCTGAGAGATACTACGGTTTTCTCATTGATGGTGGAAGCGAGGATTGCATCATGGATGATGATGAACCGACTAGTTTCGAGCAGGCCATCACGAGTGTTGACTTTGTGAAATGGCTGGATGCAATGCGATCTGAGATGGAATCCATGTACACCAATAAAGTATGGATTTTAGAAAATGCTCCTGAAGAGGTAAAACCCATTGGGAGCAAGTGGATTTTTAAAAAGAAATTTGGTGTAGATGGAAAAGTTGAGACTTTCAAAGCTAGACTTGTAGCAAAGGGTTTTCGTCAACGTCCAGGTGTGGATTATGACGAAACCTTTTCTCCAGTGGCTATGCTTAAGTCCATCCGGATCTTACTTGCCATTGCTGCATACCATGACTACGAAATCTGGCAAATGGATGTTAAGACCGCCTTTCTAAATGGTGATTTAGAAGAGTGCGTGTACATGACTCAGCCAGAGGGCTTCGTAGATAGTGGGAGTAGCGGAAAGGTGTGCAAGCTGCTTAAATCCATTTATGGGTTAAAGCAAGCATCGCGGAGTTGGAACATCTGTTTTGATGTTGTAGTCAAAGAGTTTGACTTCATCAAAAATATAGATGAACCTTGTATCTATAAGAAGGTGGCAGAGGGTAAGGTAGTCTTCCTCGTATTGTACGTGGATGACATACTCTTGATAGGAAATGATATTCCTATGCTGCAATCAGTCAAGCTCTTCTTATCACAGAGATTCTCAATGAAAGATCTAGGTGATGCCTCCTGCATATTGGGAATCATGATCTATAGAGATAGATCTAAACGGATACTGGGATTGTCCCAATCCAGGTACATTGACACCATACTAAAGAGGTTTAGTATGGAAGAATCCAAGCGTGGGAATCAGCCCACGATCTCTGGACTCACTCTCTCCAAAGAGATGTCTCCCAAGACTGATTTGGAGAGAGCTCGCATGCAAGGGATACCCTATGCTTCGGCAGTAGGCTCTATCATGTATGCGATGCTATGTACCAGACCCGATGTAGCATACTCACTAAGTGTAGTGAGTCGGTATCAAGCAGATCCTGGAGAGAGTCATTGGACAGCAGTGAAGAACATTCTCAAGTACTTACGAAGGACTAAGGAGATGTTCTTGGTGTATGGTAACGGAGAACTCCAGGTGGAGTCCTTTACCGATTCCAGCTTCCAAAGTGATAAGGACGACTCTAAGTCGCATTCGGGTTTTGTCTTTACCCTCAATGGAGGGGCGGTATGTTGGAAGAGTTCCAAACAGGATACCGTTGCAGACTCGACGATGGAGGCTGAATACATCGCTGCCAACGATGCTGCCAAAGAGGCTGTCTGGATCAAGAAGTTCATTAGTGAACTTGGTGTGGTTCCATCCATTGAGCATCCAATACCTCTGTATTGCGATAACAATGGAGCTGTGGCTTTGGCCAAGGAACCCAGGTCCCATCAGAAGTCCAGACATATTCTGAGGCGGTATCACCTGATCAGGGAGATAGTTGATCGCCGGGAGATCGAGGTCAGGAGAGTAGATACGAAGGACAACACTGCGGATCCATTCACGAAGGCTATTCCCCAGATACAGTTTGAGAGATTATTCGGGATGCTAGGTATGAGATACTACAGCAGCTGGCCTTAGTGCAAGTGGGAGATTGTTAGTTATGTATATGCCCTAGAGGCCATTGTTGTACATATGATGTATATTATAATGGATGCTTGGTTATATATAGAGAAGACTTTCTTGCTCGTCATGATAGTATGCTATTTGGTTTCACTTTATCTTAACATGTTGACTTGTACTGGTTTACTGTTTTACTCTCACATGTTGATAAAGCCCTTAGGACTTGTACTCGACTACTGGGACTATGATGAGATCATACTAGTGGGGCCGCGGTAGTCGATGAGTACATCCTATAACTGTTCCTAGTCGAGGGTATATCGAGACAGGGCATCGATACACCAGAAGTAGACTAGCGTATACGCATCTTGACCCATATGATGGGCGATGGATGATCCCATATCCATCGGTGTTAGACATCAGAAATGGTGTACGGGTGCTCAGTAGAGACTGGGTACACTGGACGGACTCGCCGAGAACTCCCAGATGGTGATATACCACACGTCAGATGGCAGTTCTCCGGTGACACAGGTACAGGGTAGTCTGAAGACCCGAGATCGTCATAGAGTCTTGTGTGATTCCCACTGTGCTTTGATTTCCACCTTACCACGTCCAAGAGGGCGTGCAAAACGGTGGCTTTTGGGTACAGTCCCGAATCACATGGAGGCAATGAGCGATAGGAAGGGGATTCGTCTCTCCCGGTATAGGGAGTTGATGTTGTGCTGTGTTCGATTGGCTATAACTGGAAGTCCCTGGCCAGGGCTGATATAGAGACTTACTGGTAAGTGTTACTAGTAGTTTCTCGACCTGTTATGAGCCATACATCGACACGACTTATCGGTTACTGGGGTCTGACGTATACCACCCCTAGACTTGATATGCAACATATCAGACGAACAGACCGGACTGTACGGGAGTGTTACTGATCGGATTCACAGGAGAACGCACAGGCTAGCTTGTTGATCTTTTGATCGCTCAATACCTGGGTGGCTGTTACGTTTAGCTGACCGCTTGCAGCTTGTGGGTGTTTGATATGATCATCACCTGCTACCGGCGTATTGACGATTCTTTAGAGTCCTACACAGAGGTTTCTTGGCTCAGGCGAAACAGAGTAGTGGCACATATGTTATATGCGCAGGAGCGAGAATAATGCGATATGGGATACCGTATTAGATTCTCGCGATATATGGATATGAACCGGGTCATCGGATCAAGTGTTGATTCGATGAATCGGTACATGATATATTAGTCGGTTATATTCGATATAGCCGGATCGTCGGATCAAGTGTTGATTCGATGATTTAATATATAATAATATATATGATATATTATTATATTAACTAATATTGGCTTACTTTATTATTTCATTTTCTCAGTGGATGATACATTGATATATATGCGATATATGTTAATTGTATTATTTTCTTTTGTTGCAAATATATAATATATATGTGATATATATTATTGTGACATGATATGATTAATTGTTAAACATGTTTAAGGATGATTAATTGAGGTTAGGGTTTGATTGGGTTTAGTTGCTTCAAGTTCTTTCTAGAAGCAATTTTCTTTTGTCATTTGTAAAGATATTTTGGATGACACATTTTTAACTTAACCAAACCCTAACCCTAGTTGTTTCTCTACACATTCTCATCCATTCATCCTTGACCATGGTTAATAATTAAATCATATGTTTATATTTCTATTCATCACAAAAGAAAAGGATTATCATTATTTCCTTTTCCATTATCATCTTCTTCTTCCTCTCTCTTGAAGAAGCTCTCTTGAAAATTCTTATGTGATGAAAGATTATGAGAAAATGATATAAAAAGAAAGCTAAATTACTACTCTCTCATCCTCATCTCATCTAGCCCATGGGATTAGTGTGTTCACTTCTTTAGAGTGAGATAGCTTGAGTTCTTCGAAACCTCGACGTAGATCATCGGAGATTTGGAATACGACAAGCTAGAATGGATCGTTCGAGTCGTGGAGCCTCTCATGAGTCCGGGAGATCGTGGATCGCGGCAAAGAGACTTCTACTCGGAGCTTGTGAAGTGAAGGAGCGGACTACAAAGGTTGTAATCCCTCACACTTAGATAAAAGTTATCTAATTACATGTTAAACCCTAATAATCTAGCAAAGATCCCGGCTTTGGGTTGTTCGGCACATCTAAAATTTAATCCGGGCATGTTTGATGCCTTAAGAACCTTCACAAGAGTGCCTAGGAACCCTACAGGTTTCATTGCACAGGCTATCCACATGACCAGGGGAACGTCGGGTTTCAGTAGCGGCTCTGTGAAACCCGGGGATCCAAGATTATCTGTATTGATCTGTGATGCTTATTACTTTTCTGTAATGTTGCATATTATCACGCTTGGAGCGATTATTGTATATTGGTATATATACTATTATATGTTGTATATGTTTTACACCCGTGCTAGTCCAGTCCCCGCTCAGTCGTTAGTTAAGTAACCTAACGGGTGATGACGGGACCCAGTGACGAATGCCGATGGCATATACGTACATTATATTTTCGTTCTTTTCTAGTGTGATTGATTGATGGGACTGCATTGATTCTTATCAATGCAAGGATAAAACAAACCTATATTTGATGTTGTTGGAACAAATTTTAAAATTTGTTATTACAACGACGTTTCCTTTTGTTATGCATCGTGATATTCAGTTAGAATATCCAGCACCTCATTCGACGAGGCGAGGGCTGATATCCCTTCACCGGGAGAGACCCCTTGGGCAGAAGTTTGCGTCAGGGTAATAACTTTATTATAGTCGATTACAAGTTGCTTTGCATCGCGGTATTCAGTTGGAATATCCTACACCTCATTCCACGAGGAAAGAGCCGAGATCCCTTCACCGGGAGTGACCTCTTTAGCAAAGGTTTTTCGCCACTATATCTTTATAAAAAGCTATCAAGTTCCTTCAACGAGATCAAGTTCATTACGTTAAAGGTTTTTCGCCAAAAACCAGCCGTAGCCCTCCGTCATTTCTTATAGATAGTCAGTAGTATTCAAGCTATGTTTGTTGACTAAAGTCAAGGCGTAGTGTTTGGTAGCTGCTGAATATTCATCTGTTGCATAGATAGATGTGTTGGTTTGGGACAGTCGTATTACCTTGTTGACTAAAGTCAAGGGTATGTACGGGTGGGTTCAAATCAACCTGGATAATGACGGGTAGAACTTGACATGTGACTTATGATTTGTTGACTAAAGTCAAGGTCATAAGAGCATGAGGCAAAAATCACATCGGGAGTTTCAAATATAAACTGAAACTTGCCAGGCATGCGCATACCTTCTGCAGTATGATAACTTGAGTGGCTTCCATCAAGTTATCATGCGATGATAGTTGGATACCGATTCTCACTGATGAGTTAGTTTACTCTTCGGGTGATCCCGACTAATTCTTCTTTCAGGTTTGGAGGAGAATTTGAGAAAACAGTGGGAGGTTTCCTGATTAGATAAAGTGATAACCATTCTGATCTAGGTTAGAGTGCACGCAGAGTGTTTCTTTTCTCTCTCTCTCTCTCTCTTTGGCAGCGACCTTTGACCGACCCTAGACTATGACTAAGTAACCAAGTTGACCGAATCTTCTTAAAATACTGGCTTTTGGATTGTCTAAGTTGCATAAGTCATTGCCGTTCCTTCTTTTACCCTTTGCATTTCTCAGAACACCCCGTATTACTACGGACATCCACTTCTATTGGATAGATCCATCGTATGGTTATATACGAACTCGAAGGGACTTCTTCGAGGATGGATCCAGATTCAGGAGAAATAGAATTGGTTTATTCAGTTGTCTTTTATTATCACCTTCTCTCAGGTTGCGAGGGCTTCTTAGTTTAGGAGGGTACACCTATTACACTTATTGGATAGTCTTATTCCAAACCATTGGCAGATGCCGAAAGGTAGGGAATGAAGAAAACCAATTAGCCTAAGTAGGGCGTACAGAAGGTAATAACTAAAGACAAAATAAAGGGATTAGAAAGAGGGAAAAGTAAATTGCGACTGCTATAATTCACGTCCAAACCTCGTATTTCATCGCCACTCCTATTTCACCTTTGCCTTTTTCCAAGTTTGGGAGAAATAGAATAAGCTATTATTCAGTTGTCTTTTATCATCACCTTCTCTCAAGTTGCGAGTACTCCTAGGATTAGGAGAGTACACCCATTATGCTTACTGGATAGTCTTCTTCCAAACCATAGGCTGGTGCCGAACGGTAGGGAAGGAAGAAAACCACTTAGCATAAAGGGGCGTACAGAAGGTAATGAATAAAGACAAATAAAGGGATTTGGAGAGATGGCAATAAAATATACGGTTAAAGTCATGAATTGAATTATGGAAGAGGCATTACTAGGAATACCAGGATACTCCTGCGAAACATTTTCATATTTCAGTGCATTGTTAAAGGAAAACTGATTTCCCGATTACATACTTACTCCAGGGTATGTATTTACCAGGTTTCATTCTCACATCTGTATGGTTTTACAGATGATGAGTGGGAGTAGGTTATTTGGAATAAGGCGATCATCCTCATTATATTGGAATTCGTTGTAATTGGTGATATTTGAGGAAGTCGCCTGGGTTTTTGCCGGACGGCATGTATTTGGTTTTTGAGTATCCGTTGTTGTGCACCAATTTCAAAATGATATATTTGTACGTTTATTTTTATAAAGTGAGATATAACTTTTTGAAATTATGTCCGTGACATTTACCTATATTAGTTGACGATTGGGTAAGGAGCATTGAACAACGGAGTAGTTCTTAACCATAAGTACAGTTTTCAACCTACGATGCACAGGTTTTGAGTTATTCAACTCAGCGGACTTATACAGAGTATTGTATGTTATCCAGTGTCCGTCAGGACAAAGGGGTTGGTCCTCGTACTCTGTTCTGTTTACTTGTAATTTCTCTAGTTTTTAGACAAGTGTTTCGTTGAAATACAATGTCTATGTTTTGAGAAGTTGTGGGTATAAGAATAAAGTAGAGAACCAGGTATCGCAAGTATCGGGATTCTTCAAAGAGATCGAAGATGTAGATTCTTATGATTGGTATTCAGTTGATAGTAATGGTTTTGAGAAACTCGTTTCTCTTTCAGGTTACTCATAATTGGATAGATTCCTAAGTTGAGTAATGCTGAGTAGCCACTTTCCATTAAGTTGATATTCACTGGAGACAGCTGCATGATTTGAATCTGGTTCCAATTAAATTAGTGCCTCTATTTCTATATTGTATATAAAATGGTTCATATCTTAACGATGTTAAGATACGGGGAGTTGTCCAGCTTATGCTTAAAACCAGACACTGGATAGGTCAGGCACGTTTCTGTAATAGCAGTTTGTGGGTTGACCCTGGCTTTGACGAGGGTTGATTTTCTACCATCTGGAAGATCAATAGAGATATTGTTCTTGACTCGCCACAGTTTTAGTAAAATGGATTTTTTCAGAAAACAGTAGTGGGAGTATGGTAGAACTGGAAGTGATTCCAGAACCGCAAACGATTACGGAAAATTTAATAGAACCTATATATTCAATCAGGTTTAGCATTCCAATAGCCACTCCGCAGATATGGTGGGTAACCTCAGACACCCGAGACGTACTCCGGTAGCCTCAAGGACGGTGACAGGGAGGTTCTTGTTTACCCAGACTTGACACTACTGTTGTTCCAGACTATGAGACCCGGCAAGAGGATAAGTATAATGTCTTTGTAAACTAGCTTTAGAAGTGTACGTAGATATTATTCTGCCAGAGGGTTGTCGTAGTCAGTAGGAGCAGCGGAAGCATAGTGGGCAAGTAGCTTATGTCTATTTATAGGCTTGATCAGATATAGCGGAGATAAGATCATCTATTTTTGATGTGACGGTCATGGGTTTGACTTCATCAGAATAGGGGATGGATCTGGTGAGAAGGTTGTAGGGTGTGATGTCCTGGTATTTGGATGACATACACAGAGTAGGAAGTAAAATTCCTATACTACGATCGGTTGTACTGTAGTAGTCACACAGTTGTTTCTCCACAAAGGATATGGATATAATATCTGACATTCTGGTTACTAGATCTATGGTTTTAGATCTAGATTTGGGTAGTTTCCCAATGTGGGTACTTTAACAGTATTCTAATAGTATTTTAGAATAGTTGACTCCTGGCATGGTAGTGTACCTGCAGGTGATGGAGTCACCCTCTCTAAAGGTGTCTTACAGACTAAAGGGGAGAGGGATGTGCATGATTGGCAGATCACTTGCTTAGGCAATTGAGTCAATCATGAGATGTCAAGTACCACACCAGATGTTGTTTTTTGCACTAAATACGATAAGTTTATATTAATCCAATCCTGTAGAAACATAAGGAAGCAGTTTTAGAACATAAGTGAATGTTCTACGGATTTGATAACGGCAGGCTCCTTCGGGAGACGGTTATCATTCCAGGCTTCCAAGGTGACATAGATGACAGAGTGATTGTCAGAGTTATAGTTTTCCCTCTGACGAGGGACAGTATTATGGACAGGTGGTCCAAGAGGATACTGTGGGAGGCATGGTGCTGGATACTGATTAGGTTCAGTTATCAATACAGTCTAAGAAGTTTGGATTTGAAGTTCATTTATGAACTAGGTCCCATCATATATCCAGACATACTCTAAGACAGGTATTACTCGATTCGGGAGATGGCTTTCTCTGTGAACTTGAGATTAAGAGAGACATAGAAAGAAACATCAGGACGGATCCACTCACTGAGGCTATTTCTCGAACACAATAGTTTTACGAACGAGCTTTGTGAAACTGATTAGTAAAGGAGTTGGATGTTCGGTATCACACGGGCTGTGAGTATGGGACATCGCAATAATTAGCCTTAAGTGCAAGTGGAAGATTGTTGGAGATAGTGCCCTCAAAGTCAATTATTGGATCGCAGGTATGTGATTGCAATGATTGAGGCAGGACCTATACCGATAAGACAGTCTTGCTCGAGATGATAGTATGCTGTCTGGTTTGTCCTTATCATCGTATACATGCTTTAGTTCGCTATTGCATGATGATAGAGCCCATAGGATTCTTTCTTGACTACCAGCAGTATGATGGCGATCATATACGTGGGAGCTGGGGTCTATAAGCATATCCTTAAAGTGTCCCTAGTCGTGGGAGTTTTCGAGACAGGGCATCGATACTCCAGAGTAGACTAGTGTATACAGTCGAGACCCCGACGAGGGGCAATGGCCGGTCTCACAAGCCATTGGTGTCAGTTGGTTCACCTAAGATGTATACAGGTGCTCATTGGGTTATGAGTACACCGGACAGGACTCGCCGGGAACATGCTAGTTGGTATTATACATATCGTCAGATAGCAGTTTCCTGGTGACATGTGTACAGGTTAGTTTGTCGACCTGAGATCGTCATTTGTCTCGTGTGAGTTCCCACTGTGCTTTGATTTCTAACCTACCACGCTCAAAGGAGACGTGCAAACAGGTATTTTTTGGGTACAGTCCCGAGCCACATGGAGGCAGTGAGCGGATCGTCGGGGATTCGTCTCTCCCGGTATTGGGGGTTGATGTCACACAGTGCACGGGTGTCCATCACTAGAAATCCTCGGCCGAGGTAGTGGAGAATTACTGATTTGGATCAGTAGTTTCCCAGGTGGTGATGGGCTTCATACCGACATGAATTATCGCGTTATTAAGGGTCTGACTTTATCCACCCCCCTAGACTCGATATGTGATACTCTTAGACGAACGGACCGGACTGTACGGATATTGTCACTGTTAGGCTCAGTAGGGTTTCTGGATGAGTTCGCTCATCAGCTTTCCTTCCAATCAATACATAGGCAAACGTTACGTACAGCTTGTACCTCTGACGTGCTAGTGGTTATACCCAGTGCCAGTGTGTTGATGAGTCATTAGAGTCCCCCATAGACCGTTTCCCAAGTTCGGGCGAAACGTTGTAGAGGCCGTATGGTTTTATGGCAGGGTTCGGAAAATGCACGTGCGTTTTCGCACGTGTCATTTTTCGGGCTGATAATACTGGTAGGCTTTGGTTTAAGCCGGATCCGAGTATTATACTGTGTAGATATAATATCTTTGTCTCAGTTGCATTTGTATTCAGTCGTAATACAAATGCGGGTATGTTTATACTGTTACGGGGTTATCCTGAAATTCGTTTCGGGATCGCTTTTGGAAGTTGCCAGTTTCCAGTTTTCTATCACACGTATTCAACATTCGGTTTAATACGGATTTATCTTTTCTTGGGTGAGTCATGAGGTGAGTCATGATTCTAGAAGATTCTAGATGTGGTGACTCTTGGTTTGCATTAATTGCTTGATGACTAGGTTAAGTGAGTCATTCTTTTCCTTTAATGCTTTTTGTTCTTGTTAAAGATATTTGATTAAGATCTTTTCCTTTATAGTAACAACTTTGCTCCTACCCTCACCTCCCTCTTCATATATTATGGCCGGCCCCCTCTTGAAATTGATATGGTTGCTTGGAAAAAAGATTGATATAGTTTTGGACTCATGGAAATTAGATAACCTCATTTCTCATTTCACCCGATCCAAAAGGCAACTTCATTAACCGTTCGTCCATGGCTTTGGACGAAGCGAGACAAAGTGTTCTACTCATTCTCTACTTCATCTTGGTCATCTCTTTTAGCAAACTTGACGACCGAGTTGCCTCGGTTCAGAGGTGGGAGCCCGTTTAAAGATCCGTCGACGTGGTGCCACCTGGACGAGAAGACTGGAGATTCAGGAGATCGGAGCAGCCGCAACAAAGCGTGGGATGATGGTTGAAGACCGAAGGACTCGGATCGTTCGGTATAACATTTCTACCCACTTTGTAGTTTGTTGGTTTAGCTTTAATGGCAGATCCAGGTGATAGTACACGATAGCGCCAGTTGTAAAAGTTTTTTGTTCCGCATTTGGTGTCTGTTAGATGGCCGAGGCGCTACTGTGGACTTACAAAAGCCACCGTTTTGCACGTTCTCATGAACGTGGTAAGGTGGAAATCAAAGCACGGTAGGAATCACACAAGTCTCTATGACGATCTCGGGTCTACAGACTAACCTGTACCAGTGTCACCAGAGAACTGCTATCTGACGATAGGTATAATACCATCTAGGAGTTCTCGGCAAGTCCGTTCAGTGTACCCAGTCTCCACTGAGCACACGTACACCAGCTTTGATGTCAAACACCAATGGATGTGGGATCATCCATCGCCCATCATATGGGTCAAGATGCGTATACGATAGTCTACTCTGGAGCATCGATTCCCTGTCTTGATACACCCTCGACTAGGAACAATTATAGGATGTACTCTTGGACTACCATGGCCCTACTAGTATGATCTGCATCATATTCCTAGTAGTCAAGTACATATCCTAAGGGTTTTATCAACATGTGAGAGCAAGACAGTAAACCAATACAAGTCAACATGTTTAGACAAAGTAAAACCAGATAGCATACTATCATATCGAGTAAAAAAGTCCTCTCTATATATATCCAAGCATCCACTATAATATACATCATATGTACAACAATGGCCTCTAGGGCATATACATAATTAACACTCCTACATCCACTTTGGATTTCTCCAGAACACTTCGTACCACTACGAAGATCCATAATGCTTGGATATTCCATCGTATAGTTACATACGAACTTGAAGGAACTTGTTCCAGTTCGAGA
Organism: Agapanthus africanus; assembly: GCA_030015575.1. Classification (NCBI taxonomy): domain Eukaryota; kingdom Viridiplantae; phylum Streptophyta; class Magnoliopsida; order Asparagales; family Amaryllidaceae; genus Agapanthus; species Agapanthus africanus. Next base: position 515,909,018 of record JASDDO010000014.1, read on the forward strand.
ATGGATTCTGGTTCAGGATAAATAGAATAGCATTATTCGGTTGTCTTTTCTCTTTTCCTTCTCTCAGGTTGCGAGGGCTCCTGGTATTAGGAGAATACACCTATTGGGCTTATTGGATGGTCTTCTTCCAAACCTTAGGCTGGTGCCAAAGGGTAGGGAAAGAAGAAAATCAATTAGACTAAGTGTGGTGTACATAAGGTAATAAGTAAAGATATATAAAGGGATTGGAATGAGGGCAAGGAAGTATACGGTTACTGTCATGAATAAGGATAGTGGAAGAGGCATTACTAAGAATACCCGGTTGTTGGATATGTATGCCCTAGAGGCCATAATTGTATAATACTAGTTTGTATATTACATTTTGGAAGCTTGGGATATATACACGGATTTATGACAGTCTTGCTCAATATATTAGTATGCTACTTGGTTTGTATCTATCTTAATATGTGTATATGTTTCTTTTAACGTATCGCTAATACATATTGATAGAGCCCTTAGGATCTTTGCTTGACTACTAGCGTTGTGATGGCACTCACACTAGTGGGGGTTGGGTAGTCTATAAGCACATCCTTATACAGGTCCCTAGTCGTAGGATTATCGAGACAGGGCATCGATACTCCAGAGTAGACTAGTGTATACGCTTCTCATCCCAGCAAAGGAGATGGTCTGTCCCACAGCCATCAGTACATCGTACTGGAGATAGTATGCAGGTGCTCATTGGGTTATGAGTTACACTGGACAGACTCGTAGGGAACTGCTGGTTGGTACTATACCTATCATCAGGCAGCAGTTCCCATGTGACATGAGTACAGCTTAGTCCGTTGACTTGACACTGCTACTTCGCCTCAAGTGTGTTCCCACTGTGACAGGGCAAGCGAGATTTACTGGTAGGTACTCCAGTAGTTTCTCATAGTGTTTTGGATTGTACTCCGACACGACTTATACCGCTATTAGGGGTCTGACGTTTACCACCCCCTAGGCCCGATATGTGATACTCTTAGACGAACAGACGAGACTGTACGGAGATTGCCACAGACAGGCTCAGTAGGAGTTTGGATGAGCTTGCTCGTCGACCTTCTTATCGACAGATACCTGGGTAGCCGTTATGTACAGCTAGTACCGCTGACGTTCTTGTGGTTAAACTCACTGCCAGAGTACTGTCGAGTCTTTAGAGTCTCACACAGAGGGTTTCCCAGCTTCGGGCGAAACGATGTAGAGGTCGTATGGTTTTACGACAGGGTTCGATCACATACGTGTACTTTTGCGCGTGTGATATTCGAGTAGACAATACTAGTTGGCTTTGTTTTAAGCCGGATCCTGGTATTTGATTATTGGATTAGCTTCGTCTCATAGTATTCGTGTTTTTCGGAACACGGATGCGGGTATGTATATACGGTTGAGAGGGGGTATAGAAGGAGACACCTCATTTGGGTTTTGACCATTTACTTGGTCAAAACAAATATGAGGTGGAGAAAAGTCTTTTTTATTTTTGATAAATGATAATTTTGTGGCATGGCTATTTGAGTTGACCATTTGACTTAGATTGACTTGTTGACCTTAGATATTTTGATGAGATATTTTTCACTCTAGATATTTTGATGAGATATTTTCCATGCCATGCTTATGGACATATATAAGTTAGCCATTCTATTTTTTATTATCATTATCAAAAATACATTCTCTCTCCTCAAGCTTGCTCTCTCCTTCTTCCACTCAAACCCTGGTGTCTTATGTGTTGAGAATCAAGGGTTAGTGAGACTAAGCTACTCTAAATCACACTCTACTCACTCTAATCTACTTAGATTAGCAAGCTAAGTATTCTAGTTACGTCGATTAGGAGGTAGGAGCTCTTAGTTGGCACTCTCTGGTGGATCATCGTTGACACAAGGAGGCCGAAGTTCAAGCACGATCCATACTTCCATCGAGGAGCTTAAGGAGTGGATCGAAGACCCGAAGGACTTGGTTTCTTTAGGTATACCTTCTATCAAAGTATATAGAACCCTTACTTGCTAGTTAGGTTTATGGTTAAGAACCGGGTTTTGTGTTATTCTAGCACCAAGTTTCTAATCGTAGTAAAATTTTTGTTCCGCATTTGGCCATGGAAGTTGGTCGGGGCGCTAGCGTAACCCTTCATGGTATCAGAGCCAGCCCATAAACCATTAACTAGCAAATTTAAACAATGTTAAAATAACGAAACCGAAATAACTTCGTAACATTGAAACTAAGCTTCAAGCTTCTGTCGATTTTTCAGAGGCTTCAAAAAAAATTTAGCAAGTGTAGAATGCTATTTACACTGTGAGATGTACCCAGAACAAAAACGATGCAATTTCACCAAGTTTTGGCCGTCCAAACCCCTCAAAAATCTGGCCTCCTCGGTTTTTCCATGGCTGATTGCGTCGTGTTTTGGAATGTGTTCTTATCTCTTGAAGTTTAGGTTTCATGTGTCACTAGTTTTTGTCAAGATTTGATTTTCTATTGTTTTTCAGTTAGGGGCAATTTGGAGTGTTTCGAAGTCGTTATATTTGACACTGTTTAATAGTTTACAGTACATTCACTTTTATTTGCGACCGTGAATGTCATTCGATCGGTAAACCCATCTATCTGCTATATGTTCTTTTAGACGGGTTTGCGAACGTGACATTCGCGTTGATGTTTTGTGCTTGTGCTGTGATTATGATTGGATAGTAGATAGCATGTGGTGCAATGTTAGCAGTACAGTTTATATTCATTTGTACATTTGATATTGCGGGGCGAGCGTCCGAAATGTGGACTGCCGTCTTTGCCGGGTTGTATATTATTTGATTCGGGCACGGCCGGGTTGAGGTCGATATCACCATTTGTACATATTATTTTCTTTTTCTGTACTAGGATTACCCCGCAGTGGAGTGCACGAATAGCCGGGTTCTAGAAGGCAACGAGCCCGCATCTCATGGCGTTGGGATGGAGGGGGCTTCATTCTAGAATTGGCAGGCTATTCGCCGCACTCGTAGGGGGTATAGTTTGACCCACGGAGGGGCGCCCAAGTTACCGGATTCCGTGAAGTGCTGAGTGGCACATTCACTTTGTTGAAGGGGATGCCTCACTTCTGGGATTGGCGGGTAACTTTCCGCGCGTAGGGGTCTAGGTTTTCATTGCACAGGCTATCCACACGACCGGGAACGTCGGGTTTCATTTGCGGCTCAAATGAAATCTGGGACTCCAAGATTATCCACCATTCTGTATTGTTGGTTGAGATTCTGTGATGTTGATTATTATCATGCCTGGGACGAATGTTGTATATACTTATATATATACTAGTAGATGTTGTATATGTTTTGCACCCGCGCTAGTCCAGCCCCCGCTCTGTCGTTAGTTAAGTAACCTAACGAGTGATGACGGGCCCCGTGGCAAATGCGTATGGCATATACGTACATTGTATTTTCGTTCTTTTTGTGGTGTGATAGGATTAAATTGATGGGACCGCATTAATTTTGATTAATGCAAGATAATAAACCTAAAAGATGTTGTTGGAACAAATTTCGAAAAACTACAGTTATATTCTTTCGCTTTGCATAGTGGTATTCGGTCATGAATATCCAGCACCTCATTCTACGAGGCAAGAGCAGAGATCCCTTCGCGGGGAGTGACCTCTTGAGCTAAAGTCTATACTATAGATTACTCGGTTTTTTCAAAACCAGAAATTTTTCAAAAAGCGGAGCTTAAACCACTCTTATTTAAAGCTATCAAGTTCCTTCAACGATATCAAGTTCATTACGTTAACGGTTTTTTCGCCAAAAACCCAGCCGTAGCCCTCCGTTATTTCTTACAAGTATTACTTAGTATTCATGCTGTGTATGTTGACCTCTGTCAAGGCATAGTGAATGGTAGCTAAGCAATGCTCGTATGTTGCATAGATAGATGCGATTATTTAGGACAGTCGCACGGTCATTTTGACCTCTGTCAAGGACTTGTGCGGGTGGGTCTAAATCAATCCAGGACAATGACGGGTTGAACTTGACTTGCGACTTATGACATGTTGACCTCTGTCAAGGTCATGAAGCCGCTTGGGACAAAAACCACATCAGGGGTTTTAAATATATAGGAAACTTGCAGATTTAGCATACATTCTGGAGTGTAGTGACTAGAGTGGATTCCATCTTGGTCATCATACAATGATAGTTGGATCCCGATCCCACTGATGAGCTGGATTACTCTTGGGAGATTATTTCACTTAACAATCAATGCAATAAACCAACTAGGTGTCTAGAACAGTGTTAGCGGGGCTACGCCTCCAGGGAAAAGAGGTCATATAATTAAGGAACTTCGCAAAAGCGTTGGAAAACCTCCCTCGAAGTACCAACACTAGCCTGGCTGAAAGGTTAAGCAAGTATTGTAACGTGCGATTAATCCTAACTAGTTCTTCTTTTAAGGTTTGAAGAAGAATTCGAGCAAACAGTGGGAGACATCCTGGTTAGATAAATTAATAACCAATCTAATCTTGCAAGAGCACACGCTGAGTGTTTCTTTTCTCTCTCTCCAGATAGCAACCATTTCACGCCCTAATCAAGATAATAAATGTAATGCTTGACCGATCCGAATTCTTATTCGGGGCTGGGGAACGTCGGTTTGGCTCTAACTTATGATGGCGATCGTAAGTATGAGCAGAGGAAAGATGATAGTCTGGATTCTAAGGAGACCCCAATGAAGAAGAAGCATACTAATGCATCTACTTCAGGAGTTCTTGTAATTGAGAACTGCTTTTCGGTCAGTCCTACCTCCTGGGTACTAGATACCGGATCAGGATCTCATATCTGCAATTTATTGCAGGGACTGAGAAAAAGTAGGATAGTTGCACCTGGTGATATGTCCCTCTGAGTAGGGAACGGAGCACAAGTTGATACTGCAGCCGTCGGTGAATATCACCTAGTGTTGCTAAATGGCAATACTTTGATTTTGAACAATTTCTACTATGTACCTTCCATGGTTTGCAACATAATATCAGTTTCTTTACTGGATAAAGATGGATATAACTTTGTTCTTGATAGAAATATCATGAACATTTACCTTGATACGGTGCTGGTTGCAGAAGGTACACTGTGTAATGGTATCTATGTTCTAAATCAGAACACGGTTCTCAATGTACAAAATACACGCAAGAGGAAGAGTTCAGATACGAACGAATCCTACTTGTGGCGTTGTAGACTTAGTCATATCGGAGAGAAAAGACTAAGTAAGTTACATAAAGATGGACTCTTGAATACGTTCGAATTTTCATCTTACGAAACTTGTCAGTCTTGTCTCAAAGGAAAGATGACAAATCTCCGTTCACCGGACAGGGAGAAAGAGTAGGAGAGCTCTTGGGACTCATACACAGTGATGTATATGGTCCAATGTCTATAAATGCATGGGATGGGTTCTCATACTTCATCACATTCACTGAGGATCTCTCTAGGTTCGGATATGTGTATCTAATGAAACACAAATCTGAAGCTTTTGAGAAATTCAAAGAATTCGGAAACGAAGTAGAGAACCAGACTGGCAAAAGTATCAAGATCCTCCGATCTGATAGAGGAGGGGAGTACTTGAGCAATGAATTCAGGAACATTATAAAAGAGAATGGTATTCTCTCTCAGCTTACTCCTCCGTATACACCACAGCACAACGGCGTATCGGAGCGGAGGAACCGTACCCTATTGGACATGGTTCGCTCCATGATGAGTAGTGCTGAGTTACCTCTTTCATTCTGGGGACTTGCGCTTGAAACAACAGCGTACTTGTTGAATCAGGTTCCGTCTAAATCTGTGCCTAAGACTCTATATGAAATATGGAGTGGTAGAAAACCATGTCTTAAACGGGTTAAGATATAGGGTTGTCCGGTATGTGTGAAAAACCAGAATCCGGGCAAACTTCAGGCACGGTCAGTTTTATGTAAGTTTGTAGGATATCCTAGGCATTCAAATGGATATCTGTTCTACCACACCGAGGAACAGAAGGTGTTTGTTGCACAGCATGCTACTTTTTTAGAGTGGCAATTTCTTGCAAAAGAAACAAGTGGGAGCATGGTAGAACTGGAAGAAATTCCAGAGGGATAAACTATAACTGAAGATTTAGTAGAACCACAAAATTCAATAGTCCTAGATGAACCTCAGCCACTCCGCAGATCCGGTAGGATTTCTCATCCGCCCGAGAGATACTACGGTTATCTTATAGATGGGGATCGAGAGGATTGCATCTAGGAAGAAGATGACTCTACCAGTTTCAGGAAGGCCATTATCAGTAGGGACTCTGATAAGTGGTTGGATGCTATGCAATCCGAAATGGAGTCCATGTACACCAATAAAGTGTGGACCTTGGATATTGCTCCACCTGGGGTAAAACCCGTTGGATGCAAATGGATCTACAAAAGGAAACTTGGTGTAGATGGGCAGGTGGAAACCTATCAGGCTAGACTCGTTGCAAAAGGTTTTCGTCAAAGACCAGGTATAGACTATTACGAAACCTTTTCAGTGGCTATGCTCAAATCCATGCGGATCCTACTTGCCATTGCCGCCTTCCATGACTATAAGATCTGGCAGATGGACGTAAAAACGGCTTTTCTAAACGGTAGTTTGGAAGAGTGTGTTTATATGGATCAGCCAGAAGGCTTTGTAGACAGTGGGAGCAGCGGGAAGGTGTGCAAGTTGCTTAAATCCATTTATGGATTAAAGCAGGCATCGCGGAGCTGGAACATCTGTTTTAATGAAACGGTCAAGAAATTTGACTTCATCAAGAATGAGGATGAGCCTTGTATTTATAAGAAGATTGTAGGATGAACTGTCGTATTCCTAGTCTTGTACGTAGACGACATTCTTTTGATAGGAAATGACATTCCTATGGTACAATCGGTCAAGCTATTCTTGTCACAACGGTTCTCCATGAAAGACCTGGGTGATGCCTCGTGCATTCTGGGGATCAAGATCTACAGAGATAGATCTAAGAGATTACTGGGACTTTCACAGTCCAGGTGCATAGAGACCGTACTAAATAGATTTAGTATGGAAGATTCCAAGCACGGTAATATACCCGCATTGCACGGAATCACCCTCTCCAAGAAGATGTCTCCCAAGACTGACGAGGAGAGGCTTCGCATGAGCACTATATCCTACGCTTCGGCGGTAGGATCTATAATGTATGTGATGCTTTGTACAAGACTAGATGTAGCTTACGCGCTAAGTGTAGTGAGCCGGTATCAGTCAGACCCAGGTGAGAACCACTGGACAGCATTGAAGAACATTCTTCAGTACCTGAGAAGGACTAAGGAGATGTTCCTGGTTTACGGTAATGGAGACCTCATGGTCGAGTCCTTTACCGATTCAAGCTTCCAGAGTGACAAGGATGACAGAAAGTCTGTTTTGGGTTTTTTGTTTACCCTCAACGGAGGAGCGGTGTGTTGGAGGAGTTCCAAACAGAACACCGTCGCAGACTCGACGATGAAGGCTGAATACATTGCTGTCAGCGATGCCGCAAAGGAAGCGGTCTGGATGAAGAAGTTCATTACTGAACTTCAGGTGGTTCCGTCCATTGTTGATCTGATACCTTTGTATTGCGATAACAATGGGGTTATTGCTTTAGCAAAGGAACCACAGTCCCATCAGATATCCAGACACATCTTAAGGCGGTATCACTTGATCAGGGAGATCATTGATCGCCAGGAGATCGAGCTACGGAGAGTGGACACTAAAGAAAATGCAGCGGATCCATTTACAAAGGCCCTCCCTCAAGAATAGTTCGAGCGACTTTTTGAGCTATTGGGTATGCGGTACGCCAGCAGCTGGCCTTAGTACAGATGTTGGGTATGCGGTACACCAATTACTGGCCTTTAGTGCAAGTGGGGGATTGTTGGATATGTATGCCCTAGAAGCCATTATTGTATAGTACTAGTTTGTATATTACATTTTGGAAGCTTGGGATATATACACTGATTTATGACAGTCTTGCTCGATATAGTAGTATGCTACTTGGTTTGTATCTATCTTAATATGTGTATATGTTTCTTTTAACGTATCGCTAATACATATTGATAAAGCCCTTAGGATCTTTGCTTGACTACCAGCATTGTGATGGCAGTCACACTAGTGGGGGAAGGGTAGTCTATAAGCACATCCTTATACAGGTCCCTAGTCGTAGGATTATCGAGACAGGGTATCGATACTCCAGAGTAGACTAGTGTATACGCTTCTCATCCCAGCAGGGGAGATGGTCTGTCCCACATCCATCAGTACGTCGTACTGGAGATAGTATGCAGGTGCTCATTGGGTTATGAGTTAGACTGGACGGATTCGTAGGGAACTGCTGGTGTCACGCCCCGCTTCCCAGTATATGGCGAAGGGGACGCGGCGAGGTCCGCTACGTATGTACTTAGAAGTACATACTCTAAGCGTATCTAAGCAATATAGAGTAAATACACAAGAGAAAAGAGTATAAAAAGAACAACAACTTATATTTATTAACATTCTTGTACAATACATGAAAAGGAAATACAACTGAAATAAAGATGCCTAAACAGTGGCATAACAGGAAATGTAAAGTACTGGAAAGAAAAGTGTACAATGAAACTACAGTGTAGGGTCTTCAGTAAAATGCTCCAAGTCTTCTTGTGATGGCTCGATCTCTGCCGGGTCCAGACCACCTGACGACATTCAAAGAAGAAAGAAATAGAATGTCGTCAGCGAACAGGTCGCTCGGTAAGTCCCAAAGATGGGGGAAAAATAGACAAGAGTAGGAGAGAGAGAGCGCTTTTAACATTGTATTGTATTGTTGTAATGTTTTAATGTTATATTAACGATGTTGTTTGTAGCTTGGTACAGAAGAATGCCAGTGTATACGAGAGGGGTCTCTATATGCTAGAGACCAGGGCAAATGGAAATAGAGTATAAGGCTCCGTTATACAACCCGGAACAACGGCAATTGGATTCAGGTTAGGTGTCTTAAATCTGACCGTCTCGTGCCACTTTTAACACCTTCCGTACCAATCTACCCCTTAAACCCCGCGATGTCTTGTTTGTATTCTTATCATGTAAAATTGTATTGATTGCATGATTGACTGACTGACTGACCGAAACCATGATATCAGGAAACGGTTATAACCGTAGAGTCATGTAAATGGAATACTGGGAAACATGTAAAAGGAATATATCCATGGATCGGTTCAGTCAAGTTATATAGATTGTTAACTAGATTCTGGGATTCCTGTGTTCATTTTGAGTTGGAATATTAAAGAATATAGATTGACTTGAATCATATTCAAATCAGAATTAGTCAGACTCTAACCCGAGTCAGACTAAAAGAAAGGTAGTTTGAAGTTCTATAATTTGTTAGGGTCCTTATTGTAATTTATAAAACTTGAGGGGGTTTTATATAAAAAGTACTATTGTATAGTTTTCAAAATACACCTCAAGTATTTGTTATTCGTCTTTATAGTTATAATGAGTGTGGATTTTATTTATGTTATTCTAGTGAATATATCCTAATAAAAGTATTAATTTATAATATAGATTTATTTGAAACTCATGGTATTTTAATGTAACTTTTAATCTTGTAATTTTTAGAAAAAGTGAAAACTTTATCTTATAATAAAATATGTGTTTAAATGATAAATATACATATGTTAATATAAGAATAATTTTATATAAATATTTTATTTTCCAAAAATCTCATTTTTCTTAAATGTCGTATTTTAAACCCTTCGAGACCGAATGCTCCTTGCGGAGGTCTGAATCTCGCACTACTAGCCCGCGGGTGCACGATGAACCGTACTATCACTAACGGGTTCCCCAAAGGTGGGTTGTAGTGGCACCTTGCTTAGGTTTAATAAATACTATTCATTTAGAAAAACGGTTTCATAAGTATAAGGTATTTATTCGTAAAAGGGTATAGATATCCGTATTTTAGTTTCTAGGGTTTCCTAAGCCAACTAGCCTATTTCTAAGTTCTAAACGATAAGTCATTAGAAGCCTCAAATCGCCTCTTCACCGCCAATTGCGGCCAGGTAAGTGCCAGGTAAGTGGGAAGGAACCACAATAATAGGCCTAATTAAAAACCACTAGCCTTGACACACTTGCCTAGACACCACAAAGTCAGTTTAGATAAACGATCGATGTCCACAACTTATCGTATTTTCCTAGTAAGAACTATTTACTAAAAAGTGTAACAAATCTAAATCTTTAAGAATGGTTTTATGAAGATTATGGTATTTTAATGTAAAGTCTTGTATTTTCGTATTCTAAATTTTGATGATATCAATTAAGGTTATATTTGCGTATGTGTGGAGGTAGGTCATTACCTCGTGACTTATTTTAAGGTAATGTGATGTTTAGGAGTTAAACATGATAAATTAAACATGAGGCTATTTAAGTGAAAGAATACGGTATTTGCGAAAGTTATTATTTCATGTGTGAAAACTCATTCAAATCAATTTCGACAAGTTTAGTGATCAAGATGGTGATGTTTAGGAATAAGGGAATTAATTAGAAGAAGAAAAATAAACTCTATGGTATTATTGTGAAAAGAATACGATATTACAAGAAAGTTATCATTTCATGTGAGAAACTTTGTTCAAATTGATTTTTATGTGATTAATAGTTATCATGGATATGTTTAGGTGTTATGGATTAGGTGACAAATGGGATTTGGTAGAAAAACCGAATCGGAAATCGGTTTGTTCCGATTTCCGTCGGGTTTCATAAAGTCGTATTTTGAGAAATAGAAAAGAGAAAAGAACGGGACTTACGGGTTTCAAACTCTTCTAAAGAGTAAAGAGGAACTAGGAAAATGGCCGAGGTGTGGTTTCGTCGCCGGTTGCTTCAAAGAACGTCGCCGGAATCCGTCAGCGCTTCGCCGTGAACTCGGTTTCAAAGCACACTTTCATGTGGAATTTTCAAGAGAGTAATTCTATGGTTTTGGAATGAGAAGGTAGAGGGTAGGGGTCTATTTATAGGGTAGCTAGGGTAGGGTAGGTGAAGGGTTTTGTTTATTAAAAAAATGTAAAAATTTAAAGAAAATCATTAAAATTTTATAGTAATTAGGGTGTAATAAAAATTCTGGAACTGATATAATAATTTGGAGTTAACAGGGGGGTTTAGAATACGAAAAGGCACCACTTTCATTTTGTGACCCCGGCCATCCGACCAACTCCGGCCGGCGGCGCCGGCCGACTCGGCCGGCCGGCCGGCCGAGTTGGCCGATCCCGGCCGGGATCGGCGACAGTTGGGTGCGGGGTTCTCCGACTAAGATTTTTGTACCCTCCGTTTTTGGGGTTCTGTTCAATATTTGGGAGCTATGGCCTGTGGACTGTTGAGCTTCCAAGAATTTTTAAAGAAAAATAAACTAAAAATAATGTGGGGCATGAGATTCGAACTCTGGTGGCTTGGTTCAGCAATGCAAGGTATTACCAATGAGCTACAAGCTCCTTCTTGTAATTATTGTGTTATTTAATTACTTAAAATGATAGCAACAAGAGTGAATACTCCAAGTATACATTAAATTTTAAAGTGATTTCTTGTATACTAAAAATGGAGTTATTTCATTCTTGTAGCTTGTAATTAAAAACAAAAATAATTACCTAAATCTTGTGCTCAGGCTAAAATACTCCTTTGAAGATTTTAAAAATATTTTGAAAAAATTTGTATAGGAAAAAGTGTATAAGAAAATTAGGGTTGTTACAGCTGGTTGGTGCTATACCAATCGTCAGGCAGCAGTTCCCAGGTGACATGAGTACAGATTAGTCCGTTGACTCGACACTGCTAGTTCGCCTCAAGTGTGTTCCCACTGTTCTTATATTGCTACCCTACCACGGCTTTATTGAGTCGTGCAAATAGGTAGTAGTTGGGTGCAGTCCCGAAGCACTTGGAGGCAGTGGAGGTTAGATAGGATTCGTCTCTCCCGGTATTGGGGGTTGATGTCGCGCTGTGTTCGGAACGCCATTACACAAAGTCCATGGCCAGGGCAAGCGAGATTTACTGGTAGGTACTCCAGTAGTTTCTCATGGTGTTTCGTACTGTACTACGACACGACTTATACCGCTATTAGGGGTCTGACGTTTACCACCCCCTAGGCCCGATATGCGATACTCTTAGACGAACAAACCGGACTGTACGGAGATTGCCACAGACAGGCTCAGTAGGAGTTTAGATGAGCTTGCTCGCCGACCTTCTTATCGACAGATACCTGGGTAGCCGTTACGTACAGCTAGTACCACTGACATGCTTGTGGTTAAACCCATTGCCAGAGTATTGTCGAGTCTTTAGAGTCCTACACAGAAGGTTTCCCAGCTTCGGGCGAAACGATGTAGAGGTCGTATGGTTTTACGACAGGGTTCGATCACATACGCGTACTTGTGCGCGTGTGATGTTCGAATAGACAATACTAGTGGGCTTTTGTTTAAGCTGGATCCTGGTATTTGATTATTGGATTAGCTTCGTCTCATAGTATTCGTGTTTTTCGGAACACGGATGCGGGTATGTATATACGGTTAAGAGGGGTATAGAAGGAGACACCTCATTAGGGTTTTGACCATTGACTTGGTCAAAACAAATATGAGGTTGAGAAAAGTCTTTGTTGTTTTTGGTAAATGATAATTTTGTGGCATGGCTACTTGAGTTGACCATTTGACTTGGATTGACTTGTTAACCTTAGATATTTTGATGAGATATTTTTCACTCTAGATATTTTGATGAGATATTTTCCATGCCATACTTATAGTCATATATAAGTTAGTCATTCTATTTTTTATTATCATTATCAAAAATACATTCTCTCTCATCTAGCTTGCTCTCTCCTTCTTCCTATCAAACCCTAGTATCTCATGTGCTGAGAATCAAGGGTTAGTGAGACTAAGCTACTCTAAATCACGCTCTACTCACTCTAGTCTACTTAGATTAGCTAGCTAAGTATTCTAGTTACCTTAATTAGGAGGTAGGAGCTCTTAGTTGGCACTCTCAGGTGGATCATCGTTGACACAAGGAGGCCGAAGTTCAAGCACGATTCATACTTCCATCGAGGAGCTTAAGCAGAGAATCGAAGACCCGAAGGACTTGGTTTCTTTAGGTATACCTTCTATCATAGTAGATAGAACCCCTACTTGCTAGTTAGGTTTATGGTTAAGAACCAGGTTTTGTGTTATTCTAGCGCCAAGTTTCTAATCGTAGTAAAAACTTTGTTCCGGATTTGGCCACGGAAGTTGGCCGGGGCGCTAGCGTAACCCTTCACTGGTTACCCCTTCGAAACATTTTAATTTTCAGATTTACTGTGCTATGTTAAGTGAAAACTGTTTTCCCAATTAGATTTTAACTCCAGGGTATGTATTTACCAGATTTGATTCTCATATCTGTATGACGTTACAGAAGGTGAGTGGGAGTAAGATATTGAGAATTGGGTGATTATATCCTCATTATATCGGAATTCTTTGTAATAGGTGATATTTGAGAAAATCGTCCGGGTCTTGCCTGACGGGAATATTTGGTTTTGAATATCCGTTGTTATGCACCAATTTCAAATTGATATATCTATACGTTTATTTTATAAAGTGAGATATAACTTTTTGATATTATGTCTATAACATTTACCTATATTAGTTGGTGATTAGGTAAGGTGCATTCAACAACGGTGTAATTCTTCTTAATCATAGTACAGTTTTTCAACCTACGACGCACAGGGTTTGAGTTATTGAACTCAGGGGACTTATACAAAGTATTGTATGTTGTCAGGTGTCTATTAGGACAAAGGGGTTGGTACTCGTACTATATTCTATTTACTCATGACTTCTCCAGTTCTAGATAAGTATTTCGTTGAAATACAAGGTCCGGATATTGAGAAGATATAGGTATAAGAATAAAGTAGAGAACCATATGTTGCAAGACAAAGGGTTGGTACACGTACTATATTCTCCTTACTTTTGACTTCTCTAGTTTTAGACAAGTATTTCGTTGAAATACAGGGTCCAAGATTTGAGAAGCTATATGTATAAGAATAAAGTAGAGAACCATTTGTTGGAAGTATCAGGATTCTTCGAGGTGATCGAAGATGTAGATATTTGTGCTAGGTATTCCGTTGTAAGTAGTGGGTTTGAGAACTTGCTTCTCATTCGGGTTACTCATATGTGGATGCACTCCTAGTTGAGTAATGTTGCTTGGCCTTCTTCCATTTGGTTGATATGCACTGGAAACAACTGCATGATTTTGAATCTGGTTCCAATTAAATTAGTGCATTTTTTCCTATATGGTATATAGAATCAATTCATATTTTAATGATGTTAAGATATTCGGAGTTGTCGAGCTGATGCTTAAAACCATAATCCGGATAAACTCTAGGCATGTTTCAGTAATGGCAGTTTGTGGGTTATCCCAGGCTTTGACGAGAGTTAACTTTCTACCATCAGGAAAATCAATAGTTATATTATTCTTGACTCGCCACAGTTTTAGTAAAATGGATTCTTTTCAGAAAACATTAGTGGAAGTATGGTAGAACTGGAAGTAATTCCAGAACCACAAACGATTACTGAAAATTTAATAGAACCTAAAGATTCAATTGGATTCGAAATTCTATTAGCCACTCCGCAAATTTGGTAGGTAACCTCAGGCATCCGAGAAGTACTTCGGTCTTCTCAGAGACGGTGACAGGGAGGTTCTTGTTTACCCAGACTTACCATTGCAGCTTTTCTAGACTATGAGACCTGGCAGGAGGATGGGTATAACGTCGTTCTAAATTAATTTTAGAAGTACGCGTGTATATGACTCTGCCAGAAGGTTGTTGTAGTCAGTGGGAGCAGCAGAAGCATAGTGAGCAAGTAGCTTATGTCTATTTATAGACTAAAGCAGGTATAGTGGAGATAGATCATCTATTTTTGATATGACAGTCATAGGCTTTGACTTCATCAGAATAGGAGATAGATCTGGTAAGAAGGTAGTAGGATGTGATTTCTTGGTATTTGGATGACATGCACTTTATAGGAAGTGAAATTCCTATACTACGATCGGTTATACTGTAGTTGTTACAAAGTTGTTTCTCCACATAGGACATGGATATAATATCAGGTATTATGGTTACTAGATCTATGGTTTTAGATCTAGATTTGGGAAGTTTCCCAATTTGGGTACTTTGACACTATTCTAAAGGTGTTTTAGAACGGACGACTCCTGGCAAGGTGATATACCTGTAGGTGATAGAGTCACCCTCTCTAAAGGATGTCTTACAGACTAAAGGGGAGAGGGGTTTGTATGATTGACATATCACTTGCTTAGGCAATTGAGTCAATCATGAGATGTCAAGTACCACACCAGATATTGTTTTTGCACTAGCTGCAATAAGCATATATATTAATCCAATCCTGGAGAAACGTTGGGAAGCGGTTATGAACATAAGTGGATGTTCTTTGGATATGGTGTAAGTCGATGTGCAACACCCCACGAGTTGCGGGGAGGCGGAAAAATGAAAAACAATCTTGTTCTTGAAGCATACATCGACTAACCGAAGATCTTTGCTAAACAATAATTAACACAAACCATAGAAGTTCTAAACTACTATGTAAAGAGATTATACCTAGTGATACGTGTCCTTCGTCTTTACGATCTCTTCGTCCTCCTCGGCCTCCTCCAAATGATAGTTGATTCACCCGAGAACCCTAATCCAAGCTTCACCTCAAGACTTGAGGTAACTAAGTTTCTCTAGTTGCTAACCAAAGGGACTTAGGTCATATAGAGTTAGGTTATGGGATGTTTAGTCTTTTCTAACCCTTGTACTCAACTCATGAGTGGTAGGATTAGAGCTTGAAGAAAGAGAGAAGGTGAACTAGAATAATGAAATGAAAATTGCTTCTCACTTAATATATCAAGCATAATGAAATATCAATCAAATGAATAATAATAGATTATTCATCATGCTTCATAAATGAATATGCGTGATTCACTATGTGAGTCATTAAGCATTTAATGATGCATTAATGACATAGTGAATCACACATAATGAGTCACAATTTACATTAATGACAATGCCACCTTAACCCCTCAAGTCACCATGCTTCTAGAAGCTTCCCGGACATTACGAGAACGCCCCTCTCATCCGTGAAAACACGGAAAAACTTTAGACTGTATAAATCCAATAACCTGATACTAGAATCTGGCTTAAACCAAAGCCGTCTAGTAAAAACTGTCCGAATGTCGTACGTGCGTTTAAACACGTATTCGTCCGAACCCTTGTCGTAAAACCGTACGACCTCTATATGGTTTTGCCTGGAGTTGGGAAAACTCTGTATGGGACTCTAAAGACTCGACTACTACGCTGGCAGTGGGTTTAACCACAGACCGCAAGCGGCACTAGCTGTACGTAACGGTCCCCAGGTGGATGTCGGTAAGAAGGCCGATGAGGATACCCATCCGAACTCCTACTGAGCTTGTGCGTGACAATATCCGTGCAGTCCGGTCTGTTCGTCTAAAAGTATCGCATGTATGGTCTAGGGAGTTGGTAAACGTCAGACCCATAATAACCGTACAAGTCGTGTCGGTATGGCTCTATCACCATCCGAGAATCTACTGATCAATCTATCAGTAATTCTCAATCAGCCCTGGCCAAGGACTTATGGTAATGACCAACCGATCACTGTGCGATATCAACTCCCTATACTGGGAGAGACGAATCCCTAACAGTCACTCACTGCCTCCACATGGCTCGGGACTGTGCCCAACTAAAACCTGTTTGCACGAATCCTTTGAACCGTGGTAGGGTAGTAATCAAAGCACAGTGGGAACTCACACGAGACAAATGACGACTTTAAGTCAACGGACTATCTGCACACATGTCACCTGAGAACTGCTATCTGACGTTAGGTATAAATACCATCCAGTCAGTTCTCGGCGAGTCATGTCCGGTGTACTCACACCCAATGAGTATCTGTATACAATCTTAGGTGCACTCCACCAATGGCTGCGGGACCAATCCATCGCCCCTCCTGAGGGTCTAGATATGTATACACCAGTCTACTCCGGAGTATCGATGCCCAGTCTCAATACTCCTGCGACCAGGGACTTCTAAGGATGTGCCTATTGACTATCCAGCTCCCACTAGTATGACTGCCATCACAACGCCGGTAGTCAGGCAAACACCCTATGGGATTTATCAACATGTATATATATATGAATACTACGCAAAATATATCATATGTTAAGATAAAGACAAACCAAATAGCGTACTATTATATTAAGCTAGACTGTCATGTACATACATATCCCCAGCATCCTATACAATGAAGGCCTCTAGGGCATATATATCCAACAATCTCCCACTTGCACTAGGGCCTATAATTGGCGCAATGAGTACCCACTGTCTTCACTAGATCCAGTTGCTGGAGTACCGCATGCCCAACATCTCAAACGGCCTCTCGAACTGAACTTGAGGGATGGCCTTTGTGAATGGATCTGTCGTATTGTCTTTTGTATCCACTCTCCGTACCTCGATCTCCCGACGATCAACGATCTCCCTGATCAGGTGAAAACGCCTTAAGATATGCCTGGATTTCTGATGGGACCTGGGTTCCTTCGCCAATGCTACGGCCCCATTGTTATCAAAATACAAAGGTATTGGATTGGCAATGGACGGAACCACCTGAAGTTCAGAGATGAACTTCCTCATCCAAACAGCCTCTTTTGCGGCTTCACTAGCAGCTATATACTCAGCCTCCATAGTTGTGTCTGCGACGGTATCCTGTTTGGAACTCTTCCAACATACCGCCCCTCCATTGAGGGTAAACACAAAACCCGAAATGGATTTAGAATCATCTTTGTCACTTTGGAAGCCGGAGTCGGTAAAAGCCTTTATCTGGAGGTCCCCATTACCGTAAATTAAGAACATCTCCTTAGTCCTTCTCAGGTACTTGAGAATGTTCTTTACCGCTATCCAATGCTTCTCACCTGGGTCAGACTGATACATGCTTACCACACCAAGTGCGTAAACTACATCCGGTCTTGTACATAACATCGCATACATTATAGATCCTACCGCCGAAGCGTAGGGTATAATGCCCATGCAATCCCTCTCTTCATCAGTCTTTGGAGACATCTCTTTGGAGAGGGTGATCCCGTGACAAGCGGGCATATTAACGCGCTTGGAATCTTCCATACTAAATCTCTTTAGTATAGTGTCAATATACATGGACTGTGAAAGTCCCAACATTCTATTAGATCTATCACGATAGATCTTAATGCCCAAAAATGTAGGTTGCATCACCCAAGTCTTTCATGGAGAATTTCTGTGACAAGAAGAGCTTTACTGATTGTAGCATAGGGACATCATTCCCTATCAGTAGTATGTCGTCGACGTACAAAACGAGGAAGACTACTGCTCCTTCTACAATCTTCCTATAAATACATAGTTTATCTACATTTTTGATAAAGTCAAACTCTTTGACTGTCTCATCAAAGCAGATGTTCCAACTTCGCGATACTTGCTTTAATCCATAGATGGATTTAAGCAATCTGCACACTCTTCCGCTGCCCCCGCTGTCTAAGAAACCTTCTGGTTGATCCATGTAAACACTCTCTTCTAAATGTCCATTTAGAAAAGCTGTTTTTACATCCATTTGCCAGATTTCATAGTCATGGAAGGCAGCAATAGCAAGCAGAATCCGAATGGATTTAAGCATAGCTATAGGTGAAAAGGTTTCATCATAGTCCAATCCTGGTCTTTGACGAAAACCTTTTGCAACGAGTCTAGCTTTGTAGGTTTCCACTTGTCCAAGTGCACCAATCTTCTTTTTGAAGATCCATTTGCATCCAACTGGTTTCACCCCAGGAGGAGCAACTTCTAAAGTCCATACTTTATTGGTGTACATGGATTCCATTTCAGATCTCATAGCATCCAGCCACTTCATCGAGTCAATACTCGTGATAGCCTGCTGAAAACTAGTAGGCTCATCATCATCGATGATGCAATCCTCTCGATCCCCATCTAGAAGAAAACCATAGTATCTCTCTGGAGGATGAGAAAGCCTACTAGATCTGCGGAGTGGCGTTGGTCCGTCATGTTCTATTGAAATCTGATGTTCTTCTAAGTCCTCGGTAGAAGTTTGAGGTTCTGGAATTTCTTCCAGCTCTACCGCGCTCCCACTAATTTCTTTTGCAAGAAATTCGCTTTCTAAGAAGACAATGTGGCGAGCGACAAACACCTTTTGTTCTTCAGTGTGGTAGACCATGTACCCCCTTGAATGTTTGGGGTATCCTACAAACATGCACAAAACCAATCGTGACTCGAGCTTGTCCGGTCTATGGTTTTTAACATATGCCGGACACCCCCATATCTTGATATACTTGAGATATGGTCTCTTCCAGGTCCACATTTCATATGGAGTGGTAGGCACAGACTTAGTTGGAACTCTATTCAATAAGTATGCTGCTAATTCTAGAGCAAATCCCCAGAAGGAAAGTGGCAACTCAGCACTACTCATCATTGAACGCACCATATCTAATAGCGTGCGATTCCTCCTTTCTGATACACCATTATGCTGAGGTGTATAAGGCGGAGTAAGCTGAGAGAGAATTCCATTCTCTTTTAAGTATTCAAGGAAACTGGTACTTAAGTATTCTCCACCTCGATCAGATCGAAGTGTCTTGATGCTTTTACCAGTTTGTTTCTCTACTTCATTTTTATACTCCTTAAACTTCTCAAAGGGCTCGGATTTATGTTTCATTAATAACACATGTCCATACCTAGAGAAGTCATCAGTAAAAGTGATGAAGTAAGAGTGACCGCTTCTCGCATGCGTAGACATTGGACCACATACATCACTGTGTACAAGTCCCAAGAGTTCAGTAGCTCTTGCTCCGTGTCTGGAGAACGGAGATTTGGTCATTTTTCCTTTGATACATGATTGACAAGTTGCATATGATGAATAGTCAAACGGATCTAGATATCCATCTTTATGTAACTTAGTCAACCTTGTTTCGTTTATATGATCAAGTCTACAATGCCATAGGAAGGCTTGATTTGAATCTGGAGCCTTTCTTTAAAGTGTGTTTTGAATATTGAAAATTCGAGGTTGATTAAGTATGTATATGCCGTTTTCCAGTGTGCCATACCCAATCAGTTCTTGATTTAGGAGAATGTTCATGACATTACTTTCAAGCGCAAAATTATATCCTTTATTAGACAACAAAGATACTGATATAATATTACACAGCATACTGGGAATACAAAAACAGCTGTACAACACCAAAACGTGCCCACTAGTCAACCCTAGGTGATACTCCCCTATTGCAATAGCATCTACATGCATTCCATTGCCCATCCGGAGAGTCATATCACCTGCCCCCAGTACTCTACTATTTATCAGATCCTACAATGAATTACAGATGTGAGAACCAGAACCGGTATCAAGTACCCATGATATAGAGTTTACTGAAAGACAATTTTCGATTACGAACACACCTGAAGCAAAAGCAACAGCTTGCTTCGTGTCCTTTGCCTTGAAGGCCATACAGTCCTTCTTCCAGTGCCCTTGCTTGTGACAATAATGGCATTCGTTTATATCCGCTTTCACCCTTCCTGCCTTGTTCTTTCCCTGCACCTTCTTGACCCCACCCTTCGATTTGGTGGCTTTCATCTTCTTATTCCCTTTAGCTTTCGCTTTAGATTTAGAAGAGGATAATTGGCCAACATACAGAACGGGGGTCTTCTCCTTTTTCAAGGAGGTCTCTGCTACCCTCAACATGTTGAGGAGCTTTGGAAGATCAGCTTCCATTTCGTGCATGTTGAAGCTAAGCACAAACTGAGAGAAGGTGTGGGGAAGGGACTGCAAAATCAAGTCGATATACAAATCATTCTCTAGCACGCATCCCAAGTTTGCGAGTTCCTCAATGAGGCTGATCATTTTGAGGACATGCTCTCCTACAGGCGATCCTGGAGCTAACCTCATCTGGAAGAGTTTCCTTGAGGTCTCGTACCTTGCGATACGGGAGTGCTCTTCATATAATTCCTTAACATGGAGAAAGATGGATACAATATCCATACTCTCGTGCTGTTTCTGGAGTTCATTGTTCATGGACGCCAGCACGATACACTTAGCTCGCTCACAATCTAGATCCCAGGTTTTGCGAACTTCCTTGTCCACAACTGAGGAATCTGGTCCAGGGATAAGGGGAGGAACAGCGGTGGTAACATATGCTACTTTGTCATAAGTCAATGCAATGTTGACGTTCCTTAGCCAATCTTTATAGTTCTGCCCGGTCAGTATATTTTTTTCAAGTAATAGTTTTAGTCCTGTCATGGTAGCTGCTAGAGAGAGAGAAAAGAAAACACTCAGCATATGCTTCTTGCAAGTTTAGATTGGTTATTAGTTTATCTAAACAGGATGGCTCCCACTGTTCCCTCAAATCCTTCTTCAAAACCTAAAAGAAGAACTAGTCAGGATTTAATCACACGTCACAATACTTGCTTAACCTTTCAGCCAGGCTGGTGTTGGTACTTCGAGGGAGGTTTTCCAACGCTTTCGCGAAGTTCCTTAATTAAATAACCTCTTTTCCCTGGAGGCATAGCCCCTCTAATACCTTTCTGGACACCTACTTGGTTTATAGCATTGATTGTTAAGTGAGAATATTTCCTGAAAGTATTCCTACTCATCAGTGGGATTGGGATCCAACTATCATTTCATGATGTACTAGATGGAAGCCACTCTAGTCACCACACACCAGAAGGTATGCTTAATCTGCAAGTTTCCTTTATGTTTGAAACTCCCGATGTGATTTTTACCCCAAGCTCTTATTGACCTTGACGTAGGCCAACAAGTCATAAGACGCAAGTCAAGTTCTATCCGTCGTTGTCCTGATTAATTTAGGTACATCGTACATGCCCTTGACGTAGGCTAACAAGGCTGTACGTTTGTCCTATACTAATGCATCTATCTATGCAACAAATAAGCAGACCACACTGCTACTATCCACTATGCCTTGACGTAGGCCAACAAGCATAGCATGAATACGATGTGCTGTCTATTTGAAACGACAAAGGGTTACGGCTGGTTTTTTGGCAAAAAATCGTTAACGTAGTGAACTTGATTTGATCGAAGGAACCAAGATAGCTTTTATTAAAAGGAGTGGTTTAAGCTCCGCATTTAAAACTTGCTTTTTCAAGAAAACCGAGTGGTTTTTAGAAATTGTTGCAACGATTCAGTTTAGGTTTTATTTTTCTTTGCATTAAAAATAATGTGTCCCATCATTTAACCTATCATTACAGATAACAACGAAAATACAATGTCCTCTTATGCCATCCGCATTCTCCACGGGGTCCCGTCATCACCCGTTAGGTTACTTAACTAACGGCAGAGCGGAAGCTGGGCTAGTGCGGGTGTAAAACATAAGTGACGTCTAAATAGCTATCATATATAGATATTGTACATTCATCAGACGCAATAATAGGCATTCCAGATCACAGATAAACTTTATTGGATATGCAAGCAATCCGCGTTTCTTTTGAGCCTGTAAGAAAAGACGGATTACACAGTCGTGATGAATAGCCATTACCCCACCCTAGACCCCTACGGGTACGGCAAACTACCCGTCAAGTACCCGAAGTGAAGCGGTCTCCCTCAACAACGTGAGTAGGCCACTAAGCACTTCAAAATACCCGGTAGTTTGTGCACTCCACCTTGGGTCTATCCTAAGAGTAAAAACAGTAAAAAGAAATAATACAACGGTGGCTACAACCGCAACCTGGATGTGCCCCGCAAAATAATATTACAACTTATTACAATTACATCGAATGAATTAATACAATAACCCATCACAAAACCCCGGCTAATCATCACAACAGTCTAATAGAGTTCATAATCACAAACAGTTAAAACATTACAGATATGTGCAACCCCCTGCCAACCGACATACTAGCAGTTAGGGGAGGTTTACGAACACATAATACAGTTCACAGATATAATCAAACAAGCAAACATCATATAATTTCGATCGATCAAACCCATTAGATTCTGCTCCAATACTTCTCTGTAAACCTGAGATCTGAGCAAAAAATAAACCACACCAGAAAATACAACATATCACAGAAGATGCACAGAGAAAAATTGGGCTGAATCGGCCCCAACTCGGCCGCGAATCCGCGGCGGATCGGTGGGATCGGCCGCGGTTCCGCGGCTCTGTGGCCAATTCAGGAGCCCATTTTTCTGTGTGTTCTTATAATTTCATGTAGGGTGTTCTGGAGGAACCTGAAAAATTTTAGGACCTCATTTTAAAATCGACAGAAACTATGTGATATCGGGGTATTTTCCGGTTCATTTTGCGTTCGAAATTCATACGACTTTTCAAGTGAGTTGATTATTATTTAGTGAGGCTCTGATACCACTGTAAGTCGATGTGCAACACCCCATGAGTTGCGGGGAGGCGGAAAAATGAAAAACAATCTTGTTCTTGAAGCATACATCGACTAACCGAAGATCTTTGCTAAACGATAATTAACACAAACTATAGAAGTTCTAAACTACTATGTAAAGAGTTTATACCTAGTAATACGTGTCCTTCGTCTTTACGATCTCTTCGTCCTCCTCGGCCTCCTCCAAGTGATAGATGATCCACCCGAGAACCCTAATCCAAGCTTCACCTCAAGACTTGAGGTAACTAAGTTTCTCTAGTTTCTAACCAAAGGGACTTAGGTCATATAGAGTTAGGTTATGGGATGTTTAGTCTTTTATAACCCTTGTACTCAACTCATGGGTGGTAGGATTAGAGCTTGAAGAAAGAGAGAGCTTGAGGAGAGAGAAGGTGAACTAGAATAATGAAATGAAAATTGCTTCTCACTTAATATATCAAGCATAATGAAATATCAATCAAATGAATAATAATATATTATTCATCATGCTTCATAAATGAATATGAGTGATTCACTATGTGAGTCATTAAGCATTTAATGATGCATTAATGACATAGTGAATCACACATAATGAGTCACAATTTACATTAATGACAATGCCACCTTAACCCCTCAAGTCACCATGCTTCTAGAAGCTTCCCGGAAATTACGAGTGTAGGGTTCCTAGGCACTCTCAAGAGGTCTCACAAGGCATCAACTATGCCAATTTCAAATTTTACAAGTGCCGAGAAACCCTAATACGGATCGTTGACTAGAATTTTAGGCGAAACAAGAAGCTAGTTAACAATTTAACTAATTGAACGGAAATACAACCTTTGTAGATCCGGTTCTCCACCTCCATAGCTCCATGATGAAGTCCCCTTGCTGTCCAAATCCAATCCCGGGCTCTAGCGTCGGCTTCATCGGAGAAATGGGCGGGCTAGGTCATCGACAACGATGCCGAAGATGATCTACGTCGAGGCATCACAAGATCAAGCTCCCACTTCACCAAGTCATGAAACTTGTGAAGAAAACACCCTATACTACTTGGCAAGAGGTAGAGGATGAAGAAATAGGAGGTGGGTTCACTTTAGAATTGGATTTCTCATTCTTTTCATCAAATCACCATTGATGAAAGCTAGGTTTTCTTCTTGAAGAAGAACAAGAAGAAGATGATAGAATATTATGATAAGTTAGTTAAAATACAAAAGAAAAAGAATACTTATCATAATATGAACCATGGTTAGGTGTAGAGAATTGAATAAGGTTAGATGAATGGTTAGGGTTAAGCATGAAGACAAAATGGTCACTTTGGTCAAAGCTTCATGAAGCTTCAAGAATGAAAGCAACCATTTTGTTTTCTTATCCCATTTCTTTTTAATCCAAATTAAAAAGATAAATGAATGAATAAAGAAAAACCCTAACCAAGGTTTAATTCTTTACACAAACCCTAGCATTCATGTATCATCAAACATGATACAATCAAGTGCACAAAAGTATATCACATATACAACTTGTGCAATGAAAGTGAGAAAATCCATTTAAAGTGAACCAATACTAGTTAATGCAAAGTAATATATCAAATATATAATTATGCATTAAATCATTAAATCAACACTTGATTTAACGATCCGGTCATATCGCATACAACCGACTAATATCCAATGTATCGGCTTATCGAATCAATCCTTGATTCGATAACTAGGTTATATCGCATACAACCAATCGATACATTCATCACGAGAATGAAATACGGTATCATATACACGCATTATTCTCGGTCCCGCACATATCTCATATGCGCTCCTATTTCGTTTCGATTGAGCCAGGAAAACTCTGTGTAGGACTCTAAAGACTCGTCAATACGCCGGCAGCAGGTGATGATCATATCAAACACCCACAAGCCGCAAGCGGTCTGCTAAACGTAACGGCCACCCGGGTATTGAGCGATGAGAAGATCGAAGAGCAAGCCCGCTCATACTCCTGTGAATCCAACCAGTAACACTTACCGTACAGTCCGGTCTCGTCGTCTGATATGTCGCATATCTTGCCTAGGGGTGGTAAACGTCAGACCCCAATAGCTCGATAAGTCGTGTCGATATGAGGTCTATAACAGTTCGAGAAACTACTGGTAACACTTACCAGTAAATCTCAGCAACCCTGGCCAGGAATTTCCGGTTATAGCCAATCGAACACAGCGCAACATCAACTCCCTATACCGGGAGAGACGAATCCCCTCCTATCGCTCATTGCCTCCATGTGATTCGGGACTGTACCCAAAAGTCACCATTTTGCACGCCCTCTTGGACGTGGTAAGGTGGAAATCAAAGCATAGTGGGAATCACACAAGACTCTATGACGATCTCAGGTCTACAGACTAACCTGTACCAGTGTCACCAGAGAACTGCCATCTGACGTGAGGTATAATACCATCTGGGAGTTCTCGGCGAGTCCGTCCAGTGTACCCAGTCTCCACTGAGCACCCGTATATCATCTCTGATGTCAAACACCAATGGATATGGGATCATCCATCGTCCATCTGTATGGGTCAAGAAGGTATACGCTAGTCTACTCTGGTATATCGATGCCCCGTCTCGATACACCCACGACTAGGGACCTTGAAGGATGTACTTATGGACTACCATATCCCCACTAGTATGATCCGCATCATAGTCCAGGTAGTCAAGTACACATCCTAAGGGCTTTACCAACATGAAACAGAGAGACAATCAGTATACACGTTAAGGTAAAGAGTAACCAGATTGCATACTATCATGTCGAGCAAGAAAGTCCTCCCTATATATGTCCCAGCATCCACTACAATATACAACCTATGTACAGTAATGGCCTCTAGGGAATACATATAACTAACAATCTCCCACTTGCACTAGGGCCATCTGTAGCAGTGGTTGTAGTATCTCATACTCAACCATCCCATAAAAGTCTCTCTCTGGGAATAGGCCTTTGTGAGTGGATCCGCTGTGTTGTCCTCTGAGTCTACTCTCCTAACCTCGATCACTTTTGAGATCGGCCATCTCGATGATCAGATGATACTGCCTTAGATTATGTCTGGATCACTGATGGGACGGACGTTCCTTGGCAAAAGCCACAACTCCATTGTCACACAATGGGAGGAACTAAGTTCATCTCATGAACATGTATACATCCAGACTGCCTCTTTGGTAGCATCTTAAGTAGTGATGTATCCAGCCTTTATCGTCTAGTTAGCCACGGTATCTAGCTTGGAACTCTTCCAACATACCGTCCCTCTACTGAGGGTAAAGACAATGCCTGCGACTGACATTCAGTCGTCTTTATCACCCTGGAACCCTTCCAGTGATTCTCCCCAGGATCAATTGATACCATCTCACTACAGCTAGTGAGTATTCTAACACCCAAATAACATCTATCTCATAGATGAAAACTCAGGATTTAATAGGTATCACTTTGATCCTATGTGGAGAATCATTGTGATAAGCGGAGATTGATCGAGCGTAGCATAGGAAACTCTTTCCCTATCAAGAGTATGTCATCCACGTACTCTACGAGAATTGCCACCATACTCCCTACTACCTTTTTGTTTATACAAGGTTCATCTACCATTTTGATGATGTCAAACTCTTTGACTAATCCATCAAAACAGATGTTCCAACTCCGCGATGCCTGCTTCACTACATAAAACATCTTGTACACGTTTCCGCTGCTCCTACTGTCTACGAAGCCCTCTGGCTGTATACTTACAGACGTTCTCTTCTAAAACATCATTTTAGAAAAGCAGTCATGACACCCAACCGCCAAATATCGTAGTCATGGTATGTAGCCGTGGCAAGTAGGATCCAGATGGACTTAAGCATAGGCACTGGAAAAGGTTTCATCATTATCCACGCCTGGTCGATGACGAAAACCTTTAACAAGTCTAGCTTTGAAAGTCTCAACTTTTCCATCTACACCAAGCAATCTTCTCAAGATATACTTGCTCCTGATGGGGATTTAACCCTTCAGATATAGCAACCAAAGTCCATACTTTGTTAGTGTATAAGGATTCCATCTCAGATCACTAAGCATCCAGCCATTCTTACAGAGTCTTACTCCTGATGGCCAGTTCGAAGCTAGTTGGGTCATCATCTCATGATGCAATCCTCGCTCCCACTGTCATAGAGAAACCGAAGTATCTCTCAGGTGGGTGAGGAACCCTACTAGATCGGCGGAGAGGCTGAGGTTCGTTGGAATCTACTGAATACTTTGGTTCTGTCAAATCATCAGCTGCAGTTTGTATAGCTGGAACATTTCCAGTTCTACATAACAGACCTTGCCTCGAGCTTGTCTGGATTTTGCCTTTAGACATAGGCCGGACAACCGCAAATCTTAACTAACTTAAGAGATGGGCTCTTCCATTTCCATATCTCATATGGAGTGGTAGGAAACTGATTTGATTGGAACCCTATTCAATAGGTATGCCGCTTCTCAAGCGCATAGCTCCCAAAAAGAAATAGGTAACTCAGTAGTACTCATCATAGAGCACACCTTATCATATAGGGTGTGATTGCTCCGTCCCGATATACCATCGTGCTATGGTGTATACGGAGGAGTAATGCTGAGCGAGAATCTCATTCTCCATTAGAATAGTCCAGGATTTCCGTGCTCAAGTATTCTCCTCCTTGATCACATGTAAGGACATAATACTTATACCCGTATTTTAGTTCTCTACTTCTATCTTATATTCTGTGAATATCTCAAAAGGTTCGGACTTGTGTTTCAACAGGAATATATGTCTGAATCTAAAGAGATCATCAGAGAATGTAATGAAGTACAAAGAACCGGTCTTGGCATGTGTAGACAGGGGACCATGCATACATCAACATGTATCATCCCAAGAGTTCACTAACTCTTTCTCTGTTTCCAGTAAACAGAGCCATGGTCATCTTATCTCTGTGACATGACTGGCAAGTTTCACAAGATGTAAATTCAAACTGATTTAAATATGCATCTAAATGTAACTTAGCTAGTCGGGTCGCATTGATATGACCTAGTCTACAATACCTCAAGAAGGATTCGTTCATCTCTGAACTCTTCTTCTTGTGTGTGTTCTATATGCTAAGAACTGTAGTTTGATTTAGAACATCAATGCTTTTAGATAACGTGCCTGAACCGATCAACTTTTGATATAGGAAATGTTCAAAACATTATCCAACAATACAAAATTTTATCATTTCTTTACTAATAAAGAGACTGATATGATTTTGTATATCAGGTTCGGTATCTAATAACATTCGTTCAGAATCAATGTATTGGTAATACAGGGTGACAGTGACCGACAGACTTGGCTGCAACACTTGCCCCGTTTTCTTCCTCATGAAACTTATCACCCGTTCTCAGTTCTCTACCTATCTGTAGCCCTATGTAACAGATTACATATCTGGGATCCTGATCCGGTATCAAATACCCAGGACGTAGAGGATATGGAGAAACAGTTCATCTAACGAACACACCCGAAGGAGATGCATCATATGCACTTTCTTCATTTGGGCGGCACGGGAATCTTGGTATTCCCCTATTTCCTGCTCTGTCTTATAACAATTATAAGTTGGAGCGGGACCAACGTTCCCCAGCTCAGTATAACAAGCGGGTTCGGTCAATTTATCCGTTTAATTATCTTGATTAAGGTGTGATATGGTCGCTACCTGGAAAGAGAGAGAGAAGAAAACACTCAGCGTGCGCTCTTACAAGAATAGATTGGTTATTATTTTATCTAATCAGGATGGCTCCCACTGTTTTTAGCAAATCTTCCTTCAAACCCTAAAAGGAAAGACTAGCCGGGATTAATTACACGCTACAAGTTCTCCAATCTTTCAGCCAGGCCAGTGTCGGTACTTTGAGGGAGGTGCACCGTGCTTTCGCACGGACCTAATTAATGTAAACCTCGTTTTCCCAGAGGCGTAACCCCGTTGACACCTTTCTAGACACCTACTTGATCGGCTAATTGTAATGTGTAAAACTCTCCCAGAAGTAACAATTACTCGCAGTGGGTATCGGGATCCAACTATCTCATAGAAGGTATGCAATCTCATTGCAAATTTCAACACTTGAAATTCCCGATAATGTTTTGCCCCTAGCGTCCTATGACCTTGACGCAGGCCAACAAACCATAGTCCGCTAGTCAAGTTCAACCCGTCATTTCCTGATTGAATTAAACCCACCCGCACGACCCTTGATGCAGGCCAACAAAGTCGCACAACTACCCTAATCCAATCTGCATCATATACATAAGCAGATAAATACTAGTTAGCTACCGCACACTACGTCTTGACGCAGGACAACAAACGTAGCACGAATACTAACTACCACTTATCTGAAATGACGGAGGGCTACGACAGGTTTTTCTGAAAACCTATTGCGTAATGAACTTGATATCGTTGTAGAATCAAATGATTTTAAAATGGATTGTTTTTTAGGCTTTTCTAGTTTTGCTAAAGAAGTCACTCCCGGTGAAGGGATCGTCGGTCCTTTCCTCGTCGAATGAGGTGCGGGATATATCATATATATCACTGTGCAAAGCAAAAACTCTTAAAAGCAATCAAAAGACAAACCGAGTGTGTAGCATCTGCCAGTTATTGCTAAAGGAGTCACTCCCGGTGAAGGGATCTCGGTCCTTTCCTCATCGAATAAGGTGCAGGATATTCTACAAGGAACATCGCGATGCAAAGCAAGAACTGTAGCTACCTGTTTTATTTTGAAATTCGATTCCACAACATCTTTAGGTTTCTTTTTCTTTCATTAATCACATTAATGAAGTCCAATCATTTAAATACCTAAACATCACAGATAAATACGACATACACTTATGCCATCCGCATTCACCTCGATGTCCCCTCGTGCACCGTTAGGTTAGGTAACTAACGGCAGAGCGGGGCAGGGCTAGCACGGGTGTAAAACATAAGTAACGTCTATATAATATATCATATATACTATATACTGTATCTATCACAGAACATCACATGATCTCATCACAGATATCGCAGCAGAAGAAACATATGAAATATTGGATATACTAGGACGTTCGTGTTTTCAATACAAGCCAGTATAAAACACGGATTCCACGGTCGCGATGAATAGCCAAAACCCACACCCCTAGACCCCTACGAGAGCGGCAAGAAACCCTACCAATTCTAGAGTTAGGAGACCCGGACTCGACTCCTCGAGTTGGTCTCCCACTGGACTCCAGAACCCGGTCACTTGTGCCCTCCTCCTTGGGTCTATCCTAGTGCGGAAAAGTAAATAATATACATCAACGGTGACAACTTCCGCAACCTGGAAGTGCCCCAATAAAAGAATATTACATACAAGTTTTTATCGCATTACTTGCACTACTTAGAACGTGATTAAACTACAGAAATATCCAACAATTGGAAATTTCCCGGCAGGGGAAAAAGTGGGTATTTATGTCCGGCCGAACTTTTTAACATATTCTAAAAATACCCGGAAAAACCAACAATAAAATACAAGAATTACTGTGCAGAAAAAAGAATACTTATCATAATATGAACCATGGTTAGGTGTAGAGAATTGACTAAGGTTAGATGAATGGTTAGGGTTAAGCATGAAGACAAAATGGTCACTTTGGTCAAAGCTTCATGAAGCTTCAACAAGCTTCAAGAATAAAAGCAACCATTTTGTTTTCTTATCCTATTTCTTTTTAATCCAAATTAAAAAGATAAATGAATGAATAAATAAAAACCCTAACCAAGGTTTAATTCTTTACACAAACCCTAGCATTCATGTATCATCAAACATGATACAATCAAGTGCACAAAAGAATATCACATATACAACTTGTGCAATGCAAGTAAGAAAATCCATTTAAAGTGAACCAATACTAGTTAATGCAAAGTAATATATCAAATATATAATTATGCATTAAATCATTAAATCAACACTTGATTTAACGATCCGGTCATATCGCATACAACCGACTAATATCCAATGTATCGGCTTATCGAATCAATCCTTGATTCGATAACTAGGTTATATCGCATACAACCAATCGATACATTCATCGCGAGAATGAAATACGGTATCATATACACGCATTATTCTCGGTCCCGCACATATCTCATATGCGCTCCTATTTCGTTTCGCTTGAGCCAGGAAAACTTTGTGTAGGACTCTAAAGACTCGTCAATACGCCGGCAGCAGGTGATAATCATATCAAACACCCACAAGCCGCAAGCGGTCTGCTAAACGTAACGGCCACCCGGGTATTGAGCGATGAGAAGATCGACGAGCAAGCCCTCTCATAGTCCTGTGAATCCAACCAGTAACACTTACCGTACAGTCCGGTCTCGTGGTCTGATATGTCGCATATCTTGCCTAGGGGTGGTAAACGTCAGACCCCAATAGCTCGATAAGTCATGTCGATATGAGGTCTATAACAGTTCGAGAAACTACTGGTAACACTTACCAGTAAATCTCAGCAACCCTGGCCAGGGATTTCCGGTTATAGCCAATCGAACACAGCGCAACATCAACTCCCTATACCGGGAGAGACGAATCCCCTCCTATCGCTCATTGCCTCCATGTGATTCGGGACTGTACCCAAAAGCCACCGTTTTGCACGCCCTCTTGGACGTGGTAATGTGGAAATCAAAGCACAGTGGGAATCACACAAGACTCTATGACGATCTCGGGTCTACAAACTAACCTGTACCAGTGTCACCAGAGAACTGCCATCTGACGTGAGGTATAATACCATCTGGGAGTTCTCGGTGAGTCCGTCCAGTGTACCCAGTCTCTACTGAGCACCCGTATATCATCTCTGATGTCAAACACCAATGGATATGGGATCATCCATCGCCCATCTGTATGGGTCGAGAAGATATACGCTAGTCTACTCTGGTATATCGATGCCCCGTCTCGATACACCCACGACTAGGGACCTTGAAGGATGTACTTATGGACTACCATGTCCCCACTAGTATGATCCGCATCATAGTCCAGGTAGTCAAGTACACATCCTAAGGGCTTTACCAACATGAAACAGAGAGACAATCAATATACACGTTAAGGTAAAGTGTAACCAGATAGCATACTATCATGTCGAGCAAGAAAGTCCTCCCTATATATGTCCCAGCATCCACTACAATATACAACCTATGTACAGTAATGGCCTCTAGGGCATACATATAACTAGGAGCTTGGGAAAGTTGTTGAAGATCGAAGGACAGAGATCGATTCGGTATAACAATTCCTAACTCTTTATTGTTTTCTAGCTTAGGGTTGATGGTAAATCCGGGTAGCGGGTTGTGTTAGCGCCGGTTTAGAAAAAATTTGTCCCGCAATCGGCCATGGTTTGATGGCTAGGGCGCTTGTATAACCCGACATATTATACCTATCGTCAAATAGCAGTTCTCTGGTGACATGAGTACAGATAGTCTGTCGACCTGAGGTCGTCATTTGTCTCGTGTGAGTTCCCACTATGCTTTGATTACTACCCTACAACTGTTCTACTGAGTCGTGCAAACAGGTTTTAGTTGGGTACAAACCCGAGCTGCATGGAGGCAGTGAGCGATTGTTGGGAATTCGTCTCTCCCGGTATAGGGAGTCGATGTCGCGCTGTGTTCGGTTGGCCAACACCATAATTCCATGGTCAGGGCGGATTGAGAATTACTGATAGTTAGATCAGTAGATTCTCGGATGGTTTTGAGCCACATCGGCACGACTTGTCAGGTTATTAGGGGTCTGACATTATCCACCCCCTAGACTCAGCATGCAATACTCTCAAACGAGCAGACCGGATTGTACGGAGATTGTCACGGACAGGCTCAGTAGGAGTTCTGATGAGTTTTCTCGTCAGCCTTCATTTCGACAAGTACCTGGGTAGCCATTACATACAGCTAGTGCCACTAACCTGCTTGTGGTTAAACACACTACCAGCGTACTGTCGGGTCTTTAGAGTCCCACACAGAGGGTTTTTCTGGTTCAGGCGAAACGATTTAGAGGTCGTATGGTTATATGTGCAGGGTTCCGATCATATACGTGTACTAGCTATACGGATTTTGTTCGGACGGATAATACTAGCGGGCTTAGGATTAAGCCACATTATTTAATCATGTATTGATTTAATAATGATCTATTATTATATTATTGGATTATTTTATCTCTTGGTATTCATATTTTTTCTAGTACGAATACAGGTATGTATACACGGTATTAATATTCTTATATTTATACTAGAATGCATCTAGAAGAGTACACCTCATTTTGTGATATTCTATTTATTGTAAATAGAAATTGAGGTGGGGGTCAGGTGGATTTAAGCATGGCATGAAGCGTGGCTATTGTATTTCTTTATTTGTTTGTAAATACTATTCAAGCATGGCTAGTATTTTTAATGAAAATGAAATTCTTGATATTTTTTACCTTAGCCATTCTTCACATCATTCTACCCATGTCATTCTCTCTCCTCCTTGATCTCTTCTATTTCCTCAAACCCTAACCCTCTCATGAGTTGAGAAACATAGGGTATTTGAGATTAAATTAATCCAATTAACATTCTACATCTTCTAATCTACCTAGATTATCAAACTAGGTACTTTAGTTACCTCACTTTTGAGGTTGGAGCTTGAATCAAAGACTCTCGGGTGGATCGTCTTTGACACGAGGAGGTCGACGACCAAGCTCGATCCCGATGGACGAGAAACTTAAGAAGAGGATAAGAAGACCCGAAGGACTTGAGCACAAAGGTATAAATCACCTTCATAGTAGATTAGAACTTTTGTAAGTTTTGCTAGTCAGGACTTATAGTAGTTCTTGGAGATTAGTCGATATTGCCTGCTTAAAATTGTTTTTTTTTAATTCCGTCTCTCTACAAACCCTGTGGAGTGTACGACATCGATTTACAATTTTTCTATACCCTATTTCATTAATAAAGGCTTTTATGTAAAAACACTCGCTTTTAACCATATATCTTCTCTTTGTATACAGGGTCCACTCTTGTATCCATTGGTTATCACCTTGCATTGTTCCATAGGTTATGAGTTCGAACCCAAACTGATATATTTTAATTTATATTTTAAATCACCAAGTTTTAAAAGTAATATCATATTTTTTTTATATAACCAAATATCTATTAATATCTTAAACAAAAAGAAAAGATTGTTTTCTAATTAAAAATAAAATTTAATTGTTATTTTAATTTACTTTTATGTTACTTTGAAATATTTTTTTTGATAGTTGTTTTTATGTTGTTCTGATTTTGGGGATTGATAGGATTTTAATAAATCTTAACCCAGACCGTAACTCAAAAAAAAAACGGGACTCTAAAAAAAATCTTTCTCCTCTGCCCTCTCTATTATCTCCGATCTGAAACCCGAAGACAAGATAATAGAATGAAGGGAGATAAAAACTCACCATCTCGTCTCGATCTAATCGAGATATCTTTCGCCTGTCAAGAAACGATCTTAGATCATCCCTTTATTCACTACTACAATATGGGGTTACCCCTACGGTTATAGGAATCCGTAGGGGCAACTTTTTATTGCCCATATGGACTAATCCGTAAGTCCCCATAGTTGTCCCTACGGTGCCCTACATTTTAATTTAAAAATATTAAATCATAATTTGTTGTTTGGCCCTACGGAGCCGCAAACAAATGACCTACAATGAAGTCCGTAGGGGCATATAAATGGGTATTTAATATAAAAAGGCACAGAAAAGCCCTACGCCTCATCGTTCCCAAAATTCTCTTTCTCAATCTTCCGCGTTGATCTCGTTCCCGCGCCTCCAATTTTTTCCTCATCGCCACCGCCCTCCGCCCGCGGCCCGCCACCGCGCTCGTTCTCAAAACTTCCTCGTCGTCACCGCCCGCGAGTCGTCCCCGATTGCATCGTCGACCACTGGTCTCCTCCGTTGTCTCCTCCACCGCCCGCTACAGGTTAGTAAATCTCCAATTACTTATAATTTTGATGATGTTAGGGCTAGGGATCTTGGTTCTGCAGGGTTCGGGGGGGGCCTGAGGGTTAGGGTTAGGCATCGGGTTCTGCAGGGTTCGGTTAGGGTTGGGGTTGGGGTTGGGGTTGGGGTTAGGGTACGGTTGGGGTTGGGGTTGGGGTCAGGGTTCGGTTGGGGTTGGGGTTGGGATTGGGGTTGGGGTTAGGGTTCGGTTGGGGTTGGGGTTGGGGTTAGGGTTAGGGTTAGGGTTCGGTTGGGGTTGGGGCTAGGGTTAGGGTTAATTAGTTGGGCTTAGGGTTAGGGTAATTAAGGTTAGGGTTAGGGTTTGGTTCAGGTTTAGGGTTAGAGGCTAGGGTTAATTAGTGGGTAGGGTTAATTTGGATTAATTAGTGATAATTTGAAAGGGTTAGAGTGTTGATTAGGGTTAATTAGGTTAATTTGGGTAAATTGGGTTAAGTTTGGGTTGATTAAGGTTAATTAGGTTAATTTGGGTAAATTGGGTTAAGTTTGGGTTGATTAGGGATAATTTGTGTTAGGGTAACGATTATGGTTAATTGTGGTTAATTAGGTTAATTTGGGTTATTTAGGGTTAGGGTTAGGGTTTAGGGTGCACTAGTTCATTGCAGTAGGATACTCGATGATAACGTAAACGTACAATTTTACCGTAAACGCAAGAAAAATTTACCCTAAACTTGAAATTTCGAACCCTTAATAACGAAACGTAAACGTAAAACCACAACAAACGTTGTTCCCCGCCGGAAGACGCGACCGGGACGTTGGGACGTCGGGGCCTGAATTCCGGGGGCAGATACTAATTGGTGCTATCCGTCCACCTCTCCGAAGATGCCAAGTTGATTTATGGCACCATGTATCGAAGGTTTAGACGGATGCGTCCGATGTAGCAGACTTCGTCAGATTCCCCCTCATTGAGGGGGTTTTGATTGTGGGGACGCTCTTCCCTGCAGGCTAAAACCCCTGCAGTTAATTACGCTACCGCGTCGCGGTAACCACTTTCTCCTTCTCCAGATGGTCACTTCGTGTCGTGTGTGTTTGTTTTGTTTTTGGTTGCCCGTGGATTGTATACGTAGACTAATTTATGTTGTCGCCCATAGGGCGTGGATTAGTCCAAATCCGTATTTTCTTAGATATGGGTTTTGGGTTTGTTTAAGGATACGTTAGTCTCATTTGAGACTAAGATCAACTTAAACGTATGTTAAAGATACGTTAGTCTTATTTCAGACTAAGATCAACTTAACGGGATCGTTTAGATCCAACAAGAGAGCATTTGGACTCAATTGTTTAGTTTAGGGACTTTGCGGTCGATTACCAGTTTAAGGACATGGTGGTCCAATACCAGTTTAAGGACGTGATGGTCCATTACCAGTTTAAGGACATAGTGGTCCAATGTTAGTTTAAAGACATTGCGGTCGATTACCAGTTTAAGGACATAGTGGTCCAATGTTAGTTTAAAGACATTGCGGTCGATTACCAGTTTAAGGACATAGTGGTATAATATCAGTTTAAGGACATAGTGGTCCAATACCAGTTTAAAGACATAGTGGTCCAATGTTAGTTTAAGGACATCTCGGTCCAAGGTTAAGGACATCGTAGTCCATGAGTTTAAGGACCCCACGGTCCATAGTTTAAAGAAGTCATAGTCTATAAAGTTTAAGGACATCGTAGTCCATGAGTTTAAGGACCCCACAGTCCGTGAAATGTGTGGTTGTCGGGACCCGTCATCTATCTGAAGACGTTGAAAGATTACAACGATAGATATCATAGGAGTAAAAAGATGTACCCTCGAACCGGTGTGAGTTGGTTGAAAGATCTGAAGTCCAATTTGGAACTAAGATCTATTAAATATTTATGATCAGACGGACTCAATTAAATATAAGTTCAGCACTTATGGCCAATACTTGGGCTAAGTCCAATAAATGTTTAACATTTTATTGTTCTAGCTATTGAGCCTTTATTTGGGCTTGGCCCTTTTAATAATGCTGAGCATTAGATCTTGACACTTTTTTGTCTTGTATTGAATGCAGAGCATTCATCAGAATAATTTATGTTCTGTCAGCGCAACACGTGGCGCACCAGGCGCCTTGCGCCAGTTAAAGAGCGCAGTGCGCTTCTGCCAAGCAGCGCACACGAGAAGGACACGTGTCGCGCTTGGCGCTAAGCGCCAGATGATGGGCGCATTGCGCCAGTTTATGTGTGCTAAGCGCTAGTCCATGAGCGCATTGCGCTATCAATTTAGTGGCGCACTTATGAGTGACACGTGGCGCGCTTGGCGCTAATAGACAGCCCATAAGTGCAGTGCGCTATTTTAGAAGCGCAAAGCGCAATTTGCATACGTGGCTGACACGTGGCGCATTTTGGTGCTGAGCACCGGTCCAGAGAGCGCAGAAGCGTTGTTCAAGAGCGCAAGGCGCATTTCAATAGCGCAAAGCGTATTTGATCAATTTTTATGATCTGTGAACAAATTTATGTTCTTTTTAGAAGAGACTTTGTCTCAAGATTCAAGAACAACAGTTCTTATTTTTGAAAGGCTTGCCTTTATAGATCAATGATCTGTGTGAAGAATATGTTCTTCTTTTATTATGTGATGAGATCTTTTGATCTTTTTTTATGAAAGACTTTGGTCTTTGTAGATCTATGATCTTTTAAGAAGATAATTCTTCTTTTTATGAGATGATTTCATCTCTGTGTTCATCGTTCATGATCTTTACCTTGACGAAATAATCTTCTTTTGCTGAGAGCTTGCTCTCTTTCTTTTGAGTTTCTCAAAGTTTATAGAGGGGTTTCTCTCTATCAGACTTGAAGTCTTGGGGCCTTTATATAGGGCAAATTAATTTATTAAATCAGTTAAAGAGATCTATCTCTGATAGATTTGGGGATGTTTCCCTACTGTTGGATCTTTGATCCTAGGGCTTCTGTTTTACAGAAGGCAATTTTCTTGTTTTTAACAAGATTGAGAAAATCTTTCCATAACAGAATTTTAATTCTGATTAATTAATGATTTATCATTATTATTAGATCTTTTGATCTAATGGTGGGGAATTTTATAATTCCAGCGCTGGCGCACCCGTGCTTTGCACGTGGTGCACTGCTCAGAGCGCAGCGCACTTTGCGCTAGCGCACCTGTGTTTGATACGTGGTGCGCTGCTTAGAGTGCAGCGCAGCCTGCGCTAGCGCACCCATGTTTGACACATGGCGCACAGCGCGCCTAGCACTAGCGCACACATGGTGCACTGCCTAGGGCGCAACGCACCTGGAGCTAGCGCATCCGTGTTTGACACGTGGCGCGCAGCGCGCCTGGCGCGCAGCGCATCCATGTTTGACACGTGGCGCGCAGCACGCCTAGCGCTGGATCTGAAGCGTTGCTTCAATTTTTGAATTTTGAATTTCAAAACAGAGCTTTGCTCTGATTGGGGGAAACAAATGCCCCCCCCCCACCGTTGCGCTCACGTGGCGCACACGTGAGTGTAGCGGTGGCAGCATCTGTGCCCTTGGATCAACTCAGAAGTTGAAGAGGCGTTTAAATGACTATAAATAGGACCTTTGGTCCCTTAGATGATTTTCATCTTCTTCTTGAGAATTATCTCTTCTGAGAATTTCATTCTCCCACAGAGCATAGCTCTCTTGTTTAAGAACCTTTTAAGAGTCAGAACTCTGTCAATACTTAGGTAAAGTTTAAAACTTTTAATAAATTAGGATTTTACCCATTAATCAGAGCCTTTCTCTTCATAGATCTTTGATCTAAAGAAAACCCATTTAGGGTTTCATTAACAGAGCTTTGCTCTCCTGAACCCATAGATCTAAAGAGATCTTTTCTTGGGGTTTCTTAGCCCATGAATCAGAGCTCTGCTCTTTTGATCACATGTAGATTTTTAATCTCTTGTGAAGAACTCTTAAGAGTTTGTTCATGGATCTTGAAGATCCCAGAATTTTATAATTCATAAAAATTAATTTTGATTAATTCTTTTCTGATGGATTTTTCCATCATTATTACAACGCAAGGCTCTCGAGGAATTTTATTCCTTCATGATCAGAATTTAACAGGTGTCACTCTGTCATAGAGCACTGCTCTCAAAGGGAGATTTTCTCCTTTTCCCGAGGGATCTTCTCATTTAATGAGAATTTTCTTGAGGATTTCCTCATTTAATTAACAGTTTCTTCCAATGATGAGGCTGTTTTATTTAATTGATGCATTGTCATATAGATTTTGTGGGTCCCCCTTTTGGTCCCCTTTCCACTGCATTGCAGTGTAGTACAAATTCTAAAGTACCAAGTGTCAGAATTTAAATTAAATTATAGCACTGACAGTTGACCTTTTGTCCCCTTTTTGCGCAGGCGACATGTCTTTCGATCCCTTTTTCCCATTTGTTCGTTCAGCAGGAGGATTCCCTGGAGCACCTGTAGACCAGGAAGTCCTAGCATTGATCAAAGATCATTACCCGTAATATAAGAATCTTCACCTTTGGGGAACATGGTATAATCAGATTATTAAGGGTCGGCAAAGCTTTTCATGCGCGGTACCCTCGGAGCCCATCATGGCGATCCATTACGCCGACCCACCCCCGGTGAACTATGCCGTGGAGATGGTTAATTGGACTTCAGAAGGTCTTCTTCAGCCTGCTATGGCTTCGATACCTGTTCAGACTCCAATGGCTTTGGATACCCTGAGGCGACGTATTTGCCAAGGCGAGGCACGACCGTGGGGGCAACCATATCATATTGGCCTAATTCCTCGTCATCCAGCTGGCTATTTGCAATGGGCCCGCTACATTCTGTCAGCGAAGAAGTCTCAATTGTTGAGGCTTGGGTTGTATCCCGCCATTTATGCTTCTCTCTTCCAGTATTCTACGCTTCCCGCCTGGTGGGTTAAGGCTTTCCTGGAGCAGTGGAATATTCCTACTCACACCTTCCTTCTGCTGGATCGAGAAGTATCAATTTCCTTAGAGGAGTTTGCAGAAGTTTCTGGCTTACTAGTTATAGGGGAGCATTATGAGGAGCTACTTCCTACAGATGAATACATTTTTGGCGCAAAGTCAGTGATGACAGGCCTTACCCCGGAGAACGCGATTCAATACCAGTTCCCTAGTTTAATCAAAGTGTTGAATATCTATGAAGGCCTTTTTCTCAAATCTGGGAGCTGCGGGGTTAATTTCACGGATTTCATTGCTCGTTTTCTCCACCCAGAAGTCCTTTCGAAGGAGGCCGCTAAATTCTCCAAGCTTGACGATCCTTTCGGCTTAGGTTTGGGCAACTTGCCAACGGCGGAGGTAGACCAGAAGGGTTTCTTTCTCCCTAACACCCCAGTTGTTTCTTTCGCGGAGGTCGCAGTCCCTGGGATGGATGAGGAAACATTCTTTTTAGGGTTTCTTGGGCTATGGTTGAGCTGGTTTGCGCTCCCGATGCACTTTCGCCGTATGAGGCCGTATGTCTTCTACCCTGCTCACCGAATGGTCATTGGGGTAAAAGTGGCTGTCGGGGTTGCCGGTTTAGCTCATCTGTATTACGGCCTCAGCCAAGCGGCGGACACTACTAAACCAGGAGTGCAGCATATGAACTTCTCAATGCATTACTTTATGTCATGGCTCGAGCTACACATGCTTGGTGTTTTCGGTATCCATAAAAAACCTTCCTTCTATGACAGGGGTAGCTTCCCTCGTATCCCGCGGGAAGCCAGGGGTCTGCTCCTTCGTCCTCGCACAGTTGGAGACGGCATGACTTTTACCGACAAGATTCTAACTATCGGCAAAGAGTCCGTAACAATGGTGCATCCAATGCGGGACACTTTTAAAGACAGAGCCTCTGATTTGAAAGCTCAAGAGATTCTCCATTTATACTCCATCAGACCGGGCTTTCTCGTCTTTAGGCAAAATGATGCGACGTTATTCATGAGATACAATCCGCATCGTTTCGCTCAGCAGCTGAGCTACAATCAGGGCGTTCCGCTCGAGGCCTTCCTGTCAGAGCCAGCTGCGACTGAAGAGGGTATTCGGAGTGCAATGCACCATTTTATGCGATTGAATACCGGCTCCAATTTCTTTATTAGTGAGCCGAGCTGTGTCCCGAAAGCCCTGAATGTATATGTGGCGTGGTACCAGCATTCAATGGGCGCTATTATCAGGGAGGAGAAACGATTGCTGCTCGATCGCAAGGGCACCGTTCCGGCTGGTAAACCAGGCGTCCCTCTGAAGCGAAGGACTATTGTTCCACCTCCTTTAAGAGAAGCTGTCATGATCGAAGTCCTACATGACAGACCTGAGCTGCCGATCCCCAGTGCTCTCGTGGAGACGGGGGATGTACCACCGGTGCCCTGTGCTCCCGTTGATACGGTAAACGTAGCTTCCACTGAGTCTGGCGTGGGCTCAGACATCGGGACTCGTCGCCCTAAAGTGCCCACCAAGCGTAAGCTTGTGCTGGCTTCGAATGGAACTCACTCGCAGAAGAGGAAGAAGAAGTCGGTCTTCTCTCTAGACGCTGTACTCGGGCTGGAGCCTCATGCTCCTTATAACAAGGGCCTGAGCGAATACGGGACCAATGAGGGTCTCTTCATAGCGCCGGAAGATACTGATCTCGAGGCCGCCATTGCAGCTTCTGTGCAATCCGCAAGCCACAAAGCGGAAATGGCCATCCTCGCGCAATCAAGTGAGTATAAGTCGTAACTTCTGTTATTGCATTATATTTTTATTTTTATTATCATGTCTTGACTGAAATTTTTCCTTCTGTAACAGGATTTACCACTGAAGAGGCTCTGGCGGCTTCCCTCAGGACTTTCGAGGAAGAGGAGAGGGTTCGAGCATCGCTGGGCATTGGTATATTTCAGCTCACCGTGTCTTTATTCTCCTTTCTTATGGACAATCTGACCCCTTCTTTATCTTATCGCAGGGACTACAATGCCAATCCCGCAAGGTGATGCGGAG
The DNA here is from genome assembly GCA_030015575.1 of Agapanthus africanus. Lineage (NCBI taxonomy): Eukaryota > Viridiplantae > Streptophyta > Magnoliopsida > Asparagales > Amaryllidaceae > Agapanthus > Agapanthus africanus. The sequence goes on from JASDDO010000014.1 coordinate 515,951,242, forward strand.
ATGCTTCCCGGGCCAGCCATCGAAGTCCCGGCCTCCTCGGCACTGCCAAAAGATGCCTTACTCAAACGACCGATGATGGATGTCTTGATAGCTCCAGCGGTAACCCTTGGCGTGGACGAGGATGTCCTGTTGATGGAGGCTTCTAGAAGATCCGCTCTGACGGCCCGAGCAGAAAGGAAGCACAGAATGCGCGTGGCAAGGGAGCGTAGTGCCGCCTTAGCCGCGGGTATGGGTTCGAGCACCGCTACCTCTGCCCCTACTCCTTCAGAGGATGCCCCGGCTGCCTTGTCTACCGCCCACAGACAGGCAGCACATGCGGCTCGGGAAGCAATCGGAAGACCAACTCAAGGTAACGTGACATTGGGTTCCTTTGTCAAAGTTTTAACTTTCAGGTTCTCATATATCCTATCCTGCAGGGCCGAGTCTTACCGAAGAAGTGTAGGGTTCCTTGGCACTCTCAAGAGGTCTCACAAGGCATCAACCATGCCAATTTCAAATTTTACAAGTGCCGAGAAACTCTAATACGGATCGTTAACTAGAATTTTAGGCGAAACGTTGAACTAGTTAACAACTTAACTAAAGATAAGAAGCTACAACCTTTGTAGATCCGGTTATCCACTTTATTAGCTCCACGTAGTCGTCCCCTCGCTGTCCATCTCGAATCCCGGACTCTTGCATCGGCTTCATCGGAGAAAATGAGCGGACTAGTCGTCGGCTACGATGCCGAAGATGATCTACGTCGAGGTTACACAAGATCAAGCTCCAACTTCACCAAGTTGTGAAACTTGTGAAGAAAACTCCCTATACTACTTGGCAAGAGGTAGAGGGTGAAGAAATAAGAGGTGGGTTCACATTAGAATTTGATTTCTCACACTTTTGCTCAACATGCCATTAATGGTGGCAAGCTTTTTCTTTATCTCATGAAGAAGAAGAAGATGAAAATGATTATGATAAGTGTTTAAAATGAAAAAGAAAATGAATACTTATCATAATGTAAACCATGGTTAGGTGTAGAGAATTGACTAAGGTTAGATGAATGGTTAGGGTTAAGCATGAAGACAAAATGGTCACTTTGGTCAAAGCTTCATGAAGCTTCAACAAGCTTCAAGAATGAAAGCAACCATTTTGTTTTCTTTTGCCATTTCTTTTTAATCCAAATAAAAAAGATAAAAGAATGAATAAATAAAAACCCTAACCATTTACTTAACCAAGGTTTAATTCTTTACACTTAACCAAATGAGCAAGTATCATCAAACATGATACAAACATGTGCACAAAAGTATATCACATATACAACTTGCACATCAAGTGAGAAAATCCATTTAAAGTGAACCAATACTAGTTAATGCAAAGTAATATATCAAATATATAATTATACATTAAATCATTAAATCAACACTTGATTTAACGATCCGGTCATATCGCATATAACCGACTAGTATCCTATGTATCGGCTTATCGAATCAATCCTTGATTCGATATCTAGGTTATATCGCATATAACCAATCGATACATTCATCGCGAGAATGGAATACGGTATCACATACACGCATTATTCTCGGTCCTGCACATATCTCATATGCGCTCCTATTTCGTTTCGCTTGAGCCAGGAAACCTCTGTGTAGGACTCTAAAGACTCGTCAATACGCCGGCAGCAGATGATGATCATATCAATCACCCACAAGCCGCAAGCGGTCTGCTAAACGTAACGGCCACCCGGGTATTGATCGATCAGAAGATCGACGAGCTAGCTCGCTCACACTCCTGTGAATCCAACCAGTGACACTTACCGTACAGTCCGGTCTGTTCGTCTGATATGTCGCATATCAAGTCTAGGGGTGGTAAACGTCAGACCCCAATAACCGATAAGTCATGCCGATGTGAGGCTCATAACGGGTCGAGAAACTACCGGTAACACTTACCAGCATATCTCTGATCAGCCCTGGCCAGGGACTTCCCTGTTACGGCCAATCGAGCACAGCGCAACATCAACCCCCAATACCGGGAGAGACGAAACCCCTCCTATCGCTCATTGCCTCCATGTGACTCGGGACTGTACCCAAAAACCACCGTTTTTCACGCCCTCATGGACGTGGTAAGGTGGAGATCAAAGCACAGTGGGAATCACACAAGACTCTATGACGATCTCGGGTCTACAGACTAACCTGCACAAGTGTCACCTGAGAACTGCCATCTGACGTGAGGTATAATACCATCTGGGAGTTCTCGGCGAGTCCGTCCAGTGTACCCAGTCTCCACTGAACACCTGTATACTATCTCTGATGTCAAACACCAATGGATATGGGATCATCCATCGCCCATCTCATGGGTCGAGAAGTGTATACGCTAGTCTACTCTGGTATATCGATGCCCCGTCTCGATACACCCACGACTAGGGACCTTGAAGGATGTACTTATGGACTACCATGTCCCCACTAGTATGATCTGCATCATAGTCTAGGCAGTCAAGTACACATCCTAAGGGCTTTACCAACATGTAACTATAAGACAGTTTAAAGAGACTAGTATACATGTTAAGATAAAGAGTAACCAGATAGCATACTATCATATCGAGCAAGAAAGTCATCTCTATATATGTTTAAGCATCCAATATAATATACATCATCTGTACAATACTGGCCTCTAGGGCATACATACAACTAACAAGAAGAGGCGGCGACCGCTGAGCCTGGGGTAGCGGTAGTGGAGGTAGCCATGATCGCCAAACCTGAGGCGGCGGTAGGCGAGACGGCTACAATTTCCAAGCTCGAGGTAGCGGTGGGTGAGATGGCTGCAATCATTGAGCCTGAAGTGGCCACCCTTTCTCAAGAGTCTGGAACTGCTCCGATCATGGCTCTTTCCCCTTGCGGCTCCCTGCCGTTGCCGGGCGCTGCGAGTATCACGACGATTCTCGTGGAGTCAGAGGATGAAGCCACGGGCGGCGAAACCATTCCGATGGAGGAGGGTGAAGCAGTCGCTGTATCAAGTGATGCCCTCGTTACGGTTCCGACCGGCGACTCACCATGTAGATTTTGGATCATTGCTTTCTTTTTATTCTGCAATCCCTTTCAATCTTTCCTTACAGTATTTGTCTTGTTTTTAATGCAGGCATGGCGAGCGTTGAGGTTGCGCTACCCGAGGCAGCGCCATTAGTTACCGCTTTGACGGTGACCACTCCTCTACCTTCTCCCATACCATCTCAGATGTTGGAAGGTGCGGATTTATGACCCATCAGTTTTATTTCTAGGATGTATAATTTATGTACTGACATTGCATTACTGCGTCCTTGCAGGAGTCCTTTTTGATCACCTGTATCAGGTGCTACACCCACACTTCTCTTTCCATTCGGAGATCGGTCCGCCCACTGGTTTTGGTGAGTATCTTTTCTAACCGACGTTCTTTCTTTTCTTTAACGGGCATACACGTTATTGCTAATTCTTCTTTGCATTGCTCGTAGCCTTACAAATTGAAGGGGGTCAAGGGTATCGCTGCACCACCGGAACTTCCAGCTCTGCCCCTGTTGCAGCCGGTATAGTAGACTCTATTATTCATGTATTTTGTTTATTTCTTGAGCCTACATCTGACTATGATTTATTTTGCCGCAATCATGTCGACTCCAGCCCCGTTTGATTCTCACATCACAATGCCAGCAGGCCCCTTTTCTCGATGTGCATCCTCGAAAGGCGCCGCGAATAGTCTGCACATGTTGAGCGACTACGTTGAGGAGCTTAACATGGAGACTCCCACATTCGTTGCGAATTTTTCTGCGGAGGTTAACCCTATGCTGGCAATGCTCATGAACTTTCATAGTGAGGGCATCGTCGAGTCTTGGGTTAATCACTGTAGGAAGATTGAGGCTTGCCTGCATGAGCTTGAGCTTAGGTGTCCTGCTCTTGAGATCCTGGCTGTGAACTCCCAGCGGGCTGCGTGGGTCGAGCGAAGTGCCCTTTTCCTTCGTCACTTCGAATAAGAGGCGATCCTCGAGCGAAAGGAAAGTGAGGCGACTTCTGTTGAGTCTTTCCAATTGCGTGCCCAGGTCGAAGAGAACGCCGCGCAACTAAGAGCTATCTTTGATGATTTGCAGCGATGTATTTCGGACGGGCTGGCATTGAGGCGGAAACTCGACTTCATTGAGCGGGTTACGCAGAGTTGCGAAGTTTCCCAACGGGAAATCGATGAGAAGGTTTCATCATGCTTGCAGCAATGGGCTCGAATCGAAGCAGACTTGGCTGCGGCGGCTGACCTTGAAGAGGAGTTGAGAGGAGTGCGCGAGCAACTGGCTGACTTATTGAAAACGCCTCCTTCTCAGCAGCTGCCTTTGTATCAGTTACACACTTGTAATCTTTGAATAACATGTATCCATTTTTTATTTTTTTTTTATATGATGTATCTTGTATTCAATTGAGTTCATGAATAAAGACACATTTTTCTTATCTCCCACTGTTGTTTTCTTCTCTTTGCTCTGTTGTTGGTATGTTACTCTGGCAAGAGTGGCCTGTAGATAATAAAGAACATTTCATCTTGAACTCTCCGAGAGGTAGTGATGGCTTAGGAAGCAGGTTCAGATCTGCTACCTAAGACTTTTCAACTTCATGAGCCGTGAGGGTCTCATAAAGATTTTTCTCCCTACGAGTCGTGAGGATCTCGTAGGTGCATTTTCTGCTTAAGAATCGTGAAGATTCCCAAGTGTGGTTTCTCTTGAGAGTCATAAGGATCTCACAAGAGAATTTTTCCCTCTTACAAGTTAAGAGGACTCGTAAGTGGTTGTTTCCCTCCTTGTCGAGATTCGACTTTGGAGAGTGTGGTCCGTGAATCGTATGCAAGAGTCCATTTTGGACCGACTTGCAGGAGCCCAGTGCTTTGGAAACAGGTCCTTATCCCCCATTGCCTAAGGCTTTTCCCTACGAGTCGAGACGAGTCGAGAAGTTCTCGCAAGGATTTCCTAGCGTCACAGTTAACTCCTGCTAATAGAAGTTCGTTAGGGCCTGTGGTACTAGGGTATTTTACCCGTCGCGTTGGCTGGTGTATTTCTCGACGCATAATCTTGCTGTTCGAGTAGCCTTGCGACTGTCGTGTCTCTGATCCCTTCGGGGGCTGGACAAGACGTCTTTAAGCAATCTTCCTAGGCAGTTTGACCGTCGGAAGGGCAAGCGTTAGGAATTTTGCCATCCGCTTTTTACTCGAGATTAGGCTCATTTTTGGGGAGCCCCGATGAGTCATAACCACTCCGCGCTGGTGTGGGATGATCTCCGATAGTCTTTCGGGTTTTATATGAGTTGCCGTTAAGACCCTGAAGCTGGGAATTTGGCCTTTACTTTGTTTGTTGGCATTGCGTCTGCTGTATCGAGACGAATGTCGCGGTTGTCTCTAGGTTGTGGGTGAACCGTCGAGGTTTGGAACTAAGGATTTTTCTATGGTTCCGTTGTTTGATTGTCGTGTCTGAATCCTGCTGGAGGAAGAACGCTGTGGTGACATCTCGTCTGCTGTATCGAGATGAACGTCGAGGTGGTGATCGCTCCGTGCTGGAGTGGGATGATCTCTGATGGTCTTTCACGCATTATATGAGTTGTCGTCAAGACTCTGAAACTAGGAATTTGGCCTTTGCTTCGGCGTGTCCGAATCCTGTCGGAGGAAGGACGCTGTAGTAACATCTCGTCTGCTGTATCGAGACGAAGGTCGAGGTGGTGGTGGGATTTTTCCATCACTCCGCTTTGTTTCGACCGTGAGATCTTTTGTTGATGTTGCGTCTGCATCCTGCTGGACTGCGGAAGAACGCCGCCGTTGACATCTCGTCTACTGTATCGAGACGAATGCTGAGGTGGAGCTGGGATTTTGCCATCACTCCGCTTTGTTTCGACCGTGAGGTCTTTTGTTGACGTTGCGTCTGCATTCTGCTGGACTGCGGAGGAACGCCGTTGTTGACATTTCGTCTACTGTATCGAGACGAATGCTGAGGTGGAGCTGGGATTTTTCCATCACTCCGCTTTGTTTCGACCGTGAGGTCTTTCATTGACGTTGCATCTGCATCCTGCTGGACTGCGAAGGAACGCCGTTGTGGGTCTCCAGGCTGTCTGTGAACCATCGAGATTTGGCTTCGCTTTCTGATGGAGCCTGGTGGGAAGGTATGGTTCCCTCTTTGTTTGTTCCCCTGGATTGCATACAGGGATCGATGTGATCTCACCTGTAGGGCAAAACGTTTCATTCTTTCATTTTTTTTAATTCTTTCCGCGATGCTCTATCATTTCAACTTTTTATATCGCGAAAATCGCGATTGCCCAATCATTTCGGCTATTTTTCGCAGTGCCCAATCATTTCGGCTATTTATTTCATTTACTCGCTGCTTTTTATTGCGAGTTGCCTAACCATTTTGGCTATTTTGTATGCATACATTTTCACTTGCTGATTTGCAAGTTGTCCCATCATTTCGGCTATTTTGTATGCATGTGTGGCTCGTTGGTTTTTATCGCGAGTATGGGATTTGGGGATCTGATACCGATTTAGGCATCAGCATTGCTACAACTGGAATATTGCCAGGAGCGAATCATCATTTGCCTCTGTTGATGTCGAACAAAGGTGGCTTAGCGAACAGGGTTAGGATCCTTTCGACTAAGGCTTTTGACTTCATGAGCCGTAAGAGTCTCATAAAGGTATTTCTCCCTACGAGTCATGAGGATCTTGTAGGTGCATTTTCTCCTTAGGAATCATGAGGATTCCTAAGTGTATGGTCTCTTATAAGTCGTAAGGACCATACAAGAGTGCTTTCTCCTTATAAGTCAAGAGGACTTATAAGGGTTGTTCACTGTGTAAACATATCCCTAGTCACTGATGGGACTTTGTTAGGGAAATGTTTATTCGCGCCCGTGGATTGTATACAAGGGTCAGTATTGAGCCGCTTTTAAGGCAAAATCGGAGGTTGTGGTGGCCGCTTAAGAACAGGTTCAGATCCCTGTAGCTTAAGACTTTTGAATGTTATGAGCCGTGAGGGTCTCATAAGAGGGTTCTCCTTACGAGTTGTGAGGATCTCGTAAGTGTAATTTCTCCTTAGGAATCGTGGGGATCCCTAAGTGTGTTGCTTCCTTGTGAGTCATAAGGATCTCACGCAGGTGATTTCTCTTTGCAAGTGTCTTTTAACGAGGTTGCGCCCTTTCGGGTTTTCACAAAAACTCGCCGGTAGCCTTGCTGTTTTTACTCACGGAGCCCTTTCGGGTTTTCATCCGTGCCCATTTTGCTTATGGACATACAGTTTTTCTCTTCTTTTTTTGTGTCAGCCTTGGGATGCTGCGGTCCGTAGTAGTTTATCGACGTCTCGGTCAACAGCCAGTTTTAGGACATAGTGGTCCATTGTTAGTTTAACGACGTTTCGGTCTTTTATTCATAGGTCGGACATGTTTCAAGATCTTTCAGCACTCTTTTAGTTTTTTTGCCGAAAGAACAATTTTTCATGGAGCTTCCCCTATAAGAGAGCATGATGCCCCCGGCGTGTCCATCCTTTTCTGAGCATGTGGTTGTGGCGGGTTTACCTTCCAGTTGTCAGACAACGCGAATTTGCCCTGTTGGTATTCATCCTCAACCCAGCCTTTGAAAACGTAGAAATCTTCGAGTGGGTGACCCATTACTCTGTGGTAGGGACAATAGTTAGGATTGTTAACGTCACCCGGTTGCGACGGATGTTTTGGATCTGGCAGCGTGATGAGCCTGTTGCGTACTGCCAGTTCGAACAGTCTCCTTGTTTTATCCCTAGGAAATGAATAAGGACGTTTCAACTTCTCATCGAGGGATCGCGGCTTGTTGTTATGATGAGCAACCGGTCTCAGGCCACTCGGTTGTTGTTGAACGTTGGCGACGAAGGTCGCTTTTCCCTTCCCCTTATCCTTTTTTTCTTGATCCCTTGTTTGCGGGTTCGAGATCCTTTTCAGGTAGCGTGCAATTGCGTAGCGGAATGTTCTCGCAGATCTTCGTTTCTTCCTCTTTTCCTGAGGTGGATTCCTTGAAGAGAGGGCTGAGAGTAATCTCTTCTTCAAAATTACTCCCGAAGTTGAGAACTTGCGATCCCCTGCTATCAACCATGTGACAGTTGTCGGCAGCTCTTTCTCGTTCATCTGTTGCATTTTTCTGCTGTCGACGAGTTTCACGCTCCGTCTTCTTGAAGTGCTGCCTGTGAGCGACATACCCTTGCCACCAATTTTTAAAGGCGTTGCACTCTTTGGTAGGGTGCGCAATTCTTTGACGATATAAACAGTAATTAGGATGCACATCCTCATCATTAAGGCGTATATCGCCAGGAGAATTTTCTCTAAAAGAGGGTAGCTTCATTCCCATCGATATGGATTCGGCGAACCTTTTCCTCGTCTTGAACCTTCTTTTATTCGCGGTAGATGAAGTGCTTCGATCTGGGGGGAGTGTTTTAACCCTTTCGTCCAGTCGCCGGCGTTTGGCCTTTTCAAATATGGCCATATCACGCACTCGATCAGCTTTGCTTTTAAGACGGGCTTCGTTCAGGAATGCATCAATCATTTCGTCGGATGGTCCTAGAAGTTCCGGCTCAGGATTTGCCCTCAGATTCTCTGCATAAGGAGCTTCTTCATCGTCTATTGACGAGTGAGAGATCACATGGCAGCTTGCCACATAATCTTCAAGTTCATCCGACGAGTCTTCTCCATTGTCATCATCTCCGTCCTTAAGAACGTGGCTGAGAAATTCTTGGAGTGTGACTGGGGTCCGCCCCTTTTGATTATATTCTTCCAGTGCGTCAATCTGCTTTTGCAGCTCCGTGTGTTTGTCATCAGGTTTCACGGGCTTCTTGGTTTTCTTCTTGGAAGACTTTGACGGCTGGGTGTGAGCGCTTTGACTATCACCACCAGTTTTTGGAATTGGGCGCGGCTTCAGCATTCCCTCGACAATCTCAGGTTCCAGCGGATTCTTCCACCAGATTGCCGGGCATGTTTGGAGATTCTTCAACATTCTTTTAATTTTTGCTGAAAGAGCGACCTTGTCACGACCCGAAAGGTACGGAACGTGACTGGCACTTAAATTACGAAACGTCTCAAGGCGTCCGTAAAATAAGTAAGCCAAAGCCCAGAAATCAAAACCAATTAAGCAGAAGAGTGAAGGAAAACCAATCAATTGAAAGCGAGTTTATCAAATAAGTCATATCAAGCCTTTTTTAAAAACAATATCAATTTTTCTGAAAATTTCGGCAGAGTCTCCTTTGTAAATACTGGCCCCCAAAATGGGTACAACAAAAATATATTTAAATACAACAAAAAGGGCATCCCCAAGCGGGAGCTAGCTCTTCGCCACAAGGCGGTCACAAATCCCACGCTATGTAAATCAGCAATGTGCATAAATAAACATAAGAAGCACAAGTAAAACAGCATGTCGACTCAAGTGAGCTCGACCCCAAAATACAGCTTAAAAAGCCCACAACTCTCACAGTCTCATCTCTAGGTCAATATACAACAATACTGGTAGATACAGTAGATGGAGTACTCTAGATACAAAGAATATACAAGGTGGTACAAAATAATGATACAACCCACCTACGAGCAAAAGCCTCAAGTCCAGGCAAAAGAGACAAAAGAAGCGGTGCACCGCCGCTACTGTGCTGACGGAGCGGACCTGCAAAAGACTGTGGCACAACGGGGGTGCGTTGCCAACTCGTGAGTAATAAATAACATCTATATAGGCTATCGCAAGCATTCACACAAGCATCCTAGTATCTATAATACAGGTATGGCAGGATATACTAGCAGGTATGTATGCAACATGAATATACTAGCAGGTATGTATGCAACATGAATATACTAGTAGGTATGTACGCAATATGAATCACCTCGTGATCTGCATGTGTAAGTATAAGAAATCATATTTTTTCCTTTAGGAATCTCTTTTGAAATATCAGCACAATACCAATAGAATCAACAAAAATCTGTGTCCAGCATCGACACCTCAAAACTGTCTCAATCTCATGTATCCGTATCATAATATCTCTGGCCTCAGCCGTCCGGCTGACCCATCTTAAATATCAATATCTCATCACATCGCGGCCACGGTCGGTATCCTCTGGATATCCGCCGTGCCAAATGAAGTCACCGGTAGGTAATCCATCCCCTGCCAGGCTCAACGTCAACAACACGATCTTCTTGCCCCGGGGTACCTTACCGGGCCCACCATGTATCCGTGACGGTGCCTCCACTCCTCGACACGGATCTCGAAAACCACAGCAAACTCATGGTGGACGACACTTTACATCACTAGAAAACCGCAACTTTTTATATTTTAAAAGATCATAAGTTGTAAATTTTGCGGCTTTCCCCGAAATCCAGAAATATCATAAATCTCAATAAATCATCATAAGTGCATATGTCAATGATAATGAATGCATATGGTATCAATAACCAAGTTGCAATGTATGATTAATAAACTAGGCATGAACAATTGATGTAATGGTATACATGCACATGAATAGCAATTCTACAATGTTATTTTAAGGATTTATTGCAATAGTACAGGTTTAAGTATCAAATATGGTGACAACATTCTAGATTATAAGTTATCTAGTGTCGTGGCATGGCAATTACCAGGACGTGTGTGTTCGCATGAATAGTGCTCGTGCTGCATATAAAAACCCTGGCAATGGTGCAGGTGTCCTATAGAATGGGTTCGCATATGTCTGACAATATAAAGCAAGGATGTAGCAAGATGTTACGCAAGCATTTTCCCTTTAATTACTAATATCACTAGAAATCTTTAAACTACTTAAACTATCGGGTGACTTGCGCCATCTGAACGATAGTCCCCCGTAGATGTTAAATCTACTCACCGGAATCCCTAACTAGCTACGTCCAATCACCGCTTTCCCTTTTCGTGCCGCGTCCGACGTCTCCGCGACCGAACCTGGAATTTACATCAATACAAAACATAAGGTTACATATCATAAAACGACGCAAATCCCGAACGAGAATATCTACGTTCACAAGCTAGGCACAACGTGCACAAGGTGCGCGGAACACACACGAAAATCACAAAAACTAACTATAATTGTCATTTTGGGGCGACCGGCAAAACTAAAACCCGAACACACAAAACTCCGCACTCGAACATCTTAAATGTCATAGGATATGCTAAAAATATAATCAAGTTATCACAATTAATTCATCACATAAATTTATATAAAAACTAGTGAGCATTTACATTCCAAAAATCGGTGCAAACATCGCCGATTTGCGACAAAAAAAAGACTACAACCTCGCAAGAACATCCAACCGCATAACTAGTTAGCCACAACACTATAATTATAACACAACAACCATGCTTCAACCTATATCCATACACAAACCCCTTTCTTGATTTTTCTAAATAGCAAATTAAATCCAATTTCACACTTGAAAAACCTAAATTAACACAAATAAAATCCCACATAAGAAAATTAACCTCTTAGATTAGGTTAGCAAAATAACTAGATAGAAAAATAGATTTAATTAGCCTAGTAATGGTGTGCTAAAAACCAAGTTCATATCAAACTACCCTCTTTAAAAAAACTAGATTAGAAATTAACAAAAGATTTAACACTAAACAATTTCAAGGTTCTAATTAGCACACTTAAGCAACAATGTAACCATTTGATTAGAAGTTATACCTCAAAAGTTCAATCCTAATCTTGCTCAAGCCTCCCAAGACACCACCTTTCTCCAAGATTTAAACCAATTTGGGCTTGAAAAGAGATAGAATAAGGTTTTGTGTTGAATTTGTGAAGAAAATTAGGGATTTCGGTGGATTTTTGGATGAAATTGAAGCAAAAAGGAGATGAAGAATTTGGGGAAAAAGAAAAGGGGGCTGCTTCTGGTTGCTCTCGGCCAAGTGGGAAGGGAGTTGGGGAGAATGGTGTGGGATTGTGGAATTTTCTCCAAGTCAAAACCCATTCCATTCACAAGTACACCATACTCTAAATTTCAATATTTTAATCCTTTTCATACCATTTCCTCACAAGAATTGAAATCAAAAAATGGATGGAGTTTCCTGCTGTGGTGGGGCCGGCCACAAGAGGAGAGGAATGAGTGAGAGTGATTTTACAAAAATTTCTATGCAAAAAGACCCCCCCACAGGTCAAAAATTGCAAGTTTTAGCTCAAAATAAATATATTTTTGTTTTCCATAATAAAAACCCATTAAAACTTGAAATAAAATACTAAAAATTTATATTACAACTAGATTTTAATTAACATGATTTTAAAGCTTAAAATTAGACCATTTAAATTTGTATTTATCGCTAATTTAATGTATTTTTTTACCGGCTTAAAATAATATTAAAAATTGAAAAATTAGGGAAAAATTTTAAACGACCAGAATTTTATAAGTAACTCATTAGATACTAAAAACTAGCAATTACCTATCCAAATTAGATATAATTAGGCCTAAACTGCAAAATAACAAAAAAGACGATTTACGGAAAAATACCAAATTTTCACCGATTTTCGGGAAAACACCAAAACGACTTTTCAAGGCGCTACAGACCTCCTATGGAGCTTCTTCTATGAAAGAGCACGATACCCCGGCTTGTCCATCTTCATGGGAGCGTGTGGCTGTGGTGGGTTCACCTTCCAATTCTCGGACAGGGCAAATTTGCCCTGTTGGTATTGATCTTCAATCCAGCCTTTAAAGACGAAGCATTCCTCAATTGGATGGCTTACCATTTGATGGTAAGGGAAATAATGGGGACTATTTGCCCCACCGGGTTGCAACGGTCGTTTTGGATCCGGCAGATTGATGAGTCTGTTGCGCACTGCCAGCTCGAACAATCTCCTCGTTTTATCCTGGGGAAACGAGTAAGGACATCCCAGTCTCTCCTCGAGGGATAGGCGTGGACGCATGTTGTTTTGGCGAACAACCGGCTTTATGTTGCTCGGCTGTTGTTGAGTATTGGCAACGAAAGTTGTTTTTCCTTTCCCCTTTTCATTCCGAGGATCCGTCTTTGAAGGAGACGGTCTATGACCCATCTGGTCCATTTAGGCCAGCTTGTCAATTAAGGCCTGGAACGTGGTCGGCTTGAAGAACATCATGAATTGGGAAATAGTTGCTTGGGTGTCGAGAGTACCTACGAACATGCCTACCGCGGGCGCTTCCTCGATGCGCTGCTCGCACTTTGACCACAAATTCCACCATCGTATTGCGTACTGCACCCACGTCTCTCCCGGCTTCACTCTGGCGTTTATCAATGCTGTGATCGGAGTGCGTTCGCTGGCACTTGCGAACCACTGAGTGAATAGCGACTCCATTTCTGTAAACGTTTTGACGGAGTCGTCGGGAAGTTCCGAATACCACTCAAATGCCGTCTCCGACAAGCTACCAACAAACTGGCGGAGCAGAAGTTTATCTTCACCTCCGGTGTTGCCGCATAAGGCTCTGAATTGAGCGATATGATGATGTGGATTCCCCGTCACCTTATACACGTGGAATTTAGGGATCGTATATCCCGGCGGGTACTTTATTTGGTCATACCAGCCTGGATATGGTCGCCCGGTTTTAACAACTTGGCCGGCCGCTTCATTCGCCTGGTGAGCTCATATTTGTTAAGCAATATATTCATCCAGAGAGGCCTTGGAAATGGTTTCCTCTTTGGCTGCTGAAAGAGCCGGAGGAGGGTTCGATGTCTCCCCTCTGTCGTCTTCAATAATGATTGGAAGGTCTTCAGCTGGAGCATCATCCCGACCGTAACATCATCCCGACCATGTCTTGGTAGAGAAGCGTCATTCGTTTTATATTAGACGCTTGTTCTGCTGCTTCTCTGTCCTTCTTTTCGAGGACTCTGGGAAAGAAGTCAGCATCGGTTTCTTGTTCATGACGCTGCTCTGATGACGCCTCCGGGCTTTCTTTTGGCCCGGTGAGTGCGGCCATTTGCGTTAGCATTTCCTGAAGCTTCTGTTGCTGCTCCTGAGATTTTATCATGGATCGGGTGTGTAAGGTTCCTAGGAACTCTAACAAGGTTCTACAAGGCATCTACCATGCCCGATTTAAAAATTTAGCCGTGCCGAAAACTAGCAAGTAAACAGCTTTAACACTAAGTGAAAGGGATTACAACCTTTGTAGATCCGGTCCTTCACTTCTAAAGCTCCATGTTGACGTCCTTTCGCTGCGATCATCGAGATCCCGGACTCGGGTGATGGTTTCCTCAGAGAAATGAGCGGTCTAGGTCGTTGACTTCGAGTCCGAAGATGATCTACGTCGAGGAGACTCAAACTCAAGCTCCATCTTCACTAGGTCATGAACTTTGTGAAGAGAACACCCTAAACTAAATGGCAAGTAGTAGAGAATGATGAAATAGAAAGTGGGTTCACTTTGGATTTGGATTTCTCACTCTATTTCTTTACTTGAAAATTTTCTAGTAAGCTTTTCTTCTTCTTGAAAAAGAAGAAGAAGAAGGAAAAGAATAATGATAAAATGAATTATATAAAAAGAATAATCAAGTGAAGTCTATCATGATGCAACCATGGGTGAGTTTAACTTTGTAGAGACTAAACCATAGTTTGAGGTAATGGTTTGGTTAATGAAAATCTTATGCAAAACAAAATGAGTGGACTTTGTCAAAGATGCTTAAAAGCTTCATGAAGATTCAAGCCAAGACAAAGAAAACCACCATTTTGTTTTACCAAAATAAATAAAAACCTAAACCATTATCTTAAATATGGTGTAAGTCATACACACACCCAAGTTTGCATGTATCATCAATCATGATACAAACTAATGCACAAACATATATCACATATACAACTTGTGCACATAAAGTGAGAAAATCAATCTTATGTGAACCAATAATAGTTAATGTAAAGTAATATATCAAATATATAATTATACATTAAATCATTAAATCAACACTTGATTTAACGATCCGGTCATATCGCATATAACCGACTAATATCTAGTGTATCAATATATCGAATCAACACTTGATTCGGTAACGCGGCTATATCACATATAACCGAGCAATGATACAAATCGCGAGAATAGAATACAGTATCACATACTGGTATTATTCTCGGTCTCGCACATATCTCATATGCGCTCCTATTTCGTTTCGCTTGAGCCAGGAAACCTCTGTGTAGGACTCTAAAGACTCGTCAATACGCCGGCAGTAGGTGGTGATCATATCAATCACCCACAAGCCGCAAGCGGTCTGCTAAATGTAATGGCCACCCGGATATTGATCGATCAGAAGATCAACGAGCAAGCCTGCTCACACTCCTACGAATCCAATCAGTAACACTTACCGCACAGTCCGGTCTGTTTGTCTGATATGTCGCATATTTTGCCTAGGGGTAGTAAACGTCAGACCCCAGTAGCATGATAAGTCATGCCGATGTAAGGTCCATAACAAGCATGAAACTACTGATAACACTTACCAGTAAATCAGTGCAACCCTGTCCAGGGATTTCCAGTTATGGCCAGCCGACCATAGCGCAACATCAACCCCCAATACCGGGAGAGACGAATCCCCTCCTATCGCTCATTGCCTCCATGTGAATCGGGACTGTACCCAAAAACCACCTGTTTGCACGACTCAGTAGAGCCGTGGTAGGGTGGAAATCAAAGCACAGTAGGAGACACACAAGACTCTATGACGATCTCGGGTCAACAGACTAAGCTGTACCAGTGTCACCAGAGAACTGCCATCTGACGAGAGGTATAATACCATCTGGGAGTTCTCGGCGAGTCCGTTCAGTGTACCCAGTCTCCACTGAGCACTCGCATACCATCTCTGATGTCAAACACCAATGGATATGGGATCATCCATCGCCCATCACATGGGTCGAGAAGATATACGCTAGTCTACTCTGGAATATCGATGCCCCGTCTCAATATTCCCACGATTAGGAACATTGAAGGATGTACTCATGGACTACCCAGGCCCCACTAGTATGATCTACATCATAGTCCTGCAAGTCGAGTACACATCCTAAGGGCTTTATCAACATGTAACAGAGAGACAGTAAGCATACATGTTAAGATAAAGAGCAACCAGATAGCGTACTATCATGTCGAGCAAGAAAGTCCTACCTATATATGTCCCAGCATCCACTACAGTATACATCTCATGTACAGTAATGGCCTCTAGGGCAAACATATAACTAACAATCTCCCACTTGCACTAGGGCCATCTGTAGCAGTGGTTGCAGTATCTCATACTCGACCATCTCATATAAGTCTCTCTCTGGGAAAAGGCCTTTGTGAGTGGATCCGCCGTGTTGTCCTCTGAGTCTACTCTCCCAACCTCGATCACCCTGGAGATCAACTATCTCCATGATCAGGTGATACTGCCTTGGAATATGTCTGGGTCACTGATGGGACCGTAGTTCCTGGGTCAAAACCATACTTCCATTGTCATATAATGGTAGGAACCTAGTTCATCTCATAAACTAATATACACCCAAACTGCCTCTTTGGTTGTATCTTTGATAGCGATGTCACCAGCCTTTATCGTCTAGTTTGCCACGATATCTAGCTTGGAACTCTTCCAACATACCGTCCCTCCACTGAGGGTAAAGACAATGCCTGCGACTGACATTCAGTCGTGCTTATCTCCCTGGAAGCTATCCAGTGATTCTCCCCAGGATCGATTGATACCATCTCACTACACTTAGTGAGAATCCTAACATCCATTTAGATCTATCTCATAGATCCAAAACCCAGGATTTAGGAGGTATCACCTTTATCCTATATGGAGAATCCTCGTGATAAGAGGAGATTGACCGTGCGTAGCATAGAAAACTTTTTCCTATCAAGAGTATGTTGTCCACGTACAATACGAGGATGATCACCTTACTCTCTACTACCCTTTTGTATGTACTTGGTTCATCTACCATTTTGATGAAGTCAAACACTTTGACTACCACATCAAAACAGACGTTCCAAATCCGCGATGCCTGCTTTATCCTGTAAAGCAACTTGCACACGTTTCCGCTGCTCCCACTGTTTACGAAGCCATCTGGCTGTGTTCTTATAGACGCTCTCTTCTAAATCAATATTTAGAAAAGCAGTCATGACACCCAACCACCAGATATCGTAGTCATGGTATGCAGCAATGGCAAGTAGGATCCGGATGGACTTAAGTATAGGCACTGGAAAAGGTTTCATCATTATCCACGCCTGGTCGATGATGAAAACCTTTAACAAGTCTAGCTTTGAAAGTCTCAACTTTTCCATCTACACCAAGTAATCTTCTCAAGATATACTTGCTCCTGATGGGGATTTAACCCTTCAGATATAGCAACCAAAGTCCATACTTTGTTGGTGTACATGGATTCCATCTCAGATCGCTTAGCATCCAGCCATTCTTACAGAGTCCTCACTCTCGATGGCCTGCTCGAAACTAGTTGGGTCATCATCTCATGATGCAATCCTCGCTCCCACTGTCATCGAGAAACCGAAGTATCTCTCAGGTGGATGAGGAACCCTGCTAGATCGGCGGAGAGGCTAAGGTTCGTCGGGGACTATTGAACCCTCTGGTTCTACCAAATCATCAGCTGTAGTTTGTATAGCTGGAACTCCTTCCAGTTCTACGGAACTGACCTTGCCTCGATCTTGTCCGGATTTTGCTTTTGACATAAGCCGGACAATTCCAAATCTTAACTTACTTAAGAGATGGGCTCTTCCCACACCATATCTCATATGGAGTGGTAGGCACTGATTTGATTCAAACCCAATTCAATAGATATGCAGCTTCTCAAGTTCATAACCCCCAAAAGGAAACAGGTAACTCAGTAATACTCATCATAGAGCACTCCATATCTCATAGGATGCGATTGCTCCGACCCGATATACCTACGTGTTGTGGTGTATACGGAGGAGTAATGCTGAGAGAGAATCTCATTCTCATTTGGAATAGTCCAGGATCTCCATGCCCTAGTATTCTCCTCCCTGATCTCATCATAGGACATAATACTTATACCCGTTTTGGTTCTCTACTTCTGACTTATATTCTTTGAATTTCTCAAAAGCTTCAGACATGTGTTTCAACAGGAACATGTGTCCAAATCTTGAAAGATCATCAGTGAATGTAAGGAAGTACAAAGAACCAGTCCTGGCATATGTAGACTGGGGACCTTCATACATCACTATGTATCAGTCCCAAGAGTTCACTAACTCTTTCTCTGTTTCCAGTAAACGGAGTTATGGTCATCTTATCTTTGTGACATGACTGGCAAGTTTCACAAGATGTAAATTCAAACTGATTTAAATATGCATCTAAATGTAACTTAGCTAGTCAGGTCGCATTGATATGACCTAGTCTACAATGCCTCAAGAAGAATTTGTTCATTTCTGAACTCTTCCTCTTGTGTGTGTTCTGTACGTAAGGAACTGTGGTTTGATTTAGAATGTATATTCTTTAAGATAACGTGCCTAAACCGATCAACTTTTGATATAGGAAATGTTCAAAACATTATTCATCAATACAAAATTATATCCTTCTTTAATAAAAAGAGACTGATATGATGTTGTATATCAGGTTCGGTATCTAATAACATTCGTTCAGAATCAATGTATTCTAGTAATACAGGGTGACAACTAACAACATACTTGGCTGCAACACTTGCACCGTTTCTATCTCATGAAATTTATCTCCCGTTCTCAGTTCTCTACCTATCTGTAGCCCATGTAACAGATTACATTTACGGGATCCTGATCCGGTATCTAATACCCAGGACGTAGAGGATACAGAGAAACAGTTCTTTGTAATGAACACACCCGAAGAAGATGCATCATCATGCACTTTCTTCGTTTGGGCGGCATGGGAATCCTGGTATTCCCCTATTTCCTGCTCAGTCTTATAACAATTATAAGTTGGAGCGGGACCAACGTTCCTCAGCTCAGTATAACAAGCGGGTTAGGTCAATATATCCATATTACTATCTTGATTAAGGCGTGACATGGTCGCTACCTGGAGAGAGAGAGAATAAAACACTCTGCGTGCGCTCTTGCAAGATTAGATTGGTTATACATTTTATCTAATCAGGATGGCTCCCACTGTTTCTATCAAATCTTCCTTCAAACCCTAAAAGGAAAGACTAGCCGGGATTAATTACACTCTACAATTTCGCCAATCTTTCAGCCAGGCCAGTGCCGGTACTTTGAGGGAGGTTCCCTGTGCTTTCGCACGGACCTAATTAAAATAAACCTCGTTTTCCCAGGGGCGTAACCCCGTTGACACCTTTCTAGACACCTACTTGATCGGCTAATTGTAAAGTGCAAAACTCTTTCAGGAGTAACAATTACTCGCAGTGGGTATCGGGATCCAACTATCTCATAGAAGGTATGCAATCTCATTGCAAATTTCAACACTTGAAACTCCCGATAAAGGTTTTTACCCCTAGCACTTATGACCTTAACTATGGTCAACAAATCATAAGCACTAGTCAAGCTCTACCCGTCATTTCGTGATTAACTAGACTGTAATGTTTTAAAAATAATTAAATAAATAATTAAATGAATAAAATTGTTTAAGTGAATTTTATGATTTTCGGCAAAGTAAAATGTATTTTTCGTAAAACCTAACCGTGATTGTTTTTCATTATAATTTCAAAAATACCTATTTTAATTATGTAATTACTAGTAAATGGTGTTTATTTAACCACTTATAAATTTTTAGTTTAATTAAATATTTTTCCTAAATTAATTATTTTAAATATTAACATAAACTTTATTTTTACACTAAATTAGTGTAAATTAAAAATTTGAATGGTTTTAATTTGTAAAAGTGAGCCATGACATATTATAATTTAGTGAGTATCATGTAAAATTCATTTGCAAATTTTTCCAATTTTCTAGAGTTTTCTTGAGTTGCTATAGTAAAGAATTAAAAGAAATTTAATAAAAGCATGGAAAGACATAATGATATGATATTTTGGTGGAACTTTCTACATCTTTCTTCACTTTTCTCATTCTCCACCCCCTTCTCCTAATTATGGCCGGCCTCAACAACCCCATGGCAGCCCCCCCCCCCATTTCCCACTTCATTTTTATTCAAAATTCATCAAAAATACTTCAAAAATTCAATTAAAATTCCACAAAATCATATTTATTTCATACCCTTTATTCCTTGCTCATTTTTGCATGGATTTTGGAGATGGAAAGCATGCATTTTTGAGGCTCATTTTCATGTTTGGACTTAAGGTTGTGAAGGTATAAATCTATCTCTTTTGTTTTATTTCCATTAGATGTTTCTTTTAAAGCATAATTAGTTTTATTAGATTAATTCTATGTTCAATTTTTAAAATTTAAATTAGGGTTTGTAAATTCAAGTTATGATTTTTATTAATTAATTAGGGTTATAATAACTAGTCTACCATTTTTAGAAGTGGAAAAATCTTGCATGGTTATTATATAATAATTTGTGTATTCAAATTGATTTAATAATGTTATTTAGCTAACTAGTTTTTATAAAATGTATTTGTGGATAAAATAAAATTCCAATTAAGGTTGTTATCATTAGATTGTAGTTTTAGTGAGAATCTTAGCATGTTAATGGAAAGAAAAACTTAGTTTGATCACTAGTTTCTTGTGATAATTGGAAAAATACTAATAAAAGGCTATTTTTGTAAACTAGATTTTGGGAAATTCCTAAATAAATGAGATTAAAAATATAATTATGGTTTCATCATATCATTATCATCATGAATTCTAGTTTAGTACATTAATTCATGCAACATCATGTTTTGTGGTGGAATTGTGGTATTTTGCTTGAAAAATGTTGAAAATTGTTAAAGGTTGCAAACTAGAAATTTCAAATTAATACAAATTTGTGTAATAAAAATGTAGTAATGGTTTGTATAGTCTAGTTATGCTATTTAATGAGTTTTATAACTATTGGTTTCATCTAAATGTCAAGTTTCGATGAAAAACGGTAAATTGGCATTTTCGGTTTTTACGAAATTGGACGGTTTGATGGATTTTAGGGTTTCGATGGATTTAATCATGTTTTATAATATAAGTAATGTGTTTTAAAACTACGAGTTATTTGTTGATGTTTATCTCGATCCATCGGAGTTTGTACGCCGATATCGAGCGATATTTGGTTCTTTTGCGTGGACGGGACATAGGTTTTAACCTATGCTTGTTCCTTGCGTCGTTTTGACTTTTGTATGTGATTCAGTTTACGATGCTATTTATATGTTTGCGTTTATGTACCCCTCGCGTGGACTGCGGGCGATGAAGAGGAGGATGGCGACACCGTCTTCGGCAGACATGGACCAGGTGAGTAGATGTATATCTACGGGGGGAAGTCGGGTGGATGGCGTTTAGCACCCCCGCAACATAGAATAGGAATAGTACTTATTGACATTAGGAAACCAGATGTGACCCTAGATTCTTAATGAGTAGGACCCTAGTAATGACCCTAGGCTGGACTAGACTGATTTAGGAAAACCATACCAGAAGATGAATACCTTGGAAGAGGTTCATAGGTTTCAGGTAGAAACACACACACGCACACACTGAAACTCGACATGGTGTATACGTGCATGTGTGTATATATATATAGGACGAGGTATAGGTATATATATATATATACAACACGTATATAGGATACATTGATGTGATATGATATCCGAGGTATGATGAAACAGTGTAACTGGGCTTGATGTCGTGATTCTTGGCTATACAGTCGTATTAAGTGTTAGCGGATCATTAGAGAATGAGATAATGAACATGTATACATAAATTATAATGGGTGGTGATGATATTGTGGTACATGGGACTCTAAAATAGTACCCGGACTGTAACTTGTGATTGATCACGATATGGGATATGTATGACTTGATTACGACATCATATAGGTGTGACCTGATGTCGATATCATAGAGGTGTGACTTGAGGATGATATGATACATATGACATGATATTTCTGAGGATAAACTAATGATGCTTATTATGATGGCAATGATATATGATTGATGTATGCGATCACAGTTTAGCACCTTGATCATGAGATGTGTTGATGATGACATTATACTAATGATGAGACACCTAGGAGATACTTGACCCGTACCCTGATATTGGGATGTCGTACGATGGATTTTACCGTACGAGGCATAAATATGATGATTGATCCGCACTCTTGATTCGAGGAAGCCGTACTACGTACGTGACGCTATTGAGGCCGGATCGCCGACTATTAGAGATATTGATTCAGACCTTAGGTAGACTCTTGTTTCTTATTGACTAGTTTCTTAGGTTTTGTTCCTTAGGAGGTTAGATGGACACTAGGTTAGGTTCGAGTCATATAGTGGTAGTGGTAATGGCATATCAAATGAGTAGATAACACACATCCGTCTTTACTTTCACACTGGAATCATAATGACGCATGTTCTTACATATGTTGCTATAATCAGTATAAACCTTACCTGTTAGGACACTAGCACCATTACCGATGTGCGCATATTCCACGCACACTTATTTGCCGGCTCACACACATCATCATCGGTAATTGCTATGTCACGTACACTTTAGATTATATTATCTTTTATTGATAGAATCAGTTAACAACTTGACCGATATAATATTGTGATTACTCTCTGATGTTAGTATAGACATGATAATTATTACTTAGACATTCATGCATTCATGTTTTCATGTTATCATGCAGTATTATGGGCATATGCCGACATTTATCATATACTTACTCATGATTTTGAGATTTGGGTTTCTATGAGATTTCTGGATTTTTGGGGAAAACCGCAAGAATATATAAAAAAACTTCTATCTCTCTCCTCCTCTCTTTTTAAAATAAGATGCGGTTTTCTCGTGATGTATGTGTCGTCCACCATGAGATTTCATGTTTTCTGTTGGATTTCGAGACCCGATTCGAGGAGTGGATGAACCGTCTCGGGTACATGGTGGGCCCGGTATGGTACCCCGGGGCAAGAAGATCGAGTTGTAGACGATGAGCCTGGCAGGGGAAGGCTACCTACCGGTGATGTCTGGCGCGGCGGATATCCGAAGGATACCGACCGTTGTCGTGAGATTTAGTGATATGGTCCGATCCGGACTGACGGAGCCCGAGGTATTGAGACTATGAGACTTGAGATTTACATGTTTGTGTCGATGCTTGACACGGATTTCCATGGATTTCATTATTGAGATTTCAGATTCCTATACACATTTTACTATGATAACAGTTAAAGATTTCTTATACAGATATATCTGGATTTCAGGATTGATTGTTTTATATTCATGGTGCATGCATATCCATTCATATGACATAGTACTATATGAGGCACTGACACGAGCACGGAGTATCTGCACTTACACGTAGTATTATCCTGCTATTACTAGATGATTGGGACTTAGTAGTGTATTATTATGACCTAGGATAGCGTCGTGCATTCGATTTCTTTTCGTAGATGTCTTCTACTCACGAGTTGGCAACTCACCCCCGTTGTGCCAAATTTTATTACAGGTTCGATGTACAGGTTTCCCTGGCAGCTTGCTGGCACATCTATTCTTTCAGGGTGATTTGCACGGTAGGTTGGTTCACTTGTATCCGAACCACCATTGTACTTTTATTCTTTCATTTGTATTTAGTAAGCTCCATCAACCATACTTGTATTACTTGATAAGTTTATTGGACCAGTCTTTTATTTTTACCTTAGAGTCGCGCATGTATTATTCTGATTTGGTGGTTTTGTTTTCTTTGAGTTTTGAGCCTCGCCCTTTGGCGTTGTATATTATTGTGCTTGTTGTGGTTGTTTCCGCCTGTTGGCGTTGATGCTAGCTCCCGTTTGGGGATGCTTTTTATTGTTTATGTATATTATACTTGTTGTACCCGTTTGGGGGCCAGTTATTATAGAGGAGACTCTGCCGAAATTTTTGAGAAAATTTGCTGATGCTTTTAAACTTGTTTTCTTTTTCTTCTTCTTCTTCTTTTATGGTTTAGATTTCTGGGCTTCGGCTTACTTAGGTTACGTGGCGCCTCTAGACTCTTCGCAATCTAAGTGCCGGTCACGTTCCGTACTTTCGGGTCGTGACAAAATTGGTATCAGAGCGCTTGGTTTAACCTTGTATAAGTCTAGATGACCCTTGGTTGATGGAGTAGGTGATTTAGGTAGAGTAATGTACCATGGGTATGATCCGCGGCATACTTACGATACGCTACTCTGCTTAAGGAGCCCTAGGATGTACATTGTTTGCACCGTATTTCATTCGTTCCTTTGATCTATCTTCGTCGATGTCGGAGGGTGATTCTGTTACCACGGGCGCACTGGCAGAGGGAGCTGCGGCTCGAATGCGATAACCATTAGAGTATTGGTTATTCTTGAGGATTGAAGCATTATTTAGCGTGCGGACGAAGGGTATTCACATGCCGTCCGGATGAAGTTAAAGGGTTCGAACGATTATCAGAAAACCATTTTCCCAAGTTTAAAGTATTCGGAAGAACATACAGGTATTTCAATGGACCCTCTAGAAGAATGAAACCCTAACTCGACATAATGAACACGAGAACGCCCTTGAACCTTAGGGTTTACGGCAGTTCCGCGGTGCCATTAGTGAGGCTTGGGTTTGCCCTTCTACGGCTGGATCATCGATGCTGGGGTATGTACCGGATATTTTTAAGCTGTACTTGAGTGTTGAGCTCTCGGGGAATTATGGGATTTTGATGGATCGATCGAAAAGTTTAATGTAGTCCGGATATCAAGTGAAGGGATCGACTACGTGGGAGACTCTAGATATGAGTATTGCCGTTAGTAGCGCAGTCAGCACAGCTATGAAGAGAAGAGTTTAAAGCAGCCGACATTCGAGGAAAGAGGCGCACATTGACGATAGTGTTTACGATTGTGATTTGGTGATTTGAATTTCATATTTCTGTTATTGGATTTTGGTATTTTGAGGATTTTGTTCTACGATTGGTATTTCTTATGTGTACCTTCATTATATTCTATTTGTGTTTTATATATCTGTTGTATTGATGTTGTTTAGTATACACCTGGTACACTTGATTTGGTTTTATATATTTTGAGATTTTTGATTTGATTTCGTGCATATGGGTTACACATGATTTTGATATATGTTTCGACCTAGTTTTCATGCATTTGTACTGTGATTTCGATTTTGATAATTGATGTATGTTTCCGTGCACCATGTGCACCTGATTAGGATTCCTGCGCATACTTGGCGTACTTGATGCGATTTTGTGCACACCAGATGCACTAAATCGGGGTTTTGTGCAGATTAGATGCACCTGATATAGAGTCGTGCACGCCCGTTGCACTTGACAGATATTTTTGGTGCACTCCTGTTGCACTAAATTTTGTTTTTGGGTGTAGTCGTGGTATCTGTATTTGGTTTCGATTTCAGTGCGCACCGGACGCACAGGATATTTTATTGATGTGATTGGGATTGATTTCAGTTTGAGCAGTGTGTTTTTTTTATAATCATTACTATTTGATTTAGTAACCAGGCGGGACGTGTATGTTAAATAAAAGATATATATATATATAGCTATTTTTTTATTAAAAATAAAAAATAAACGTCCACAACTTATGCCGTGACACGTGCATTGCACGGCGATTTTCAAAAGGGGTTTTTGCATATTTCTTTATCCAGATATTTGGACGGTTTACTATGATGCGCACTATATATATAAGTTGTAGATTGATGTATATTATGTTGGTTTTCATGTTGGGTTTTGATATTTTATTCTCGCCATAACTCCGATGATTGCGTTATGCTTGACGGAGTTGATTTTTGTTATGTATTGATGATTTCGGAGCCCCGACGATTTGAGTGTTTTGTTAAATGCTTTAGTATTTGGAAGGGAAGTTTTAATTTAAATTCGGGGACCGAATTTCTTAAAGGGGGGAAGATTTTAATGTTTTAAAAATAATTAAATAAATAATTAAATGAATAAAATTGTTTAAGTGAATTTTATGATTTTCGGCAAAATAAAATGTATTTTTCGTAAAACCTAACCGTGATTGTTTTTCATTATAATTTCAAAAATACCTATTTTAATTATGTAATTACTAGTAAATGTTGTTTATTTAGCCACTTATAAATTTTTAGTTTAATTAAATATTTTTCCTAAACTAATTATTTTAAATATTAACATAAGCTTTATTTTTACACTAAATTAGTGTAAATTACAAATTTGAATGGTTTTAATTTTTAAAAGTGAGCCATGACATATTATAATTTAGTGAGTATCATGTAAAATTCATTTGCAAATTTTTCCAATTTTCTAAAGTTTTCTTGAGTTGCTATAGTAAAGAATTAAAAGAAAATTTAATAAAAGCATGAAAAGACATAATGATATGATATTTTGGTGGAACTTTCTACATCTTTCTTCACTTTTCTCATTCTCCACCCCCTTCTCCTAATTGTGGCCAGCCTCAACAACCCCATGGCAGCCCCCCCCCCCCTTTTCCCACTTCATTTTTATTCAAAATTCATCAAAAATACTTCAAAAATTCAATTAAAATTCCACAAAATCATATTTATTTCATACCCTTTATTCCTTGCTCATTTTTACATGGATTTTGGAGATGGAAAGCATGCATTTTTTAGGCTCATTTTCATGTTTGGACTTGAGGTTGTGAAGGTATAAATCTATCTCTTTTGTTTTATTTCCATTAGATGTTTCTTTTAAAGCATAATTAGTTTTATTAGATTAATTCTATGTTCAATTTTTAAAATTTAAGTTAGGGTTTGTAAATTCAAGTTATGATTTTTATTAATTAATTAGGGTTATAATAACTAGTATACCATTTTTAGAAGTGGAAAAATCTTGCATGGTTATTATATAATAATTTGTGTAATCAAATTGATTTAATAATGTTATTTAGCTAACTAGTTTTTATAAAATGTATTTGTGGATAAAATAAAATTCCAATTAAGGTTGTTATCATTAGATTGTAGTTTTAGTGAGAATCTTAGCATGTTAATGGAAAGAAAAACTTAGTTTGATCACTAGTTTCTTATGATAATTGGAAAAATACTAATAAAAGGCTATTTTTGTAAACTAGATTTTGGGAAATTCCTAAATAAATGAGATTAAAAATATAATTATGGTTTCATCATATCATTATCATCATGAATTGTAGTTTAGTACATTAATTCATGCAACATCATGTTTTGTGGTGGAATAGTGGTATTTTTCTTGAAAAATGTTGAAAATTTTTAAAGGTTGCAAACTAGAAATGTCAAATTAATACAAATTTGTGTAATAAAAATGTAGTAATGGTTTGTATAGTCTAGTTATGCTATTTAATGAGTTTTATAACCATTGGTTTCATCTAAATGTCAAGTTTTGATGAAAAACGGTAAATTGGCATTTTCGGTTTTTACGAAATTGGACGGTTCGATGGATTTTAGGGTTTCGATGGATTTAATCATGTTTTATAATATAAGTAATGTGTTTTAAAACTACGAGTTATTTGTTGATGTTTATCTCGATC
This sequence comes from Agapanthus africanus, assembly GCA_030015575.1. NCBI lineage: Eukaryota > Viridiplantae > Streptophyta > Magnoliopsida > Asparagales > Amaryllidaceae > Agapanthus > Agapanthus africanus. Next base: position 515,978,681 of record JASDDO010000014.1, read on the forward strand.
CATCGGAGTTTGTACGCCGATATCGAGCGATATTTGGTTCTTTTGCATGGACGGGACATAGGTTTTAAGCTATGCTTGTTCCTTGCGTTGTTTTGACTTTTTTATGTGATTCAGTTTACGATGCTATTTATATGTTTGTGTTTAGGTACCCCTCACGTGGACTGCGGGCGATGAAGAGGAGGATGGCGACACCGTCTTCGGCAGACATGGACCAGGTGAGTAGATGTATATCTACGGGGGGAAGTCGGGTGGATGGCGTTTAGCACCCCCGCAACGTAGAATAGGAATAGTACTTATTGACATTAGGAAACCAGATGTGACCCTAGATTCTTAATGAGTAGGACCCTAGTAATGACCCTAGGCTGGACTAGACTGATTTAGGAAAACCATACCAGAAGATGAATACCTTGGAAGAGGTTCGTAGGTTTCAGGTAGAAACACACACACGCACACACTGAAACTCGACATGGTGTATACGTGCATGTGTGTATATATATATAGGACGAGGTATAGGTATATATATATATACAACACGTATATAGGATACATTGATGTGATATGATATCCGAGGTATGATGAAACAGTGTAACTGGGCTTGATGTCGTGATTCTTGGCTATACAGTCGTATTAAGTGTTAGCGGATCATTAGAGAATGAGATAATGAACATGTATACTTAAATTATAATGGGTGGTGATGATATTGAGGTACATGGGACTCTAAAATAGTACCCGGACTGTAACTTGTGATTGATCATGATATGGGATATGTATGACTTGATTACGACATCATATAGGTGTGACCTGATGTCGATATCATAGAGGTGTGACTTGAGGACGATATGATACATATGACATGATATTTCTGAGGATAAACTAATGATGCTTATTATGATGGCAATGATATATGATTGATGTATGCGATCACAGTTTAGCACCTTGATCATGAGATGTGTTGATGATGACATTATACTAATGATGAGACACCTAGGAGATACTTGACCCCTACCCTGATATTGGGATGTCGTACGATAGATTTTACCGTATGATGGATTTTACCGTACGAGGCATAAATATGATGATTGATCCGCACTCTTGATTCGAGGAAGCCGTACTACGTACGTGACGCTATTGAGGCCGGATCGCCGACTATTAGAGATATTGATTCAGACCTTAGGTAGACTCTTGTTTCTTATTGACTAGTTTCTTAGGTTTTGTTCCTTAGGAGGTTAGATGGACACTAGGTTAGGTTCGAGTCATATAGTGGTAGTAGTAATGGCATATCAAATGAGTAGATAACACACATCCGTCTTTACTTTCACACTGGAATCATAATGACGCATGTTCTTACATATGTTGCTATAATCAGTATAAACCTTACATGTTAGGACACTAGCACCATTACCGATGATGCGCATATTCCACGCACACTTATTTGCCGGCTCACACACATCATCATCGGTAATTGCTATGTCACGTACACTTTAGATTATATTATCTTTTATTGATAGAATCAGTTAACAACTTGACCGATATAATATTATGATTACTCTCTGATGTTAGTATAGACATGATAATTATTACTTAGACATTCATGCATTCATGTTTTCATGTTATCATGCAGTATTATGGGCATATGCCGACACTTATCATATACTTACTCATGATTTTGAGATTTGGGTTTCTATGAGATTTCTGGATTTTTGGGGAAAACCGCAAGAATATATAAAAAAAACTTCTCTCTCTCTCCTCCTCTCTTTTTAAAAAAAGATGCGGTTTTCTCGTGATGTATGTGTCGTCCACCATGAGATTTCATGTTTTCTGTTGGATTTCGAGACCCGATTCGAGGAGTGGATGAACCGTCTCGGGTACATGGTGGGCCCGGTATGGTACCCCGGGAAAAGAAGATCGAGTTGTAGACGATGAGCCTGGCAGGGGAAGGCTACCTACCGGTGATGTCTGGCACGGCGGATATCCGAAGGATACCGACCGTTGTCGTGAGATTTAGTGATATGGTCCGATCCGGACTGACGGAGCCCGAGGTATTGAGACTATGAGACTTGAGATTTACATGTTTGTGTCGATGCTTGACACGAATTTCCATGGATTTCATTATTGAGATTTCAGATTCCTATACACATTTTACTATGATAACAGTTAAAGATTTCTTATACAGATATATCTGGATTTCAGGATTGATTGTTTTATATTCATGGTGCATGCATATCCATTCATATGACATAGTACTATATGAGGCACTGACACGAGTACGGAGTATCTACACTTACATGTAGTATTACCCTGCTATTACTAGATGATTGGGACTTAGTAGTGTATTATTATGACCTAGGATAGCGTCGTGCATTCAATTTCTTTTCGTAGATGTCTTCTACTCACGAGTTGGCAACTCACCCCCGTTGTGCCAAATTTTATTACAGGTTCGATGTACAGGTTTCCCTGGCAGCTTGCTGGCACATCTATTCTTTCAGGGTGATTTGCACGGTAGGTTGGTTCACTTGTATCCGAACCACCATTGTAGTTTTATTCTTTCATTTGTATCTAGTAAGCTCCATCAACCATACTTGTATTACTTGATAAGTTTATTGGACCAGTCTTTTATTTTGACCTTAGAGTCGCGCATGTATTATTCTAATTTTATGGTTTTGTTTTCTTTGAGTTTTGAGTCTCGCCCTTTGGCGTTGTATATTATTGTGCTTGTTATGGTTGTTTCCGCCTGTTGGCGTTGATGCTAGCTCCTGTTTGGGGATGCTTTTTATTGTTTATGTATATTATACTTGTTGTACCCGTTTGGGGGCCAGTTATTATAGAGGAGACTCTGCCGAAATTTTTGAGAAAATTTGCTGATGCTTTTAAACTTGTTTTCTTTTTCTTCTTCTTCTTCTTTTATGGTTTAGATTTCTGGGCTTCGTCTTACTTTGGTTACGTGGCATCTCTAGACGCTTCGTAATCTATGTGCCGGTCACGTTCCGTACTTTCGGGTCGTGACAAAGACCCACCCGCATGACCCTTAACTAAGGTCAACAAAGTCACATGACTGTCCTAACTAATCGCATCATATGCTGTGTAGAAAGGCATTACTTAGCTACCGTACACTGTGCCTTGACTATGGTCAACAAACACAGCACGAATACTAAGTACTCTACTTCCTAAAATGACGGAGGGTTGCGGATGGTTTTTAAGAAAACCTTTAACGCTTTGAACTTGATCTCGTTGCAGAATCAAATGGTTTTTAAATGGAGTGTTTTTTAGGCTTTTGCTAGTTTCGCTAAAGAGGTCACTCCCGGTGAAGGGATCTTGGCTCTTTCCTCGTCGAATGAGGTGCAGGATATTCATAATACCACTATGCAAAACAAGAACTAGAAAAGCAGTCAAAAGACAAACCGAAGGTTGTAGCTTCTGCTAATTAATGCTAAAGAGGTCACTCCCGGTGAAGGGATCTCGGCTCTTTCCTTATCGAATAAGGTGCTGGATGTTCTACAAGGAACACCACTATGCAAAGCAACAACTAGAGCTACCTAATTTTTGAAATTCGATTCTACAACATCTTTTAGGTTTATTTTCTTTCATTAACCACATTAATGAACGTCCCATCATATAAGTCCACCTAAACATCACGGATAAATACAACGTACACTTATGCCATCCGCATTCGCCTCGATGTCCCGTCTGCACCGTTAGGTTAGGTAACTAACGGCAGAACGGGGCAGGGCTAGCGCGGGTGCAAAACATAAGCAACGTCTATATAATATATCATATATACTATATACAGTATCTATCTGAATATATCACATGATCACATCACAGATAACGCAGCAGAAAACAACATATGAAATATTGGATATACTAGGACGTCCGTATTTTATTTTGAGCCTGTATAAAACACGAATTTCACGGTCGTGATGAATAGCCAATCCTACACACTAGACCCCTACGAGAGCGGCAAGCAACCCTACCAATTCTAGAGTTAGGAGACCCGGACTCGACTCCTCGAGATGGTCTCCCACTAGACCTTAGAACCCGGTTACTTGTGCTCCCCTCCTTGGGTCTATCCTAATGCGGAAAAGTAAATAATATACAATGGTGACATCATCCTCAGCCCGGAAGTGCCCCAATAAAAGAATATTACATACAATGAATTTTACATGAATGAAAAAGAAAAACTCTCATCTCACATAAAAAAAACCCGGCTATTCAAACACGACGATCCAATATAACATATCCAGCAACACACATAACATCACATGTCATCAACGTAAGTAAATATGCGTATCCCAATTGTTGTTGATGTATAGCAACGAAACCGGCGATACACCACATATTACACTTACGGTCGCAGAAAAGAAAGCGTAAAACTACAACAGTTGGAATCCGCAACCTACTTAGACATCGCATGCATAACCAAATGAATTCCTCAGACATCTCATGCCTAACAATTATAAACCCCGCATTTCAGTCTCTTTATTGAAAACTCTTTTCAATACCAAGTCGGGCAGCTCAACAAGATTCCCGACATCCTGATCGAATGCTCGTCGCAAACTTTAGTAGACGGCCGCACCCCCGGATGCCGTCGACGAAGTGCACTAAGGCGGAACACCGCTACCACGAGCACCCGAACGGATGCTTTTGGTGACGGGGTTCTCCTACAGTCACTTGATCGGGGCTTGTTAGTTATATGTATGCCCTAAAGGCCATTACTGTACATACGATGTATATTGTAGTGGATGCTTGGACATATATAGGGAGGAATTTCTTGCTCGACATGATAGTATGCTATCTGGTTACACTTTACCTTAACGTGTATACTGATTATCTCTCTGTTACATGTTGGTAAAGCCCTTAGGATGTGTACTTGACTACCTGGACTATGATGCGGATCATACTAGTGGGGACATGGTAGTCCATAAGTACATCCTTCAAGGTCCCTAGTCGTGGGTGTATCGAAACAGGGCATCGATGCATCAGAGTAGACTAGCGTATACGCATCTTGACCCATATGATGGGCGATGGATGATCCCATATCCATCGGTGTTTGACATCAAGAATGGTGTACGGGTGCTCAGTAGAGACTGGGTACACTGGACGGACTCGCCGAGAACTCCCAGATAGTATTATACCTCACGTCAGATGGCAGTTCTCCGGTGACACAGGTACAGAGTAGTCTGTTGACCCGAGATCGTCATAGAGTCTTGTGTGATTCCCACTGTGCTTTGATTTCCATCATACGACGTCCAAGAGGGCGTGCAAAATGGTGGCTTTTGGGTACAGTCCCGAATCACATGGAGGCAATGAGCGATAGGAGGGGATTCGTCTCTCCCGGTATAGGGAGTTGATGTTGTGCTGTATTCAATTGGCTATAACCAGAAATCCCTGGCCAGGGTTGCTGAGATTTACAGGTAAGTGTTACCAGTAGTTTCTCGAACTGTTATATACCTCATATCGATACGACTTATCGAGCTACTGGGGTCTGACGTTTACCACCCCTAGGCGAGATATGCGACATATCAGACGACGAGACCGGACTGTACGGGAGTGTTACTGATTGGATTCGCAGGAGAACTAGCGGGCTTGCTTGTTGATCTTCTGATCGCTCAATACCCGGGTGGCCGTTATGTTAGTTATATGTATGCTCTAGAGGCCATTACTGTACATAGGATGTATATTGTAGTGGATGCTTGGACATATATAGGGAGGACTTTCTTGCTCGACATGATAGTATGCTATCTGGTTATCTTTACCTTAACGTGTACACTGATTGTCTCTCTGTTACATGTTGGTAAAGCCCTTAGGATGTGTACTTGACTACTTGGACTATGATGCGGATCATACTAGTGGGGACATGGTAGTCCATAAGTACATCCTTCAAAGTCCCTAGTCGTGGGTATATCGAGACGGGGATCGATATACCAGAGTAGACTAGCGTATACCTTCTCGACCCATACAGATAGGCGATGGATGATCCCATATCCATCGGTGTTTGACATCAGAGATGTTGTACGGGTGCTCAGTAGAGACTGGGTACACTGGATGGACTCGCCGAGAACTCCCAGATGGTATTATACCTCACGTCAGATGGCAGTTCTCAGATGACACTGGTACAGAGTAGTCTGTTGACCCAAGATCGTCATAGAGTCTTGTGTGGTTCCCACTGTGCTTTGATTTCCATCTTACCACGTCCAAGAGGGCATGCAAAACGGTGGTTTTTGGGTACAGTCCCGAGTCACATGGAGGCAATGAGCGATAGGAGGGGATTCGTCTCTCCCGGTATAGGGAGTTGATGTTGCGCTGTGTTCGATTGGCTATAACAGGAAATCCCTGGCCAGGGTTGCTGAGATTTACTGGTAAGTGTTACCAGTAGTTTCTCGAATTGTTATAGACCTCATATCGACACGACTTATCGAGCTATTGGGGTCTGACGTTTACCACCCCTAGGCGAGATATGCGACATATCAGACGATCAGACCGGACTGTACGGTAGTGTTACTGGTTGGATTCACTGTAGTGTGAGCGGGCTTGCTCGTCGATCTTCTGATCGCTCAATACCCGGGTGGCCGTTACGTTTAGCAGACCGCTTGCGGCTTGTAGGTGTTTGATATGATCATCACCTGTTGCCGGCGTATTGACAAGTCTTTAGAGTCCTACACAGAGGTTTCCTGGCTCAAGCGAAACGAAATAGGAGCGCATATGAGATATGTGCGGGACCGAGAATATTGCGTGTATGTGATACCGTATTTCATTCTCACGATGAATGTATCGAATGGTTGTATGCGATATAACCTAGTTATCGAATCAAGGATTGATTCGGTAAGCCAATACATAGGATACTAGTCGGTTATATGCGATATGACCGGATCGTTAAATCAAGTGTTGATTTAATGATTTAATGCATAATTATATATTTGATATATTACTTTGCATTAACTAGTATCGGTTCACTTAAGATGGATTTTCTCACTCGGATGTGCGCATTGTATATGCGATATACTTTTGTGCACTTGATTGTATCATGTTTGATGATACATGCTTAATTGGTTAAGTGTAAAGAATTAAACCTTGGTTAAGTATATGGTTAGGTTTTTATTTATCCATTCATTTATCTATTTCATTTTGGATTAATAAAGAGAGAAGAAAACAAAATGGTTGCTTTAATTCATGAAGTTTCTTGAAGCTTCATGCAACTTTGACCATTTTGTCTTCATCTCCTTAACCTAACCATTCACTAACCTTAGTCTATTCTCTACACCTAACTATGGTTGGAATTATGATAAGAATTCATTTTCTTTTATATTTTAAAATAACTTATCATAACTTCATCATCTTCTTCTTCTTCTTCATCCTCTACCTCTTGCCAAGTAGTAGAGTGTGTTTCCTTCACAAGTTTTCATGGCTTGGTGAAGGTGGAGCTTGATCTAGCGATGCCTCGACGTAGATCATCTTCGGCATGGACATCGACGACCTAGCTCGCCATTTCTCCGACGAAGCCGACGCTAGAGCCCGGGAATTCATTTGGACAGCGAGGGGACTTCGTTGCGGAGCTATGGAGGTGGAGCACCGGATCTACAAAGGTTGTATTTCCGTTTAAACTTTAGTTAAGTTGTTAACTAGATTTAAATTTCGCCTAGATTTCTAGCCAACGATCCGTAGTCGGGTTTCTCGGCACCTAGATTTTTTTTTTGAAACGGGCATGGTTGATGCCTTGTGAGACCTCACTAGAGTGCCTAGGAACCCTACACGTTACGTTTAGCACACCGCTTGCGGCTTGTGGGTATTTGATATGATCATCACCTACTGCCGGCGTATTGACGAGTCTTTAGAGTCCTACACAGGGGTTTCCTGGCTCAAGCGAAACGGAGTAGGAGCACATATGTGATATGTGCGGGACCGAGATTAATACGATATGAGATACCGTATTCCATTCTCACCATTCGTGACATTGATCGGTTGTATGAGATATAGCCGGGTTATCGGATCAAGTGTTGATTCGATAAGTTGTTACTTTTGATATTAGTCGGTTATAGCCGGATTATTAAATCAAGAGTTGATTTAATAATTTAATGCATAATTATATATTTGATATATTACATTGCATTAACTAGTATTAGCTCACTTATGATTTATTTTCTCACTAGTTTGTGCACATTGTTTATATGTGATATATGCAAGTGTACATGTTTTTATCATGCTTGATGATACACACAAGATGGGTGTATGAGACTTGAACCAAGATTAGTTTTAAGATTAGGGTTATTCTTTTATCATAACATTTAACAAAAGGGTTAAACTTAGTCAAAGTAATCAAGCTTGAAGAAGCTTGGAGAAACTTTGACAAAGTCCACTCTTTTGTCTTTTGTCTTGATATTCTTTAACCCAACCCTTAACCTAATGCCTTGGTTAATTCTCTATATGAGTTAAGCATGAGGGCTTAACTCAACCATGGTGCCATTATTTATTGGATAAGTTTTCATTTGGATGGACAATTCCTTCTTCTTCTTCTTCTTCTTCTTCTTCATCATCAAGCTCCATCCAAAAGCTTACTAGCTCCAATGGTGTCATGATAAAAAGAGTGAGAAAATCAATTCTAAAGTGAGCCCACTTCCTACTTGTTCATCCTCTACCACTTGCCATGTAGTAGAGTGTGTTCTCTTCACAAAGTTCATGACCTAGTGAAGGAATAGCTTGAGTTAGTGTCTCCCCGACGTAGATCATCTTCGGCCTCTAAGTCATCGTAGCAAGCACGTTCGTTCTTCTCGTGGAGCTTCTCTAGAGTCCGGAGTTTATGATCGCAGCGATGGGGACGTCTACACGGAGCTAATGAAGTGAAGGACCGGATCTACAAAGGTTGTAATCCCTTTCACTTGTAGTTAAAGTTATTAACTTGCTAGTTTTCGCCTAAACCCTAGTTTAACGATCCGGCTTCGGGTTGTTCGGCATGACTAAAATTTTAATCGGGCATGGTTGATGCCTCATAGACCCTTGTGCGCGTGCCTAGCAACCCTACAGGGCTATAGGGCGTGGCTGTCTATTAAGTTTACCCGGCAAGTATCCGCGTACGCTACGTGATTGCGACGGACTTTTGATCACATCAAAATCCCGTGGCAACCGATCAAATGAGACTAAACTGCTATATTTATAACATTCAAATTAGTTATCTCATAACTACTTGTGGATTCTAAATATTGTATCACATTCCAGATAAATAGACAATGTTAAACTTTCCGATCGAATAATCAAACACCCAAGATTTCCCAAATAGTTCTCAACAATTGAGCGGAGTTTAAAAACATCCATCACATGCCACAGTACCAATGGTCCAGCCGTAAAAGGGTCAAGCCAACGCCTCACATGTGGCAACTCCGTACTGCCCCAAACCCTAAGGTTCAAAATGCAGTTCAAGACGGCCACATAATCGAGTTAAGGTTTGTTGTCTTCTAGAGGGTCCATCGCGTTACTTGCACGACTTAGAACGTTTTTAAACTACGGAAAAATCCAACGCTCGGAAATTTTCCGGCAGGGGAAAAAGTGAGTTATTGATATCCGTTCGAACTTTTTAACACGTTCTAAAAATTACCCGGACAAACTAAACAAAGTTAAATTATCCGATCGAATCAATGTGTCCCCAATACAACCATAGAAAACTCAACACTTGAGTGGAATTAAAATATTACCAGAAAAAAATAACAAGAAAGGACCTAAGAATAAATATATAAAGTTACATGGACTAATTCAAAATTTTGGCCGCGGAACCTCGGCCAAACCAAGGGTTTGGCGGCGGTTCCGCGGCCGAATAAGCGAATTAGTGGGCCGTACTTCATAGTAATTCTTAGTTTTTCCAGCTTGTTTTTCTGAGTATTTTTAATGCAGAAAATATCACTTTTAGAAAATGTCGAGAGAGGGGTACATTATGGTGTGTCGGAGTTCGATCGGACTTTAAACTTCGTCTAGACTTCGTCTAAAGCTCTACCTTAGCTCTGATACCACTGTAGGGTTCCTAGGCACTCTAACAAGGTTATACAAGGCATCTACCATGCCCGATTCAAAAATTTAGCCGTGCCGAACAACCCTAACCAAGATCGTATACTAGAGATTATGCGAAAACTAGCAAGTAAACAGCTTTAACACTAAGTGAAAGGGATTACAACCTTTGTAGATCCGGTCCTTCACTTCTAAAGCTCCATGTTGACGTCCTTTCGCTGCGATCATCGAGATCCCGGACTCGGGTGATGGTTTCCTCAGAGAAATGAGCGGTCTAGGTCGTTGACTTCGAGTCCGAAGATGATCTACGTCGAGGAGACTCAAACTCAAGCTCCATCTTCACTAGGTCATGAACTTTGTGAAGAGAACACCCTAAACTAAATGGCAAGTAGTAGAGAATGATGAAATAGAAAGTGGGTTCACTTTGGATTTGGATTTCTCACTCTATTTCTTCACTTGAAAATTTTCTAGTAAGCTTTTCTTCTTCTTGAAAAAGAAGAATAAGAAGGAAAAGAATAATGATAAAATGAATTATATAAAAAGAATAATCAAGTGAAGTCTATCATGATGCAACCATGGGTGAGTTTACCTTTGTAGAGACTAAACCATAGTTTGAGGTAATGGTTTGGTTAATGAAAATCTTATGCAAAACAAAATGAGTGGACTTTGTCAAAGATGCTTAAAAGCTTCATGAAGCTTCAAGCCAAGACAAAGAAAACCACCATTTTGTTTTACCAAAATAAATAAAAACCTAAACCATTATCTTAAATATGGTGTATGTCATACACACACCCAAGTTTGCATGTATCATCAATCATGATACAAACTAATGCACAAACATATATCACATATACAACTTGTGCACATAAAGTGAGAAAATCAATCTTATGTGAACCAATAATAGTTAATGTAAAGTAATATATCAAATATATAATTATACATTAAATCATTAAATCAACACTTGATTTAACGATCCGGTCATATCGCATATAACCGACTAATATCTAGTGTATCAATATATCGAATCAACACTTAATTCGGTAACGCGGCTATATCACATATAACCGAGCGATGATACAAATCGCGAGAATAGAATACAGTATCACATACTGGTATTATTCTCGGTCTCGCACATATCTCATATGCGCTCCTATTTCGTTTTGCTTAAGCCAGAAAACCTCTGTGTAGGACTCTAAAGACTCGTCAATACGCCGGCAGTAGGTGGTGATCATATCAATCACCCACAAGCCGCAAGCGGTCTGCTAAACGTAACGGCCACCCGGGTATTGAGCGATCAGAAGATCAACGAGCAAGCCTGCTCACACTCCTGCGGATCCAATCAGTAACACTTACCGCGTAGTCCGGTCTGTTCGTCTGATATGTCGCATATCTCGCCTAGGGGCAGTAAACGTCAGACCCCAATAGCTTGATAAGTCATGCCAATGTAAGGTCCATAACAAGCATGAAACTACTGATAACACTTACCAGTAAATCAGTGCAACCCTGGCAAGGGATTTCCAGTTATGGCCAGTCGAGCATATCGCAACATCAACCCCCAATACCGGGAGCGACGAATCCCCTCCTATCGCTCATTGCCTCCATTTGAATCGGGACTGTACCCAAAAACCACCTGTTTGCACGACTCAGTAGAGCCGTGGTAGGGTGGAAATCAAAGCACAGTGGGAGACACACAAGACTCTATGACGATCTCGGGTCAACAGACTAAGCTGTACCAGTGTCACCAGAGAACTGCCATCTGACGAGAGGTATAATACCATCTGGGAGTTCTCGGCGAGTCTGTTCAGTGTACCCAGTCTTCACTGAGCATACGCATACCATCTCTGATGTCAAACACCAATGGATATGGGATCATCCATCGCCCATCACATGGGTCGAGAAGATATACGCTAGTCTACTCTGGAATATCGATGCCCTGTCTCAATATTCCCACGACTAGGAACATTGAAGGATGTAGTCATGGACTACCCAGGCCCCACTAGTATAATCTACATCATAGTCCTGCAAGTCGAGTACACATCCTAAGGGCTTTATCAACATGTAACAGAGAGATAGTAAGTATACATGTTAAGATAAAGAGCAACCAGATAGCGTACTATCATGTCGAGCAAGAAAGTCCTACCTATATATGTCCCAGCATCCACTACAGTATACATCTCATGTACTGTAATGGCCTCTAGGGCATACATATAACTAACAGGGTGAGCGGTCGGTGACCCGTCGAAGCGCGGCTTTCCTCTTTTCCGAAAGCCATATAAACAGTATGCACCATTATGCCCCCAGACTTAGGGCGTTTGGGCTCAGCGTCTTTGTGGTCTGCCGTAGTCACAGGGGCTTTCTCTGACCTCCTTCTCTTTTGAGCAGTTGACGTTGAGGGGGTCGTTGCAGCGGGCACCCAGGTAGTTGTCATCCTTTGTGGCCTGACAGGACGGTTCTCTTCCTGTCGAACCTTCACCTTTTTCTGTCGGCGAGGGTAATCTTTATCAATCACCGACTCCTGATATAAACTTGCGCTAGCGCGCAACGGCTTTCGCGCTTGTCGCCAGACTTTGTAAATTTTGGAGGACAGCCGCTGAGGGGACTGTTCCAGCTTCTTTTTTGGTGGATGAGATCCTTTCAGTACGGCGGTAGGAGAGTTCCTGCGCACCTTGTTCAGCAATTCAAAGCTATTCCCGGTTGGAACAGCAGCATTGACTTCCACCGTTGGGGCTGGTGGAGTTAGCCCAGAGGGGGAGTTGCCCCCAGCCTTCCTTACTCGGCGCCAGTGGCGACGTCGAGCGTTTCGAGCCGTTGGGATTGTTTCAGCTTTAGGGGTGACTTCGTCATGCCCCTGTTCTGGTGAGTCGCTTCTGGTACCAGCCTCTTGAAGACTGACGTCCATTGAGCAACAGTATCCAATCTGTCAAAGACGGACCTTTGAGCAGGAACGGGAGCCGGAGTAGCCAGCCTCGTAAAAACTGATCCTTTGACGGGAGAAGCTTCTTTATTGACTTCGAGAGCAGGAATGGCTATCCTCTTTGGGATGGCCGCTTCCGGTATCGTGGGCTTCTTGACAAGCCCATTGGAGTTCAGGCTCAGCCTATCGAAGACTGATGTTGTTGGCTTGACATCGGCCGACCCGTTGAGAGGGGCCGTGGTAGTAGTGAGCTGATCAAAGACCGACTTCTTTTGCGCTTCTTATGGCAGCGGGATGTTAATGTTCACTGGCGGGAGCATAGTCCCGAAGAACAATCCGGTGGTAGCCTGCGTCACCTGCTCTACCGGCATTTTGAACAGGGAGGACGCCTGGGGCCCGTAAGCTACACCTCCAGATGAGGTGGAACCTGAGTTGCAGTTGCAGCTGGAACACTTCGTGCAAGTAGACGCCATTGATCTTTCGTTTTCTGCACCAAGCAAGACACCAAATCTTAGTACCTCGAACCCAAGGGCAACTATATTAAACCATGATTCGTTCGTGAACACGACACACGAAGTGTGGAGTGGAAAGAGGAAAAGGTCCCACCGGGCATGCCAGAATCTGTTCCCCGCCGGAAGATGCGACCAGGACGTTGGGACGTCGGGGCCTGAATTCCGGGGCCAGATTCTAATTGGTGCTATCCGTCCACCTCTCTGAAGATGCCAAGTTGATTTATGGCACCATATATTGAAGGTTTAGACGGATGCGTCCGATGTAGCAGACTTCGTCAAATTCCCCCTCATTGAAGGGTTTTTGATTATGGGGACGCTCTTTCCTGCAGGCGCACTTCGTGTCGTGTGTGTTTGTTTTTGGTTGCCCGGGGGCACTGTGTCGCGGTAACCACTTTCTTCTTCTCCAGATGGTCACTTCGTATCGTGTGTGTTTGTTTTTGGTTGCCCGTGGATTGTATACGGAGACTAATTTATGTTCTCGCCCATAGGGTGTGGATTAGTCCAAATCCGTATTTTCTTAGATTTTGGTTTTGGGTTTGGTTTAAGGATACGTTAGTCTCATTTGAGACTAAGATCAACTTAAACGTATGTTAAGGATACGTTAGTCTTATTTCAGACTAAGATCAACATAATGGGATCGTTTAGATCCAACAAGAAAGCATTTAACTCAATTGTTTAGTTTAGGGACTTTGCGGTCGATTACCAGTTTAAGGACATGGCGGTCCAATACCAGTTTAAGGACGTGATGGTCCATTACCAGTTTAAGGACATAGTGGTCCAATGTTAGTTTAAAGACATTGCGGTCGATTACCAGTTTAAGGACATAGTGGTCCAATACCAGTTTAAGAACATAGTGGTCCAATACCAGTTTAAAGACATAGTGGTCCAATGTTAGTTTAAGGACATCTCGGTCCAAGGTTAAGGACATCGTAGTCCATGAGTTTAAGGACCCCACAGTCCGTAGTTTAAAGACGTCATAGTCTATAAAGTTTAAGGACATCGTAGCTCATGAGTTTAAGGACCCCACAGTCCGTGAAATGTGTGGTTGTCGGGACCCGTCACCTCTCTGAAGATGTTGAAGGATTACAACGACAGATATCAGAGGAGTAAAGAGATGTACCCTCGAACCGGTGTGAGTTGGTTGAAAGATCTGAAGTCCAATTTGGAACTAAGATCTGTTAAATATTTATGAGCAGACGGGCTCAATTAAATATAAGTTGAGGACTTATGGCCAATACTTGGGCTAAGTCCAATAAATGTTTAACATTTTATTGTTCTGGCTATTGAGCCTTTATTTGGGCTTGGCCCTTTTAATAGTGCTGAGCATTAGATCTTGACACGTTTTTTGTCTTGTATTGAATGCAGAGCATTCATCAGAACAATTTATGTTCTGTCAGCGCAACACGTGGTGCACCAGGCGCTTTGCGCCAGTTAAAGAGCGCAGTGCGCTTCTGCCAAGCCGCGCACACAAGAAGGACACGTGTTGCGTTTGGCGCTAAGCGCCAGATGATGGGCGCATTGCGCCAGTTTATGTGCGCTAAGCGCTAGTCCATGAGAGCATTGCGCTATCAATTTAGTGACGCACTTATGAGTGACACGTGGCGCGCTTGGCGCTGAGCACCGCCCATAAGCGCAGTACGCTATTTCAGAAGCGCAAAGCGCAATTTGCATACGTGGTTGACATGTGGCGCATTTTGGTGCTGAGCACCGGTCCAGAGAGCGCAGAAGCGTTGTTCAAGAGCGCAAGGCATATTTCAATAGCGCAAAGCGCATTTGATCAATTTTTATGATCTGTGAACAAATTTATGTTCTTTTTAGAAGAAACTTTGTCTAAAGATTCAAGAACAACAGTTCTTATTTTTGAAAGGCTTGCCTTTATAGATCAATGATCTGTGTGAAGAATATGTTCTTCTTTTATTATGTGATGAGATCTTTTGATCTTTTTTATGAAAGACCTTGGTCTTTATAGATCTATGATCTTTTAAGAAAATAATTCTTCTTTTTATGAGATGATTTCATCTCTGTGTTCATCGTTCATGATCTTTACCTTGAATAAATAATCTTCTTTTGCTGAGAGCGTGCTCTCTTTCTTTTGAGTTTCTCAAAGTTTATAGGGGGGTTTCTCTCTATCAAACTTGAAGTCTTAGGGCCTTTATATAGGGCAAATTGATTTGTTAAATCAGTTAAAGAGATCTCTCTCTGATAGATTTGGGGATGTTTCCCACCGTTGGATCTTTGATCCTAGGGCTTCTGTTTTACAGAAGGCAATCTTCTTGTTTTTAACAAGATTGAGAAAATCTTTCCATAACAGAATTTTAATTCTGATTAATAAATGGTTTATCATTATTATTAGATCTTTTGATCTAAGGGTGGGGAATTTTATAATTCCAGCGCTGGCGCACCCGTGCTTTGCACGTGGTGCGCTGCTCAGAGCGCAGCGCACCTGTATTTGATACGTGGTGCGCTGCTCAGAACGCAGTGCAGCCTGTGCTAGCGCACCCGTGTTTGACACGTGGCGCGCAGCGTGCCTAGCGCTAGCGCACACATGGTGCACTGCCTAGGGCGCAACGCACCTGGCGCTAGCGCATCCGTGTTTGACACGTGGCGCACAGCGCGCCTGGCGCTAGCGCACACATGGTGCACTGCCTAGGGTGCAGTGCACCTAGCTCTAGCGCATCCGTGTTTGACACATGGCGCGCAGCGCGCCTAGCGCTGGATCTGAAGCGTTGCTTCAATTTTTGAATTTTGAATTTCAAAACAGAGCTTTGCTCTGATTGGGGGAAACAAACGCATCATTAGAGAGTGATTCAAGATGTTCAAGTTAAAACCAATATATGATACTCGATGATAATATGAAACTTTCATATTCTCATCGATACTCATATATGAAACTCAAAGCGCCACTTAGTCCCCGTCTATCGGTTAACATACGTTCGATGTTCGTCGTGACATAGAACTATACGAAGGTTGTTAAATATCGGACAGTATAGATCGATACTAACAACCGTCATGTAGTCTATGTGATGAGAAGATTCAATCGTATGATAACCGATAGATTTGTCCCGTGTGGATAAGTTAGGAATGTATAAAGCAAACACCTGCATTCACTTGTGTTTTCATCCGTTTAGAGATATTTCGTCGGTAATTTTCCGCTGGTTCTCCATGTACAAAGATAGATTAGATGTTCATTTCAACGTTGTTTCACAGCTTTGAAATGATTATCTATTCTATTACAGTGTACTCGGAGAACAGCGGGGAGGTGCTGCCGAAATTTACTCGAAACAGTTGAAAGCACAAGCGAATAGGTGCCTGCTCTATACATTCTTAATAGGATAGAAGCCTTACCCCCGACAGCCGAAACACACACATATAACACGAATACACTACAAACTCACACACAGCACATACACACTAACAACCCTACACTTAAGCGAAATCATAAATTGAAACACACATATATAGAATACAACTCATACATGGGTATCCTCAAATCTAACTTTGATTATCGATAATTTATTCTTTTCAACAACAAATGCACACACAAAGCATATACACGGATTTTCTCCTTTGTCAGTAGCCATCTCGTTCTTAGATTTCTCAATATAGCCATCATAACCTACAATTTATATGTTATACAGTCTAACATGGCCCATGAGTACGTCAGAGTTAAGGACTGGATGTATGTGGACTGGCAACAACGTATGCAACATAAGTTTGTCGCAGGAGTTGCTGCTTTTATTGAATTTGCACGTGCACATAATAAGATCGTGATAGAGAAGATTCTCTGCCCGTGCGATAGATGTGGGAATAAGTACTGGAAGAAGGTAGAATTTGCAGAGCTTCATATCGTTAAACACGGTTTTACTAAACTTTATACAACTTGTCTATATCACGGGGAAGGAGAAGAACACAGTAATGTGGCAGAAGAAGGAGTAGACGATAATGCTGCAGAAGAAGAAGGAGAAGACGGTAATGCGGCAGAAGGAGAAGACGGTAATTTGTTTCCATCAGAAGAAATGAAGGATATGGTAGAGGCTGCCCTAGGTGAATCTATTCATACCGAAGATGGCATTCCTTCCGGTCAAGGACCGCGTGCGGATAAGTATGAAAATTTCATGAATGATGCTAGAAAACTAATTTATGATAATGCAAAGCATTCCACCCTCTCATGGTTCGTCCAACTTTTCCAGATTAAGTGTCTAAATGGATGGAGCAACAAGTCATTCACAATGCTTCTTTCGTTCTTAAAAGATTCTATTCCCCCAGGAAATAACGTACCCGACAGCTGGTACGGAGCACAGCAGATGATGTCTGATTTGGGTCTGAAGTGTGAGAAGATTCGTGCATGTTCTAAAAATTGCGTGTTGTACCGGAAAGAGAATTCAGATTTGAAAGAGTGTCCAACATGCGGAGAGGCCAGGTATAAGCCGAAAGATTCTGATAAGAAGCCTAATATACCTGTCAAGATAGAATGATACTTTCCCATAACACAGAGGCTGCAGAGGCTATTCAGGTGCAAGAAAACAACCGAGGCAATGATTTGGCATCACCGTGCTCCTCCAAGTGAAGATGGAAAAATGATTCATCCAAGAGATTCACCGGCATGGAAGGATTTCGATAGGAGGCATGCAATATTCAGTAGCGATCCTCTCAATATCAGGCTCGGACTGGCTAGTGATGGCTTCTGCCCATTCATCTATATGGTTGGAAGCCATAGCACATGGCCCGTTGTAATGATAGTTTATAATCTGTCGCCTTGGTTGGCTATGGACCAATCATACTTTATGATGCCTCTTCTTATCGACGGACCAAACTCACCGGGGAACAATATCGACGTCTATCTCCGACCTCTGATCGAGGAGTTAAAATCTTTATTCATTGATGGTGTAGAGACTTACGATGCAAACACAAATACAACCTTCATACTGCGTGCGGCTTTAATGTGGACAATTAATGACTTTCCTGCATATGGAATGCTATCAGGTTGGTCCATACATGGTCACAAAGCATGTCCTCATTGTCATCAACATACAACATCGAAATTCTTGAAATTTAGCAGGAAGGTTTGTTATTGCTGCCATCGACGTTTCCTGCCTCTAGACCACCCCTACAGGTTAGACGCTGTTCACTTTGATGGTCATCAAGAGTTTCTTGGACCTCCAGCCCCATTTTCCGGAGAGGACGTGACTGCTCAGTGGGATGGTTATGATAATGTGACCTTCGGGATGGATCCGACAAAACGGGTCAAACCACCATTCTGGAACAAGTTAAGCATTTTCTTCGAGCTTCCGTATTGGTCAACAAATTTAGTGCGTCGTTGTCTAGACGTCATCCACATAGAGATGGGAGTATCCGAGCACGTACTCAACTTACTTCTTTGTAAAGACGGGAAATCGAAAGACAACCTCAATGCTCGGATGGATCTACAGGACTGGGAAATTAGAAGTGAATTGCATCCTAAACCGGTAGCGGGTAAACCAGGAAAGTTTGTACTTCCCAATGCCGCTTATCATATGTCACAACCGGAGAAGAAAAGATTCCTGCAGGTGTTGCATGATTTGAAAGTTCCCACAGGTTTCTTAGGTTCATTCAGCAAGAAGATAAAAATTGTGAAAGGCAAGATCGATGGGCTGAAAAATCATGATCACCATGTTATCGTGGAGCACCTTCTTCCATTAGCCCTCAGGACTTCCCTTCCCGAATCGGTTGGTCTGGTAATTAATGACCTATGTTTATTTTTCAGAGAGTTATGCACTAAAACACTGGATGTTGTGACGCTGGAGAAACTAGAAAATTCTATTGTGCTGATACTTTGCAAGTTTGAGCGTATTTTCCCACCGTCATTCTTCAATATCATAATACACCTGACGGTTCATCTTGCAACTGAGGCTAAGTTAGCCGGACCGGTACAATATCGATGGATGTATCCCGTCGAGAGGTACGTGGAATTTTTCATTTCGAGCAATTTTTAAAATTATTGTTCTCATGTATGTCCGTATTTATTTATTCAACATATTTTCTTTAGGTACCTCTACACTCTTAAAAAGTATATACGCAATAGAAATCGATCAGAGGGTTCTATCATGCAAGGTTATCTTCTAGATGAAGCAACCACATTTTGTTCCCGCTATCTGGATGAGAACATTGAGACGAGACTTAACCGGCATCGAAGAATTCAAGACGGGCCATATGGTAAAGCCGATTATAAGAGGGTAGACACTATGTTTATCAACAAGATATACCGGTTTATCTTGCTCAATAGCGCCTGTCTTGAAAAAATTAGAGAGTAAGTTTTTTGGATTAATTGTTATATTTGTGTTTGTGTGTGTATGAAATGATATAATATTAATGTCATAATTTATTGTCGAGAACAGAATTCATTTTAACGAGGTACGTGAGGGGAATCCTGATTGGAACGATGAACGATTGGAAAAATATTATCAGAATAATTTTTGCGATTGGGTTGCAGATCATGTAAGTTATTCGAATAACATGTTATTGCTATCAGTTTTAATCTAAACTTATATCGTTATGTATTTGTCGTAAAATTTGTTTTGTTAGATCCACGATCCGAACTTGTCCGCATCATTAGAGAGTGATTCAAGATGTTTAGCTCAGTTTCCTAGTATGGAGGTTGCATATTATAAAGGATTCGGTGTCCTCGGATACAAATTCGAAGTTAAGGACATAGAAACATCTAGAACCACTCAGAATAGTGGGATTGCGACGGTATGATCGGATGATGTGATTTATTATGGATACTTAAATTGTATACTAGGCATCCAATATCCCGGACGATCAGAACCCTTTTATATATTTCAGTGTACTTGGTACGATACACGAACCGATATGGATAAGTGGAGAATCAATCTCGGGACTTGGAAATATGAATATAGATTGACCAGTATGTTAGTGTATATGCCCTAGAGGCCATTACTGTATCATACTAGTTTGTATATTACTTAATGGAAGCTTGGGATATTCACCTTGTATAAACAATCTTGCTCAATATAGTAGTATGCTACTTGGTTTGTTTCTACTTCAATGTGTACATGTGTTTATTTTAGTATATCACCTATACACATTAGTGGAGCCCTTAGGATCTTTGCTTGATTACCAGCGTTGTGATGGCAGTCACACTAGTGGGGGCTGGGTAATCTATAAGCACATCCTTATGCAGGTCCCTAGTCGCAGGACTATCGAGACAGGGCATCGATACTCCGGAGTAGACTAGCGCATGCGCTTCTCATCCCAGAGTGGGAGATGGTCTGTCCCACAGCCATCAGTACGTCGTACTGGAGATAGTATGCGGGTGCTCGTTAGGTTACGAGTACACTAGACAGGACTCGTCGGGAACTGACCGGTTGGTATTATACCTATCGTCAGTTATCAGTTCCCAGGTGACATGAGTACAGCATAGTCCGCTGACTTGACACTGTCACTTCGCCTCGAGTGTGTTCCCACTGTACTTTGATTACTACCCTACCACGGCTCAAAGGAGTCGTGCAAACAGGTAGTAGTTGGGTGCAGTCCCGAAGCACTTGGAGGCAATGACGGTTAGACAGGATTCGTCTCTCCCGGTATTGGGGGTTGACATCGCGCTGTGTCTAGGAGAGCCATTACACGAGTAGTCCCTGACCAGGGCAATCGAGATATACTGGTAGGCTTCCAGTGTTATCTCAGGGTGTTTTGGGCTTCACTCCGACACGACTTGTACCGCTATTAGGGGACTGACGTTTACCGCCCCCCTAGGCCCGCCATGCGATGTATCAGACGAACAGACCGGACTGTACGGAGATTGTCACATTCAGGCTCAGTAGGAGTTCAGATGGGTTTCACCTCGTCAGTCTTCCCGTCGGCATCTACCTGGGGACCGTTACGCACAGTTAGTGCCGCTTGCGGTCTGTGGTTAAACCCACTGCCAGCGTAGTGTCGAGTCTTTACAGTCCCACACAGAAAGCTATTCGCCTTTAGGCAAAAGAGTAGAGGTCGCATGGTTTTGCGACAGGTCGCATGGTTTTGCGACAGGGTTCGGTCACATCCGTGCACTTGTGCATGTACAGTGTCCGGACAGTTAACACTAGCGGGCTTTGGTTTAAGCCAGATCCTAGTGTACGTTTTGGGATTGGTTTTATCCAGTATGTATTCGTGTTCCTCGGAACGCGGATGCGGGTGTGTATGCACAGTTGACGGAGAGACAGAGGCAGAGGATTCTCATTAGGGTTGTTGACTGTTGACTGTTGACCATTGACTTTTTGCTCAACCCTAATGAGAATATGATATGTAATTAACAATAATATTAATTAAGTTTTATAGTGACATGGTTGTTGAGGGGTTGACTTTGTTGACTTGTTGACTTTGTTGACCGGTTGACTAGGTTGGACTAGTTGACCATCATGATGACAATGGCTATCATTTCATGGCAAAGACTTTTTCTTGCTTGTTCTCTTGTGCAAAATGAGTGCATGAAATGATATGGCTATTGTAGCTTAAACCATCACTAATACTTGATTGCTATTATTGGTTATGATGGCTTTGGATTATGAGAGCCAAGAGAGAAAAGTCTTGCTCATTCTTTCATTTCCTTTCTCTCTCTTGTGTTCTTGAGCTCTCATCTTCTTCCTCTTGCTCTCCCTCTCTTTAGTCTATGGTTCACTTGTCTCATGTGTTGAGAAGCAAGAACCATAGAGTATAATCCCAACACACTCTTCTCTACTCACTCTAGTTCACAAGGTTTGGCAAACCGAGTGAACTAGTTTCTTCAAAGATCGAAGAAGAAGCCAAAGGTAGAAGCTTTCAGGTGGATCGTTCTTCGGCGCAAGGAGACGACGGGGTGAAGCCGATCCGGACAACTATCGAGGCTTGAAGACGAAGGAGTTCAAGAAAGAAAGGTATAACCTCCTAACCGAGTAGTTAACAACTCCTAGTTAGGTTGTTAGTTAGATGTTTAACAAAGATCCGGTTTTGAGTCCATGTTACCACCTCTAGAAAATTGTTTTTCGTCAAATTCCGCATGCCCGAAAGTACCGGGAGAGGTAGCATGGACTTACAGTGGTATCAGAGCCTAGTTAAACTCTATCTAACATGTTAGCAATGTAACTAGAAGATCGATCAAAGAAAAAGTCACGAAACGAACCCGATATGTCAAGTTTCTGCCGATTTTTTTTCTGTTCAAAAATTGATAAATTTCATCTTAAAAATCGGCTCAGGCTTTTGTTTGAATAACCACAAAATTTGGTCCCACGAACCGATCAAAGCGCCGCGGAAACGCGGCGGGAGCACGCTCCCGCCACGGTTCCGCGGCCGAGTTGACTCGGCCGAGGTCCAAATTTAGTGCAGTGTATTTCTGGGGTTGTTTTGGGACTTTTGGAATGTGTCTTTTCAGCCCAGATTTTCCAGAACGAAAATTGTGTTTGGGGCCTAAAAATCTGTATTTTTGATCGAACTTCTAAAGACTTAAGCTGACAGGTTTTTCTGTGATGTGATATTTGTATTAAACGTCTGCTAATCGCTATATGTCGATTAGTGGGGGTTATACAAATCTGTGATCTGTAATGTTATTGGTTTGTGTATATGAATTCATTGGATTGTCGCGGGTGAATAGCCGGGGGTTGTGAGACAAGAGTTTTCTTTTCTTTCAATTCATGTAAATTTGTAAATTGATGTAATAATTATTTGTATGGCCGCACAACCGGGTCGGGGTTGTAGCCGTCATTGTATAATTTCTTTTTACTGTTTTTGCTCCTAGGATAGACCCATGGAGGGGGTGCACAAACTACCGGGTATGCCGAAGTGCCGAGTGGCCTACTCACGGGGTTGAGGGAGGTTGCTTCGCTTCGGGTACTTGGCGGGTAGTTTGCCGCACCCGTAGGGGTCTTGGGTGGGGTTTTGGCTATTCACCGCGACCGTGTAATCTGCTTTTCGTTACAGGCACGTACGAATTGCGGGTTCCTAGTATATCCAATGTGTTCATCTATGATCTGAAATGGCTATCATTGCAATGTATATCTATATATGATATTATTTAGGCGTTGCTTATGTTTTACAGCCGCGCTAGCCCAGCCCCCGCTCTGTCGTTAGTTAAGTAACCTAACGGGTAATGATGGGGCCCCGTGGCGAATGCGAATGGCATAAGCGTACGTCATATTTTGGTTGTTTTCTGCAATGGTAGGATTAAATGATGG
Organism: Agapanthus africanus; assembly: GCA_030015575.1. NCBI lineage: Eukaryota > Viridiplantae > Streptophyta > Magnoliopsida > Asparagales > Amaryllidaceae > Agapanthus > Agapanthus africanus. Next base: position 516,002,278 of record JASDDO010000014.1, read on the forward strand.
GACGCATTAAAAGAACTAATGCAAGAATATCACGCATTAAAAGAACTAACGCAAGAAAATAAACCAAGTAAAAGTCGTTGGAACACTTTCGAAAAACCACTCGGTTCTTTTCAAAACAAACTTTTAAAATGCGGAGTTTAAGCCACTCCTTTTAAAAGCTATCTCGTTCCATCGATTATATCAAGTTCTCTACGTTCACGGTTTCGCCAAAACCATTCATAGCCCTCCGTCGTTTCACATGAATAATCAATAGTATTCAAGCTATGTTTGTTGGCCAAAATCAAGGCATAGTGATTGGTAGCTATTGCGTATTCATGTGCAGCATAGATAGATGTGTTGGTTTGGAACAGTCGTACTGCCTTGTTGGCCAAAGTCAAGGGTAGGTACGGGTGGATTCAAATTAACCTGGAGAACGACGGGTAGAACTTGACATGTGACTTATGATTTGTTGGCCAAAGTCAAGGTCATAAGAGCATGGGGCAAAAATCCACATCAGGAGTTTCAAAAGAACTGAAACTTGCTAGTGTTGCATACCATTTGGAGTGTGATGATTCTGGTAGGATTCCTTCAGTTTCGTCACGCGATGATATTTGGATCCCGATCCTACTGTGAGTATATGCTACTCCTCGGGAAATTTCTCACTTAACGATCAATGCTATAAACCTAGTAGGTGTCTAGAAAGGTGTTAGCGGGGCTACGCCCCCAGGGAAAAGAGGTTCTTAAATTAAGGAACTTCGCGAAAGCGTTGGAAAACCTCCCTCGAAGTACCGACACCAGCCTGGCCGAACGGTTAAGCAAGTATTGTACGGTGAGATTGATCCTGACTAATTCTTCCTTTTTGGTTTGAGGAAGGATTCGAGAAACAGTGGGAGCCATCCTGTTTAGACAAACTAAAAACCACTCTAAACTTGTAAGAGCATCATGCTGAGTGTTTCTTCTTCTCTCTCCTAATTGCAGCGACCAATCGACATGACTGGACTTAAGTTACTTCTAGATAAAAACATACTGACAGGGCCAAACTACAAAGATTGGCTCAGGAATGTCAAAATGGCAATCACTTACGACAAGCTGGGGTATCTTCTTACCACCAAAGCTCCCCCCGTCCCAGGTCCCACCTCCAGCGTCGCGGATAAGGAAATCCATAAGACTTGGGAGATTGATTGCGCGAAGGCCAGGTGCCTCTTGCTTGCCTCTATGGACAACGAACATCAGAGGAGGCATGAGAATATGGACCTCGAATCCATATTTCTCCATACAAAAGAACTGTATGGAGAGCAGTCTCGTATCGCAAGATACGAAGTATCGAAGAAGTTATTTTCGGCAAGGTTGGCCATCGGATCATCGGTAGCGGAACACGTGCTTAAGATGATTGGCTACATAGAAGAGCTCGCGGACCTTGGGAACACGTTGGATAATGAGCTCTATACGGACTTGATTCTCCAGTCCCTTCCTTCCATGTAGCGTCTTGAAAAGTCGTTTTGGTGTTTTCCTGAAATTCGGTGAAAATTCGGTATTTTTCCGAAAACCGTCTTTCTCGATATTTTGCAGTTTAGGGCTAATTATACCTAAAATGGATAGGTAATTTCTTGTTTTTAGTAGCTAATGAGTTATTTATGAAATTTTGGTCATTTAAAATTTTTTCCCTATTTTTCAATTTTTTAATATTATTTTAAGCCGGTAAGAAAATACATTAAATAAGCGATAAATACAAATTTTTCCGGGCTAATTTTAATCTCTAAAATTATGATAATTATAATCTAGTGATAACATGAATTTTTAGTAATTTATTTTGATTTTTAACAAATTTTTATGTTATGAAACGAATTTATTGAATTTTGGGCTAAAACTTGCAATTTTTGAGTTGTAGGGGGCCTTTTTGCATAAAATTTCTTTTGTAAAACCCCTCTATCTTTTCCCTCAGCCCAAGAACAGCCCAAACCTTGGCCAAGACCAGAAATTTCTGGCCTCTCTTTTCTTTGGTTGCTTCTTGAGTTGTTTTGTTAGTTTATGGATTTAATTTTAAATATAATGAATAAAGTGACACATTTGACTTTGGAACTTGACCCTTGACCTTCCCACTCACCCCCACACCCTCCCCCATACCTCATTCTGGCCGAAAAACCTGCACCCTCTTCTTCCTCTCTTTTCTTTTCTTTTTTCTTCAATTTCTTCAAGAAAAATACATCAAAATCCATGATTTAATTCAAAAATCCAAACAATTTCCTTATGCTATCATTATCCTTAGCCATTCTTGCTTGAATCTTGAAGCTAGGAAGCCATTCTTTGGAGCAAACTTTCTTGCTTGATCCATAGATCAAGAGGTATAATTCCATCAAAGTTACTTTCTTTTGTTGCTAATTCCTTTAATTGTATGGTTAGTGTTAAAAGTTAGCTTATTTCTAATCTAGTTTAAAATGAGTAGTTTGTTTAAACTAGGGTTTTGAACCATGATAATTAATTAAGTTGTTTATTAGTTAATCTAGTTGTTAGTGAACTAATCTATATGGTTACCTTGTTATGTAGTCTTTAATTATGCTAATTTAGGTAATTTTAGAAGTTGATTTTAGTTGTAAATTGTTGTTTTAAGGTTTTTCAAGAGAGGGTTATGTATGGAAAATGATATTTGAAGCTTGATTAGTGAGTGGATTAAGTTTTAGAAAGCATTATTTAGTTAATTGAACCTAAATTGTTATCTAGTGTTTTGCTAACCAAACCTAAGAGGTTAATTTCCTTAAGTGGGCTTTTGTAGTGTTAAATTAAGTTTTTCAAGTGTGGATTTTGATTTGCAATTGCTATTTATAAAAATCAAGAAAGGGTTTGGTTGTGGAATATAGGTTTTGGAGCATGGTTAATGTGTTGTAATTAGTGTGTGTGGATTGCTTGTAGTGTGCTTGGGTGAGTATGCTAGATTGTAGTCGTTTTGTCGCAAATCGGCGACGTTGCACCGATTTTTTGGAATGTATATGCTTACTAGATTTTTATATAAATTATGTGATGAACTATTTTTGATATCTTGATGATTGTATGGCTTGTCCTACGACTTTTAGGATGCGTGAGTGCGGTTTTTGGGTAGTCGGGTTTTAGTTTTGCCGGGTGACCCAAATCGGCGTTTTTGGCAGTTTTTGCGATTTTCGCGTGTGTTCCGCGCACTTTGTGCACATTGTACCTAGCTAGCGAACTTTAGTAGTTTCGTTGCGGTTTTGCGTCGTTCTTGATATGTAACCTTATATTTGATACTGATGTAAATTCCAGGTTCGGTCGCGGAAACGTCAGACGCGGCGCGAAAGGGAAAGGCGGTGATTGGACACAGCTAGCCAGGGATCCCGGTGAGTAGATTTAACATCTACGGGGGACGATCGTTTGGATGGCGCAAGTCGCCCGATAGATTTAGTAAACTGGAAAATAGTAAATTGGATAATCACTTGTGACATTAGAATAATAATACTGGCATGATAATTGCTGCAATTAGATCAATATGTTATATCCATATATGCAAACTCAATTGTAGGACACATGCACCATTACCAGGTTTTTATATGCAGCACGAGCACTATTCATGTTTACACACACACCCTGGTAATTGCCATGCCACCACACTAGATAACCTTTAATTTAAACCTTTTACTAATTGATACTTAAATTGTGCTATTTCCTTAAAATGAAACCGTAGGATTGCTTTTCATGTGCATGTACTTCATCATATTCATTGTTCATGCTTAATACATTAATCACACATCGCAACTTGATTATTGATATCATACGCATTCATTATCATTGATATATGCACTTATGAGGATTTCTGGAGATTTTATGATATTGCTGGATTTCGGGGGAAAGCCGCAAAATTTCTAAACTTATTATATTTTTAAAATATGTAAATTGCGGTTTTCTAGTGATGTAAGTGTCGTCCACCATGAGTTTGCTGTGGATTTGGAAATCCGTGTCGAGGAGTGGAGGAACCGGCACGGGTACATGGTGGGCCCGGTAAGGTACCCCGGGGCAAGAGGAATGTGGTGATGACGTTGAGCCTGGCAGGGGACGGATTACCTACCGGTGACTTCATTGGGCACGGCGGATATCCAGAGGATACCGACCGGGGCCGCGAGAGGATGAGATATTGATATTGAGATGGGTCAGCCGGATGGCTGAGGCCTGAGACACTATGACATGGATTTATGAGATTTGAGACAGCTTTTGGGTGTCGTTGCTGGACACCGATTTTCGTCGATTCATTGACATTATGCTGGCATTCTAAAAGAGTTTCAAAAACAAAAAGAGATGAAATATTTCCTATATATACCTATTGAGATCTCAGATATTCATGTTGCATACATATTAGTACACTGATGTTATATACACACCTGCTAGTGCATCCAGTCATACCCGTATTATAGATGCTAGGATGCTTGTGTGCATGCATACGATAGCCTTTGTAGATGTTATTTATTACTCACGAGTTGGCAACTCACCCCCGTTGTGCCACAGTCTTTTGCAGGTCCGCTCCGTCAGTTCAGTAGCGGCGGGCGCACTTGTCTTTTGCCTCTTTTGCCTGAGCTCGAGATTTACTCCTAGGTGGGTTATGTTATCATTTTTGTACCACCTTGTATATTCTTGTATCTAGTGTACTCCATCTACTGTTTCCACCAGATTATTGTATATTGACCTAGAGATGAGACAGTGAGGTTGTGGATTTTATGCTGTATTTGGGGTCGAGCTCACTTGAGCCGACATGCTACTTTTTCATGCTTCCTTATGCTTTATTATGCTTGTTGTCATTTACATTGCGTGGGATTTGTGACCGCCGTATGGCGAAGAGCTAGCTCCCGCTTGGGGATGCCCTATTTTGTGGATTCATGTATATATTTTGTTGTACCCATTTTTGGGGGCCAGTATTTACAAAGGAGACTCTGCCGAAATTTTCGGAAAAATTGATATTGTTTTTAAAAAGGGTTTTACATGACTTATTTGATAACTCGCTTTCAATTGATTGGGTTTTCTTCACTCTTTTGCTTCATTGGTTTTGTTTTCTGGGCTTTGGCTTACTTATTTTACGGACGCCTTTAGACGTTTCGTAAACTTAAGTGCCAGTCACGTTCCGTACCCTGCGGGTCGTGACAAAGTTGGTATCAGAGCGATAGGTTTTACCTTTGTGAGTGTAGGATGACCCTTGGTAGATGGAGTAAGTGACTTAAGCAGGGTAACGTAGCGTGCGTATGTCCGCGGCATACTTACGATACGGTACTCCGCCTAAGTGACTTTAGGATACTTGCTTGAAAAATTCCTTCTTCAATTCCGTGTATCCTATGATCCTATTGCACTGTCCTTACTATCCGTTTTCATGTAACAGCCACTATGCCGCCGAAGGCTACGAGGGCACAGAGGGCTGCCGCCAGAGACGAGATTCGAGCTGGCTCGTCCGAGACTAGGACTGAGCAGGGTGGTATGCCTACGCCGCAGGGACAGACCGATCCACCTTCCCCAGGCCGTATGGATAGGCTCGAGACCGGTATGGAGGAGTTGCGACAGATGATGGGAGGCATGCAGGAGCTGCGTCAGATGGTAGGATCCCTAGTTGCAGCCAGTCGTACACCGAGGCCGGATGACGTACCTACTACATCACAGACGACCATGATACCTGCGCCTACTACTACCACCGTGGCCATTCCGGTTTCACTACAGGATTTCATGAGGCTGAGACCTCCAGTATTCACCGGCACCGAGGTAGCGGAGGACCCACAGACGTTCCTTGACAGTTTAGCCAGGATCTGCCGTTCGCTGAGATGTTCGGATGATCGATGGGTAGAGCTTGCGAGTTTCCGACTAGAGGGTCTCGCGCAGACATGGTGGGAGTCAGTCTTGAGAGGTCGAGCTGCTGGTCTACTGTTGGAGATAGTGCCCTCAGAGTCAATTATTGGATCACAGGCACGTGATTGCAATGATTGAGGGAGGACCTATCCCGGTAGGACAGTCTTGCTCGAGATGATAGTATGCTATCTGGTTTACCTTTATCATCGTGTACTGCTTTAGGTGACCTGACATGTCGCTATTGCACGTTGATAGAGCCCCTTGGATTCTTGCTTGACTGCCAGCAGTATGAGGGCGATCATATAAGTGAGAGCTGGAGTCTATAAGCACATCCTTAAAAGGTCCCTAGTCGTGGGAGTTTCGAGACAGGGCATCGATTCTCCAGAGTAGACTAGTGTATACAGTCGAGACCCCGACGAGGGGCGGTGGCCGGTCTCACAAGCCACTGGTGTCAGTAGGTTCACCTAAGATGTATACAGGTGCTCATTGGGTTATGAGTACACCGGACAGGACTCGCCGGGAACATGCTAGTTGGTCTTATACCTGACGTCAGATAGCAGTTCCCAGGTGACATGTGTACAGGTTAGTTCATCGACCTGGGGATCGTCATTTGTCTCGTGTGAGTTCCCACTGTACTTTGATTACTACCCTACCACGGCTCAAAGGAGTCGTGCAAACAGGTTTTAGTTGGGTACAGTCCCGAGCCACATGGAGGCAGTGAGCGGATCTTCGGGGGTTTCGTCTCTCCCGGTATTGGGGGTGAGGTCGCGCTGTGTCTAGGAGAGCCATTACACAAAGACCTTGGCCAAGGCAGGAGATTTACTGGTAGGTATTCCAGTAGTATCTCAGGGTGTTCTGGGCTACACTCCGACACGACTTGTACCGCTTTTGGGGGTCTGACTTTTACCAACCCCCTAGGCCCGCCATGCGATACTCATAGACGAACGGACCGGACTGTACGGATATTGTCACTGACAGGCTCAGTTGGGTGTCGGGGTGAGCTTCCTCATCGACGTCCCTTTTGGTCAATAGCTGGTGGCCAGTCACGTATTGGCTTATACCTCTGACGTGCTAGTGGTTAAATCCACAGCCATAGTATTGACGAGTCTTTAGAGTCCACCACACTTTCAGTTACTCAAGCTTTCGGGCGAAACGCTGTAGAGGCCGTATGGAGATATGGCAGGGTCCGATCAGATACGTGCGGTATTGCACGGATCAGGATCGGACGGTTTGTACTAGTGGCCGTATAGTTATATGGCAGCGTTCGATCAGATACGTGCGGTATTGCACGGATCAGGATCGAACGGATTTTACTAGCCGGCTTTGGTTTAAGCCGATCCTAGTATAGTACAGTGTAGATTTTGTCTCTTTGCATTTGTATCCGGACGGAATACAAATGCGGGTGTGTATGCACAGTGTGGGGTTTTCCTGTAATTTATTACGGGACCAGTTTTCTGGAGTTGCCAGTTTGCATTCCGTTCCGGCCGGTTTTTCTTTGTTCTTTCCCGGCCGGACTTTTTCGATGGAGGGGGTTATTTGCAGTTTTGCAAATAACATTTTGTGGGGGACTTATTTGCATAAGGGTTGATATGATAAGCATCTTTGCTTTTCATGATTTGATGAGATAAGAAAGGATTAGGATGGATTTGAGGTTGATGTTGATTTAGTGATGATTATGTTTTTGGATGTGGTCACCCTCCTCCTTTTACTACGATCACCTCCCTTCTTGCTTCTTATTCTTTCTCCACCATTTTCTTAGTTCATAGTTTTTTTTATCATGGTTGAAGTGAGAAGAAGAAAAAAGAAAGAGAGAAGAAAAGAGAAGAAGAGAGTTTCATCTTCATCCTTGAGAGTGTTTCATTTTCTTGATCTCATTTCATGTTAAGAAAAATGCAAGCACCATTTTTCTTGTCTTGTTTCCTCCATCATCCACAAATGGCAACCAACCCCAAAAGTGAGACATACATTCTACATTACACTCCCTACAGCATATCTTGAGCATGTCGAGTAGCCGGCTTCATGCGCGAGTTGCCTCGGTATTGAGGTGGGAGCCCGTAAAAGTACCCGGCTTCGTGGTGCCCTTTGCGACGAGGAGGAGACGGACGGAGATCCCGCGAGGAGATCGGAGTGGAGATGAAGACCGGAGGACTCGGATCGTATGGTATACTTCTCTACCCCTTCTCTAGATAGCTTAGACTAGTTTAATGGCACGATCCGGGGTTTAGTGCGCGGTGGTGCCGGTTTGCTAAGTCCGCAAAATTTAAGTTTATCACCGTTTCCGCGTTTGGCCGTCGGATTGACGGCCGGGGCGCCGCCGTGCACTTACAGTGGTATCAGAGCCTCGCCATTAACATAGTCTAGCTTGGTGTAATGTGTTTTTCTGTTTCGATCGATCGAATGTTCCAAAAACTGCATTTTAGTTCGAATCAGTTTCTGTTGAAAATTTTTGGTCTCGAAAAATTTTTCAGGTTGTAAAATATTGATGTACTGGAAAATCTAAGAGTTCTGTAAAAATTTGACGAAGTAACTCCACAGTGGGAGCGCGGAACCGCCGCGAAACCCCCCCTCGCGCGGCCCTTCCGCCGCACACTATTCACATCACTTCACCAAATTTTTTCAGAGGCCTTCTGGGCTTAAAATATGGGTTTTGGAATATTAAAATTGGGCCCAGGATTTCTGTGAGTGCTACAGTTTTGATTGAGGGCCCACTTGTTAATTTTTGATCGATCGGATATTTTAAACACATTTTTTTCACAGTATTTACATTATATCTGCGACCGTGAATGTCACTCGATCGGTAAATCCGGTCTAACTGCTATAGCCCGGTTAGACGGATTTGCGAACGTGATTTTGTAACATTTCGAAATAATAAAATATTAATTTTGGGGAATTTTTATAATTTAATATTATTTTATTGAATATTTTAATATTTAGGTTTTTTTTTTTAAATACAAATAAATAGGAAAAAATATGAGAAAAATTGTGGAAAATTAAGAAAAAAATTCTAAAATAGGGTAAATTAGTGAATTATGACATTTTTAAGTTGTTGTGATCATTTTGACACTAATTTAGTGCTAATCGCGATTAAAAATCGCTAATCGGGTTTTTAGCAAATTTTGAGCAAAACATGCACACACTACTTTTTCCACACTTGTGCACTTCTCTTGCCATGATTTATCATTTGGGATTACTATTGAGGTGAGAAGGTTTGAATTAGGGATTAAAAGAAAAGAAATAGAAAAGAAAAGGATTAAAGAATGGGGTTTGGTGAGAAGAGGGTATGGGCTTCTTTGACCTCCACACTTAGCCATTTCTCTCTTCATTTTTTTCCCTCCCTCTCTTCCTCCTACTGCTGCTGCTGCTTCCTTTTCCCTTTCCTCCCCTCTTCAATCCCTCAAATCATCTCAAAAACTATCCCAAAACCCTATATCGGTTTCACAAAAAGTGTGCACAAGCTTGAGATCTACAAGATGGACTAAGAAAGCATGGATTTTGGTCACTAGGGGCAACTCAAGAAAATTCTTGAGTTGCCAAATGAGGTAATTTCTGAACCATTGTCTTAGTTTTAGCATTTCCTATACCCCTATGCAAGTTGTTAATCGATATTATGTGATATTATGGACTTGGTGAAAACCTAGTTAGGGTTTGAGGGAAACTTGAGTTGTAATGTGAAATTGAGTTCAATTGAGGTTATATAAACACCCTAGTGCATGAATTGGAACCCAAAACCTGAAGCTAGAACTAGAAATACGGATTTTAGAAACCGATGTCGGGGAAAATGTGAAATCTGTGCATGTTAACTTGAATCTGCTATTACCCCGAGAACCCTAAAATGATATTGAGTGGGAATTGAGATGTGCAGGCACAATAGAGGCAACACCCCAAACCCTAGCCCCCAACTCCCATTCCCGGCCGCCAATTCTTCCCTTTTGGCCGCCAATTGCGGCCTGGGTCCCACCATTCTGTCTCGTATTGGTTCAGTAGCTTCTACATTGTTAGTTTAGGCCCCTGGTATTTATAGTTTTGTATAAAGTGACCTAGGGTGAAATCTGGGACATATTTCAAGAGTTGCTGTTTTGGATTTTTGTTTCCGTATTCCGTATTTTCATTTCTGCATGGGTTTGTTTCGTTTTACCTCGACTATTTGGCGTTTATACGACGATGTAGAGGATTTATTGATGGTTTTGAAGGCGTGCCATAGGTTTTCACCTATAGGCCCCTTATCGTGTCGTTTTGGACTTCGTATGCCGTTTTAGCTTTGATTTGGTTTTGATGCGATGCGATACGTGTGTTATGTGTAGGTACACCGCGACGATCCGAGACGATGCGGAGGATGACAGTGACGTCGACACCGACACGCAGGACACAGGTGAGTAGATTATATCTACAGGGGAAGTCGGGTGGATGGCGTATAGCACCCCCGCAGTCCGTGGTGTGGTATACGAATACGTATACCCACGTATATTTATTATGTGTTGTTAGGATCATTGACATGAATAATGGTTTTATTGATGATGAGATATATGGTTTGGGTATAGTACGAACCCTAGGTAGCGATTGCACATACTTACACACATACTTACATACCTACATTCACACCCTTGCATACTACTCATACTTGCAGTGTTTGATGATTTGGGATGACTTTGGAGATGAGTCGATGATGTGGACTTTGCGCCGCGAGATCGGCGAGTTGATATTGATTCATATATGGGATATGATTTGTGTTTCTTGCGGGCTTGGGATAGGTGTTACCCCGCATGCTTACTTCATTGATGGTATCGATTGTACTAGGCATAGAGTAGTACCCCAGACTGTTTGATCTGATGATAGTGATACCTATTATGTGACGAGATAGTGAGATGTTGACCCTACCCAGTTATTGGGGATGCCGTACGATGATTTACCGTACGAGCCGATATTGATGATAGATCCGCACTCATAACTCGAGGATACCTTACGATATGACATTGAGGCGGGATCACCGACTATATATATATATATATATCGACTCAGAGGTTAGGCGGTTCCCTTACCTGTAGTTCAGCCGTATAGTTAGTATAGTTGTTAGAGTAGATGAGACTTCTTACCTATTTTAAAAACTAACGAATCGTGGGTATCTTTAAAGACAGCTCAAGGGAATCTACGGATATTTCAAAAACGACGTATCTTTTCATAAAAACACCGTAGCCCCTATCTTCAAAACCCCATGATTCGAGTTATTTCAAAAGGCACCAATTGTAGGACTTATGTTAGATCAATGCAGATTAGTGTTGGTTACGTCTAGTTTGAGCTCCCACTCCCTTTCTGTGGTTCGCTTTGCATCGCATTTTCATACTATGTTGCATGCTCCAGTATTAATATCCTGCTGCTAGGACACCAGCACCATTATCGATGATGCATCTGTTCCACGTACACTTGTTGCCGGCTCACACACTCATCATCGATAATTGCCATGTCACTACACTGTAGTACCATTACATTCATTATATGATTCTTACATGACATGATGATGTACATACCTTCTTTACATGTAGCATACATCATGGATTGATTGCATAACACATCGCATTGGATTTATTTCTTGATGTTGGATGTTCATGTGATTTCTGGATTTGGGAACCGAGGATGTCTTTAAAAGAGAATACATTATTGCTTTAAAAACCCGGTTACCCTTGATATGATATTTGGTGCGTCCACCATGTGTTTTCTCGGTGCTGAGAGCGACATGTGAAACCCGAATCGAGGAGGCGGATGAGGCCGATTGCGGGTACATGGTGGACCCGGTAAGGTACCCCGGGGCAAGAAGACGTGGTGATGACGATGAGCCTGGCAGGGGGAGATTGCCTACCGGTGACTTTACCCGACGCGTCGGATATCCGGAGGATACCGTCGTGGTCTGAGATTTATGGTAGGGGCCGGTCTGGACTGACGGCGCCCTAGATATGATGGTTGAGACTTTGAGATATCAGGATATTGGGATTTCGTTTGTGCCGATGCTAGGCACAGTTTTATGCTGATTCCATTATGGTACCTCATCTTTTAAAATACAGGGAAATCTCACTAAAGTATGAAAACTGTTGCTTCATGTAGATGTATTCTGTTTTCTCGCATTCATATCTCATTCATTTGCTATATTGTTATCTGAGGCACAGACACAGACATTGAGATTGCACTCGGGTTAGATATTTACCCTAGCCTTGCTATAGGCTGCATGCTTTATATTGAGGATTTTTTATACCGATCGTTGACTTAGGATTATGTCTTGCATTCGGTTTCTGCTTGTAGATGTTTCTATTCACGAGTTGGCAACTCACCCCCGTTGTGCCACAGTTCTTGCAGGTTCTGCCGTACAGGTTCCTTTGCGGTATTTCTGGCACACTCCTTCTTGCGGGTGACTTGCTTTTGGTAGGTGGGTTCTTTCGCATCAGGAGCCACCATTGTATTTATTTTACTTCATTGTATCTAGAAATTGTCCATCAACCAAAACTTGTATATTCTTTCAGACTCAGAGACAGTGTTGTATTATTCGACCCTAGAGTCGCGCTTAGTAGTATTGCGGTTTTCTGTTGCTTTTGAGCTTTCGTTGATTTTGATCCTCGCCACTTGGCGTTGTATATTATTATATCATTGCGTGATTGTGACCGTCGATTGACGAAGAGCTAGCTCCCGCTTGGGGATGCCTTTATCATGTTATATCTTGTTATTATCGTTTTACCCCATTCGGGGCCAGTTTTACAAAAGAAACTCTGCCGAAATTTCTAGAAAAGACTGTACCGTTTTTAAAATGCACATTCGGCTTGTTATTTTGAAACCTTGATTTCAACGTGTTTTCTCACTTCTTTAAACCAGTTTTCCCTGCTTTTTTTTTTAAAATGGTTTTAGATTTCTGGGCTTTTGGCTTAGTTGGATCAGATGGAGACCTATAGGCTTCATATGGTTCAAGGGCCTGTCACGTGCTCTTTCGGGTCGTGACAAAGTTGGTATCAGAGCGCTAGGTTGACCTTGGTTCGAGTCTGAGTTTGACTATGTGGAGCCTAGGGCGTTATCTATATACGGAACTTAGGCTTGACCTTACGGAACTTAGACTTGGTCGAAGGGGGTATTGGACCCGAACTTTCGTCGCGTAGGATGACCCTTGGTTGATGGAATAGGTGACTAAAGTAGAGTGACATACCGTTGGTATGTCCGCGGCATACTTACGACAGGCCCCACTCCGCTTAAGGAACCTTAGGATGTGCATATTTTTGAGATCAGTGATTCTTTTCATATCCAGGATTATTCATCCATTTGAGATCCCCGATTCTATTAGTTTCATGATCATACCTTCATTGATGCTGTTCCTCCCTATGATCATGTATCCACTCTGGATCTGTTGTTTCCTTTCTTGCCACTGATGTGCTCTCTTTGATACTCGATTGAGATTCCTGTCACCATGGTTGAGCGCAGTTGGGCTGCTGCTAGGGTTACGGCCGGTGTGAGCTCGTTTGGTACGGGGGCCGACCGTTGTTGTTTTCTGGTGACATGGGAATGTCTCGAGTTAGTGTTGGTGATTGTGACCTCTAGTGGAAGCGAGTGCTTGGTTTTGCACCGGATGATCGGGCCATTGTTAGAGCTGCCTAGTTGAGAGAGGACTGTTGATGTACAGCGTACCTCAGAGGTTGTGATGTCGCCTACCGTGCAGACAGATGGACCAGCGATTGCTGAGATTGACGGGATGTTGCTTTCGGAGCATTACGAGCTGAGATTCGCCGGAGCTTTCAGGCAGATATGCGACAGATGATAGCTAGTCTACCTGATTTGAGAGACGAAGGTGATTCGTCCGATTTTGTGCCGAGCGGACCCAGTTGAGTTGAAGATTTCCAGTGCGGAGAGTCTTACTCAGATCTAGAGCAAACCGATTCAGAAATGACCGCCAATGCGTTGCCTTTCCTGGAGGATTGAGGCGTTGTTCGGCGTACAGGCGTATGAGCCAGTTGCTGCATCAATGATGAGATATCGCCCAGATGATTGGAGCTACTGTAGTATGAGCATATACTCAGAGAGATGATAGCGAGTCGCTAGTCACTGAGGATGAATGACTAGGACATGTGGTTCGTTCGTTTACCGATACGAGATCATCAGATAGTTTGTTTCCAGCTAGAGACGACTTCACGCAGGTTCGTTGAGAGTCGATAGCGACGATCGAATGTCAGGACCATTTTCCAAGTTTAAAGTATACGGAAGACATGCAGGTGATTCTATGGACCCTCTAGATGAATGAAACCCTAACCTCGACTTAATGACCGTGTGAAAGCCTTTGAACCTTCGGGTTTGCGGCGGTCCTCGGCGCCATTAGTGAGGCTTGGGTTTGCCCTTCTACGCTGGACCACCGACGCTGTGGCATGTACTCGATACTATTAAACTGTACCCGAGATGTGAGCTCTTGGGGGATTATGAGGTTCTGACGAGTCGATCGGATGATTCGACATCTTTCGGATATCGTGATGGGATACTGCTTGGGAGACTCCAGAGACGAGGATAGCCGTCGAGCGCAGTTCGTGTAGCCACGATGAGACGAGTCCGAATCAGTCGACATTGACGCAGAGTGAAGAAAAGAGTTCGCAAGATATTTCGACGAGATAACGTCCCCCTCCGCTAACATTAGAGATGTGATATGCACCCAGAGGCGTGAGATACGGATATATTTTCCAGAAAGAAGCACGATAAGTATGCAGCTGTTCCGGAATAAGCTTTAGCTTCAGCATTGGATGATGACTTCTGGGCAATTCGGCAGGATTGAGATTTGAGAAAGAAACCTCGACAGGACCTTTCCGGAATACGATACGAGAAGACCTAGACCCAGGAGTGGTCATGGTTGCGCACACCCAGCAAGACAGAGTTCAGCCTTGTCGACGAGGTAGTTGACCAGGATCGGATAAAGGAACTTACCCAGATGCGTGTGAATTGAGCAAGGACAGTCGAGAGATGAGTATTCCTCCGATGGTTGAGACGTGTTCCCGAGGATCTGTTCGACCAGACAGCTTCTACAGGATGATGAAGCTACAGAGTACGCGATTTCGAGTCCGTGCGAGAGACTTCAGATTGACCGGTTTCCGAGAAATGTTGTGCTGAGGACACAGATGCCCTTTGAGCGAGAAGAGGTAGTACAAGAGAGCCAGCATCTGTACAGATCGGCATAGGCATGATTGGAAGAGACCCTGAGCAGGATTCCTTCCAGGGCATTGCTGCAATGATGTTTGCACCCAGGATCAGATGTGTGACGTGCTTTCAGAGAGCCAGAGGCCGACGCCAGTGATATGCTGCCTTACGAGTGGTCGTGAGATTTGACCGAGAGGTGACCAGAGAAGTGCCAGAACGGAATCGCCCCGTTAGCACACCAAACAGGGCCGATGAGCCGATTGATTTCGAGATAGGTAATCCGCAGAAAAGATAAGAACCCAGAGTCAGAGGACGCCAGACCTTGAGCAAGGGGCAAGTAGATATCCTGCGCTGCTAGCAGTGGATGCACCGACTCCTTCTCGACCTTGAAGGATGAATTTACCGACGACGGTACTTATGATTTGTGATTTTGTGATTCGATTATCACGTATCCGTCATTATTGGATTTCGGTATTTTGGGCGTTCTGTTTGCATGATTTAATTTTGATGATTGAGTTTCCTGATATTCGTTTCATGCACCCACTGGATATTTATATATTTCACGCATAGTTATTACATTGAGATATTGATTGAGATTTCATGCCTATCGTATTCAGTGATTTGATTTGCACTTCCAGCGTAGCTTTCATGCACCTTTAGTGTTTTGACATACGATTCTAGTGCACACCAGATGCACTGAATCGGGATTCTTCGTGCATGTTATATGCACCTGATTTGGTTGCAGTCAGGCATGCACGTTGCCTACGGCAGATGTTTCGTGCACACCCGTTGCACATAGTTGTTGTTCTATACACCTGTTTGACACATATTTGGATTTTGATTCCTTGCGCACCAGACGCATAGGATATTCCTATATATGCATTTTGAGGATGGATTTCTAGTATGGCAATACATTTTATGATATTCTCTCTGTATTGATATTTTCGGAGCCCCGACAAAATTGGAGTTTTCTGAAATGTTTTGGAAATTGGGGGGGGATTAAATTTAAATTCGGGGACCGAATTTCTTTAAGGGGGGTAGATTGTAACATTTCGAAATAATAAAATATTAATTTTGGGAAATTTTTATAATTTAATATTATTTTATTGAATATTTTAATATTTAGGTTTTTTTTTTTAAATACAAATAAATAGGAAAAAATATGAGAAAAATTGTGGAAAATTAAGAAAAAAATTCTAAAATAGGGTAAATTAGTGAATTATGACATTTTTAAGTTGTTGTGATCATTTTGACACTAATTTAGTGCTAATCGCGATTAAAAATCGCTAATCGGGTTTTTAGCAAATTTTGAGCAAAACATGCACACACTACTTTTTCCACACTTGTGCACTTCTCTTGCCATGATTTATCATTTGGGATTACTATTGAGGTGAGAAGGTTTGAATTAGGGATTAAAAGAAAAGAAATAGAAAAGAAAAGGATTAAAGAATGGGGTTTGGTGAGAAGAGGGTATGGGCTTCTTTGACCTCCACACTTAGCCATTTCTCTCTTCATTTTTTTCCCTCCCTCTCTTCCTCCTACTGCTGCTGCTGCTTCCTTTTCCCTTTCCTCACCTCTTCAATCCCTCAAATCATCTCAAAAACTATCCCAAAACCCTATATCGGTTTCACAAAAAGTGTGCACAAGCTTGAGATCTACAAGATGGACTAAGAAAGCATGGATTTTGGTCACTAGGGGCAACTCAAGAAAATTCTTGAGTTGCCAAATGAGGTAATTTCTGAACCATTGTCTTAGTTTTAGCATTTCCTATACCCTTATGCAAGTTGTTAATCGATATTATGTGATATTATGGACTTGGTGAAAACCTAGTTAGGGTTTGAGGGAAACTTGAGTTGTAATGTGAAATTGAGTTCAATTGAGGTTATATAAACACCCTAGTGCATGAATTGGAACCCAAAACCTGAAGCTAGAACTAGAAATACGGATTTTAGAAACCGATGTCGGGGAAAATGTGAAATCTGTGCATGTTAACTTGAATCTGCTATTACCCCGAGAACCCTAAAATGATATTGAGTGGGAATTGAGATGTGCAGGCACAATAGAGGCAACACCCCAAACCCTAGCCCCCAACTCCCATTCCCGGCCGCCAATTCTTCCCTTTTGGCCGCCAATTGCGGCCTGGGTCCCACCATTCTGTCTCGTATTGGTTCAGTAGCTTCTACATTGTTAGTTTAGGCCCCTGGTATTTATAGTTTTGTATAAAGTGACCTAGGGTGAAATCTGGGACATATTTCAAGAGTTGCTGTTTTGGATTTTTGTTTCCGTATTCCGTATTTTCATTTCTGCATGGGTTTGTTTCGTTTTACCTCGACTATTTGGCGTTTATACGACGATGTAGAGGATTTATTGATGGTTTTGAAGGCGTGCCATAGGTTTTCACCTATAGGCCCCTTATCGTGTCGTTTTGGACTTCGTATGCCGTTTTAGCTTTGATTTGGTTTTGATGCGATGCGATACGTGTGTTATGTGTAGGTACACCGCGACGATCCGAGACGATGCGGAGGATGACAGTGACGTCGACACCGACACGCAGGACACAGGTGAGTAGATTATATCTACAGGGGGAAGTCGGGTGGATGGCGTATAGCACCCCCGCAGTCCGTGGTGTGGTATACGAATACGTATACCCACGTATATTTATTATGTGTTGTTAGGATCATTGACATGAATAATGGTTTTATTGATGATGAGATATATGGTTTGGGTATAGTACGAACCCTAGGTAGCGATTGCACATACTTACACACATACTTACATACCTACATTCACACCCTTGCATACTACTCATACTTGCAGTGTTTGATGATTTGGGATGACTTTGGAGATGAGTCGATGATGTGGACTTTGCGCCGCGAGATCGGCGAGTTGATATTGATTCATATATGGGATATGATTTGTGTTTCTTGCGGGCTTGGGATAGGTGTTACCCCGCATGCTTACTTCATTGATGGTATCGATTGTACTAGGCATAGAGTAGTACCCCAGACTGTTTGATCTGATGATAGTGATACCTATTATGTGACGAGATAGTGAGATGTTGACCCTACCCAGTTATTGGGGATGCCGTACGATGATTTACCGTACGAGCCGATATTGATGATAGATCCGCACTCATAACTCGAGGATACCTTACGATATGACATTGAGGCGGGATCACCGACTATATATATATATATATATCGACTCAGAGGTTAGGCGGTTCCCTTACCTGTAGTTCAGCCGTATAGTTAGTATAGTTGTTAGAGTAGATGAGACTTCTTACCTATTTTAAAAACTAACGAATCGTGGGTATCTTTAAAGACAGCTCAAGGGAATCTACGGATATTTCAAAAACGACGTATCTTTTCATAAAAACACCGTAGCCCCTATCTTCAAAACCCCATGATTCGAGTTATTTCAAAAGGCACCAATTGTAGGACTTATGTTAGATCAATGCAGATTAGTGTTGGTTACGTCTAGTTTGAGCTCCCACTCCCTTTCTGTGGTTCGCTTTGCATCGCATTTTCATACTATGTTGCATGCTCCAGTATTAATATCCTGCTGCTAGGACACCAGCACCATTATCGATGATGCATCTGTTCCACGTACACTTGTTGCCGGCTCACACACTCATCATCGATAATTGCCATGTCACTACACTGTAGTACCATTACATTCATTATATGATTCTTACATGACATGATGATGTACATACCTTCTTTACATGTAGCATACATCATGGATTGATTGCATAACACATCGCATTGGATTTATTTCTTGATGTTGGATGTTCATGTGATTTCTGGATTTGGGAACCGAGGATGTCTTTAAAAGAGAATACATTATTGCTTTAAAAACCCGGTTACCCTTGATATGATATTTGGTGCGTCCACCATGTGTTTTCTCGGTGCTGAGAGCGACATGTGAAACCCGAATCGAGGAGGCGGATGAGGCCGATTGCGGGTACATGGTGGACCCGGTAAGGTACCCCGGGGCAAGAAGACGTGGTGATGACGATGAGCCTGGCAGGGGGAGATTGCCTACCGGTGACTTTACCCGACGCGTCGGATATCCGGAGGATACCGTCGTGGTCTGAGATTTATGGTAGGGGCCGGTCTGGACTGACGGCGCCCTAGATATGATGGTTGAGACTTTGAGATATCAGGATAATGGGATTTCGTTTGTGCCGATGCTAGGCACAGTTTTATGCTGATTCCATTATGGTACCTCATCTTTTAAAATACAGGGAAATCTCACTAAAGTATGAAAACTGTTGCTTCATGTAGATGTATTCTGTTTTCTCGCATTCATATCTCATTCATTTGCTATATTGTTATCTGAGGCACAGACACAGACATTGAGATTGCACTCGGGTTAGATATTTACCCTAGCCTTGCTATAGGCTGCATGCTTTATATTGAGGATTTTTTATACCGATCGTTGACTTAGGATTATGTCTTGCATTCGGTTTCTGCTTGTAGATGTTTCTATTCACGAGTTGGCAACTCACCCCCGTTGTGCCACAGTTCTTGCAGGTTCTGCCGTACAGGTTCCTTTGCGGTATTTCTGGCACACTCCTTCTTGCGGGTGACTTGCTTTTGGTAGGTGGGTTCTTTCGCATCAGGAGCCACCATTGTATTTATTTTACTTCATTGTATCTAGAAATTGTCCATCAACCAAAACTTGTATATTCTTTCAGACTCAGAGACAGTGTTGTATTATTCGACCCTAGAGTCGCGCTTAGTAGTATTGCGGTTTTCTGTTGCTTTTGAGCTTTCGTTGATTTTGATCCTCGCCACTTGGCGTTGTATATTATTATATCATTGCGTGATTGTGACCGTCGATTGACGAAGAGCTAGCTCCCGCTTGGGGATGCCTTTATCATGTTATATCTTGTTATTATCGTTTTACCCCATTCGGGGCCAGTTTTACAAAAGAAACTCTGCCGAAATTTCTAGAAAAGACTGTACCGTTTTTAAAATGCACATTCGGCTTAGTTATTTTGAAACCTTGATTTCAACGTGTTTTCTTCACTTCTTTAAACCAGTTTTCCCTGCTTTTTTTTTTAAAATGGTTTTAGATTTCTGGGCTTTTGGCTTACTTGGATCAAATGGAGACCTATAGGCTTCATATGGTTCAAGGGCCTGTCACGTGCTCTTTCGGGTCGTGACAGATTTTCACGTTGATGTTCTATGTTTATGCTGTGATGTTGCGGATCGGTCGTGGGGATAGCCTGGATGCAATGCTAGTACTGTGGTTGTATTATGTACATTTGATATTGCGGGGCGAGCGTCCGACATGTGGACTGCCGTCACTGCCTGTTTGTATTATTATTTTGGGGCACGACCTGGTTGCGGTCGATGTACCCGGTGTATGTATATTTTACATTCTGTACTAGGATTACCCCGCGGTGGGGTGCACGGATAGCCGGGTTCTAGAGGGCAACAAGCCCGCATCTCATGGCATTGGGACGGAGGGGGCTTCACTCTAGGATTGGCGGGCTATTCGCCGCACTCGTAAGGGGTACAGGTTGACCCAGGAGGGGTGCCCAAGTTGCCGGATTCCGTGGAGTGCTGGGTGGTCCATTCACGGCGCTGAAGGGGGCTGCCTCGCTTCAGGTTTTGGCGGGTGACTTGCCGCGCCCGTAGGGGTCTAGGATTTCATTGCACAGGCTATCCACACGACCAGGGGAACGTCGGGTTTCAGTAGTGGCTCTATGAAACCCGGGGATCCCAGATATCTGTTTTGTTCTGTGATGCTGTACATTTCTGTGATGTTGCATATTATTCACGCCTTGAGCGAATATAATATATTGGTATATATATTAGTAGATGTTGTATATGTTTTACATCCGCGCTAGTCCAGTCCCCGCTCTGTCGTTAGTAAGCTAACCTAACGGGTAATGACGGGACCCAGTGGCGAATGCGGATGGCATATACGTACATCAGTATATTTTCGTTCTTTGTGGTGTGATCAATTGATGGGACTGCATTGATTCGGATCAATGCAAGTTAAAAACAAACCTAATCTGATGTTGTTGGAACACTTTTCTAAAAACTGTTATTGCAAGGACGTTCTCTTTTGTTTTGCATCGTGGTATTCATTTGGAATATCCTGCTCCTCAGTCGACGAGGCAAGGGCCGAGATCCCTTCACCGGGAGTGACCCCTTGGACAGAAGTTTGCGTCAGGGCATTAACTTCACTATAGCCGATTACTTTTGCTTTGCACTGTGGTATTCAGTTGGAATATCCTGCACCCCATTCTACGGGGAAAGAGCCGAGATCCCTTCACCGGGAGTGACCTCTTTAGTAAAGGTTTTCGTCACTATATTTTTTAAAAAGCTATCCGTTCCTTCAACGATATCAAGTTCATTACGTTAAAGGTTTTCGCCAGAAACCATTCGTAGCCCTCCGTCATTTCAGACGGGTAGCAAGTAGTATTCATGCTATGTTTGTTGACCTTCGTCAAGGCATAGTGTATGGTAGCTGCTTGTTGCTTTTCTGCTGCATAGATAGATGCGTTGGTTTGGGACAGTCGTATAGCCTTGTTGACCTTCGTCAAGGGCTTGTACGGGTGGGTTCAAATTAACCTGGACAATGACGGGTAAAACTTGACATGTGACTTATGATTTGTTGACCTTCGTCAAGGTCATAAGAGCATGGGGTAAAAATCACATCGGGAGTTTCAAAAGAACTGAAACTTGCCAGATATGCGCATACCTTCTGGAGTGTGATACCGTGAGCGGATTCCGTCACGTTGTCAAGCGATGATAGTTGGATCCCGATTCCCACTGATGAGTTGGTTTACTCCTCGGGTGACCCCGACTAATTCTTCTTTCAGGTTTGGAGGAGAATTTGAGGTACAGTGGGAGGTTTCCAGATTAGATAAATTGGTAACCATTCTGATCTTGGTTAGAGTGCACGCTGAGTGTTTCTTTTCTCTCTCTCTCTTTGGCAGCGACCATTGACCCGACCCTAAGATTATGACTCAGTGACTAAGTTGACCGAACCTTCTTAACACTGGCTTTTGGATTGTCAGAGTTGCAGACCTCATTGCCACTCCTACTTTTACCCTTTTCTCCGGGACACCCCGTATTACTACGAACGTCCACTTCCATTGGACAAAACCATCGTATGGTTAGATACGAACTCGAAGGACTTCGAGGATGGTTTCTGGTTCTGGAGAAAAACGGATAGGACTATTCAGTTGTCTTTTCTTTTCACCTTCTCTCAGGTTGCGAGTACTCCTTGGTTTAGGAGTAGTACACCTATTACGCAAATTGGACAGTCTTCTTCCAAACCATAGGCTGGTGCCGACCGGTAGGGAATGAAGAAAACCAATTAGCCTAAACGGTGTGCAGAAGGTATTAAGTTCAGACAAAGCAAGGGATTAGTAAGAGGGCAAAGTAAATTGCGACTGCTATTCACGACCAAACCAAGTATTTCTTCGCCAATCCTAAATCACCTTTGTATTTCTCCAGGACACTCCGTATCACTACGAAGATCCCACTTTATTGGATAATCCATCGTATGGTTATATACGAACTCGAAAGGAACTTGTTCCAGTTCGGGGATGGATCCTGGTTCAGGAGAAATAGGAATAAAGTACATTCGGGTGTCTTTTATCTTCACCTTCTCTCGCTTTGCGAGTGCTCCTACGATTAGGACAGTACACCCTTTATGCTTTTTGGATAGTCTTCTTCCAAACCATAGGCTGGTGCCGAACGGTAGGGAAGGAAGAAAACCATTTGGCCTAAAGGGGTGTGCAGAAGGTAATGACTAAAGACATATGAAGGGATTTAGAGAGGTGGCAAAGAATTATACGGTTATAGTTGTGAATCTGGATAATGGAAGAGGCATTACTAAGAATACCATGATACCCCACCGAAACATTTCAATGTTTCAGTTTCACTGTGTAATGTTAAAAGAAAACTGATTTCCCGATTAGATACTTACTCCAGGGTATGTATTTGCCAGGTATGATTCTCACATCTGTATGGTTTTACAGATGATGAGTGGGAGTAAGTCATTGGGAATTGGGTGATCATCCTCATTATATCGGGATTCATTGTAATCGGTGATATTTGAGGAGATCACCTGGGCTGTTTGCCGGTCGGCAAATATTTGGTTTTGAATATCCACTGTTGTGCACCAATTTCAAATTGATATATCTGTACGTCTATTTTCATAGAGTGAGATATACCTTTTGATATTATGTCGATGACATTTACCTATATCAGTGGATGGTTGGGTAAGGAGCATTAAACAGCGGTGTAATTCTTCTTAACCATAAGTACAGTTTTCAACCTACGACACACAGTGAAAGAGTTGTTAGACTCAGCGGACTTATACAGAGTATTGTATGTTGTCCAGTGTCCATTAGGACACAGGGGTTGGTCCACTTACTATATTCTGTTTACTTTTAACTTCTCTAGTTCTTAGACATGTGTTTCGTAGAAACACAGGGTCTAAGTTTTGAGGAGCTATAGGTATTTGAATAGAGTAGAGAACCAGGTGTAGCAAGTATCGGGATTCTTCAAAGTGATCGAAGATGTAGATACTTGTGTATGGTATTCAGTTGATAGTAATGATAAAGAGAAATTGCTTCTCTTACGGGTTACTCATAATTGGAAGCATTCCTATGTTGAGTAACGCTGATCGGCCTCTCTCCATTTAGTTCACATGCACAGGAGACAGCTGCGTGATTTGAATCTGGTTAAATTAAATCAGTGCCTCTGGTTCTATATTGAATGTAGAACAGTTCATATCTTAACGTTGTTAAGGTACGGGGAGTTGTCCGGCTTATGATTGAAACCAGACTCTGGATGACTCAAGGCACATTTCTGTAATGGCTGTTTGTGGGTTGACCTAGGCTATGACGAGGGTTGATTTTCTACCATCTGGCAGATCAATAGAAATATTGTTCTAGACTCGCCACAGTTTTATTAAAAATGGATTTTTTCAAAAACAGTAGTGGGAGTATGGTAGAACTGGAAGTGATTCCAGAACCGCAAACGATTACTGAAGATTTGATAAGGAACCTAAAGATTCAATCTGATTTGACATTCCATTGGCCACTCCGCAGATAAGGTGGGTAACTTCAGGCACCCGAGAGGTACTCCGGTAGCCTCAAGGACGGTGACAGGAAAGTTCTTGTTTACCCACACTTGCCATTGCTGTTGTTCCAGGCTGCGAGACCCGGCAGGAGGATGAGTATAGCGTCGTTCTGAACTAGCTTCAGAAGTGTACGTGTATATGACTCTGCCAGAGGGTTGTCGTAGTCAGTGGGAGCAGCGGAAGCATTGGTGGACATCAGGCTTATGTCTATTTATAGACTAAAGAAGATGTAGCGGAGATAGATCATCTATTTCTGATGTGACAGTCATAGGTTTGACGTCATCAGAATAGGGGATGGATCTGTTGAGAAGGTAGTAGGAAGTGATATTCCTTTACTACGATCGGTTATACTTTGGTCGTCACACAGTGGTTTCTCCACAAAGGACTTGGACATTATATCAGACATACTGGTTACTAGATCTATGGTTTTAGATCTAGATTTGGGTGGTTTCCTAATCTGGGTACCTTGACAGCATTCTATGAGTATTTAGAATGGACGACTCCTGGCACGGTAGTGTACCTGCAAGTAATGGAGTCGCCCTCTCTAAAGGTGTCTTTTAGACTAAAGTAGAGAGAGATGTGCATGATTGGCAGATCACTTGCTTAGGCAATTGAGTCAATCATGAGATGTCAAGTACCACACCAGATGTTGTTCTTGCACTAGATGCAATAAGTTGATATTGATCCAATCCTGGAGAAACAGTCGGAAGCAGTTTTAGAACATAAGTGGCTGTTCTAGGGATATGATAACGGCTGCCTCTTTTAGGAGACGGTTATCATTCCAGGCTTCCAAGGTGACCTGGACGACAAGGAGGTTGTCAGAGTTATAGTTTTTCCCTCTGACGAGGGGCAGTATTTTGGACAGATGGTCCAAGGGAATACTGAGGGTGGCATGGCGCAGGATACTGATTAAGTTCAGTTGACGATACAGTCTAAGAAGTTTGGATTTGGAGTTCATTTATGAGCTAAGTCCCATCAGACATCCAGACATTCTAAGACAGGTATTGCTCATTTCGGGAGATGGCTTTCTCCGCGAATTTGAGATATAGAGAGACATAGAAAGAAACATCAAGGCGGATCCACTCACTGAGGCTATTCCTCGAACGCAATAGTTTCGCAAACGGATTTTGTGAAACTGACTAGTAGGGGAGTTGGGTGTTCGGTATCACACGGGCTGTGAGTATGCGACATCGCAATAATTAGCCTTGAGTGCAAGTGGGAGATTGTTGGAGATAGTGCCCTCAGAGTCAATTATTGGATCACAGGCACGTGATTGCAATGATTGAGGGAGGACCTATCCCGGTAGGACAGTCTTGCTCGAGATGATAGTATGCTATCTGGTTTACCTTTATCATCGTGTACTGCTTTAGGTGACCTGACATGTCGCTATTGCACGTTGATAGAGCCCCTTGGATTCTTGCTTGACTGCCAGCAGTATGAGGGCGATCATATAAGTGAGAGCTGGAGTCTATAAGCACATCCTTAAAAGGTCCCTAGTCGTGGGAGTTTCGAGACAGGGCATCGATTCTCCAAAGTAGACTAGTGTATACAGTCGAGACCCCGACGAGGGGCGGTGGCCGGTCTCACAAGCCACTGGTGTCAGTAGGTTCACCTAAGATGTATACAGGTGCTCATTGGGTTATGAGTACACCGGACAGGACTCGCCGGGAACATGCTAGTTGGTCTTATACCTGACGTCAGATAGCAGTTCCCAGGTGACATGTGTACAGGTTAGTTCATCGACCTGGGGATCGTCATTTGTCTCGTGTGAGTTCCCACTGTACTTTGATTACTACCCTACCACGGCTCAAAGGAGTCGTGCAAACAGGTTTTAGTTGGGTACAGTCCCGAGCCACATGGAGGCAGTGAGCGGATCTTCGGGGGTTTCGTCTCTCCCGGTATTGGGGGTGAGGTCGCGCTGTGTCTAGGAGAGCCATTACACAAAGACCTTGGCCAAGGCAGGAGATTTACTGGTAGGTATTCCAGTAGTATCTCAGGGTGTTCTGGGCTACACTCCGACACGACTTGTACCGCTTTTGGGGGTCTGACTTTTACCAACCCCCTAGGCCCGCCATGCGATACTCATAGACGAACGGACCGGACTGTACGGATATTGTCACTGACAGGCTCAGTTGGGTGTCGGGGTGAGCTTCCTCATCGACGTCCCTTTTGGTCAATAGCTGGTGGCCCGTCACGTATTGGCTTATACCTCTGACGTGCTAGTGGTTAAATCCACAGCCATAGTATTGACGAGTCTTTAGAGTCCACCACACTTTCAGTTACTCAAGCTTTCGGGCGAAACGCTGTAGAGGCCGTATGGAGATATGGCAGGGTCCGATCAGATACGTGCGGTATTGCACGGATCAGGATCGGACGGTTTGTACTAGTGGCCGTATAGTAATATGGCAGCGTTCGATCAGATACGTGCGGTATTGCACGGATCAGGATCGAACGGATTTTACTAGCCGGCTTTGGTTTAAGCCGATCCTAGTATAGTACAGTGTAGATTTTGTCTCTTTGCATTTGTATCCGGACGGAATACAAATGCGGGTGTGTATGCACAGTGTGGGGTTTTCCTGTAATTTATTACGGGACCAGTTTTCTGGAGTTGCCAGTTTGCATTCCGTTCCGGCCGGTTTTTCTTTGTTCTTTCCCGGCCGGACTTTTTCGATGGAGGGGGTTATTTGCAGTTTTGCAAATAACATTTTGTGGGGGACTTATTTGCATAAGGGTTGATATGATAAGCATCTTTGCTTTTCATGATTTGATGAGATAAGAAAGGATTAGGATGGATTTGAGGTTGATGTTGATTTAGTGATGATTATGTTTTTGGATGTGGTCACCCTCCTCCTTTTACTACGATCACCTCCCTTCTTGCTTCTTATTCTTTCTCCACCATTTTCTTAGTTCATAGTTTTTTTTATCATGGTTGAAGTGAGAAGAAGAAAAAAGAAAGAGAGAAAGAAAAGAGAAGAAGAGAGTTTCATCTTCATCCTTGAGAGTGTTTCATTTTCTTGATCTCATTTCATGTTAAGAAAAATGCAAGCACCATTTTTCTTGTCTTGTTTCCTCCATCATCCACAAATGGCAACCAACCCCAAAAGTGAGACATACATTCTACATTACACTCCCTACAGCATATCTTGAGCATGTCGAGTAGCCGGCTTCATGCGCGAGTTGCCTCGGTATTGAGGTGGAAGCCCGTAAAAGTACCCGGCTTCGTGGTGCCCTTTGCGACGAGGAGGAGACGGACGGAGATCCCGCGAGGAGATCGGAGTGGAGATGAAGACCGGAGGACTCGGATCGTATGGTATACTTCTCTACCCCCTCTCTAGATAGCTTAGACTAGTTTAATGGCACGATCCGGGGTTTAGTGCGCGGTGGTGCCGGTTTGCTAAGTCCGCAAAATTTAAGTTTATCACCGTTTCCACGTTTGGCCGTCGGATTGACGGCCGGGGCGCCGCCGTGCACTTACATCTACCGCCTATGACTTGGGCCGAGTTTACAGCGGTCTTTCTAGCCCGTTTCCTTCCAGAGAGCGTTCGTGACGCCAGAGCTCGCAGCTTCGAGGCCTTAGTCAAGACACCTGGGATGACGGTGTCTGAGTATGATATCCAGTTTACACAGTTATCCCGATATGCTCAGTATTTGGTGGATACCGAGGAGAAGATGGTGAAGAGGTTCGTACAGGGACTTGATGCCCAGCTATACCTTGCCATTGGCGCCCAGCACTACGACACTTATTCAGCGGCTAGGGATACGGCATTACGGATGGAGGCACGCATATCACAGACTCCGGCCATTTCTGGGCCGAAGAGGATGCGCACCGATGTATCGCCTCAGAGGCAACGCGCCAGATTCTTTCCGAGAGATAGGCCTGGCAGAGGATTTGGGCTGGGACAGTTATATGGTTCTTATTCCCAGGGGCGGCAGCCGTCGCCAGGATGTTTTGGGTGCGGGAGTTTGCACCATCTAGTCAGAGACTGCCCGGTGAGACGACAGGGAGCAGCGACAGTTCCGCACGTGACCCTACCACCATCACCACCCCCTCCTCAGAGAGCCCTACTTCCTACCCCAGGCGATGCTCCACGCCAGTTAGGTGCACCGAGAGGCCGTGGACACGGCGGTCCTGTTCAGAGAGGACGAGGAGGCAGAGGCCGAGGTCGAGGTCAGCCCGCTATCGGTGGAGGACAGGCCCGAGTTTTTGCTTTCACACCGCAGGATGCGCAGGCATCCAATGCCGTTGTGACAGGTACTTTGCCAGTTTGTTCTTTCGACGCACGGGTATTATTCGACCCAGGTTCCACACATTCGTACGTATCTACACACTTTGCACCGATGTTGGGCCGTGAGTCGTCGTTGTTAGATCAGCCGCTTGTTGTTGTTACTCCGGTAGGCGAGACGTTTGTCGCTCGTTTTGTTTTTCGTTTGTGTTCCGTTCGTATCGGGGAGAGGGATTCATCAGTTGATTTGATACTCCTCGATATGTTGGACTTTGATGTGCTTCTGGGCATGGATTGGCTAGCCACTTGTTATGCTTCGGTGGACTGCCGTGAGAAGGCAGTCAGATTTAGCTTTCCGGGAGAGCCAGTCTTTGTTATTCAGGGAGACCGCAGTGTCACCCTTCCCAGCTTAATTTCTTGTCTTCACGCTGGTCAGCTCTTGCGGAAAGGATGTCAGGGATTCTTAGCGTTTGTTTGTGATACTCGAGCTGCAGAGGTTCCGTTGGACCGGGTCCCAGTAGTTTGTGAGTTCCCTGATGTTTTCCCTGATGAGCTACCTGGGCTACCGCCTGAGCGCGATGTTGAGTTCTGCATTGATTTGATTCCCGGTTCGGGGCCTATTTCTATACCACCTTATCGGATGGCCCCGGCAGAGCTTCGAGAGCTGAAGGATCAGTTGCAGGATTTGTTGGATAAGGGGCTTATTCGACCGAGTGTTTCTCCGTGGGGTGCTCCGGTCCTGTTTGTCAAGAAGAAGGATGGAAGTTTGCGCTTATGTATCGACTATCGCCAGCTGAACAAAGTTACCGTTCGGAACAGATATCCGTTGCCGCGCATTGATGATTTGTTCGACCAGCTTCAGGGTGCGGGGTATTTTTCGAGGATCGACTTGCGATCAGGATACCATCAGCTGCGAGTTCGACAGGAGGATATACCGAGGACAGCTTTCCGTACACGCTATGGCCACTACGAGTTTTTGGTGATGTCGTTCGGACTCACCAACGCCCCAGCAGCATTTATGGATTTGATGAACCGTACATTCAGGCCGTATCTTGACTTATTCATCATCGTGTTTATCGACGATATCTTGGTGTACTCCCGGAGCAGAGAGGAGCACGAGCAGCACTTGCGGATTACGTTACAGACTCTGAGGGAGCATCAGCTGTTCGCGAAGTTCTCCAAGTGTGCGTTCTGGCTAGACAGCGTCGGATTCTTGGGTCACGTGGTTACGAGAGACGGCATTTGTGTAGACCCGAAGAAGATTGAGGCTGTTCAGCAGTGGCCCCGACCTACATCGGTTACTGAGATCCGTAGTTTTCTAGGCCTGGCGGGCTACTACAGGCGTTTTGTTCAGGACTTCTCCCGTATAGCTGCACCGTTGACCAGTTTGACCCGGAAGGGAGTTCCTTTCGTTTGGACAGAGGAGTGCGAGCGCAGTTTTCAGCAGCTACGGACTTGTTTGACTATGGCGCCGGTATTATCTTTACCTTCGGGATCAGGCGGATTTGTTGTCTACTGTGATGCTTCGCGAGTGGGATTAGGATGCGTTTTGATGCAGCATGGCCGGGTGATCGCTTATGCTTCTCGGCAGTTGAAGAAGCATGAACAGAACTACCCCACTCATGATTTGGAGATAGCTGCAGTGGTCTTTGCACTGAAGATTTGGCGACATTACCTTTACGGCGAGTCATGTCAGATATTCACCGATCACAAGAGCTTAAAGTACATATTTCAGCAGCGAGACCTGAACCTCAGACAGCGTCGTTGGATGGAGTTGGTGAAAGACTACGACTGCGAGATCTTATATCACCCCGGCAAGGCGAATGTGGTGGCAGATGCGTTGAGTAGGAGGCCCGGGGGTAGTCTATCCTTTTTGCGCGCAGTGCAGAGGCAGTCGTCAGCAGATTGGCAGATGTTATGCGACAGCCGAGTTGAGTTCGAGTTCACTCAGACAGGGGGACAGCTCGCGTATGTTCGTGCACGCCCACAGTTGCTTGACCGTATATATGAGGCACAGCGTAGTGACGACCGTTGCTCAGAGATCATGGCACAGATAGGACAGGGCAGATTTTCCGAGTTCATGGTTGACGATCAGGGGATTTTACGATATGGATCTAGACTGTGCGTACCAGATGCTGATGGATTGCGGCGCGACATTCTTGAGGAGGCACACCGATCAGTGTATAGTGTCCACCCCGGTTCCACCAAGATGTACCATGATATGAGAGAGACCTACTGGTGGGACGGGATGAAGAGGGACATTGCGGAATTCGTTTCGAGATGCCTGACTTGTCAGCAAGTCAAGGCCGAGCACCAGAGGCCCGCAGGAGAGCTACAGCCGTTACCCATTCCAGAGTGGAAATGGGAGCAGATTTCGATGGATTTCGTTGTGGGTCTACCCAGGACCAGTCGAGGGTACGACTCCATCTGGGTGATCGTGGATAGATTGACGAAAGCGGCTCACTTCCTTCCAGTGAAGACGACTTTTAGCTTCTCTCAGTATGCTCAGCTCTATATTGACGAGATCGTGCGACTACATGGCGTACCGACTTGTATCGTGTCAGATCGAGGCACTCAGTTCACCAGCCGACTTTGGCAGAGACTTCAGGAGGCTTTGGGCACTCGTTTGAGCTTCAGCACAGCGTTTCATCCGCAGACAGACGGACAGTCAGAGCGGACCATTCAGACTCTCGAGGACATGCTCAGAGCGTGCGTTTTAGACTTTGGTGGTAGCTGGGATCGTCATTTACCTCTAGTGGAGTTCTCCTACAACAACAGCTTCCTGGATACTATTCAGATGGCACCTTTCGAGGCATTGTATGGGAGGAGATGCAGATCGCCCGTTTGCTGGACAGAGCTCAGCGAGAGCAGCATTTTGGGGCCGCAGCTTGTTGAGGAGACGACATCGAAGATCCAGTTGATCCGAGACCGGATGAGAGCGGCTCAGAGCAGGCAGAAATCGTATGCTGACAGGCGCCGTCGTAGATTAGAGTTCGCAGTTGGCGACCATGTTTTTCTGAGGGTCTCTCCGATGAAGGGCGTGATTCGTTTTGGGCGAAAGGGGAAGCTTAGCCCTAGATTCGTAGGTCCCTTCGAGATCCTCGAGCGTGTTGGCGCTGTTGCATATCGTTTGTCTCTTCCACCCAGCTTTCCCGATGTTCACCCCGTCTTCCATGTTTCGATGCTCCGCAAGTACCTTCACGACCCTTCGCATGCGATTCAGCACCCGACAGTCCAGCTAGAGCGTGACCTTTCCTTTGCAGAGCAGCCGGTGGCCATCCTGGATCGGCAGGTGAAGAAGTTGAGGTCGAAGAGTATACCAACCGTCAAGGTCCTTTGGCGTAGCCCGAGCAGCGAGGAGGTTACCTGGGAGACCGAGGGCGAGATGAGGAAGAAGTATCCCCACCTCTTTGAAGGTACGCGTAGCTATATTTTTAAATTCGGGGACCGAATTTCTTTAAGGGGGGAAGATTGTAGCGTCTTGAAAAGTCGTTTTGGTGTTTTCCTGAAATTCGGTGAAAATTCGGTATTTTTCCGAAAACCGTCTTTCTCGATATTTTGCAGTTTAGGGCTAATTATACCTAAAATGGATAGGTAATTTCTTGTTTTTAGTAGCTAATGAGTTATTTATGAAATTTTGGTCATTTAAAATTTTTTCCCTATTTTTCAATTTTTTAATATTATTTTAAGCCGGTAAGAAAATACATTAAATAAGCGATAAATACAAATTTTTCCGGGCTAATTTTAATCTCTAAAATTATGATAATTATAATCTAGTGATAACATGAATTTTTAGTAATTTATTTTGATTTTTAACAAATTTTTATGTTATGAAACGAATTTATTGAATTTTGGGCTAAAACTTGCAATTTTTGAGTTGTAGGGGGCCTTTTTGCATAAAATTTCTTTTGTAAAACCCCTCTATCTTTTCCCTCAGCCCAAGAACAGCCCAAACCTTGGCCAAGACCAGAAATTTCTGGCCTCTCTTTTCTTTGGTTGCTTCTTGAGTTGTTTTGTTAGTTTATGGATTTAATTTTAAATATAATGAATAAAGTGACACATTTGACTTTGGAACTTGACCCTTGACCTTCCCACTCACCCCCACACCCTCCCCCATACCTCATTCTGGCCGAAAAACCTGCACCCTCTTCTTCCTCTCTTTTCTTTTCTTTTTCTTCAATTTCTTCAAGAAAAATACATCAAAATCCATGATTTAATTCAAAAATCCAAACAATTTCCTTATGCTAACATTATCCTTAGCCATTCTTGCTTGAATCTTGAAGCTAGGAAGCCATTCTTTGGAGCAAACTTTCTTGCTTGATCCATAGATCAAGAGGTATAATTCCATCAAAGTTACTTTCTTTTATTGCTAATTCCTTTAATTGTATGGTTAGTGTTAAAAGTTAGCTTATTTCTAATCTAGTTTAAAATGAGTAGTTTGTTTAAACTAGGGTTTTGAACCATGATAATTAATTAAGTTGTTTATTAGTTAATCTAGTTGTTAGTGAACTAATCTATATGGTTACCTTGTTATGTAGTCTTTAATTATTCTAATTTAGGTAATTTTAGAAGTTGATTTTAGTTGTAAATTGTTGTTTTAAGGTTTTTCAAGAGAGGGTTATGTATGGAAAATGATATTTGAAGCTTGATTAGTGAGTGGATTAAGTTTTAGAAAGCATTATTTAGTTAATTGAACCTAAATTGTTATCTAGTGTTTTGCTAACCTAACCTAAGAGGTTAATTTCCTTAAGTGGGCTTTTGTAGTGTTAAATTAAGTTTTTCAAGTGTGGATTTTGATTTGCAATTGCTATTTATAAAAATCAAGAAAGGGTTTGGTTGTGGAATATAGGTTTTGGAGCATGGTTAATGTGTTGTAATTAGTGTGTGTGGATTGCTTGTAGTGTGCTTGGGTGAGTATGCTAGATTGTAGTCGTTTTGTCGCAAATCGGCGACGTTGCACCGATTTTTTGGAATGTATATGCTTACTAGATTTTTATATAAATTATGTGATGGACTATTTTTGATATCTTGATGATTGTATGGCTTGTCCTTCGACTTTTAGGATGCGTGAGTGCGGTTTTTGGGTAGTCGGGTTTTAGTTTTGCCGGGTGACCCAAATCGGCGTTTTTGGCAGTTTTTGCGATTTTCGCGTGTGTTCCGCGCACTTTGTGCACGTTGTACCTAGCTAGCGAACTTTAGTAGTTTCGTTGGGGTTTTGCGTCGTTCTTGATATGTAACCTTATATTTGATACTGATGTAAATTCCAGGTTCGGTCGCGGAAACGTCAGACGCGGCGCGAAAGGGAAAGGCGGTGATTGGACACAGCTAGCCAGGGATCCCGGTGAGTAGATTTAACATCTACGGGGGACGATCGTTTGGATGGCGCAAGTCGCCCGATAGATTTAGTAAACTGGAAAATAGTAAATTGGATAATCACTTGTGACATTAGAATAATAATACTGGCATGATAATTGCTGCAATTAGATCAATATGTTATATCCATATATGCAAACTCAATTGTAGGACACATGCACCATTACCAGGTTTTTATATGCAGCACGAGCACTATTCATGTTTACACACACACCCTGGTAATTGCCATGCCACCACACTAGATAACCTTTAATTTAAACATTTTACTAATTGATACTTAAATTGTGCTATTTCCTTAAAATGAAACCGTAGGATTGCTTTTCATGTGCATGTACTTCATCATATTCATTGTTCATGCTTAATACATTAATCACACATCGCAACTTGATTATTGATATCATACGCATTCATTATCATTGATATATGCACTTATGAGGATTTCTGGAGATTTTATGATATTGCTGGATTTCGGGGGAAAGCCGCAAAATTTCTAAACTTATTATATTTTTAAAATATGTAAATTGCGGTTTTCTAGTGATGTAAGTGTCGTCCACCATGAGTTTGCTGTGGATTTGGAAATCCGTGTCGAGGAGTGGAGGAACCGGCACGGGTACATGGTGGGCCCGGTAAGGTACCCCGGGGCAAGAGGAATGTGGTGATGACGTTGAGCCTGGCAGGGGACGGATTACCTACCGGTGACTTCATTGGGCACGGCGGATATCCAGAGGATACCGACCGGGGCCGCGAGAGGATGAGATATTGATATTGAGATGGGTCAGCCGGATGGCTGAGGCCTGAGACACTATGACATGGATTTATGAGATTTGAGACAGCTTTTGGGTGTCGTTGCTGGACACCGATTTTCGTCGATTCATTGACATTATGCTGGCATTCTAAAAGAGTTTCAAAAACAAAAAGAGATGAAATATTTCCTATATATACCTATTGAGATCTCAGATATTCATGTTGCATACATATTAGTACACTGATGTTATATACACACCTGCTAGTGCATCCAGTCATACCCGTATTATAGATGCTAGGATGCTTGTGTGCATGCATACGATAGCCTTTGTAGATGTTATTTATTACTCACGAGTTGGCAACTCACCCCCGTTGTGCCACAGTCTTTTGCAGGTCCGCTCCGTCAGTTCAGTAGCGGCGGGCGCACTTGTCTTTTGCCTCTTTTGCCTGAGCTCGAGATTTACTCCTAGGTGGGTTATGTTATCATTTTTGTACCACCTTGTATATTCTTGTATCTAGTGTACTCCATCTACTGTTTCCACCAGATTATTGTATATTGACCTAGAGATGAGACAGTGAGGTTGTGGATTTTATGCTGTATTTGGGGTCGAGCTCACTTGAGCCGACATGCTACTTTTTCATGCTTCCTTATGCTTTATTATGCTTGTTGTCATTTACATTGCGTGGGATTTGTGACCGCCGTATGGCGAAGAGCTAGCTCCCGCTTGGGGATGCCCTATTTTGTGGATTCATGTATATATTTTGTTGTACCCATTTTTGGGGGCCAGTATTTACAAAGGAGACTCTGCCGAAATTTTCGGAAAAATTGATATTGTTTTTAAAAAGGGTTTTACATGACTTATTTGATAACTCGCTTTCAATTGATTGGGTTTTCTTCACTCTTTTGCTTCATTGGTTTTGTTTTCTGGGCTTTGGCTTACTTATTTTACGGACGCCTTTAGACGTTTCGTAAACTTAAGTGCCAGTCACGTTCCGTACCCTGCGGGTCGTGACATTCCACTTACGCCCAGTTTATCCTGAACTTCAACTTACAAGAAAAGGAAGTTGAACTTTCAGAACTCCTCAACATGCTGAGGAGGGCAGAGAGCACCCTACAGAAAGGTAGGGAAACATCCACTTTGTTTGTAGGAGGATCTTCCTCTTCTAGGTCCAAGACGAAAGCCAAGGGAAAGAAGAAGAAAGCCCCCGCCAAACCAAGGGGCGGTGTTGGTAAAGTGAATACGAAGGGAAAGGCAAAGGCAACAAAGAAAGCGGGGCAGCTTGTGGATAAAGAAGAATGCTTCTATTGTCATAAGAAGGGACACTGGAAGAATGATTGCAGGGCTTGGAAAGCCATGACACAGGAACTGAAGCAAGTTGCGGCTTCAGCTTCAGGTGTGTATGTTATTGAAAACTGTCTATCAATAAACTCTACTTTCTGGGTATTGGATACCGGATCAGGATCTCATATCTGTAATTCTTTGCAGGCGTTGAGAAACTGTAGGGTTTTGAAGGCAGGTGACATGACCCTCAAAGTTGCAAACGGAGCTAGCATGGATGCTAAGGCCGTGGGGGACTATCACCTGGGGTTGTCAGATGGACAAGTTTTGGTTTTGCGTAATTGCTTTTTTGTACCCAACGCAACTTGTAATATCATTTCTGTATCTTTGACTTCTAAAGAAGGTTATGAATTTGCGTTTGTAAGTAATGTTGTGAACATTCACCTTAATCAAGTTCTGATTGGGTCAGGTACATTAAGCAATGGTATATACGTATTAAACCAACCACAGATTTTCAATGTCCAGAATACACACAAAAGAAAGTCTCCGGAAATAAATCAGACTTTCTTATGGCATTGTAGACTGGGTCACATCAATGAGAGAAGGTTGATGAAGTTACATACAGAAGGATATTTGAATCCGTTCGAATATCAATCGTATGCCACTTGTCAATCCTGTCTCAAAGGAAAGATGAAAAAGACTCCGTTCACTGGACACGGAGTAAGAGCGAGCGAGCTCTTGGGACTCGTACACAGCGACGTATGCGGTCCAATGTCTACACATGTGAGAAGCAGTTATTCTTACTTCATTACTTTTACGGATGACTTTTCAAGGTACGGTTATGTCTTCTTAATGAAACATAAGTCCGAAGCCTTTGGAAAATTCCAGGAATATAAGAATGAAGTAGAAAAACAAACCGGCAAAAGTATCAAGATTCTAAGATCGGATCGAGGTGGTGAATACTTGAGTGCCGAGTTCCTGGACTATTTAAAAGAGAACGGAATTCTCTCTCAGCTTACTCCTCCGTACACTCCGCAACATAACGGTGTATCATAGAGACGGAACCGAACCCTATTGGATATGGTACGGTCCATGATGAGTAACGCTGAGTTACCGCGATCATTCTGGGGGTATGCACTAGAATCAGCTGCATACCTTTTGAACCGAGTTCCAACTAAGACTGTGCCTACTACACCATATGAGATGTGGTGTGGGAAGAGACCCTATCTTAAGCACATTAAGACATGGGGATGTCCAGCTTTTGTTAAAAAGCTGCATGCGGACAAGCTCGAGGCACGCTCAGTACAGTGTAAGTTCGTGGGATATCCAAAGAACTCCAAGGGATATTTCTTCTACTGCGAAGAGGAACAAAAGGTTTTTGTTTCTCGTCATGCCTACTTCTTAGAAACTGAGTTTTTGGAAACCGAGATAAGTGGGAGCACAGTAAAACTGGAAAAAATTCTAGAACCACGAGCTATTACTGAAAGCTTAGTGGAACCAGAGGGTTCAAAAGAACAGGACATTCCTACGCCGCTCCGCAGAAGTAGTAGGCAGTCTCATCCGCCCGAGAGATACTACGGTTTTCTCATAGACGGGGATAGAGAGGATTGCATCATAGATTATGATGAGCCTACTAGCTTCCAGCAGGCCGTTCAGAGCATTGACTCGGTAAAATGGCTGGATGCAATGCGGACCGAAATGGAGTCCATGTACACCAACAAAGTATGGACGTTGAACGTTGCTCCAGACGGGGTAAAACCCGTAGGATGCAAGTGGATCTTCAAAAGGAAGATTGGTGTAGATGGACAGGTTGAGACCTATAAAGCTAGACTGGTTGCAAAGGGTTTTCGTCAAAGACCTGGTTTGGACTATGACGAGACTTTTTCTCCAGTAGCTATGCTGAAATCCATTCGGATCCTTCTTGCCTTTGCTGCCTTCCACGATTATGAGATCTGGCAGATGGACGTAAAGACGGCTTTCCTAAATGGAAATTTGGAAGAGTGCGTCTATATGGATCAGCCAGAGGGATTCATTCAGAGTGGGAGCAGCGGTAAAGTGTGCAAGTTGCTCAAGTCCATCTACGGACTAAAGCATGCATCGCGGAGTTGGAACATCTGTTTTGATGAGACGGTCAAGGAATTTGGCTTTATCAAAAATCCAGATGAACCATGCATCTATAGTAGATTTATAGCGAGAACTGTAGTATTCCTCGTTTTATACGTGGATGACATTCTCTTAATAGGAAATGACATTCCTATGCTACAATCTGTCAAGGGGTTCTTGTCACACAGGTTCTCCATGAAAGACCTGGGTGATGCTTCATACATCCTGGGGATCCGGATCCATCGTGATAGATCCAAGAGGATATTAGGACTTTCACAGTCCAGGTACATTGACACCATACTGAAAAGATTCAGTATGGAAGATTCCAAGCGCGATAACCTACCGGCTTGTCACGGGATCACCCTCTCTAAAGAGATGTCTCCCAAGACTGATTTGGAGAGGGATCGTATGTCTATTATACCCTACGCTTCTGCGGTAGGCTCTATAATGTATGCGATGTTGTTTACCAGACCGGATGTAGCTTATGCACTGAGTGTGGTAAGCCGGTATCAGTCTAACCCTGGGGAGAAACACTGGATAGCGGTAAAGAACATTCTCATGTACCTGAGAAGGACTAAAGAGATGTTCTTGGTGTATGGCGGAAAAGACCTCCAGATCGAGGCCTTTGCTGACTCCAGCTTCCAGAGTGACAAGGATGATTCCAAGTCCACGTCGGGTTTTGTCTTTACCCTCAATGGAGGGGAGGTGTGTTGGAAGAGTTCCAAACAGGAAACCGTTGCAGACTCGACGATGGAAGCGGAATACATCGCTGCATCTGATGCCGCAAAAGAAGCTGTCTGGATGAGGAAGTTCTTGAAAGAACTTCAGGTGGTTCCATCCATTGTTGATCCAATACCTCTGTATTGCGACAACAACGGGGCTATAGCTTTAGCGAAGGAACCCAGGTCCTATAAGAGATCCAGACACATCTTGAGGCGGTATCACCTGATCAGGGAGATCGTGGATCGCCAGGAGATCGAGGTCTGGAGGGTTGCTTCAGAAGATAACACTGCAGATCCATTCACCAAGGTCTTGCCCCAGACTCAGTTCGAGCGGCTGATCGAGATGATAGGTCTTCGATACGCCAGTACATGGCCTTAGTGCAAGTGGGAGATTGTTAGTGTATATGCCCTAGAGGCCATTACTGTATCATACTAGTTTGTATATTACTTAATGGAAGCTTGGGATATTCACCTTGTATAAACAATCTTGCTCAATATAGTAGTATGCTACTTGGTTTGTTTCTACTTCAATGTGTACATGTGTTTATTTTAGTATATCACCTATACACATTAGTGGAGCCCTTAGGATCTTTGCTTGATTACCAGCGTTGTGATGGCAGCCACACTAGTGGGGGCTGGGTAATCTATAAGCACATCCTTATGCAGGTCCCTAGTCGCAGGACTATCGAGACAGGGCATCGATACTCCGGAGTAGACTAGCGCATGCGCTTCTTATCCCAGAGTGGGAGATGGTCTGTCCCACAGCCATCAGTACGTCGTACTGGAGATAGTATGCGGGTGCTCGTTGGGTTACGAGTACACTGGACAGGACTCGTCGGGAACTGACCGGTTGGTATTATACCTATCGTCAGTTATCAGTTCCCAGGTGACATGAGTACAGCTTAGTCCGCTGACTTGACACTGTCACTTCGCCTCGAGTGTGTTCCCACTGTACTTTGATTACTACCCTACCACGGCTCAAAGGAGTCGTGCAAACAGGTAGTAGTTGGGTGCAGTCCCGAAGCACTTGGAGGCAGTGAAGGTTAGACAGGATTCGTCTCTTCCGGTATTGGGGGTTGACATCGCGCTGTGTCTAGGAGAGCCATTACACGAGTAGTCCCTGGCCAGGGCAATCGAGATATACTGGTAGGCTTCCAGTGTTATCTCAGGGTGTTTTGGGATTCACTCCGACACGACTTGTACCGCTATTAGGGGACTGACGTTTACCGCCCCCTAGGCCCGCCACGCGATGTATCAGACGAACAGACCGGACTGTACGGAGATTGTCACATTCAGGCTCAGTAGGAGTTCAGATGGGTTTCACCTCGTCAGTCTTCTTGTCGGCATCTACCTGGGGACCGTTACGCACAGCTAGTGCCGCTTGCGGTCTGTGGTTAAACCCACTGCCAGCGTAGTGTCGAGTCTTTAGAGTCCCACACAGAAAGCTATTCGCCTTTAGGCAAAAGAGTAGAGGTCGCATGGTTATGCGACAGGTCGTATGGTTTTACGACAGGTCGCATGGTTTTGTGACAGGGTTCGGTCACATCCGTGCACTTGTGCACGTACAGTGTCCGGACAGTTAACACTAGCGGGCTTTGGTTTAAGCCAGATCCTAGTGTACGCTTTGGGATTGGTTTTATCCAGTATGTATTCGTGTTCCTCGGAACGCGGATGCGAGTGTGTATGCACAGTTGACGGAGAGACAGAGGCAGAGGATTCTCATTAGGGTTGTTGATTGTTGACTGTTGACCATTGACTTTTTGCTCAACCCTAATGAGAATACGATATGTGATTAACAATAATATTAATTAAGTTTTATAGTGACATGGTTGTTGAGGGGTTGACTTTGTTGACTTGTTGACTTTATTGACCGGTTGACTAGGTTGGACTAGTTGACCATCATGATGACAATGGCTATCATTTCATGGCAAAGACTTTTGCTTGCTTGTTCTCTTGTGCAAAATGAGTGCATGAAATGATATGGCTATTGTAGCTTAAACCATCACTAATACTTGATTGCTATTATTGGTTATGATGGCTTTGGATTATGAGAGCCAAGAGAGAAAAGTCTTGCTCATTCTTTCATTTCCTTTCTCTCTCTTGTGTTCTTGAGCTCTCATCTTCTTCCTCTTGCTCTCCCTCTCTTTAGTCTATGGTTCACTTGTCTCATGTGTTGAGAAGCAAGAACCATAGAGTATAATCCCAACACACTCTTCTCTACTCACTCTAGTTCACAAGGTTTGGCAAACCGAGTGAACTAGTTTCTTCAAAGATCAAAGAAGAAGCCAAAGGGTGAAGCTTTCAGGTGGATCGTTCTTCGGCGCAAGGAGACGACGGGGTGAAGCCGATCCGGACAACCATCGAGGCTTGAAGACGAAGGAGTTCAAGAAAGAAAGGTATAACCCCCTAACCGAGTAGTTAACAACTTCTAGTTAGGTTGTTAGTTAGATATTTAACAAAGATCCGGTTTTGAGTCCATGTTACCACCTCTAGAAAATTGTTTTTCGTCAAATTCCACATGCCCGAAAGTACCGGGAGAGGTAGCATGGACTTACACAGTATGAACACACTTCGATTTTACGGTCAGGAAGATCCGTTTATCTTTCCGAACCAAGCTTTCCAAGTATACTACTCACAGTGTTTGAAGCATCCGGGATGGAGTGTCGTATGCCGTTGGAAACCCAGGGATGTCTACGATGTCCCAGAATTCGAGGACAGCGATGAGGATGAAGAAGAGAGAAGACTTAAAGTGTAAGTCCACGTTGCTCACTCCGGTTCGTACGGGGAGGCGGAAACGGCGAAAAACAATTTTTGGCGCAAAGGCAACATGGACTAAAAGAAGGATCTTTGCTAAACTACAAACTAGCAAACTACTAGAGGTGCTATCTACTATGCCATAGAGATTATACCTCACGACACCGGTCCTTCGGGTCTTCATTCCGCTGTCCGACTCGTCCATCCACACTCCGAGGGTCGATCCGGATCTTGATCACCTCCGCGGCCTTCTTGAATCGAAGACGATCCACCCGAGAGATGTACTCCGAGCTCCACCTCGAGCCGAGGTAACTAGGGCAACGAAATCGCTAGTCTTGATGTCCTAGGTTGTGTAGAAGAGGTAGATGGATGTGTTTGTCTATTTGGATCCTTTTTCTCCCAACACATGAGATCAAAGGAAATTTTCAAGAGGAGGAAGATGAAGGAGAACAACCATGGACCTTTCTCATTTCTTTTCAAGAGAGAGAATGAGAAATGAGAAATGAATTATTGTGCTAGAGAGAATGAACCATGGTTGCAATAATACACCACTATCATCATTACTAATCTTTTCAAGATTAAGTTGATGGCAACAATTGACTTGACCATTATCATAATCCAAAAATAAAAAGAAATCCAAAGAATACTCTAGACCTCTCATGAAGGTCCAAGTCAACTTTGGTCAAACGGTCAACAAAGTCAAGTGTGGTCAAATGGTCAAAGCAATTAGCCATCAATTAATAATCACTAAAAAGATTAGTAAATAATGTCCCCGGCTCATAATGGTTTTGACCGAACGAACTGCCAAAAACCCTAATGAGTCCGCCTCATTATGGTTTCGACCGAATCAACTGTCAAAATCCTAATGAGGTACCTCCTTCCTCTTCGCTCCTCACAACTGTGCATACACACCCGCATCCGCATTCCGTAGAATGTGAATTCACAGAAGACAAAACAAATCCATCCGTGCAATACTAGGATCCAGCTTAAACCAAAGCCCACTAGTATTGCCTGCCCGAACAGCATACGCACACAAGTGCACGTAAGTGATCGTAGCCCTGCCGTAAAACCATACGGCCTCTACACCTTTCGCTCGGTGCAGGGAAACTCTCTGTGTGGGACTCTAAAGACTCGACACTACGCTGGCAGTGGGTTTAACCATAGACCGCAAGCGGCACTAGCTGTACGTAACGGTCCCAGGTAGATGTCGATAAGAAGGCCGATGAGGTAAACCCATCCGAACTCCTACTGAGCCTGTATGTGACAATCTCCGTACAGTCCGGTCTGTTCGTCTAAGAATATCGCATGGCGGGCCTAGGGGGTGGCGAACGTCAGTCCCCTAATAGCGGTACAAGTCGTGTCGGAGTGTAGCCCAGAACACCCTGAGATAACACTGGAAACCTACCAGTATATCTCGCTTGCCCTGGCCAGGGACGACTATGTGTAATGGCTCTCCTAGACACAGCGCGATATCAACCCCCAATACCGGGAGAGACGAATCATGTCTAACCGTCACTGCCTCCAAGTGCTTCGGGAATGCACCCAACTACTACCTGTTTGCACGACTCCTTTGAGCCGTGGTAGGGTAGTAATCAAAGAACAGTGGGAACACACTCGAGGCGAAGTGACAGTGTCAAGTCAACGGACTAAGCTGTACTCATATCACCTGAGAACTGATAACTGACGATAGGTATAATACCAACCAACAGTCCCCGACGAGTCATGTCCAGTGTACTCGTAACCTAACGAGCACCCGCATATTATCTCCAGTATGACGTACTGATGGCTGTAGGACAGACCATCTCCCATGCTGGGATGAGAAGCATATACGCTAGTCTACTCCGGTGTATCGATGCCCTGTCTCCATAATCCTACGACCAGGGACCTGTATAAGGATGTGCTTATAGATTACCCAGCCCCCACACGTGTGACTGCCATCACAACGCTGGTAATCAAGCAGAGATCCTAAGGGCTCCACTAATATGTATATAAGCGATATGCTAAAAGAAACACATGCACATATTGAAGTAGAGACAAACCAAGTAGCATACTACCATTTTGAGCAAGATTGTCTATACAACTGTGTATATCCCAAGCTTCCATTAAGTAATATACAAGCTATTATGATACAGTAATGGCCTCCAGGGCATATACACTAACAATCTCCCACTTGCACCAAGGCCATGTACTGGCGTATCGAAGACCTATCATCTCGATCAGCCGCTCGAACTGAGTCCGGGGTAGGGCCTTCGTGAGTGGATCTGCAGTGTTATCCTCCAAATTTACTCTCTTCACCTCGATCTCCCGGCGATCTGCGATCTCCCTGATCAGGTGGTACCGCCTCAAAATGTGCCTGGACTTCTGATAGGACCTGGGTTCCTTCGCTAAAGCTATAGCTCCGTTGTTCTCACAATACAGCGGTATTGGATCAACAATGGTAGGAACCACCTGAAGCTCCGCAAGGAACTTTTTCATCCAGACAGCTTCCTTTGCGGCATCGCAAGCAGCTATGTACTCCGCTTCCATAGTTGAGTCAACAACGGTTTCCTGCTTGGAACTCTTCCAGCAAACCGCCCCTCCATTGAGGGTAAAGACATAACCCGACATTGACTTGGAGTCATCCTTGTCATTCTGGAAGCTGGAATCAGCAAAGGCCTCGATCTGGAGGTCTTTTCCGCCATACACCAAGAACATTTCCTTAGTCATTCTCAGGTACTTGAGAATGTTCCTTACTGCTATCCAGTGTTTCTCCCCTGGGTCCGACTGATACCGTCTTACACCGCTTAATGCGTATGCTA
The DNA here is from genome assembly GCA_030015575.1 of Agapanthus africanus. Classification (NCBI taxonomy): domain Eukaryota; kingdom Viridiplantae; phylum Streptophyta; class Magnoliopsida; order Asparagales; family Amaryllidaceae; genus Agapanthus; species Agapanthus africanus. The sequence goes on from JASDDO010000014.1 coordinate 516,046,338, forward strand.
CATCTGGTCTGGTACATAATATCGCATACATTATAGAGCCTACCGCAGATGCGTAGGGTATAGATGACATGCGAGCCCTTTCCAAATCAGTCTTGGGAGACATCTCTTTGGAGAGGGTGATTCCGTGACAAGCCGGTAGATTGCCGCTCTTAGAATCTTCCATACTAAATCGTTTCAGAATGGTGTCGATGTACCTGGACTGCGAAAGTCCCAACATCCTCTTAGATCTATCACGATAGATCAGGATCCCCAGAATGTAGTTGGCATCGCCCAGGTCTTTCATGGAGAACCTCTGTGACAAGAATCCTTTGACTGACTGTAGCATAGGAATATCATTTCCAATTAGGAGAATGTCATCCACGTACAAGACGAGGAATACAACAGTTCTCCCTACAATCTTACTGTAAATGCATGGTTCATCTGGGTTTTTGATAAAGTCGAATTCCTTGACGGTATCATCAAAGCAGATGTTCTAACTCCGCGATGCCTGCTTCAGTCCATAGATGGACTTGAGCAACTTGCACACTTTACCGCTGCTCCCACTCTGAATGAATCTCTCTGGCTGATCCATATAGACGCACTCTTCTAAATGGCCTCTAGGGCATACATATATCCAACAGCATATACTCACAGTAGGATCGGGATCCAAATATCATCTTGTGATAAAACTGAAGGAATCCTACCAGAATCATCACACTCCAAATGGTATGCAGCACTTGCAAGTTTCAGTTTCTTTAGAAACTCCCGATGTGGATTTTTGCCCCATGCTATTATGACCTTGACGAAGGCCAACATATCATAAGTCGCATGTCAAGTTCTACCCGTCATTATCCAGGTTAATTTGAACCCACCCGTACATACCCTTGATGAAGGCCAAAATAGTAGTACGACTGTCCCAAACCAACGCATCTATCTATGCTACAGATAAATATTCAGCAGCTACCAATCACTCTGCCTTGGCAAAGGTCAAAATACATAGCTTGAATACTACTGAATATTTAACTGAAATGACGGAGGGCTACGAATGGTTTTGGCAAAACCGTGAACGTAGTGAACTTGATATAATCGAAGGAACCTGATAGCTTTTAAAAGGAGTGGCTTAAGCTCCGCATTTAAAAGTTGTTTTTGAAAAGAAACCGAGTGGTTTTGAAATTGTTCCAACGAATTTAACTTGGTTTATTTTCTTGCATTAATTTTAAAGCGTCCCATCATTTAATCCTACCATTGCAGAAAACAACGAAAATATGACGTACGCTTATGCCATCCGCATTCGCCACGGGGTCCCGTCATCACCCGTTAGGTTACTTAACTAACGACAGAGTGGGGGCTAGACTAGCACGGATGCAAAACATAAGCAACGCCTAAATAGATATCATATATAGATATATACATTCGTCGGATGCAATGATAGCCATTCCAGATCACAGATGAACACTTTGGATATACTAGGAATCCGCGTTTCGTTCGAGCCTGCAACGAAAGACGGATTACACGGTCGCGATGAATAGCCAAACCCCACCCTAGACCCCTATGGGTGCGGCAAACTACCCGCCAAGTACCCGAAGTGAAGCAACCTCCCTCAACAACGTGAGTAGGCCACTCGGCACTTCGAGATACCCGGTAGTTTGTGCACCCCACCTTGGGTCTATCCTAGGAGCAAAAACAGTAAAAAGAAATAATATACAATGGAGGCTACAACCTCATCCCGGATGTGCGGCCATAAAATAATATTACATCAATTTACAAAATTTACATTGAATGAAAGAAAAAGAAATTCTCATCTCACATCCACCCGGCTATTCATCCGCGACAATCCAACAAGTTCATATCCACAAACCATCAACATTACAGATCACAGATATGTATAACCCTCACTAATCGACGTATAGCGATTAGCAAACGTTCAATACATATATCACATCACAGATAATATCCATTAGCCAAAGTCTACGGAATTTCGATCAAAATACGGATTTGTAACCACCCCAAAAACAAATTTGTTCTCTGGAAAATCTGGGTAGAAACAAACTATACTAAAAATTCCAAAACATCCAAATAACAACACTGCATAAAACCCGGTCCACGGCCGAGTCAACTCGGCCGCGGTTCCACGGCAGGAAACATGTTCTTGCCGCGGATCCGCAGCGCTTTGACGGAGTCACTGGATCGTTTTTGTTCTGTGTTTTTACAAAACCCTGAGCCGATTTTTCATGTATGTTAAATCATTTTTAGAGCAGTATAAAAAATCGGCAGAAACATGGTTTTTCCGGACGTGTTTTGCGATTTTTTTCCGATCGAAATTCTAAACACTTCGCTAACTTGCTAGTTTATGTTTAGCTAGGCTATGATACCACTATAAGTCCACGTTGCTCACCCCGGTTCTTATGGGGAGGCGGAAACGGCGAAAAACAATTTTTGGCGCAAAGGCAACATGGACTAAAAGAAAGATCTTTGCTAAACTACAAACTAGCAAACTATTAGAGGTGCTATCTACTATGTCATAGAGATTATACCTCACGACACCGGTCCTTCGGGTCTTCATTCCGCTGTTCGGCTCGTCTATCCACGTTTCGAGGGTCGATCCGGATCTTGATCACCTCCGCGGCTGTCACGACCCGAAAGAGCACGTGACTGACCCTTGAACCATATGAAGTCTATAGGACCCCATCTGATCCAAGTAAGCCAAAAGCCCAGCAATCTAAAACCATTTAAAGAGTAAATAAGGAAAACTGTTTTTGAAAAGTAAGGAAATCATGTTTGGAAATCAAAGTTTTTAAATAACTAAGCCGAATATGCATTTTTTTAAAATGTGTAACCTTTCCTGAAAATTTCGGCAGAGTTTCCATTCTAAAAACTGGCCCCGAACGGGGTACAACAAGAATAATATATATGAAATGATAAAAGGCATCCCCAAGCGGGAGCTAGCTCTTCGTCCATCGACGGTCACAACCACGCAAGCAATAATAATATACAACGCCAAAGGGCGAGGATCAAACCCAAAAAAAAAGAAACTCAAAACAGCCAGAAAACCGTAATACTACTAGCGCGACTCTAAGGTCGAAATAAAACAACACTGTTTTCTAAGTCTGAAACAATATACAAGTTTTGGTTGATGGAAATTCTAGATACAATAAATGATACATGAACAATGGCGGTTCTGATACAAAAGAACCCACCTATCCAAGCAAGTCACCCATAAGGAAGCAGTGTGCCAGAAATGCCGCTATGGAATCTGTACGGCAAAAACCTGCAAGGACTGGGGCACAACAGGGGTGAGTTGCCAACTCGTGAATAGAAAATATCTACAAGCAGAGATCGAATGCATGACACATCCTAGGTCAATACGATCAGATATAAATAAACCTCAATATGAATAAAGCTGAAGCATGTTAAACTGGCAATGTAATCTCTACATGAGTGTAATGCCAAGTGCTCGTGCTCGTGCTAGTGCCTCAGGTAATAGCATGTCATGAATATGAGGTATGATCAATGTAATCAAATCTGCACACACGTGGATCCCGTCCACTCGTCACCCAATGACAATAACCATCATGCAAGTAAATATCATGAAACCTGTGCATGGAAATATGAGGATATAACCCACCCGTGTCCCTCGCGACACGTCAAAATCATGGAACCAGAGTGCCCAGCATCGGCACTCGAAAACATCATGAAAACTGTGCCCAGCATCGGCACATAAATCCTCATATATCGGGCTCCGTCAGTCCGGATCGGCCCGCGGGCTCTGTCTGCGGTATCGGCCCTCGGCCCCGGCAGGACGCCCAAATCTATCCATCGACTCTGGTCAGTATCCTCCGGATAACCGCCAAGTCCAACCAATCACCGGTAGGTACTCGCCCGCCTCCAGGCTCAATCGGCAAAGCTCATCGATCATCTTGCCGAGGGGAACCATACCGGGTCCACCATGTACCCGCAATCAGCTCATCCACTCCTCTATTCGGGTTTCACATGTCGCTCTCAGTACCGAGAAAACACATGGTGGACGCACTGAAATATCATATCAAGGGTAACCGGGTTTTTAAAGCAATGACATATTCTCTTTTGAAACACTCTCGGTTCCCAAATCCAGAAATATCATAGAAACAACATATCTCAATGCGTATAATCAAAAGCATGAAGTATGCGACATGTAAAGGAAGGTATGCATATCATCATGTCATGCAAGGATCATATACTGAATGCAATAGTACTACAGTGTAGTGACATGGCAATTATCGATGATGAGTGTGTGAGCCGGCAACAAGTGTACGTGGAACATATGCATCATCGATAATGGTGCTGGTGTCCTAGCAGCATGACTGAAATATAACCACAGTACAAGCGATGCAATGCAAATAGCATGAATATGCGGAATCGAATAATCAACGCAAAAGTAAAGAATCAACACCAATCTGTACAAGTCATGCAGGGGTGCCATTTGAAATAAGACGAATCAGGGCTTTTGGAAAAAAACAAGGGCTACGGTGTTTTAAGAAAAGATACATCATTTGAAAATATCCGTATGACCCTTCTGCCTATCTTTAAAATATCCCCGATTCGTTAGTTTGAAATAGGTATGACTCGGTCCAGTCTAATGTCTACTAAGTAATCTAGACAGGAGGGGTGAGAAACCACCTAATCTGAGTCAATATATATAGATATGATAGTCGGTGATCCCGCCTCAATAACATATCGTAAGATATCCTCGAGTCATGAGTGCGGATCTATCATCAATATCGGCTCGTACGGTAGATCGTCGTACGGCATCCCAATAGCTGGGTAGGGGTCAATATCACAGTACCTCATCACATATCAGGTATCACTATCATCAGATCGCTTAATCTGGGGTACTACTCTAAGTCTAGTACAAATCGATACCATCTATAAAAATATGAATGCGGGTAAAGCACATGTCCAAGGCCCGCTAAAACTATCATATCGCACCTCGAAGACAAGCTATGTCACATCGCTGATCTCACGGCCTCACATCAAGTATCATCTCAAACCACGTATCATCCTCAAATCCCGTATATAAACACATAGTCCCATACCCATGTGTAGATATACGCACCATCATATGCACTCTAATAAATGAAAGAATGAATGCAAGTATGTGTGTAAATGTATGTGTGAGTGCAACCACTACTCTAGGGTTCGCACTATACTAAACCAATATATTCTTATCATCAAAATATCATTATTACCATCAATAACCCTAAACAACACATAATAAATATTCCTGTGTATACGTATTCGTATACATCACCACGGACTGCGGGGGTGCTATACGCCATCCACCCGACTTCTCCCCGTAGATATAAATCTACTCACATTGCTTCTCGTGTGCCAAAGCCGATGTCGCTATCTTCACCTCATTTGCCTCAACATCACGCGGGGTACCTACAAGTATATCACAATGCTAAAGCACATGAAAATCACATCGGAAACCAAAATAGCACACGCTACCCGCATAGGTAAAAACCTATCGACTCGCATGTAAACACAATCAAAATCCACTTGTCGTTGACGTCCAAACGCCACCCGACAGGAATGAATCACCAAATACCAAAATCCATGCTAAAACAAGTCCCAAATTATACACCAACATAGGAAAATCAACCCAGATTTCACCCTAGATGGAATCAGTCAAAACTAGACATACTCAGGGTCAAAACTAGAGGAAATGGGGGCATGCACAGAAAACGAGGCAATTCCTTAAAATACCTTATTTTAGAATTTTCCATAATTTTTCCCCATTTATCTGTATTTAATTATACCAGAATATTAAAATATTCATTAAAATAATATTAAATTATAAAATTTCCCAAAAATCATATTTTATTATTTTGAAGACGTTACAATCTACCCCCTTAAAGAAATTCGGTCCCCGAATTTAAATTTAAACCCCCAAATACTAAAATATTTCAATACAAATTCCAAGTCATCGGGGCTCCGAAATCATCTATACATAAAACATCATAGCGCAATGCATGCGCATGAGTACTGAGCAGATAACTCAAAAGCAACACTCCATCAAGCATCCGCAATCATCGGAGTCATGGTAACGACACAATGTCAAATCCAATACAAAATCAATATGATATGGACCAAGACTATACATGTAGACACCCAATCTATACTTGTAATTAGCTGATGCAACTGTATGCCAAATCTTTTTAAGTCGCTGTGCGATGCGCGTAACACTGCACAGTGGCGGACGTTTCTCATAAGAAAATAACTATATATGTGTATATATATCCTTTGTTTAATAAGCACGTTCCACCATTTTGAAAATAATCAGAAGGGTTTCCTTGTTTTTAAAACGTTTTGTGTCATATCGGACACGTAGGTATATACTGAGACTATAGCTCGCTTTTCGGAAATCCCTTCGATAACTATCGATGCATGCAAAATATATCCAGGCACTGTCCACTGACTAGTCCTGCTCAGTATGAAAGCAAATATCCCACATCATAAAAATGTACTGCTCCAAAAGGAATAAATTCCAAAAATGCACATAACACCACCCTGTGCGTCTGACGCGCATGGAAATCAAAATCCATATATGCGCTAAACATGTGCACAAAACAACATCTAGGTGCAACGGGTGTGCACGAAGTATCTGTCATAGGCAACATGTGTGCCTGACAGCCAAAACAGGTGCATCTGACATGCACGAAGAATCTCGATTTAGTGCATCTGGTGTACCCCAAAATCGTATCTCAAAACATGCGCCCAACATGCGCGAAAATCCAAATCGGTGCATCCATCATGCACGAATGAAAATCTAGACCCTGCGCACTCAATATGCACGGAATCACAAAATCCAATAGCAACGTCGAATATGCGTAAGTCCAGTCAAAAGCACGGAGTGCAAGAATCCACATCAATATCATAATCAAAATCGACATACCGAAAGGCATCAAATCGAAGTCAGGTGCAATCGTAATGCACAAAATATAAATCCGGTGCAACAAAGGCATGAAATATAAATCTGATGCGATAAACGCAAGAAACATAAAACTGGTGCGACAAATGCACGAAGTATAGAACTGGTGCATCCCATGCACAAATACCAAGCAATAACTCAAATACGTAAGCAGCAACACCAAGTGTATCCAGATATGAAGAAAATCATAAACGTGTGCAGCTGCGGGCACAAAACACATATCGATGCACTACAAGCGCATATAAGCTATACCGAGTGCAAAATCAAAACACTAAAATTACATGAAACTCTGCTGGAAGCGTAAATCAAATCACCAGCATAAAATAGGCATGAAATCGTAATCAACAGCTCAAGAGTAATAACTATGTACAAGGTATAAATACCCAGTAGGTGCAACCATGGTGCACAAAATCAAATATCATGAAACTCAGTCATCAAGACTAAATCATGCGAATAGATCGCCCAAAATACCGAAATCCAAAGCAACGGATACGTGATAATCAAATCACAAAATCACAAATCATAATTACCGTTGTCGGTATACCCTCCTTCAGGGTCGAGAAGGTACCGGTACATCCGATGCTAGCGGCGCAAGATATCTACTTGCCTCTTGCTCGCGGCTGGCGTCCTCTGCCTCTGGTTCCTGATCTTTCCTGTAGATTACCAACTCGCAATCCATCGGCTCATCGGCCCGGTCAGGTATGCTGACAGGAACGATTCCGTTCTTGCACTTCCCTGGTCATCTCTCGGTCAATCCTCACGACCGCTCGTAAAACAGCACATCTCTGGCGCCGACCTCGGGTCCTCTGAATGCATATCACACATCCGATCCTGGGTGCAACTCTTATTGCAGCAGTGTACTGGAAGGAATCCTACTCAAGGTCTCTTCTGATCTTGCCTAAGCCAAAACTGTAAGGAGGCTGGTACTCTGGCGTAATCTTTTCTCGCTCTCTGGACCTCTGCGTCCTTAGTACAACATCTCCTCGGAAGCTGGTCGCATCTCTGCGCCTCTGTATGCATGTCCGGCCTTTAATCTTAACGGGGTGTAGTAACAGCTCGTCTGCCTCTCGCACGAACTTCTTGTCCCGCTTGTCTGTATCATCGACCATTCGACGTCGCGTCTTTATCTGCACACTGCAATGTCCTCGGCTACGGTCCACCCGAAGTCTCTAACACGGACTCGAAATCACGAACTCAGTATCTTCATCACTCAGTAGAAGATATCTAGCCGAACATGTCCTCAGCGTGCATATCGCATCTCTGATGTCAGCGGAGTGGAACGTCATCTCGTCGAAATCTCGTGCAAACTCTTTACTCCACCTTGCTCCACTATCGACTGATTCGGACTCATCTCATCATGGCTACACAGACTGCGCTCCGACAGCTATGCTCGTATCTGGAGTCTCCCAAGCAGTGTCCCATCACATGATATCCGAATTGTTAGTGTATATGCCCTAGAGGCCATTACTGTATCATACTGGCATGTATATTACTTAATGGAAGCTTGGGATATTCACCTTGTATAAACAATCTTGCTCAATATAGTAGTATGCTACTTGGTTTGTTTCTGCTTCAATGTGTACTTGTGTTTATTTTAGTATATCACTTATACGCATTAGTGGAGCCCTTAGGATCTTTGCTTGATTACCAGCGTTGAGATGGCAGTCACACTAGTGGGGGCTGGGTAATCTATAAGCACATCCTTATACAGGTCCCTAGTCGCAGGACTATCGAGACAGGGCATCGATACTCCGGAGTAGACTAGCGTATGCGCTTCTCATCCCAGTGTGGGAGATGGTCTGTCCCACAGCCATCAGTACGTCGTACTGGAGATAGTATACGGGTGCTCGTTGGGTTACGAGTACACTGGACAGGACTCGTCGGGAACTGACAGGTTGGTATTATACCTATCGTCAGTTATCAATTCCAAGGTGATATGAGTACAGCTTAGTCCGCTGACTTGACACTGGCACTTCGCCTCAAGTGTGTTCCCACTGCACTTTGATCACTACCCTACCACGGCTCAAAGGAGTCGTGCAACCAGGTGGTGGTTGGGTGCAGTCCCGAAGCACTTGGAGGCAGTGACGGTTAGACAGGATTCGTCTCTCCCGGTATTGGGGTTGACATCGCGCTGTGTCTAGGAGAGCCATTACACGAGTAGTCCCTGGCCAGGGCAAGCGAGATATACTGGTAGGTTCCAGTGTTATCTCAGGGTGTTTTGGGCTTCACTCCGGCACGACTTGTACCTCTATTAGGGGACTGACGTTTTACCGCCCCCTAGGCCCGACATGCGATGTATTAGACGAACAGACCGGACTGTATGGAGACTGTCACATTCAGACTCAGTAGGAGTACAGATGGGGTTTCACCTCGTCAGCCTTCTTATCGACATCTACCTGGGGACCGTTACGCACAGCTAGTGCCGCTTGCGGTCTGTGGTTAAACCCACTGCCAGCGTAGTGTCGAGTCTTTAGAGTCCCACACAGAGGGTATTCGCCTCTGGGCAAAACAGAGTAGAGGTCGCATGGTTTTGCGACAGGGTTCGTTCTCATCCGCGCACTTGTGCACGTTTGGAGTCCGGACGGATATTACTGGCTGGCTCTGTTTTGAGTCAGATGCCGGTATATGTTTTGGGGTTGCTTTTATCTCTCAGCATTCATGTTCCTCGGAACAAGAATGCAGGTGTGTATGCACAGTTATTTGAGGAGGAGGAAGATGACTTTCATTAGGGTTTCGGAACGGGTGTGTATGCACAGTTGACAGTCGTCTTTTTCCAAACCCTAATGGATTTGTTTTATATCAATTAATAATATATAATAAAATGAAATTGTGTCATGGTTGGTTTTTATGTTGACTTGTTGACCATGGTTGACTTGTTGACCATGGTTGAAGTTTTGACCATCATCATTACAAAAGCAAGATGCTTTTTGATTCTTGCAAAACCATTTAATGTTTGAAATGATAATGGTCATTCTAAAACTTTCCATCAACCTTTTCATTTTCATTATTATTATTATTTGATAATTCTTTTGCTTTATGTTATGGTTGCAAAAGAAAAAGAGCTCATTATCTCATTTAGCTTCTCTCTCCTCACTTCATCTTCTTCTTCCTCTAGCAAAAGAGAACCCTTCTCATGTGTTGAGAATCCTTCTCTTTAAAAAGAAAAGCACCCCTTAGACACTCTCTACTCATTCTAGGTTCAAGGTTTAGCAAGCCGGAAACCCTAGTTCACTCAAAGTTCGAGGAAGAGCCCAAAGGTTGAACCCTCGAGGTGGATCCATCTTCGACGGAAGAAGGCGACAAGAAGAGAACCATCAACCTCTACAAAAGTTGGAGAAGAAGGAGTTCAAGTTTAGGTATAACCATCTTCATCCGAGTAGCTAACTCTCTTTAGCAAGTTTGCTAGTTTTAGTTTAGACACGATCCCGACCTTGTTTAGTCCATGTTCCCTCTTGAGATAAAAATATGATTTTTATACCGTTTCCGCCTCCCCGTAAGAACCGGGGGTCGCAACGTGGACTTACAGTGGTATCAGAGCCTAACTAGACTTAAACTAGCTTGGTAGCGAAGTGTATGGAAGTTCGAAACCGAAAAATCGCAAAACCGGAAAAAACTAAAACCCTAAGTTTCTGTTGAAATTTTTTCTGCTCTAAATGAAAAACTTTATACTTGTAAATTCGGCTCAAGGTTTTGTGTGAACACCCAAGAAAAACGATGCCCTAATTCATTCAAACCGCCGCGGTTCCGCGGCACGAGGTAGGCATGTGCCGCGGAACCGCCGCAGTTTGTTTTCCTCTCTGCATCGTTTTTCGTGCAGTGTTCTTCTGGTGGGATTTTTGGATTTTTCAGATATATTATATGTGCCCAGATTTTCCAGAACAGAAATTTACTTTTGGGGTCCTATAATTCCGTATTTTTTTCGAACTTCGCTACACTTTGGCTATGTTGGTTATATTTGTGATGTTTGCATGTATTGAACGTCGACTAATCGCTATAAGTCGATTAGTCGGGGTTATACAAGATCTGTGTTTGATATTGGAATGTGTATATGAATGTGTTGGACTGTCGCGGGTGAATAGCCGGGGTGGATGTGAGATGAGCTTTTGTTTTTCTTTCATTCATTGTAAATGTAAATTGATGTAATAATATTATTTGTTTGGCCGCACAACCGGGTCGGGGTTGTAGCCGTCATTGTATAATTCTTTTTACTGTTTTTGCTCCTAGGATAGACCCATGGAGGGGGTGCACAAACTGCCGAGTACTTGGCGGGTAGTTTGCCGCACCCGTAGGGGTCTTGGGTGGGGTATTTGGCTATTCACCGCGACCGTGTTATCCGCTTTTCGTTCCAGGCTCGAAAGGATTGCGGATTGCTAGTATATCCAATGTATTCATCTGTGATCTGTAATGTCTATCATTGCTTTCTATTTAGGCGTTGCTTATGTTTTACAGCCGCGCTAGCCCAGCCCCCGCTCTGTCGTTAGTTAAGTAACCTAACGAGTGATGACGGGACCCCGTGGCGAATGCGAATGGCATAAGCGTATGTCATATTTTGGTTGTTTTCTGCAATGGTAGGAATTAAATGATGGGACGCATTAAAAGTACTAATGCAAGAATATCACGCATTAAAAGAACTAATACAAAATAATAAACCAAGTTGAAATCGTTGGAACACTTTCGAAAAACCACTCGGTTTTTTTCAAAACTAACTTTTAAAACGCGGAGCTTGAGCCACTCCTTTTAAAAGCTATCTCGTTCCATCGATTATATCAAGTTCACTACGTTCACGGTTTCGCCAAAACCATTCGTAGCCCTCCATCATTTCAGTTAAATGTAAGGTAGTATTCAAGCTATGTATTTTGACCTCACGCCAAGGCATAGTGATTGGTAGCTACCGAATATTTATCTGTTGCATAGATAGAATGCGTTGGTTTGAGACAGTCATACTGCCATTTTGGCCTACGTCAAGGGTAGGTACGGGTGGGTTCAAATTAACCAGGATAATGATGGAAAGAACTTGACATGTGACTTATGACATTTTGACCTCACGCCAAGGTCATAAGTGTTAGTGTTTATGCCCTAGAAGGCCATTACTGTATCATACTAGCTTGTATATTACTTAATGGAAGCTTGGGATATTCACATGTATATAACAGTCTTGCTAAACATGGTAGTATGCTACTTAGTTTTTCTATCTTAATATGTGAGTGTACGTATTGATAGAGCTCTTAGGATCTTGCTTGTCTACCAGCGTTGTGATGGCAGTCACACTAGTGGGGGCTGGGTAGTCTACAAGCACATCCTTATTCAGGTCCCTGGTCGTTGGATTATCGAGACAGAGCATCGATACTCCGGAGTAGACTGGTGTGTACGCTTCTCATCCCAGTTGGGGAGATGGTCTGTCCCACAGCCGTCAGTACGTCGTACTGGAGATAGTATACAGGTGCTCGTTAGGTTACGGGTACACCGGACAGGACTCACAGGGAACTGTTGGTTGGTTTGATACCAGTCGTCAGTGAACAGTTCCCAGGTGACATGAGTACAGCGTAGTCCGCAGACTTGACACTGCTACTTCGCCTCGAGTGTGTCCCACTGTTCTTAGATTGCTACCCTACCACGGCTCAAAGGAGTCGTGCAAACAGGTGGCAGTTGGGTGCAGTCCCGAGCACTTGGAGGCAGTGGGGGTTAGACAGGATTCTTCCCTCCCGGTATTGGGAGTAGATATCGTGCTGTGTCAGAGAGCCATTACGCAAAGTCCCTGGCCAGGGCAAGCGAGATTTGCTGGTAGGTTCCAGTAGTTTCTCAGGGTGTAATGGGCTTTACTCCGACACGACTTATACCGCTATTAGGGGACTGACGCTTGCCGCCCCCCTAGGCCCGATATGCGATAGTCTTGGACGAACGGACCGGACTGTATGGAGATTGTCACATCAGACTCAGTAGGAGTTCGGATGGGTTTACTCATCGGCCTTCTTATCGACAACTATCAGGGGACCGTTACGTACAGCTAGTGCCGCTTGCGGTCTGTGGTTAAACCCACTGCCAGCGTAGTAGTCGAGTCTCTAGAGTCCCACATAGAGAGTTTCCTACTCCAGGCGAAACGATATAGAGGTTGCATGGTTTTGCGACAAAGGGTTCGGACGCATACGTGCGTTTACGCACGTACGACTTTCGGACAGTTTTTACCAGTCGGCTTTGGTTTAAGCCAGTTACTGGTATCCGGTTATTGGATTTTTACAGTCTAAAGTTTTTCCGTATTTTTGCGGATTGGAGGGGCGTTCTCGTAATTGTACGAGAAGCTTCTAGAAGATGTGACTAAGGAGGTTTCTTTTGGATAAGAAAGTGAGTCATGGTGGTGATTCATTCATTTCATTAATGCACATTTATTGCTTAATGACTCATGCTAATGAATCACCACTAGATATTTTATGAAGCATGCTTATTCATTTCCTTTATTCATTATTGATAAATGAGAATGCTTCATAATATATTATGATACACTCTCTCTCCTCTCATGATCTTATCTCATATTCTCTTTCCTCAAGCTCTCATCTTCAAACCCTAATCCTTAATCCTCATGTGTTGAGATCAAAGGATTAGTTAGACTAAACAATCCATTACCTTTACTCTATATCATCCTTTCATCTTTGATTAGCAATCAAAGTTGATTAGTTACCTCAAGTTAGAGGTATAGCTTGGTGTTTTGCTCTCGGGTGGATCGTCTACTACCTAGAGAAGGTCGAGGAGAACAAAGGAGGACACAAAGACGAAGGACTAGTTTCGATAGGTATAATCCCTTAACACTATAGTTTAGTATAGCTTTGTGTTTGGTTATTAACTGTTTAGCTTCGATTCAAGCGGTTAGTCGATGTTCGTTGTTTAAACTTGATCGTTTTTGAAAATTCCGCCTCCCCATAAGTACTGGGGTGTACTACATCGACTTACAATAAGAGCATGGGGTAAAAATCCACATCGGGAGTTTCATAAGTACTGAAACTTGCTAGACTTGCATACCATTTGGAGTGTGGTGATTCTGGTAGGATTCCTTCAGTTTCGTCACGCGATGATATTTGGATCCCGATCCTACTGTGAGTATATGCTACTCCTCGGGAAATTTCTCACTAAACGATCAATGCTACAAACCTAGTAGGTGCCTAGAAAGGTGTTAGCGGGGCTACGCCCCCAGGGAAAAGAGGTTATTTAATTAAGGAACTTCGCGAAAGCGTTGGAAAACCTCCCTCGAAGTACCGACACTGGCCTGGCTGAACGGTTAAGCAAGTATTGTGCGGTGGGATTGATCCCGACTAATTCTTCCTTTATGGTTTGAGGAGGGATTCGAGAGACAGTGGGAGCCATCCTGTTTAGAAAAACTAAAAACCATTCTAAACTTGCAAGAGCATCGTGCTAAAGTGTTTCTTCTCTCTCTCCTAATTGCAGCGACCATTCATCATGACTGGACATAAGTTACTTCTAGATAAAAACAAACTGACAGGGCCAAACTACAAAGATTGGCTCAGGAATGTCAAAATGGCAATCACTTACGACAAGCTAGGGTATCTTCTTACCACCAAAGCTCCCCCCGTCCCAGGTCCCACCTCCAGCGTCGCGGATAAGGAAATCCGTAAGACTTGGGAGATTGACAGCGCGAAGGCCAGGTGCCTCGTACTTGCCTCGATGGACAACGAACATCAGAGGAGGCACGAGAATATGGATTTGGAATCCATATTTCTTCATACAAAAGAACTGTATGGAGAGCAGTCTCGTATCGCAAGATACGAAGTGTCGAAGAAGTTATTTTCGACAAAGTTGGCCGTCGGATCATCGGTAGCGGACCACGTGCTTAAGATGATTGGCTACACTGAGGAGCTCGCGGAACTTGGGACCACGTTGGACAGTGAACTCTATACGGATATAATTCTCCAGTCCCTTCCATCCACTTACGCCCAGTTCATACTGAATTTCAACTTGCAAGAAAAGGAAGTTGAACTTTCAGAACTCCTCAACATGCTGAGGAGCACAGAGGGCACCCTACAGAAGGGTAGGGATACACCCGCTTTGTTTGTAGGAGGATCTTCTTCCTCCAGGTCCAAGGCGAAAGCCAAGGGAAAGAGGAAGAAAGCCCCCGCCAAACCAAGAGGCGGTGTTAGTAAAGTGGGTGCAAAGGGAAAGGAAAAGGCAACAAAGATTGCGGGGAAGCTTGTTGGAACGGAAGAATGCTTCTATTGTCATAAGAGTGGACACTGGAAGAAAGATTGCAGGGCTTGGATGGCCAGGACACAGGAACTGAAGCAGGTTGCGGCTTCAGCTTCAGGTGTGTATGTTATTGAAAACTGTCTTTCTATAAATTCTACTTCCTGGGTATTGGATACCGGATCAGGATCTCATATCTGTAATTCTTTGCAGGCGTTGAGAAACCGTAGGGTTTTGAAGGCAGGTGACATGACCCTCAGAGTTGCGAACGGAGCTAGCATGGATGCTAAAGCCGTGGGTGACTATCACCTGGGAATGTCAGATGGGCATGTTTTGGTTTTGCGTAATTGCCTTTTTGTACCCAACGCAACTTGTAATATCATTTCTGTATCTTTAGTTTCTAAAGAAGGTTATGAATTTGCGTTTGTAAGTAATGTTGTAAACATTCACCTTAATCAAGTTCTGATTGGGTCAGGTACACTGAGCAATGGTACATACGTGTTAAACCAACCACAGATTTTTAATGTCCAGAATACACACAAAAGAAAGTCTCAAGATATCAATCAGGCTTTCTTATGGCATTGTAGACTAGGTCACATCAATGAGAGAAGGTTGACTAAGTTACATACAGAAGGGTATTTGAATCCGTTCGAATATCAATCGTATACCACTTGTCAATCCTGTCTCAAAGGAAAGATGACAAAGACTCCGTTCACTGGACACGGAGTGAGAGCGAGCGAGCTCTTGGGGCTCGTACACAGCGACGTGTGCGGTCCAATGTCTACACTTGCGCGAAGCGGTTTTTCTTACTTCATTACTTTTACGGATGATTTTTCAAGGTTCGGACATGTCTTCTTGATGAAACATAAATCTGAAGCCTTTGGAAAATTCCAGGAATATAAGAATGAGGTAGAAAAACAAACCGGCAAAAGTATCAAGATTCTAAGATCGGATCGAGGTGGAGAATACTTGAGTGCCGAGTTCCTGAACTACTTAAAAGAGAATGGGATTCTCTCTCAGCTTACTCCTCCATACACTCCGCAACACAACGGTGTATCGGAGAGACGGAACCGCACCCTATTGGATATGGTACGGTCCATGATGAGTAACGCTGAGTTACCGCGATCATTCTGGGGGTATGCGCTAGAATCAGCTGCGTACCTTTTGAACCGAGTTCCCACTAAGACTGTGCCTACCACACCATATGAGTTATGGAGTGGGAAGAAACTCTATCTTCAATATCTGAAGATCTGGGGATGTCCGGCTTTTGTCAAAAAGCAGCATGCGGACAAACTCGAGGCACGATCAGTACTGTGTAAGTTTGTGGGATACCCAAAGAACACCAGGGGGTATCTTTTCTACTACGCAGAGGAACAAAAAGTCCTTGTTTCTCGTAATGCCCACTTTCTAGAACACCAGTTCTTAGAAAAAGAAATATGTGGGAGCGCAGTAGAACTGGAAGAGATTCCAGAACCACAAACTATTACTGAAAGCTTAGTAGAACCAGAGGGTTCAAATGAACAGGACATTCCTATGCCGCTCCGCAGGAGTAGTAGGCAGTCTCATCCGCCCGAGAGATACTACGGTTTTCTCATAGACGGGGATCGAGAGGATTGCATCATAGATTATGATGAGCCTACTAGCTTCCAGCAGGCCGTTCAGAGCGTTGACTCAGAAAAATGGCTGGATGCAATGCGGACCGAAATGGAGTCCATGTACACCAACAAAGTATGGACGTTGGACATTGCTCCAGACGGGATAAAACCCGTAGGATGCAAGTGGATCTTCAAAAGGAAGATTGGTGTAGATGGACAGGTTGAGACCTATAAAGCTAGACTTGTAGCAAAGGGTTTCCGTCAAAGACCTGGCTTGGACTATGACGAAACCTTTTCTCCAGTGGCTATGCTGAAATCCATTCGGATCCTTCTTGCCATTGCTGCCTTCCACGATTATGAGATTTGGAAGATGGACGTAAAGACCGCTTTTCTAAATGGAAATTTAGAGGAGTGTGTCTATATGGATCAGCCAGAGGGTTTCATTCAGAGTGGGAGCAGCGGAAAGGTGTGCAAGTTGCTTAAGTCCATTTATGGACTAAAGCAGGCATCGCGGAGTTGGAACATCTGTTTTGATGAGACGGTCAAGGAATTTGGCTTTATCAAAAATCCAGATGAACCATGCATCTATAGTAGATTTGTAGCGAGAACTGTAGTATTCCTCGTTTTGTACGTGGATGACATTCTCTTAATAGGAAATGACATTCCTATGCTACAATCTGTCAAGGGGTTCTTGTCGCACAGGTTCTCCATGAAAGACCTGGGTGATGCCTCATACATCCTGGGGATCCGGATCCATCGTGATAGATCCAAGAGGATATTAGGACTTTCTCAGTCCAGGTACATCGACACCATAGTGAAGAGATTCAGTATGGAAGATTCCAAGCGCGGTAACCTACCGGCTTGTCACGGGATCACCCTCTCTAAAGAGATGTCTCCCAAGACTGATTTGGAGAGGGATCGCATGTCTATTATACCCTACGCTTCTGCGGTAGGCTCTATAATGTGTGCGATGTTGTGTACCAGACCGGATGTAGCTTATGCACTGAGTGTGGTAAGCCGGTATCAGTCAAACCCTGGGGAGGAACACTGGATAGCGGTAAAGAACATTCTCAAGTACCTGAGAAGGACTAAGGAGATGTTCTTGGTGTATGCCGGAAAGGACCTCCAGATCGAGGCCTTTGCTGACTCCAGCTTCCAGAGTGACAAGGATGATTCCAAGTCCATGTCGGGTTTCGTCTTTACCCTCAATGGAGGGGCGGTGTGTTGGAAGAGCTCCAAACAGGAAACCGTTGCAGACTCAACTATGGAAGCGGAATACATCGCTGCATCTGATGCCGCAAAAGAAGCTGTCTGGATGAGGAAGTTCTTGAAAGAACTTCAGGTGGTTCCGTCCATTGTTGACCCAATACCTCTGTATTGCGACAACAACGGGGCTATAGCTTTAGCGAAGGAACCCAGGTCCCATCAGAGATCCAGGCACATCTTAAGGCGGTATCACCTGATCAGGGAGATCGTGGATCGCAAGGAGATCGAGGTTCGGAAGGTTGCTTCAGAAGAGAACACTGCAGATCCATTCACCAAGGCCCTACCCCAGACTCAGTTCGAGCGGCTGATCGAGATGATAGGTCTTCGATACGCTAGTACATGGCCTTAGTGAAAGTGGGAGATTGTTAGTGTATATGCCCTAGAGGCCATTACTGTATCATACTGGCATGTATATTACTTAATGGAAGCTTGGGATATTCACCTTGTATAAACAATCTTGCTCAATATAGTAGTATGCTACTTGGTTTGTTTCTGCTTCAATGTGTACTTGTGTTTATTTTAGTATATCACTTATACGCATTAGTGGAGCCCTTAGGATCTTTGCTTGATTACCAGCGTTGTGATGGCAGTCACACTAGTGGGGGCTGGGTAATCTATAAGCACATCCTTATACAGGTCCCTAGTCGCAGGACTATCGAGACAGGGCATTGATACTCCGGAGTAGACTAGCGTATGCGCTTCTCATCCCAGTGTGGGAGATGGTATGTCCCACAGCCATCAGTACGTCGTACTGGAGATAGTATATGGGTGCTCGTTGGGTTACGAGTACACTGGACAGGACTCGTCGGGAACTGACAGGTTGGTATTATACCTATCGTCAGTTATCAATTCCCAGGTGACATGAGTACAGCTTAGTCCGCTGACTTGACACTGGCACTTCGCCTCAAGTGTGTTCCCACTGCACTTTGATCACTACCCTATCACGGCTCAAAGGAGTCGTGCAACCAGGTGGTGGTTGGGTGCAGTCCCGAAGCACTTGGAGGCAGTGACGGTTAGACAGGATTCGTCTCTCCCGGTATTGGGGTTGACATCGCGCTGTGTCTAGGAGAGCCATTACACGAGTAGTCCCTGGCCAGGGCAAGCGAGATATACTGGTAGGTTCCAGTGTTATCTCAGGGTGTTTTGGGCTTCACTCCGGCACGACTTGTACCGCTATTAGGGGACTGACGTTTTACCGCCCCCTAGGCCCGACATGCGATGTATTAGACGAACAGACCGGACTGTACGGAGACTGTCACATTCAGACTCAGTAGGAGTACAGATGGGGTTTCACCTCGTCAGCCTTCTTATCGACATCTACCTGGGGACCGTTACGCACAGCTAGTGCCGCTTGCGGTCTGTGGTTAAACCCACTGCCAGCGTAGTGTCGAGTCTTTAGAGTCCCACACAGAGGGTATTCGCCTCTGGGCAAAACAGAGTAGAGGTCGCATGGTTTTGCGACAGGGTTCGTTCTCATCCGCGCACTTGTGCACGTTTGGAGTCCGGAAGGATATTACTGGCTGGCTCTGTTTTGAGTCAGATGCCGGTATATGTTTTGGGGTTGCTTTTATCTCTCAGTATTCATGTTCCTCGGAACAAGAATGCAGGTGTGTATGCACAGTTATTTGAGGAGGAGGAAGATGACTTTCATTAGGGTTTCGGAACGGGTGCGTATGCACAGTTGACAGTCGTCTTTTTCCAAACCCTAATGGATTTGTTTTATATCAATTAATAATATATAATAAAATGAAATTGTGTCATGGTTGGTTTTTATGTTGACTTGTTGACCATGGTTGACTTGTTGACCATGGTTGAAGTTTTGACCATCATCATTACAAAAGCAAGATGCTTTTTGATTCTTGCAAAACCATTTAATGTTTGAAATGATAATGGTCATTCTAAAACTTTCCATCAACCTTTTCATTTTCATTATTATTATTATTTGATAATTCTTTTGCTTTATGTTATGGTTGCAAAAGAAAAAGAGCTCATTATCTCATTTAGCTTCTCTCTCCTCACTTCGTCTTCTTCTTCCTCTAGCAAAAGAGAACCCTTCTTATGTGTTGAGAATCCTTCTCTTTAAAAAGAAAAGCACCCCTTAGACACTCTCTACTCATTCTAGGTTCAAGGTTTAGCAAGCCGGAAACCCTAGTTCACTCAAAGTTCGAGGAAGAGCCCAAAGGTTGAACCCTCGAGGTGGATCCATCTTCGACGGAAGAAGGCGGCAAGAAGAGAACCATCAACCTCTACAAAAGTTTGAAGAAGAAGGAGTTCAAGTTTAGGTATAACCATCTTCATCCGAGTAGCTAACTCTCTTTAGCAAGTTTGCTAGTTTTAGTTTAGACACGATCCCGACCTTGTTTAGTCCATGTTGCCTCTTGCGATAAAAATATGATTTTTATACCGTTTCCGCCTCCCCGTAAGAACCGGGGGTCGCAACGTGGACTTACACGAATGATGTCGAATCATCCGATCAACTCGTCAGAACCTCACAATCCCCCAAGAGCTCAACATCTCGGGTACAGTTTAATAGTATCGAGTACATGCCACAGCGTCGGTGGTCCAGCCGTAGAAGGGCAAACCCAAGCCTCACTAATGGCGCCGAGGAACTGCCGCAAACCCTAAGGTTCAAAGGCTTTCACACGGTCATTAAGTCGAGTTAGGGTTTCATTCTTCTAGAGGGTCCATAGAATCACCTGCATGTCTTTCCGTATATTTTAAACTTGGAAAATGGGTTCCTGTCCTTCGATCGTCTCAATCGACTCTCAACGAATCTTCGTGAAGTCGCCTCTAGCTGGAATCAATCTATCTGATGACCTCGTATCGGGGTAAGCGAACGAACCACATGTCCTAGTCATTAATCCTCGGTGACTAGCGACTCACTATCACATCTCTAAGAATATGCTCATGCTGCAGTAGCTCCAATCATCTGGGCGATATCTCATCACTCGCAGCAACAACTGGCTCATTCGTCGGTACGCTAAGCAGCGCCTCAACCATCATGAATAAGCGATACATCAACGGTCATCACATCCTGGCTGGCCTCTATCAGTGGCTCAATCCTCTGGTACCGTCCGGTATATCCTAGAAATCTCACAGCAGCGATCTGTCAAACGCCCATAGTGCGGAAACACAAAATACGAAGCCTCAATGCAACCGTATGTCTCTGGAATCACGCCCAGGTCAGTCCTCGTCCGCGACGAGATCATGCTGACAACTCGAGCCGTAGCTCACTCTGCCCGTGCAATCGCGGCAGCAAAACCATAACCAGTATCGATGAAGATAGATCATAGGAAGGAATATGACACAATGCAAGGAAATGTACAACCTAAGGTTTCTTAAGCGGAGTGGCGTGTCGTAAGTATGCCGCGGAACATACCCACGGTACGTCACTCTACTTTAGTCACCTATTCCATCAACCAAGGGTCATCCTACACGATGAAAGTTCGGGTCTAATACCCCCTCGACCAAGTCTAAGTTCCATAAGGTCAAGCCTAAGTTCCTTATATAGATAACGCCTTAGGCTCCACATAGTCAAACTTAGACTCGAACCAAGGTCAACCTAGCGCTCTGATATTAACTTTGTCACGACCCGAAAGAGCACGTGACTGACCCTTGAACCATATGAAGTCTATAGGACCCCATCTGATCCAAGTAAGCCAAAAGCCCAGCAATCTAAAACCATTTAAAGAGTAAATAAGGAAAACTGTTTTTGAAAAGTAAGGAAATCATGTTTGGAAATCAAAGTTTTTAAATAACTAAGCCGAATATGCATTTTTTTAAAATGTGTAATCTTTCCTGAAAATTTCGGCAGAGTTTCCTTTGTAAAAACTGGCCCCGAACGGGGTACAACAAGAATAATATATATGAAATGATAAAAGGCATCCCCAAGCGGGAGCTAGCTCTTCGTCCATCGACGGTCACAACCACGCAAGCAATAATAATATACAACGCCAAAGGGCGAGGATCAAACCCAAAAAAAAAGAAACTCAAAACAGCCAGAAAACCGTAATACTACTAGCGCGACTCTAAGGTTGAAATAAAACAACACTGTTTTCTAAGTCTGAAACAATATACAAGTTTTGGTTGATGGAAATTCTAGATACAATAAATGATACATGAACAATGGCGGTTCTGATACAAAAGAACCCATCTATCCAAGCAAGTCACCCATAAGGAAGCAGTGTGCCAGAAATGCCGCTATGGAATCTGTACGGCAAAAACCTGCAAGGACTGGGGCACAACGGGGGTGAGTTGCCAACTCGTGAATAGAAAATATCTACAAACAGAGATCGAATGCATGACCCATCCTAGGTCAATACGATCAGATATAAATAAACCTCAATATGAATAAAGCTGAAGCATGCTAAACTGGCAATGTAATCTCTACATGAGTGTAATGCCAAGTGCTCGTGCTAGTGCCTCAGGTAATAGCATGTCATGAATATGAGGTATGATCAATGTAATCAAATCTGCACACACGTGGATCCCGTCCACTCGTCACCCAATGACAATAACCATCATGCAAGTAAATATCATGAAACCTGTGCATGGAAATATGAGGATATAACCCACCCGTGTCCCTCGCGACACGTCAAAATCATGGAACCGGAGTGCCCAGCATCGGCACTCGAAAATATCATGAAAACTGTGCCCAGCATCGGCACATAAATCCTCATATATCGGGCTCCGTCAGTCCGGATCGGCCCGCGGGCTCTGTCTGCGGTATCGGCCCTCGGCCCCGGCAGGACGCCCAAATCTATCCATCGACTCTGGTCAGTATCCTCCAGATAACCGCCAAGTCCAACCAATCACCGGTAGGTACTCGCCCGCCTCCAGGCTCAATCGGCAAAGCTCATCGATCATCTTGCCGAGGGGAACCATACCGGGTCCACCATGTACCCGCAATCGGCTCATCCACTCCTCGATTCGGGTTTCACATGTCGCTCTCAGCACCGAGAAAACACATGGTGGACGTACTGAAATATCATATCAAGGGTAACCGGGTTTTTAAAGCAATGACATATTCTCTTTGAAACACTCTCGGTTCCCAAATCCAGAAATATCATAGAAACAACATATCTCAATGCGTATAATCAAAAGCATGAAGTATGCGACATGTAAAGGAAGGTATGCATATCATCATGTCATGCAAGGATCATATACTGAATGCAATAGTACTACAGTGTAGTGACATGGCAATTATCGATGATGAGTGTGTGAGCCGGCAACAAGTGTACGTGGAACATATGCATCATCGATAATGGTGCTGGTGTCCTAGCAGCATGACTGAAATATAACCACTGTACAAGCGATGCAATGCAAATAGCATGAATATGCGGAATCGAATAATCAACGCAAAAGTAAAGAATCTACACCAATCTGTACAAGTCATGCAGGGGTGCCATTTGAAATAAGACGAATCAGGGCTTTTGGAAAAAACAAGGGCTACGGTGTTTTAAGAAAAGATACATCATTTGAAAATATCCGTATGACCCTTCTGCCTATCTTTAAAATATCCCGATTCGTTAGTTTGAAATAGGTATGACTCGGTCCAGTCTAATGTCTACTAAGTAATCTAGACAGGAGGGGTAAGAAACCACCTAATCTGAGTCAATATATATAGATATGATAGTCGGTGATCCCGCCTCAATAACTTATCGTAAGATATCATCGAGTCATGAGTGCGGATCTATCATCAATATCGGCTCGTACGGTAGATCGTCGTACGGCATCCCAATAGCTGGGTAGGGGTCAATATCACAGTACCACATCACATATCAGGTATCACTATCATCAGATCGCATAATCTGGGGTACTACTATAAGTCTAGTACAAATCGATACCATCTATAAAAATATGAATGCGGGTAAAGCACATGTCCAAGGCCCGCTAAAACTATCATATCGCACCTCGAAGACAAACTATGTCACATCGCCGATCTCACGGCCTCACATCAAGTATCATCTCAAACCACGTATCATCCTCAAATCCCGTATATAAACACATAGTTCCATACCCATGTGTAGATATACGCACCATCATATGCACTCTAATAAATGAAAGAATGAATGCAAGTATGTGTGTAAATGTATGTGTGAGTGCAACCACTACTCTAGGGTTCGCACTATACTAAACCAATATATTCTTATCATCAAAATATCATTATTACCATCAATAACCCTAAACAACACATAATAAATATTCGTGTGTATACGTATTCGTATACATCACCATGGACTGCGGGGGTGCTATACGCCATCCACCCGACTTCTCCCCGTAGATATAAATCTACTCACATTGCTTCTCGTGTGCCAAAGCCGATGTCGCTATCTTCACCTCCTTTGCCTCAACATCACGCGGGGTACCTACAAGTATATCACAATACTAAAGCACATGAAAATCACATCGGAAACCAAAATAGCACACGCTACCCGCATAGGTAAAAACCTATCGACTCGCATGTAAACACAATCAAAATCCACTTGTCGTTGACGTCCAAACGCCACCCGACAGGAATGAATCACCAAATACCAAAATCCATGCTAAAACAAGTCCCAAATTATACACCAACATAGGAAAATCAACCCAGATTTCACCCTAGATGGAATCAGTCAAAACTAGACATACTCAGGGTCAAAACTAAAGGAAATGGGGGCATGCACAGAAAACGAGGCAATTCCTTAAAATACCTTATTTTAGAATTTTCCATAATTTTTCCCCATTTATCTGTATTTAATTATACCAGAATATTAAAATATTCATTAAAATAATATTAAATTATAAAATTTCCCAAAAATCATATTTTATTATTTTGAAGACGTTACAGCGGCCTTCTTGAGTCGAAGACGATCCACCCGAGAGATGTACTCCGAGCTCCACCTCAAGCCGAGGCAACTAGGGCAACGAGATCGCTAGTCTTGATGTCCTAGGTTGTGTAGAAGAGGTAGATGGATGTGTTTGTCTATTTGGATCCTTTTTCTCTCAACACATAAGATCAAAGGAAATTTTCAAGAGGAGGAAGATGAAGGAGAACAACCATGGAGCTTTCTCATTTCTTTTCAAGAGAGAGAATGAGAAATGAGAAATGAATTATTATGCTAGAGTGAATGAACCATGGTTGAAATAATACACCACTATCATCATTACTAATCTTTTCAAGATTAAGTTGATGGCAACAATTGACTTGACCATTAACATAATCCAAAAATAAAAAGAAATCCAAAGAATACTCTAGATCTCTCATGAAGGTCCAAGTCAACTTTGGTCAAACGGTCAACAAAGTCAAGTGTGGTCAAATGGTCAAAGCAATTAGCCATCAATTAATAATCACTAAAAAGATTAGTAAATAATGTCCCCGGCTCATAATGGTTTTGACCGAACGAACTGCCAAAAACCCTAATGAGTCCGCCTCATTATGGTTTCGACCGAATCAACTGTCAAAACCCTAATGAGGCACCTCCTTCCTCTTCACTCCTCACAACTGTGCATACACACCCGCATCCGCATTCCGTAAAATGCGAATGCACAAAAGACAAAACAAATTCATCCGTACAATACTAGGATCCGGCTTAAACCAAAGCCCACTAGTATTGCCTGCCCGAACAGCATACGCACACAAGTGCACGTAAGTGATCGTAGCCCTGCCGTAAAACCATACGGCCTCTACACCTTTCGCTCAGTGCAGGGAAACTCTCTGTGTGGGAGTCTAAAGACTCGACACTACGTTGGCAGTGGGTTTAACCACTGACCGCAAGCGGCACTAGCTGTACGTAACGGTCCCCAGGTAGATGTCGATAAGAAGGCTGATGAGGTAAACCTATCCGAACTCCTACTGAGCCTGTATGTGACAATCTCCGTACAGTCCGTTCTGTTCATCTAAGAATATCGCATGGCGGGCCTAGGGGGTGGCGAACGTCAGTCCCCTAATAGCGGTACAAGTCGTGTCGGAGTGTAGCCCAGAACACCCTGAGATAACACTAGAAACCTACCAGTATATCTCGCTTGCCCTGGCCAGGGACGACTATGTGTAATGGCTCTCCTAGACACAGCGCAATATCAACCCCCAATACCGGGAGAGACGAATCCTGTCTAGCCGCCACTGCCTCCAAGTGCTTCGGGACTGCACCCAACTACTACCTGTTTGCACGACTCCTTTGAGCCGTGGTAGGGTAGTAATCAAAGAACAGTGGGAACACACTCGAGGCAAAGTGACAGTGTCAAGTCAACGGACTAAGCTGTACTCATGTCACCTGGGAACTGATAACTGACGATAGGTATAATACCAACCAACAATCCCCGATGAGTCCTGTCCAGTGTACTCGTAACCTAACGAGCACCCGCATACTATCTCCAGTACGACGTACTGATGGCTGTGGGACAGACCATCTCCCCTGCTGGGATGAGAAGCGTATACGCTAGTCTACTCCGGTGTATCGATGCCCTGTCTCGATAGTCCTACGACTAGGTACCTGTATAAGGATGTGCTTATAGATTACCCAGCCCCCACAAGTGTGACTGCCATCACAACGCTGGTAATCAAGCAGAGATCCTAAGGGCTCCACTAATATGTATATAAGCGATATGCTAAAAGAAACACATGCACATATTGAAGTAGAGACAAACCAAGTAGCATACTACCATTTTGAGCAAGATTGTCTATACAACTGTGAATATCCCAAGCTTCTATTAAGTAATATACAAGCTAGTATGTTACAGTAATGGCCTCTAGGGCATATACACTAACATAAAGTGCTCCGACTGTCTGTTTCGAAAGACGGGGGTTCTTCGGCTGATCATGAAGTTACGTGGGTTAGAAATGATATCGATGATGAAATCCAAGTAGATATGTCTAATGAGCCCACGAAATGAAAAATGTTATCAGTAATGTTATATTATTACTTCACATTTTACGATCTATACATATATAGTCAATGCTTGTAATGATTGTCTAATACGTCCACGAACCATTTTATCTAGATTTGATGATGATGACGGGAGCAGCGAGGGGCGGCAGGAGCTCCAGCCGCGGCACCGGCAGAGGCAGAGGCAGAGCGGTTCTGCAGCCCGGAGAGCTCCGTAGGGAGCTTCAGAGGGCCGGTCTTGCACCCCGATCGGAGACCCCTTCTGATGTCTCCTTCCGTGTGGACTTTGCCACACATCCAGGTATATTGCACGCATTTTCATTTTGAATGTAATATTATAGATATACATGCATATTCATGTCAAATTTACTTACATTGTCAATATTTGATTGTCTAGCTGTTGGTGATGCGTCCACATCAAGGATAGAGGCCACTGCCTTCATATCTCCGGCAGTGTCCGCCACCGCACCTGTGGGTATGTTTATATATCCTATAGTGTATACATGTTGATTTAGAATGCTATATTATTGATATACGCATTCTTTTTGCAATTACTTATATAGTCAATATTTGATTGTCTAATTATAGGTAGTGCGTCCTCGTCTGGTGCAGAGGTCACTCCCGTCACTTCCATACCCTCCGCTCAGTCTGCAGGTTTGTATGAATAAATATAAAATATTTATTCATTTTACATATCCTTTAAGAATAAATATGAACTTCATGTAATTTTATCGATGTTTATTTTCTAGTTGGAGATGCGTCCACATCCGGGTCACCGGCTGTTCCTTACCGGAGGAACTATCGTCCCGCTCGTGCTGCTGCCCGGGCCCAGGCTTGTGCTTCTGTCGCCGGAGGTATATATTGTAGGGTTCCTAGGCACTCTAGTGAGGTCTCACAAGGCATCAACCATGCCCGTTTCAAAAAATTACGGTGCCGGGAAACCCTAGACTACGGATCTTAGACTAGAAAACTAGGCGAAAATGCAAACTAGTTAACACTTAACTAAGGGAATACGGAAATACAACCTTTGTAGATCCGGTTCTCCACCTCCATAGCTCCGCAACGAAGTATCCTCGCTGTCCAAATCGAAATCCGGGCTCTTGCGTCGGCTTCATCGGAGAAGAAGCGGGCTAGGTCATCGATGACGTGCCGAAGATGATCTACGTCGAAGCATCGCTAGATTAAGCTCCACCTTCACCAAGCCATGAAAACTTGTGAAGGAAACACCCTATACTACTTGGCAAGAGGTAGAGGATGAAGAAAGAGGAAGTGGGTAGACTTTAGAATTGGATTTCTCACTCTTTTTCATCACTTGCCATTGATGGAGGCAAGCTTTTTTCACTTGAAGAAATGAAGAAGAAGAAGAAGAATGTTATGATAAGTTTAATTCCAAAAAGAAAAATAAAAGAATACTTATCATAATCAACCATGGTCAAGTGTAGAGAATTAACTAAGGTTAGATTAATGGTTAGGGTTAAAGATAAAGACAAAGTGGTCACTTTGGTCAAAGCTTCATGAAGCTTCAAAAAGCTTCATGAAAGAAAATAAAATAAAGAAACCATTTTGCTTTTCTTTTATGCTTTTATTAATATCCAAAATGAATAAACAAATAATTAAATGAAAAAGCAAAACCCTAATCATTAAGTTAACCATGGTTTAATTCTATACACTTAACCAAAAGGCATGTATCATCAAACATGATACAAGCAAGTGCACAAAATCATATCGCATATGCAATGCGCACATCCGAGTGAGAAAATCCATTTAAAGTGAACCGATACTAGTTAATGTAAAGTAATATATCAAATATATGATTATGCATTAAATCATTAAATCGACACTTGATTTAACGATCCGGTCATATCGCATATAACCGACTAATATCAACAGTAACAACTTATCGAATCAACACTTGATCCGAAAACCCGGCTATATCGCATATAACCGATCAATGTCACATCGCGAGAATTGAATACAGTATCACATACTGGTATTATTCTCAGTCCCGCACATATCTCATATGCGCTCCTATTTCGTTTCGCTTGAGCCAGGAAACCTCTGTGTAGGACTCTAAAGACTCGTCAATACGCCGACAGCAGATGATGATCATATCAAACATCGACAAGCCGCAAGCGGTCTGCTAAACGTAACGGCCACCCGGGTATTGAGCGATCAGAAAATCGACGAGCAAGCCCGCTCACACTCCAGTGAATCCAACCAGTAACACTACCGTACAGTCCGGTCTAATCGTCTGATATGTCGCATATCTTGCCTAGGGGTGGTAAACGTCAGACCCCAATAGCTCAATAAGTCGTGTCGATATGAGGTCTATAACACTTCGAGAAACTACTGGTAACACTTACCAGTAAATCTCAGCAACCCTGGCCAGGGATTTCCTGTTATAGCCAATCGAACACAGCGCAACATCAACCCCCTATACCGGGAGAGACGAATCCCCTCCTATCGCTCATTGCCTCCATGTGACTCGGGACTGTACCCAAAAACCACCATTTTGCACGCCCTCTTGGACGTGGTAAGATGGAAATCAAAGCACAGTGGGAACCACACAAGACTCTATGACGATCTCGGGTCAACAGACTACTCTGTACCAGTGTCACCAGAGAACTGCCATCTGACGTGAGGTATAATACCATCTGGGAGTTCTCGGCAAGTCCGTCCAGTGTACCCAGTCTCTACTGAGCACCCGTATATCATCTCTGATGTCAAACACCGATGGATATGGGATCATCCATCGCCCATCTGTATGGGTCGAGAAGGTATACGCTAGTCTACTCTGGTATATCGATGCCCCGTCTCAATACACCCACGACTAGGGACATTGAAGGATGTACTTATGGACTACCCTGTCCCCACTAGTATGATCCGCATCATAGTCCAGGTAGTCAAGTACACTTCCTAAGGGCTTTACCAACATGTAACAGAGAGACAATCAGTGTACACGTTAAGGTAAAGATCAACCAGATAGCATACTATCATGTCGAGCAAGAAAGTCCTCCCTATATATGTCCAAGCATCCACTACAATATACATCCTATGTACAGTAATGGCCTCTAGGGCATACATATAACTAACAATCTCCCACTTTCACTAGGGCCATCTGTAGCAGTGGTTGCAGTATCTCATACTCAACCATCCCATAAAAGTCTCTCTCTGGGAATAGGCCTTCGTGAGTGGATCCGCTGCGTTATCCTCTAAGTCTGCTCTCCTTGCCTCGATCATCCTGGAGATCAAACATCTCCATGATCAGGTGATACTGCCTTAGAATAAGTCTGGATCACTGATGGGACCGGTGTTCCTTGGCATAAGCCACAACTCCATTGTCTCACAATGGTAGGAACGTAGTTCATCTCATGAACTATTATACATCCAAACAGCCTCTTTGGTAGCATCTTAAGTAGCGATGTATCCTGCCTTTATCGTCTAGTATGTCACGGTATCTAGCCTGGAACTCTTCCAACATACCGTCCCTTTAATGAGGGTAAAGACAATGCCTGCGACTGACATTCAGTCGTCTTTATCACCCTGGAACCCTTCCAGTGATTCTTCCCGGGATCGATTGATACCATCTCACTACAACTAGTGAGAATCCTAACATCCAATTAAATTTATCTCATAGATCCAAAACTCAGGATATAGGAGGTATCATTTTGATCCTATATGGAGAATCCTTGTGATAAGCGGAGATTGATCGAGCGTAGCATAGGAAACTCCTTTCTTATCAAGAGTATGTCATCCACGTACGCTACGAGGATCATCACCATACTCCCTACTACCTTTTTGTTTATACAAGGTTCATCTACCATTTTGATGATGTCAAACTCTTTGACTACTACATCAAAACAGACGTTCCAACTCCGCGATGCCTGTTTTATCGCATAAAACATCTTGCACGTGTTTCCGCTGCTCCCACTGTTTACGAAGCCCTCTGGCTGTGTACTTATAGACGCCCTCTTCCAAAACATCATTTTAGAAGAGCTGTCATGACACCCAACCACCAGATATCGTAGTCATGGTATGTAGCCGTGGCAAGTAGGATCTGGATGGACTTAAGCATAGGTATTGGAAAAGGTTTCATCATTATCCACGCCTGGTCAATGACGAAAACCTTTAACAAGTCTAGCTTTGAAAGTCTCAACTTTTCCATTTATACCAAGTAATCTTCTCAAGATATACTTGCTCCTGATGGGGATTTAACCCTTCAGATATAGCAACCAAAGTCCATACTTTGTTGGTGTACATGGATTCCATCTCAGATCACTAAGCATCCAGCCATTCTTACAGAGTCTTACTCCTGATGGCCAGCTCGAAGCTAGTTGGGTCATCATCTCATGATGCAATCCTCGCTCCCACTGTCATAGAGAAACAGAAGTATCTCTCAGGTGGGTGAGGAACCCTACTAGATCGGCGGAGAGGCTGAGGTTCGTTGGCATCTACCGAATCCTTTGGTTCTATCAAATCATCAGCTGTAGTTTGTATGGCTGGAACTTTTCCAGTTCTACATTACAGACCTTGCCTCGAGCTTGTCCGGATTTTGCTTTTAGACATATGCCGAACAACCCCAAATCTTAACTATCTTAAGAGATGGGCTCTTCCCTTTCCATATCACATATGAAGTGGTAGGCAACTGATTTGATTGGAACCTTATTCAATAGGTATGCAACTTCTCAAGTGCATAACACCCAATAGGAAAAAGGTAACTCAGTAGTACTCATCATAGAGCACACCATATCATATAGGGTGTGATTGCTCCGCCCCGATATACCATCGTGTTATGGTGTATATGGAGGAGTAATGCTGAGAGAGAATCTCATTCTCCTTTAGAATAGTCCAGTATTTCCGTGCTCAAGTATTCTCCTCCTTGATCTCATCATAGGACATAATACTTATACCCGTATTCTGGTTCTCTACTTCTCGCTTATATTCTGCGAATATCTCAAAAGGTTCGGACTCAAGTTCCAACAGGAACATATGACTGAATCTCGAGAGATTATCAGAGAATATAATGAAGTATAAAGAACCAGTCCTGGCATGTGTAGACAGGAGACCTTACATACATCATCATGTATCAGTCCCTAGAGTTCATTAACTCTTTCTCTGTTTCCAATAAACAGAGCTGGTGTCATTATATCTTTGTGACATGACTGGAAAGTTTCACAAGATGTAAATTCAAACTAATTTAAATATGCATCTATATGTAACTCTAGCTAGTCGGGCCACATTGATCTGACCTAGTCTACAATACCTCAAGAAGGATTCGTTCATTTCTGAACTCTTCTTCTTGTGTGTGTTCCATATACTAAGAACTGTAGTTTGATTTAGAACATAAATGCTTTTAGATAACGTGCCTGAACCGATCAACTTTTGATATAGGAAATGTTCAAAACATTATCCAACTATACAAAATTTTATCATTTCTTTACTAATAAAGAGACAGATATGATTTTGTATATCAGGTTCGGTATCTAATAACATTCGTTCAGAATCAATGTATTGGTAATGCAGGGTGACAGTGACCGACAGACTTGGCTGCAACACTTGCTCCGTTTTCTGCCTCATGAAACTTATCACCCGTTCTCAGTTTTTCTACCCTTTTTGTAGCCCTATGTAACATCTTACATATTTGGGATCCTGATCCGGTATCATATACCAAGGATGCGGAGGATACTGAGAAACAGTTCTGTATAATGAACACACCCGAAGATGATGCATCAGCATGCACTCTCTTCGTTTGGGCGGCACGGGAAATCTGGT
Source organism: Agapanthus africanus (assembly GCA_030015575.1). Lineage (NCBI taxonomy): Eukaryota > Viridiplantae > Streptophyta > Magnoliopsida > Asparagales > Amaryllidaceae > Agapanthus > Agapanthus africanus. Next base: position 516,078,971 of record JASDDO010000014.1, read on the forward strand.
ATTCCCCAAATTCCTGCTCTGTCTTATAACAATTATAAGTTGGAGCGGGACCAACGTTCCCCAGCTTAGTATAACAAGCGGGTTCGGTCAATTATCCGTATTATTATCTTGATTAAGGCGTGATATGGTCGCTACCAGGAGAGAGAGAGAAGAAAACACTCAGCGTGCGCTCTTGCAAGAATAGATTGGTTATTATTTTATCTAATCAGGATGGCTCCCACTGCTTTTTATCAAATCTTCCTTCAAACCCTAAAAGGAAAGACTAGCCGGGATTAATTACACACTACAAGTTCGCCAATCTTTCAGCCAGGCCAGTGTCGGTACTTTGAGGGAGGTCCCCCGTGCTTTCGCACGAACTTAATTAATGTAAACCTCGTTTTCCCAGAGGCGTAACCTCATTAACACCTTTCTAGACACCTACTTGATCGGCTAATTGTAATGTATAAAACTCTCCCAGGAGTAACACTTACTCGCAGCGGGTATCGGGATCCAACTATCTCATAGAAGGTATGCAAATTACATCGGGAATTTCAACACTTGAAATTCCCGATGTAATTTTTACCCCTAGTACTTATGACCTTAACTATGGTCAACAAATCATAAGTACCAGTCAAGTTCTACCCGTCATTTCTTGATCAATTAGACCCACCCATATGACCCTTAACTATGGTCAACAAAGTCGCATGAATGTCCTAATTAATCTGCATCATATGTAGTGTAGGAAGACATCACTTAGCTACCGTACACTACGCCTTAACTAAAGTCAACAAACGTAACACGAATACTAAGTACTCTACTTCCTAAAATGACGGAGGGTTGCGGATGATTTTTAAGAAAATCTTTAACGCTTTGAACTTGATATCGTTGTAGAATCAAACAGTTTTCAAAAGGAGTGGCTTAAGCTCCGCAGTTTTGAAATATAGCTTTTTCATAAAGAGCCGAGTGGTTTTCAAATCTGATTCTACAACATCTTTTTAGGTTTATTTTCTTTACATTAATCATATTAATGTAATCCCATCATTTAATTCCTTAAGCCAATCACAGAAAAGAAACGAAAATAACACGTACGCTTATGCCATCCGCATTCGCCGCAATGTTCCGTTATGCACCGTTAGGTTACTTAACTAACGGCATACCGGGACAGGACTAGCGCGGGTGTAAAACATAAGCAACGTCTACTATATATCATATATATAATTTATCATTCGTCTCAGATATCACAGAACACAGGCAGCAGAAACATATATATAATGTGGGATATACTAGGACGTCCGTATTTAGTATTTAGCTAATAATAGAAAATACGGATTCCACAGTCGCGATGAATAGCCAAGCCCACACCCCTAGACCCCTACGAGAACGGCAAGCGACCCTACCAATCCTGGAGTTTAGGAGACCCGGTCTCGACTCCTCGAGATGGACTCCCACTGAACACCAGAACCCGGTCACTTGTGCTCCCCACCTTGGGTTTATCCTAATGCGGAAAAGTAAATAATATACAACACTGGTGACACAACCTCAACCCGGAAGTGCCCCAAATAAAAGAATATTACATTACATTTGAATTTACATGAATGAAAATATAAAACTCTCATCTCACATAAACCCCCCCCCCCCGGCTATTCAATCGCGGTAATCCTGCACATCATATCTCAGCAACACATAATATCACATATCATCAACGTAAGTAAGTATGCATACCCCAATTGTCGTTGACGTATAGCAACGAAACCGGCGATATCGAACATACTACACTTACGGTCACAGAAAAGAAAGTGTAAAACTACAATATTTGGAATCCACATTCTCTTTAGACATCATAAATGCGAAATATCATATATTTCGTATTTCATGCCTAAACTATATGAATTCCACATATTGTATCAAATTCCAGATAAACAGACAGTATTAAAGTTTTCGAACGAACGATCAAGCACCCAAGATTCACTAAAGCTCAACACTTGAGCAGGGTTCAAAAATCCGGAGTGTGACACAGTAGTAGCGGTCCAGCCGTAGAAGGGTCAAGCCAACCCCTCACATGTGGCACGCCGTACTGCCCCAAACCCTAAGGTTCAAAGGGCGGTTCAAGACGGTCACATAATCGAGTTAAGGTTTGTTGTCTTCTAGAGGGTCCACCACAAAAAGACTTGCACGTATCTCCAAAGTATTTAAACCCCGTTAATAGTAAGCAAATGATACTCGTTCAAACACTTCAATACTTTCTAATTTACTCGGATAAACAATGAAATGAAAATTCCGATCGAATCTACGCGTTCAAAACCATCTCCAGAAAATACAGTACTATATACAGATTAAACATACCTAAAACATTGTACAAGAAGATATAAGAATTACAGTAGAAAAATTATCCATTGATGCCTCTGTACGGCCGCGGAACCGCGGCCTAAGCCAGTAAATGCGGCGGTTACGCGGCGGTTTATGCTTTTCAAGTCATCGAATTTCACTGTTATTCTTATAATTTCCTGCTGTAATTTCTAAGTATTTTTAATTCTGAAAAACGTCAGATTTTAAAATTTGTCCAGAGAGGGTCTTAAAATATCGTATTTTTGTCCGATCGGAGTTTTTACATCGTAAAAGCATCGCCTAATGTTCTAGGTCGGCTCTGATACCAATGAAAGGTTTGTCTAGCACCCTATGTAGAGTTTTGAAGTATCACATGTCTCAAAGATCGGATTTTGATGGTGCTAAACAAGCATGCAAAGGAATCGATCCTAGAAAATTAGGGTTACAAAATTTAAAGCTAATAAAATTAGGGTTTCGAGACTACAACCTTTGTAGCTCCCTTTTGCTGAACTCCTTGGTCTCTTGGGTGTTGGAAGAAGGTCCTCTTGAAGTCCTCTCACGTCCACGACGATCCACCCGGAGTTCCCCGTCCAAGCTCGCAACTTCGAGAATCGAAGAGAACACTCTAAACAAGTTGGCTAAACTTGTGTAGAATGATGTTGTGGTTAAGATTCTCACATCAAAAACCTTTCTTTATGTGTATTTTACTCACTAGAAGAAACTAGAGAGCAAATATTGAAGGAGGAAGAAGATGGCTATTTATTTTAACAAGAGTAGAATGATAACCATCAAAAGAAAAATGACATATATCATTATATATTTTATTTCTTCTCACTATGAACCATGGTTAAAATGATGGAGACATTATTTAACTTGAGTTTTAGAACATAAAGAGAAGGATAACTCAAGGTTAGAAGTAGGTGAGAATGGTTAGGTTTAAAGAAGAATGTAGAAGCAAGCAAGAATTATCCTTATCTTTTCTATTTTGTTTTAAACAATAAATCAAATAATAATCTATATATTCAACCATGGTGTGAGTCTTATATTGCCATCTTATTCCATATATAAACAACCATGATAGATGGGTGTATGTATGTATGTATGCACATCCATATGTGCATGAAACTAGTAAGAAAGAAAGAAAGAAAAACATACATGCATTCACACATCCATCATTCAAGAAAAGGTTTTAAGTGAGAAAACTAATGGTTAAATGATAAATCAACACTTGATTTATCAATCCGGCCATATCACATATGACCCCACCAAAAGCAAGCCGCCCGATCAATGTACGGTATCATATACGCGCATTTTAATCGGGTCCATGCGCATATCGTATACGCGCACCACAACGTTTCACCTGGACTAGGTAACTCCTTTATAGGACTCTAAGACTCGTCAATACGCCGGCAGAGGGTGATGATCATATCAAGTACCCCCAAACCGCAAGCGGTCAGCTAAATGTAACGGCCACCCGGGTATTGAGCGATCAGAAGAAAACAAGCGAACCTGCTACAACTCCCGTCGAGCCAACCGGCAACACTACCGTACAGTCCGGTCTCTTCGTCAGATATGCTGCATATCGAGCCTAGGGATGGTCACGTCGACCCCAATAACTCAATAAGTCGTGCGGGTGAATGGTCTATAACAGATCGAGAAACTACTGATAACACTTATCAGCAATTCTCAGCAGCCCTGGCCAGGGACTTGCTGATATAACTAGTCGGGCACAGCACAGCATCAACTCCCAATACCGGGAGAGACGAAACCCCTCCTATCGCTCATCGCCTTCGTGTGTCTCGGGACTGTACCCAACGGCCACCTGTTTGCACGACTCGGTAGAGCCGTGGTAGGGTAGCAATCAAAGTACAGTGGGAGAACACACAAGACTCTATGACGATCTCGGGTCTACAGACTAACCTGTACCAGTGTCACCTGAGAACTGCTATCTGACGATAGATATAATTCCATATAGGAGTTCTCGGTGAGTCCGTCCAGTGTACCCAGTCACCACTGAGCACCCGTATATGATCTTGATGTCAAACATCGATGAATGTGGGAACATTCATCGCCCATCGTATGGGTCTAGTATCATATACGCTAGTCTACTCTGGTATATCAATGCCCCGTCTTGATATACCTACGACTAGGGATATTCCAGGATATGCTTACAGACTACAGATGTCCCACTAGTATGATCTCCATCATAATCAAAGTAGTCAAGCCGATATCCTCAGGGCTTTATCAGCATGTATGAATGAATAAAAGCATGATCAAATCAACATGTCAGATAAAGAAGAACCAGATAGCATACTATCATGTCGAGCAAGAATGCATACTGAATATATATATATACATGTATAGATACATCCACCATCACATAATGGTCTCTAGGGCATACATATATCCAACAGCATATACTCACAGTAGGATCGGGATCCAAATATCATCTTGTGATAAAACTGAAGGAATCCTACCAGAATCATCACACTCCAAATGGTATGCAGCAATTGCAAGTTTCAGTTTCTTTAGAAACTCCCGATGTGGATTTTTGCCCCATGCTCTTATGACCTTGACAAAGGCCAACATATCATAAGTCGCATGTCAAGTTCTACCCGTCATTATCCAGGTTAATTTGAACCCACCCGTACATACCCTTGATGAAGGCCAAAATAGTAGTACGACTGTCCCAAACCAACGCATCTATCTATGCTACAGATAAATATTCAGCAGCTACCAATCACTATGCCTTGGCAAAGGTCAAAATACATAGCTTGAAACTACTGAATATTTAACTGAAATGACGGAGGGCTACAAATGGTTTTGGCAAAACCGTGAACGTAGTGAACTTGATATAATCGAAGGAACCTGATAGCTTTTAAAAGGAGTGGCTTAAGCTCCGCATTTAAAAGTTGTTTTTGAAAAGAAACCGAGTGGTTTTGAAATTGTTCCAACGAATTTAACTTGGTTTATTTTCTTGCATTAATTTTAAAGCGTCCCATCATTTAATCCTACCATTGCAGAAAACAACGAAAATATGACGTACACTTATGCCATCCGCATTCGCCACGGGGTCCCGTCATCACCCGTTAGGTTACTTAACTAACGACAGAGTGGGGGCTGGACTAGCACGGATGCAAAACATAAGCAACGCCTAAATAGATATCATATATAGATATATACATTCGTCGGATGCAATGATAGCCATTCCAGATCACAGATGAACACTTTGGATATACTAGGAATCCGCGTTTCGTTCGAGCCTGCAATGAAAGACGGATTACACGGTCGCGATGAATAGCCAAACCCTACCCTAGACCCCTATGGGTGCGGCAAACTACCCGCCAAGTACCCGAAGTGAAGCAACCTCCCTCAACAACGTGAGTAGGCCACTCGGCACTTCGAGATACCCGGTAGTTTGTGCACCCCACCTTGGGTCTATCCTAGGAGCAAAAACAGTAAAAAGAAATAATATACAATGGCGGCTACAACCTCATCCCGGATGTGCGGCCATAAAATAATATTACATCAATTTACAAAATTTACATTGAATGAAAGAAAAAGAAATTCTCATCTCACATCCACCCGGCTATTCATCCGCGACAATCCAACAAGTTCATATCCACAAACCATCAACATTACAGATCACAGATATGTATAACCCTCACTAATCGACGTATAGCGATTAGCAAACGTTCAATACATATATCACATCACAGATAATATCCATTAGCCAAAGTCTACGGAATTTCGATCAAAATACGGATTTGTAACCACCCCAAAAACAAATTTGTTCTCTGGAAAATCTGGGTAGAAACAAACTATACTAAAAATTCCAAAACATCCAAATAACAACACTGCATAAAACTCGGTCCACGGCCGAGTCAACTCGGCCGCGGTTCCGCGGCAGGAAACATGTTCTTACCGCGGATCCGCAGCGCTTTGACGGAGTCACTGGATCGTTTTTGTTCTGTTTTTTTACAAAACCCTGAGCCGATTTTTCATGTATGTTAAATCATTTTTAGAGCAGTATAAAAAATCGGCAGAAACATGGTTTTTCCGGACGTGTTTTGCGATTTTTTTCCGATCGAAATTCTAAACACTTCGCTAACTTGCTAGTTTATGTTTAGTTAGGCTATGATACCACTATAAGTCCACGTTGCTCACCCCGTTTCTTATGGGGAGGCGGAAACGGCGAAAAACAATTTTTGGCGCAAAGGCAACATGGACTAAAAGAAAGATCTTTGCTAAACTACAAACTAGCAAACTATTAGAGGTGCTATCTACTATGTCATAGAGATTATACCTCACGACACCGGTCCTTCGGGTCTTCATTCCGCTGTTCGGCTCGTCTATCCACGTTCCGAGGGTCGATCCGGATCTTGATCACCTCCGCGGCTGTCATGACCCGAAAGAGCACGTGACTGACCCTTGAACCATATGAACTCTATAAGACCCCATCTGATCCAAGTAAGCCAAAAGCCCAGCAATCTAAAACCATTTAAAGAGTAAATAAGGAAAACTGTTTTTGAAAAGTAAGGAAATCATGTTTGGAAATCAAAGTTTTTAAATAACTAAGCCGAATATGCATTTTTTTAAAATGTGTAACCTTTCCTGAAAATTTCGGCAGAGTTTCCTTTGTAAAAACTGGCCCGAACGGGGTACAACAAGAATAATATATATGAAATGATAAAAGGCATCCCCAAACGGGAGCTAGCTCTTCGTCCATCGACGGTCACAACCACGCAAGCAATAATAATATACAACGCCAAAGGGCGAGGATCAAACCCAACAAAAAAGAAACTCAAAACAGCCAGAAAACCGTAATACTACTAGCGCGACTCTAAGGTCGAAATAAAACAACACTGTTTTCTAAGTCTGAAACAATATACAAGTTTTGGTTGATGGAAATTCTAGATACAATAAATGATACATGAACAATGGCGGTTCTGATACAAAAGAACCCACCTATCCAAGCAAGTCACCCATAAGGAAGCAGTGTGCCAGAAATGCCGCTATGGAATCTGTACGGCAAAAACCTGCAAGGACTGGGGCACAACAGGGGTGAGTTGCCAACTCGTGAATAGAAAATATCTACAAACAGAGATCGAATGCATGACTCATCCTAGGTCAATACGATCAGATATAAATAAAGCTCAATATGAATAAAGCTGAAGCATGTTAAACTGGCAATGTAATCTCTACATGAGTGTAATGCCAAGTGCTCTTGCTAGTGCCTCAGGTAATAGCATGTCATGAATATGAGGTATGATCAATGTAATCAAATCTGCACACACGTGGATCCCGTCCACTCGTCACCCAATGACAATAACCATCATGCAAGTAAATATCATGAAACTTGTGCATGGAAATATGAGGATATAACCCACCCGTGTCCCTCGCGACACGTCAAAATCATGGAACCGGAGTGCCCAGCATCGGCACTCGAAAACATCATGAAAACTGTGCCCAGCATCGCACATAAATCCTCATATATCGGGCTCCGTCAGTCCGGATCGGCCCGCGGGCTCTGTCTGCGGTATCGGCCCTCGGCCCCGGCAGGACGCCCAAATCTATCCATCGACTCTGGTCAGTATCCTCCGGATAACCGCCAAGTCCAACCAATCACCGGTAGGTACTCGCCCGCCTCCAGGCTCAATCGGCAAAGCTCATCGATCATCTTGCCGAGGGGAACCATACCGGGTCCACCATGTACCCGCAATCGGCTCATCCACTCCTCGATTCGGGTTTCACATGTCGCTCTCAGCACCGAGAAAACACATGGTGGACGCACTGAAATATCATATCAAGGGTAACCGGGTTTTTAAAGCAATGACATATTCTCTTTTGAAACACTCTCGGTTCCCAAATCCAGAAATATCATAGAAACAACATATCTCAATGCGTATAATCAAAAGCATGAAGTATGCGACATGTAAAGGAAGGTATGCATATCATCATGTCATGCAAGGATCATATACTGAATGCAATAGTACTACAGTGTAGTGACATGGCAATTATCGTTGATGAGTGTGTGAGCCGGCAACAAGTGTACGTGGAACATATGCATCATCGATAATGGTGCTGGTGTCCTAGCAGCATGACTGAAATATAACCACTGTACAAGCGATGCAATGCAAATAGCATGAATATGCGGAATCGAATAATCAACGCAAAAGTAAAGAATCTACACCAATCTGTACAAGTCATGCAGGGGTGCCATTTGAAATAAGACGAATCAGGGCTTTTGGAAAAAAACAAGGGCTACGGTGTTTTAAGAAAAGATACATCATTTGAAAATATCCGTATGACCCTTCTGCCTATCTTTAAAATATCCCCGATTCGTTAGTTTGAAATAGGTATGACTCGGTCCAGTCTAATGTCTACTAAGTAATCTAGACAGGAGGGGTAAGAAACCACCTAATCTGAGTCAATATATATAGATATGATAGTCGGTGATCCCGCCTCAATAACTTATCGTAAGATATCATCGAGTCATGAGTGCGGATCTATCATCAATATCGGCTCGTACGGTAGATCGTCGTACGGCATCCCAATAGCTGGGTAGGGGTCAATATCACAGTACCACATCACATATCAGGTATCACTATCATCAGATCGCATAATCTGGGGTACTACTATAAGTCTAGTACAAATCGATACCATCTATAAAAATATGAATGCGGGTAAAGCACATGTCCAAGGCCCGCTAAAACTATCATATCGCACCTCGAAGACAAGCTATGTCACATCGCCGATCTCACGGCCTCACATCAAGTATCATCTCAAACCACGTATCATCCTCAAATCCCGTATATAAACACATAGTCCCATACCCATATGTAGATATACGCACCATCATATGCACTCTAATAAATGAAAGAATGAATGCAAGTATGTGTGTAAATGTATGTGTGAGTGCAACCACTACTCTAGGGTTCGCACTATACTAAACCAATATATTCTTATCATCAAAATATCATTATTACCATCAATAACCCTAAACAACACATAATAAATATTCGTGTGTATACGTATTCGTATACATCACCACGGACTGCGGGGGTGCTATACGCCATCCACCCGACTTCTCCCCGTAGATATAAATCTACTCACATTGCTTCTCGTGTGCCAAAGACGATGTCGCTATCTTCACCTCCTTTGCCTCAACATCACGCGGGGTACCTACAAGTATATCACAATGCTAAAGCACATGAAAATCACATCGGAAACCAAAATAGCACACGCTACCCGCATAGGTAAAAACCTATCGACTCGCATGTAAACACAATCAAAATCCACTTGTCGTTGACGTCCAAACGCCACCCGACAGGAATGAATCACCAAATACCAAAATCCATGCTAAAACAAGTCCCAAATTATACACCAACATAGGAAAATCAACCCAGATTTCACCCACCCTTGATGGAATCAGTCAAAACTAGACATACTCAGGGTCAAAACTAGAGGAAATGGGGGCATGCACAGAAAACGAGGCAATTCCTTAAAATACCTTATTTTAGAATTTTCCATAATTTTTCCCCATTTATCTGTATTTAATTATACCAGAATATTAAAATATTCATTAAAATAATATTAAATTATAAAATTTCCCAAAAATCATATTTTATTATTTTGAAGACGTTACAATCTACCCCCTTAAAGAAATTCGGTCCCCGAATTTAAATTTAAACCCCCAAATACTAAAATATTTCAATACAAATTCCAAGTCATCGGGGCTCCGAAATCATCTATACATAAAACATCATAGCGCAATGCATGCGCATGAGTACTGAGCAGATAACTCAAAAGCAACACTCCATCAAGCATCCGCAATCATCGGAGTCATGGTAACGACACAATGTCAAATCCAATACAAAATCAATATGATATGGACCAAGACTATACATGTAGACACCCAATCTATACATGTAATTAGCTGATGCAACTGTATGCCAAATCTTTTTAAGTCGCTGTGCGATGCGCGTAACACTGCACAGTGGCGGACGTTTCTCATAAGAAAATAACTATATATGTGTATATATATCCTTTGTTTAATAAGCACGTTCCACCATTTTGAAAATAATCAGAAGGGTTTCCTTGTTTTTAAAACGTTTTGTGTCATATCGGACACGTAGGTATATACTGAGACTATAGCTCGCTTTTCGGAAATCCCTTCGATAACTATCGATGCATGCAAAATATAACCAGGCACTGTCCACTGACTAGTCCTGCTCAGTATGAAAGCAAATATCCCACATCATAAAAATGTACTGCTCCAAAAGGAATAAATTCCAAAAATGCACATAACACCACCCTGTGCGTCTGACGCGCACGGAAATCAAAATCCATATATGCGCTAAACATGTGCACAAAACAACATCTAGGTGCAACGGGTGTGCACGAAGCATCTGTCATAGGCAACATGTGTGCCTGACAGCCAAAACAGGTGCATCTGACATGCACGAAGAATCTCGATTTAGTGCATCTGGTGTACCCCAAAATCGTATCTCAAAACATGCGCCCAACATGCGCGAAAATCCAAATCGGTGCATCCATCATGCACGAATGAAAATCTAGACCCTGCGCACTCAATATGCACGGAATCACAAAATCCAATAGCAACGTCGAATATGCGTAAGTCCAGTCAAAAGCACGGAGTGCAAGAATCCACATCAATATCATAATCAAAATCGACATACCGAAAGGCATCAAATCGAAGTCAGGTGCAATCGTAATGCACAAAATATAAATCCGGTGCAACAAAGGCACGAAATATAAATCTGATGCGATAAACGCAAGAAACATAAAACTGGTGCGACAAATGCACGAAGTATAGAACTGGTGCATCCCATGCACAAATACCAAGCAATAACTCAAATACGTAAGCAGCAACACCAAGTGTATCCAGATATGAAGAAAATCATAAACGTATGCAGCTGCGGGCACAAAACACATATCGATGCACTACAAGCACATATAAGCTATACCGAGTGCAAAATCAAAACACTAAAATTACATGAAACTCTGCTGGAAGCGTAAATCAAATCACCAGCATAAAATAGGCATGAAATCGCAATCAACAGCTCAAGAGTAATAACTATGTACAAGGTATAAATACCCAGTAGGTGCAACCATGGTGCACAAAATCAAATATCATGAAACTCAGTCATCAAGACTAAATCATGCGAATAGATCGCCCAAAATACCGAAATCCAAAGCAACGGACACGTGATAATCAAATCACAAAATCACAAATCATAATTACCGTCGTCGGTATACCCTCCTTCAGGGTCGAGAAGGTACTGGTACATCCGATGCTAGCGGCGCAAGATATCTACTTGCCTCTTGCTCGCGGCTGGCGTCCTCTGCCTCTGGTTCCTGATCTTTCCTGTAGATTACCAACTCGCAATCCATCGGCTCATCGGCCCGGTCAGGTGTGCTGACAGGAACGATTCCGTTCTTGCACTTCCCTGGTCATCTCTCGGTCAATCCTCACGACCGCTCGTAAAACAACACATCTCTGGCGCCGACCTCGGGTCCTCTGAATGCATATCACACATCCGATCCTGGGTGCAACTCTTATTGCAGCAGTTACTGGAAGGAATCCTACTCAAGGTCTCTTCTGATCTTGCCTAAGCCAAACTGTAAGGAGGCTGGTACTCTGGCGTAATCTTTTCTCGCTCTCTGGACCTCTGCGTCCTTAGTACAACATCTCCTCGGAAGCTGGTCGCATCTCTGCGCCTCTGTATGCATGTCCGGCCTTTAATCTTAACGGGGTGTAGTAACAGCTCGTCTGCCTCTCGCACGAACTTCTTGTCCCGCTTGTCTGTATCATCGACCATTCGACGTCGCGTCTTTATCTGCACACTGCAATGTCCTCGGCTACGGTCCACCCGAAGTCTCTAACACGGACTCGAAATCACGAACTCAGTATCTTCATCACTCAGTAGAAGATATCTAGCCGAACACGTCCTCAGCGTGCATATCGCATCTCTGATGTCAGCGGAGTGGAACGTCATCTCGTCGAAATCTCGTGCAAACTCTTTACTCCACCTTGCTCCACTATCGACTGATTCGGACTCATCTCATCATGGCTACACAGACTGCGCTCCGACGGCTATGCTCGTATCTGGAGTCTCCCAAGCAGTGTCCCATCACATGATATCCGAATTGTTAGTGTATATGCCCTAGAGGCCATTACTGTATCATACTGGCATGTATATTACTTAATGGAAGCTTGGGATATTCACCTTGTATAAACAATCTTGCTCAATATAGTAGTATGCTACTTGGTTTATTTCTGCTTCAATGTGTACTTGTGTTTATTTTAGTATATCACTTATACGCATTAGTGGAGCCCTTAGGATCTTTGCTTGATTACCAGCGTTGTGATGGCAGTCACACTAGTGGGGGCTGGGTAATCTATAAGCACATCCTTATACAGGTCCCTAGTCGCAGGACTATCAAGACAGGGCATCGATACTCTGGAGTAGACTAGCGTATGCGCTTCTCATCCCAGTGTGGGAGATGGTCTGTCCCACAGCCATCAGTACGTCGTACTGGAGATAGTATACGGGTGCTCGTTGGGTTACGAGTACACTGGACAGGACTCGTCGGGAACTGACAGGTTGGTATTATACCTATCGTCAGTTATCAGTTCCCAGGTGACATGAGTACAGCGTATTCCGCTGACTTGACACTGGCACTTCGCCTCAAGTGTGTTCCCACTGCACTTTGATCACTACCCTACCACGGCTCAAAGGAGTCGTGCAACCAGGTGGTGGTTGGGTGCAGTCCTGAAGCACTTGGAGGCAGTGACGGTTAGACAGGATTCGTCTCTCCCGGTATTGGGGTTAACATCGCGCTGTGTCTAGGAGAGCCATTACACGAGTAGTCCCTGGCCAGGGCAAGCGAGATATACTGGTAGGTTCCAGTGTTATCTCAGGGTGTTTTGGGCTTCACTCCGGCACGACTTGTACCTCTATTAGGGGACAGACGTTTTACCGCCCCCTAGGCCCGACATGCGATGTATTAGACGAACAGACCGGACTGTACGGAGACTGTCACATTCAGACTCAGTAGGAGTACAGATGGGGTTTCACCTCGTCAGCCTTCTTATCGACATCTACCTGGGGACCGTTACGCACAGCTAGTGCCGCTTGCGGTCTGTGGTTAAACTCACTGCCAGCGTAGTGTCGAGTCTTTAGAGTCCCACACAGAGGGTATTCGCCTCTGGGCAAAACAGAGTAGAGGTCGCATGGTTTTGCGACAGGGTTCGTTCTCATCCGCGCACTTGTGCACGTTTGGAGTCCGGACGGATATTACTGGCTGGCTCTGTTTTGAGTCAGATGCCGGTATATGTTTTGGGGTTGCTTTTATCTCTCAGTATTCATGTTCCTCGGAACAAGAATGCAGGTGTGTATGCACAGTTATTTGAGGAGGAGGAAGATGACTTTCATTAGGGTTTCGGAACGGGTGTGTATGCACAGTTGACAGTCGTCTTTTTCCAAACCCTAATGGATTTGTTTTATATCAATTAATAATATATAATAAAATGAAATTGTGTCATGGTTGGTTTTTATGTTGACTTGTTGACCATGGTTGACTTGTTGACCATGGTTGAAGTTTTGACCATCATCATTACAAAAGCAAGATGCTTTTTGATTCTTGCAAAACCATTTAATGTTTGAAATGATAATGGTCATTCTAAAACTTTCCATCAACCTTTTCATTTTCATTATTATTATTATTTGATAATTCTTTTGCTTTATGTTATGGTTGCAAAAGAAAAAGAGCTCATTATCTCATTTAGCTTCTCTCTCCTCACTTCATCTTCTTCTTCCTCTAGCAAAAGAGAACCCTTCTCATGTGTTGAGAATCCTTCTCTTTAAAAAGAAAAGCACCCCTTAGACACTCTCTACTCATTCTAGGTTCAAGGTTTAGCAAGCCGGAAACCCTAGTTCACTCAAAGATCGAGGAAGAGCCCAAAGGTTGAACCCTCGAGGTGGATCCATCTTCAACGGAAGAAGGATACAAGAAGAGAACCATCAACCTCTACAAAAGTTGGAGAAGAAGGAGTTCAAGTTTAGGTATAACCATCTTCATCCGAGTAGCTAACTCTCTTTAGCAAGTTTGCTAGTTTTAGTTTAGACACGATCCCGACCTTGTTTAGTCCATGTTGCCTCTTGCGATAAAAATATGATTTTTATACCGTTTCCGCCTCCCCGTAAGGACCGGGGGTCACAACGTGGACTTACAGTGGTATCAGAGCCTAACTAGACTTAAACTAGCTTGGTAGCGAAGTGTATGGAAGTTCGAAACCGAAAAATCGCAAAACCGGAAATAACTAAAACCCTAAGTTTCTGTTGAAATTTTTTCTGCTCTAAATGAAAAACTTTATACTTGTAAATTCGGCTCAAGGTTTTGTGTAAACACCCAAGAAAAACGATGCCCTAATTCATTCAAACCGCCGCGGTTCCGCGGCACGAGGTAGGCATGTGCCGCGGAACCGCCGCAGTTTGTTTTCCTCTCTGCATCGTTTTTCGTGCAGTGTTCTTCTGGTGGGATTTTGGGATTTTTCAGATATATTATATGTGCCCAGATTTTCCAGAACAGAAATTTACTTTTGGGGTCCTATAATTCCGTATTTTTTTCGAACTTCGCTACACTTTGGCTATGTTGGTTATATCTGTGATGTTTGCATGTATTGAACGTCGACTAATCGCTATAAGTCGATTAGTCGGGGTTATACATGATCTGTGTTTGATATTGGAATGTGTATATGAAAGTGTTGAACTGTCGCGGGTGAATAGCCGGGGTGGATGTGAGATGAGCTTTTGTTTTTCTTTCATTCATTGTAAATGTAAATTGATGTAATAATATTATTTGTTTGGCCGCACAACCGGGTCGGGGTTGTAGCCGTCATTGTATAATTCTTTTTTCTGTTTTTGCTCCTAGGATAGACCCATGGAGGGGGTGCACAAACTGCCGAGTACTTGGCGGGTAGTTTGCCGCACCCGTAGGGGTCTTGGGTGGGGTATTTGGCTATTCACTGCGACCGTGTTATCCGCTTTTCGTTCCAGGCTCGAAAGGATTGCGGATTGCTAGTATATCCAATGTATTCATCTGTGATCTGTAATGTCTATCATTGCTTTCTATTTTGGCGTTGCTTATGTTTTACAGCCGCGCTAGCCCAGCCCCCGCTCTGTCGTTAGTTAAGTAACCTAACGAGTGATGACGGGACCCCGTGGCGAATGCGAATGGCATAAGCGTACGTCATATTTTGGTTGTTTTCTGCAATGGTAGGAATTAAATGATGGGACGCATTAAAAGCACTAATGCAAGAATATCACGCATTAAAAGAACTAATACAAAATAATAAACCAAGTTGAAATCGTTGGAACACTTTCGAAAAACCACTCGGTTTTTTTCAAAACTAACTTTTAAAACGCGGAGCTTGAGCCACTCCTTTTAAAAGCTATCTCGTTCCATCGATTATATCAAGTTCACTACGTTCACGGTTTCGCCAAAACCATTCGTAGCCCTCCATCATTTCAGTTAAATGTACGGTAGTATTCAAGCTATGTATTTTGACCTCACGCCAAGGCATAGTGATTGGTAGCTACCGAATATATCTCTGTTGCATAGATAGAATGCGTTGGTTTGAGACAGTCGTACTGCCATTTTGGCCTACGTCAAGGGTAGGTACGGGTGGGTTCAAATTAACCAGGATAATGATGGGAAGAACTTGACATGTGACTTATGACATTTTGACCTCACGCCAAGGTCATAAGAGCATGGGGCAAAAATCCACATCGGGAGTTTCATAAGTACTGAAACTTGCTAGACTTGCATACCATTTGGAGTGTGGTGATTCTGGTAGGATTCCTTCAGTTTCGTCACGCGATGATATTTGGATCCCGATCCTACTGTGAGTATATGCTACTCCTCGGGAAATTTCTCACTAAACGATCAATGCTACAAACCTAGTAGGTGCCTAGAAAGGTGTTAGCGGGGCTACGCCCCCAGGGAAAAGAGGTTATTTAATTAAGGAACTTCGCGAAAGCGTTGGAAAACATCCCTCGAAGTACCGACACTGGCCTGGCTGAACGGTTAAGCAAGTATTGTGCGGTGGGATTGATCCCGACTAATTCTTCCTTTATGGTTTGGGGAGGGATTCGAGAGACAGTGGGAGCCATCCTGTTTAGAAAAACTAAAAACCATTCTAAACTTGCAAGAGCATCGTGCTAAAGTGTTTCTTCTCTCTCTCCTAATTGCAGCGACCATTCATCATGACTG
The DNA here is from genome assembly GCA_030015575.1 of Agapanthus africanus. Classification (NCBI taxonomy): domain Eukaryota; kingdom Viridiplantae; phylum Streptophyta; class Magnoliopsida; order Asparagales; family Amaryllidaceae; genus Agapanthus; species Agapanthus africanus. The sequence continues at coordinate 516,095,576 of JASDDO010000014.1, forward strand.
GACTTAAGTTACTTCTAGATAAAAACAAACTGACAGGGCCAAACTACAAAGATTGGCTCAGGAATGTCAAAATGGCAATCACTTACGACAAGCTAGGGTATCTTCTTACCACCAAAGCTCCCCCCGTCCCAGGTCCCACCTCCAGCGTCGCGGATAAGGAAATCCGTAAGACTTGGGAGATTGACAGCACGAAGGCCAGGTGCCTCGTACTTGCCTCGATGGACAACGAACATCAGAGGAGGCACGAGAATATGGATTTGGAATCCATATTTCTTCATACAAAAGAACTGTATGGAGAGCAGTCTCGTATCGCAAGATACGAAGTGTCGAAGAAGTTATTTTCGACAAAGTTGGCCGTCGGATCATCGGTAGCGGACCACGTGCTTAAGATGATTGGCTACACTGAGGAGCTCGCGGAACTTGGGACCACGTTGGACAGTGAACTCTATACGGATATAATTCTCCAGTCCCTTCCATCCACTTACGCCCAGTTCATACTGAATTTCAACTTGCAAGAAAAGGAAGTTGAACTTTCAGAACTCCTCAACATGCTGAGGAGCGCAGAGGGCACCCTACAGAAGGGTAGGGATACACCCGCTTTGTTTGTAGGAGGATCTTCTTCCTCCAGGTCTAAGGCGAAAGCCAAGGGAAAGAGGAAGAAAGCCCCCGCCAAACCAAGAGGCGGTGTTAGTAAAGTGGGTGCAAAGGGAAAGGAAAAGGCAACAAAGATTGCGGGGAAGCTTGTTGGAAAGGAAGAATGCTTCTATTGTCATAAGAGTGGATACTGGAAGAAAGATTGCAGGGCTTGGATGGCCAGGACACAGGAACTGAAGCAGGTTGCGGCTTCAGCTTCAGGTGTGTATGTTATTGAAAACTGTCTTTCTATAAATTCTACTTCCTGGGTATTGGATACCGGATCAGGATCTCATATCTGTAATTCTTTGCAGGCGTTGAGAAACCGTAGGGTTTTGAAGGCAGGTGACATGACCCTCAGAGTTGCGAACGGAGCTAGCATGGATGCTAAAGCCGTGGGGGACTATCACCTGGGAATGTCAGATGGGCTTGTTTTGGTTTTGCGTAATTGCTTTTTTGTACCCAACGCAACTTGTAATATCATTTCTGTATCTTTAGTTTCTAAAGAAGGTTATGAATTTGCGTTTGTAAGTAATGTTGTAAACATTCACCTTAATCAAGTTCTGATTGGGTCAGGTACACTGAGCAATGGTATATACGTGTTAAACCAACCACAGATTTTTAATGTCCAGAATACACACAAAAGAAAGTCTCAAGATATCAATCAGGCTTTCTTATGGCATTGTAGACTGGGTCACATCAATGAGAGAAGGTTGACTAAGTTACATACAGAAGGGTATTTGAATCCGTTCGAATATCAATCGTATGCCACTTGTCAATCCTGTCTCAAAGGAAAGATGACAAAGACTCCGTTCACTGGACACGGAGTGAGAGCGAGCGAGCTCTTGGGGCTCGTACACAGCGACGTGTGCGGTCCAATGTCTACACTTGCGCGAAGCGGTTTTTCTTACTTCATTACTTTTACGGATGATTTTTCAAGGTTCGGACATGTCTTCTTGATGAAACATAAATCTGAAGCCTTTGGAAAATTCCAGGAATATAAGAATGAGGTAGAAAAACAAACCGGCAAAAGTATCAAGATTCTAAGATCGGATCGAGGTGGAGAATACTTGAGTGCCGAGTTCCTGAACTACTTAAAAGAGAATGGGATTCTCTCTCAGCTTACTCCTCCATACACTCCGCAACACAACGGTGTATCGGAGAGATGGAACCGCACCCTATTGGATATGGTACGGTCCATGATGAGTAACGCTGAGTTACCGCGATCATTCTGGGGGTATGCGCTAGAATCAGCTGCGTACCTTTTGAACCGAGTTCCCACTAAGACTGTGCCTACCACACCATATGAGTTATGGAGTGGGAAGAAACCCTATCTTCAATATCTGAAGATCTGGGGATGTCCGGCTTTTGTCAAAAAGCAGCATGCGGACAAACTCGAGGCACGATCAGTACTGTGTAAGTTTGTGGGATACCCAAAGAACACCAGGGGGTATCTTTTCTACTACGCAGAGGAACAAAAAGTCCTTGTTTCTCGTAATGCCCACTTTCTAGAACACCAGTTCTTAGAAAAAGAAATATGTGGGAGCGCAGTAGAACTGGAAGAGATTCCAGAACCACAAACTATTACTGAAAGCTTAGTAGAACCAGAGGGTTCAAATGAACAGGACATTCCTATGCCGCTCTGCAGGAGTAGTAGGCAGTCTCATCCGCCCGAGAGATACTACGGTTTTCTCATAGACGGGGATCGAGAGGATTGCATCATAGATTATGATGAGCCTACTAGCTTCCAGCAGGCCGTTCAGAGCGTTGACTCGGAAAAATGGCTGGATGCAATGCGGACCGAAATGGAGTCCATGTACACCAACAAAGTATGGACGTTGGACATTGCTCCAGACGGGATAAAACCCGTAGGATGCAAGTGGATCTTCAAAAGGAAGATTGGTGTAGATGGACAGGTTGAGACCTATAAAACTAGACTTGTAGCAAAGGGTTTCCGTCAAAGACCTGGCTTGGACTATGACGAAACCTTTTCTCCAGTGGCTATGCTGAAATCCATTCGGATCCTTCTTGCCATTGCTGCCTTCCACGATTATGAGATTTGGCAGATGGACGTAAAGACCGCTTTTCTAAATGGAAATTTAGAGGAGTGTGTCTATATGGATCAGCCAGAGGGTTTCATTCAGAGTGGGAGCAGCGGAAAGGTGTGCAAGTTGCTTAAGTCCATTTATGGACTAAAGCAGGCATCGCGGAGTTGGAACATCTGTTTTGATGAGACGGTCAAGGAATTTGGCTTTATCAAAAATCCAGATGAACCATGCATCTATAGTAGATTTGTAGCGAGAACTGTAGTATTCCTCGTTTTGTACGTGGATGACATTCTCTTAATAGGAAATGACATTCCTATGCTACAATCTGTCAAGGGGTTCTTGTCGCACAGGTTCTCCATGAAAGACCTGGGTGATGCCTCATACATCCTGGGGATCCGGATCCATCGTGATAGATCCAAGAGGATATTAGGACTTTCTCAGTCCAGGTACATCGACACCATAGTGAAGAGATTCAGTATGGAAGATTCCAAGCGCGGTAACCTACCGGCTTGTCACGGGATCACCCTCTCTAAAGAGATGTCTCCCAAGACTGATTTGGAGAGGGATCGCATGTCTATTATACCCTACGCTTCTAAGGTAGGCTCTATAATGTATGCGATGTTGTGTACCAGACCGGATGTAGCTTATGCACTGAGTGTGGTAAGCCGGTATCAGTCAAACCCTGGGGAGAAACACTGGATAGCGGTAAAGAACATTCTCAAGTACCTGAGAAGGACTAAGGAGATGTTCTTGGTGTATGGCGGAAAGGACCTCCAGATCGAGGCCTTTGCTGACTCCAGCTTCCAGAGTGACAAGGATGATTCCAAGTCCATGTCGGGTTTCGTCTTTACCCTCAATGGAGGGGCGGTGTGTTGGAAGAGCTCCAAACAGGAAACCGTTGCAGACTCGACTATGGAAGCGGAATACATCGCTGCATCTGATGCCGCAAAAGAAGCTGTCTGGATGAGGAAGTTCTTGAAAGAACTTCAGGTGGTTCCGTCCATTGTTGACCCAATACTTCTGTATTGCGACAACAACGGGGCTATAGCTTTAGCGAAGGAACCCAGGTCCCATCAGAGATCCAGGCACATCTTAAGGCTGATCAGGGAGATCGTGGATCGCAAGGAGATCGAGGTTCGGAAGGTTGCTTCAGAAGAGAACACTGCAGATCCATTCACCAAGGCCCTACCCCAGACTCAGTTCGAGCGGCTGATCAAGATGATAGGTCTTCGATACGCCAGTACATGGCCTTAGTGCAAGTGGGAGATTGTTAGTGTATATGCCCTAGAGGCCATTACTGTATCATACCGGCATGTATATTACTTAATGGAAGCTTGGGATATTCACCTTGTATAAACAATCTTGCTCAATATAGTAGTATGCTACTTGGTTTGTTTCTGCTTCAATGTGTACTTGTGTTTATTTTAGTATATCACTTATATGCATTAGTGGAGCCCTTAGGATCTTTGCTTGATTACCAGCGTTGTGATGGCAGTCACACTAGTGGGGGCTGGGTAATCTATAAGCACATCCTTATACAGGTCCCTAGTCGCAGGACTATCGAGACAGGGCATCGATACTCCGGAGTAGACTAGCGTATGCGCTTCTCATCCCAGTGTGGGAGATGGTCTGTCCCACAGCCATCAGTACGTCGTACTGGAGATAGTATACGGGTGCTCGTTGGGTTACGAGTACACTGGACAGGACTCGTCGGGAACTGACAGGTTGGTATTATACCTATCGTCAGTTATCAGTTCCCAGGTGACATGAGTATAGCTTAGTCCGCTGACTTGACACTGGCACTTCGCCTCAAGTGTGTTCCCACTGCACTTTGATCACTACCCTACCACGGCTCAAAGGAGTCGTGCAACCAGGTGGTGGTTGGGTGCAGTCCCGAAGCACTTGGAGGCAGTGACGGTTAGACAGGATTCGTCTCTCCCGGTATTGGGGTTGACATCGCGCTGTGTCTAGGAGAGCCATTACACGAGTAGTCCCTGGCCAGGGCAAGAGAGATATACTGGTAGGTTCCAGTGTTATCTCAGGGTGTTTTGGGCTTCACTCCGGCATGACTTGTACCGCTATTAGGGGACTGACGTTTTACCGCCCCCTAGGCCCGACATGCGATGTATTAGACGAACAGACCGGACTGTACGGAGACTGTCACATTCAGACTCAGTAGGAGTACAGATGGGGTTTCACCTCGTCAGCCTTCTTATCGACATCTACCTGGGGACCGTTACGCACAGCTAGTGCCGCTTGCGGTCTGTGGTTAAACCCACTGCCAGCGTAGTGTCGAGTCTTTAGAGTCCCACACAGAGGGTATTCGCCTCTGGGCAAAACAGAGTAGAGGTCGCATGGTTTTGCGACAGGGCTCGTTCTCATCCGCGCACTTGTGCACATTTGGAGTCCGGACGGATATTACTGGCTGGCTCTGTTTTGAGTCAGATGCCGGTATATGTTTTGGGGTTGCTTTTATCTCTCAGTATTCATGTTCCTCGGAACAAGAATGCAGGTGTGTATGCACAGTTATTTGAGGAGGAGGAAGATGACTTTCATTAGGGTTTCGGAACGGGTGCGTATGCACAGTTGACAGTCGTCTTTTTCCAAACCCTAATGGATTTGTTTTATATCAATTAATAATATATAATAAAATGAAATTGTGTCATGGTTGGTTTTTATGTTGACTTGTTGACCATGGTTGACTTGTTGACCATGGTTGAAGTTTTGACCATCATCATTACAAAAGCAAGATGCTTTTTGATTCTTGCAAAACCATTTAATGTTTGAAATGATAATGGTCATTCTAAAACTTTCCATCAACCTTTTCATTTTCATTATTATTATTATTTGATAATTCTTTTGCTTTATGTTATGGTTGCAAAAGAAAAAGAGCTCATTATCTCATTTAGCTTCTCTCTCCTCACTTCATCTTCTTCTTCCTCTAGCAAAAGAGAACCCTTCTTATCTGTTGAGAATCCTTCTCTTTAAAAAGAAAAGCACCCCTTAGACACTCTCTACTCATTCTAGGTTCAAGGTTTAGCAAGCCGGAAACCCTAGTTCACTCAAAGTTCGAGGAAGAGCCTAAAGGTTGAACTCTCGAGGTGGATCCATCTTCGACGGAAGAAGGCGACAAGAAGAGAACCATCAACCTCTACAAAAGTTTGAAGAAGAAGGAGTTCAAGTTTAGGTATAACCATCTTCATCCGAGTAGCTAACTCTCTTTAGCAAGTTTGCTAGTTTTAGTTTAGACACGATCCCGACCTTGTTTAGTCCATGTTGCCTCTTGCGATAAAAATATGATTTTTATACCGTTTCCGCCTCCCCGTAAGAACCGGGGGTCGCAACGTGGACTTACACGAATGATGTCGAATCATCCGATCAACTCGTCAGAACCTCACAATCCCCCAAGAGCTCAACATCTCGGGTACAGTTTAATAGTATCGAGTACATGCCACAGCGTCGGTGGTCCAGCCGTAGAAGGGCAAACCCAAGCCTCACTAATGGCGCCGAGGAACTGCCGCAAACCCTAAGGTTCAAAGGCTTTCACACGGTCATTAAGTCGAGTTAGGGTTTCATTCTTCTAGAGGGTCTATAGAATCACCTGCATGTCTTTCCGTATATTTTAAACTTGGAAAATGGGTTCCTGTCCTTCGATCGTCTCAATCGACTCTCAACGAATCTTCATGAAGTCGCCTCTAGCTGGAATCAATCTATCTGATGACCTCGTATCTGGGTAAGCGAACGAACCACATGTCCTAGTCATTAATCCTCGGTGACTAGCGACTCACTATCACATCTCTAAGAATATGCTCATGCTGCAGTAGCTCCAATCATCTGGGCGATATCTCATCACTCGCAGCAACAACTGGCTCATTCGTCGGTACGCTAAGCAGCGCCTCAACCATCATGAATAAGCGATACATCAACGGTCATCACATCCTGGCTGGCCTCTATCAGTGGCTCAATCCTCTGGTACCGTCCGGTATATCCTAGAAATCTCACAGCAGCGATCTGTCAAACGCCCATAGTGCGGAAACACAAAATACGAAGCCTCAATTCAACCGTATGTCTCTGGAATCACGCCCCGGTCAGTCCTCGTCCGCGATGAGATCATGCTGACAACTCGAGCCGTAGCTCACTCTGCCCGTGCAATCGCGGCAGCAAAACCATAACCAGTATCGATGAAGATAGATCATAGGAAGGAATATGACACAATGCAAGGAAATGTACAACCTAAGGTTTCTTAAGCGGAGTGGCGTGTCGTAAGTATGCCGCGGAACATACCCACGGTACGTCACTCTACTTTAGTCACCTATTCCATCAACCAAGGGTCATCCTACACGACGAAAGTTCGGGTCTAATACCCCCTCGACCAAGTCTAAGTTCCATAAGGTCAAGCCTAAGTTCCTTATATAGATAACGCCCTAGGCTCCACATAGTCAAACTTAGACTCGAACCAAGGTCAACCTAGCGCTCTGATACCAACTTTGTCACGATCCGAAAGAGCACGTGACTGACCCTTGAACCATATGAAGTCTATAGGACCCCATCTGATCCAAGTAAGCCAAAAGCCCAGCAATCTAAAACCATTTAAAGAGTAAATAAGGAAAACTGTTTTTGAAAAGTAAGGAAATCATGTTTGGAAATCAAAGTTTTTAAATAACTAAGCCTAATATGCATTTTTTTTAAATGTGTAACCTTTCCTGAAAATTTCGGCAGAGTTTCCTTTGTAAAAACTGGCCCCGAACGGGGTACAACAAGAATAATATATATGAAATGATAAAAGGCATCCCCAAGCGGGAGCTAGCTCTTCGTCCATCGACGGTCACAACCACGCAAGCAATAATAATATACAACGCCAAAGGGCGAGGATCAAACCCAAAAAAAAAGAAACTCAAAACAGCCAGAAAACCGTAATACTACTAGCGCGACTCTAAGGTCGAAATAAAACAACACTGTTTTCTAAGTCTGAAACAATATACAAGTTTTGGTTGATGGAAATTCTAGATACAATAAATGATACATGAACAATGGCGGTTCTGATACAAAAGAACCCATCTATCCAAGCAAGTCACCCATAAGGAAGCAGTGTGCCAGAAATGCCGCTATGGAATCTGTACGGCAAAAACCTGCAAGGACTGGGGCACAACGGGGGTGAGTTGCCAACTCGTGAATAGAAAATATCTACAAGCAGAGATCGAATGCATGACCCATCCTAGGTCAATACGATCAGATATAAATAAACCTCAATATGAATAAAGCTGAAGCATGCTAAACTGGCAATGTAATCTCTACATGAGTGTAATGCCAAGTGCTCGTGCTAGTGCCTCAGGTAATAGCATGTCATGAATATGAGGTATGATCAATGTAATCAAATCTGCACACACGTGGATCCCGTCCACTCGTCACCCAATGACAATAACCATCATGCAAGTAAATATCATGAAACCTGTGCATGGAAATATGAGGATATAACCCACCCGTGTCCCTCGCGACACGTCAAAATCATGGAACCGGAGTGCCCAGCATCGGTACTCGAAAACATCATGAAAACTGTGCCCAGCATCGGCACATAAATCCTCATATATCGGGCTCCGTCAGTCCGGATCGGCCCGCGGGCTCTGTCTGCGGTATCGGCCCTCGGCCCCGGCAGGACGCCCAAATCTATCCATCGACTCTGGTCAGTATCCTCCGGATAACCGCCAAGTCCAACCAATCACCGGTAGGTACTCGCCCGCCTCCAGGCTCAATCGGCAAAGCTCATCGATCATCTTGCCGAGGGGAACCATACCGGGTCCACCATGTACCCGCAATCGGCTCATCCACTCCTCGATTCGGGTTTCACATGTCGCTCTCAGCACCGAGAAAACACATGGTGGACGCACTGAAATATCATATCAAGGGTAACCGGGTTTTTAAAGCAATGACATATTCTCTTTTGAAACACTCTCGGTTCCCAAATCCAGAAATATCATAGAAACAACATATCTCAATGCGTATAATCAAAAGCATGAAGTATGCGACATGTAAAGGAAGGTATGCATATCATCATGTCATGCAAGGATCATATACTGAATGCAATAGTACTACAGTGTAGTGACATGGCAATTATCGATGATGAGTGTGTGAGCCGGCAACAAGTGTACGTGGAACATATGCATCATCGATAATGGTGCTGGTGTCCTAGCAGCATGACTGAAATATAACCACTGTACAAGCGATGCAATGCAAATAGCATGAATATGCGGAATCGAATAATCAACGCAAAAGTAAAGAATCTACACCAATCTGTACAAGTCATGCAGGGGTGCCATTTGAAATAAGACGAATCAGGGCTTTTGGAAAAAAACAAGGGCTACGGTGTTTTAAGAAAAGATACATCATTTGAAAATATCCGTATGACCCTTCTGCCTATCTTTAAAATATCCCCGATTCGTTAGTTTAAAATAGGTATGACTCGGTCCAGTCTAATGTCTACTAAGTAATCTAGACAGGAGGGGTAAGAAACCACCTAATCTGAGTCAATATATATAGATATGATAGTCGGTGATCCCGCCTCAATAACTTATCGTAAGATATCATCGAGTCATGAGTGCGGATCTATCATCAATATCGGCTCGTACGGTAGATCGTCGTACGGCATCCCAATAGCTGGGTAGGGGTCAATATCACAGTACCACATCACATATCAGGTATCACTATCATCAGATCGCATAATCTGGGGTACTACTATAAGTCTAGCACAAATCGATACCATCTATAAAAATATGAATGCGGGTAAAGCACATGTCCAAGGCCCGCTAAAACTATCATATCGCACCTCGAAGACAAGCTATGTCACATCGCCGATCTCACGGCCTCACATCAAGTATCATCTCAAACCACGTATCATCCTCAAATCCCGTATATAAACACATAGTCCCATACCCATGTGTAGATATACGCACCATCATATGCACTCTAATAAATGAAAGAATGAATGCAAGTATGTGTGTAAATGTATGTGTGAGTGCAACCACTACTCTAGGGTTCGCACTATACTAAACCAATATATTCTTATCATCAAAATATCATTATTACCATCAATAACCCTAAACAACACATAATAAATATTCGTGTGTATACGTATTCGTATACATCACCACGGACTGCGGGGGTGCTATACGCCATCCACCCGACTTCTCCCCGTAGATATAAATCTACTCACATTGCTTCTCGTGTGCCAAAGCCGATGTCGCTATCTTCACCTCCTTTGCCTCAACATCACGCGGGGTACCTACAAGTATATCACAATACTAAAGCACATGAAAATCACATCGGAAACCAAAATAGCACACGCTACCCGCATAGGTAAAAACCTATCGACTCGCATGTAAACACAATCAAAATCCACTTGTCGTTGACGTCCAAACGCCACCCGACAGGAATGAATCACCAAATACCAAAATCCATACTAAAACAAGTCCCAAATTATACACCAACATAGGAAAATCAACCCAGATTTCACCCTAGATGGAATCAGTCAAAACTAGACATACTCAGGGTCAAAACTAAAGGAAATGGGGGCATGCACAGAAAACGAGGCAATTCCTTAAAATACCTTATTTTAGAATTTTCCATAATTTTTCCCCATTTATCTGTATTTAATTATACCAGAATATTAAAATATTCATTAAAATAATATTAAATTATAAAATTTCCCAAAAATCATATTTTATTATTTTGAAGACGTTACAGCGGCCTTCTTGAGTCGAAGACGATCCACCCGAGAGATGTACTCCGAGCTCCACCTCAAGCCGAGGCAACTAGGGCAACGAGATCGCTAGTCTTGATGTCCTTGGTTGTGTAGAAGAGGTAGATGGATGTGTTTGTCTATTTGGATCCTTTTTCTCTCAACACATAAGATCAAAGGAAATTTTCAAGAGGAGGAAGATGAAGGAGAACAACCATGGAGCTTTCTCATTTCTTTTCAAGAGAGAGAATGAGAAATGAGAAATGAATTATTGTGCTAGAGTGAATGAACCATGGTTGAAATAATACACCACTATCATCATTACTAATCTTTTCAAGATTAAGTTGATGGCAACAATTGACTTGACCATTAACATAATCCAAAAATAAAAAGAAATCCAAAGAATACTCTAGATCTCTCATGAAGGTCCAAGTCAACTTTGGTCAAACGGTCAACAAAGTCAAGTGTGGTCAAATGGTCAAAGCAATTAGCCATCAATTAATAATCACTAAAAAGATTAGTAAATAATGTCCCCGGCTCATAATGGTTTTGACCGAACGAACTGCCAAAAACCCTAATGAGTCCGCCTCATTATGGTTTCGACCGAATCAACTGTCAAAACCCTAATGAGGCACCTCCTTCCTCTTCACTCCTCACAACTGTGCATACACACCCGCATCCGCATTCCGTAAAATGCGAATGCACAAAAGACAAAACAAATCCATCCGTACAATACTAGGATCCGGCTTAAACCAAAGCCCACTAGTATTGCCTGCCCGAACAGCATACGCACACAAGTGCACGTAAGTGATCGTAGCCCTGCCGTAAAACCATACGGCCTCTACACCTTTCGCTCAGTGCAGGGAAACTCTCTGTGTGGGAGTCTAAAGACTCGACACTACGTTGGCAGTGGGTTTAACTACAGACCGCAAGCGGCACTAGCTGTACGTAACGGTCCCCAGGTAGATGTCGATAAGAAGGCTGATGAGGTAAACCTATCCGAACTCCTACCCTGTATGTGACAATCTCCGTACAGTCCGTTCTGTTCGTCTAAGAATATCGCATGGCGGGCCTAGGGGGTGGCGAACGTCAGTCCCCTAATAGCGGTACAAGTCGTGTCGGAGTGTAGCCCAGAACACCCTGAGATAACACTAGAAACCTACCAGTATATCTCGCTTGCCCTGGCCAGGGACGACTATGTGTAATGGCTCTCCTAGACACAGCGCAATATCAACCCCCAATACCGGGAGAGACGAATCCTGTCTAGCCGTCACTGCCTCCAAGTGCTTCGGGACTGCACCCAACTACTACCTGTTTGCACGACTCCTTTGAGCCGTGGTAGGGTAGTAATCAAAGAACAGTGGGAACACACTCGAGGCAAAGTGACAGTGTCAAGTCAACGGACTAAGCTATACTCATGTCACCTGGGAACTGATAACTGACGATAGGTATAATACCAACCAACAATCCCCGATGAGTCCTGTCCAGTGTACTCGTAACCTAACGAGCACCCGCATACTATCTCCAGTACGACGTACTGATGGCTGTGGGACAGACCATCTCCCCTGCTGGGATGAGAAGCGTATACGCTAGTCTACTCCGGTGTATCGATGCCCTGTCTCGATAGTCCTACGACTAGGGACCTGTATAAGGATGTGCTTATAGATTACCCAGCCCCCACAAGTGTGACTGCCATCACAACGCTGGTAATCAAGCAGAGATCCTAAGGGCTCCACTAATATGTATATAAGCGATATGCTAAAAGAAACACATGCACATATTGAAGTAGAGACAAACCAAGTAGCATACTACCATTTTGAGCAAGATTGTCTATACAACTGTGAATATCCCAAGCTTCTATTAAGTAATATACAAGCTAGTATGTTACAGTAATGGCCTCTAGGGCATATACACTAACATAAAGTGCTCCGACCGTCTGTTTCGAAAGACGGGGGGTCTTCGGCTGATCATGAAGTTACGTGGGTTAGAAATGATATCGATGATGAAATCCAAGTAGATATGTCTAATGAGCCCACGAAATGAAAAATGTTATCAGTAATGTTATATTATTACTTCACATTTTACGATCTATACATATATAGTCAATGCTTGTAATGATTGTCTAATACGTCCACGAACCGTTTTATCTAGATTTGATGATGATGACGGGAGCAGTGAGGGGCGGCAGGAGCTCCAGCCGCGGCACCGGCAGAGGCAGAGGCAGAGCGGTTCTGCAGCCCGGAGAGCTCCGTAGGGAGCTTCAGAGGGCCGATCTTGCACCCCGATCGGAGACCCCTTCTGATGTCTCCTTCCGTGTGGACTTTGCCACACATCCAGGTATATTGCACGCATTTTCATTTTGAATGTAATATTATAGATATACATGCATATTCATGTCAAATTTACTTACATTGTCAATATTTGATTGTCTAGCTGTTGGTGATGCGTCCACATCAAGGATAGAGGCCACTGCCTTCACATCTCCGGCAGTGTCCGCCACCGCACCTGCGGGTATGTTTATATATCCTATAGTGTATACATGTTGATTTAGAATGCTATATTATTGATATACGCATTCTTTTTGCAATTACTTATATAGTCAATATTTGATTGTCTAATTATAGGTAGTGCGTCCTCGTCTGGTGCAGAGGCCACTCCCGTCACTTCCATACCCTCCGCTCAGTCTGCAGGTTTGTATGAATAAATATAAAATATTTATTCATTTTACATATCATTTAAGAATAAACATGAACTTCATGTAATTTTATCGATGTTTATTTTCTAGTTGGAGATGCGTCCACATCCGGGTCACCGGCTGTTCCTCACCGGAGGAACTATCGTCCCGCTCGTGCTGCTGCCCGGGCCCAGGCTTGTGCTTCTGTCGCCGGAGGTATATATTGTAGGGTTCCTAGGCACTCTAGTGAGGTCTCATAAGGCATCAACCACGCCCGTTTCAAAAAATTACGGTGCCGGGAAACCCTAGACTACGGATCTTAGACTAGAAAACTAGGCGAAAATGCAAACTAGTTAACACTTAACTAAGGGAATATGGAAATACAACCTTTGTAGATCCGGTTCTCCACCTCCATAGCTCCGCAACGAAGTATCCTCGCTGTCCAAATCGAAATCCGGGCTCTTGCGTCGGCTTCATCGGAGAAGAAGCGGGCTAGGTCATCGATGACGTGCCGAAGATGATCTACGTCGAAGCATCGCTAGATTAAGCTCCACCTTCACCAAGCCATGAAAACTTGTGAAGGAAACACCCTATACTACTTGGCAAGAGGTAGAGGATGAAGAAATAGGAAGTGGGTAGACTTTAGAATTGGATTTCTCACTCTTTTTCATCACTTGCCTTTGATGGAGGCAAGCTTTTTTCACTTGAAGAAATGAAGAAGAAGAAGAATAATGTTATGATAAGTTTAATTCCAAAAAGAAAAATAAAAGAATACTTATCATAATCAACCATGGTCAAGTGTAGAGAATTAACTAAGGTTAGATTAATGGTTAGGGTTAAAGATAAAGACAAAGTGGTCACTTTGGTCAAAGCTTCATGAAGCTTCAAAAAGCTTCATGAAAGAAAATAAAATAAAGAAACCATTTTGCTTTTCTTTTATGCTTTTATTAATATCCAAAATGAATAAACAAATAATTAAATGAAAAAGCAAAACCCTAATCATTAAGTTAACCATGGTTTAATTCTATACACTTAACCAAAAGGCATGTATCATCAAACATGATACAAGCAAGTGCACAAAATCATATCGCATATGCAATGCGCACATCCGAGTGAGAAAATCCATTTCAGGTGAACCGATACTAGTTAATGTAAAGTAATATATCAAATATATGATTATGCATTAAATCATTAAATCGACACTTGATTTAACGATCCGGTCATATCGCATATAACCGACTAATATCAACAGTAACAACTTATCGAATCAACACTTGATCCGATAACCCGGCTATATCGCATATAACCGATCAATGTCACATCGCGAGAATTGAATACAGTATCACATACTGGTATTATTCTCGGTCCCGCACATATCTCATATGCGCTCCTATTTCGTTTCGCTTGAGCCAGGAAACCTCTGTGTAGGACTCTAAAGACTCGTCAATACGCCGACAGCAGATGATGATCATATCAAACATCCACAAGCCGCAAGCGGTCTGCTAAACGTAACGGCCACCCGGGTATTGAGCGATCAGAAGATCGACGAGCAATCCCGCTCACACTCCAGTGAATCCAACCAGTAACACTACCGTACAGTCCGGTCTGATCGTCTGATATGTCGCATATCTTGCCTAGGGGTGGTAAACGTCAGACCCCAATAGCTCAATAAGTCGTGTCGATATGAGGTCTATAACACTTCGAGAAACTACTGGTAACACTTACCAGTAAATCTCAGCAACCCTGGCCAGGGATTTCCTGTTATAGCCAATCGAACACAGCGCAACATCAACCCCCTATACCGGGAGAGACGAATCCCCTCCTATCGCTCATTGCCTCCATGTGACTCGGGACTGTACCCAAAAACCACCGTTTTGCATGCCCTCTTGGACGTGGTAAGATGGAAATCAAAGCACGGTGGGAACCACACAAGACTCTATGACGATCTCGGGTCAACAGACTACTCTGTACCAGTGTCACCAGAGAACTGCCATCTGACGTGACGTATAATACCATCTGGGAGTTCTCGGCGAGTCCGTCCAGTGTACCCAGTCTCTACTGAGCACCCGTATATCATATCTGATGTCAAACACCGATGGATATGGGATCATCCATCGCCCATCTGTATGGGTCGAGAAGGTATACGCTAGTCTACTCTGGTATATCGATGCCCCGTCTCGATACACCCACGACTAGGGACATTGAAGGATGTACTTATGGACTACCCTGTCCCCACTAGTATGATCCGCATCATAGTCCAGGTAGTCAAGTACACATCCTAAGGGCTTTACCAACATGTAACAGAGAGACAATCAGTGTACACGTTAAGGTAAAGATCAACCAGATAGCATACTATCATGTCGAGCAAGAAAGTCCTCCCTATATATGTCCAAGCATCCACTACAATATACATCCTATGTACAGTAATGGCCTCTAGGGCATACATATAACTAACATATATCACACTTCAATTTTCGTTAAACCTTGATTTCTTAATACCACTTTGTCTTAATATTGATTGTCTTGAAATTTCTTGTAGACGCAGGGCCTCCCCATCCCGAGAGGGAGACTCAAGGCCCGAATCAGTCCCACAGGCTTAGGCCCGACAAAGCTAGGGGGAGGCAGCATTCCCCCTCTTTTTTACCTCTGATTATCGCTATACCGGTGATTATGCCGAGAGGTTCGGCCGGTATATGGGGGATGCGAGCCGCCTCGTGAAGAACTATCAACTTCACGTTGAGTGGGACGACCAGCACCGGCGCTCATTCGCCCTCTTCTGGGATCAGGCTCGGGTATTAATATATTTTTTCATTTGATTTATCCAATATATTTATTATTAACACTTGCAATTTAATAACATTTTTTTTTTTTGTATTTTCAGTTGGGTTACGATTTTCAGCCTGTACCCGACCCTGATCACCCTGGGAGGGTGCTCGATCTTCACGCCCCTGATGATGAACATGCAATCGAAGGTCCGATACAATAGGAATGAGCTGAAGATCGACTGCTATTCCCTGTGGATGGCGACCCCTAAGGCAGAGAGAGCGGCCCTCCTACATACTCCGGACTTTGCGAGAGTCGACGTAGATACATGGCCTTTATTGTGCCAATATTTCGACTCTCAGCGCAAACAGGTATGTATTTTAAATGTAATTCATTATTTAGTATATAATTTATTTTTTTGTGTTGCTTAATTAGAAAACTAAATCTGAATGTGTTGTGCAGAAACAGGCGGATCAAAATAAAGAGAATAAGAAGTTGGCGAAGAGGGGTCGCCCCACTTATACAGGTGGCTCGAGGAATATTACTCGAGCCATGGAGTTATCGGTAAATTATAATAGACCTACTGTGATATAATGTAATATTAAGAGTTATTTTCTAATATATGTAATTTTTTGACGAATTGCAGAAAGCTCAGACCCTGGCACAGGATGGTACACCGAGCGTGCTGTCCGCGTATCTTGCCGTCCACGGCACCTCGACAGATCCCGCCATGGGCGAGCTTCGATACCCCGACACCGCTACCCAGGAGTATTGCGTAAGTGTTAATATTTATTCAACCCCTATTAGAAATTTTTGTTTTGAAAGGTTCAAATTTAAATGATATACTTATATTTTACTGGTTAATGTGGGTGTAGGAGCGGGTGGTTGAGCAGGCGGAGGCATTGGGGATCGATTTTACTGGACAGAACGATCCGATGCTGCTGACCCCAGTCCTAGACGCCGCACACGGAGGGCACCACGGAGGTTGGGAGAGAGGCCGGGGACTGGGTCCTAGCAGGGCCCATATGAGGTTGGACTCCACTCCGACGGTTACTTCCTCTATCTCCCGTGAGCGACGTTTCAAGCAAGAACTGGACACCTTGAAGGCCACTGTCTAGGAGTTGAGGGAGATGTTGGTATGTATACTACTTAATAGTAAAATATTATGTCATATTATAGATAGCAACATATCCAATATTAGTACGTAGCCTGAGCTTATTTGGTAGACTTAATTTTGATTAATCATACATACATAGAACTGTCTAATTAAAATAAACTACGGTTTTCCAAACTAGATATCCAAACGAGGCCTAAGTCCCTAAGTATACATAGATTGGGGTTTCGCAATAATCTGATAATGATACGAATTCGACTAATACACAGTTCTTACTCGTTTATTACACACAAAACTGAACAGACGCGACAGGGTACTTCGGCTGAGCCTCCACATGAATCTCCTTCGGCTGCGGCTCCGCAAGCCACTACCTCGGCTGCGGTTACGCAGACTACTCCTATAGCTCCACAGCCTGCTCAGACTCCCGCAACTGCGGCTTCGCAAGCCACTACCTCGGCTGCGGTTGCGCAGACCACTCCTATAGCTCCACAGCCCGCTCAGACTCCCGCACACTCCGCATTGCTCGAGATGTTGACTCAGGGTATATCCGAGGAGCAGGCGCGCCAGATTACGACGTTTATCAGAGGTGGAGCTGGACCGACCCAGCGTAGCTTTTTTATTCTTATATTTTAAACATGTATTTACTTATATGATACATATTGTATATATTTTGGACGATATTGATATTGGTGGTGTTTGCGCGTTCATATTGATTTAGATTGATATCGTATTCTGCTTGTTGATTTCTTTTATATATTATGCTTGATTTAGATAGATTATGAATACTGCGGTATATATTCTGCGTGTTGATTACTTTTATATATGATGTATATATTATAGTGCACAGGGCGAGGAAAAAACAGGCAGCCCTTTTTTAATAAGAAAACCTGATAATATGTCCCTACGGATTAATCCGTAGGGCCAACGCTTGGACCTTCCGTTTAATCCGTAGGGTGAAACGTAGCCCCTACGGATATATCCGTAGGGGCACAATATCAGACTGCCTGATACAAGCTATCAGGTTACCTGATATTTTGCCCCTACACATATGGCCCTACGCATTTAGCCGTACGGGCATATATTTGTCCCTACGGAGCTATCCGGAGGGGCAACTATTTTATTTTATAAACTGATAAATTTAATAAATTTTGTGTCCCTACGGTGTAATCCGTAGGGACAGTTGGACCTATGCATTAAGCCGTAGGGGCAATTATTTAACTGTAGGAGCATGTTGAGGGCTAAGACCTGCATCTGCGGCGTGTGCACCTACGGTGTATTTTCGTGTCCATACGATATAGCCGTAGGGGCAGTGGTTTGCTCCTACGGATTTATCCGTAGGGGCAAACCCTATTTGTAGTAGTGATTTATAGGTTCTCTCCCTCTTCTCCACTCCTTCTAATCGAGATATTTTTTGCCTGTCAAGGAACGATCTTAGATCAACGCTTTATTTATAAGTTCCCTCCTTCTCCAACATCCTTTCTTGTATTATTGAAAGCCCCAACTTTTAAAAAGCGTAATCTTTATTTAAAAACCCTAATTTTGTCTAGATAAAATTTTATTTAAATGCCTTAATTTTGCCTAAATAAATTTTTATGAAAAGAGCCATCACATTGATTTAGTTATACATTAATTTACTTACCAAAAAGCAAACTTGATTTAGTTATACACTTATTTCTATTTACCAACAGAAATGCATGAGGAGATATATTACACGCTGCAATTACAGTAACAAGTACACAAAAATAAAGTTTCTCGTGAATAATGATGTCAGAAGAACTGATTAAATTTGGTCAAGAATTTTTTCGGCTACCAAATCATTTTTAGCGCGCATAATAGAAAATTATGTTGATTATTTACTATCTGAAAGTTATATCGCATAGAAACTATCAATAGATATGACAGATACCATAAATATGCCTATTGTTAATAACTTTATTATAGTAAATAACAAGGATAAATAGAGAGACTAATCTAGATTTTCAGTGATCTCTTTTTTAGGAGGCAAAGATCCATTAGTTTCTGCTATTTTTGCAGCATTATCAACAGATATGTTTCAATGCTAATAGTATAAATGTATATTATTTGGTATAATTATAGTACAAGTCATCACAGGGGATGGGTGGCTCGAAGAACGGGGTATTTATGTGTAATGAGGGATCATACATTGTTTTGTATTACATATAAATCTTGAATCTCGTGTTGCTGTTATTCCATAGGGATTACGAAATATCCTAGTTATATAATAAAACTTTCACAAATCGAGCTTATACTTATAATTAATAAAACTGAAATATTGAATATCGTGATACTCTAGTTACCTTGCACTGATTAACTAGTTACCTTGCACTGATTAACACATGTTACTTATTTGACATACACACTGTCGTTTAATGTTCACAGTTATTCTCTTGTCTGGTATTATGTATACCGTATTTCGTTTCAAATACTGTTTTTTTATAAAATGGGGACTTACCGAACTTAAGTTCACTGACGGTATTCCTGTTATCTGTTCTAGGGAATGTCGTCAGACGACAGTATGACAGAGGAAGAGGTTAGATACGAGGTGGTACCAACTGAGGAGGACTTTGATCAATTTTCCACCCAAGTATAGCTCCATATTATTACTTCTTCAAGTTTCCGTATGCCTTTTGTTCAAGGCCAATAATCATTAGCTGCGTATTCGCTTGATGACTATTTTTTTTAGTAGGACTCTTGCATTATTGAATTTGTAATAAATGGATATTGGATTTGAAATTATGTGATTTAAACTTCTAGTATGATGATATGTATATTCTGCTTATACAGACGCTTAGCGGATTCGTATCGAGAATGAGTGCTTCTCGATGTGAATACGTTGCGGAGCTCGTCCGCTCTCGTTTCCCGTCTTTTGGGAAGCAGAGTGTGACAACTGGCAAGATAAATTGGCAAAAAATTTCAATTGCAAACCGGAAGATTTTCCGATTACCATTGAGGCATGGAAGACTCGAGGAAACGGATCGGATGCCACTCATTGAGGAAATACGAAGAAAGCTAGATGGTTGGAAAGGAATTTGAGGGTAGGGCTGCACTTGTAAATATCGTCTACATGTCTTTCTAAGTCCTACAAAGTTGGGTGATAAAAAGACTAGATCAAATACGACGGAGATTCTTATGGAAGGGTATATGGGAGTCAGGAAAATCATTACCTTCTGGAAGGATCAACCACTACATGAAAGATTTCCCGACATGTTTAAGTCGACTAAGAATAATGACGCATATGTCGCGGATCAATGGAGAGTACGAAAATGGTGCCCAAGTTAACTTGGGCAATGTCAAGTATAGAACGGAGAGAGAAGAAAAATGATTGATTACCTAAAGACATGGAAACCATCGATAGAAGAGGAGGACATCGCATCTTGGAGATGTTCAGCCTCGGTAACCCTTTCAAATATATACTACTGTGGCGTTGACAGTGAAATAGCAAAGCACAAATTGAAATGCAGCGCGCCACTAAAAGTTTAAGTTTTCTTATTGCTTGTATCAAGAAATGCGATTTTGACTACAGATAACCGATTAAGAAGAAATGGGAGAGTAACAATAAAAATGTGGGATCTTGGAAAACGAGAGTGAATTTGTAGACCATTTGTTGCTAATGTCATTTACACATTAGGTGTTGGAATAGATTAAGGGTAGTCATGCATAATAGATCTCTTCCCGAAACTAACAGCGACCTTTGAGGACGCTGGAGAGTGGGGATCGAGAACACGAACATGTGAATGTGGGACATAGGGATGGCAGCGGTGTGCAGGTTTACCTGACAAGAACGAAACAACAGAAATTTTAATGATATAAAGAAATCTGACGCCGTCTTGATCAATTGGGTTGGGACAAATATCTTGTTTTGGTGTGGCACCGCTATAGGCAGGATTAGAGAAAGGGCGCGACTACTTCTGCAGGACCAGTCTGGGAAAGCGGTACAATTGGACTCAGATACGACTGATGTAGAGGATGGATCGGCGGGGGCTATGGCGCCACAAACCTAGAGCTTCAGTGCATGGAACCGAATGGGGGAGCCCTCGTATTGAACCGAATGGGGGCTATGGCGCCACAAACCTAGCTTTATTTGTTTTTTTATTTTATTTCGTTTTGAACGCCAAGTAGTTTTCGTTAAAGCTTTCGGTTAATAAAGCGCGGGATACTTGCCTTCGTCTTGCTCTAAAAAGATAGTTACTGGATTCCGTAATTTGTATGTAGGTTAAGTATTTTTATTTGATAAATCCTGAAATCAATTGTAGTTTTACCTATCTCAATATGCATGTCATACTAAAGATTCCTATATCTGAATATACATGTCCTGCCTCAATCAACATGGGTAGATATTTTGGAAATCTCTGCTTTTTTTAGGCATGTAGGGTTCCTAGGCACTCTAGTGAGGTCTCACAAGGTATCGATCATGACAATTTCAAAAATTCTAGTGCCGAGAAACTCTAATGTACGGATCGTTTGCTAGAAATCTAGGCGAAACAAAACTAGTTAACACTTAACTAATGAGAATACGGAAATACAACCTTTGTAGATCCGGTGCTCCACCTCCATAGCTCCGCAACGAGGTCCTCTCCGCTGTCCAAATCAAATCCGGGCTCAAGCGTCGGCTTCGTCGGAGAATGGGCAAGCTAGGTCGTCGATGTCCATGCCGAAGATGATCTACGTCGAGACATCGAAAGATCAAGCTCCACCTTCACCAAGTCATGAAAACTTGTGAAGGAAACACACTCTACTACTTGGCAAGAGGTAGAGGATGAAGAAATATGGAGTGGGTAGACTTTAGTTTTGGATTTCTCACACTCTTCATCAATCCACCATTGATGAGGTTTGGTTTTCTTCACTTGAAGAAAGGAAGAAGAAGAAGAAAATTATGATAAGAATTATCTTTTTTTGAGAAAAGAAAAACCATCCTTATCATAATAGTAACCATGGTTTAATGTAGAGAATTGATCATGGTTAGTGAATGGTTAGGTTTCTACAAGATGACAAAATGGTTGCAATGGTCAAAGTATTCATGAAGCTTCATGAATGAAACAAAAATGCCACCATTTTATCATGCAATTTTTTCTTTTCCAAAAAGAAATAAACAAATGAATAAAATGAATAATCAAATAGAAAACCCTAACCATTCCATTAACCAAGGTTTAATTCTATACACTTAACAAAAAGGGCATGCACCATCAAACATGATACAAGCAAGTGCACAAATCATATCGCATATGAAATGTGCACACCCGAGTGAGAAAATCCATTTAAAGTGAACCAATATTAGTTAATGCAAAGTAATATATCAAATATATAATTATACATTAAATCATTAAATCAACACTTGATTTAACGATCCGGTCATATCTCATATAACCGACTAATATCCAATGTATCGATTTATCGAATCAATCCTTGATTCGATAACTAGGTTATATCGCATACAACCATTCAACACATTCATCGCGAGAATAGAATACGGTATCACATACACGCATTATTCTCGGTCCCGCACATATCTCATATGCGCTCCTATTTCGTTTCGCTTGAGCCAGGAAACCTCTGTGTAGGACTCTAAAGACTCGTCAATACGCCGGCAGCAGGTGATGATCATATCAAGCACCTACAAGCCGCAAGCGGTCTGCTAAACGTAACGGCCACCCGGGTATTGAGCGATCTGAAGATCGACGAGCAAGCCCGCTCACACTCCAGTGAATCCGACCAGTAACACTACCGTACAGTCCGGTCTGATCGTCTGATATATCGCATATCTCGCCTAGGGGTGGTAAACGTCAGACCCCAATAGCTCGATAAGTCGTGTCGATATGAGGTCTATAACAATTCGAGAAACTACTGGTAACACTTACCAGTAAATCTCAGCAACCCTGGCTAGGGATTTCCTGTTATAGCCAATCGAACACAGCGCAACATCAACTCCCTATACCGGGAGAGACGAATCCCCTCCTATCGCTCATTGCCTCCATGTGACTCGGGACTGTACCCAAAAACCACCGTTTTGCACGCCCTCTTGGACGTGGTAAGATGGAAATCAAAGTACAGTGGGAACCACACAAGACTCTATGACGATCTCGGGTCAACAGACTACTCTGTACCAGTGTCACCAGAGAACTGCCATCTGACGTGAGGTATAATACCATCTGGGAGTTCTCGGCGAGTCCGTCCAGTGTACCCAGTCTCTACTGAGCACCCGTATATCATCTCTGATGTCAAACACCAATGGATATGGGATCATCCATCGCCCATCTGTATGGGTCGAGAAGGTACACGCTAGTCTACTGGTATATCGATGCCCCGTCTCGATACACCCACGACTAGAGACTCTGAAGGATGTACTTATGGACTACCATGTCCCCACTAGTATGATCCGCATCATAGTCCAGGTAGTCAAGTACACATCCTAAGGGCTTTACCAACATGTAACAGAGAGACAATCAGTGTACACGTTAAGGTAAAGGGTAACCAGATAGCATACTATCATGTCGAGTAAGAAAGTCCTCCCTATATATGTCCCAGCATCCAATACAATATACATCCAATGTACAGTAATGGCCTCTAGGGCATACATATAACTAACAATCTCCCACTTGCACTAGGGCCATCTGTAGCAGTGGTTGTAGTATCTCATACTCAACCATCCCATAAAAGTCTCTCTCTGGGAATAGGCCTTCGTGAGTGGATCCGCCGTGTTGTCCTCTGAGTCTACTCTCCTAACCTCGATCAGCCTGGAGATCAACCATCTCCATGATCAGGTGATACTGCCTTAGAATAAGTCTGGATCACTGATGGGACCGGCGTTCCTTGGCATAAGCCACAACTCCATTGTCTCAGAATGGTCGGAACGTAGTTCATCTCATGAACCATTATATATCCAAACAGCCTCTTTGGTAGCATCTTAAGTAGCGATGTATCCTGCCTTTATCTTCTAGTATGCCACGGTATCTAGCTTGGAACTCTTCCAACATACCGTCCCTTTACTTAGGGTAAAGACAATGCCTGCGACTGACATTCAGTCGTCTTTATCACCCTGGAACCCTTCCAGTGATTCTCCCAGGATCGATTGATACCATCTCACTACAACTAGTGAGTATACTAACATCCAAATAACATCTATCTCATAGATGAAAACTCAGGATGGAAGAGGTATCACATTGATCCTATCTGGAGAATCCTTGTGATAAGCGGAGATTGACCGAGCGTAGCATAGGAAACTCCTTCCCTATCAAGAGTATGTCATCCACGTACTCTACGAGATCATTACCATACTCCCTACTCCCTTTTTGTTTGTACAAGGTTCATCTACCATTTTGATAATGTCAAACACTTTGACTAATCCATCAAAACAGATGTTCCAACTCCGCGATGCCTGCTTTAATCCTATAAAGCATCTTGCACACGTTTCCGCTGCTCCTACTGTCTACGAAGCCCTCTGGCTGTGTACTTATAGACGCACTCTTCTAAAACATCATTTAGAAAAGCAGTCATGACACCCATCCGCCAGATATCGTAGTCATGGTATGTAGCCGTGGCAAGTAGGATCTGGATGGACTTAAGCATAGGTACTGGAAAAGGTTTCATCATTATCCACGCCTGGTCAATGACGAAAACCTTTAACTAGTCTAGCTTTGAAAGTCTCAACTTTTCCATGTACACCAAGTAATCTTCTCAAGATATACTTGCTCCTGATGGGGATTTAACCCTTCAGATATAGCAACCAAAGTCCATACTTTGTTGGTGTATAAGGATTCCATCTCAGATCGCTAAGCATCCAGCCATTCTTACAGAGTCCCTACTCTTGATGGCCAGCTCGAAACTAGTTAGGTCATCATCTCATGATGCAATCCTCGCTCCCACTGTCATAGAGAAACAGAAGTATCTCTCAGGTGGGTGAGGAACCCTACTAGATCGGCGGAGAGGCTGAGGTTCGTTGGAATCTACTGAATCCTTTGGCTCTATCAAATCATCTGCTGCAGTTTGTATAGCTGGAACATTTCCAGTTCTACATAACAGACCTCGCCTCGAGCTTGTCCAGATTCTGCTTTTAGACATAGGCCGGACAACCCCAAATCTTAACCAACTTAAGATATGGACTCTTCCCGTTCCATATCACATATGAAGCGGTAGACAGCTGATTTGATTGGAACCCTATTCAATAGGTATGCAACTTCACAAGCGCATAACTCCCAAAAGGAAATAGGTAACTCAGTAGTACTCATCATAGAGCACACCTTATCATATAGGGTGTGATTGCTCCGCCCCGATATACCATCGTGCTATGGTGTATTCGGAGGAGTAATGCTGAGAGAGAATCTCATTCTCCTTTAGAATAGTCCAGGAATTCCATGCTCAAGTATTCTCCTCCTTGATCACATCAAAGGACATAATACTTATACCCTTATTTTGGTTCTCTACTTCTAACTTATATTCTGTGATTATCTCAAAAGGTTCGGACTTGTGTTTCAACAGGAACATATGTCTGAATCTAAAGAGATCATCAGATAACGTAATGAAGTATAAAGAACCAGTCCTGGCATGTGTAGACAGGGGACCTTACATACATCAACATGTATCAATCCCAAGAGTTCATTAACTCTTTCTCTGTTTCCAATAAACAGGGCTGAGGTCATCTTATCTTTGTGACATGACTGGCGAGTTTCACAAGATGTAAATTCAAACTGATTTAAATATGCATCTAAATGTAACTCCAGCTAGTCAGGTCGCATTGATATGACCTAGTCTACAATACCTCAAGAAGGAATGGTTCAATTCTGAACTCTTCCTCTTGTGTGTGTTCTATATACCAAGAACTGTAGTTTGATTTAGAACATCAATGCTTTTAGATAACGTGCCTGAACCGATCAACTTTTGATATAGGAAATGTTCAAAACATTATCCAACAATACAAAATTATATCCTTTCTTTACTAATAAAGAAACTGATATGATTTTGTATATCAGGTTCGGTACCTAATAACATTCGTTCAGAATCAATGTATCGGTAATACAGGGTGACAGTGACCGACAGACTTGGCTGCAACACTTGCCCCGTTTTCTGCCTCATGAAACTTATCACCCGTTCTCAGTTTTCTACCCTTTTGTAGCCCTATGTAACATCTTACATATCTGGGATCCTGATCCGGTATCATATACGCAGGATTCGGAGGATACAGAGAAACGGTTCTGTATAATGAACACACCCGAAGATGATGCATCAGCATGCACTCTCTTCGTTTGGGCGGCACGGGAAATCTGGTATTCCCCAAATTCCTGCTCTGTCTTATAACAATTATAAGTTGGAGCGGGACCAACGTTCCCCAGCTCAGTATAACAAGCGGGTTCGGTCAATTATCTGTATTATTATCTTGATTAAGGCGTGACATGGTCGCTACCAGGAGAGAGAGAGAAGAAAACACTCAGCGTGCGCTCTTTCAAGAATAGATTGGTTATTATTTTATCTAATCAGGATGGCTCCCACTGCTTTTTATCAAATCTTCCTTCAAACCCTAAAAGGAAAGACTAGCCGGGATTAATTACACACTACAAGTTCGCCAATCTTTCAGCCAGGCCAGTGTCGGTACTTTGAGGGAGGTCCCCCGTGCTTTCGCACGAACCTAATTAATGTAAACCTCGTTTTCCCAGAGGCGTAACTCCGTTGACACCTTTCTAGACACCTACTTGATCGGCTAATTGTAATGTGTAAAACTCTCCCAGGAGTAACAATTACTCGCAGCGGGTATCGGGATCCAACTATCTCATAGAAGGTATGCAATCTCATTGCAAATTTCAACACTTGAAATTCCCGATAATATTTTGCCCCAAACGATCTATGACCTTGACAAGGTCAACAAACCATAGACCGCAAGTCAAGTTCAACCCGTCATTTCTTGATTGAATCAAACCCACCCGCACGACCCTTGACAAGGTCAACAAGGCCGCACGACTACCCTGACCCAATCTGCATCATATGCATAAGCAGATAAATACTGGTTAGCTACCGCACACTGCGCCTTGACAAGGTCAACAAACGCAGCACGAATACTAAACAGGATTTATCTGAAATGACGGAGGGCTACGACAGGTTTTTCTGAAAACCCATTGCGTAATGAACTTGATATCGTTGTAGGATCGAATGAATTTTGAAATGGAGTGTTTTTGAGGCTTTTCTAGTTTTGCTAAAGGAGTCACTCCCGGTGAAGGGATCGTCGGTCCTTTCCTCGTCAAATGAGGTGCGGGATATATCATATATATCACTGTGCAAAGCAAAAACACTTAAAAGCAATCAAAAGACAAACCGAGGGTGTAGCATCTGCCAGTTATTGCTAAAGGAGTCACTCCCGGTGAAGGGATCTCGGTCCTTTCCTTATCGAATAAGGTGCAGGATATATCATATATACCGCTGTGCAAAGCAAGAACTGTAGCTACCTGTTTTATTTTGAAATTCGATTCTATAACATCTTTAGGTTTCTTTTATTTCATTAATCACATTAATGAAGTCCCATCATTTAAATACCTAAACATCACAGATAAATACGACGTACACTTATGCCATCCGCATTCGCCTCGATGTCCCCTCGTGCACCGTTAGGTTAGGTAACTAACGACAGAGCGGGGCAGGGCTAGCGCGGGTGTAAAACATAAGTAACGTCTATATAATATATCATATATACTATATACTGTATCTATCACAGAACATCACATGATCACATCACAGATATCGCAGCAGAAGAATCATATGAAATATTGGATATACTAGGACGTCCGTGTTTTCAATACGAGCCAGTATAAAACACGGATTCCACGGTCGTGATGAATAGCCAAACCCACAACCCTAGACCCCTACGAGAGCGGCAAGCAACCCTACCAATTCTGGAGTTAGGAGACCCGGACTCGACTCCTCGAGTTGGTCTCCCACTGGACTCCAGAACCCGGTTACTTGTGCTCTCCTCCTTGGGTCTATCCTAGTGCGGAAAAGTAAATAATATACAAACGGTGACTACTTCCGCTACCTGGAAGCGCCCCAATAAAAGAATATTACATACAAGTTTTTACATGAATGAAAATGAAAAACACTCATCTCACATAAAAAACCCCGGCTATTCAAACACGATGATCCAATATAACATATCCAGCAACACATAACATCACATGTCATCAACGTAAGTAAATATGTCCATCCCAATTGTCGTTGACATATAGCAACGAAACCGGCGATATCACATATTACACTTACGGTCACAGAAAAGAAAGTGTAAAACTACAACAGTTGAAATCCGCAACCACCTCAGACATTGCATGCCTGACCAAATGAATTACTTAGACATCGCATGCCTAACAATTATAAACCCCGCATTTTAGTCTCATTATCGAAAACACTTTTCAATATCGAGTCGAGCAATTCAACAAGATTCCCGACAGTCTGATCGAATACTCGTCGCAAACTTTAGTAGGCGGCCGCACCCCCGATACCGTCGACGAAGTGCACCAAGGCGGAACACCGCTACCGCGAGCACCCGGACGGATGCTTTCGGCGACGGGGTTCTCCTACAGTCACTTGGTCGGGGCTATGGGGTGTAGCTGTCTATTAAGTTTACCGGGCGAGTATCCGCGTACGCTACGTGATTGCGACGGACTTTTGATCACATCAAAATTCCGTGGCAACCGATCAAGTGAGACTAAAGTGCTATGTTTATAACATTCATTCAGTTATCTCATAACTTATTGTGAATTCCAATTATTGTATCCCATTCCGGATAAATAGAAAATGTCAAACTTTTCGATCGAACAATCGAACACCCAAGTTTTCCCGATACAGATCAACACATGAAATAAGTCTAACAACATTCCGTTCGTGCCTCAGTACCAACGGTCCAGCCGTAGAAGGGTCAAGCCAACGCCTCACATGTGGCACGCCGTACTGCCCCAAACCCGAAGGTTCAAAGGGCAGTTCAAGACGGTCACATAATCGAGTTAAGGTTTGTTGTCTTCTAGAGGGTCCATCGCGTTACTTGCACTACTTAGAACGTCGTTAAACTACGGAAAAATCCAACACATGGAAATTTCCCGACAGGGGAAAAGTTGGGTATTTATATCCGGTCGAACATTTTAACATATTCTAAAATTTATCCGGAAAACCAAATAGACAAAATTTGATACCCCGATCGAAATACCGAATCCCCAAAACAACTCCAGATTATTCAACTCTTGAATAAATTTAAAAAGTACCCAGAGAACTCAACACTGGAAATATTGAATTACTGTGCAAAACTGGAACTGTGACGTCACCAAGTCGCGGCGGAACCGCCGCACGAGGCATGCTCGTGCCGCGGTTCCGCGCCTGTTTAAAGTCCAAATAATCTCGTATTTGCACAGTAATTCTTACAATTTCCTGCTGGGTTTTCTGGATATTTTTAATTTTAAAAAATCCCAGAATTTGGAAAACGTCCAGAGAGCTATTTTGGGTTTCGGTTTTGGGTCGTTCGGACTTCAAAATCCGTCTAGACTTCGCCTAAGGCTCTAGCTAGGCTCTGATACCACTGTAGGGTTCCTAGGCACTCTAGTGAGGTCTCACAAGGGATCGATCATGACAATTTCAAAAATTCTAGTGCCGAGAAACTCTAATGTACGGATCGTTTGCTAGAAATCTAGACGAAACAAAACTAGTTAACACTTAACTAATGAGAATACGGAAATACAACCTTTGTAGATCCGGTGCTCCACCTCCATAGCTCCGCAACGAGGTCCTCTCCGCTGTCCAAATCAAATCCGGGCTCAAGCGTCGGCTTCGTCGGAGAATGGGCAAGCTAGGTCGTCGATGTCCATGCCGAAGATGATCTACGTCGAGGCATCGAAAGATCAAGCTCCACCTTCACCAAGTCATGAAAACTTGTGAAGGAAACACACTCTACTACTTGGCAAGAGGTAGAGGATGAAGAAATAGGAAGTGGGTAGACTTTAGTTTTGGATTTCTCACACTCTTCATCAATCCACCATTGATGAGGTTTGGTTTTCTTCACTTGAAGAAAGGAAGAAGAAGAAGAAAATTATGATAAAAATTATCTTTTTTTGAGAAAAGAAAAACCATCCTTATCATAATAGTAACCATGGTTTAATGTAGAGAATTGATCATGGTTATTGAATGGTTAGGTTTCTACAAGATGACAA
This sequence comes from Agapanthus africanus, assembly GCA_030015575.1. Classification (NCBI taxonomy): domain Eukaryota; kingdom Viridiplantae; phylum Streptophyta; class Magnoliopsida; order Asparagales; family Amaryllidaceae; genus Agapanthus; species Agapanthus africanus. The sequence goes on from JASDDO010000014.1 coordinate 516,125,727, forward strand.
AATGGTTGCAATGGTCAAAGTATTCATGAAGCTTCATGAATGAAACAAAAATGCCACCATTTTATCATGCAATTTTTTCTTTTCCAAAAAGAAATAAACAAATGAATAAAATGAATAATCAAATAGAAAACCCTAACCATTCCATTAACCAAGGTTTAATTCTATACACTTAACAAAAAGGGCATGCACCATCAAACATGATACAAGCAAGTGCACAAATCATATCGCATATGAAATGTGCACACCCGAGTGAGAAAATCCATTTAAAGTGAACCAATATTAGTTAATGCAAAGTAATATATCAAATATATAATTATACATTAAATCATTAAATCAACACTTGATTTAACGATCCGGTCATATCTCATATAACCGACTAATATCCAATGTATCGATTTATCGAATCAATCCTTGATTCGATAACTAGGTTATATCGCATACAACCATTCGACACATTCATCGCGAGAATAGAATACGGTATCACATACACGCATTATTCTCGGTCCCGCACATATCTCATATGCGCTCCTATTTCGTTTCGCTTGAGCCAGGAAACCTCTGTGTAGGACTCTAAAGACTCGTCAATACGCCGGCAGCAGGTGATGATCATATCAAGCACCTACAAGCCGCAAGCGGTCTGCTAAACGTAACGGCCACCCGGGTATTGAGCGATCTGAAGATCGACGAGCAAGCCCGCTCACACTCCAGTGAATCCGACCAGTAACACTACCGTACAGTCCGGTCTGATCGTCTGATATGTCGCATATCTCGCCTAGGGGTGGTAAACGTCAGACCCCAATAGCTCGATAAGTCGTGTCGATATGAGGTCTATAACAATTCGAGAAACTACTGGTAACACTTACCAGTAAATCTCAGCAACCCTGGCCAGGGATTTCCTGTTATAGCCAATCGAACACAGCGCAACATCAACTCCCTATACCGGGAGAGACGAATCCCATCCTATCGCTCATTGCCTCCATGTGACTCGGGACTGTACCCAAAAACCACCGTTTTGCACGCCTCTTGGACGTGGTAAGATGGAAATCAAAGCACAGTGGGAACCACACAAGACTCTATGACGATCTCGGGTCAACAGACTACCATGTACCAGTGTCACCAGAGAACTGTCATCTGACGTGAGGTATAATACCATCTGGGAGTTCTCGGCGAGTCCGTCCAATGTACCCAGTCTCTACTGAGCACCCGTATATCATCTCTGATGTCAAACACCAATGGATATGGGATCATCCATCGCCCATCTATATGGGTCGAGAAGGTACACGCTAGTCTACTTTGGTATATCGATGCCCCGTCTCGATACACCCACGACTAGGGACTCTGAAGGATGTACTTATGGACTACCATGTCCCCACTAGTATGATCCGCATCATAGTCCAAGTAGTCAAGTACACATCCTAAGGGCTTTACCAACATGTAACAGAGAGACAATCAGTGTACACGTTAAGGTAAAGGATAACCAGATAGCATACTATCATATCGAGCAAGAAAGTCCTCCCTATATATGTCCCAGCATCCAATACAATATACATCCAATGTACAGTAATGGCCTCTAGGGCATACATATAACTAACTAGGCACAGCCACACAACACACACATTACACCCACACACACTACGCATCCATCCAGGGGACCCACGAATTTGCTGCGAAAGCGTTAATTTGTGGCATTCCTCTTTTTGAATTTTTAAGGTTCAAATCCCGCACTCTTGCCAAGAGGAGAAGTGCTCGTACCAACTTAGCTATTGTTGAATCCTTCAACGATGAGCTATATATGTTTCAATGTTTAGGTGACTTCACTAAATTAGAAGAAACATAAAAGGGTGATATTTTTGGTCTCCTGCAAAACAGAGTAGAGATCATCTTGGGATTGAAAATTGGAGAAGAGAAGCAAATTCAGATTATATTAAACTAGTATTTTTGCACAAGCTATTTGTGAAGTTACTAAGGGCCTGTTTGGTTGCAGGATTATTAGTTTTAGTTTGGATTTGGATTTTGGTTCCACAATTTTGTGTTTGGTTGCAAGATTAGAATTTCCAGAATTCCTTTGTTTTGTATTGGGGGCCCACAACAAAAGAAGGATTCATGAATCCTAAAAATTTTCAAGAATTCTCAAGGATTTGGCACTATTCATTGTACTTTTAGATGGGGCCCATGTACTTTATTTATTTAACAATCCTCTTTCTCTCTGTCTCTCTCTAAAATCCTCAAATCCAAATTCCATTTTTTTTCCACCAACCAAACAAAGATTACAAGGATCTACAAATCAAATACTAGGAATCCAAAACCAACCAAACAACAAATTACCAAATCCAAAAATTTCAACCGTACTATTTTTGGAATCCAAATTCCATAATCCTGCAACCAAACAGCCCCTAATGGGAAGAGATGAGATGTGTGAGGTTAGATGCCGCAATAAATTAAGATCCGATTTTTTATAACTTTTTTAATGGATTTCTCTCGCAAATTAGATAGGCAAAACACCAGATCTATTTCAAAATTTTAGACCACATGCCTTTTACGCACTATAATAGAGATTTATTAAATCAATTTTAAAAAAGAAGAAAAGAGAGATTAAATTAATATCTTTATTGTTATAGCTAAAACTTAAGAGCGTACACATGTCATTTTATTATTTTTCGGAAAAATAAGTTGGAAATTTTGAAAAGTTCTTAATTCCAGAAATGCCATCTCATCCTCCCCTCTCTTATCAAACAATGGTCAAGTCCTCTCCCCAAAAAAGGAAAAGAAAAATGAAAAACCCCATAATTTTTATTATTTTTATATGCTGTACGTTTCCAAAATCTATTCTATTTTAACCCCTGTTATTTCGTAATATAAATTTTAAATGCATTACTACAAACAAATAATCAACATTTATCTCAAATTTATAGAAGGATAATGGTATTTTTGCGAGACTAAAGGGTAAATTTACCATCATTCTTTGATAAACAATGCTTGAAACTATTTTCAATCGCAATTGCCATAATTTAGTAGATATTTACTGCTATATTTGTTGGAAGGGCCATCCAGAGACCATTAATTAAACCAACCAACTGGTCTTTTAGCTTAATAGGTGTCAATTTCCTGGAGAGTTCGCAAATTCGATCCCAAAGAGGTTGATTCCAAAATATAAAAATAAAAAAATAATTAGACCAAAGAATAATAACCTTGAAAGCACACAAATACAGACATAGTCACACAATTCACGGATTATTCGCGAATAATTCAAATAAACAGAGAATAATTCGCAATATCAAAACCGAGCGCCTCATATATTAATTTCTTGCTCGAAATCCTTTCCGAACATTTCCCGAATACTTGCCGAACCCGAATACCTGCCGATTTTTTCCTAATAGTTCCCCGAATCCAAATTTTCGACATCGCCGAGTAATTCCCGACCGGCGAATTTATGACTATGGATACAGGAAGCACAATGAAGAATTGTGGTCCTAGTGTGGTATTATTGGCATATATGTACCTTTAAATTTTCATGGAAAATAAGGAATATGATAAGATGAAATCCATGTAGCTATTTGCTAATGAAGGTTACTGAAAACCTTGAAATGGAGTTTTTATTTGCAACAGAAGTTCCAGGAAACTCCATCCCGAAGCAACCAAACAGCCTGTATGAACACTAGAACAAGATAAAAACACCAACTTAAAACTCCCAAACTTGCAACTATCTGATTTCACAGTCAAACTAGATATGAAACCACCTGTAATTTTGAATACAGCCATTGATAGAACCATAGGTATTCTTGCATTCCTAATTTACAAACAGCAAAGTACAACATCTTTTTTCATTTCTTCTTTCATTCTCTTTTTATTTTGAAGAAAAGAACGAGTCTATCTGATCGAAATTAATGCAGTAACGTTGCAGAAGACGCAACCCGGATAACAACTAATAAAGGACTAAACAGAAATTAAATTTCAACATGCGTCTTTAACATGCATCTAATGAAAAAGATGGAGCTTGCAACTAGTTGAAAGCAAGGTCGTTGTCCAAGCGACAAACTGGCTCAAAGTTGTACAAGAGAGTGAAAAAGATGGCAAAGAAGCAGAATGACGCTAGAAAAACAAGTCCGAGAAACACGGATCATAATTATCTTCTTCATTCAAGCAGCACTGCTATAACTATGAACCCCAGGCATACAGATATAGCATATTGGACGATTGTACACTGTTTTCATAGTGATCGTTCGCAACTGACCTTTCGGGGGGGAGAAACAAACAGCTCTGGTAAAAAAAATAGGGTTGAGTGGCCACAAGTCGCAGGTTCAAGTACACCAACAAAGAAGGAAAAAGAATTCCATCATATATCAAAGGAAAAAGAAAAAAAAATTAATAAATTTGATAATGTGCATCAACTCAAAAACTAATTCCTGAGTTTCACAGAAAAGCCCTTGGAAAATGTAAGCATGTGAATATATATTTACACAACAAACTTAGTATGATTTTGTTCGCATTAAAGATTAGGAAATCGAGCAAGTACAGAAATTTTACGTGTGCTTCAAACAATGATATCTAAACAAATGGGGTTTTAAATTATCCAATATGGAAACCTTCAGAAAACTCAACAAACACCCTGACACGAATATTAACAAGCCTATATATCTAGTACCGATTTGATTATAGATCAATGAAATTCATTTTAAACTTCCATACAATATGAACATATAAAAGCTTAAAACCTGCAGGGAGTCGTGCTATTGTCATAAATCTATGACTTATTAACCAAAAAACTACCTATACCTTTGGGCTCATGACAATAAACTATCAGTATATTTCAAAACTGCAGAAAACTACCATGACTAAATGATCAATATTGATCAACTTTAACGGTGTTAACTGTTCATTATTGAATGACTATTTTGCCTCTTTCCAAAACAGTTAACCAATTATTAATTATTTTATAATAATTTTAATAATTGTTAACTATTAATTGGAAAAGTAAAGATGGTGGTCGATGGAGGAGGAGGAGGTCAGTAGCTGAGAGAGAGAGAGAGAGAGAGAGAGAGAGAGAGAGAGAGGAGGGAAGGGCGGAGTCGGATGGAGGGGCGGAGTAAGGGCAGGGGGGCGGAGTTCAGGAGCGAGAGAGAGGGTGGGTTGAGGGGTAGAGGGAGAGGGGCAGGATTGGAGGTTGGGGCGATGGGGATCGACGGCGGGGTAGGAGGATTTGAAGGTGGAGGTGGAAGAAAAATAAGTTATGTTTTGGGATAGGGATTTGGGGTTAGGATGGAAAAGGAAGAAGATGCTATGGAGAGTGGAGGAAGAGGATGGACCTGGTAGCGGCGACGGAATGAGGACGGTCGGTGCCGGCGGTGGTAGCGAGTCGAGTAAGAAAGGTTAGGATTAGGGTTTCTTTTTTAGGAATCAGGGTTAAGGTTCGAAGAGAGGTAATTTTGATTGTTTTAAAAACAATTGACTGGCATAGTAACTTAATAGAAATAGCAGTGACGTGAAGCAGTTAGTGATGACGCGACACTGTTAGTCATGATAGTCTTATGTCACAAACTAATAGGTAGTGGTGGTTTTTGTAAGTTGGCCTAAATCTATTAGTTATGTGTCATTGAAGAATCTGTGAAATGTCTTAAAATATTAAAATCTTATAACACTATTTTTCATATGCCATTAGGGACTTTATGAAGTGTCTAGTCATATGCTTTTGTTCCTTCACAAAAAAAGAATCTGTGATTTATGTGTCATTGGAGTGTTTGTGAAGTGTCCTCAAATATTTTAAATTATACATATGTAATGGGCTATATATATTACCCTGTGAACTTAGCTATTTCCATATTTCATGCCCAAAACCTCATATTTCTTTACTTCACCCCTAATTTGTTTAAGTTATCCAAATATCTCCCCATGGTTACTTTTGGTAGTATCAAAAAAGAATATTTTGTTAGTGATGTTAGTTCTAAGGTTTGGGGGATATTTAATAGGCCAATTTGTCTTCAATGTTCATGCTCAACCTTGCATATCCTTTTTGAATGGGTTATCACTTTCATATTTTATTTGTCCATTTAAAATTAGGGTTTTCTAAATAAGCAACGATTGCATTCTATTTGAAATTTCAAATACAACGTGCAATTTGTACCAAATTTTAGACATCATCTAATACTTAACAAAAACTATACCTCAAACATATATCATACAAACCATAAAAATGGAAATAGACATGAATTCTTTGTCAAATTCAACACAATATAGCCATATTGATATTTTTAAATTTAGACTAAAGTTTCAACTTGCTACCATGAACTTTGGGCACTTTTCATGAACAAAACCCTAAACTTTTAAAATGAAGAAATGATATCATAAACTTTCATAGGATTAAAACACTCCCTCTAATGAAAAATAGGAAATGACCATACTAACCTTGTGGTAGCGATTTGATACTTACATGGTAAAGTATACTTGATGCCTCAGTAAAAAAAATATGGCAGTTGCATGATTTTCCAGTAAAAAGATAAATTTCTCACAACAATAAAGCAAACCCATCAAACTGATTTTTAAAAATTCAGTATATTTTCGTTAAGGAGCTAGGTTTCTCACAACAATGAAGCAAACCCATCAACTTGATCAAAATTTTCAGTATATTTTCCTAAAAGAGCTAAATTTCTCACAACATTGAAGCAAACCCATCAACTTGATCAAAAAATTTCAGTATATTCTCATAAAAAGAGCTAAATTTTTCATAACAATGAAGCAAATCCATTATATAGATAAAAAAAATTATATCATTGATTCATTCAACTTGAAACTACATTCATTCTGTTACATTCTACCAAGGAAAAAAGGCAATGGAAAATACAATTCTAGTAACATAGATCTTTTACTCTTTTTTTTGAAAAAAAGCCAACTCATTTCTTAAGTTGATCAATTTCAGCCCTCAAAAGGTCATCTTTCTGGTTATTTTCATCTATACACTTGAATTTTATTTTATTTTTTTGTGCAAAATCTCCTATTAGGGGACCCCCAAAATGTCCTTCCAGGATTCTTCAGAGTTCTTAAAATCCTAAGCTCTATAGCCAAGCCACAACACATAATTTCAAATTGCTAGATGTTGTCTACATTTGAGTGAGGATGAAAAAGAAACAGGATTTGAACTTACAAATAAAGAGCGTAAGGAGAAAGAAGAAGAATAGGGAAGAGGGTTATTAAATAGGTTTAACAAGGGTATTTTCATTATAGAAAATGACATGGAAAGTGATTGGACTGCAAAGTTAATTGATGGTTAACTCATGGTAGTTATGAAAAGTTCATGATAGCATCCAATCATTTTTAAAGTTCATGGTACTGTTTGTCGAAAGTTAAAGTTCACAGTATCAAGTCGAAATTTAGCCTTTAATTGAGGGGTAATACACATGCAAAACGCTAGATGAGAACAAATTATGGCAAAACCGTTGTGCTAGCTTACTCTATTTAGGATGCCCAAAAATGATAAGTTGATAGGTTGCATTCATATTGCAATAAAAGTATAGAAACAATAGAGGAACAAAACATTAAGTGTAGAGAATTTGGAAATATTAAGGATGATGCAGACATGAAGATGAAGTTTGGTGAAAAGTTGGAATATGTAAACATAAAAAGATAAGGGAAAAAAGAAGATGATAGTTATTTTAGCTTTCTTTTATTTGCTGCCTAATTAGTTTAACCAAAGTCAAGACAACTTAACCCAACAAATGACTAACATGGGCTTTTTTCAGTTAATGAAATGAAATGGGTGCCAAATATAGAAATATTAAGTTTTGCGGTAAAATATAGATATAGCTAAGATTTGGAGGTGGAATATAGCAGAAAAAAACCTTCTATAATTTATATGTAATTTGGGTGGGTGGGTGTGAAGTTCTCTCAAGTACTCAATTCAATAACTTTCAGCTAAAGAACTGATTTGTATATAGACCATTTCTTTCAAGTTTTAGACAAGAAAAATGTAAGTAAAGGATAGAGTACAATTTTAAGATCAAACAGAAACATACAATTACTTGAAAGAACAAAGCATAATCCTAATCTTGCAACGATCTAAAGGGGAGAGCATGGAAATAGTTGGGGATTTTGGTAGAGTTTTAGAAAGGAAATAAAAATGGAAGATCGTTGGACAAGACGCGCCACTCACCATCTTAAAGATAGTCATCCCACCATGGTATAGTCATAGATTGTTTTAATGCAATCCTATCCTTAAAATACAATGCCCAATTCAAATATCGAATCATATAAAAGCTCTATTCTTTTATAAACATGGAAATCAAGTGTCCAAAACCAATAAAAAAAGGAAGATATAGATAAAATTATGGTACCTTGAAAATGGAATATAAGGGCTTATTTATAGAATTGAAGTGTTATTTTAAGCTCACTTCCATGCTCTATTTCAGAAAGAGTGGAGGGTAATAATTGAAATGTTTTCAATTAGAGGCCATTGGAGGAAATTAATGTCCAATAATTAGCAATTGATTTGCACAAAACTATTAAATAAATTCTACGTCATAATTTTGACAAGTTCAAAAAATCAAGCACATAGATGTTCGTTCCTTCCAAATCCACCTAATGCCTCATTCCCATGAGAGGGTACAACAACAACTGAGCCTTTTATCCCAAGCATATGGTGTAGGCTACATGAACCAACATGAGAATCGCGCCGGGTCCAGCACATCTGCCTCCACTCACTCCTATCGAACAATACTTTCATTGAAGCCTTTGGCAGCCATATCTTTTCGTATCACCTCCATCCATATTTTCTTCGGTCACCCTTTCGCCCTTTTGACATTGCTTATATCGAGAGTAACTATTCGTCGAACCGGTGCTTCCATAAGTTTGTGTCGCACATGACCAAACCATCTTTAGCCGGTTTTCCCCCATCTTCTCTTCCACATGTGCTACACTAACTTTTGCACGAATATTCTCATTTCACACCTTATCTTTTCTAGTATTACCACACATCCAAGGTACCCCACCTTATCTTTTCTAGTGTTACCACACCTCTGCTTTCGTCTCATTTACTAGAACAATATCATCAGCAAATAGCGTACACCAAGGTACCCCATTTTGGATGGTTCTTGTAAGTTCGTCCATCACGATGGTAAACAGGAATTGACTTAATGCAGATCCTTGATATAAACCAATTGTAATCAGAAAATCACTCATTAGGCCGCCGCAAGTTCTGACATTTGCCACTACTCCACTGTACATGTCCTTGATTATGTCAATGTACTTGACGAAGACCTCCTTCTTCATCATTATCCCCCATAATACCTTGGTTTCTCTAAATCAATAAATATCATATGCAAATCTCTTCTCCTCTCTCGAAAACGTACGACAAATTGACAAGACAAATGAATAGCCTCTGTCGTCGATCGTCCAAGCATGAACCCAAACTGGTATTCTGTTATCTTAAAATCTTTTCTTAGCATATGTTCAATCTCTCTTCCAAAGTTTCATGGTGTGATACATAAGTTTTATTCCATGGTAGTTTGAGCAACTTTGAATGTCACTCTTGTTCTTATAGATAGGTACAAGGATATTTTTCCTCCATTCATTTCGCATCTTTTTGGTAAACCAAATCTTATTAAACTGATCTGTCAGACATTTAACGTCTATTTCTTCTAAGTATCTCCAAAGCTCGATAGGAATCCCGTCAGGACCAACCGCTTTTCTTAATCTTATTCTCTTCAAAGCTTCTTTAACCTCATGTAGTCTTATTTTACGCATGAAATCACGGTTTATATCTTGAGATTGAACGACAAGTCCATCCAAATTCTTAGTAAAGCTTTCATTGAACAATTTATCAAAATAATCTCTGCATCTTTTCTTGATATCATCATCTTGAACTAAAACCTTCTGATTTTTATTTTTGACACACTTCACCGCACATAAGTCTATGGTCTTTCTTTCCTGCATCCGAGCAATCCAGTTATATCATTTGCAGCCTCTTTAATGTCTAACTTCTCGTACACCTCCTTGTAGACCTTAGCTTTAGCTTCCCAAACAGCTTTCTTAATTTCCTTTTCAGCCATTTTATACTTCTCAAATCTCTCCGCATCTCTGTTGTTCAAGTATTTATAAGAATCCCTCTTAATTTTAATAGCAACTTTTACTTCTTCATTCCATAATGATGTGTTCTTAGATGGTGGAGCACCACCTCTCGACTCACCAAATAGATCTCTAGCTACCCTCTTGATACAACTAGCCATTTTGTTCCCATGAAAGGGTAACAACCTTTTATTATTAATAACTCCAACAGTTAAGTGATGGTCAACGGGACAAACCAACAAAATAACCTAATCATCCCTTTAATTCCATCGGTCAAATCAAAGGATCATGGGTCCAATGTTGTAAAAGACGGCAGCTTAAGCAGCAGAGCACTCTTCACCGCTCCGCCTTTTACCGCTTAAGCGGGTGATATACTCATCCCATTAATTTGGTAAGCATACTTTATTTGTTATTGATTAGGATGCATTTAAAAATTTATGGGTATGGTTTTAGTATTATTATTATCATGCCCTCTTTGTCAATGTTTACATCCATATAGTCTTGTAATGAGTACATATGTATTGCATTCGGTGTGATAATAATATCTAAATAACCCTAAACTCCAAATTATTTCATGTTGTTTTCTTTCCTCCTGACCAAGACTTCAAACTAGGGTTTTCGGGACTTCAACCTGGAGGATTCTACTTTAAGTCACGAGACTCCAATGATGATTTGGAGTGGCCAAGGCTTTGACTTCGAACGGCTAAAGGTTTGGAGAATTCGACTTCAAGTTTGGAGAAATTCGATTTTGACTTCGAAGGAAGGAACCGAGCAATTAGGGATTTTAAGTTTTGGTTTTAATTTCAAAGCTAAAGTTTCGAGTAGCTTCGACTTCAAGATTTCGATTTTGAGTTCAAACAATATGTATTTTAACTTAGAAACTGGACTCAAGAAGGGCTCAGGTGTTTAAAAGTGGTTTAAAAAATCCTATTACAACCAATGATTAACAAACAACTTATAACAAATATCAAAATTAAACCAAAATAAGACTTTCTAATTTCTGAGCGGCTGCTTAAACGGTCAAGCACTCTAGTCGCTCTGCTTGCTTTTAAAACATTGCCTGGGAACGCTCAACCTTCTCTTTATTTTGGCATAGCAATGTAACCATTGCAAACAAAGACCATTATTGGTCCTATTAAATTTAATTTACCAACACAGAAAAATAATAATTATATATAATTTATCATTTCAAATTAATACTTCAAATTTTATTAAAAATACATAACAATTCCTCACTTTTTTATAATGATATAATAATGAAAACAAACAAAATAAAACACAAGAATTAAATACATTAGACAAATTGAGAAATTAACCTTAATAAATATTCACAATTTTATATTGATATTTGATTTTTTAAGGCAACATATTATGGCCATTTGTTGATCTGCTCTACCTTTTACCAATAACCCTTTTGGAAGCGGTCTACACCTTGTAAAGGAAAACCATGAGTGTTCAAAAACAATGTTTCACTTCTCAAGTTTGTTAAGAACTTATATCCAGCTTTAATTGTGGATTTAAGTGCATTAACGAGATATGGAGCATATTTGATACAATGAAAATGTCCTGGTAATTCGTAAATTTTGAGTGCACTTTAAAATATAACTATATAATATTTCTTGGATACTTCCCTAATATCGTAGGAAATGTCTCTTAAATTGGCAATACTCCTATACTTACCCACATTTTATTTATACTTTCACTAAATAATGGTTTAGTCGAAGGATCCAACTATATATGCTAGGTTGGCAAGTACTCTAAAGATATTTTACCTTTCTTTTCAAGCTGTGTCACATAATTATATCTAATAGATATATGTCTACTAGCACCAGTAATACTTTTGTCTTTAGATATATGAATTGCAACTTGATTATCATAATACATTGTAATTGTTTTATTGGATTTCTCAATAAAAAGAACACTGACCAAAAATTGTCGCGTTCATTTTCTTTGTTAGGTTTAGATATAGCAATATATTTAGACTCCATTGTAGATAAAAGCGATGCATTTTTATCTTTTACAGAGCAAGCAATAATACAATCCAATATAAATAGCCAACCATTAGTAGACTTGGAATCCACTTTATTAATGGTCCAATTAGTATCACTATATAGCATTCTAAAACATATGAATAGTATTTATAATGTAAACCAAGATTTATAGTATGTTCTAAATATCTCATTGATCTACTAAGCTCTTTCCAACAATAATTACTATAATTACTGGTGTATCTACATAGTTGGCCCACACATATGCAATATCGTGTCTTGTAAAATCTATAAGATGTACAATACCGATTATGACACAAATATACTCTTGTCCATCTTCAATTGGAACTAAATGATGACGAGAATCAAAATGAGTAAAATGATGTTTTACAATCAAAGAAACTATATGTTCTAAAGTAATTTTTCAATAAAATGTAATTGAATCAAAATATAAGTATTATTCATTTAACTTACTTTAATATCCAAAATTGTATCAACTTTACCGAGATCTTTAATATTAAAAACATGGGTTTAAAACGTTTAATCTCATTTATACAACATATGTTAGTACCAAAAATCAATAGATTATCAAAAAAAAGAGTAATGACAATTTTATACCAATCAATTAATATAATATTTTGTATGAATTTATTATATTATATAGAAATGCAAGAATATTCATATGGTGCATGATAGAATTGACTTTTCCAGCATACTACTAAAATTATCAACATAAGAGAAATAATGAAAAGCTTACAAAAAAAATCACTACAATTTAGTTTACCTGAGCATATTATGAGAACAATTGAGTCCCCCACATATATATTAGGCGACAACTAATATATTTGGTGGATTGATAATTTGATGGCTCCCCTATAATAAATGGATTTCCCTTCTATATACACGACACAAATTCAGATAAATATAGAGTTTAAATCTTCACATATCACCCTACATGCCGTACGTTATGAGGAATTATCAGCAACAAATTTCTCAATCTAAAAATAATAATCCATAAATCACAACAGTCTTATAATTTTTACCATCACAATTAGGTCACTTATGGAGCTTTACTTGAAGGTTCCTCAAATTGTAATCCTTCTATCTTGTTACAAAATTGTAAACTTGTTAAAAGCAATATCTATCTTGTTGATTATGAATAAGAAACTATGTGATCGATATTCTAATTCTTGTACTTCAAAGTAAACCCTAAGGTAATAATCTCTGTCAAGATCCATAACTATTTCTCTTTTGTGCTATCATACAAATAATTTTGGTCATGCCTTGCTAGAGATAGCTTCTTTCCCCAGTGCAAGTGCAAGCCAATCAGAAGCTTACTATAACCAACTAATACATGGATTCATTTTTTTTTGAAATTTTTCACTGCTTATGATTCCATTCTTGTACATGGAGAATGTGACTCTCTTCTTAATGCAAATTTCTGAGCAGTTTGATTTTACTCATAAAATATGTAATTTGAATCATCGACCCAATTAACCAAGGCTAAATTGCATATAAATACCCAAGGTTTCAGTCGTTTGATAGATAAATATCTAAGTTTCTGTGAGTAGCACATAAATACCAACATTTTGCTCCGTAAGCACTTCACTACCTACAGTGAGCAAACTGTTGGAATATTTCTTTTTTATCCCCGCGTGCATTGCACGTGATTTTTTTGACCATTTTGCCCCTCTTCCTTTTCTTCTTCCATTGAACCCAAACTCATGGCCATCTTCCCTTCTTCTCTAATTGAACCCAGACTCATAACCTTCTTCCCTTCTTCTCAAATTGAACCCCAACGATCTTTCTCTCTTCTTCTCAAATTGAATACATTTGCCCTCTTTCCCTCATCTTTTTCTTCTTCTTCAATTGAACTCTAATCCTTCCTCTCTCCTCCGCCTCCGCCTTCTCAAATAAGTTATAATTCAAAACATATATAAATTAATAAGCTTAACCTAGTTAATTTAGATTCTTCCAAGGTTGGAATTGGAGTTGACGGTAAGGTTGGAGTCGGCGACGGCGAGGTTTGAGATGGAGTCGGCGGCGGCGGCGAGGCCGATGGAGAAGATGGGAAGAGGGTAGGTTAGTTGACTGGGGTACAACGGTAATTTTGTAATTTCCGTTAACACCGTTAGTCATCAAACTGCTAATGTCAAAGATAGGTATTTATGTGCAACTCACATAAGCTTAGGTATTCATCTGTTAAACACGTGAAACCTTTGGTATTTATGTGCAATTTAGCCATTAATCAAAATGAGGTTAATTCAAATGGACCTTGGGCATATAATAGCTCTAAATTGAATCTCTTTTAGAAGTTTAACTTATTGACCTAATTAATTAAAATGTGTTTCATCAAAATGGACTTATGCATATAATAGTTCCGAACCAAATCTTTTTAAAAAAGATCTATCGTCTTATGGTAGCCTGCTCGAGTCCCTTTAGAAAACTTTCATTATTAGGATAGCCATTACTTCACGTGTTTCTACCAATTCACATGGTTTATGTTGCCACAATGCACTACACGTATGACAAAGTCTAACATTGATAATTTTCTCGATAAAAAAGAATATACTAGGAACATATGACTTTCATTTTCATAGTAAGATTTGTATATCATGGTACGAATATTGAAAAAGTTTATTAGCTAATTAATAACCCTAGATGTTTATGGGGGGAAACTACATCGTTGTTGTTATAATTAGAACACGAGCACATGTGGCACTTTTGGTTTTAATTCAAAGAGAAAAAACAAAAATATATAATAAAAAATCTTTGATTACTTAGGTGTCCGCATCATCTCCCTATCCAGTAATTCCGCATCATCTCCCTATCCAGTAATTCTGCTGCAAGTTCATGGGAAATAAACTTAACACTACTTTTGTTTTTTTACCAAAACTAATTTTCATTCCACAGGTGACGGACATGCTAGAATTTTAGTTATTATTCTAGACTTGTTGCACCCGTGGAGGAGAAGATGCGGGAAAACCGGCTTAGATGGTTTGGTCATGTGCGACGCAGACCTATGGAAGCACCGGTTCGACGAATAGATACTCTCGATA
Organism: Agapanthus africanus; assembly: GCA_030015575.1. Classification (NCBI taxonomy): domain Eukaryota; kingdom Viridiplantae; phylum Streptophyta; class Magnoliopsida; order Asparagales; family Amaryllidaceae; genus Agapanthus; species Agapanthus africanus. The sequence goes on from JASDDO010000014.1 coordinate 516,140,824, forward strand.
TGGGAAATGGCAAAAGGGCAAAAGGGAGACCGAAGAAAACATGGATGGAGGTGATACGAAACGATATGGTTGCCAAAGGACTCAATGAAAGTATATTGTACGATAGAAGTGAGTGGAGACAGAGGATTCATGTGTTGGACCCGGCGTGATTCTCATGTTGGTTCATGTAGCCTACCCCTTATGCTTGGGATAAAAGGCTCAGTTGTTGTTGTTGTATTCTAGACTTGTTGCAGATGCAATGCACATGACCATTCGTAAGATTTATGTGTATGGTAAATTATTAACTATTTTTGCTACTATATTTTTTATTTGTAGTTTTTTGTTGAAAAATGAGGTAATTATTTAAACAGACTTGTTTTCATGCTAATTTCAAGGGGTGTGGTTGACTTAAAAATTATCACAAAATAAATCTTGATCATGGGGATGTCTAATCATCAGTGTTTTAAAAACGTGAGACGGCTTCAAGGAGACGAAGCTTTCCTGACACCTGAAGCAATAGGCGCTAAAGTGAGGCAATATGCGCTAAAAAGACGACCGCTTGAGTGGAGGCAATAGGCGCTAAAAAGAGGACCGCCTGAGTGAAGTGAGAAAAGAAATTTTTAGGCCACCAACATAACTTTACTATGTTGGTTTGAGGATTAGAGAAAGCATGTGAAAGAAAAGAATAAAAGGCTTTTCAATTTGGAATTAAAAACCTAGTTTTTTCATCATTTTTTGTTTAATTCTGTTGTCATAAAAGACCTATCCATGATTAAGAAAAAAGAAAGTATATATAACAAAAAATGAGACTGAAATAACATGAAATTAATTTTATTTTTAGTTTTTAAATAAAAATCACTTGGATGCTCGCCTCAAAGTCTCGCCTTGGACGTTGAGGCGATCGCCTGGGCACTTGAGGCAATGGCAGCTCAGATCGTCTCGACCGGGTGCCTGAGGTGCCAAGGCGCTCCGCTTTTAAAACACTGCTAATCATTAAGGAATAATTTTTCCTTTCTCCAATTTCTTGTTTCAATTAAAATTAGAAGTGTCACTCGGCCCCCATGTGTTCTAGTTATAGCGGCAATAAAGAGATACAAAACTCTGTTATATTCAAAACCAAAAGAAGATTACTGATAGCACTATAGCACTATGTCACAAGTTCATAACTAACTCTAATCAAATTATCAAAACATCGCAGTGTTCAAAATTTGACTTGGCATCATATTGCTCATATATTATAACGGTATCAACAGTTGCAATAAACAATTGGGTTCACCAAATAACTAACTAATTTCCTTCCCCAAACATCATGTCTCGGAAAGAGAATGAAAATCTATCACTGGTTGAAGTCATTTACACACAAATAAGGCATCAATATGAAAAATTAGAGATTAAAGCTAAGAAATAATGAAAGAGGGCAGCATCAACAATGCAAATTACTCATGGTATTAAGAAGCAGTTCATGTCAACAAGAAGAGATACTAAGTTCTAAATAATATACCATCATCATACAAATCTATAAATTTTCGGCAGATCGGGACAGCAATAGAAATATATAATAAAATCTTACATAGATCTTTAAGCATAGAGAATCTGGTAATGATCGTTGCGGTATCGATCAGGATCCACAGCAACAATCACATAAACAGCATATACGATCCCAGGAAGATAGCCCAAGATTGTAAGGAGCAAACAGATGAAGAACTCGAGCTGTGTTTTTTTTCCAAAATTTAAATATAAATTGATACACAAATGAATTTATTCTAATTAAGAAAAAAATGAGAGAGATTAAATTGGGGAATGGATTGAAGAGTGCATACAGTGCAGCAGCCGTGCCTCAAGCAGACCCCAAGAGGGGGGAGAAGTATTGCGATCAGGATCTCTAAGCATCTACAGCACAAACCCATGATGATTCCTTTCCTTTCCTCTCTTCTTTCTGCCCCAATTTTTGGATTTTAGGTTGGAATTTGTTCGTGGAATCTGCCCCCAAATCCCAAGAGCAAAATACACTAATACCAAAGGTATTTTATTGACATAAATCTCGAACATTCATTTCTGTTGTGAATGAATCTGGACAGATATAATAGCATGGTGTTGTTTTGCCCATAATAGCAGCGACTCTTAATCCATTAGTTAGATAGATGAGTCATTTTCTCTCAACTCCAATACCATATTCACCGCCGAACCAATTAATCTGTTGAACCATTTTGCCCTTTCCTTTTCCCTTTCTTCTTGCCCTTTTTTTTTCTTTATCTTCCCTTCTTTTTGTGGGTGGTGTTTTTTATCGGAATGCTTTTTCTGCTCGAACCATTGGGCTGAAGAAAACAATGTAGCTGCAGTTATCAAGCATTACTTAACTGCGTATTATTATACACTAAATAAAGAGTCGGGACCATCCCCTTGAACCCCATACCACCTCCTTAAAACCCCGTGGGGGGAAATAAAAACGGATCTAAGAATATTGCACCTCTCTAAATTCGATTTAGAGTGGCCATCTACCACTAACTCTGCATACGCTTGTCTAAGGACCAAGTCTAGCTTGTTTTAGAATCAGAAAATTATGCTTAGGTTTTAGTTTGAACCTAGACCAAGACTAACAATTTGAAAGTGACCCAAATCATGTTTATTGGTGTAATTATGTTGCAAAATTAGCCGAAAACAAATTCTAATTAAAGGAGACAGAAATTTGGACTTTTTTTTATAAAAAAGAACATAGAAGTTTTGCCGCTTAAACCATGCTTTCTTTTGTTTGAGTAATGCATAGATATTAGAACAACGGCAAATAGCAGGAGCGGACTCTATTTTAAGTATTATCATTGTATAGCAATGTGATGGAGGACCAAGGAGTTCATATAGCAGTGAAAACTAAAGGAATATGTGTTTTGTCTGTCTTTATTATTTCATATATGATGTCTAATTAGAGTCATGTAGTTAATTTTTACTTGTAAGTTAAGTATTTAAGTGTAGGTTATGAAGTTTAAGGGTTATATATTTGCCTATATAAAGGCTGCTTAGTTTCTTTAAGACATGTAGATCTTGATATGATATTTTGAATGAAATTATAATTGTTACGTTGTCTCTACGGTGCTTTGTATTCAGCAGCAGTTGGAAAAAAAATGATTGGCCGCAGTCAATCGACATCCACCTGCGGTTGGAAAACCTAACCCTCACCGTCCTTTTCCATCGTCATTTGTCAATTTCATCTACGCCAACATTAAATCAACCAACGTCGTTTCACGTTTGCCCACATCATCAGCACCAACATTAACTCTGACTTCATCATCAACATCAATTCTTGGCTGGCTGCAGAAATCTGGTGTAAATTTGAGGTAAAATAACCTCAAATATGAAACAAGACAGCCCATGGTTATTGATGTGGGTCTAAATTTGAAGACGAGTAGCGGCTTTTTTAAATTATCTTTCTAGCAGCGGCTTGTTTATTGATTTGGGTCTAAATTTGAAAGCATGAAATGAAACACCTTGAACTTAAAGAAGCTAGGTTTAGACCTTTTTTGAACCTAAATTTTCTAAAATGCAATATCTAGATTCTCTGCAAAGATTGTGTAGATAAATTACCCTCCTTAGGCTTAACGATTATTCAGTCAATTGCCTTAAAGACCAAAATTCAATTGTGATGTTAGGCTTGAAAGTTTATATTACTTATTTATCACAATTATTTAAGTTAGACCTTTGTGTGTGTTGATCATCTAGATCACGGTCTAGCATGTGTTATGTTTATTGGATATGCATCTTAGCTTTCCCTTTAGTCATATGCACTCACTCAAATACTTCGTGAATCGCCCTATCTATCATGTCCTACATCACAATGCTTCCAACCAGATACCAATAATATACTCACAAAAACGAAATGGAAGCATTTTCCTTCCTCGGTCTTTCACGACATATTATATACTATAAAATCATTAAGAAGGATAAAAAAAAAAAAGAAAAACTAATTGATGGGGCTCGATATCGGTGATCTCCTAGATCATGACACGTGGCAGATGGCGTATCCCAGAGCATGCAGGAAATGACCTACAGGGTCCGACCAGACTGCTCCTATGTCCGTCCTACCGACGAGGCTGGCTCGCCTCCGAGCCCCAGCACAATTGGCCTCCTCGGCCTCACAGCTCGTTCTCAAGCTACCGCAGAAACAAGATACCTCGGCTTTCCCGCTTGTCCGTGAGCTCTCCCGCGGAGGTCATCTTCCCCGGTCCATCGACCGACCAACAGCACCGCTTGCAGGCGTAACCGCTGTAATTCTACGGTAGCGTCCTGACCGTCATTCTGACGCGAAACAAAAACTTTTATAACTGGCGCTATCGCATACTATAACCCGGATCTTTCCATTAACGCTAAACTAACAAACTGTAAAGAGGTAGAAAGGCTATACCGATCGATCCGAGTCCTTCGGTCTTTAGCCATCATCCCATGCTCCTCGCGGCAACTCCGATCTCTCGTCTCCTCGTCTAGGTGGTACCACGTCAACGGATCTTAAAACGGGCTCCCGTCTCTAAACCGAGACAACTTGGACATGAAGTTTGCTAGCCGACATATCCAAGATTGATGTAGAGATAGTGTAGAATGTTTTGTCTCAAGGAACCCAAGCCATTGGGTGAAGGGTTAATGAAGTTGCCAATTGGATTAATGAATTGAGCTAGGAAATTTATCAAAAATGATTCCTCATTCTCAAAGGAGGCTCGGCCAAATATATGGGCTGAAAATGGTAGGGCCGGCCATGAGGTGGAAGGGGTGCTCACAAGGATTCAAGAGGTGAGGATAAGAAGAAAAATATCACAACAAAATATCACAAAAGATCTTAAGCTTTACAGAAGCTTTTAATGCAAGAATGAGTCATATAACACCTCATCCTTCAAGAAGTGGCCAGGAAATTCTGGAGCCCCAGGGACCACAAAAAAAAACCCTCCCTTTTATAACTTCCAATTTGCAGGAAACCCCTTCTCAGCTAAGAATTTCAGCCAATAAGGAAAGAAGGAAAAATGGCCAAAACAAAGATACAAACTCGCAACTTCAAAAAGCGATCTCGTAACTAATTACAGGATAACCCCACTACAGTATAAACATACCTGCATTTGTATTCCGACCGAATACAAAATGCAAAGAGACAAAAATATCCCTACACAGTATAATACTTGGATCCGGCTTAAATCAAAGCCCACCAGTATTATCTGTCCAAACCATGACACGTGCACAAGTGTACGTGCATGTTTGAACCCTGCCATAAAACTATACGGCCTCTACAACGTTTCGCCCGAACTTGGGAAACTATCTGTGGGAGACTTTAAAGACTCGTCAGTACCCTAGCAGTGGGTTTAACTACAAGCACGTCAGCGGCACTAGCTGTGCGTAACGGCTGCCCATGTACTGACCTCAAGGGAAGCCGATGAGCGAACTCATCCTGGAACCCTACTGAGCCTATCAGTGACAATATACATACAGTCCGGTCCGTTCGTCTATGAGTATCGCATATCGGGTCTAGGGGGCTGGTAACGTCAGACCCCCGATAGCGGTATAAGTCGTGTCAGAATGTAGCCCAGAACACCTTGAGATACTACTGGAGTACCTACCAGTAAATCTCCTGTCTCGGCCGAGGGCTTTGTGTAATGGCTCTCCTAGACACAGCGCGATCTCACCCCCAATACCGGGAGAGACGAATCCCCTGCCGATCCGCTCACTTGCCTCCATGTGGTTCGGGACTGTACCCAAAAAAGACTTGTTTGCACGACTCCTTTGAGCCGTGGTAGGGTAGAAATCAAAGCACAGTGGGAACTCATACGAGACAAATGACGACCTCAGGTCGATGAACTAACCTGTACACATGTCACCAGGGAACTGCTATCTGACGCTAGGTATAAATACCAACTAGCAGGTTCCCGGCGAGTCCTATCCGGTGTACTCATAACCCAATGAGCACCTGTATACATCTTAGGTGATCCAACTGACACCAGTGGCTTGTGAGACCGGCCACCGCCCCTCGTCGGGGTCTCGACTGTATACACTAGTCTACTCCGGAGTATCGATACTCTGTCTCGAAACTCCCACGACTAGGGACCACTTTTAAGGATGTGCTTATAGACTACCCAACTCTCACGTATATGATTGCCATCATACTGTTGGTAGTCAAGCAAGATCTTAAGGGCTCTATCTACGTGTAAAAGTGATCAGTCACCTGAACCTGTACACGACTGATAAAGGTAAACCAGATAGCATACTATCATCTCGAGTAAGACTGTCCTACAGGTATAGGTCCTCCCTCAATCATTGCAATCATGTACCTGCGATCCAATAATCGACTTTGAGGGCACTAAATCCAACAATCTCCCACTTGCACTTAAGGCTAATTATTGCGATGTCGCATACTCACAGCCCGTATGATACCGAACACCCAACTCCCCTACTAATCAGTTTCACAAAGCTCGTTTGTAAAACTCTTGTGTTCGAGAAATAGCCTCAGCGAGTGGATCCGCCCTGATGTTCCTTTCTATATCTCTCTTAATCTCAAGTTCGCGGAGAAAGTCATCTCCCGAATTGAGTAATACCTGTCTTAGAATATGTCTGGATATCTGATGGGACCTGGTTTATAAATGAACTCCAAATCCAAACTTCTTAGACTGTATCGATCACTGAAACTAATCAGTGTCCAGCACCATGCCTCCCACAGTATCCTCTTGGACCACCTGTCCATAATGCTATCCTTCGTCAGAGGGAAAACTATAACTCTGATAATCACTCTGTCATCCATGTCATCTTTGAAGCCTATAATGATAACCGTCTCCCAAAGGAGGCTCCCGTCATCAAATCAAATCCGTAGAACATCCACTTATGTTCTAAAACTGCTTCCGAATGTTTCTCCAGGATTGGATTAATATAAACTTATTGCATCTAGTTCAAAAACAACATCTGGTGTGGTACTTGACATCTCACGATTGACTCAATTGCCTAAGCAAGTGATATGCCAATCATGCACATCCCTCTCCCCTTTAGTCTATAAGACAACTTTAGAGAGGGTGACTCCATCACTTGCAGGCACACCACCATGCCAGGAGTCATCTATTCTAAAATACTATTAGAATACTGTCAAAGTGTTAGATTTACCTAGCACCTAATGAAGGGTTTGGAAGCATCACATGTCTCAAAATTAAATTTTTAAGGTGCTAAGTGAACATACAAAGAATCATCACTAGAAAATTAGGGTTTCATAACTTGAACAACATCACAAGTAATAAAGGCTAGGGTTTTGAGAGTACAACCTTTGTAGCTCCCTACGCTAGACTTCTTGGCCACTTGAGGGTTGGAAAAAAGGTTCGCTTGAGGTCTTCTAATGTGCACGACGATCCACCCGAAGCTCCTTTGCCCAAAACTCCTTACTTTACTCGATGTATCAATGGAGTAGAGCAAACACCCTACACAAACCGGCTAGATGTGTGTAGTATGATGATGTGGTTTGTTTTCTCACTTCAAAATCCTAACTTGATTACTCTTTTGCTTACTTGAAAGAACTAGAGAGCAAGAGAGAAAGGAGGAAGAAGATGATGGCTTTCTAAGCTCAAGATAATGATAAGCTTAATATGAAAAATAGAAAATATAAGTATATATATTTTCTACTCTTCATCTCAAACCATGGTTACATAATAAAGATATTATTGTACTTGAGTTAAAAGACAAAAGGAAGATTAACTCATGGTTAAAAAGTGGGTGAACAAAGGTTAGATTAAAGAAAAGTGTAGAAGATAACCATGGATTAATCTTTTTCTTTTCTTTTGTTTTAAAACAAATACAATATATATCCATATATATAATCATAAGGTGTGAGTCTTATATTGCCACCATCTTCTATATATACAACCATGATAGAATAATGTATGCATGTATGTGTGCATGCACATCCATATGTGCATGAACAAGAATGAATGCATACATGAATGCATACACCCAAAAAAGACAAGAAAAGGATTTCTAGTGAGAAACTAATGGTTAAATGATATATCAACACTTGATTTAGCAACCCGGTCATATCACATACGACCCGACCAAAAGCAAGCCGCCCGATTAATATACGGTATCACATATCCGTATTTAATCGGGTCCCCGCGCATATCTCATATGCACACTACATCTTTTCGCCTGAGCCAGGAAACTTCATTGCGGGACTCTAAGACTCGTCAATACGCCGGCAGTAGGTAATGATCATATAAAATACCTACAAGCCGCAAGCGGTCAGCTAAACGTAACGGCCACCCGGGTATTGAGCGACCAGAAAAAAACAAGCGAACCTGCTGCAACTCCCGTCGAGCCAACCAGCAACACTACCGTACAGTCCGGTCTCTTCGTCAGATATGCTGCATATCGAGTCTAGGGATGGTAACGTCGACCCCAATAACTCAATAAGTCGTGCCGATGAATGGTCTATAACAGATCGAGAAACTACTGATAACACTTATCAGCAAATCCCAACAGCCCTGGCCAGGGACTTACTGATATAGCCAGTCGAGCACAGCACAACATCAACTCCCAATACCGGGAGAGACGAAACCCCTCCTATCGCTCATCGCCTTCGTGTGTCTCGGGACTGTACCCAACGGCCACCTGTTTGCACGACTCAGTAGAGCCGTGGTAGGGTAGTAATCAAAGTACAGTGGGAGAACACACAAGACTCTATGGCGATCTCGGGTCTACAGACTAACCTGCACCAGTGTCACCTGAGAACTGCTATCCGACGACAGATATAATTCCATATAGGAGTTCTCGGCGAGTTCGTCCAGTGTACCCAGTCACCACTGAGCACCCGTATACGATCTCGATGTCAAACATCGATGAATGTGGGAACATCCATCGCCCATCATATGGGTCTAGTATCATATACGCTAGTCTACTCTGGTATATCGATGCCCCGTCTCGATACACCTACGACTAGGGACATTCCAGGATATGCTTATAAACTACAGATGTCCCATTAGTATGATCTCCATCATGATCACAGTAGTCAAGCCTATATCCTCAGGGCTTTATCAACATGTATGAATGAATAAAAGCATGATCAAATCAATCATGTCAGATAAAGAAGAACCAGATAGCATACTATCATGTCGAGCAAGAATGTACACTGAATATATATACATACATGTATAAATACATCCACTATCACATAATGGCCTCTAGGGCATACATATATCCAACAATCTCCCACTTGCACTAAGGCCAGTTATTGGCGTATCTCATACCCAACATCTCAAAAAGTCGCTCATGCTGCGGCTGAGGGAGGGCCTTGGTGAGTGGATCCGCGGCGTTAATTTTTGTGTCTACTCTCTTAATTTCGATCTCGCGGCGATCTACAATCTTCCGGATCAAATGAAAACGCCTCAGGATGTGTCTGGATCGCTGATGGGACCTGGGCTGCTTGGCTAACGCCATAGCCCTATTATTATCACAATACAATGGTATTGGATCAATAATGGTTGGAACTACTCCTAGCTCCGAGACGAACTTCCTCATCCAGACGGCTTCCTTGGCGGCATCATTCGCAGCAATGTACTCAGCCTCCATTGTAGAGTCTGCAACTGTATCCTGTTTGGAACTCTTCTAACTTACCGCCCCTCCATTGAGGGTAAATACAAACCCTGAAATAGATTTGCTGTCGTCCTTATCGCTCTGGAAGCTCGAATCGGTAAAGGCCTCCATTTGGAGATCTCTATTACCATACACCAAGAACAATTCTTTAGTCCTTCGCAAGTACTTAAGAATGTTCTTCACAGCTATCCAGTGATTCTCCCCTGGGTTGGATTGATACCTGCTTACAACACTAAGTGTATAAGCTACATCTGGGTATGTACATAACATCGCATACATTATAGATCCTACTGCCGAAGCATAGGGTATAATGCTCATGCGAGCTCTCTCTTCATCGGTCTTTGTGCAAGAGTCCTTGGAGAGAGTGACCCCATGGCAAGCGGGTAAGGCACCCCGCTTGGAGTCTTCCATACTAAACCTTTTTAGGATGGTGTTGATGTACCTGGTTTGGGACAATCCCAATAACCTCTTGGATCTATCCCTACAGATCCTAATGCCCAGAATGTATGTGGCATCACCCAGGTCCTTCATGGAGAACCTTAGTGATAAGAAAGATTTGACCGACTGTAGCATAGGAATATCATTTCCTATCAGAAGAATGTCATCCACATACAATACGAGGAATGTGACAGCTCTCCCCACAGCCTTCTTATAAACACAAGGTTCATCTGGATTTTTGATGAAATCAAACTCTTTGATAACATCATCGAAACAGATGTTCCAACTCCGTGATGCCTGCTTTAACCCATATATGGATTTAAGCAATCTACATGCTTTCCCGCTGCTCCCACTGTCAATGAAGCCCTCTGGCTGATCCATATAAACGCATTCTTCTAAATCCCCATTTAGAAATGCCGTTTTAACGTCCATCTGCCAGATTTCATAGTCATAGTGAGCAGCAATAGCAAGTAGGATCCGAATGGATTTAAGCATGGTTACGGGCGAAAAAGTCTCGTCATAGTCCAAACCTGGTCTTTGACGAAAACCTTTCGCCACAAGTCTTGCCTTATAGGTCTCTACCTGCCCATCTACACCAATATTTCTTTTAAAGATCCATTTTCATCCCATAGGTTTTACCCCAGGGGGTACAACGTCCAAAGTCCAAACTTTGTTGGTGTACATAGACTCCATTTCGGATCTCATGGTATCCAGCCACTTCACAGAGTCTCCACTCGTGATAGCTTGCTGAAAACTGGTAGGATCATCATCCTCCATGATGCAGTCTTCTCTGTCACCATCAATGAGGAAACCGTAGTACCTCTCCGGTGGGCGAGAAGTCCTACAAGACCTACGGAGTGGCCGAGGTTCCTCAGTTTCTATTGCAACAGCCGGTTCAACCAAGTCGTCATTTATAGTTTGTGTCTCTAGAACCTCTTTTAGATCCACCACATTGCCATCATCTTTATCTGTGAAAAACTCTTTTTCCAAGAATGTAGCATGCTGAGAAACAAACACATTTTGTTCCTCCTTGTGGTAGAATAGATATCCATAAGAGTTCCTTGGATATCCCACAAAGTTACACATGACCGACCGTGTTTCGAGTTTGTCCGGATTTTGCTTTTTAACATAGGCCGGGCAACCCCAAATCTTAATTCTCTTAAGAGATGGTCTCTTCCCATGCCATATCTCATATGGCATGGTAGACACGGTTTTGGTTGGGACCCTGTTCAGTAGAAACGCTGCAGTCTCCAATACATGCCCCCAAAATGAGACGGGTAACTCAGCATCACTCATCATGGAACGGACCATATCTAATAGGGTCCTATTCCGTCGTTCAGACACACCGTTGTGCTGTGTAAGGAGGAGTGAGTTGAGAGAGAATCCCATTCTCTTTTAGGAAGTTTGCAAATTTTGTACTGAGATACTCGCCACCTCGATCTGATCGAAGCATCTTGATACTAAAGCCGGTTTGTTTTTCTACTTCTTGTTTATATTCAGTGAATTTCTCGAAAGCTTCGGATTTGTGCTTTAATAAAAATACATGACCGAATCTTGAGAAATCGTCAGTGAAAGTAATGAAGTAAGAAAAACCGCCTCTAGCCTGTGTAGACATTGGCCCACATACATCACTATGTATGAGCCCCAGGAGCTCAGTAGCTCTTTCTCCGTGTCCGGTAAACGGAGTTTTGGTCATTTTACCCTTGATACAAGACTGGCAAGTTGCATAAGATTTATATTCAAAAGAGTTTAAATATCCATCTTTGTGTAACTTGTTTAGTCTTGTTTTGTTAATATGACCAAGTCTACAGTGCCAAAGAAAAGCTTCATTTATTTCTGAAAGTTTTCTTTTATTAGTGTGTTGTATGCTGAAAACTGTGTATTGATTTAGGACGTATATCCCGTTATTAAGTGTACCATACCCAACCAACATTTGATTCAGGTGAATGTTCATAACATTGTTCTGCAATATAAAGTTATATCCTTCATTGTCTAACAAAGAAACAGATATTAATTACATAGCATACTTGGTACAAAATAACATGGGTTCAAAACCAATATACACCTAGATGGCAACCCCAAGTGATACTCTCCCACTGCGACTGTATGTACATTGGAACCATTTCCAACGCGGAGAGTATGGTCACCTGTCTTCAAAACCTTGCTATTTCTCAGCCCCTGCATAGAATTGCAAATGTGAGAACCTGAACCGGTATCTAATACCCAGGAAGCAGAGTTTATTGAAAAACAGTTTTCTGTCATAAACACACCTGAAGCGGAAGCATCCCCATGCTTCTTCTTGAGATTCAAGTACTCCGTACAGTTGCGCTTCCAATGTCCTGTTTTGTGGCAATGAAAACATTCCCCTTTCCCCGATTCTCCAGCTTTGGACTTTTCCTTCCCCTTAACCTTTTTAACTCCACCCTTAGGATTAGTGGGCTTCTTCTTTTTCTTTCCCTTGGCCTTAGCCTTTGGGCGAGAAGAGGAAGATTGTCCAACAGTCATAACGGGAGTTTTCACTGATTTCAGTGTGCTCTCTGCACTCCTTAATATATTAAGGATTTTAGGTAGTTCCCTCTCCATGTTGTGCATGTTAAAGTTAACTATGAATTGAGCAAAGGTGGAGGGGAGGGACTGCAGAATAATATCCGTATATTGTTCATTGTCCATTGTCCATCCGAGGTCCTCAAGCTCTTCTATGAGAGCTATCATCTTCAGAACATGGTCTCCTACTGATGTGCCAGGGGCCATGTGCATCTGAAACAATTTCTTTGATGCTTCGTATCGTAATACGCGGGATTGCTCTCCATACAACTCCTTTGTATGGAGAAATATGGCTTGAATGTCCATATTCTCGTGCTGCTTTTGATGTGTGTTGTCCATCGATGCAAGCGCGAGGCATTTGGCCGTGGCACAGTCAGCTTCCCATGTCTTGCGGACTTCTTTATCCGCAACTAAGGATTTTGGACCTGAGATGGGAGGGGCTGAAGCCGTGAGGACATATGATACTTTATCATAAGTCAAGGCTATTTTCAGATTCCTCAGCCGGTCTTTATAATTGGTCCCATTCAGTTTATTTTTATCTAGTAGAAGCTTGAGTCCAGTCATTGGTATCTGCCATTAAGAGAGAGAAAAGAATACACCCAGCGAAAGCTCTTGCAAAGATCATATTGGTTATTATATTGTCTAATCGATGTCTCCCACTGCTTTAATCAAGTTTTTCTTTCAAACCTTAAAATGAAAACTAGACAGGATTAATTACAGTCTACAACTTCGCTAACCGTTCAGCCAGGCCAGTGTCGGTACTTGAGGGAGGTTCCCCGTGCTTTCGCACGGACCTAATTAAAGTAAACCTCATTTTCCCATAGGCGTAGCCCTGTTCATATCATAATATTGCAATTTATATTCCCCAATTCTTATTCGTTTTATAATTAAACAGGTGATTTTGACACATGTTTGCTGCATGTTACAGGATACAGGTTTCTGGAGCGAAAATAGTGAAAAAAGACACAAGACAACAGAAAAGGGACTTTTTACCAACAAATAGATGGATCCTAGTCAAGCCGAGACTAATCACAGTTCATATAGGTACAAGGCAACGCAAGGTCCAAACATGTCAAAGTGAAACGGTTAAAAGACCAATACAAATTTTCACTGAAGATCTGGAGAAGAATAAGAAGCCAAACAAAGAAATAGGATGAAGAAATAACAAGCCCAGACAAGTACAATGCAGACCGGAAAATATGGTGAGCCAAGCCCACCAAAGGGCCGCGGAACCGCGGCCCAAGCCAACCAATGTCGTGGTTCCGCGGCCGCTTAGTGCCCGTGTCGTGCATTTTTCCCGTGTCGGTGCGTCGGTGCAGGGGTTGGGATTTTTCGTGGGCATATCTGTAATTGCACATGCGCGAGACTCTGAAACCCTAATTTTCCCTGTTTACTTATAAATTGTAATCACGGATCTGTAAAACTCATGCCTCTTTTCAATAAACAAATTCAGATCTGTTCTGTATTATTGCTTGGAGGGAGCCATCAAATTAGTAAGTTAATTTTATTTCTTCGCTTTTAATTCTCTTTTAATTAGAATGTCTTTTAATCCCCTAATGAGCGAGTAATCTCCTCGCTTGTTAGGGTTAGCCTTAGGGAAAGGTTTGAGAGATGAGATCTCTCACCCCTTTCATGCCATTCACACCTAAGAATTAGAACTCCATGCATGCACGCACAACCACTCCCTACGGCACCTTATCCATCGAGGTAATGGTGACACCGTAGTATAAAGGACCGGTTGCGCGTGTTTTCCATGGAGGTTAGGGTAATTATCGATAAAGGAAGGGTAAGAATCTAGAGGAAGAAACATCTTCCCAAAAGATTCTAATCCACTTTATTGATAATTACCGTAACATCTAATAGATCAAAAATAAGGCATTGAAAGCGGTGAGGAAACCTTTAATCTCCAAACTTCCCCAAAGCCTAACCCTAGCAAGACTTTAATTTAGATTAATTTAGTTTAGTAATAGATCTAGGTTTTAGATTTAATCAATCCAAACAACATTTGTAATCAACTCGTAAAAGCACATTAAGAAAATTACCCATCTCTGTGGATCGACCCGTATTCACCGGCTAGCTGCAAAGCGACGCCGTTTCTGATTACGGTTAACTTAATATTTTTGCACTAATCAAATGGCGCCGTTGCCGGGGATGGCGTAAAATTTCTTTCTGTGTAATTTCGGGTTGATATAAATTATAAAAATTATAAAAATCTGAAAATAATAAAAAAAAGAAATAAAAAAATTATCAATTTTGATCTGTTTGAAGGGTTATCTTTTGAATCTTGCAGGAACAGCGAAGAATCGCAGATCTGGAGATTTACAGAGACCAAATCAGGAAAAATCATATCAGAACAGAGGAGAATTGGAGAACAGGAGCCACACAAATTTTTCCAGACGCTGATCTCATCTTTCCGCCGCGTTTCCGCCGCATAGGGAGGCCCCAGACCGCGGTTCCGCCGCATGTTGGCCACGTCAGCTCCTCAATTTTATATGGTTTGATTCCTCCTTCTCCCCTCTGCAACCTAGAATATATCTCTCTGTAAAAACTTTCTGCAGGAATTCTTTGCGCTAAAAATTCTTTCTCCCCCTTCTAAATAACAGATTTTCTGCAGGTTTCTTTGCGCCGCGCTGAAAAATTGATTGCAAGTGAATTTTATTGTTTTGCATAATTTAATTGGACTTTAAGGGGCTAATTGTCACAACCCGAAAGTACGGAACATGACCGGCACTTAAACTACGAAACGTCTCGAGACGTACGTAATCTAAGTAAACCGAAAACCCAGAAATCCAAACCAAGAAAAGTAGTAGAGTGAAGGAAAACCAATTTAAATCAAGTAGTTTTAATAGCATAGCCGAATTATGCGTTTAAAAAAACATCAAATATTTCCTGAAAATTTCGGCAGAGTCTCTTTTGTAAATACTGGCCTCCAAACGGGATACAACATGAATAGTATACGAAATCAATAAAAGGGCATCCCCAAGCGGGAGCTAGCTCTTCGTCAATCGACGGTCACAACCACACAAGCAATAAAATATACAACGCCAACGGCGAGGATCAAAACTCAAAACCACAAGAAAACCACAGAAATAAAACGCGCGACTCTAAGGTCGAAAGAATAGCATCTCTGGTCTCTAGCTTAAAAAAATACATTTTTGGTTGATGGAACTTCTAGATACAACAGAGTAATAATATACAAGATATATAATGGGGGTACGATACAAGTAAACCCACCTACTAGCAAATCACCCGAAGGAAACTATGCCCGCAAAGCCGTAAGGAAACCTGTACGGCAAACCTGCAAGAAACTGGGGCACAACGGGGGTGAGTTGCCAACTCGTGAATAGAAAAACATCCACGGAAAGAAATCTTATAAACAACGCAACCTAGGTCAAAGATCATAATATATCCTCAATTATATAGATAACATGCAACCTATAACAAGGCTAGAGTAAATATTTAACCCAAGTGTAATCTCATGTGCCCGTGTCAGTGCCTCAGGTAGCAATATATCATATGAATGAGGTATGAATGCATGGAAACAGAATACATGTAAATGAAGAACTGTTTTCATAATTTAGTGAGATTTCCTTTGTATTTTTAAAATGAGGTATCATAATGAAATCAGCATAAAACAGTGCCTAGCATCGGCACAAAACGTAATCCTAATATCTCGATATCTCTGTATCACAGTCTTTGTACCTCAATATCTCGAAATCTCAATGTCTCAATCACAATATCTAGAGCGCCGTCAGTCCAGACCGGCCCCTACCATCCATCTCAAGACCACGATGGTATCCTCCGGATATCCGACGCGTCGGGTAAAATCACCGGTAGGTAGTGCTCCCCTGCCAGGCTCACATCGTCATCATCACGCGCTTCTTGCCCCGGGGTACCTTACCGGGTCCACCATGTACCCGAAACGGTTCATCCGTCTCCTCGAATCGGGTCTCGAAATCCATCAGCAAACTCATGGTGGACGACTCATACATCATGGGAAAACCGCACTTTTTATTTTAAAAGAGAGAAAAGGTTTATTTATGTTTTTGCGGTTTTCCTCCAAATCCAGAAACAAATCTCATGGAAATCCGAATCCAAAACCTCAATAACACGTAAAATAGTGAATATATGCATGAGAATCCATGAATGCGGCATAACAATGAATAACAGTATGCAGGAAGTAGCAGGTAATAACTACAATGTCTAACTAACATATAAGGCAAGTACGCTAATATCATGTCTAAACTATTAGCTAACAGGCTATGTCAAGCAATAATATTTTCTAAGGTGTACGTGACATGGCAATTACCGATGAAGATGTGTGTGAGCCGGCAAATAAGTGTACGTGGTACATACGCATCATCGGTAATGGTGCTGGTGTCCTAACAGCATGGTATCAATAATGGAGTATGAAATATAATATAAACATGCGATGCGAAGCGGACCACAAAAATGAGCGGGAGCTGAAAACTAGACGCAACTATAACTAATCTGCATTAATCTAATATAAGTCCTACAAATGGTGCCTTTTGAAATAACACGAATCATGGGGTTTTGAAAATAGGGGCTACGGTGTTTTTATGAAAAGATACGTCTTTTGAAATATCCGTAGGATCCCTTGAGCTGTCTTTTAAAATACCCACGATTCGTTAGTTTTTGAAATAGGTAAGAATCGAATCTAATCTAATAACTAAACTAAACTAAAGGGCTAAGCTAACAAGCTGGACTACAGGTAAGAAAACCGCCTAACATCTGAGTCGATCCATATACATACCTGTATATATATTAGTCGGTGATCCCGCCTCAATAATATCATATCCGATACCATATCTACAATCAGACATCCCAAGTCAAGAGTACGGATCAATCATCAAGATATAGCTCGTACGTAAATCCGTCGTACGGCATCCACAAATCTGGGTACGGGTCAATATCATATTCCTCACACCATTCCTCTGGTATCCTCTTTATTCAAGATCGTAGTCTAGGATACTGACCTATGTCTAGTACAATACTAATATCCTCAAGATACTCATGATCTGACTACTGATCGATAATCTCGTACAAACCGATATCGTCAGCACATATCCTCATCAAGGGGTATACATCGCCCGATACGGCCTAATATCAATATCCTAGCATATCATGCCTCATATCACGATCACAGGTCGACCATTTTATTTATAACACTATTCACCTGTATCGCCGCCCCAAGATCCGCTATAACACCAGGACGTACCTCAAGTACGAATCCTGCCATATCACCGATATTACAACCACAAAACAAATCTCATCGACTCAGCTCAAACCCAATATCACCCTCAAATCCGTATGTGAACACATAGTCCCATACCCATGTGATCACATAACTATAAAGAATCCCATGAGCACATATAAATAGGAATGTATGCAAGTATGTATGTGTGTATGTGTAGTGCAACACTACCCTAGGGTTCGCAACACTAAGATAATCCAACACACCAAAATCCATCCTAAACATCGGTATTAATCCCAAATAACAAATAATAATTGTTGGTGTGTATACGCATCCGTATACACTACTACGGACTGCGGGGGTGCTATACGCCATCCACCCGACTTCTCCCCGTAGATATAAATCTACTCACTTGGTCCTCGCTCGTTGGTGCCAACGTCGCCACGCGCTTGCTTGTCGTCTCGAATTCCACATGGGGGTACCTACATATCATAATGCACCGCATCGCATTAAAATCAAATTCGAAATCGAAACGGCACACGAGAAATCAAATCGGCACGCGTATCACGCATAGGTCAAAACCTATCGCCTACGCATGCCAAAATAGCCAAACCAACCCTCGATGTCGATGTACAAACGTCAATCAATCGAGAAAAACCCAACATACCAATCACGCATTCATAACGCACTAGAATTTAATTGAAAATATGGTGCAATTCATAAAAACCTTAAATTTGCTCAAATCGATTTATTTCACAAAACCTAGAAAACACTTAATAACCGTTTTAATTCGAAACTTGATGTTTTAACCCAACTAATAGCCATAATATTCACTAAGTATTATAACCAGGTCATATAAACCATTTCCATATTTTTAATCTCACTAATTATCATTAACCCAAAATTCAAGTTTGCAAAAACAACCAATTTTAACAATTTTAAAAGCAAAAATCACAATTTAACAATTAAGCTTGGTTTTGCATATTTTAAATGGTTAAACCACACATGGAAACCTTAATGATGTGCTAAAAACCCTAACTAGATTTTAATCCCACATTTTAATTAAATTTCTAAAACCTAGTTAGCAATTTAGCATAATTATTACAATTCCAAACTAACAATTTGCAAACTAGAAATTTGATTAGCTTATCATTTCATAATATGAAGAACTACAATTGCAACCACAATTACATAATAAAAAAAAACTAACTTGAATTTCATAAACCCTTACTAAAATTTTCCAAACATACAATTAAACCCAAATTAATAACTAATAATGCTTGATTTAAGGTATTCAAACAACAATTTAACAAAAGGTCTTGATTTATACCTCACAAGATTAAGGATCTAGCATGCAAATCCTAGCCTCCAAAAGTAGCTTCCAAGCTCCTAGATTCATGCTAGATTGGTTAAAGAATAATGGGTAAATGTTAGATTTGGGATTTGTGAGATTTTATTTTGATTTTTTGTGGAATTTGTGAGGAATTTTGTGTGGAAATGAAGTGGGAAAATTGGGGGGGGGGGGCTGCTCATGGGAGCTCTCGGCCAGAATTGGGGATGAATGAGTGAGGAGAGAGAGTGAGAATGGGGTTTGTGGCAAAAGTCAAACAAAACCCATACTTCTTTAATTATAGTTTCATGTTCATTCTTTCTTTTTTTTCCAATTTCCCTTCTTTTTATCATTACATGTGAGGTGTGTGTGTGTGGGGCAGCCATGGGCTCGGCCAAGCTGAAATTTGTGGGGTGTGTGAGTGTAGGTGAGTGAGTGGGAGCACACACAAGAAGATAAATACCACTCCTCAATTCTATTTAACTTATTTTCACAAAAAAAGCCTTTTTCTTTTATATTTTCTAACACCATATTAACAGCTTCTTTTCATTACAAAAAAAATATCTTACAGGTTAGTTTAATATGTTATGATGCACAAAATTTGTTTCAACCCATTCCAATTTGTAATTTTCCCTAATTAAATGTATTAGTGACGACTTAAAATAATATTAAAATAATTATTTTCGGAAAATTTTTCAGAAAATTAGAAATTTTACCAGTGGCTCGATAAACCCCAAATACTAGAATTACATAGCTAGAATATGTATATTTAATTTTATATTAAAAATATTTGTATTTTGACATTTTACAGAAAACCCCCTTATTTTACCATTTTTTCGAAATTTCACCGAAACGATTTTCAAAACGTTACACTAATTGACCAAACTCAGATTGGGTGGGGATTTCATCTGTTAGTTATATGTATGTCCTAGAGGCCATTACTGTACATTGGATGTATATTGTAGTGGATGCTGGGACATATATAGGGAGGACTTTCTTGCTCGACATGATAGTATGCTATCTGGTTGCTCTTTATCTTAACGTGTACACAGATTGTCTCTCTATTACATGTTGGTAAAGCCCTTAGGATGTGTACTTGACTACCTAGACTATGATGCGGATCATACTAGTGGGGACATGGTAGTCCATAAGTACATCCTTCAAAGTCCCTAGTCGTGGGTGTATCGAGACGGGGCATCGATATACCAGAGTAGACTAGCGTGTAGCTTCTCGACCCATACAGATGGGCGATAGATGATCCCATATCCATTGGTGTTTGACATCGGAGATGATATACGGGTGCTCAGTGGAGACTGGGTACACTGGACGGACTCACCGAGAACTCCCAGATGGTATTATACCTCACGTCAGATGGCAGTTCTCTGGTGACACTGGTACAGAGTAGTCTGTTGACCCGAGATCGTCATAGAGTCTTGTGTGGTTCCCACTGTGCTTTGATTTCCATCTTACCACGTCCAAGAGGGCGTGCAAAACGGTGGTTTTTGGGTACAGTCCCGAGTCACATGGAGGCAATGAGCGATAGGAGGGGATTCGTCTCTCCCGGTATAGGGAGTTGATGTTGCGCTGTGTTCGATTGGCTATAACAGGAAATCCCTGGCCAGGGTTGCTGAGATTTACTGGTAAGTGTTACCAGTAGTTTCTCGAAGTGTTATAGACCTCGTATCGACACGACTTATCGAGCTATTGGGGTCTGACGTTTACCACCCCTAGGCGAGATATGCGACATATCAGTCGATCAGACCGGACTGTACGGTAGTGTTACTGGTCGGATTCACTGGAGTGTGAGCGGGCTTGCTCGTCGATCTTCAGATCGCTCAATACCCGGGTGGCCGTTACGTTTAGCAGACCGCTTGCGGCTTGTGGGTGTTTGATATGATCATCACCTGCTGCCGGCGTATTGACGAGTCTTTAGAGTCCTACACAGAGGTTTCCTGGCTCAAGCGAAACGAAATAGGAGCGCATATGAGATATATGTGCGGGACCGAGAATGATACCAGTATGTGATACTGTATTCGATTCTCGCGATATGTGACATTGATCGGTTATATGCGATATAGCCGGCATATCGGATCAAGTGTTGATTCGATAAGTTGTTACTGTTGATATTAGTCGGTTATATGCGATATGACCGGATCATTAAATCAAGTGTTGATTTAATGATTTATTGCATAATTATATATTTGATATATTACTTTGCATTAACTAGTATCGGTTCACTTAAGATGGATTTTCTCACTCGGATGTGTGCATTGCATATGCGATATGATTTTGTGCACTTTATTGTATCATGTTTGATGATACATGTTTAACTTTAGTTAAGTGTAATGAATTAAGCCATGGTTAAACTAATGATTAGGGTTTTCTATTCTTACTTATTTATTTATTTATTTTGAATTGATGAGAAAAGAATGGTTGCAAGTTTTGGAGTTTAGTTGAAGCTTCATGAAGCTTTGATAAAGTCAACCATTCTTATCTCATCTTTAACCCTAACCATTCCCACTAACCATGATTCATTCTCTACACTTGACTCTAGTTAACATTATGATAAGTTTTGATTTTTCTATTGTTTTTAAATAACTTATCATAACTTTTTCATCTTCTTCTTCTTCTTCCTCACAAGAAGAAAGCAAGGTCCATCAATGGTGATTGATGGAAATGAGTGAGAAATCCAAATCTAAAGTCTACCCACTTCCTATTTCTTCATCCTCTACCTCTTGCCAAGTAGTAGAGTGTGTTTACTTCACAAGTTTCTTGACTTGATGAAGTCGGAGCTTGATTTAGCGATGCCTCGACGTAGATCATCTTCGGCATGGACATCGACGACCTAGCTCGCTTATTCTTCGACGAAGCCGACGCTAGAGCCCGGGAGTTCACTTGGACAGCGAAGGCACTTCGTTGCGGAGCTATGGAGGTGGGCAAACGGATCTACAAAGGTTGTAATTCCGTATTCTCATTAGTTAAGTGTTAACTAGTTATGTTTCGCCTAAACATCTAGCAAACGATCCGTACATTAGGGTTTCTCGGCACCCATATTTTTGAAATTGGCATGGTAGATGCCTTTAGTGACCTCACTATAGTGCCTAGGAACCCTACAGTGGTATCAGAGCCTAGCTAGAGCCTTAGGCGAAGTCCAGACGGAATTTGAAGTCCGATCGAACCGAAAACACGAACCCAAAATTGCTCTCTGTCCAGATTTTAAAATTGTGTATTTTTCAAGATTAAAAATATCCAGAAAATCAAGCAGGTTTTTCTAAGAATTACTGTAAAATTCGTGGACCTGATTCTACTTTCCCACCGCGTTTCCGCGGCACGAGCATGGCTCGCGCGGCGGAAGCGCGGCCGTTTTGTCTTTTCTGGCGTCCAAATTTGTACAGTAATTCACAATATGCTGTTCTGGTTTTCCTGGGTATTTTTAATATTTTTTCAAGAGTTGAATTTTCAGAGGTGGTTTTGGGGTTTCGGAGTTTCGATCGGAATATCAAATTTTGTCTGTTTGGCTTTCCGGATAAATTTTACAATATGTTAAAAAGTTCGACCGGATATAAATACCCAATTTTTCCCCTGTCGGGAAATTTCCAAGTGTTGGATTTTTCCGTAGTTTAACGACGTTCTAAGTAGTGCAAGTAACGCAATGGACCCTCTAGAAGACAACAAACCTTAACTCGATTATGTGACCGTCTTGAACTGCCCTTTGAACCTTCGGGTTTGGGGCAGTACGGCGTGCCACATGTGAGGCGTTGGCTTGACCCTTCTACGGCTGGACCGTTGGTACTGAGGCACGAACGGAATGTTGTTATACTTGTTTCATGTGTTGATCTGTATCGGGAAAACTTGGGTGTTCGATTGTTCGATCAGAAAGTTTAACATTTTCTGTTTATCTGGAATGTGATACAACGATTGGAATTCACAAGTAGTTATGTGATAACTGAATGAATGTTATAAACATAGCAGTTTAGTCTCACTTGATCGGTTGCCACGGAATTTTGATGTGATCAAAAGTCCGTTGCAATCACGTAGCGTACGCGGATACTCGCCGGGTAAACTTAATAGACAGCCTCGCTCCAAAGCCCCGACCAAGTGACTGTAGGAGAACCCCGTCGCCGAAAGCATCCGTTCGGGTGCTCGCGGCAGCGGTGTTCCGCCTTGGTGCACTTCGTCGACGGTATCAGGGGTGTAGCCGTCTACTGAAGTTTGCGACGAGCATTCGATCAGGGTGTCGGGAATCTTGTTGAATTGCCCGACTTGGTATTGAAAAGTGTTTTCGATAATGAGACTAAAATGCGGGGTTTATAATTGTTAGGCATGCGATGTCTAAGTAATTCATTTGGTCAGGCATGCGATGTCTGAGGTGGTTGCGGATTCCAACTGTTGTAGTTTTACACTTTCTTTTCTGTGACCGTAAGTGTAATATGTGATATCGCCAGTTTCGTTGCTATATGTCAACGACAATTGGGATGGACATATTTACTTACGTTGATGACATGTGATGTTATGTGTTGCTGGATATGTTATATTGGATCGTCGTGTTCGAATAGCCGGGGGTTTTTATGTGAGATGAGTGTTTTTCATTTTCATTCATGTAAAAACTTGTATGTAATATTCTTTTATTGGGGCACTTCCAGGTAGCGGAAGTAGTCACCGTTTGTATATTATTTACTTTTCCGCACTAGGATAGACCCAAGGAGGAGGGCACAAATAACCGGGTTCTGGAGTCCAGTGGGAGACCAACTCGAGGAGTCGAGTCCGGGTCTCCTAACTCTAGAATTGGTAGGGTTGCTTGCCGCTCTCGTAGGGGTCTAGGGGTGTGGGTTTGGCTATTCATCACGACCGTGGAATCTGTGTTTTATACTGGCTCGTATTGAAAACACGGACGTCCTAGTATATCCAATATTTCATATGTTACTTCTGATGCGATATCTGTGATGTGATCATGTGATGTTCTGTGATAGATACAGTATATATAGTATATATGATATATTATATAGCCGTTACTTATGTTTTACACCCGTGCTAGCCCTGCCCCGCTCTGTCGTTAGTTACCTAACCTAACGGTGCACGAGGGGACATCGAGGCGAATGCGGATGGCATAAGTGTACGTCGTTTTTATCTGTGATGTTTAGGTACTTAAATGATGGGACTTCATTAATGTGATTAATGAAATAAAAGAAACCTAAGATGTTGTAGAATCGAATTTCAAAATAAAACAGGTAGCTACAGTTCTTGCTTTGCACAGAGGTATATGTGATATATCCTGCACCTTATTCGATAAGGAAAGGACCGAGATCCCTTCACCGGGAGTGACTCCTTTAGCAATAACTGGCAGATGCTACACCTTCGGTTTGTCTTTTGATTGCTTTTAAGTGTTTTTACTTTGCACAGTGATATATGTGATATATCCCGCACCTCATTCGACGAGGAAAGGACCGACGATCCCTTCACCGGGAGTGACTCCTTTAGCAAAACTAGAAAAGCCTCAAAAGCACTCCATTTTAAACTTCATTTGATTCTACAACGATATCAAGTTCATTACGCAATAGGTTTTCAGAAAAACCTGTCGTAGCCCTCCGTCATTTCAGATAAGTTGTATATAGTATTCGTACTGCATTTGTTGGCTTTCGTCAAGGTGCAGTGTGCGGTAGCTATATGCTGCTTATCTGCCAGCATACGATGCGATTGGATTAGGGTAGTCGTGCGGCTTTGTTGGCTTTCGTCAAGGGTCGTGCGGGTGGGTTTAATTCGATCAAGAAATGTACGGGTTGAACTTGACTAGCGGGCTATGGTTTGTTGGCTTTCGTCAAGGTCATAGCACGTTAGGGGTAAAATATTATCGGGAATTTCAAGTGTTGAAATTTGCAATGAGATTGCATACCTTCTATGAGATAGTTGGATCCCGATACCCGCTGCAAGTAAGAGTTACTCCTGGGAGAGTTTTATACATTACAATTAGCCGATCAAGTAGGTGTCTAGAAAGGTGTTAACGGGGTTACGCCTCTGGGAAAACGAGGTTTACATTAATTAGGTTCGTGCGAAAGCACGGGGGACTTCCCTCAAAGTACCGACACTGGCCTGGCTGAAAGATTGGCGAACTTGTAGTGTGTAATTAATCCCGGCTAGTCTTTCCTTTTAGGGTTTGAAGGAAGATTTGATAAAAAGCTGTGGGAGTCATCCTGATTAGATAAAATAAAAACCAATCTATTCTTGACAGAGCGCATGCTGAGTGTTTTCTTCTCTCTCTCCTGGTAGCGACCATATCACGCCTTAATCAAGATAATAATATGGATTATTGACCGAACCCGCTTGTTATACTGAGCTGGGGAACGTTGGTCCCGCTCCAACTTATAATTGTTATAAGACAGAGCAGGAAATTGGGGAATACCAGATTTCCCGTGCCGCCCAAACGAAGAGAGTGCATGCTGATGCATCATCTTCGGGTGTGTTCATTATACAGAACTGTTTCTCAGTATCCTCTGCATCCTTGGTATATGATACCGGATCAGGATCCCAGATATATAAGATGTTACATAGGGCTACAAAAGGGTACTGAGAAAGGGTGATAAGTTTCATGAGGCAGAAAACGGGGCAAGTGTTGCAGCCAAGTCTGTTGGTCATTGTCACCCTGTATTGTAATACATTGATTCTGAATGAATGTTATTAGATACCGAACCTGATATACAAAATCTTATCAGTCTCTTTATTAGTAAAGAAATGATAAAATTTTGTATTGTTGGATAATGTTTTGAACATTTCCTATATCAAAAGTTGATCGGTTCAGGCACGTTATCTAAAAGCATTGATGTTCTAAATCAAACTACAGTTCTTAGTATATGGAACACACACAAGAGGAAGAGTTCAGAAATGAACGAATTCTTCTTGAGGTATTGTAGACTAGGTCAGATCAATATGACCCGACTAGCTAGAGTTACTTAAAGATGTATATTTAAATTAGTTTGAATTTACATCTTGTGAAACTCGCCAGTCATGTCACAAAGATAAGATGACCATAGCTCTGTTTATTGGAAACAGAGAAAGAGTTAGTGAACTCTTGGGATGATACATGTTGATGTATGTAGGTCCCCAGTCTACACATGCCAAGACTGGTTCTTTATACTTCATTACGTTCTCTGATGATCTCTTTAGATTCAGACATATGTTCTTGTTGAAACACAAGTCCGAACCTTTTGAGATATTCACAGAATATAAGCGAGAAGTAGAGAACCAATACGGGTATAAGTATTGTGTCCTTTGATGTGATCGAGGAGAAGAATACTTGTGTATGGAATTCCTGGACTATTCTAAAGGAGAATGAGATTCTCTCTCAGCATTACTCCTCCGTATACACCATTGCACGATGGTATGTCGGGACGGAGCAATTGCACCCTATTCGATATGGTGTGCTCTATGATGAGTAATACTGAGTTACCTTTTTCCTTAAGGGTGTTATGCACTTATGAAGCTGCATACCTATTGAATAAGGTTCCAATCAAATCAGTTGCCTACCACTTCATATGTGATATGGAAAGGGAAGAGCCCATATCTTAAGTTAGTTAAGATTTGGGGTTGTCCGGCCTATGTCTAAAAGCAAAATCCGGACAAGCTCGAGGCAATGTCAGTTATGTACAACTGGAAATGTTCCAGCCATACAAATTGCAGCTGATGATTTGATACAACCAGAGGATTCAGTAGATACCAACGAACCTCAGCCTCTCCGCCGATCTAGTAGGGTTCCTCACCCACCTGAGAGATACTTCAGTTTCTCTATGACAGTGGGAGCGAGGAATGCATCATGAGATGATGACCCAACTAGCTTCGAGCTGGCCATCAGGAGTAAGACTCTGTAAGAATGGCTGGATGTTTAGCGATCTGAGATGGAATCCTTATACACCAACAAAGTATGGACTTTGGTTGCTATATCTGAAGGGTTAAATCCCCATCAGGAGCAAGTATATCTTGAGAAGATTACTTGGTGTACATGGAAAAGTTGAGACTTTCAAAGCTAGACTTGTTAAAGGTTTGCATCATTGACCAGGTATGGATTATGTTGAAACTTTTTCTAAGGATCTATGCTTAAGTCCATCCAGATCCTACTTGCCACGGCTACATACCATGACTACGATATCTGGTGGTTGGGTGTCATGACAGCTCTTCTAAAATGATGTTTTGGAAGAGAGTGTCTATAAGTACACAGCCAGAGGGCCTCGTAGACAATGGGAGCAGCGGAAACGTGTGCAAGATGCTTTATAGGATAAAGCAGGCATCGCGGAGTTGGAACATCTGTTTTGATGAAATAGTCAAAGAAGTTGACATCATAAAAATGGTAGATGAACCTTGTATAAACAAAAAGGTGGTAGGGAGTATGGTGGTGATCCTCGTAGAGTACGTGGATGACATACTCTTGATAAGAAAGGAGTTTCTTATGCTACGCTCGATCAATCTCCGTTTATCACAAAGATTCTCCATATAGGATCAAAGTGATACCTCCTTAATCCTGGGTTTTGGATCTATGAGATAGATTTAATTGGATGTTAGGATTCTCACTAGTTGTAGTGAGATGGTATCAAGCGATCCTGGGGAGTATCACTGGAAGTGTTCCAGGGTGATAAAGACGACTGAATGTCAGTCGCAGGCATTGTCTTTACCCTCAGTAAAGGGACGGTATGTTGGAAAAGTTCCAAGCTAGATACCGTGACATACTAGACGACAAAGGCTGGATACATCGCTACTTATGATGCTACTAAAGAGGATGTTTGGATGTATAATGGTTCATGAGATGAACTATGTTCCTACCATTGTGAGACAATGGAGTTGTGGCTTATGCCAAGGAACGCCGGTCCCATCAGTGATCCAGACTTATTCTAAGGCAGTATCACCTAATCGTGGAGATGGTTGATCTCCAGAGTGATCGAGGCAAGGAGAGCAGACTTAGAGGATAACGCAGCGGATCCACTCACGAAGGCCTATTCCCAGAGAGAGACTTTTATGGGATGGTTGAGTATGAGATACTACAACCACTGCTACAGATGGCCCTAGTGCAAGTGGGAGATTGTTAGTTATATGTATGCCCTAGAGGCCATTACTGTACATTGGATGTATATTGTAGTGGATGCTGGGACATATATAGGGAGGACTTTCTTGCTCGACATGATAGTATGCTATCTGGTTGCTCTTTATCTTAACGTGTACACAGATTGTCTCTCTATTACATGTTGGTAAAGCCCTTAGGATGTGTGCTTGACTACCTAGACTATGATGCGGATCATACTAGTGGGGACATGGTAGTCCATAAGTACATCCTTCAAAGTCCCTAGTCGTGGGTGTATCGAGACGGGGCATCGATATACCAGAGTAGACTAGCGTGTAGCTTCTCGATCCATACAGATGGGCGATGGATGATCCCATATCCATTGGTGTTTTACATCGGAGATGATATACGGGTGCTCAGTGGAGACTGGGTACACTGGACGGACTCACCGAGAACTCCCAGATGGTATTATACCTCACGTCAGATGGCAGTTCTCTGGTGACACTGGTACAGAGTAGTCTGTTGACCCGAGATCGTCATAGAGTTTTGTGTGGTTCCCACTGTGCTTTGATTTCCATCTTACCACGTCCAAGAGGGCGTGCAAAACGGTGGTTTTTGGGTACAGTCCCGAGTCACATGGAGGCAATGAGCGATAGGAGGGGATTCGTCTCTCCCGGTATAGGGAGTTGATGTTGCGCTGTGTTCGATTGGCTATAACAGGAAATCCCTGGCCAGGGTTGCTGAGATTTACTGGTAAGTGTTACCAGTAGTTTCTCGAAGTGTTATAGACCTCGTATCGACACGACTTATCGAGCTATTGGGGTCTGACGTTTACCACCCCTAG
Organism: Agapanthus africanus; assembly: GCA_030015575.1. Lineage (NCBI taxonomy): Eukaryota > Viridiplantae > Streptophyta > Magnoliopsida > Asparagales > Amaryllidaceae > Agapanthus > Agapanthus africanus. The sequence goes on from JASDDO010000014.1 coordinate 516,169,802, forward strand.
GCGAGATATGCGACATATCAGTCGATCAGACCGGACTGTACGGTAGTGTTACTGGTCAGATTCACTGGAGTGTGAGCGGGCTTGCTCGTCGATCTTCAGATCGCTCAATACCCGGGTGGCCGTTACGTTTAGCAGACCGCTTGCGGCTTGTGGGTGTTTGATATGATCATCACCTGCTGCCGGCGTATTGACGAGTCTTTAGAGTCCTACACAGAGGTTTCCTGGCTCAAGCGAAACGAAATAGGAGCGCATATGAGATATATGTGCGGGACCGAGAATGATACCAGTATGTGATACTGTATTCGATTCTCGCGATATGTGACATTGATCGGTTATATGCGATATAGCCGGCATATCGGATCAAGTGTTGATTCGATAAGTTGTTACTGTTGATATTAGTCGGTTATATGCGATATGACCGGATCATTAAATCAAGTGTTGATTTAATGATTTATTGCATAATTATATATTTGATATATTACTTTGCATTAACTAGTATCGGTTCACTTAAGATGGATTTTCTCACTCGGATGTGTGCATTGCATATGCGATATGATTTTGTGCACTTTATTGTATCATGTTTGATGATACATGTTTAACTTTAGTTAAGTGTAATGAATTAAGCCATGGTTAAACTAATGATTAGGGTTTTCTATTCTTACTTATTTATTTATTTATTTTGAATTGATGAGAAAAGAATGGTTGCAAGTTTTGGAGTTTAGTTGAAGCTTCATGAAGCTTTGATAAAGTCAACCATTCTTATCTCATCTTTAACCCTAACCATTCCCACTAACCATGATTCATTCTCTACACTTGACTCTAGTTAACATTATGATAAGTTTTGATTTTTCTATTGTTTTTAAATAACTTATCATAACTTTTTCATCTTCTTCTTCTTCTTCCTCACAAGAAGAAAGCAAGGTCCATCAATGGTGATTGATGGAAATGAGTGAGAAATCCAAATCTAAAGTCTACCCACTTCCTATTTCTTCATCCTCTACCTCTTGCCAAGTAGTAGAGTGTGTTTACTTCACAAGTTTCTTGACTTGATGAAGTCGGAGCTTGATTTAGCGATGCCTCGACGTAGATCATCTTCGGCATGGACATCGACGACCTAGCTCGCTTATTCTTCGACGAAGCCGACGCTAGAGCCCGGGAGTTCACTTGGACAGCGAAGGCACTTCGTTGCGGAGCTATGGAGGTGGGCAAACGGATCTACAAAGGTTGTAATTCCGTATTCTCATTAGTTAAGTGTTAACTAGTTATGTTTCGCCTAAACATCTAGCAAACGATCCGTACATTAGGGTTTCTCGGCACCCATATTTTTGAAATTGGCATGGTAGATGCCTTTAGTGACCTCACTAGAGTGCCTAGGAACCCTACATCATCACCCTTCCCAGGACCCCAGAAAACACTTAAAGCATGTGCATTGACCACAATTAATTAAAAAATACTAGACTCAGACCTAAGGATTTCGAGCTCAATAGGAAAAGGACTAGTATAGGCATCGGCCGTTTATCCTAACCTGACCTTGCGGTGTCTAGACAAGTGTGTCTAGGCTAGTGGTTATTAATTAGGCCCACTGTTGTGGTTCCTTCCCACTTACCTGGCACTTACCTGGCCGCAAGTGTCGGTGAAGAGGCGGTTTGAGGTCCTATTTCTAGCCCTAGTTAGGAGCTGTCTAGCAGACCTAGGTGACCCTAGATCTAGGCCTGATTGTGCATGTGTGGTTGATACATTTGTGTCATAAGTCTCTTTTCAAAAACCTCTTTGCAAAACTCTCACATAAATAAAAAAAAAGGAAAAAATCTTTTCAAAACTTGCAACTTGTCGCTAAAGAAAACTTGCACCTCACTTCCACCATTTCTTCTCATTGACGTTATCTTACACCCACATTTTGTTTTTTTATTTTTCTGACTACACTACCTCTTTTAGTGTATGTCACTTTGGACTAGGTATACTAACGCCCGATTAGTCCGTGTTTCGTTGGTACCGACCGACGAACCTTTCGACACCGAAGTCGAAATTCCCTCCATTTCCTTACCTCCACCTTCAAATTCTTCTTTCGAAAGTATGTCGGGATTCAATCCCAACGATGCCTTACCGACGGGAATGATTCCACCTCCGTTAGGTGCGAATAACCCGAATCTTTCGCCTGTTGTAGCGCCCGCACGAGTTGCTCTCCAGGATCTCTTCTACCCCGTCCGCACTTCTTTACCTACATGTCTTTCACCCCCACCGGCGAATGGGGACAATTTTGAAATAAAACCACATTTCATCAATATGCTGCCAAAATTTCATGGTTTGTAATCTGAAGATGCATATATCTTTATCAATAAATTCCAAAATGTGTGCGCTATGATGAAAACGACCCAATTAAGTGATGACGCTATAAGGCTAAGGGTCATTCCTTTTACCTTATGTGACCTAGCCGAGAAGTGGCTATACAGCACCGCATCACATTCCATTAGAAATTGGGACGAGTTTGTGAGAGCTTTTCTGAAAAAGTTCTATCCTCATCACAAAACTGCTAGAATCCGTAACGAGATTATACAATTTTCACAGCTTCCTTCCAAACCATTTTGGAAGTACTTCGAGAGATTTAAAGACCTACTCGTTCAATGCCCTCATCATGGGATCGAAAGTTGGCAACTTTGCCAAACATTATACGAGGGATTGAACTCGGCAACGAAGCAGTTGCTAGAAACCATATGTCAAGGTCATTTTCTCTCCAAGTCTAGCGACGAAGCTTGGCAGTTTCTTGAGGATCTTAGTGAGCAAATAATTCAGTGGGAGAGTACCAAGACCACATCATCTTCTTCTGTTGGTCAATCTAGGGCAGGCATACATCAGGTAGATATGTCGATTGCTATGAAGGCCGAGATGGCCGCACTTATGAAAAAGCTAGAAGCCATTGAGACCAAAATCTCATCGTCTTCTCCTGCCACTGTTTTACTTCCACGAACTGTTTGTGCTTGTTGTGCGAATCCATCGCATCTAACCGAAGAGTGTCCTTATAATGCATCTACTCAAGGACATGATCAAGTCAATGCTGCATTTCAGCAACGACAACGAAACGATCCGTACTCTTCGACGTACAATCCGGGGCGGAGGAGTCACCCAAATCAACAGTTCCAAGGGAATAACAATTTTCAAAGACCTCCTCCACAACAACAACAAGTACCTTCACAAACTCAAAACCAGCAACCTTTCCAACAATAACCTTATACAAATCAAACGAACAATTTGGTTCAACCAAATGATGATAAGGTTATCTCGCTCGAAAAAAGTCTAGATGCATTTCTCAAGCAATCTACAGAATCCGCAGCAAGATTTGAAAATTATGTTCAGTCTTTGATGCATAACAATGCCTCACACGATCAAAGTATCAAATCTATTGAGGCACAAATTGCACAATTAACTGCTGCGTTGAGCGAGAGAGAAAAGGGAAAGCTTCCATCTCAACCATTGCCAAATCCCGGTCACACACAAAACGCATATCCCAATCACAATGTAAATGCGGTGACTACGTTGAGATCCGGAAGAGTGCTGCAAAATAATGTGGGAACTAGTGATGACATCCCCGCCGGTGGTTCTTCTTCTTCTTCTTCTTCTTCTTCTTTTTCTCCATCGTCATCTTCCCCTTCTTCACTTTCTTCTTCACCTTTTTCTTTAGAGCCTATTCTCCACCCTTCACACGGCTCTACTTCTTCTAGCTCAAACGGACCCATTTCTCACAACATGAACACATCTACACCGGGATCCGTTCCTACTCCACATTCTACTCCACAGACATTTGACTCAACGAATTTTCAAAATGCTCCATTCCCAAACAGGTTGAGTCCTAATAAACCAACTGCACAAGTGGAGAAGATTGTGGAGATATTTAAGCAGGTTAGCATAAATATACCTCTCTTGGATGCAATCCAACAAGTCCCTTCATACGCGAAAATCTTAAAGGGCTTATGCACTTCAAAGAGAAAGGCATCTCAAGTACCCAAGAAAGTGCTAGTGGCTAATGCAGTAAGCAATGCTATTAACCACCATCAAACCTTATCCCAAAAACGAAAGGACCCCGGCTGTCCTACGATTTCAATCACGATTGGGGATAAAAAAATTAATCGAGCACTTTTAGATCTTGGGTCTAGTGTTAACCTGATTCCCTACTCTGTGTACGAACAATTAGGGGTTGGAGAGTTGAAACCCACTCGATGTACTCTCCAAATGGCTGATCGATCAATCACCCATCCAAGAGGTCAGCTAGAGGATTATTGATCAAAGTTGGGGAGTTCATATTCCCCGTTGATTTTATTGTTATGGATACATAACCTGTTGCTAACCCAAGAAACCAAATTCCGGTGATCCTCGGTCGACCATTTTTGGCCACTTCCAATGCTGTAGTAAACTGTCGCAATGGCTCCATGACTCTATCCTTTGGGAAGATGTCTAGTGAGTTCAATATTTATAAGATGGGAAGTCTGCCCCCCTTGCCTAAAACTAGTACACGAGAAGTTTGCTCTATTCACGAAATCACGCAGGAGGACTGCGAGCTTGAAAGATTTCTATTTGATGAAAACAGTTTTGACGCCACTAGTGCGTCCCTCCTTGAGCCTACCACCGTTGACACAACCGATATTGATTATGAATGTTTCACTTTTTCGGATGATGACAACCCACAGCCCGAATATGAGTCTTTTGAATTTTTGGATGAGTTAGTTGAACCATCCGAATCGGTTGTTTGCAGTGATTTCGAACCTGTGTTGGAGTCCTTTGAGTTCGAGGTAGATTCCGCAATGATTCTTTCGCCTCCGAAACTCGAACTCATGTCCTTGCCACCTCACCTTAAATATGCTTACATAGGTGAGAATGAGACTTTTCCCATTATAATATCAGCCTCTCTAGCCTTCGAGCAAGAGAACGCTATTTTAAAGGTCTTACAAGATAGGCGGCAAGTTTTCGGTTGGACTATGGCGGATATTGAGGAGATCAGTTCCCTTATAATTGAATATCATATGCAATTGATGGATGATGCCAAGTCAATAGAGGACCCACAGGAACATTTTGGGGGTATTGTGGTTAGTCAACCTCCTCCTTTAGAAGTTGAACCACCCCCATTTCTTTTAATAAGCTACGAGAATGCCAATATTCCACTGATTGCTGATCATTTACATTCTCGTTTTGATGCATCACCACCTCCTGTATATTCACCTCCACACCTTCCATACCATCACTTCTATCTTCCCCAATTCTTTATGAATCGCTACAACTTATTCTTCCACCAACCAATACTCTTTACTGATAAATTTTTCAACTGGTTGGTGTTAACGTTTGGTCTATGCAAGGTTTGGCAGTAATGCCTAACATAGTTTAAATGAAGTTTGGGGGAGGGCCTTTCTGTATATATTTTGTTTTCTTACAATAAAAAAAAACTATAAATAAATGAACAGGGAAGTGCCGGTATTTTGACCCTCTTAGTTTAGTATGACAGTGAGGACACTGTCAAGTTCAAGTTTGGGGGTATGCTCGGTACGTCTTCTTCCTTCGCATTTATTTGTACATATTTTTGCATTGGCATACTTATTTGAAAACCCATAAAAATTTGAAAAATTTCAAAAATTATAATAATTATTGTATTCAGTTTTTGCTTATTTGACTAGAGTTTGACAAATAGGTTAACTAGCTAGGAACAACTAGATCTTAGACTTGGTGAATTAAAAACCCTAAAAATAACCTTCCTTAAAGTTTAACGGTAAAAAGTATATGCCTTATAGTTTATTTAGAAATAGGCAAATTTTGGGTTCACTTCTTGGGCTAAGTCAAAATGAGGGAAGAGTATTGATGTTCTTATTAGAGTATAAGTTTGAAAAATAGTTCCTAGCTTAAGTTTAGATTCTGAAAACGTATACCCTACAAAATGCACAATCACGCATCTTGAAACTTGGAATAGTAGAAGAGACCTTGAAATGCTCTTGTCTAAAGTCCTTAGTACGATGAAAATAAAAGAAAAAAAATGTGAATGAAGAATAAAAAAATGGACACTGGTTTTTGTGATTACTTAAGGCTGCAAAAATAGAAAAAGATTTAGCGAGGGTGCTTCATCACCTAGTGCCTTAGACCAACTGGTTTGGGAGTCACTGCTAAAGCCTTGGGTGTTGCAAAACTAGGAAGTACGCTTTAAAGTGCTAACGCATCTTGTAATCGGTTGTTGGTACCTCAAGAAGTATTAACGGTCGCATGAAGGATGTGTAAGCAAATTTCATTTAAAAATTCACTAATTAATAAGTGCTTTGGACAATGGACGAGAGTACGATTGCTTGATTTGAATTTCCAAGTGTAGGGGTGATATTTACACACACGTGGGGATATGTGATTAGAGTTTAGATGAGAGAAAAGGATGAAGAAGAGAACTTGTATCTTTAGTAGAGTTGATAGAAATTCCTAAGTGGAGATGAAACCCTAGAAGGAAGACTTAAGAGATGCCGAAAGCTAATTAGGTCTACATAACATATATAATCTTAAGTTAAATAATAAGGAAGTGTGAAGAATGTGGGTGGATAATTTGCGAGTCAAAAGATAATAGAATTCCTTGTTAGACAAGCTAATTGGAGAACAAAAGTCAATGGGCCAAGTTGATAGGATTTTGTGGGTGTAATCCGCTGAAAACCCTCAGGAGACAACACTCCTCCTACTAGGGACACCTAGAGATTTAACGGCTTATTGCACGTGCTCAGTGCAATCGCGTTTCCCTGCGAAAGTGTGGTTAGGATTTTAGTGAATAAAAATAAGTTTGCTCGAGGAAGAGCAAAAGATAAGTTTGGGGGTATTTGTTCATATCATAATATTGCAATTTATATTCCCCAATTCTTATTCGTTTTATAATTAAACAGGTGCTTTTGACGCATGTCTGCTGCATGTTACAGGATACAGGTTTCTGGAGCGAAAACAGTGAAAAAAGACACAAGACAACAGAAAAGGGACTTTTTACCAACAAATAGACGGATCCTAGTCAAGCCGAGACTAATCACAGTTCACATAGGTACAAGGCAACGCAAGGTCCAAACATGTCAAAGTGAAACGGTTAAAAGACCAATACAAATTTTCACTGAAGATCTGGAGAAGAATAAGAAGCCAAACAAAGAAATAGGATGAAGAAATAACAAGCCCAGACAAGTACAATGCAGACCGGAAAATATGGTGAGCCAAGCCCACCAAAGGGCCGCGGAACCGCGGCCCAAGCCAACCAATGCCGCGGTTCTGCGGCCGCTTAGTGCCCGTGTCGGTGCATTTTTCCCGTGTCGGTGCGTCGGTGCAGGGGTTGGGATTTTTCGTGGGCATATCTGTAATTGCACTTGCGCGAGACTCTGAAACCCTAATTTTCCCTGTTTACTTATAAATTGTAATCATGGATCTGTAAAACTCATGCCTCTTTTTAATAAACAAATTCAGATCTGTTCTGTATTATTGCTTGGAGGGAGCCATCAAATTAGTAAGTTAATTTTATTTCTTAGCTTTTAATTCTCTTTTAATTAGAATGTCTTTTAATCCCCTAATGAGCGAGTAATCTCCTCGCTTGTTAGGGTTGGCCTTAGGGAAAGGTTTGAGAGATGAGATCTCTCACCCCTTTCATGCCATTCACACCTAAGAATTACAACTCCATGCATGCACGCACAACCACTCCTTACGGCACCTTATCCATCGAGGTAATGGTGACACCGTAGTATAAAGGACCGGTTGCGCGTGTTTTCCATGGAGGTTAGGGTAATTATCGATAAAGGAAGGGTAAGAATCTAGAGGAAGAAACATCTTCCCAAAAGATTCTAATCCACTTTATTGATAATTACCGTAACATCTAATAGATCAAAAATAAGGCATTGAAAGCGGTGAGGAAACCTTTAATCTCCAAACTTCCCCTAAGCCTAACCCTAGCAAGACTTTAATTTAGATTAATTTAGTTTAGTGATAGATCTAGGTTTAAGATTTAATCAATCCAAACAACATTTGGAATCAACTCGTAAAAGCACATTAAGAAAATTACCCATCTCTGTGGATCGACCCGTATTCACCGGCTAGCTGCAAAGCGACGCCGTTTCTGATTATGGTTAACTTAATATTTTTGCACTAATCAAGCCCCGTTAACACTTTTCTAGACACCTAATGAGTTAGCTAATTGTAAACTGCAAAACTCTCCTGGGAGCAACTATTGCCCACAGTGGGATCGGGATCCAACCATCATATGGAAGGTATGCAATTTCATTGCAAATTTCAACACTTGAAATTCCCGATATGATTTTTACCCTTAGTACTCATGACCTTGGCTATGGTCAACAAATCACAAGCACTAGTCAAGTTCAGCCCGTCATTTCTTGATTAATCCGACCTGTTTACATGACCCTTGGCTAAGGTCAACAAAGTCATATGCCCGTCCTAATTAATCTGCATCATATGCATTGTAGGAAGACATCACTTAGCTACCGTACACTACGCCTTGGCTAAGGTCAACAAACGTAGCACGAATACTAAGTACTCTACTTCCTAAAATGACGGAGGGTTGCGGATGATTTTTAAGAAAATCTTTAACGCTTTGAACTTGATATCGTCGTAGAATCAAATGGTTTTCAAAAGGAGTGGCTTGAGCTCCGCGGTTTTGAAATATAGCTTTTTCATAAAGAGCCGAGTGGTTTTCAAATCTGATTCTACAATATTTTTTTAGGTTTATTTTCTTTACATTAATCATATTAATGTAGTCCCATCATTTAAGTCTTTAAGCCAATCACAGAAAAGAAACAAAAATACAACGTACGCTTATGCCATCCGCATTCGCCGCAATGTTCCGTTATGCACCGTTAGGTTACTTAACTAACGGCATACCGGGACGGGACTAACGCGGGTGTAAAACATAAGCAACGTCTACTATATATCTCATATATAATATATCATTCGTCTCAGATATCACAGAACACAGGCAGCAGAAACATAGATATAATATGGGATATACTAGGACGTCCGTATTTAGTATTTAGCCAACAATAGAAAATACGGATTCCACAGTCGCGATGAATAGCCAAGCCCACACCCCTAGACTCCTACGAGAGCGTCAAGTGACTCTACCAATCCTGGAGTTTAGGAGACCCGATCTCGACTCCTCGAGATGGCCTCCCACTGAACCCCAGAACCCGGTCACTTGTGCTCCCTTCCTTGGGTCTATCCTAATGCGGAAAAGTAAATAATATACAACACTGGTGACATCAACCTCAACCCGGAAGTGCCCCAAATAAAAGAATATTACATTACATTTGAATTTTACATGAATGAAAATAAAACTCTCATCTCACAAAAAACCCCAGCTATTCGATCGCGACAATCCTGCACATCATATCTCAGCAACACATAATATCATATATCATCAACGTAAGTAAGTATGCGTATCCCGATTGTCGTTGATGTATAGCAACGAAACCGGCGATAAACGACATACTACACTTACAGTCACAGAAAAGAAAGTGTAAAACTACAAAATTTGGAATCCACATTCTCTTTAGACATCGTAAATCCGAGATATCACATACCTCGCATTTCATGCCTAACTATATGAATTCCACATATTGTATCACATTCCAGATAAATAGTCAGTATTAAACATTTCGATCGAATAATCAAATACCCAAAATTTCCTAAAGCTCAACACTTGAGCGGAGTTCAAAAAAAAACCTGGAATGTGTCACAGTAGTAGCGGTCCAGCCGTAGAAGGGTCAAGCCAACACCTCACATGTGGCACGCCGTATTGCCTCAAACCCTAAGGTTCAAAAGGCAGTTCAAGACGGTCACATAATCGAGTTAAGGTTTGTTGTCTTCTAGAGGGTCCACCACAAAACTTGCACGTATTTCCGAAAGATTTAAACCCCGTGAAAAAGTGAGTAAATGATACTCGTTCGAACAATTCAATACTTTCTAAATTACCCGGAAAAAGGCACGAAATTAAAATTCCGATCAAATCATAGAATCCAAAACAATCCCCAGAACATTCAACACTAGATTCAGATTAAAAATACCCAAAAATATCTATAAGCAGGTAGGAAGAACACTGTATAAAAACGAGGCAATGAATCATCAGTACGGCCGCGGAGTCGCGGCCTAAGCAAGCTCTGGCCGCGGTTCCACGGTGGGATCTACTGTTCATGGCTTCGTTTTCTACAGTTGTTTTTAGATTTCCCTGCTGAATTTTTTACATATTTTTAATTCTGAAAATAACACAGTTTGAAAAAATGTCCAGAGAGTGTTCAAAATCCGTATTTTTCGGTTCGATCGGAGTTTTAACTTCGCTAAAGCATCGCCTAAAGTTCTAGGTCGGCTCTGATACCAATGTTAGGTTTACCTAGCACCTAATGAAGGGTTTGGAAGCATCACATGTCTCAAAATTAAATTTTTAAGGTGCTAAGTGAACATACAAAGAATCATCACTAGAAAATTAGGGTTTCATAACTTGAACAACATCACAAGTAACAAAGGCTAGGGTTTTGAGAGTACAACCTTTGTAGCTCCCTACGCTAGACTCCTTGGCCACTTGAGAGTTGGAAAAAAGGTTCACTTGAGGTCTTCTAATGTCCACGATGATCCACCCGAAGCTCCTTTGCCCAAAGCTGTTTGCTTTACTTGATGTATCAATGGAGTAGAGCAAACACCCTACACAAACCGGCTAGATGTGTGTAGTATGATGATGTGGTTTGTTTTCTCACTTCAAAATCCTAACTTGATTACTCTTTTGCTTACTTGAAAGAACTAGAGAGCAAGAGAGAAAGGAGGAAGAAGATGATGGCTTTCTAAGCTCAAGATAATGATAAGCGTAATATGAAAAATAGAAAATATAAGTATATATATTTTCTACTCTTCATCTCAAACCATGGTTACATAATAAAGATATTATTGTACTTGAGTTAAAAGACAAAAGGAAGATTAACTCATGGTTAAAAAGTGGGTGAACAAAGGTTAGATTAAAGAAGAGTGTAGAAGATAACCATGGATTAATCTTTTTCTTTTCTTTTGTTTTAAAACAAATACAATATATATCCATATATATAATCATAAGGTGTGAGTCTTATAATGCCACCATCTTCTATATATACAACCATGATAGAATGATGTATGCATGTATGTGTGCATGCAAATCCATATGTGCATGAACAAGAATGAATGCATACATGCATGCATACACCCAAAAAAGACAAGAAAAGGATTTCTAGTGAGAAACTAATGGTTAAATGATAAATCAACACTTGATTTAGCAACCCGGTCATATCACATACGACCCGACCAAAAGCAAGCCGTCCGATTAATCTACGGTATCACATATCCGTATTTAATCGGGTCCCCGCGCATATCTCATATGCACACCACATCTTTTCGCCTGAGCCAGAAAACTTCATTGTGAGACTCTAAGACTCGTCAATATGCCGGCAGTAGGTAATGATCATATAAAATACCTACAAGCCGCAAGCGGTCAGCTAAACGTAACGGCCACCCGGGTATTGAGCGATCAGAAGAAAACAAGCGAACCTGCTGCAACTCCCGTCGAGCCAACCAGCAACACTACCGTACTGTCCGGTCTCTTCATTAGATATGCTGCATATCGAGTCTAGGGATGGTAACGTCAACCCCAATAACTCAATAAGTCGTGCCGATGAATGGTCTATAACATATCGAGAAACTACTGATAACACTTATCAGCAAATCCCAACTGTCCTGGCCAGGGACTTACTGATATAGCCAGTCGAGCACAGCACAGCATCAACTCCCAATACCGGGAGAGACGAAACCCCTCCTATCGCTCATCGCCTTCGTATGTCTCGGGACTGTACCCAATGGCCACCTGTTTGCATGACTCAGTAGAGCCGTGGTAGGGTGGTAATCAAAGTATAGTGGGAGAACACACAAGACTCTATGGCTATCTCGGGTCTACAGACTAACCTGCACCAGTGTCACCTGAGAACTGCTATCCGACGATAGATATAATTCCATATAGGAGTTCTCGGCGAGTCCGTCCAGTGTACCCAGTCACCACTGAGCACCCGTATACGATCTCGATGTCAAACATCGATGAATGTGGGAACATCCATCGCCCATCATATGGGTCTAGTATCATATACGCTAGTCTACTCTGGTATATCGATGCCCCATCTCGATACACCTACGACTAGGGACATTCCAGGATATGCTTATAAACTACAGATGTCCCACTAGTATGATCTCCATCATAATCACAGTAGTCAAGCCTATATCCTCAGGGCTTTATCAACATGTATGAATGAATAAAAGCATGATCAAATCAATAATGTCAGATAAAGAAGAACCAGATAGCATACTATCATGTCGAGTAAGAATGTACACTGAATATATATATATATATATATATATACATCCACTATCACATAATGGCCTCTAGGGCATACATATATCCAACACAAAGTACCCACATTGGGAAACTACCCAAATCTAGATCTAAAACCATAGATCTAGAAACCAGAATGTCTGATATTATATCCATATATTTTGTGGAGAAACAACTGTGTGACGACCACAGTACAACCGATTGTAGTATAGGAATTTTACTTCCTACTATGTGTATGTCATCCAAATACCAGGACATCACACCCTACTACCTTCATAACAGATCCATCCCCTATTCTGATGAAGTCAAACCCATGACTGTCACATCAAAATTAGATGATCTATCTCCGCTATATCTGCTCAAGTCTATGAATAGACATAAGCTACTTGCCCACTATGCTTCCGCTGCTCCCACTGACCACAACAACCCTCTGGCAGAATAATATATACGTGCACTTCTAAAGCTAGTTTAGAATGACGCTATACTTAACCTCCTGCTAGGTCTCATAGTCTGGAACAACAGTAATGTCAAGTCTGGGTAAACAAGAACCTCCCTGTCACCGTCCTTGAGGCTACCGGAGTACCTCTCGGGTGCCTGAGGTTACCCACCATATCTGCGGAGTGGCTAATGGAATGTTAAACCTGATTGAATCTATAGGTCCTATTAAAATTTCCGTAATCGTTTGCCGTTCTGGAATCACTCCAGTTCTACCATACTCCCACTACTGTTTTATGAAAAAATCCATTTTACTAAAACTGTGGCGAGTCAAGAACAATATCACTATTGATCTTCCAGATGGTAGAAAGTCAACCCTCGTCATAGCCTGGGCCAACCCGCAAACTGCCATTACAGAAATGTGCACTGAGTTATCCAGAGTCTGGTTTTAAGAATAAGCCAGACAACTCCCCGTACCTTAACATCGTTAAGATATGAACCATTCTATATCCAATATAGAAACTTTGACACTTATTTAATTGGAACCAGATTCTAATCATGCAGCTGTCTCCAGTGCATATCAACTTAATGGAGAAAGGCTTGTAGGGTTCCTAGGCACTCTAACAAGGTTCTACAAGGCATCTACCATGCCCGATTCAAAAATTTAACCGTGCCGAGCAACCCTAACCAAGATCGTATACTAGAGATTATGCGAAAACTAGCAAGTTAAACTCTTTAACACTAAGTGAAAAGGGATTACAACCTTTGTAGATTCGGTCCTTCACTTCTAAAGCTCCGTGTTGACGTCCCTTCGCTGCGATCATCGGGATCCCGGACTCTAGCGATGGTTTCTTCGGAGAAATGAGCGGGTTAGGTCGTTGACTTCGAGGCCGAAGATGATCTACGTCGAGGATACTCAAACTCAAGCTATTCCTTCACTTGGTCATGAACTTTGTGAAGAGAACACCCTATACTACATGGCAAGTAGTAGAGGATGAAGAAGTAGGAAGTGGGCTCACTTTAGAATTGATTTTCTCACACTTTTTCTCATGGCACCATTAGAGCTAGCAAGCTTTTCATGGAGCTTGATGAAGAAGAAGAAAAAAGAATAATCATCATATGAAATTAATTCCCTCAATAATGTAACCATGGGTGAGTTAAGCTATCATGCTTAACCCATGTAGAGAATTGACCAAGGTATGAGGTTAAGGGTTAGGTTAAAGAATATCAAGAGAAATGACAAAAGAGTGGACTTTGTCAAAGTTTCTCCAAGCTTCTTCAAGCTTGATAACTTTGACTAAGTTCAACTCTTTTGTTAAATCTTAAGATAAAACAATAACCCTAATCTTAAACCTAATCTTGGAATAAGTCTCATACACCCATTTTGTGTGTATCATCAAGTATGACACAAACATATGTACACAAATATATATCACATATACACTTATGCACAAACTAGTGAGAAAATAAATCTTAAGTGAGCTAATACTAGTTAATGTAATGTAATATATCAAATATATAATTATACATTAAATTATTAAATCAACTCTTGATTTAATAATCCGGCTGTAACCGACTAATATCAAAAGTAACAACTTATCGAATCAACACTTGATCCGATAACCCGGCTATATCGCATACAACCGATCAATGTCACAAATCGCGAGAATAGAATACGGTATCTCATATCGTATCAATCTCGGTCCCGCACATATCACATATGCGCTCCTACTCCGTTTCTCTTGAGCCAGGAAACCCCCGTGTACTCTAAAGACTCGTCAATACGCCAGCAGTAGGTGATGATCATATCAAACACCCACAAGCCGTAAGCGGTCTGCTAAACGTAACAGCTACCCGGGTATTGAGCGATCAGAAGATCAACAAGCAAGCCTGCTCACACTCCTGTGAATCCAATCAGTAACACTTACCGCACAGTCCGGTCTGTTCGTCTGATATGTCGCATATCTCGCTTACGGGTGGTAAACATCAGACCCCAGTAGCTTGATAAGTCATGCCGATGTAAGGTCCACAACAAGCGTGAAACTACTGATAACACTTACCAGTAAATCACTGCAACCTTGGCCATGGATTTCCAGTTATGGCCAGTCGAGCATAGCTCAACATCAACCCCCAATACCGGGAGAGACGAATCCCCTCCTATCGCTCATTGCCTCCATGTGAATCGGGACTGTACCCAAAAACCACCTGTTTGCACGACTCAGTAGAGCCGTGGTAGGGTGGAAATCAAAGCACGGTGGGAGACACACAAGACTCTATGACGATCTCGGGTCAACAGACTAAGCAGTACCAGTGTCACCAGAGAACTGCCATCTGACGTGAGGTATAATACCATCTGGGAGTTCTCGGCGAGTCCGTTCAGTGTACTCAGTCTCCACTGAGCACCCGTATACCGTCTCTGATGTCAAATACCAATGGATATGGGATCATCCATCACCCATCACATGGGTCGAGAAGATATACGCTAGTCTACTCTGGAATATCGATGCCCCGTCTCGATATTCCTACGACTAGGAACATTGAAGGATGTACTCATGGACTACCCAGGCCCCACTAGTATGATCTACATCATAGTCCTGGAAGTCGAGTACTCATCCTAAGGGTTTTATTAACGTGTAACAGAGAGACAATAAGTATACATGTTAAGATAAAGAGCAACCAGATAGCGTACTATCATGTCGAGCAAGAAAGTCCTCCCTATATATGTCCCAGCATCCACTACATTATACATCTCATGTACAGTAATGGCCTCTAGTGCATATGTCACGCCCCGCTTCCCAGAGTACGCTAAATTGGGCACGTGACATAGCCAACCATGCTACCTGTGGGTAGGATGTATCCATCCACAGTCATATTACGGTTGTAGAGATATCAAGAACAAATGTAACTATCTAAATACATGTCCATAAGCCAAGATAACATGAGTCAAGAATAATAAAAAAGCGGAAGCAAAAGATCCAATACAAAATAACTGGAATGTATGTCCCTTAATGTGGGCTCACATCAGGAAATAAATGCAGGAAATAAAGGACTAACTACTAGTGACTGTTGCGCCACGGCAGCGCCCCGGCCGTCTATCCGAGGCCAAAATGCGGAATCAAAATTTTCTTAACTTTTAAACTGGCGCTACCGTGGACAATATACCCGGATCGTAACCATTAACCGATACTAGCAATCAAGAGAAAGGGTGAGAGATATACCGAGTGATCCGAGTCCTCCGGTCTTCTTGTCATCGTCCCGATCTCCCGCGGAAACTCCGGTCGTCGCCTCCTTGCCGGAAGGGCACCACATCGTCTGCATCTTTTACGGGCTCCCGCCTCAATACCGAGGCAACTCGGGCAAGAAGCTGGCTAGTCGACGTGCCCAAGGTTTGCTGTAGATTGTAGTGTAGAAATGCTTGTCTCATTTGGGGTAGTGAAGTTGCCATTGGATGGAGGGAAGTAATGAACTTGGGGATTTTTGGTAGCAATGGAAAAATGAGATGGATGATTAATTTCCCACACCAAATGAAATGAACCTCTCTCATTTTTCTCCCTTCCAAAAAGTGGCCGGCCCTTTTCCAAATGAGAATGGTGGAGGGATATGAAACAAAATCAAGAGGGAGGTGAGTGTAGGAGAAAGAGAATGGTGACCATATCAAAAGCAAAGCTCACATCACTAAACAAATCAATCCTAATCCTTTCTTATCACCATAAAGCAAAGGAAAAGACTAAGAAAGCATCTCATCATGAAAAACTATCATGATGCCACCAATAAGTAAGAAACCCCCTCCACAACTGTTATTTGCAAACTTGCAAATAACCCCCTCCATCGAAAAAGTCCGGCCGGGAAAGAACAAAGGAAAACCGGCCGGAATGGAATGCAAACTGGCAACTCCAGAAAACTGGTCCCGTAATAAATTACAGGAAAACCCCGAAGCTGTGCATACACACCCGCATCTGTATTCCGACCGGATACAAATGCAATGAGACAAAATCTACACAGTACTAAACTAGGACCGGCTTAAGCCAAAGCCGGCTAGTAATATCCGTTCGATCCTGATCCGTGCAATACCGCACGTATCAGATCGAACCCTGCCATATAACTATACGGCCACTAGTACAAAACTGTCCGATCCTGATCCGTGCAATACCGCACGTATCTGATCGGACCCTGCCATATCTCCATACGACCTCTACAGCGTTTCGCCCGAAAGCTTGAGTAACTGTAAGTGTGGTGGACTCTAAAGACTCGTCAATACTATGGCTGTGGATTTAACCACTAGCACGTCAGAGGTATTAGCCAATACGTGACGGGCCACCAGCTATTGACCAAAAGGGACGTCGATGAGCGAACTCATCCTGACACCCTACTGAGCCTGTCAGCGACAATATCCGTACAGTCCGGTCCGTTCGTCTATGAGTATCGCATGTCGGGCCTAGGGGGTTGGTAAAAGTCAGACCCCCAAAAGCGGTACAAGTCGTGTCGGAGTGTAGCCCAGAATACCCTGAGATACTACTGGAATACCTACCAGTAAATCTCCTGCCTCGGCCGAGAGCTTTGTGTAATGGCTCTCCTAGACACAGCGCGACCTCACCCCCAATACCGGGAGAGACGAACCCCTGCAGATCCGCTCACTGCCTCCATGTGGCTCGGGACTGTACCCAAATAAAACCTGTTTGCACGACTCCTTTGAGCCGTGGTAGGGTAGTAATCAAAGCACAGTGGGAACTCACACGAGAAAAATGACGATCTCAGGTCGATGAACTAACCTGTACACATGTCACCAGGGAACTGCTATCTGACATCTAGTATAAGACCAACTAGCAGGTTCCCGGCGAGTCCTGTCCGGTGTACTCATAACCCAATGAGCACCTGTATACATCTTAGGTGAACCAACTGACACCAGTGGCTTGTGAGACCGGCCACCGCCCCTCGTCGGGGTCTCGACTGTATACACTAGTCTACTAATGGAGTATCGATGCCCTGTCTCGAAACTCCTACGACTAGGGACCTTTTAAGGATGTGCTTATAGACTACCAGCTCCCACGTATATGATTGCCATCATACTGTTGGTAGTCAAGCAAGAATCCTAGGGGCTCTATCAACGTGTAATAGCGACATGTCAGGTCACCTAAAGCAGTACACGATGATAAAGATAAACCAGATAGCATACTATCATCTCGAGTAAGACTGTCCTACCGGGATAGGTCCTCCCTCAATCATTGCAATCACGTGCCTGTGATCCAATAATTGACTCTGAGGGCACTATCTCCAACAATCTCCCACTTGCACTCAAGGCTAATTATTGCGATGTCGCATACTCATAGTCCGTGTGATACCGAACACCCAACTTCTCTACTAGTCAGTCTCACAAAACCCGTTTGCGAAACTATTGCGTTCGAGGAATAGCCTCAGTGAGTGGATCCGCAGTGAAGTTTCTTTCTATGTCTCTCTATATCTCAAGTTCGCGGAGAAAGCCATCTCCCGAAATGAGCAATACCTGTCTTGGAACGTCTGGATGTCTGATGGGACCTAGTTCATAAATGAACTCCAAATCCAGACTTCTTAGACTGTATTGTCAACTGAACTTAATCAGTATCCTACGCCATGCCTTCCCTCAGTATCCACCTGGACCACATGTCCAATATACTGCCCCTCATCAGAGGGAAAACTATAACACTGACAACCTCCTTGTCGTCCAGGTCACCTTGGAAGCCTGGAATGATAACTGTCTCCCGAAAGAGGCTGTCGTTATCATATCCCTAGAACATCAACTTATGTTCTAAAACTGCTTCCGACTGTTTCTCCAGGATTGGATCAATATCAACTTATTGCATCTACTGCAAGAACAACATCTGGTGTGGTACTTGACATCTCATGATTGACTCAATTGCCTAAGCAAGTGATCTGTCAATCATGCGTATCCCTCTCCCCTTTAGTCTGTAAGACACTTTTAGAGAGGGTGACTCCATCACCTGCAGGTACACTACCGTGCCAGGAGTTATCCATTCTAAATACTCATAGAATGTTGTCAAGGTACCCAGATTGGGAAACTACCCAAATCTAGATCTAAAACCATAGATCTAGTAACCAGAATGTCTAATATAATATCCAAGTCCTGTGTGGAGAAACTACTGTGTGACGACCAAAGCGTAACCGATCGTAGTATAGGAATATCATATCCTACTCTGTGTATGTCATCCAAATACCAGGATATCACACCCTACTACCTTCTCAACAGATCCATCCCCTATTCTGATGACGTCAAACCTATGACTGTCATGTCAGAAATAGATGATCTATCTCCGCTATATCTGCTTTAGTCTATAAATAGACATAAGCCACCTGTCCACCAATGCTTCCGCTGCTCCCACTGACTACGACAACCCTCTGGCAGAGTCATATACACGTACACTTCTGAAGCTAGTTCAGAACGATGCTATACTCATCCTCCTGCTGGGTCTCGCGGCCTGGAACAACAGCAATGGCAAGTGTGGGTAAACAAGAACTTCCCTGTCACCGTCCTTGAGGCTACCGGAGTACCTCTCGGGTGCCTGAAGTTACCCACCTTATCTGCGGAGTGGCCAATGGAATGTCAAATCAGATTGAATCTTTAGGTTCCTTATCAAATCTTCAGTAATCGTTTGCGGTTCTGGAATCACTTCCAGTTCTACCATACTCCCACTACTGTTTTTGAAAAAGTCCATTTTTAATAAAACTGTGGCGAGTCTAGAACAATATTACTATTGATCTCCCAGATGGTAGATAGTCAACCCTCATCATAGCCTGGGTCAACCCGCAAACAGCCATTACAGAAACGTGCCTTGAGTTGTCCAGTGTCTGGTTTTAATCATAAGCCGGACAACTCCCCGTACCTTAACATCGTTAAGATATGAACTGTTATATATCCAATATAGAACCAGAGGCACTGATTTAATTGAACCAGATTCAAATCATGCAACTATCTCCAGTGCATGTCAACTAAATGGAAGGAGGCCGATCAGCGTTACTCAACTTAGGAATGCTTCCATTTATGATTAACCTGAAAGAGAAGAAATTTCTCTTTATCATTACTATCAACTGAATACCATACACAAGTATCTACATCTTCGATCACTTTGAAGAATCCCGATACTTGCTACACCTGGTTCTCTACTCTATTCAAATACCTATAACTCCTCAAAACTTAGACCCTGTGTTTCTACGAAACACATGTCTAAGAACTAGAGAAGTTAAAAGTAAACAGAATATAGTATGAGGACCAACCCCTCTGTCCTAATGGACACTGGACAACATACAATACTCTGTATAAGTCCGTTGAGTCTAACAACTCTTTCACTGTGCGTCGTAGGTTGAAAACTGTACTTATGGTTAAGAAGAATTACACCGCTGTTTGATGCTCCTTACCTAACCATCCACTGATATAGGTAAATGTCATCGACATAATATCAAAAGGTATATCTCACTCTATGAAAATAGACGTACAGATATATCAATTTGAAATTGGTGCACAACAGCGGATATTCAAAACCAAATATTTGCCGACCGGCAAACAGCCCAGGTGATCTCCTCAAATATCACCGATTACAACGAATCCCGATATAATGAGGATGATCATCCTATTCCCAATAACTTACTCCAACCCATCATATGTAAAACCATACAGATGTGAGAATCAAACCTGGTAAATAGATACCCTGGAGCAAGTGTCTAATCAGGAAATCAGTTTTCTTTTAACATTACACAGTGAAACTGAAACATTGAAATGTTTCGGTGGGGTATTCCGGTATTCTTAGTAATGCCTCTTCCATTATCCAGATTCACAACTGTAACCGTATATCTCTTTGCCATCTGTCCAAATCCCTTTATATGTCTTTAGTCATTACCGTCTGCACACCCCTTTAGGCCAAATGGTTTTCTTCCTTCCCTACCGTTCGGCACCAGCCTATGGTTTGGAAGAAGACTATCCAATAAGCATAAAAGGTGTACTGTCCTAATCTTAGGAGCACTCGCAAAGCGAGAGAAGGTGAAGATAAAAGACAACCGAATAAACCTTATTCATATTTCTCCTGAACCAGAATCCATCCCCGAACTGGAACAAGTTCCTTTCGAGTTCGTATATAACCATACGATGGAGTATCCAAATAAACTGTGGATCTTCGTAGTGATACGGAGTGTCCTGGAGAAATACAAAGGTGATTTAGGATTGGCGAAGAAATACTTGGGTCGTGAATAGCAGTCGCAATTTACTTTGCCCTCTTACTAATCCCTTGCTTTGTCATAATCTTAATACCTTCTGCACACCGTTTAGGCTAATTGGTTTTCTTCATTCCCTACCGGTCGGCACCAGCCTAAGGTTTGGAAGAAGACTATCCAATTTGTGTAATAGGTGTGCTATCTCCTAAACTTGAGAGAAGGTAAAAGGGAAAAGACAACTGAATAATCCTATCCGTTTTCTCCAGAACCGGAAACAATCCTCGAATTCCTTCGAGTTCGTATATAACCATACGATGGTTTTGTCCAATGGAAGTGGACGTTCGTAGTAATACGGGGTTTCCTGGAGAAAAGGGTAAAGGTAGGAGTGGCAATGAGGTTTGCAACTCTGACAATCCAAAAGCCAGTGTTAAGAAGGTTCGGTCAACTTGGTCACTGAGTCATAGTCCAGGGTCGGGTCAATGGTCGCTGCCAAAGAGAGAGAGAAAAGAAACACTCAGCGTGCACTCTAACCTAGATCAGAATGGTTATCACTTTGTCTAATCTGGAAACCTCCCACTGTAACCTCAAATTCTTCCCCAAACCTGAAAGAAGAAGTAGTCGGGATCACCCGAGGAGTAAACCAACTCATCAGTGGGAATCGGGATCCAACTATCATCGCATGATAACGTGACGGAATCCACTCACGTCACCACACTCCAGAAGGTATGCGCATGCCTGGCAAGTTTCAGTTTCTTTAGAAACTCCCGATGTGATTTTTACCCCTAGGACCCAAGTGACCTTGACACAGTCAACAAATCAAAGAGTCCTAGTCAAGTTCAACCCGTCATTATCCTGGATTGCATTAAACCCATCCGTACGAGCCCTTGACACAGTCAACAAGGCCGCACGACTGTCCTAACCAATCCCATTAATATGCTACAAACAAATACTACTTAGCTACCGCACACTACGCCTTGACACAGTCAACAAACGCAGCACGAATACTAAGTAATACTTGTAAGAAATGACGGAGGGCTACGTCTAGTTTTTGGCGAAAAACTTTTAACGTAATGAACTTGATATCGTTGAAGGAACTGCATAGCCTTTTATAAAAATATAGTGACGAAAACCTTTACTAAAGAGGTCACTCCCGGTGAAGGGATCTCGGCTCTTTCCCCATAGAATGAGGTGCAGGATATTCCAACTGAATACCACGATGCAAAGCAAAAGTAATCGGCTATAGTGAAGTTAATACCCTGACGCAAACTTCTGTCCAAGGGGTCACTCCCGGTGAAGGGATCTCGGCCCTTGCCTCGTCGACTGAGGAGCAGGATATTCCAAATGAATACCACAATACAAAACAAAAGTGAACGTCCTTGCAATAACGGCTTTTTGAAAAATGTTCCAACAACATCAGAATAGGTTTGTTTAGCTTGCATTGATCCGAATCAATGCAGTCCCATCAATTGATCACACCACAAAGAACGATAATATACTGATGTACGCATATGCCATCCGCATTCGCCACTGGGTCCCGTCATTACCCGTTAGGTTAGCTAACTAACGACAGAGCGGGGACTGGACTAGCGCGGATGTAAAACATATACAACATCTACTAATATATATACCAATATATTATATTTCGCTCAAGGCGTGATAAAATGCAACATCACAGAAATGTACAGCATCACAGAACAAAACAGATATCTGGGATCCCCGGGTTTCACAGAGCCGCTGCTGAAACCCGACGTTCCCCTGGTCGTGTGGATAGCCTGTGCAATGAAATCCTAGACCCCTACGGGCGCGGCAAGTCACCCGCCAAGACCTGAAGCGAGCCAGTCCCCTCCAGCATCGTGAATGGACCACCCAGCACTTCACGGAATCCGATAACTTAGGCACCCCTCCTGGGTCAACCTGTACCCCGTACGAGTGCGGCGAATAGCCCGCCAATCCTAGAGTGAAGCACCCTCCGTCTCAATGCCATGAGATGCGGGCCCGTTGCCCTCTAGAACCCGGCTATCCGTGCACCCCACCTTGGGGTAATCCTAGTACAGAAAGTAAAATATACATACACCGGGTACATCGACCGCAACCAGGTCGTGCCCCAAAAGAATAATACAATCAGGCAGTGACGGCAGTCCACATGTCGGACGCTCGCCCCGCAATATCAAATGTACATATAAAACAAAACTGTACTAACATTGCATCCAGGCTATCCCCCACGACCGATCCGCAACATCACAGCAATACATATAACATCAACGTGAAAGTCACGTTCGCAAATCCGTCTAACCGGGCTATAGCAGTTAGACAGGATTTACCGATCAAGTGACATTCACGGTCGCAGATATAATGTAAATACTGTGAAATAATGTGTTTAAAATATCCGATCGATCAAATTTTACCAAGTGGGCCCCAAAGCATTACTGTAGCACTTGCAGAAAATCTGGGCCCAAACAGAATATTCCAAAACCCCTAAAAACAGCCCAAAAGCCCACTACAAAAAATTGGTATAATGAAACCAATATACTGCGGCGGAACCGCGGCAAAAGAGGGGTCATTGCCGCGGTTCCGCGGTCCTATAAAGGGATCAGTTTACCAAATTTTTGCAGTTTGCTTATAATTCCATGTACATCAGTTTTCTACAACCTGAAAAATTTTTAGAGCCCGGAAAAATTCGACAGAAAACTGATGCAAGCAAAACGCGGTTTTTGGAATTTTGGTCGATCGGATAAGTAAAACACATTAGAACAAGCTAGGCAAGGTTAATGGCGTGGCTCTGATACCATGTTGCGCCACGGCAGCGCCCCGGCCGTCTATCCGAGGCCAAAATGCGGAATCAAAATTTTCTTAACTTTTAAACTGGCGCTACCGCGGACAATATACCCGGATCGTAACCATTAACCGATACTAGCAATCAAGAGAAAGGGTGAGAGATATACCGAGTGATCCGAGTCCTCCGGTCTTCTTGTCATCGTCCCGATCTCCCGCGGAAACTCCGGTCGTCGCCTCCTTGCCGGAAGGGCACCACATCGTCTGCATCTTTTACGGGCTCCCGCCTCAATACCGAGGCAACTCGGGCAAGAAGCTGGCTAGTCGACGTGCCCAAGGTTTGCTGTAGATTGTAGTGTAGAAATGCTTGTCTCATTTGGGGTAGTGAAGTTGCCATTGGATGGAGGGAAGTAATGAACTTGGGGATTTTTGGTAGCAATGGAAAAATGAGATGGATGATTAATTTCCCACACCAAATGAAATGAACCTCTCTCATTTTTCTCCCTTCCAAAAAGTGGCCGGCCCTTTTCCAAATGAGAATGGTGGAGGGATATGAAACAAAATCAAGAGGGAGGTGAGTGTAGGAGAAAGAGAATGGTGACCATATCAAAAGCAAAGCTCACATCACTAAACAAATCAATCCTAATCCTTTCTCATCACCATAAAGCAAAGGAAAAGACTAAGAAAGCATCTCATCATGAAAAACTATCATGATGCCACCAATAAGCAAGAAACCCCCTCCACAAATGTTATTTGCAAACTTGCAAATAACCCCCTCCATCGGAAAAGTCCGGCCGGGAAAGAACAAAGGAAAACCGGCCGGAACGGAATGCAAACTGGCAACTCCAGAAAACTGGTCACGTAATAAATTACAGGAAAACCCCGAAGCTGTGCATACACACCCGCATCTGTATTCCGACCGGATACAAATGCAATGAGACAAAATCTACACTGTACTAAACTAGGACCGGCTTAAGCCAAAGCCGGCTAGTAATATCCGTTCGATCCTGATCCGTGCAATACCGCACGTATCAGATCGAACCCTGCCATATAACTATACGGCCACTAGTACAAAACTGTCCGATCCTGATCCGTGCAATACCGCACGTATCTGATCGGACCCTGCCATATCTCCATACGGCCTCTACAGCGTTTCGCCCGAAAGCTTGAGTAACTGTAAGTGTGGTGGACTCTAAAGACTCGTCAATACTATGGCTGTGGATTTAACCACTAGCACGTCAGAGGTATTAGCCAATACGTGACGGGCCACCAGCTATTGACCAAAAGGGACGTCGATGAGCGAACTCATCCTGACACTCTACTGAGCCTGTCAGTGACAATATCCGTACAGTCCGGTCCGTTCGTCTATGAGTATCACATGTCGGGCCTAGGGGGTTGGTAAAAGTCAGACCCCCAAAAGCGGTACAAGTCGTGTCGGAGTGTAGCCCAGAACACCCTGAGATACTACTGGAATACCTACCAGTAAATCTCCTGCCTCGGCCGAGGGCTTTGTGTAATGGCTCTCCTAGACACAGCGCGACCTCACCCCCAATACCGGGAGAGACGAACCCCTGCAGATCCGCTCACTGCCTCCATGTGGCTTGGGACTGTACCCAACTAAAACCTGTTTGCACGACTCCTTTGGGCCGTGGTAGGGTAGTAATCAAAGCACAGAGACAAATGACGATCTCAGGTCGATGAACTAACCTGTACACATGTCACCAGGGAACTGCTATCTGACATCTGGTATAAGACCAACTAGCAGGTTCCCGGCGGGTCCTGTCCGGTGTACTCATAACCCAATGAGCACCTGTATACATCTTAGGTGAACCAATTGACACCAGTGGCTTGTGAGACCGGCCACCGCCCCTCGTCGGGGTCTCGACTGTATACACTAGTCTACTAATGGAGTATCGATGCCCTGTCTCGAAACTCCTACGACTAGGGACCTTTTAAGGATGTGCTTATAGACTACCAGCTCCCACGTATATGATCGCCATCATACTGCTGGTAGTCAAGCAAGAATCCTAGGGGCTCTATCAACGTGTAATAGCGACATGTCAGGTCATCTAAAGCAGTACACGATGATAAAGATAAACCAGATAGCATACTATCATCTCGAGTAAGACTGTCCTACCGGGATAGGTCCTCCCTCAATCATTGCAATCACATGCCTGTGATCCAATAATTGACTCTGAGGGCACTATCTCCAACAGTGACACCTCACAGCTCAGCCTGCTGGCTGAAGTATTCCTGCTCGGACTGCAGCAACGGTACAGAATCTGGGCCATGCAAAATCCAGACGTCAGCGCGTCATGTCATCAGTAATAAAATATAAACAGGGTAACGGGCAATGCAAATATACACATGAATGAAAAGCAGGTGTAACAGTAATATAAATCAGGCAGTGCAGGGTAGTGTGCAGTGAGTAAACTAAACTGTGCTATAGGGTTTTCTATTCTAAAGTATTTGAAATCAATTTGATGAATCATCGATGTAACTAGGAAAAGGGTAAAGATCAATGATGTCCATGGCATCATCCCAAGGCTGGCCTAGCCCCTGAAAGGAAATGGATAACGATGGATGATGTCAGCAGCATCATCCCAAGGCCGGCCCAGCCTCTAAAACTAGTCGGTAAAGGTAGCACACTGTCGAGTTACAAGTCAGGTTTCATCATTGATTTCCCCATACCCCCAAGTTATATGTGTTCAAGTCAGGTACTAAATAATCTGGAGTTAATGCCAACTCAGGATCAGGCAGGTACAGGTTTGTCTGGATAGACAACAGGAACGGTCCGTAAGGACAACAGGTCAGGTTTGTTGGCATTAGACACAAGATCAGGTAACGGGTAAGATCATGGTACATCAGGTCAAGCCGGGTAGTGTATATAAGTGTCATGACATATCAAGAGTCGTACGGTACCATGTCGTGTCACATAGGAAGTGCAACAGGTCATGTCAGGAAGCACAAAATGCTATGTGGGTGCTCATAAATCAAACTAACATAATTATGGTTATAAATGAACAAGCATGAGTAATATCAGCACAATAAACCAGATCAGGTGATATGATAAGCAATTAGGTACTGATTAAATTATAACGATGCATGGTTATCACTTTGCGTTTAAGGGATAGTGTCAACATTACTTAACTACAGCAGAACTAAAATAAATGTTTACTCATGTTATCAGGTATTAAGAAATTTTAGGGATGCAATGATATAGAGCTATGTTCACTGGATGAAATCCTAGCTAAAACAGGTTAAACTGCACATGAGTGTCCGATGGAGCAAAACTATATAGAGGATACCATAGGCCGTGACAATAGTTAAAATGTGATTTGAACATATAAATGTGGTTATTGGGTTTAATCAAGTAAATGCACACGGTAGGTTTCAAGTTTGGAAAATAAAATGATATAATGCGACATCGAGCATTGAAAAGGAAAATCATGGTACTAAGGTTAGACTACGGGTTTAATGAGCCATAAAATGTATATGTAATATATTAATTAGCATGTAGCAAGTTTTACTTGCCTTGACGGGTCGCGAAACGGAAAAAGGAACGTTACGCGTCGGCGGGGAAAAATTGCGACGCGCGCACGGTTCACGGAAAGCGTCCGAATGACAAACAGTGGAAACACACGGGTCGCGGGTCCTCGCTGGGTCGTCGGGAAACGTCGTCGGCACGGTCGGATTCCGGCAAACCACGAGAATAGTAAACATGTATATCGGAAAATATGTACGGAAAAGAAAAGAGACGACTGAAAAGAAAGGAGAGGAGACTTACTGTGGTTAAGAAGGAAGTTGCGAGGTGTCGATGGCGTCGATGTAACTCCGGCGATCAACAGAAGTATTTCCCCATCTGTTTACATTTTCAAAACAGAATGAAAACTTAAAAGAAAAAGCATGGGAAGAAGGAGAAGAAAGACTGAGAGAGAAGGGGTGCTCACTGGGGTTGCTAGGTTGTGGTTGCAGGGTTGGAAGTCGTTGGAACGGGATCGCCGGCGAGATCAACGGCAAGGTGACAAGGTTCACGTTGCAGTGATGACTCGGGCTAGGGTTTCCGTTAGGGTTGCAGGGTTAGGTGCTCGGGGAAGGATCAGAGGGCAAGAACAAAGGGGGAGGGAGATGGTGACGACGAGAAGGGGGAGTCGGTGGCGATGGAAGGCAATGCTGGGTTCCTGGTCGCAGTGGGTTTCTGGGTTGAGTGGGCCCGCTAGAGGGAGGAAGAAAGAGAAGAGGTGATGGAGTTGAGGGTGACGAGGAGGATGCTGGAGGTGTCGACGAGGAGAGAGGGGACGAGGGAAAAGTAGGGTTAGGGTTTCTTCATGGGCTTCTCGTGGCGAGGTTTAAAAGAAGGAGGAGAAGAAGGATATGCCTAAGGGAGGTAACCGTAAGCGAGGCGCGGTGACGGGATTCGAGGAACCTACAGTAATCGCGAGATCTGTGAGAAAGTGTGCGAGAGGAGAGAGAAAGAGAGAGAGAGAGAGAGGGAGAGGGAGAGAGAAAGAGAGAGGGAGAGGGAGAGAGGGAGTCTCGTGGGGCCCGGTAAAAGAAATGGAGCACTGTGATTGGGTCGTGGCGATTTAAGGAGAAAGGAGAAGAAAATAGATTTTCTGATTGGTGGAAAAGAGAAGCCAAGAATTGTGGGGCCCGGGGTGAAAAGGATTGCGATTGGCTCAGAAGATTTCTGGGGGTTAACGATTGGTTAAGGAAAAATATAATAGATATTTAACAAAACTAACAGAACTCCAAGCTGAAAGATTTTCCCCAGTAATTATTTCCATGCTGATAGAAATATACGTTAGATTAATTAAATATTAAAGTTGATTTTAAAGGAATTTAAGAATAAATAGGATTGGCGGAAATACAAAATATTTCAGAATTGCGCCCGGGTCGGGTCCAACAAATTTGAATTCAAAAAATGAAAATTATTGGCGGGTTCCAAAATTAAAATGAATGATTTCATAATTAAAAAGCATACCCCCAAGAACGGATGCACGTACGTGCGCGTAGCCGTCCAAACACGTCCGTTTCACTGAACGGGACGAGAACACGATGCAAGGACGCTGCCATAGGGTTAGGGGTGTCAAGCAGGCCATGACAAGTATTTTTAATTTATTTTAAAAGACTTAAATTGTTATATGCAAGAATTTGAATTGTCGGGGTAAATTACAACTAGCAACAGTCAAGCAAGACAAATGAAATAAATACCACACACCATACATACGGTAACTGAAATTTGTAGAACTGGACTCGGTTGTTACATTATACCCAACTACAAAAAGAATTTCGTCCTCGAAATTCCAAGAATACAAAGGATAGACGAAAATCAACCTACAAGAAAAGATGAGGAAACTTCTGCCGGATTTCATCTTCTCGTTCATAAGTTGACTCTCCATGTGAGCGATTACCCCAAGAAACAAGTACAAGAGGGATAACCTTATTCTTAAGAACCTTTTCCCTTCGATCCACAATTTCAACCGGTCGCTCCTCAAAAGTCAAGTCTTCTCGTACCGTCAGCTCCGAGTGATCCAATACATGCGTTTCATCCCGAACATACTTACGGAGTTGGGATACGTGAAACACATCGTGCATATTCGCCAAGGACTGTGGTAACTCCAAACGGTACGCTACCTTACCAACACGCTCCAAGATCTCAAAGGGTCCAACGAATCGAGGACTGAGCTTCCTCGACTTCCAAAATGAATCACCCCTCTAATCGGTAATATCTTCAAGAATACCAAATCACCCACGACGAATTCTAGAGGCCTTCTCGACGTATCTGCCCAACTCTTCTGTCGGTCTTATGCTGCCTTCATATGATTCCGGATAGCATTAACCTTCTCAACAGTCTGCACAACTAAATCTGGTCCCAACAATCTTCGTTCATCGACATCGTCCCAACAAACAGGTGAACGACACTTGCGACCATACAAAGCTTCGAATGGAGCCATCTGAATAGTTGCCTAGAAACTGTTGTTGTAAGAAAACTCCACTAAATGTAGATGATCCTCCCAAGAACCCTTGAAGTCCAACATGCATGCTCTCAACATATCTTCAAGAGTTTGGATCGTTCTCTCCGACTGACCATCAGTTTGAGGGTGATAAGCTGTGCTAAACTTCAATCGAGTCCCCAAACTTTCCTGTAAGCTCTTCCAGAAGTGTGATAAGAACCGAGTGTCCCGATCGGACACGATGCTCACCGGTACTCCATGCAATCTTACAATCTCCTGCATATACCGCTCCGCCAAAGTTTCTGTTGATTGACCAACCTGAAAAGGAATAAAATGAGCTGCCTTGGTCAAACGATCAACAATCACCCATACTGCATTGTTGCCTTTTGGACTCCGCGGTAGAGCTGTCATGAAATCCATGGTTATATGTTCCCACTTCCACTGAGGAATCGGAAGTGGTTGCAACAAACCAGCAACCCTTTGATGTTCAGCCTTAACTTGCTGACACACCAAGTACTTTGCCACAAAGCGAGCGATCTCCCGCTTCATGCCTTCCTACCAGAAATGCTGTCGTAAGTCTCGGTACATCTTCGTGCCTCCTGGATGTACGGAATAAGCTGAACTGTATGCCTCCTTCATAAGCTCTTCACGAATATCTCCCTTTGGTACACACAAACGGCTACCATACCTCAACGAACCATCTTCGTGGATTAATAAATCTGTTCGTAGTCCGGTTTCAACCTGTTCTCGAAACTTTTGCAATCTAGGGTCCTGCGATTGCGCTGCCTTAATATTCTCGATCAACGACGAATGAACTTGCAGCTGCATCAACTGTCCCGAAGAATGCGGTAGCACAACCTCCAAATCAAATCTTCGAAAGTCTTCCACGAGTTCCTTCTGCGTAGTCAACATCTGAATTGCTGGTAACCGACTGAGCGCATCCGGTACAACATTAATCTTCCCCGGATGGTACTTGAGATCAAGATCGTAGTCAGCCATCAACTCTAACCATCTACGCTGCCTCATATTAAGCTCTTTCTGTGTGAACACATACTTCAAGCTCTTATGATCCGTGAAAACTTCGACCCTTTCGCCCAAAAGGTAGTGTCTCCAAATCTTCAAAGCGAAAATCACAGCTGCGAGCTCCAAGTCGTGAGTTGGGTAATTCTTCTCATGGGTCTTCAACTGTCTTGATGCGTACGCTACAACCTTCCCATGCTGCATCAAAACACATCCCAATCCTTTTCCAGATGCGTCGCTGTGAATCACTACCCCTCCGGAACTATAGGAGCGGCTATCAATCTTTGCTTCAACGTCTCAAAAGCTGACGCACAACTATCCGTCCACACAAAAGGTACCTCCTTGCGCGTAAGCTTGGTCAACGGCTCCGCCAGACGAGCAAAGTTCTCCACAAATCTTCTGTAATACCCGGCTAGTCCAAGAAAACTTCTTATCTCCGCAACATTCTTTGGAATCGGCCAATCTCGAACTGCTTCTATCTTTTCTGGATCGACGGCGATTCCATCGCCAGACACAACATGCCCCAAAAACTTTACTTCCTCCAGCCAAAACTCGCACTTGCTCATCTTCGCATATAACTTCTCTTGTATCAGCGTCTGCAGTGCGATCTTCAGATGCTCAGCATGCTCCTCCATACTCTTTGAATAGACCAGAATATCGTCAATGAATACCATAATAAACTGGTCCAAGAATGGTGAAAAGATTCGGTTCATCAAGCTCATGAATATCGCCGGTGCATTCATTACTCCGAAGGGCATCACTAAGTACTCGTAATGTCCATACCGAGTTCGGAACGCCGTCTTGCAAATATCTTCTGCTTTCACTCGGACCTGATGATATCCGGATCGCAAATCCGGCTTCGAGAATACCCTCGCGCAACTAAGTTGCTCAAAAAGTTCGCCAATGCGAGGGATCGGGTACTTGTTCTTAATAGTCACCCGGTTTAATTCTCGATAGTCGATGCACATCCTTCTTGTGCCATCCTTCTTCTTAACTAGAAGAACTGGAGCTCCCCAAGGAGAGTTACTGCTTCGAATCCAACCCTTCTCAAGTAGTTCAGCAACCTGTTTCTTGACTTCTTCCAACTCCACTGGTGCCATTGGATAATACGCTTTAGATACTGGCGCTGCACCAGGAATAAGATCAATTGCGAACTCCACGTCCCGCTTCGGCGGTAATCCTGATATATCTTCAAACACATCCATAAAATCACGAACAACAGCTGGCTCTTCACTTTCTTCAACCTCCATTGATGCAAGAATATTAGTTGTCGGCCTAGCCTTAAACTCGACTGGCCCGACAGAACTGCTTCCTCCAGTGAAGGTAAACTCGGGATGTCCGGGAATCTGGAAAATTACCTTCTTTGCTCTACAATCAATGTGAACGTGGAAAGTGCCAAGAAAATCCATTCCCAATACGACTTCGTAGCTGCCCGTATCAATCACCAAGAAATCTGCAAAAAGCTCCCGTCCGCAAACAACAACTGTACAATCTTTACATTCCCTATTGGATATGATTTTCCCATTCCTAGTGTGTATGTCCCAGAAACTAGACAGGGTCGTGCAAGTAATCGAGTGTGTAGCTATAAACTTGGATGACATAAAACAATGGGATGCACCAGAATCAAATAACGCTAATGCGGGAAAACCATGAACGAGTAGAATACCTGAAACAACTTCTCCCGAAGCCTTAGCTTCCTCAGCCGTCAAGGTAAAAGCTCGAGCCTGATTAGGTCCTTGAGTCAGCTGCTTCTGTCCCTGGAACGGTTTCTGCGGGGGCCTCTGAATCTCATCCCTCGTACGAAGCTTCGACGGACAAGCGTTGATAGTGTGATCCGCCGCTCCACAAACCAAACAAAGCCCTTGTCTCCTTCGACGGTCTCTTTGCACATGACCGGGTAAATGGCAGTAGCTACAAGTCACGCTCTTTCTCTGGTCAACAACACCAGACTTCTTCATCGGTGTTACGCCACGACGGTTCACTGGAATACCTCTGTGTCCATGTGCTCGGTTCGGTGCAAAAGTCGGCTTCCGTACTGTAATTGCTGTCTGCTATGAACTCCCAGTCTTCCCAGCTAAGCTCTGCTATTCTCGAGCTGCCGTAAGTACCTGTGAGAAAGTGGTCAAACCCAGGGAGACAATCTGCCTCTGGATGTCCACATCTAAGCTGCGCATGAACCTCCTTGCCCTGTCTGCATCGTTGGCAACTAAAGGTCCAGCGAATCTACTGAGCCACGTCCACTCAGCTGCATGTACATCTACGGCCGCACCATTCTGCTTCAGATTGATGAACTTCTCTTCCATTTCCTCCCGTGCAGTCCACGGGAAGAACTTCTTCAGGAAACTCTTCGAAAAATCCGCCCACTTGATCGGCTTGGGCAAGCGGGTCTCTCCATAAGCCACCATTCACGGGCGTAGTCCACTAACAGAATTCGTACCACATCCATTATTTTATCATCTGGAATCTGTGCCGCAATAAGTAAGTTCTCCGTGTCAACTAACCACTGCTCCGCTGGCAACGGCTCCTCCAAACCGGTAAAGGCAGACGGACCCAAACGCCTGAAATCTGCTACGGTCCCCACACGATCAACTGGCTTAGCTTCAACATTGTTCACGGACTGCTGAACGGTCTGCAACCCTTCCTGAAACGATTCAGCTTGCTGCTGGATCAGCTCGGTCTGCCTCTTTTGATTTTCCAGCATTCCCCGTATCACTCCAAGCATGGCGGCCTCGTCAACACGCCTTTGGTACGTCTTCAGATTCTTACCTGCCATACTCCTGAAATCAAAACACTCAAGATTAGCATGATAACAGATTCAAATTATAGATCAAGGCTAGAACTCCAAGTTACATAAATAGAGTACTGCATTGTAACCATGCCGCGGTATCATAGCTACAAGTACATAACTTCACCCAAGTCTCCTAAGTCCTAGAGATAACAAGGAATCAGGTTTTCGAGTCGATATGCAAAGGAAGTTTGCACATCGTAAAAGATATAGTCAGGAGGAACTTGATTCAAGAACGGTAAAACGGCAAGGTGGCAGGACATGTCTCCTAAACACGGGTATTCTGATTCGTGTATTGGGTACAATACCCAACTACAAAAGAATCAACCCGACTATCCTATGTCTCTGATACCAAAAGAACCATGTCACGCCTCGCTTCCCAGAGTATGCTAAATTGGGCACGTGACATAGCCAACCATGCTACCTGTGGGTAGGATGTATCCATCCACAGTCACATTACGGTTGTAGAGATATCAAGAACAAATGTAACTATCTAAATACATGTCCATAAGCCAAGATAACATGAGTCAAGAATAATAAAAATGCGGAAGTAAAAGATCCAATACAAAATAACTGGAATGTAAGTCCCATAATGCGGGCTCACATCAGGAAATAAATGCAGGAAATAAAGGACTAACTACTAGTGACACCTCACAGCTCAGCCTGCTGGCTGAAGTACTCCTGCTCGGACTGCAGCAACGGTACAGAATCTGGGCCATGCAAAACCCAGACGTCAGCGCGTCATTGATCGCACGCTTTTGGCGTGTCGGATGTTCAAAGAATTAAAGTGTAACCGCGATCAGGACGGTGTCGCTTTGCAGCTAGCCGGTTGAGCACGGGTCGGTCCACAGGGAGATGGTTGTATCTTACCTTCTTGTCTTAGACGAGTCAATAAAGAATCTGTATGTTGTTTGATCTAACCTATGTGTTTATTTGCAAGTATAAAGTTGTTAAGAAGAAAATACGAGATTGTAAGCTAAAGAAATCCGTACTCAAAACCTTTGAGCCGAGTCTTGACCAATTGAAGCTCGAGCAATCGGCAACAACGTGGATTAGGGGATTTAAGCGCGGTATTCGTGGAATCCGGCTTATTTACCCTTGTCCTTCCGTTCTTGTCTCTTGCTTTCGCCTCCGGCCAAACCGAACGCAACCGGTCGTGGTTAGGAATCACCGTTACCTTGTCAGGGTAGGGTGCCTAACGGAACGCTTGCGTATGGTTTGGGCGAAGTTCAAATGGAAAATAACGGGAAAAGGAATTGGCAAAGAAACGTTAACTTACAATATCATATGGATTCTTAACAACAATAATAATTACAACATTCACAAAATGAACAAAAGAGAACAAAAAGAAAAGAACAAATAAAAGAAAAGATTACAAGAAGGAAAGTGCATGAATTAAATTGCAAATAATTAAAGACAAGGTAATAAAAAGCAAGTAATAAAAAGCGATAAAAAGAATACGAAACTAGGACTCAAGACAAGCATGTGATCAATAGCCAACCCTTAAACTTGCAAGCTCAATGAAGAGGTTGCAAGATCAAGGGAAGGGTAGAGAACGCATGTGAAATGAAGTGCTAGTCCCGTGAGAAAATACGACCCTTGAGATCAATAACTAACCCTTAACCATTCAAGCTCAATGAAGAGGTTGAATGAGCAAGAGAAAGCAAGAATCTCAAGGGGGAGCAAACTAACAAGAAAGATAAAAATCCCTCATCTTCATTAACATCCACTCAAAAGCTCTCACTACAATTTCATGGAGGAAGAATGAAGAAGAAGAAGAAAGAAGAAGAAAACTACACAAAAAAGAGGCTAAAGAAAAGCTCCCTTGGTTTGGCTCAGATCTGCTGCATTTATAGGCTGGGAAATGAAACCCTAGGGCAACCATCTACACCCAAATAAGATTACCAAAAAGCCCCCAAAATACGACATAGAGAGGCTCCCTAATGGCCGCGGATCCGCGGCCTAGACCCCCCCTTGGCCGCGGATCCGCGGCCTTCTGGTCGAGTTGGACCCTGGTCTTTTTGGTGGTACCCTGGTTCTCTGTCCCCTTTATTCTGGTATACATATTTTCTGAAAATACTTTTACATTTCTTCCAGAATTTCTGTTGAGGAAAGGTGGACTTTTTGTGGATGCTTTTGTCATGATTGCCTCGAGCTCCGCGTAGATTTCTTGGAACTTGTTGTTGCCATTGAGCCTTGTGCATGAAGGTGACATTGATTTGACATTTTGTCTTCCTAAACTGGTATCTGGCAACATACGGATGACGAGCGGAGACCGTTTTTTCTCAGTGGTTGGCAGGAACCCGGATTTTGTCGTGTTTTCCATGAATTTCACCGTTTTAGAACCGAGAACCTGTATCCTGCAAATATGTAACAAACACGGATTAAAAGCACCTACCTATAAACAACCGAGCGTAAGAATGGGCGGTATAAAATGCAGTATTCTGTGATGAACAAATACCCCCAAACTTAACTTTTGCTCGTCCCGAGCAAAACCAATTATTCACAAAAAATAAAATCCTAACCGCACTTTCGCAGGGAACGCGATTGCACTGAGCGTGTGCAACAAGCCGTTAAACCTCTAGGTGTCCCTAGTAGGAGGAGTGTTGTCTCCTGAGGGTTTTCAGCGGATTACACCCACAAAATCCCGTCAAGCTAGTGTCATAAAATAACTAAGATTCAAACCCTAAAGTTTTATTTCAGAAAATAACAATTCTATAATCCTAAGTCTAGACTATCGAACCTTTAGTTTTCACACCTCGCTTCATATTTAACTACAGATTTTATATGTCTTTACGTGTAGTGCAAATAGTGCCGTTAAGTTCCAGAAAGGTCGATTAAAGTCATCATGTCGCACAATAAAGCCCAGATAACAATTTTAAAAGGATCACATAAGTTTTATAAAGAGTTAAGCATTTTTCAAGTTTCGTTTTCCAGTAAGGTTTCAACTTCAGAATTTCTATCTTCCCTAACAGGAAACTAGGTCTTATTCTTCATTCCACCTTTTTCTTGTTTTCATTTCATACACACCTCTGTGAACGTGCAATAGTCTTTATCATAGAATAAAACCTTCATATCTCCGCTAAAATATTTATAAAAGTCTGTCTTTTATCAAGATTATTCTCACACAAAGAACCGTTAGGAATTTTAACTCGGAGAGAACACTTGCTTGACTTTGTTTTAAACTGGACTTTCTAGGCTTCTTAGCGAGCTTTGGGCCAATGCACCCAAACCAGTTGGTTTTAGGGCATTAGGTGTAGAAACACCCCAGCGGACTTAATTACTCAAGTTACCTAGGTCCAAAAACAAAAGACAGTTTGGCGTGAAAATCATGATGATTCAATACGAACGGAGATATAACCGGTAGTTCAATTATTTTTTTGGATAAAAGACGTGTTTAGTGGGTTCGGTGTGTAATCATTCCAATCAAGTTTCAGATGGGTTATTTTTCAGACTTAGTTCCAATTAAGGCATCAATAACATTCCTTCATATTCACTCACTTCATAAACTATTCTTGACATTACTTATTTCAGAACAAACCTATTTGATCCTCAGAAAATCATTTATCTGTTTAAAAGTTTAAACATGAAAGACTTGTCATCTAATTCCCAAAATTCACGACACGTGTAGTGTGATGTAAAGACGTATATCAGCCATAGTTAACTTCAAAGGAGAGTTATCTTTCAGGTTTTCAAAATCTAAACATAAGATTTAGTTATTCTTATTTTATCAAACAAAACCGTCGAAATGTTGAATCAGAGTCCTCCCACTAGCTAACTTGACAGAAAAGTTTTTATGTTTTTAGAAAATTTTCAGATTTTTATGGATTTTATGGATTTAATATGCAGATGCAAAATATACAAATGAATGCGAAGGAAGAAAGCTTACCGAGCACACCCCCAAACTTAAACTTGACAGTGCCCTCACTGTCAGGCTATACCAAGAGGGTCAAAATTACCGGCGCTCCCTACAACAAATTATATACAAAAAAAAAGGAAAACAAAAATATGTACAAAAAAAGTGTTCCCCCCAAACCTAAGTAAAACAGTGTTTCCACTGTTAAGCGTTGAAGTTCAGGATTAAGGGGGGAAGGAGAACAGTATCAAGCTATACAAGGCCTTACACAGGCCAAAAGTGAGCACCAACCATTCAAAGATTTTATCATGATAAAGCAGTGGCTGGTGAAAGAAAGCGGAGAGGTAAGAAATGGAGACTACGCGAGACGGTAAGGAATACGGTCTCGGTCTATTGGAAGAAGAATGGTGGAAGGGAGAAAGAAATGGAATACGAACTTGAGGGTGGAAATGGATTGAATAAATTAGTACAACCTGTAATGATCGATGTGAAAAGATGGATTGTACTAATCTATCAATATGGCGAGAAATTGGATCAAATCCCTCAAGATTCGTAAGAAGCCATGGGTACGCCGAACTTGGTAAACCAGACATCTGAAATGAAAGTGAGACGGTTTCTTACAAGGTTGGAACGATGGAAAGGGTGGGGGGAAGTGGTTGAGGAAGGGTATCGGTTAAAGGTTCTGGAGGGTGTACACAGTCAGTGAAAGGAACAAGATGAATTGGAAAATCCGACTCATCAATTAGAACTGGTTCATCCTCAAAACTATCCTCAATATTCTCCTCAAAATTTAGCACATCCATGCACTTTTCTTCAAAATCCAGACGCATATAGGGTTCGGGAAAAACATTTAATGACTCGGGATGATGATTTGAAGAGAAAAACTCAGCCAAATCTATAGGTTCATCATCCAAAATATTCCCAGCGTCAATATCCTTAATCAAGTGAAAGTCAATTTTCTCAGACACCTCAACCAAAGCATGGATAGTAATCGATTCTGGTTCTAAGATATAGGTGTAGAGGTCAAAAGGATTAGGTATGGTTTCACTTGGCAAGGTCCCTTCACAATCTGGCAAATCAAACACTACAAAGTCGCACAACTCATTAAACATTCTATCTTCAACTGATAATTCATTTGGGACACTTGATAGACTTTCAACATAGGAGTTGTGGGATTCAATTTGAGACGGGTAGGTTTGATTTGGAAGGGTATACAACTCACTCTCTCCACTCAAATTCACAGCCTGTCCTACCGCCTCATCATACATTGGAAAATTTGGAGCTAGCTGGAAACTAGCTACCGGGTCACTAGGTTGTATGAGGGCGGCCATGGACGCATTCAAATCCATCATCTGTTGGCTTAACGCTACCCTAAAGTCTTCCAACGACTGTTCTAGACTAGACATTGGTTGTGAAGGGGTTTCAGTAAAAGATTCAAAGTTGTTTGGATACTGAAAACTCCCAAATGGCGGTTCTGATGCAATGTCTAGGGAAGGTGCAAAAGTAGGGTAGGATTGGTAGGAATTGAATGGATGGACAGGAGCAGGATCAACATTTGGATAGGAAGGTGAATGGAATTGTTGATCCCAAGAATTTGAAGTGGTGAAAGGAGTGAAAGATCGGCTACGGGATTGTTCAATTCGTTCAGCGATGGACAAAGGACGGCTTGCAGAAGGGGTATCAACATAAGCGGGTGCGGGAGGCTGAAAAGGTTGATACAAAGTGGAATGAGGAGTGCAAGTGTTTGTCCTAGACGCTGCTATGCGATCTTTCAGTGAAACTTTGGGCATGGAAGGGTCGTTCGATGTTCGGCCAAAGCAAGAACCGTAAGAAGTAATGTCTGGTTGTGGGTACCAAAGTTCGGCAAGAGTTTTGCGAGGTGGAGTACCCATGATGTGATGAGAAAAGGAAAGAAAGGAAGTGAAAAGGAGGGAAAAAGAATGTGATTTTTTTTTATATGTATTTTTTTTATAGAAATATATTAACAAAAGAATGAAATATACACACAAAAGAATATTGACAAAAACAATCACGACACGAAAATACCACACACCTAATCGTTCTAGGGTTCACCTAGGTCAACTAGACCTGCTCCAGAACTTGATTGTCGAAGTAAAACTGTGTCGAGAAACAGGCTCAAGATACACTGATCACGAGGCCAGGTAAGTGCAGAGATAAGGGGAGGTTTTCCAACGCTTTCGCGAAGTTCCTTAATTAAATAACCCTTTCTCTTTTGGCGGTTTCGCCGTTAACACTTTCCTAGACACCCCGTAAACAATATACCGTTAAGCAAGGTTCTAAATACAGTTAACTTCTCCTAGTGAGCACGAAGTCCTTAAGGCTTAAAGTCTAGTTTCTTTTAAATTTTTGTGCGGGTAAACGTTATGCTCAAGTTCGTGATTTGTGGGCCACGGAAAAGGTGATGAAATCCTTTACCGTATCTTGTGGGGTTCGCTTGCCCTTAAGTCCGTATTAATGTATGCAATGCGCAATTCAAAAAATTCTATAAAGAATCAAACAAACGTTTTTTAGTTTAAGCGCGGCGCTGCAACAAATACGGGTTAGTCAATTTTTAGCGTTTGCTAGCGAACTTGCAAAGAATCCTGCAAAAGAATAGTATATTGGAAGCGTCGGATTTGAGAAGAAGGTGTTAGTAAAGTACGTACCGTTTAAGTTTTGGGTTAGGAAACCCCCGTTGAATCAAATCCGGTAAGCTTGAAAGGTTCGCTTGTGCGGGTCAAACTACCCGGATCTTTGGCACTGTACTTCGTAATCACCTTAACCTTGAACGTACACTTTGATCCCTACAATCGCAGTTTGCAAATCTGCAAAAATCTGCACTCTTGCCCACAAAAATGATAAAAAAAAACAAAAAGAATTTTTTTTTTATAAATATATACAAAAAGAATATTAACCCGAATAACAAGAAAGAAAATACGCTACCGTCTCCCCGGCAACGGCGCCATTTGATCGCACGCTTTTGGCGTGTCGGATGTTCAAAGAATTAAAGTGTAACCGCGATCAGGACGGTGTCGCTTTGCAGCTAGCCGGTTGAGCACGGGTCGGTCCACAGGGAGATGGTTGTATCTTACCTTCTTGTCTTAGACGAGTCAATAAAGAATCTGTATGTTGTTTGATCTAACCTATGTGTTTATTTGCAAGTATAAAGTTGTTAAGAAGAAAATACGAGATTGTAAGCTAAAGAAATCCGTACTCAAAACCTTTGAGCCGAGTCTTGACCAATTGAAGCTCGAGCAATCGGCAACAACGTGGATTAGGGGATTTAAGCGCGGTATTCGTGGAATCCGGCTTAGTTACCCTTGTCCTTCCGTTCTTGTCTCTTGCTTTCGCCTCCGGCCAAACCGAACGCAACCGGTCGTGGTTAGGAATCACCATTACCTTGTCAGGGTAGGGTGCCTAACGGAACGCTTGCGTATGGTTTGGGCGAAGTTCAAATGGAAAATAACAGGAAAAGGAATTGGCAAAGAAACGTTAACTTACAATATCATATGGATTCTTAACAACAATAATAATTATAACATTCACAAAATGAACAAAAGAGAACAAAAAGAAAAGAACAAATAAAAGAAAAGATTACAAGAAGGAAAGTGCATGAATTAAATTGCAAATAATTAAAGACAAGGTAATAAAAAGCAAGTAATAAAAAGCGATAAAAAGAATACGAAACTAGGACTCAAGACAAGCATGTGATCAATAGCCAACCCTTAAACTTGCAAGCTCAATGAAGAGGTTGCAAGATCAAGGGAAGGGTAGAGAACGCATGTGAAATGAAGTGCTAGTCCCGTGAGAAAATACGACCCTTGAGATCAATAACTAACCCTTAACCATTCAAGCTCAATGAAGAGGTTGAATGAGCAAGAGAAAGCAAGAATCTCAAGGGGGAGCAAACTAACAAGAAAGATAAAAATCCTTCATCTTCATTAACATCCACTCAAAAGCTCTCACTACAATTTCATGGAGGAAGAATGAAGAAGAAGAAGAAAGAAGAAGAAAACTACACAAAAAAGAGGCTAAAGAAAAGCTCCCTTGGTTTGGCTCAGATCTGCTGTATTTATAGGCTGGGAAATGAAACCCTAGGGCAACCATCTACACCCAAATAAGATTACCAAAAGCCCCCAAAATACGACATAGAGAGGCTCCCTAATGGCCGCGGATCCGTGGCCTAGACCCCCCTTTGGCCGCGGATCCGCGGCCTTCTGGTCGAGTTGGACCCTGGTCTTTTTGGTGGTACCCTGGTTCTCTGTCCCCTTTATTCTGGTATACATATTTTCTGAAAATACTTTTACATTTCTTCCAGAATTTCTGTTGAGGAAAGGTGAACTTTTTGTGGATGCTTTTGTCATGATTGCCTCGAGCTCCGCGTAGATTTCTTGGAACTTGTTGTTGCCATTGAGCCTTGTGCATGAAGGTGACATTGATTTGACATTTTGTCTTCCTAAACTGGTATCTGGCAACATACGGATGACGAGCGGAGACCGTGTTTTCTCAGTGGTTGGCAGGAACCCGGATTTTGTCGTGTTTTCCATGAATTTCACCGTTTTAGAACCGAGAACCTATATCCTGCAAATATGTAACAAACACGGATTAAAAGCACCTACCCATAAACAACCGAGCGTAAGAATGGGCGGTATAAAATGCAGTATTCTGTGATGAACAGTCATGTCATCAGTAATAAAATATAAACAGGGTAACGGGCAATGCAAATATACACATGATTGAAAAGCAGGTGTAACAGTAATATAAATCAGGCAGTGCAGGGTAGTGTGCAGTGAGTAAAC
Organism: Agapanthus africanus; assembly: GCA_030015575.1. Classification (NCBI taxonomy): domain Eukaryota; kingdom Viridiplantae; phylum Streptophyta; class Magnoliopsida; order Asparagales; family Amaryllidaceae; genus Agapanthus; species Agapanthus africanus. The sequence goes on from JASDDO010000014.1 coordinate 516,212,004, forward strand.
TAAACTGTACTATTAGGTTTTCTAATCTAAAGTCTTTGAAATCAATTTGATGAATCATCGATGTAACTCAATAGTATCCCGTGCGTGCCCGGGATCACGGTGAAGATTCTCGGGCTGAAACCGAGACATGCCGCTAGGCACTAAATGTTAGTTATATGTATGCCCTAGAGGCCATTACTGTACATTGGATGTATATTGTAGTGGATGCTGGGACATATATAGGGAGGACTTTCTTGCTCGACATGATAGTATGCTATCTGGTTGATCTTTACCTTAACGTGTACACTGATTGTCTCTCTGTTACATGTTGGTAAAGCCCTTAGGATGTGTACTTGACTACCTGGACTATGATGCGGATCATACTAGTGGGGACATGGTAGTCCATAAGTACATCCTTCAAAGTCCCTAATCGTGGGTGTATCGAGACGGGGCATCGATATACCAGAGTAGACTAGCGTATACCTTCTCGACCCATACAGATGGGCGATGGATGATCCCATATCCATCGGTGTTTGACATCAGAGATGATATACGGGTGCTCAGTAGAGACTGGGTACACTGGACGGACTCGCCGAGAACTCCCAGATGGTATTATACCTTACGTCAGATGGCAGTTCTCTGGTGACACTGGTACAGAGTAGTCTGTTGACCCGAGATCGTCATAAAGTCTTGTGTGGTTCCCACTGTGCTTTGATTTCCATCTTACCACGTCCAAGAGGGCGTGCAAAATGGTGGTTTTTGGGTACAGTCTCGAGTCACATGGAGGCAATGAGCGATAGGAGGGGATTCGTCTCTCCCGGTATAGGGAGTTGATGTTGCGCTGTGTTCGATTGGCTATAACAGGAAATCCCTGGCCAGGGTTGCTGAGATTTACTGGTAAGTGTTACCAGTAGTTTCTCGAAGTGTTATAGACCTCATATCGACACGACTTATCGAGCTATTGGGGTCTGATGTTTACCACCCCTAGGCAAGATATGCGACATATCAGACGATCAGACCGGACTGTACGGTAGTGTTACTGGTCGGATTCACTGGAGTGTGAGCGGGCTTGCTCGTCGATCTTCAGATCGCACAATACCCGGGTGGCTGTTACGTTTAGCAGACCGCTTGCGGCTTGTGGGTGTTTGATATGATCATCGCCTGCTGCCGGCGTATTGACGAGTCTTTAGAGTCCTACACAGAGGTTTCCTGGCTCAAGCGAAACGAAATAGGAGCGCATATGAGATATGTGCGGGACCGAGAATAATGCGTGTATGTGATACCATATTACATTCTCGCGATGAATGTATCGATTAGGTTATATGCGATATACCCTAGTTATCGAATCAAGGGTTGATTCGATAAACCGATGCATTGCATACTAGTCGGTTATATACGATATGACCGGATCGTTAAATCAAGTGTTGATTTAATGATTTGATGCATAATTATATATTTGATATATTACTTTGCATTAACTAGTATCGGTTCACTTTAAATGGATTTTCTCACTCGGAAGTGCGCATTACATATGCGATATGATTTTGTGCATTTGATTGTATCATGTTTGATGATACATGTTTACTTGGTTAAGTGCAAAGAATTAAACCATGCTTAAAAGAATGGTTAGGGTGTATTTTCCTTTATTTATTCATTTATTTATTTGTTTATTCATTTTGGAAAAGAGGAGAAAAGAATGGTGGCTTAATTTGGAGTTTAGTTGAAGCTTCATGAAACTTTGATCAAGTCAACCATTCTTATCTCATCCTTAACCCTAACCATTCCCACTAACCATGATTCATTCTCTACACTTGACTCTAGTTAACATTGTGATAAGTTTTGATTTTTCTATTGTTTTTAATTAACTTATCATATATTTCTTTCTTCTTCTTCTTCATGAGCAAGGAAGAAAAAGCTTTCTTCATCAATGGTGATTGATGATGAAGAGTGAGAAATCCAAATCTAAAGTCTACCCACTTCCTATTTCTTCATCCTCTACCTCTTGCCAAGTAGTAGAGTGTGTTCTCTTCACAAGCTTTTGCACTTGGTGAAGTCGGAGCTTGATTTAGCGATGCCTCGACGTAGATCATCTTCGGCACGTCGTCGATGACCTAGCCCGCTTCTTCTCCGATGAAGCCGACACAAGAGCCCGGATTTCGGATTTGTACAGCGGAGATGACTTCTTCATGGAGCTATGGAGGTGGACAAACGGATCTACAAAGGTTGTATTTCCGTATCTATTAGTTAAGTGTTAACTAGTTCTTGTTTTCGCCTAGAAATCTAGCAAACGATCCGTACATTAGGGTTTCTCGACACCGAATTTTTGAAATTGGCATGTTCGATGCCTTGTATAACCTCACTAGGGTGCCTAGGAATCCTACAGTGGTATCAGAGCCTAGCTAGAGCCTTAGGCGAAGTCCAGACGGAATTTGAAGTCCGAACGAACCCGAAACCCCGAATCAAACTTGCTCTCTGTCCAGATTTTAAAATTGTGGATTTTTCAAGATTAAAAATATCTAGAAAATCAAGCAGGGTTTTCTAGGAATTACTGTAAATTTCGTGGACCTGATTCAACTTTACCACCGCGTTTCCGCGGCACGAGCATGGCTCGTGCGGCGGAAGCGCTGCCGGTTTTGTCGTTTTGTGCATTTTGTTTTCACAGTAATTCTCAGATTTCTGTGCTGACTTTCCTGGGATATTTTTATATTTATTATACAGATGAGTTTTCTGCAGTTGTTTTGGGGATTCGGTGTTTCGATCGGGTTATCAAATTTTGTCTATTTGGTTTTCCGGATAAATTTTAGAATATGTTAAAAAGTTCGACCGGATATAAATACCCAATTTTTCCCCTGTCGGGAAATTTCCAAGTGTTGGATTTTTCCGTAGTTTAACGACGTTCGAAGTAGTGCAAGTAACACAATGGACCCTCTAGAAGACAACAAACCTTAACTCGATTATATGACCGTCTTGAACTGCCCTTTGAACCTTCGGGTTTGGGGCAGTACGGCGTGCCATATGTGAGGCGTTGGCTTGACCCTTCTACGGCTGGACCGTTGGTACTGAGGCACGAACTGAATGTTGTTAGACTTATTTCATGTGTTGAGCTGTATCGGGAAAACTTGGGTGTTCGATTGTTCGATCGAAAAGTTTAGCATTTTCTGTTTATCCGGAATGTGATACAATAATTGGAATTCACAAATAGTTATGTGATAACTGAATGAATGTTATAAATCTAGCGGTTTAGTCTCACTTGATCGGTTGCCACGGAATTTTGATGTGATCAAAAGTCCGTCGCAATCACGTAGCGTACGCGGATACTCGCCGGGTAAACTTAATAGACAGCCTCACCCCATAGCCCCGACCAAGTGACTGTAGGAGAACCCCGTCGCCGAAAGCATCCGTTTGGGTGCTCGCGGTAACGGTGTTCCGCCTTGGTGCACTTCGTCGACGGCGTCGGGGGTGCGGCCGCCTACTGAAGTTTGCGACGAGTATTCGATCAGGATGTCGGGAATCTTGTTGAATTGCCCGACTTAATATTGAAAAGATTTTTCGATTTTGAGACTAAAATGCGGGGTTTATAATTGTTAGGCATGTGATGTCTAAGGAATTCATTTGATTAGGCATGCGATGTCTATGCAGATTGCGGATTCCAACTGTTGTAGTTTTACACTTTCTTTTCTGTGACCGTAAGTGTAATATGGTATATCGCCGGTTTCGTTGCTATATGTCAACGACAATTGGGATGGACATATTTACTTACGTTGATGACATGTGATGTTATGTGTTGCTGGATATGTTATATTGGATCGTCGTGTTTGAATAGCCCGAGGTTTTTATGTGAGATGAGTGTTTTTCATTTTCATTCATGTAAAAACTTGTATGTAATATTCTTTTATTGGGGCGCTTCCAGGTTGCGGAAGTAGTCACCTTTTGTATATTATTTACTTTTCCGCACTAGGATAGACCCAAGGAGGAGGGCACAAGTAACCGGGTTCTGGGATCCAGTGGGAGACCAACTCGAGGTGTCGAGTCCGGGTCTCCTAACTCCAGAATTGGTAGGGTCGCTTGCCGCTCTCGTAGGGGTCTAAGGGTGTGGGTTTGGCTATTCATCACGACCGTGGAATCCGTGTTTTATACTGGCTCGTATTGAAAACACGGATGTCCTAGTATATCCAATATTTCATATGATTCTTCTGCTGCGATATCTGTGATGTGATCATGTGATGTTCTGTGATAGATACAGTATATAGTATATATGATATATTATATAGGCGTTACTTATGTTTTACACCCGCGCTAGCCCTGCCCCGCTCTGCCGTTAGTTACCTAACCTAACGGTGCACGAGGGGACATCGAGGCGAATGCGGATGGCATAAGTGTACATCGTATTTATCTGTGATGTTTAGGTACTTAAATGATGGGACTTCATTAATGTGATTAATGAAATCAAAGAAACCTAAGATGTTGTAGAATCGAATTTCAAAATAAAACAGGTAGCTACAGTTCTTGCTTTGCACAGCGGTATATGTGATATATCCTGCACCTTATTCGATAAGGAAAGGACCGAGATCCCTTCACCGGGAGTGACTCCTTTAGCAATGACTGGCAGATGCTACACATTCGGTTTGTCTTATGATTGCTTTTAAGTGTTTTTGCTTTGCACAGTGATATATATGATATATCCCGCACCTCATTCGACGAGGAAAGGACCGACGATCCTTTCACCGGGAGTGACTCCTTTAGCAAAACTAGAAAAGCCTCAAAGACACTCCATTTCAAAATCATTTGATTCTACAACGATATCAAGTTCATTACGCAATAGGTTTTCAGAAAAACCTGTCGTAGCCCTCCGTCATTTCAGATAAGTTGTATATAGTATTCGTGCTGTATTTGTTGGCTTTCGTCAAGGTGCAGTGTGCGGTAGCTATATGCTGCTTATCTGCTAGCATACGATGCGATTGGATTAGGGTAGTCGTGCGGCTTTGTTGGCTTTCGTCAAGGGTCGTGCGGGTGGGTTTAATTCGATCAAGAAATGTACGGGTTGAACTTGACTAGCGGGCTATGGTTTGTTGGCTTTCGTCAAGGTCATAGCATGCTAGGGGCAAAATATTATCGGGAATTTTAAGTGTTGAAATTTGCAATGAGATTGCATACCTTCTATGAGATAGTTGGATCCCGATACCCGCTGCGAGTAAGAGTTACTCCTGGGAGAGTTTTACACATTACAATTAGCCGATCAAGTAGGTGTCTAGAAAGGTGTCAACGGGGTTACGCCTCTGGGAAAACGAGGTTTACATTAATTAGGTTCGTGCGAAAGCACGGGGGACCTCCCTCAAAGTACCGACACTGGCCTGGCTGAAAGATTGGCGAACTTGTAGTGTGTAATTAATCCCGACTAGTCTTTCCTTTTAGGGTTTGAAGGAAGATTTGATAAAAAGCAGTGGGAGCAATCCTGATTAGATAAAATAATAACCAATCTATTCTTGCAAGAGCGCACGCTGAGTGTTTTCTTCTCTCTCTCTCCTGGTAGCGACCATATCACGCCTTAATCAAGATAATAATACGGATTATTGACCGAACCCGCTTGTTATACTGTGCTGGGGAACATTGGTCCCGCTCCAACTTATAATTGTTATAAGACAGAGCAGGAAATTGGGGAATACCAGATTTCCCGTGCCGCCCAAACGAAGAGAGTGCATGTTGATGCATCATCTTCGGGTGTGTTCATTATACAGAACTGTTTCTCAGTATCCTCCGCATCCTTGGTATATGATACCGGATCAGGATCCCAGATATGTAAGATGTTACATAGGGCTACAAAAGGGTAGAAAAACTGAGAACGGGTGATAAGTTTCATGAGGCAGAAAACGGGGCAAGAGTTGCAGCCAAGTCTGTTGGTCACTGTCACCCTGTATTACCAGAATACATTGATTCTGAACGTATGTTATTAGATACCGAACCTGATATACAAAATCATATCACTCTCTTTATTAGTAAAGAAATGATAAAATTTTGTATAGATGGATAATGTTTTGAACATTTCCTATATCGAAAGTTGATCGGTTCAGGCACGTTATCTAAAAACATTGATGTTCTAAATCAAACTACAGTTCTTAGTATATGGAACACACAAAAGAGGAAGAGTTCAGAAATGAACGAATTCTTCTTGAGGTATTGTAGACTAGGTCATATCAATGCGACCTGACTAGCTGAAGTTACATGTAGATGCATATTTAAATCTGTTTGAATTTACATCTTGTGAAACTCGCCAGTCATGTCACATAGATAAGATGACCATAGCCCTGTTTATTGGAAACAGAGAAAGAGTTAGTGAACTCTTGGGATGATACATGTTGATGTATGTAGGTCCCCTGTCTACAAATGCCAGGACTGGTTCTTTATACTTCATTACGTTCTCTGATGATCTCTTTAGATTCAGACATATGTTCTTGTTGAAACACAAGTCCGAACCTTTTGAGATATTCACAGAATATAAGTTAGAAGTAGAGAACCAAAATACGGGTATAAGTTTTATGTCCTTTGATGTGATCGAGGAGGAGAATACTTGTGCACGGAAATCCTGGACTATTTTAAAGGAGAATGAGATTCTCTCTCAGCATTACTCCTCCGTATACACCATTGCACGATGGTATGTCGGGGCGGAGCAGATACACCCTATTTGATATGGTGTGCTCTATGATGAGTACTACTGAGTTACCTTTTTCCTATTGGGTGTTATGCACTTGTGAAGTTGCATACCTATTGAATAGGGTTCGAATCAAATCTATGCCTACCACTTCATATGTGATATGGAAAGGGAAGAGCCCATATCTTAAGTTAGTTAAGATTTGGGGTTGTCCGGCCTATGTCTAAAAGCAAAATCCGGACAAGCTCGAGGCAATGTCAGTTATGTACAACTGGAAATGTTCCAGCTATACAAACTACTGCAGATGATTTGATAGAACCAAAGGATTCAGTAGATTCCAACGAACCTCAGCCTCTCCGCCGATCTAGTAGGGTTCCTCACCCACCTGAGAGATACTTCGGTTTCTCTATGACAGTAGGAGCGAGGATTGCGTCATGAGATGATGACCCAACTAGTTTCGACCTGGCCATCAGGAGTAAGACTCTGTAAGAATGGCTGGATGTTTAGCGATCTGAGATGGAATCCTTATACACCAACAAAGTATGGACTTTAGTTGCTATATCTGAAGGGTTAAATCCCCATCAAGAGCAAGTATATCTTGAGAAGATTACTTGGTGTACGTGGAAAAGTTGAGACTTTCAAAGCTAGACTTGTTAAAAGTTTGCATCATGTACCAGGCGTGGATTATGATGAAACCTTTTTTTCAAGTAGCTTTGCTTAAGTCCATCCAGAACCTACTTGCCACGGCTACATACCATGACTACGATATCTGGTGGTTGGGTGTCATGACTGCTTTTCTAAATGATGTTTTAGAAGAGTGCATCTATAAGTACACAGCCAGAGGGCTTCGTAGACAGTGGGAGCAGCGGAAACATGTGCAAGATGCTTTATAGGATTAAAGCAGGCATCGCGGAGTTGGAACATCTGTTTTGATGCATTAGTCAAAGTGTTTGACATCATCAAAATGGTAGATGAACCTTGTATAAACAAAAAGGTAGTAGGGAGTATGGTGGTGATCCTCGTAGAGTACGTGGATGACATACTCTTGATAAGAAAGGAGTTTCTTATGCTACGCTCGATCAATCTCCGCTTATCACAATGATTCTCCATGTAGGATCAAAATGATACCTCCTAAATCCTGAGTTTTAGATCTATGAGATAGATTTAATTGGATGTTAGGATTCTCACTAGTTGTAGTGAGATGATATCAATAGATCCTGGGGAGAATCGCTGGAAGGGTTCCAGGGTGATAAAGACGACTGAATGTCAGTCGCAGGCATTGTCTTTACCCTCAGTAAAGGGACGGTATGTTGGAAGAGTTCCAAGCTAGATACCGTGACATACTAGACGATAAAGGCAGGATACATCGCTACTTAAGATGCTACCAAAGAGGCTGTTTGGATGTATAATGGTTCATGAGATGAACTATGTTCCTCCCATTGTGTGACAATTGAGTTGTGGCTTTTGCCAAGGAACGTCCGTCCCATCAGTGATCCAGACTTATTCTATGGCAGTATCGCCTGATCATGGAGATGGTTGATCTCCAGGCTGATCGAGGTTAAGGAGAGTAGACTCAGAGGACAACACGGCGGATCCACTCACGAAGGCCTATTCCCAGAGAGAGACTTTCATGGGATGGTTGAGTATGAGATACTACGACCACTGCTACAGATGGCCCTAGTGCAAGTGGGAGATTGTTAGTTATATGTATGCCTTAGAGGCCATTACTGTACATTGGATGTATATTGTAGTGGATGCTGGGACATATATAGGGAGGACTTTCTTGCTCGACATGATAGTATGCTATCTGGTTGATCTTTACCTTAACGTGTACACTGATTGTCTCTCTGTTACATGTTGGTAAAGCCCTTAGGATGTGTACTTGACTACCTGGACTATGATGCAGATCATACTAGTGGGGACATGGTAGTCCATAAGTACATCCTTCAAAGTTCCTAGTCGTGGGTGTATCGAGACGGGGCATCGATATACCAGAGTAGACTAGCGTATACCTTCTCGACCCATACAGATGGGCGATGGATGATCCCATATCCATCGGTGTTTGACATCAGAGATGATATACGGGTGCTCAGTAGAGACTGGGTACACTGGACGGACTCGCCGAGAACTCCCAGATGGTATTATACCTTACGTCAGATGGCAGTTCTCTGGTGACACTGGTACAGAGTAGTCTGTTGACCCGAGATCGTCATAGAGTCTTGTGTGGTTCCCACTGTGCTTTGATTTCCATCTTACCACGTCCAAGAGGGCGTGCAAAACGGTGGTTTTTGGGTACAGTCCCGAGTCACATGGAGGCAATGAGCGATAGGAGGGGATTCGTCTCTCCCGGTATAGGGAGTTGATGTTGCGCTGTGTTCGATTGGCTATAACAGGAAATCCCTGGCCAGGGTTGCTGAGATTTACTGGTAAGTGTTACCAGTAGTTTCTCGAATTGTTATAGACCTCATATCGACACGACTTATCGAGCTATTGGGGTCTGACGTTTACCACCCCTAGGCAAGATATGCGACATATCAGACGATCAGACCGGACTGTACGGTAGTGTTACTAGTCGGATTCACTGGAGTGTGAGCGGGCTTGCTCGTCGATCTTCAGATCGCACAATACCCAGGTGGCCGTTACGTTTAGCAGACCGCTTGCGGCTTGTGGGTGTTTGATATGATCATCGCCTGCTGCCGGCGTATTGACGAGTCTTTAGAGTCCTACACAGAGGTTTCCTGGCTCAAGCGAAACGAAATAGGAGCGCATATGAGATATGTGCGGGACCGAGAATAATGCGTGTATGTGATACCGTATTACATTCTCGCGATGAATGTATCGATTAGTTTATATGCGATATACCCTAGTTATCGAATCAAGGGTTGATTCGATAAACCGATGCATTGCATACTAGTCGGTTATATACGATATGACCGGATCGTTAAATCAAGTGTTGATTTAATGATTTGATGCATAATTATATATTTGATATATTACTTTGCATTAACTAGTATCGGTTCACTTTAAATGGATTTTCTCACTCGGAAGTGCGCATTACATATGCGATATGATTTTGTGCATTTGATTGTATCATGTTTGATGATACATGTTTACTTGGTTAAGTGCAAAGAATTAAACCATGCTTAAAAGAATGGTTAGGGTGTATTTTCCTTTATTTATTCATTTATTTATTTGTTTATTCATTTTGGAAAAGAGGAGAAAAGAATGGTGGCTTAATTTGGAGTTTAGTTGAAGCTTCATGAAACTTTGATCAAGTCAACCATTCTTATCTCATCCTTAACCCTAACCATTCCCACTAACCATGATTCATTCTCTACACTTGACTCTAGTTAACATTATGATAAGTTTTGATTTTTCTATTGTTTTTAATTAACTTATCATATATTTCTTTCTTCTTCTTCTTCATGAGCAAGGAAGAAAAAGCTTTCTTCATCAATGGTGATTGATGATGAAGAGTGAGAAATCCAAATCTAAAGTCTACCCACTTCCTATTTCTTCATCCTCTACCTCTTGCCAAGTAGTAGAGTGTGTTCTCTTCACAAGCTTTTGCACTTGGTGAAGTCGGAGCTTGATTTAGCGATGCCTTGACGTAGATCATCTTCGGCACGTCGTCGATGTCACGACCCGAAAGAGCACGTGACTGGCCCTTGAACCATATGAAGCCTATAGGACTCCATCTGATCCAAGTAAGCCAAAAGCCCATAAATCTAAAACCATTTTTAAGAATAAGTAAAGAAAACTGGTTTAAAGAAGTGAAGAAATACAGGTTTGAATTCAAGGTTTTTAAATAACTAAGCCGAAGGTACGTTTTGAAAACAATAAAGTCTTTTTTAAAAATTTCGGCAGAGTTTCTTTTGAAAAACTGGCCCCGAATGGGGTACAACAAGTATAACAATATGTATGCAATGATAATGGCATCCCCAAGCGGGAGCTAGCTCTTCGTCAATCGACGGTCACAACCACATATGCAACAATAATATACAACGCCAAGTGGCGAGGATCAAATCCAAAGAAAACTCAAAAGCAATAAGAAAACCGCAATACTACTAAGCGCGACTCTAAGGTCGAAATAATACATCACTAGTCTAGGTCTGAAACAATATACAAGTTTTGGTTGATGGAAATTCTAGATACAATGAAATAAATAAATACAATGGTGGTTCTTGATGCGGAAGAATCCACCTACCAAAGCAAATCACCCGCAAGAAGAAAGTGTGCCAGAAATGCCGCAATAGAACCTGTACGGCAGAACCTGCAAGAACTGTGGCACAACGGGGGTGAGTTGCCAACTCGTGAATAGAAACATCTACAAGCAGAAACCGAATGCAAGACATAAACCCAAGTCAACGATCAATAATATAATCCACAAGAGTACATCTGAGTGTGATAAGGTGGCAAGGTAACATCTAATCATGTATATAGTGCCAGGTACTCAGGTAATAACATGTCATCAATATAAGGTATGTCTGCATGAAGTAACTATGACGAAATATCAATGATATCAATACACATATATTAGCGTCCCATACCACTAATATTGGTGTAAGGGTATATATAACAGCGCCATCATACCCTGTTATATATACAAAATAAAGTATGATCAATGTAAAACCAGTCTGTATATGATCCATGTCTGTATATAATACATGTCTATATGTATGTGGAACCCGTCCACTCGTCACCCACTGACGATAAGCATCAAGTATGCAAGTATGAGGATATAAACAATATCATGGAAAAACATCATGAAACCCGTGTCTAGCATCGACACGTAAATCCTCATCCAGCGGCGCCGTCAGTCCGGATCGGCCCGCGGGCTATGTCTGCGGAATCGGCCCTCGGCCCCAGCAGTACGCCCATCTCTCATCTCCGGTCGGTATCTCCCAGATATCCGCCGAGCTCAAATACAATCACCGGTAGGTGCTCGCCCGCCTCCAGGCTCAATCGGCAAACTCATCGATCATCTTGCCGAGGGGAACCATACCGGGCCCACCACGAACCCGCAAACGGAACCTCACCTCCTCGAATCGGGTTTCAAGCACACGTATCAGCACCGAGAAAATGCGTGGTGGACGCACCGAAATATCATATCACGAGGTACCGGTTTTTTCATAAAAGAGTAACTTTTCTTAAATAATCCCACGGTCCTCAAAATCAGAAATCACATGAAAATCCACATCAAGAAGTAAATCCAATGCGATGTACTATGCAATCAATCCATGATGTATGCGACATGTAAAGAAAAGTAATCATATCGGAAATCATGCAACATGGAGTAGTAATGTGCATATGTCGAAGGAAGAATCATCTCATGAATGCAATAGTACTACAGTGTAGTGGCATGGCAATTATCGATGATGAAGTGTGTGAGCCGGCAATAGTGTACGTGGAACATACGCATCATCGATAATGGTGCTGGTGTCCTAACAGCATGATAATAATATAGCAATGAACATATACCAGCAATGAAAATAGCATGAAGATGCAGAAATCTAGTAGTCAACACCACAGAGAAGTATCTACTATGCAACTACATCTATGTATCAGGTCAATCAGGAGGGGTAGGTGTGGAAACCACCTAAATCTGAGTCGGTATAAATATAAAGATATATAGTCGGTGATCTCGCCTCAATGTCATATCATAAGATATCCTCGAGTTATGAGTGCGAATCTATCATCAATATCGGCACGTACGGTATATCATCGTACGGCATCCCCATAGCTGGGTAGGGGTCAACATCTCACTGTCTCATCACATAACAGATATCACCATCATCAGATCATATAGTCTGGAGTACAACTTTATGTCTAGTACAAAACGGTAACATCAGTAAGTATGCATGCGGGGGTAAACACATATCCCAAGCCCGCAAGAATCACAAGTCATATCCCACATATGAATCGTATCAAATCACCGATCCCAGGGCACCAAGCCTACATCATCGACTCATCCCCAAAGTCATCACATATCATCAATCACAGTGCAAGTACAAGTGATAAGCAAGGGTGCGTGTGTAGGTGTAATTCTATCCTAGGGTTCGCGACTATGAACTGCACTAGTCACTTCTAACCCTATACTATCCATAATACACCTAATATCACAATAACTACATAATAATCTATCTACGGACTGCGGGGGTGCTATACGCCATCCACCCGACTTCCCCCTGTAGATATAATCTACTCACCTTGCATCATCATTTGCGGACGTCACCACGCAATTGCTTGTCGTCCCGAAGTCTTCATGGGTACCTACACATCAAATATCGTATATGCGCATTAAAACCAAATCCAAACTAAAACGGCGCATGAAATCCAAAACGATACGATAAGGGGGCCTATAGGTGAGAACCTATGGCACGCTTTCAAAACCATCAATAAATCCTCTATATCGTCGTATAAACGACAAATAGTCGAGGCAAAACACATTCCACCATTTCAGAATCAAAAATACGGAATACGGAAACTAAAGTCCAAAACAGCAACTCATGAAATGTGTTCCAGATTTTACCCCAGGTCACTTTATACAAATCTATATATACCAGGGGCCTAAACTAACAATGTAGGAGCTACAAAACCAATACGAGCCAAGAAGGTGGGACCCAGGCCGCAATTGGCGGCCAATAGGGGAAAATTGGCGGCCGGGAAAGGGAGTTGGGGGCTAGGGTCTTGGGGTTAGCTTCCTGGGTGCCTGCACATATCTCTATCCACTCAATATCATTTCCAGGTGCCTCGTATGATAGCAGATTCAAGTTAACCTTCACAGATTACACAATTTCCCCGATATCGGTTTCTAAAATCCGTATTCTGTGGTTAAGCCTCAGGTTTTGGGTTCCAATTCAAACACCAGGGTGCTGGTAAGACCCTAACTGAGCTTAATTTCCCAATACATCACAAGTTCCTCTCAAAGCCTAACTAGGTTTTCATCAAGTCCATAATAATCCATAATTTCGATTCTAAACTAAACATGGGGTAAAGGAAAGGCTATAATTAAGCTAATGGTTCAGAAATTACCTCCATTAGCAACTCAAGAAAATTCTTGAGTTGCTCCTAGTGGCCAAAATCCTTGCTTCTTTAGTTCCATGTGTAGATCTAGGGATTTTGCACAATTTTAATGAAAGAAGATTGGGGTTTTGGAGTGATTTTTGAGAAGAAATGAGGAGTTGAAGAGGGGAGGGAAAGGGGCTAGGCAGCAGCAGCAAGTATGGGAGAGAGGGGAAGAAATGAGAGTGAAGGAATGATGCAAGCATGGTGCAAAAAGGTGGGGTTGACCTTGTCCCTCTCTCTCTCATCATTATACCTACTCTTTCCTTTTCTTTTCTTTTCATTTTCTTTAATTCCAATCCTTCTCATACCAATAGTAAACCCAAATGAAAACCATGGCTAGAAAAATGCACAAGTGTAGAAAAAATGATATGTGCAAGTTTTGCACAAAATTGCCAAAAAACCCGATTAGCGATTTTAATCGCGATTAGCACTAAATTAGTGTCAAACTAAACACAAAAACTTAAAAATGTCATAATTCACTAATTTACCCTATTTTAGAATTTTCCATAATTTTTCTAACATTTTTCCTATTTATTTGCATTTAATATTAAAATAATCAATAAAATAATATTAAATTATAAAATTCCCAAAATTAATATTTTATATTTTTTGAAAATGTTACAATCTACCCCCCCTTAAAGAAATTCGGTCCCCGAATTTAAATTTAAACCCCCAATGCTTAAACAATTTCTGTGATAATCCATTTTGTCGGGGCTCCGAAAACATCAACACACAAAACGTCACAGCGCAATGCATGCGCATGGGTAATGAGCAGATAGCTCAAAAGCAAAACTCCGTCAAGCATCCCGCAATCATCGGAGTCAAGGTAAATACACAATGTCGAATCCAAAACAAAACCGATATGATATGGACCAAAACTACACATGTAGACATCCAATCTATACATGTAAAAAAAAGCTGATGTAAAAGCATGCAAAAGTATATCCAGGTACCGTCCACTGACTAGTCCTGCTCAGCATGAAAGCAAAAATCCAACATCATAAAAGGTACTGCTCCAAAAGGAATAAATTCCAAAAATGCACATAACACCACCCTGTGCGTCTGACGCGCACGGAAATCAAAATCCATATATGCGCTAAACATGTGCACAAAACAACATCTAGGTGCAACGGGTGTGCACGAAGCATCTGTCATAGGCAACATGTGTGCCTGACAGCCAAAACAGGTGCATCTGACATGCACGAAGAATCTTGATTTAGTGCATCTGGTGTGCCCCAAAATCGTATCTCAAAACATGCGCCCAACATGCGCGAAAATCCAAATCGGTGCATCCATCATGCACGAATGAAAATCTAGACCCTGCGCACTCAATATGCACGGAATCACAAAATCCAATAGCAACGTCGAATATGCGTAAGTCCAGTCAAAAGCACGGAATGCAAGAATCCACATCAATATCACAATCAAAATCGACATACCGGAAGGCATCAAATCGAAGTCAGGTGCAATCGTAATGCACAAAATATAAATCCGGTGTAACAAAGACACGAAATATAAATCTGATGCGATAAACGCAAGAAACATAAAACTGGTGCGACAAATGCACGAAGTATAGAACTGGTGCATCCCATGCACAAATACCAAGCAATAACTCAAATACATAAGCAGCAACACCAAGTGTATCCAGATATGAAGAAAATCATAAACGTGTGCAGCTGCGGGCACAAAACACATATCGATGCACTACAAGCACATATAAGCTATACCGAGTGCAAAATCAAAACACTAAAATTACATGAAACTCTGCTGGAAGGGTAAATCAAATCACCAGCATAAAATAGGCATGAAATCGCAATCAACAGCTCAAGAGTAATAACTATGTACAAGGTATAAATACCCAGTAGGTGCAACCATGGTGCACAAAATCAAATATCATGAAACTCAGTCATCAAGACTAAATCATGCGAATAGATCGCCCAAAATACCGAAATCCAAAGCAACGGATACGTGATAATCAAATCACGAAATCACAAATCATAATTACCGTCGTCGGTATACCCTCCTTCAGGGTCGAGAAGGTACCGGTACATCCGTTGCTAGCGGCGCAAGATATCTACTTGCCTCTTGCTCGCGGCTGGCGTCCTCTGCCTCTGGTTCCTGATCCTTCCTGTAGATTACCAACTCGCAATCCATCGACTCATCGGCCCGGTCAGGTGTGCTGACAGGAACGATTCCGTTCTTGCACTTCCCTGGTCATCTCTCGGTCAATCCTCACGACCGCTCGTAAAGCAGCACATCTCTGGCGCCGACCTCGGGTCCTCTGAATGCATATCACACATCCGATCCTGGGTGCAACTCTTATTGCAGCAGTGTACTGGAAGGAATCCTACTCAAGGTCTCTTCTGATCTTGCCTAAGCCAAACTGTAAGGAGGCTGGTACTCTGGCGTAATCTTTTCTCGCTCTCTGGACCTCTGCGTCCTTAGTACAACATCCCCTCGGAAGCTGGTCGCATCTCTGCGCCTCTGTATGCATGTCCGGCCTTTAATCTTAACGGGGTGTAGTAACAGCTCGTCTGCCTCTCGCACGAACTTCTTGTCCCGCTTGTCTGTATCATCGACCATTCGACGTCGCGTCTTTATCTGCACACTGCAATGTCCTCGGCTACGGTCCATCCGAAGTCTCTAACACGGACTCGAAATCACGAACTCGGTATCTTCATCACTCCGTAGAAGATATCTAGCCGAACACGTCCTCAACGTGCATGTCACATCTCTGATGTCAGCGGAGTGGAACGTCATCTCATCGAAATCTCGTGCGAACTCTTTACTCCACCTTGCTCAAATATCGACTGATTCGGACTCATCTCATCGTGGCTACACGAACTGCGCTCCGACGGCTATGCTCACATCTGGAGTCTCCCAAGCAGTGTCCCATCACAATATCCGAAAGATGTCGAACCATCCGATCGACTCGTCAGAACCTCATGATCCCCCAAGAGCTCACATCTCGGGTACAGTTTAGTAGTATCGAGTACATGCCACAGCGTCGGTGGTCCAGCCGTAGAAGGGCAAACCCAAGCCTCACTAATGGCGCCGAGGAACTGCCGCAAACCCTAAGGTTCAAAGGCTTTCACACGGTCATTAAGTCGAGTTAGGGTTTCATTCTTCTAGAGGGTCTATAGAATCACCTGCATGTCTTTCCGTATACTTTAAACTTGGAAAATAGGTTCCCGACATTCGATCGTCTCAATCAACTCTCAACGAATCTGCATGAAGTCGCCTCTAGCTGGAATCAATCCACCTGATGACCTCGCATCGGGGTAAGCGAACTCACCACACGTCCTAGTCATTCATCCTCGGTGACTAGCGACTCACCATCATATCTCAAGAATATGCTCATGCTGCAGTAGCTCCAGTCATCTGGGCGATATCTCATCATTTGCAGCAACAACTGGCTCATACGCCTATACGCCGAACAACGCCTCAATCCCCCAGAAAAGGCGATACATAAGCGGTCATCTCAGAATCGGTCTGCTCTAGATCTGAGCAAGACTCTCCACACTGGAGATCTTCAACACAACTGGGCCCGCTCCGGCGCAAAAATCGGACGAATCACCTTCGTCTCTCAAATCGGGTAGACTAGCTATCATCTGTCGCATATCTACCTGAAAGCTCCGGCAATCTCAGCTCGTAAGCTCCGAAAGCAACATCCTGTCAATCTCAGCAACAGCTGGTCCATCTGTCTGCACGGTAGGCGACATCACAATCTCTGAGATATGCTGTACATCAACAGTCCTCTCTCAACTGGCAGCTCTAACAATGACCCGATCATCCGGTGCAAGACCAAGCACTTGCCTCCACTAGAGGTCACAATCCACAATACCAACTCGAGACGTTCTCATGTCACCAGAAAACACAATGGTCGGCCCTCGTACCAAACGAGCTCACACCGGCAGTAACCCTAGCAGCAGCCCAAACTGCGCTCAAACATGGTGACAGGAACCTCAATCGAGTATCAAGAGAGCACACCAGTGGCAAGAAGGGAAACAACAGATCCAGAGTGGATACATGATCATAGGAAGGAACAACATCAATGAAGGTATGATCATGAAACTAATAGAATCGGGGATCTCAAATGGATGTATAATCCTGGATATGAAGAGAATCACTGATCTCGAAAGTATGTACATCCTAAGGTTCCTTAAGCGGAGTGTCGTGTCGTAAGTATGCCGCGGAACATACCAACGGTACGTCACTCTACTTTAGTCACCTAATCCATCAACCAAGGGTCATCCTAATACGACGAATGTTCGGGTCGAATACCCCCTCGACCAAGTCTAAGTTCCATAAGGTCAAGCCTAAGTTCCGTATATAAACAACGCCCTAGGCTCCACATAGTCAAACTCAGACTCGAACCAAGGTCAACCTAGCGCTCTGATACCAACTTTGTCATGACCCGAAAGAGCACGTGACTGGCCCTTGAACCATATGAAGCCTATAGACTTCATATGTTCCAAGGGCCAGTCACGTGCTCTTTCGGGTCGTGACAGGTAACCGGGTTTTTAAAGTAATGATATATTCTCTTTTTAAAACACCCTCGGTTCCCAAATCCAGAAATATCATAGAAACAACATATCTCAATGCGTAAAATCAAGCATGAAGCATGCTACATGTGAAGGAATGTATGTACATCATCATGTCATGCAATAGTACTACAGTGTACTGGCATGGCAATTATCAATGATGAAGTGTGTGAGCCGGCAATAGTGTACGTGGAACATACGCATCATCGATAATGGTGCTGGTGTCCTAACAGCATGATAATAATATAGCAATGAACATAAACCAGCAATGCAAATAGCATGAAGATGCAGAAATCTAGTAGTCAACACCACAGAGAAGTATCTACTATGCAACTACATCTAAGTATCAGGTCAATCAGGAGGGGTAGGTGTGGAAACCACCTAAATCTGAGTCGGTATAAATATAAAGATATATAGTCGGTGATCTCGCCTCAATGTCATATCATAAGATATCCTCGAGTTATGAGTGCGAATCTATCATCAATATCGGCACGTACGGTAAATCATCGTACGGCATCCCCATAGCTGGGTAGGGGTCAACATCTCACTGTCTCATCACATAACAGATATCACCATCATCAGATCATATAGTCTGGAGTACTACTCTATGTCTAGTACAAAACGATAACATCAGTAAGTATGCATGCGGGGGTAAACACATATCCCAAGCCCGCAAGAATCACAAGTCATATCCCACATATGAATCGTATCAAATCACCGATCCCAGGGCACCAAGCCCACATCATCGACTCATCCCCAAAGTCATCACATATCATCAATCACAGTGCAAGTACAAGTGATAAGCAAGGGTGTGTGTGTAGGTGTAATTCTATCCTAGGGTTCGCTACTATGAACTGCACTAGTCACTTCTAACCCTATACTATCCATAATACACCTAATATCACAATAACTACATAATAATCTATCTACGGACTGCGGGGGTGCTATACGCCATCCACCCGACTTCCCCCTGTAGATATAATCTACTCACCTTGCATCATCATTTGCGGACGTCACCACGCAATTGCTTGTCGTCCCGAAGTCTTCATGGGTACCTACACATCAAATATCGTATATGCGCATTAAAACCAAATCCAAACTAAAACGGCGCATGAAATCCAAAACGATACGATAAGGGGGCCTATAGGTGAGAACCTATGGCACGCTTTCAAAACCATCAATAAATCCTCTATATCGTCGTATAAACGACAAATAGTCGAGGCAAAACACATTCCACCATTTCAGAATCAAAAATACGGAATACGGAAACTAAAGTCCAAAACAGCAACTCATGAAATGTGTTCCAGATTTTACCCCAGGTCACTTTATACAAATCTATATATACCAGGGGCCTAAACTAACAATGTAGGAGCTACAGAACCAATACGAGCCAAGAAGGTGGGACCCAGGCCGCAATTGGCGGCCAATAGGGGAAAATTGGCGGCCGGGAAAGGGAGTTGGGGGCTAGGGTCTTGGGGTTAGCTTCCTGGGTGCCTGCACATATCTCTATCCACTCAATATCATTTCCAGGTGCCTCGTATGATAGCAGATTCAAGTTAACCTTCACAGATTACACAATTTCCCCGATATCGGTTTCTAAAATCCGTATTCTGTGGTTAAGCCTCAGGTTTTGGGTTCCAATTCAAACACCAGGGTGCTGGTAAGACCCTAACTGAGCTTAATTTCCCAATACATCACAAGTTCCTCTCAAAGCCTAACTAGGTTTTCATCAAGTCCATAATAATCCATAATTTCGATTCTAAACTAAACATGGGCTAAAGGAAAGGCTATAATTAAGCTAATGGTTCAGAAATTACCTCCATTAGCAACTCAAGAAAATTCTTGAGTTGCTCCTAGTGGCCAAAATCCTTGCTTCTTTAGCTCCATGTGTAGATCTAGGGATTTTGCATAATTTTAATGAAAGGAGATTGGGGTTTTGGAGTGATTTTTGAGAAGAAATGAGGAGTTGAAGAGGGGAGGGAAAGGGGCTAGGCAGCAGCAGCAAGTATGGGAGAGAGGGGAAGAAATGAGAGTGAAGGAATGATGCAAGCATGGTGCAAAAAGGTGGGGTTGACCTTGTCCCTCTCTCTCTCATCATTATACCTACTCTTTCCTTTTCTTTTCTTTTCATTTTCTTTAATTCCAATCCTTCTCATACCAATAGTAAACCCAAATGAAAACCATGGCTAGAAAAATGCACAAGTGTAGAAAAAGTGATATGTGCAAGTTTTGCACAAAATTGCCAAAAAACCCGATTAGCGATTTTAATCGCGATTAGCACTAAATTAGTGTCAAACTAAACACAAAAACTTAAAAATGTCATAATTCACTAATTTACCCTATTTTAGAATTTTCCATAATTTTTCATAATTTTTCTAACATTTTTCCTATTTATTTGCATTTAATATTAAAATAATCAATAAAATAATATTAAATTATAAAATTACCAAAATTAATATTTTATATTTTTTGAAAATGTTACAGTCGATGACCTAGCCCGCTTCTTCTCCGATGAAGCCGACACAAGAGCCCGGATTTCGGATTTGTACAGCGGAGATGACTTCTTCATGGAGCTATGGAGGTGGACAAACGGATCTACAAAGGTTGTATTTCCGTATCTATTAGTTAAGTGTTAACTAGTTCTTGTTTTCGCCTAGAAATCTAGCAAACGATCCGTACATTAGGGTTTCTCGGCACCGAATTTTTGAAATTGGCATGTTCGATGCCTTGTATAACCTCACTAGGGTGCCTAGGAATCCTACACTAAAGGAAAAGGGTAAAGATGAATGATGTCCATGGCATCATCCCAAGGCTGGCCTAGCCTCTGAAAGGAAATGGATAACGATGGATGATGTCAGCAGCATCATCCCAAGGCTGGCCCAGCCTCTAAAACTAGTCGGTAAAGGTAGCATACTGTCGAGTTACAAGTCAGGTTTCATCATTGATTTCCCCATACCCCCAAGTTATATGTGTTCAAGTCAGGTATTAAATAATCTGGAGTTAATGCCAACTCAGCATCAGGCAGGTACAGGTTTTTCTGGATAGACAACAGGAACGGTCCGTAAGGACAACATGTCAGGTTTGTTGGCATTAGACACAAGATCAGGTAACGAGTAAGACCATGGTACATCAGGTCAAACCGGGTAGTGTATATAAGTGTCATGACATATCAAGAGTCGTACGGTACCATGTCGTGTCATGTAGGAAGTGCAACAGGTCATGTCAGGAAGCACAAAAAGCTATGTGGGTGCTCATAAATCAAACTAACATAATTATGGTTATAAATGAACAAGTATGAGTAATATCAGCACAATAAACCAGATCAGGTGATATGATAAGCAATTAGGTACTGATTAAATTATAACGATGCATGGTTATCACTTTGCGTTTAAGGGATGGTGTCAACATTACTTAACTACAGTAGAACTAAAATAAATGTTTACTCATGTTATCAGGTATTAAGAAATTTTAGGGATGCAATGATATAGAGCTATGTTCACTGGATGAAATCCTAGCTAAAACAGGTTAAACTGTACATGAGTGTCCGATGGAGCAAAACTATATAGAGGATACCATAGGCCGTGACAATAGTTAAAATGTGATTTGAACATATAAATGTGGTTATTGGGTTTAATCAAGTAAATGCACACGGTAGGTTTCAAGTTTGGAAAATAAAATGATATAATGCGACATCGAGCATGGAAAAGGAAAATCATGGTACTAAGGTTAGACTACGGGTTTAATGAGCCATAAAATGTATATGTAATATATTAATTAGCATGTAGCAAGTTTTACTTGCCTTGACGGGTCGCGAAACGGAAAAAGGAACGTTACGAGTCGGCGGGGAAAAATTGCGACGCGCGCACGGTTCACGGAAAGCGTCCGAATGACAAACAGTGGAAACACACGGGTCGCGGGTCCTCGCTGGGTCGTCGGGAAACGTCGCCGGCACGGTCGGATTCCGGCAAACCACGAGAATAGTAAACATGTATATCGGAAAATATGTACGGAAAAGAAAAGAGACGACTGAAAAGAAAGGAGAGGAGACTTACTGTGGTTAAGAAGGAAGTTGTGAGGTGTCGACGGCGTCGATGTAACTCCGGCGATCAACAGAGGTATTTCTCCATCTGTTTACATTTTGAAAACAGAAAGAAAACTTAAAAAAAAAGCATGGGAAGAAGGTGAAGAAAGACTGAGAGAGAAGGGGTGCTCACTGGGGTTGCTAGGTTGTGGTTGCAGGGTTGGAAGTCGTTGGCACGGGATCGCCGGCGAGATCAACGGCAAGGTGACAAGGTTCACGTTGCAGTGATGACTCGGGCTAGGGTTTCCGTTTGGGTTGCAGGGTTAGGTGCTCGGGGAAGGATCAGAGGGCAAGAACAAAAGGGGAGGGAGATGGTGACGACGAGAAGGGGGAGTCGGCGGCGATGGAAGGCAATGCTGGGTTCCTGGTCGCAGTGGGTTTCTGGGTTGAGTGGGACCGCTAGAGGGAGGAAGAAAGAGAAGAGGTGATGGAGTTGAGGGTGACGAGGAGGATGCTGGAGGTGTCGACGAGGAGAGAGGGGACGAGGGAAAAGTAGGGTTAGGGTTTCTTCATGGGCTTCTCGTGGCGAGGTTTAAAAGAAGGAGGAGAAGAAGTAGGAGATGCTAAGGGAGGTAACCGTAAGCGAGGCGCGGTGACGGGATTCGAGGAACCTACAGTAATCGCGAGATCTGTGAGAAAGTGTGCGAGAGGAGAGAGAAAGAGAGGGAGAGAGAGGGAGAGGGAGAGGGAGAGAGAAAGAGAAAGGGAAAGGAGAGAGGGAGTCTCGTGGGGCCCGGTAAAAGAAATGGTGCACTGTGATTGGGTCGTGGCGATTTAAGGAGAAAGGAGAAGAAAAGAGATTTTCTGATTGGTGGAAAAGAGAAGCCAAGAATTGTGGGGCCCGGGGTGAAACGGATTGCGATTGGCTCAGAAAGATTTCTGGGGGTTAACGATTGGTTAAGGAAAAATATAAAAGATATTTAACAAAACTAACAGAACTCCAAGCTGAAAGATTTTCCCCAGTAATTATTTCCATGCTGATAGAAATATACGTTAGATTAATTAAATATTAAAGTTGATTTTAAAGGAATTTAAGAATAAATAGGATTGGCGGAAATACAAAATATTTCAGAATTGCGCCCGGGTCGGGTCCAACAAATTTGAATTCGAAAAATGAAAATTATTGTCAGGTTCCAAAATTAAAATGAATGATTTTATAATTAAAAAGCATACCCCCATGAATGGACGCACGTACGTGTAGCCGTCCAAACACGTCCGTTTCACTGAACGGGACGAGAACACGATGCAAGGACGCCGCCACAGGGTTAGGGGTGTCAAGCAGGCCATGACAAGTATTTTTAATTTATTTTAAAAGACTTAAATTGTTATATGCAAGAATTTGAATTGTCGGGGTAAATTACAACTAGCAACAGTCAAGCAAGACAAATGAAATAAATACCACACACTATATATATGGTAACTGAAATTTGTAGAATTGGCCTCGGTTGTTACAGCATACATATAACTAACAATCTTCCACTTGCGCTAGGGCCATCTGTAGCAGTGGTTGCAGTATCTCATACTCAACCATCCCATATAAGTCTCTCTCTGGGAAAAGGCCTTTGTGAGTGGATCCGCCGTGTTGTCCTCTGAGTCTGCTCTTCTAACCTCGATCACCCTGGAGATCAATTATCTCCATGATCAGGTGATACTGCCTTGGAATATGTCTGGGTCACTGATGGGACCGTGGTTCCTGGGTCAAAACCACACTTCCATTGTCACACAATGGTAGGAACCTAGTTCATCTCATGAACTAATATACACCCAAACTGCTTCTTTGGTAGTATCTTTGACAGCGATGTCACCAGCCTTTATCGTCTAGTCTGCCACGGTATCTTAGCTTGGAACTCTTCCAACATACCGTCCCTCCACTGAGGGTAAAGACAATGCCTGCGACTGACATTTGTTAGTTATATGTATGCCCTAGAGGCCATTACTGTACATTGGATGTATATTGTAGTGGATGCTGGGACATATATAGGGAGGACTTTCTTGCACGACATGATAGTATGCTATCTGGTTGCTCTTTACCTTAACGTGTACAAAGATTGTCTCTCTATTACATGTTGGTAAAGACCTTAGGATGTGTACTTGACTACCTGGACTATGATGCGGATCATACTAGTGGGGACAGGGTAGTCCATAAGTACATCCTTCAAAGTCCCTAGTCGTGGGTGTATCGAGATGGGGCATCGATATACCAGAGTAGACTAGAGTGTACCTTCTCGACCCATACAGATGGGCGATGGATGATCCCATATCCATTGGTGTTTGACATCAGAGGAGATATACGGGTGCTCAGTAGAGACTGGGTACACTGGACGGACTCGCCGAGAACTCCCAGATGGTATTATACCTTACGTCAGATGGCAGTTCTCTGGTGACACTGGTACAGAGTAGTCTGTTGACCCGAGATCATCATAGAGTCTTGTGTGGTTCCCACTGTGCTTTGATTTCCATCTTACCACATCCAAGAGGGCGTGCAAAACGGTGGTTTTTGGGTACAGTCCCGAGTCACATGGAGGCAATGAGCGATAGGAGGGGATTCGTCTCTCCCGGTATAGGGAGTTGATGTTGTGCTGTGTTCGATTGGCTATAACAGGAAATCCCTGGCCAGGGTTGCTGAGATTTACTGGTAAGTGTTACCAGTAGTTTCTCGAATTGTTATAGACCTCATATCGACACGACTTATCGAGCTATTGGGGTCTGACGTTTACCACCCCTAGGCAAGATATGCGACATATCAGACGATCAGACCGGACTGTACGGTAGTGTTACTGGTTGGATTCACTGGAGTGTGAGCGGGCTTGCTCGTCGATCTTCTGATCGCTCAATACCCGGGTGGCCGTTACGTTTAGCAGACCGCTTGCGGCTTGTGGGTGCTTGATATGATCATCATCTGCTGCCGGCGTATTGACGAGTCTTTAGAGTCCTACACAGATGTTTCCTGGCTCAAGCGAAACGAAATAGGAGCGCATATGAGATATGTGCGAGACCGAGAATAATGCGTGTATGTGATACCGTATTCTATTCTCGGGATGAATGTATCGATTGGTTGTATGCGATATAACCTAGTTATCGATTCAAGCGTTGATTCGATAAGCCGATACATTGGATACTAGTCGGTTATATGCGATATGACCGGATCGTTAAATCAAGTGTTGATTTAACGATTTAATGCATAATTATATATTTGATATATTACTTTGCATTAACTAGTATTGGTTCACTTTAAATGGATTTTCTCACTTAAAGTTCACAAGTTGTATATGTGATATACTTTTGTGCACTTGGATGTATCATGTTTGATGATACATGTTTACTTGTGTATGTGTGAAGATTGAACCATGGTCATATGAATGGTTAGGGTTATGATTATTCATTCATTCATTTATTTATTAGTTTTGGAAAATAATAGCAAAAGAGAAAAATGGTGGCTTTCTTTGTTCTTTCTTGAAGCTTCATGAAGACTTTGACCAAGTGACCATTTTGTCTCATGCTTAACCCTAACCATTCCACTCAACCATGATTCATTCTCTACACTTGACTATGGTTATATTATGATAAGTATTCATATTATTTTCTTTGAGAAAAATACTTATGATAATATCTTCTTCTTCTTCTTCATCTTCTTCTTCCATGAAGAAGCTTGCTTCATTAATGGTGATTGATGAAAACAAGTGAGAAATCCAATTCTAAAGTCTACCCACTTCCTATTTCTTCATCCTCTACCTCTTGCCAAGTAGTAGAGTGTGTTTCCTTCACAAGTTTTCAAGGCTTGGTGAAGGTGGAGCTTGATCTAGTGATGCCTCGACGTAGATCATCTTCGGCACATCGTCGATGACCTTGCCCGCTCTTTCTCCGATGAAGCCGACGCTAGAGCCCGGGACTTGATATGGACAGTGAGGAGACTTCATTGCGGAGCTATGGAGGTGGAGAAACGAATCTACAAAGGTTGTATTTCCGTATTCTTGTAGTTAAGTGTTAACTAGTTTGCTTTGTTGCCTAGAATTCTAGCAAACGATCCGTAGACTAGGGTTTCTCGGCACCGTATTTTTGAAATTGGCATGGTTGATGGCTTGTGAGACCTCTTGAGAGTGCCTAGGAACTCTATAGTGGTATCAGAGCCTAGCTAAAGCCTTAGGCGAAGTCTAGACGACGTTTGAATCCCGATCAAACCCGAAACCCCATTTTTCCCATGCTCTCTGTCCTTTTTTCAAAACTGTGCATTTTTCCACATTAAAAATATGCAGAAAATTAAGCAGGGTTTTATATGAATTACTGTGGAATACGGGGGCCTAATTCAATTAAACCACCGCGGAACCGCGGCACGAGCTTGGCATGTGCGGCGGTTCCGCGGCCGTATGGTCTCCTCTTGCGTTGACTTTTCCACAGTAATTCCTATTTAACAGTGATGAGTTCTCTGGGTATTTTTAATATTTATTCAAGAGTTGAATAATCTGGGATGTTTTGGAGCTTCGATGATTCGATCGGGTTTATCAGATTTTGTCTATCTGGCTTTCCGGATAAATTTTAGAATATGTTAAAAAGTTCGACCGGATATAAATACCCAATTTTTCCCCTGTCGGGAAATTTCCAAGTGTTGGATTTTTCCGTAGTTTAACGACATTCTAAGTAGTGCAAGTAACTCGATGGACCCTCTAGAAGACAACAAACCTTAACTCGATTATGTGACCGTCTTGAACTGCCCTTTGAATCTTCGGGTTTGGGGCAGTACGGCGTGCCACATGTGAGGCGTTGGCTTGACCCTTCTACGGCTGGACCGTTGGTACTGAGGCACGAACTGAATGTTTTAAGACTTGTTTCATGTGTTGATCTGTATCGGGAAAACTTGGGTGTTCGATTGTTCGATCGGAAAGTTTAACATTTTCTAATTATCTGGAATGTGATACAATACTTGGAATTCACAATAAGTTATGAGATAACTGAATGAATGTTATAAACATAGTAGTTTAGTCTCACTTGATCGGTTGCCACGGAATTTTGATGTGATCAAAAGTCCGTCGCAATCACGTAGCGTACGCGGATACTCGCCGGGTAAACTTAATAGACAGCTACACCCCATAGCCCCGACCAAGTGACTGTAAGAGAACCCCGTCGCCGAAAGCATCCGTCCGGGTGCTCGCGGCAGCGGTGTTCCGCCTTGGTGCAATTCGTCGACGGTATCAGGGGTGCGGCCGTCCACTAAAGTTTGCGACGAGCATTCGATCTGGATGCCGGGAATCTTGTTGAATTGCCCGACTTTGATATTGAAAAGAGTTTTCGATTTTGAGACTAAAATGCGGGGTTTATAATTATTAGGCATGCGATGTCTAAGTAATTCATTTGGTCAGGCATGCGATGTCTGAGGTGGTTGCGGATTCCAACTGTTGTAGTTTTACACTTTCTTTTCTGTGACCGTAAGTGTAATATGTGATATCGCCGGTTTCGTTGCTATATGTCAACGACAATTGGGATGCGCATATTTACTTACGTTGATGACATGTGATGTTATGTGTTGCTGGATATGTTATATTGGATCGTCGTGTTTGAATAGCCGGGGGTTTTTATGTGAGATGAGTGTTTTTCATTTTCATTCATGTAAAAACTTGTATGTAATATTCTTTTTATTGGGGCACTTCCAGGTTGCGGAAGATGTCACCCTTTGTGTATTATTTACTTTTCCGCACTAGGATAGACCCAAGGAGGGGAGCACAAGTAACCGGGTTCTGGAGTCCAGTGGGAGACCAACTCGAGGAGTCGAGTCCGGGTCTGCTAACTCCAGAATTGGTAGGGTTGCTTGCCGCTCTCGTAGGGGTCTAGGGGTGTGGGTTTGGCTATTCATCACGACCGTGGAATCCGTGTTTTATACTGGCTCGTATTGAAAACACGGACGTCCTAGTATATCCAATATTTCATATGATTCTTCTGCTGCGATATCTGTGATGTGATCATGTGATGTTCTGTGATAAATACTGTATATAGTATATATGATATATTATATGGCCGTTACTTATGTTTTACACCCGCGCTAGCCCTGCCCCGCTCTGTCGTTAGTTACCTAACCTAACGGTGCATGAGGGGACATCGAGGCGAATGCGGATGGCATAAGCGTACGTCGTATTTATCTGTAATGTTTAGGTACTTAAATGATGGGACTTCATTAATATGATTAATGAAATAAAAGAAACCTAAGATGTTGTAGAATTGAATTTCAAAATAAAACAGGTAGCTACAGTTCTTGCTTTGCACAGCGGTATATATGATATATCCTGCACCTTATTCGATAAGGAAAGGACCGAGATCCCTTCACCGGGAGTGACTCCTTTAGCAATAACTGGCAGATGCTACACACTCGGTTTGTCTTTTGATTGCTTTTAAGAGTTTCTGCTTTGCACAGTGATATATATGATATATCCCGCACCTCATTCGATGAGGAAAGGACCGACGATCCCTTCACCGGGAGTGACTCCTTTAGCAAAACTAGAAAAGCCTCAAAAGCACTCCATTTCAAAATCATTTGATTCTACAACGATATCATGTTCATTACGCAATAGGTTTTCAGAAAAACTTGTCGTAGCCCTCTGTCATTTCAGATAAGTCCTGTTTAGTATTCGTGCTGCGTTTGTTGACCTTGTCAAGGCGCAGTGTGCGGTAGCTAACCAGTATTTATCTGCTTATGTATATGATGCAGATTGGGTTAGGGTAGTCGTGCGGCCTTGTTGACCTTGTCAAGGGTCGTGCGGGTGGGTTTGATTCAATCAAGAAATGACGGGTTGAACTTGACTTGCGGTCTATGGTTTGTTGACCTTGTCAAGGTCATAGATCGTTCGGGGCAAAATATTATCGGGAATTTCAAGTGTTGAAATTTGCAATGAGATTGCATACCTTCTATGAGATAGTTGGATCCCGATACCCACTGCGAGTAAGAGTTACTCCTGGGAGAGTTTTACACATTACAATTAGCCGATCAAGTAGGTGTCTAGAAAGGTGTTAACGAGGTTATGCCTCTGGGAAAACGAGGTTTACATTAATTAGGTTCGTGCGAAAGCACGGGGGACCTCCCTCAAAGTACCGACACTGGCCTGGCTGAAAGATTGGCGAACTTGTAGTGTGTAATTAATCCCGGCTAGTCTTTCCTTTTAGGGTTTGAAGGAAGATTTGATTAAAAGCAGTGGGAGCCATCCTGATTAGATAAAATAAAAACCAATCTATTCTTGACAGAGCGCACGCTGAGTGTTTTCTTCTCTCTCTCTCCAGGTAGCGACCATATCACGCCTTAATCAAGATAATAATACGGATTATTGACCGAACCCGCTTGTTATACTGAGCTGGGGAACGTTGGTCCCGCTCCAACTTATAATTGTTATAAGACAGAGCAGGAAATTGGGGAATACCAGATTTCCCATACCGCCCAAACGAAGAGAGTGCATGCTGATGCATCATCTTCGGGTGTGTTCATTATACAGAACTGTTTCTCAGTATCCTCCGCATCCTTGGTATATGATACCGGATCAGGATCCCAGATATGTAATCTGTTACATAGGGCTACAAAAAGGTAGAAAAACTGAGAACGGGTGATAAGTTTCATGAGGCAGAAAACGGGGCAAGTGTTGCAGCCAAGTCTGTTGGTCACTGTCACCCTGTATTACCAATACATTGATTCTGAACGAATGTTATTAGATACCGAACCTGATATACAAAATCATATCAGTCTCTTTATTAGTAAAGAAATGATAAAATTTTGTATTGTTGGATAATGTTTTGAACATTTCCTATATCAAAAGTTGATCGGTTCAGGCACGTTATCTAAAAGCATTAATGTTCTAAATCAAACTACAGTTCTTAGTATACGGAACACACACAAGAGGAAGAGTTCAGAAATGAACGAATTCTTCTTGAGGTATTGTAGACTAGGTCAGATCAATGCGACCTGACTGGCTGAAGTTGCATTTAGATGTATATTTAAATCAGTTTGAATTTACATCTTGTGAAACTCGCCAGTCATGTCACAAAGATAAGATGACCATAGCTCTGTTTATTGGAAACAGAGAAAGAGTTAGTGAACTCTTGGGATGATACATGTTGATGTATGTAGGTCCCCTGTCTACACATACCAAGACCGGTTCTTTGTACTTCATTACATTCTCTGATAATCTCTCAAGATTCAGACATATGTTCCTGTTGAAACACAAGTCCGAACCTTTTGAGATATTCACAGAATATAAGTTAGAAGTAGAGAACCAAAATACGGGTATAAGTATTATGTCCTATGATGAGATCAAGGAGGAGAATACTTGAGCACGGAATTCCTGGACTATTCTAAAGGAGAATGAGATTCTCTCTCAGCATTACTCCTCCGTATACACCATTGCACGATGGTATGTCGGGGCGGAGCAGATACACCCTATTTGATATGGTGTGCTCTATGATGAGTACTACTGAGTTACCTATTTCCTTTTGGGAGTTATGCACTTATGAAGTTGCATACCTATTGAATAGGGTTTCGATCAAATCAGTTGCCTACCACTTC
Organism: Agapanthus africanus; assembly: GCA_030015575.1. Taxonomy (NCBI): domain Eukaryota; kingdom Viridiplantae; phylum Streptophyta; class Magnoliopsida; order Asparagales; family Amaryllidaceae; genus Agapanthus; species Agapanthus africanus. The sequence continues at coordinate 516,242,855 of JASDDO010000014.1, forward strand.
ATATGTGATATGGAAAGGGAAGAGCCCATATCTTAAGTTCCTTAAGATTTGGGGTTGTCCGGCCTATGTCTAAAAGCAAAATCCGGACAAGCTCAAGGCAAGGTCTGTTATGTAGAACTGGAAAAGTTCCGGCTATACAAAATACAGCAGATGATTTGGTACAACCAAAGGATTCAGTAGATACCAACGAACCTCAGCCTCTCCGCCGATCTAGTAGGGTTCCTCACCCATCTGAGAGATACTTCGGTTTCTCTATGATAGTGGGAGCGAGGATTGCATCATGAGATGATGACCCAACTAGCTTCGAGCTGGCCATCAGGAGTAAGACTCTGTAAGAATGGCTGGATGCTTATCGATCTGAGATGGAATCCTTATACACCAACAAAGTATGGACTTTGGTTGCTATATCTGAAGGGTTAAATCCCCATCAGGAGCAAGTATATCTTGAGAAGATTACTTGGTGTAGATGGAAAAGTTGAGACTTTCAAAGCTAGACTTGTTAAAGGTTTTCGTCATCAACAAGGTGTGGATAATGATGAAACCTTTTCCAGTACCTATGCTTAAGTCCATCCAGATCCTACTTGTCATGGCTACATACCATGACTACGATATCTGGTGGTTGGGTGTCATGACTGCTTTTCTAAATGATGTTTTGGAAGAGTGTGTCTATAAGTACACAGCCAGAGGGCCTCATAGACAGTGGGAGCAGCGGAAACGTGAGCAAGATGCTTTATCTGATAAAACAGGCATCGCGGAGTTGGAACGTCTGTTTTGATGTGTTAGTCAAAGAGTTTGACATCATCAAAATGGTAGATGAACCTTGTATAAATAAAAAGGTAGTAGGGAGTATGGTAGTGATCCTCGTAGAGTACGTGGATGACATACTCCTGATAGGGAAGGAGTTTCCTATGCTACGCTCGATCAATCTCCGCTTATCACAATGATTCTCCACATTGGATCAAAGTGATACCTACTAAATCCTGGGTTTTGGATCTATGAGATAGATCTAAATGGATATTAGGAAACTCACTAGTTGTAGTGACATGGTATCAGTTAATCCTGGGGAGAATCACTGGAAGTGTTCCAGGGTGATAAAGTCGACTGAGTGTCAGTCACAGGCATTGTCTTAATCCTCAGTAGAGGGACGGTATATTGGAAGAGTTCCAAGCTAGATACCGTGGCATACTAGACGATAAAGGCTGGATACATCGCTGCTTAAGATGCTACCAAAGAGGCAGTTTGGGTGTATATTGGTTCATGAGATGAACTAGGTTCCTACCATTGTTTGACAATGGAAGTGTGGCTTTGGCCCAGGAACCCTGGTCCCATCAGTGACCCAGACATATTCTAAGGCAGTGTCGCCTGATCGTGGAGATGGTTGATCTCCAGGTGATCGAGGTTAGGAGAGTAGACTCAGAGGACAACACGGCGGATCCACTCACGAAGGCCTGTTTCCAGAGAGAGACTTTTATGGGATGGTTGAGTATGAGATACTACAACCACTGCTATAGATGGCCCTAGTGCAAGTGGGAGATTGTTAGTTATATGTATGCCCTAGAGGCCATTACTGTACATTGGATGTATATTGTAGTGGATGCTGGGACATATATAGGGAGGACTTTCTTGCTCGACATGATAGTATGCTATCTGGTTGCTCTTTACCTTAACGTGTACAAAGATTGTCTCTCTATTACATGTTGGTAAAGCCCTTAGGATGTGTACTTGACTACCTGGACTATGATGCGGATCATACTAGTGGGGACAGGGTAGTCCATAAGTACATCCTTCAAAGTCCCTAGTCGTGGGTGTATCGAGATAAGGCATCGATATACCAGAGTAGACTAGCGTGTACTTTCTCGACCCATACAGATGGGCGATGGATGATCCCATATCCATCGGTGTTTGACATCAGAGATGATATACGGGTGCTCAGTACAGACTGGGTACACTGGACGGACTCGCCGAGAACTCCCAGTTGGTATTATACCTCACGTCAGATGGCAGTTCTCTGGTGACACTGGTACAGAGTAGTCTGTAGACTCGAGATCGTCATAGAGTCTTGTATGGTTCCCACTGTGCTTTGATTTCCATCTTACCACGTCCAAGAGGGCGTGCAAAACGGTGGTTTTTGGGTACAGTCCCGAGTCACATGGAGGCAATGAGCGATAGGAGGGGATTCGTCTCTCCCGGTATAGGGAGTTGATGTTGTGCTGTGTTCGATTGGCTATAACAGAAAATCCCTGGCCAGGGTTGCTGAGATTTACTGGTAAGTGTTACCAGTAGTTTCTCGAATTGTTATAGACCTCATATCGACACGACTTATCGAGCTATTGGGGTCTGACGTTTACCACCCCTAGGCAAGATATGCGACATATCAGACGATCAGACCGGACTGTACGGTAGTGTTACTGGTTGGATTCACTGGAGTGTGAGCGGGCTTGCTCGTCGATCTTCTGATCGCTCAATACCCGGGTGGCCGTTACGTTTAGCAGACCGCTTGCGGCTTGTGGGTGCTTGATATGATCATCATCTGCTGCCGGCGTATTGATGAGTCTTTAGAGTCCTACACAGAGGTTTCCTGGCTCAAGCGAAACGAAATAGGAGCGCATATGAGATATGTGCGGGACCGAAAATAATGCGTGTATGTGATACCGTATTCTATTCTCGGGATGAATGTATCGATTGGTTGTATGCGATATAACCTAGTTATCGATTCAAGCGTTGATTCGATAAGCCGATACATTGGATACTAGTCGGTTATATGCGATATGACCGGATCGTTAAATCAAGTGTTGATTTAATGATTTAATGATTTAATGCATAATTATATATTTGATATATTACTTTGCATTAACTAGTATTGGTTCACTTTAAATGGATTTTCTCACTTAAAGTTCATAAGTTGTATATGTGATATACTTTTGTGCACTTGGATGTATCATGTTTGATGATACATGTTTACTTGTGTATGTGTGAAGATTGAACCATGGTCATATGAATGGTTAGGGTTATGATTATTTATTCATTCATTTATTTATTTATTAGTTTTGGAAAATAATAGCAAAAGAGAAAAATGGTGGCTTTCTTTGTTCTTTCTTGAAGCTTCATGAAGACTTTGACCAAGTGACCATTTTGTCTCATGCTTAACCCTAACCATTCCACTCAACCATGATTCATTCTCTACACTTGACTATGGTTATATTATGATAAGTATTCATATTATTTTCTTTGAGAAAAATACTTATGATAATATCTTCTTCTTCTTCTTCATCTTCTTCTTCCATGAAGAAGCTTGCTTCATCAATGGTGATTGATGAAAACAAGTGAGAAATCCAATTCTAAAGTCTACCCACTTCCTATTTCTTCATCCTCTACCTCTTGCCAAGTAGTAGAGTGTGTTTCCTTCACAAGTTTTCAAGGCTTGGTGAAGGTGGAGCTTGATCTAGTGATGCCTCGACGTAGATCATCTTCGGCACGTCGTCGATGACCTAGCCCGCTCTTTCTCCGATGAAACCGACGCTAGAGCCCGGGACTTGATATGGACAGCGAGGAGACTTCATTGCGGAGCTATGGAGGTGGAGAAACGAATCTACAAAGGTTGTATTTCCGTATTCTTGTAGTTAAGTGTTAACTAGTTTGCTTTGTCGCCTAGAATTCTAGCAAACGATCCGTAGTCTAGGGTTTCTCGGCACCGTATTTTTGAAATTGGCATGGTTGATGCCTTGTGAGACCTCTTGAGAGTGCCTAGGAACCCTACAACATTCAGTCGCCCTTATCACCCTGGAACATTTCCAGTGATTCTCCCCAGGATCGATTGATACAATCTCACTACACCTAGTGAGAATCCTAATATCCATTTAGATCTATCGCATAGATCCATAACCCAGGATTTAGGAGGTATCACTTTGATCCTATTTGGAGAATCCTTGTGATAAGAGGAGATTGACCGTGCGTGGCATAGGAAACTCTTTTCCCATCAAGAGTATGTTGTCCACGTATAATACGAGGATGACCACCTTACTCTCTACTACCTTTTTGTATGTACAAGGTTCATCTACTATTTTGATGAAGTCAAACTCTTTGACTACCACATCAAAACAAATGTTCAGGCATCGCTATGCCTGCTTTATTCTTTAAAGCAACTTGCACACGTTTCCGCTGCTCCCACTGTTTACGAAGCCATCTGGCTGTGTACTTATAGACGTTCTCTTCTAAATCAGTATTTAGAAAAATAGTCATGACACCCAACCACCAGATATCGTAGTCATGGTATGTAGCAATGTTAAGTAGGATCCGGATGGACTTAAGCATAGCCACTGGAAAAAGGTTTCATCATTATCCACGCCTGGTCGATGACGAAAACCATTAACAAGTCTAGCTTTGAAAGTCTCAACTTTTCCATCTACACCAAGTAATCTTCTCAAGTTATACTTGCTCCTGATGGGGATTCAACCCTTCAGATATAGCAACCAAAGTCCATACTTTGTTGGTGTACATGGATTCCATCTCAGATCGCTAAGCATCCAGCCATTCTTACAGAGTCCCCACTCTTGATGGCCTGCTCGAAACTAGTTGGGTCATCATCTCATGATGCAATTCTCGCTCCCACTGTCATCGAGAAACCGAAATATCTCTCAGGCGGATGAGGAACCCTGCTAGATCGGCGGAGAGGCTGAGGTTCGTCGGAATCAATTGAATCCTTTGGTTCTACCAAATCATCTGCTGTAGTTTGTATAGATGGAACTCCTTCCAGTTCTACCTCATAACCACTAATTTCTTCATAAGAAATTCCCTTTCACAAAGGTGGTATGTTGAGAAACAAAACATATTTTGTTCCTCTGTTATGTAGAAGATATTCCTTTGCGAATGCTTGGGATATCCAACAAACTTCTTCAGAACTGACTTTGCCTCGAGCTTGTCCGGATTTTTCTTCATAGGCCGGACAACCCTAAATCTTAACAAACTTAAGATATGGGCTCTTCCCATTCCATATCACATATGAAGTGGTAGGCAATGGATTTGATTGGAACCCTATTCAATAAGTATGCAGCTTCTCAAGTGCATAACTCCCAAAAGGAAATAGGAAACTCAGTAGTACTCATCATAGAGTGCACCATATCACATAGGGTGTGATTGCTCCGCCCCATACACCGACGTGCTGTGGTGTATACGGAGGAGTAATGCTGATAGAGAATCTCATTCTCCTTTAAAATAGTCCAGGAATCCCGTGCTCAAGTATTCTCCTTCCTGATCACATCAAAGGACATAATACTTATACCCGTTTTGGTTCTATACTTCTGACTTATATTCTTTGAATTTCTCAAAAGTGTCAGAGATGTGTTTCAACAGGAACATGTGTCCGAATCTTGAGAGATCATCAGTGAATGTAAGGAAGTACAAAGAATCAGTCCTCGCATATGTAGACTGGGGACTTTCATACATCAGCATGTATCAATCTCAAGAGTTCACTAACTCTTTCTCTGTTTCCAGTAAACAGAGCTATGGTCATCTTATCTTTGCGACATGACTGGCAAGTTTCACAAGATGTAAATTCAAACTGATTTAAATATGCATCTAAATGTAACTTAGCTAGTCGGGTCGCATTGATATGACCTAGTCTACAATGCCTCAAGAAGGATTCGTTCATTTCTGAACTCTTCCTCTTGTGTGTGTTCTGTACATTAAGAACTGTAGTTTGATCTAGAACGTCAATGCTTTTAGATAACGTGCATGAACTGATCAACTCTTGATATAGGAAATGTTCAAAACATTATCCAACAATACAAAATTATATCCTTTCTTTACTAATAAAGAGACTGATATGATGTTGTATATCAGGTTCGGTATCTAATAACATTCGTTCAGAATCAATGTATTCTAGTAATACAGGGTGATAGTGACCAACAGACTTGGCTGCAACACTTGCACCGTTTTCTGTCTCATGAAACTTATCACCCGTTCTCAGTTCTCTATCTTTCTGTAGCTCATGTAACAGATTACATATGCGGGATCCTGATCCGGTATCTCATACCCAGGACGTAAAGGATACTGAGAAACAGTTCTCTGTAATGAACACACCCGAAGAAGATGCATCAGCATGCACTTTCTTCGTTTGGGTGGCACGGGAATCCTGATATTCCCCTAATTCCTGCTCTGTCTTATAACAATTATAAGTTGGAGCGGGACCAACGTTCCCCAGCTCAGTATAACAAGCGGGTTTGGTCAATACATCCATATTATTATCTTGATTAAGGCGTGACATAGTCGCTACCTGGAGAGAGAGAGAAGAAAACACTCCGCGTGCGCTCTTGCAAGATTAGATTGGTTATATATTTTATCTAATCAGGATGGCTCCCACTGTTTTTATCAAATCTTCCTTCAAACATTAAAGGGAAAGACTAGCCAGGATTAATTACACTCTATAAGTTCGCCAATTTTTCGGCCAGGCCAGTGCCGGTACTTTGAGGGAGGTTCCCCGTACTTTCGCACGGACCTAATTAAAATAAACCTCGTTTTCCCAGGGGCGTAACCCCGTTGACACCTTTCTAGACACCTACTTGATCGGCTAATTGTAAAGTGCAAAACTCTCCCAGGAGTAACAATTACTCGCAGTGGGTATCGGGATCCAACTATCTCATAGAAGGTATGCAATCTCATTGCAAATTTCAACACTTGAAACTCCCGATAAAGGTTTTTACCCCTAGCACTTATGACCTTAACTATGGTCAACAAATCATAAGCACTAGTCAAGTTCTACCCGTCATTTCGTGATTAATTAGACCCACCCACATGACCCTTACTAAGGTCAACAAAGTCACGGGACTGTCCTAACTAATCGCATCATATGCGGTGTAGGAAGACATCACTTAGCTATCGTACACTGTGCCTTGACTATGGTCAACAAACACAACACGAATACTCAGTACTCTACTTCCTAAAATGACGGAGGGCAGCGGATGGTTTTTAAGAAAACCTTTAACGCTTTGAACTTGATCTCGCTGCAGAATCAAATGGTTTTAAATGGAGTGTTTTTTAGGCTTTTACTAGTTTCGCTAAAGAGGTCACTCCCGGTGAAGGGATCTCGGCTTTTTCCTCGTCGAATGAGGTGCATGATATTCACAATACCACTATGCAAAGCAAGAACTATAAAAGGCAATCAAAAGACAAACCGAAGGTTGTAGCATCTTCTAGTTATTGCTAAAGAGGTCACTCCCGGTGAAGGGATCTCGGCTCTTTCCTTATCGAATAAGGTGCTGGATGTTCTATAAGGAACACCGCTATGCAAAGCAACAACTAGAGCTACCTAATTTTTGAAATTCGATTCCACAACATCATTTAGGTTTATTTTCTTTCATTAATCTCATTAATGTCCCATCATTTAAGTCCACCTAAACATCACAGATAAATACAACATACACTTATGCCATCCGCATTCGTCTTGATGTCCCGTCTGCACCGTTAGGTTAGATAACTAACGGCAGAGCGGGGCAGGGCTAGCGCGGGTGTAAAACATAAGCAACGTCTATACAATATATCATATATACAGTATCTATCTGAACATATCACATGATCACATCACAGATAACGCAGCAGAAAACATCATATGAAATATTGGATATACTAGGACGTCCGTGTTTTATTTTGAGCCTGAATAAAACACGGATTCCACGGTCGTGATGAATAGCGAATCCCACACCCCTAGACCCCTACAAGAGCGGCAAGCAACCCTACAATTTCTAGAGTTAGGAGACCCGGACTCGACTCCTCGATATGGTCTCCCACTGGACCCTAGAACCCGGTTACTTATGCTCCCCGCCTTGGGTCTATCCTAATGCGGAAAAGTAAATAATATACAATGGTGACATCATCCTCAGCCCGGAAGTGCCCCAATAAAAGAATATTACATACAAGTTTTTTACATGAATGAAAATGAAAAACACTCATTTCACATAAAAAAACCCCGGCTATTCAAACACGATGATCCAATATAACATATCCAGCAACACATAACATCGCATGTCATCAACGTAAGTAAATATGCCCATCCCAATTGTCGTTGACATATAGCAACAAAACTGGCGATATCACATATTACACTTACGGTCGCAGAAAAGAAAGTGTAAAACTACAATAGTTGGAATCCGCAACCTCCATAGACATCGCATGCCTAACCAAATGAATTCCTTAGACATCGCATGCTTAAAAATTATAAACCCCGCATTTTAGTCTCATTATCGAAAACTCTTTTCAATATCAAGTCGGGCAATTCAACAAGATTCCCGACATCCTGATCGAATGCTCGTCGCAAACTTTTGTAGACGGCCACACCCCCGGATGCCGTCGACGAAGTGCACTAAGGCGGAACACCGCTACCGTGAGCTCCCAAACGGATGCTTTTGGCTACGGGGTTCTCCTACAGTCACTTGGTCGGGGCTATGGGGCATGGCTGTCTATTAAGTTTACCCGGCGAGTATCCGCGTACGCTACGTGATTACGACAGACTTTTGATCACATCAAAATTCCGTGGCAACCGATCATATGAGACCGAACTGCTAGATTTATAACATTCAAATTAGTTATCTCATAACTACTTGTGGATTCCAAATATTGTATCACATTCCAGATAAATAGACAATGTTAAACTTTCCGATCGAATAATCAAACACCCAAGTTTTCCCAAATAGCTCAACACTTGAAATAAGTTTAAAAACATCCATTTCATGCCACAGTACCAACGGTCCAGCCGCAGAAGGGTCAAGCCAACTCCTCATATGTGGCACGCCGTACTACCCCAAACCCTAAGGTTCAAAAGGCAGTTCAAGACGGTCACATAATCGAATTAAGGTTTGTTGTCTTCTAGAGGATCCATCGCGTTATTTGCACGACATAGAACGTTCTTAAACTACGGAAAAATCCAACACTTGGAAATTTTCCGGTAGGGGAAAAAGTGAGTTATTGATATCCGTTCGAACTTTTTAACACGTTCTAAAATTACCCGGAAAAAACAAAAACAAAGTCAAATTATCCGATCGAATCAACGAGTCCCCAATACACCCCAGAAAACTCAACACTTGAGTAAATATAAAAATATCCAGAAGAATCAGGAATTACAGACGGACATTACTGTGCAAACCACGTGCCATGATTTAACTTTTTGGCCGCGGAACCACCGCTCACGCCATGGTACGGCCGCGGTTCCGCGGCGCTTTGAGGTGATCAGTGGCACGTGTTGAACAGTAATCCTTGTATTTCCCTGCTGATTTTTTTTGAGTATTTTTAATTCACAAAAAATCACATTTTGAAATTTTTTCCAGAAACTAGGGTATATCGGGTTTTCCGGGTTCGATCGGACTTTAAACTTCGTCTAAACTTCGCCTAAAGATCTAGCTTGGCTCTGATACCACTGTAGGGTTTCTAGGAACTCTAACAAGGTTCTACAAGGCATCTACCATGCCCGATTCAAAAATTTAGCCGTGCCGAGCAACCCTAACCAAGATCGTATACTAGAGATTATGCGAAAACTAGCAAGTTAAACTCTTTAACACTAAGTGAAAAGGGATTACAACCTTTGTAGATCCGGTCCTTCACTTCTAAAGCTCCGTGTTGACGTCCCTTCGCTGCGATCATCGGGATCCCGGACTCTAGCGATGGTTTCTTCGGAGAAATGAGCGGGCTAGGTCGTTGACTTCGAGGCCGAAGATGATCTACGTCGAGGAGACTCAAACTCAAGCTATTCCTTCACTTGGTCATGAACTTTGTGAAGAGAACACCCTATACTACATGGCAAGTAGTAGAGGATGAAAAAGTAGAAAGTGGGCTCACTTTAGAATTGATTTTCTCACACTTTTTCTCATGGCACCATTAGAGCTAGCAAGCTTTTCATGGAGCTTGTTGAAGAAGAAGAAGAAGAAAGAATAATCATCATATGAAATTAATTCCTTCAATAATGTAACCATGGGTGAGTTAAGCTATCATGCTTAACCCATGTAGAGAATTGACCAAGGTATGAGGTTAAGGGTTAGGTTAAAGAATATCAAGAGAAATGACAAAAGAGTGGACTTTGTCAAAGTTTCTCCAAGCTTCTTCAAGCTTGATAACTTTGACTAAGTTCAACTCTTTTGTTAAATCTTAAGATAAAACAATAACCCTAATCTTAAACCTAATCTTGGTATAAGTCTCATACACCCATCTTGTGTGTATCATCAAGTATGACACAAACATATGTACACAAATATATATCACATATACACTTATGCACAAACTAGTGAGAAAATAAATCTTAAGTGAGCTAATACTAGTGTAATGTAATATATCAAATATATAATTATACATTAAATTATTAAATCAACTCTTGATTTAATAATCCGGCTATAACCGACTAATATCAAAAGTAACAACTTATCGAATCAACACTTGATCCGATAACCCGGCTATATCGCATACAACCGATCAATGTCACAAATCGCGAGAATAGAATACGGTATCTCATATCGTATCAATCTCGGTCCCGCACATATCACATATGCGCTCCTACTCCGTTTCGCTTGAGCCAGGAAACCCCTGTGTAGGACTCTAAAGACTCGTCAATACGCCGGCAGTAGGTGATGATCATATCAAACACCCACAAGCCGCAAGCGGTCTGCTAAATGTAACGGCCACCCGGGTATTGAGCGATCAGAAGATCAACGAGCAAGCTTGCTCACACTCCTGTGAATCCAATCAGTAACACTTACCGCACTGTTCGGTCTGTTCGTCTGATATGTCGCATATCTCGCCTACGGGTGGTAAACGTCAGACCCCAGTAGCTTGATAAGTCATGCCGATGTAAGGTCCACAACAACCGTGAAACTACTGATAACACTTACCAGTAAATCACTGCACCTGGCCAGGGATTTCCAGTTATGGCCAGTCGAGCATAGCGCAACATCAACCCCCAATACCGGGAGAGACGAATCCCCTCCTATCGCTCATTGCCTCCATGTGAATCGGGACTGTACCCAAAAACCACCTGTTTGCATGACTCAGTAGAGCCGTGGTAGGGTGGAAATCAAAGCACGGTGGGAGACACACAAGACTCTATGACGATCTCGGGTCAACAGACTAAGCTGTACCAGTGTCACCAGAGAACTGCCATCTGATGTGAGGTATAATACCATCTGGGAGTTCTCGGCGAGTCCGTTCAGTGTACTCAGTCTCCACTGAGCACCCGCATACCGTCTCTGATGTCAAACACCAATGGATATGGGATCATCCATCGCCCATCACATGGGTCGAGAAGATATATGCTAGTCTACTCTGGAATATCGATGCCCCGTCTCGATATTCCCACGACTAGGAATATTGAAGGATGTACTCATGGACTACCCAGGCCCCACTAGTATGATCTACATCATAGTCCTGGAAGTCGAGTACTCATCCTAAGGGCTTTATCAACATGTAACAGAGAGACAATAAGTATACATGTTAAGATAAAGAGCAACCAGATAGTGTACTATCATGTCGAGCAAGAAAGTCCTCCCTATATATGTCCCAGCATCTACTACATTATACATCTCATGTACAGTAATGGCCTCTAGGGCATACATATAACTAACAAGGCTAATCAGCATTACTCAACTTAGGAATATATCCAATTATGAGTAACCTGAAAGAGAAACAAGTTTCAAAAATTAATCTCATCAATTCTTATAAAACTAAAAATTCTAGTTTTGCAATTTATCTAATTTTAACAATTTCGAGTGAAAATGCACAAAACAACAATCACGCTTGGTTTTGATTGATCCAAAGGCATTAAACCACTCATTATAATATTAATAATGCCATGAAACTTTAATTATATTTAATCTAAAGCATTTAATAATTTTAAAAAAACCCTAGTTAGCAAAATAACTTAATTAGTAAAATTTTAAAATAACAATTAGCAAACTAGTTTCTAGGTAAGATTTTACATGCTATAATATGTTAAATTATACACTTAAACCATGTTCAAATGATATAAAATCCTAACTTGATCCATACCCAATTCTAGAAATTCCAAACTTGCAACTAAAGCCTAATTAACACTTAAATCACTTAGCTTTAAGAAATTAACTAACAAATTAAGCAAAAAGGGTTAGAATTTATACCCAATAAATTTGAAGATCCACAAGCACACATAGCCTCCCAAATTGAAATCTTGTTCCCTAGATCCATCCAATTTTGGCTAATGAGAAATGGGTAGGAGTTGGATTTTGATTTTGTGAGGGTTTGTGTTGATTTTTGTAGATTTTTTGAAGGAAAATGGAGGTGAAGGAAGATGGATACTTGGAGAAAATGGGGGGGGGGGCTGATTTCTGGCCGAGAGTGGGGAGGGGTGAGGTGAGTGGGAGAGTGAGAGAGAGAGGGTGTTGGTTTCAAAGTCAAAGATAAAGTCAAAAGCCCATTCTTATATATTCTTTTATCCTTTCATTTCCTTTTTTTCTCTTGTTTTCTTTTCAAACCAAAAAGAAGTGTGAGGTGGAGGGGGACAGCATGGGCTCGGCCCAGAAATTTTGGGGATGGATGTGGGTTTTATTTGGGTGAGAAACAAAGATAAATGTTATACCCCACTTCCACTTACACTAATTTCACCAAAAAAAGCCTTTTTCTTCAATATTTTCTAAAACCGATTAACAACTTCATTTCATTTCAAAAAAAATGTGTTAAAATTTTGTTTAATGTGTTATGATATACAAAATTTGTTTCAACTGATTCCAATTTGTAATTTTTCATAATTAAATGTATTAGTGACGGTTTAAAATAATATTAAAATAATTATTTTCGGAAAATTTTTCAGAAAATTTGAAATTTCACCAGTGGCTCAATAAACACCAAATACTAGCAATTACATAGCTAGAATATGTATATTTAATTTTATAATAAAGATATTTGTATTTTGACTTTTTACAGAAAACCCCATCATTTTACCGATTTTCCGAAATTTCACCGAAACGATTTTCAAAACGTTACAATCTTCCCCCCTTAAAGAAATTCGGTCTCCGAATTTTAAATTAAAACTCCCCCCAAACACTAAAACATTTAAGCAAAACCATCAAGTCGTCGGGGCTCCGAAGTCATAAGTACATAAAACAATCGTAGTGCAGTGCATGCGCATGAAAAATGAGCATGTAACTCAAAATCAAAACTCCATCCAGCATCCCGCAATCATCGGAGTCATGCTGAAGACACAATGTCTAAATCCAAAATGAAAATCAATATGATATACATCATTAAAACATCTGGAAGCAATGCATGCCAAATCTTCTTCAAATCGCTGTGCGATGCTCGCAACACTGCACAGTGGCGGACGTCTATTGTAAGAAAATAACTACATATATATATATATCGTTTGTTTAATATGTACGTTCCGCCGTTTTGGAAACAATTTAGAAGGGTCTCCTTGTTTTAAACATTTCATGTCATATCAGACACGTAGGTAAATACTGAGACTATAGCTCGCTTTTTGGAAATCCCTTCAATAACTATCAATGCATGCAAAATATATTCAGATACTGTCCTCTGACTAGTCCTGCTCAGTACAAAAACTCATAGCAATCATCATAAAAACGTACTGCTCCATAAGAAATCAATCCCAAAATATGCATATAAATGCTATGCGCGTCTGGTGCGCACGGAAATCAAAATCCATATATGTGCCATACATGTGCACAGAAACAACATCTAAGTGCATCAGGTGTGCACACAACATCTGTCATAGGCAACGTGTGTGCTTGACAGCAAGGACATGTGCGTCTGACACGCACAAAGAATCTCGATTTAGTGCATCTGGTGTGCACCAAAATCGCTTCTCAAAACATGCGCTCAACATGCGCGAAAATCCAAACCAGGTGCATCCATCATGCACGAAATCATGAAATCCAATATCAAGCGCCGAACATGCGCAAAATCAAATCAGGTGCACAAGGTGCACAAAACAAACATCGAGTATCACAATCGAAATCGAAGTCCAGTGCATCTAAGTGCACAAAATGCGTATCACTGCACTGCAAGCATATGTGAATCATACCGAGTGCAAAAACCAAATCGTGTGCGTATATACGTACAAAATCAACTCAACTGTATGGAACCCAAAAAATCATAAACGTGAGAAAACATGGCACGAAAACGAGATCAAGTGCAACAACTGTGCAAAAATCGCAAATACTCAGCAAGTGCAACCATGGTCCATGAAAACAAATATCATGAAACTCAATCATCAAAATCAATAATACGAATAGATCGCCCAAAATACCGAATCAAATATGGCGGAATAGTCCCCGCTCAAGCACTTCCTCTAAGAACCTCTGGCCAATTGTCGTGGTCACTCATAGCATGTCTCATCGATGATCCTGAACTCTGGCCTGCCGGTGTGCGTAACATGACCACTCCTGGGTCCAAGTCTTCTCGTAATTCATTCCAGAAAGGTCCTGTCGAAATCTCTCCCAAATCTCGTCTCTGCCGAACTGTCCGGAAGTCATCGTCCCTTACTATATCTGTTCTCGTTCCGGAACGGCTGCATACTCATCGCGGCTCCTTCTAGAAGGCATATCCAAGTACAATGCCTCGGCATGCATATTGCATCTATGATGGCGGAGTGGAACGTCGTCTCATCAAGATCTCGTACGAACCTCTTACTCCACTTTTCTCTGATGTCGACTGTTTCAGACTCGTCTCGTCGTGGCTGCATGGACTGAGCTCCAACGGCTATCCACTTATCTGGAGTTGTTCATATCAGATTTTTACATTTTCATACCGCCCAATTTTTATCACATTGCATATCGGTAGGTACTCTTGAGCCGTGTTTGCTAGTCAATTGCAGGATACAGGTTCTCGGCTCTGAACGGTGAAATTCATGGAAAAACACGACAAAACCTGGGTTCTTGCCAACCACAGATAAAACACGGGTCTTCGCTCTTTATCCGTCTGTTGCCACACACCAGTTTAAGAGAAAAAATGGCAAATCAATGTCATTTTTATGCACAAGGCTCAATGGCAACACAAGATCTAAGAAATCTACGCGGAGCTCGAGGATATCATGACAAAAAGATCCACATTCATCACCTTGTTGTTCAACAGAAATTCTGGAAAAATCGTGAAGAAAATATGAGAAACAACATGTACCGGAATCAAGAGCACAGCAGACCAGGGAAGTACAGAAAAGACCATGCCCCAACTCCATCATAGGGTCGCGGAACCACGGCCAATAGGGGGTCTAGGCCGCGGTTCCGCGGCCGTACTGGCGCCGTAGAAAGTCAAACTTCAGGGGTAGATTGGTCTTTTCACATTTGTTCTGATTGTTGCCCTAGATCTCCTTTTCCCTGCCTATAAATAGTCCAGAACTTTGTGAAGCCAAGGGTGCATAATCTTGTATTTTTCTAGGTTTTAGAATACTTGTTCTTCTTCCTCTTCTCATCTCTTCTCCATTGAAAAACTTGTAGTGAGCTTTTGTGAGTGAAGAATGATGAATAAAGAAGTTCATTTTATTATTATGCTTGTCTTGTTCTCTTATTATTGCTTGTAATTTTCATTTGTTAACTTAGTTGTTGTTATTTCTTGTTGTTTCTTTCTTTTCTCTTTTCCTTTATCCTTAAAACAACCATGATGCTTACGCTTGATCCTTGCCAAGGTGAGGTCGCAAATAGCTAGTTGTTATCTTCTAATATCTTTCTTTCTATCTTCCTCTTTTGTTTTGTTTTCTTTTCATTATGATGCGTGAGTAGTTTCATACTTGTTAGGGTAGGATAAGGGAAGTTTGAGAGAAGGAAATCTCTCTCACTCTTTCCTTGGCCAACATCTTAAATCGACTCCCGTTAATTGAACCACAATCCGCTCCTTACGGCACCCTATCCTACATGATAGCGGTGATTCCGTAGTGAGACCGGTTGTGGTTGAATTAACCGGAGGTTATGGCTAAGAGCCAAGAACGGACGGACAAGCACCAAAAGGAAGAACTTATGCGTTGGAAAGCCTAGCTTATACTCGCAAGTTCCTTCCTAGTCGTGCTAATCCCCGTTGTTGCCGATTACCGTAACACCGATATTAAGAGTGGCAACGAAAGAGGTGAGCGAATCCTAACTCAAACTAACCTAATCCTAACCCTAACAAGCACTCTTTACATATCATTTTAACACTTAATTAATCACAACAAAATCTGGAAAACTGGACTTAACTCGTTAAAGCACATAGAAAAAGATTCCCATCTCCCTGCGGACGACCCGTACTCAACCGGCTAGCTACAACCGAAACCGTCTTGATTGCGGTAATTAACTAAACTTGAACACGCAGAATCTCTAACAATCAAATGGCGCCGTTGCCGGGGAGACGGTAGTTTATTTCTTTGTGTAATTTCGGGTTAACTTGTGAATATAAATATAACCGAAAAACAAGCAAAAAAAATATATACTTTGTAAAAAAAAAATCATCTTGTTATTTTTGATTAGTTTTTGTGCAAGTGTGCAGGATAATACAGAGTTCAAGTTCAGTGCCAAAGATGTGGGAAGATAGACCCATATTTCGCGGCTACACCGCGACGGATCAAAAGGAAAAAAGACGGTCTATTGAAAAATTCTGGAGCAGATACAGTGAACTATTCAAGATTCAGGACATCCAGGCAACAAGAGGACATCCAGGGAAGCACCCACAACCAAACTGAAGCTTCAAGGACACTATACAGCCGCGGAACCGCGGCATAAGCGTGCTTAGGCCGCGGAACCGCGGCGGTTTGGTGGAATCAGCCGCCCAAAATTCCCTGTAAGTCTCTCTAGCACTTCCCCACTCCTCTGGACTCCAATAAACTGTGTTTTCTGCAGCATTCTTTGCGCAAACTCTCTTCCCCCTTCCAATAAACTGTTCTTGTGCAGGATTCTTTGTGCCGCGCTAGAAATAAAAATTGTTTGCAGTTGATTTGTTATCGCTTTGCATTCATTAATACGGACTTAAGGGGCTTGAAACCAATTCAGATTGGGTGGGGATTTCATCACCCTTCCCAGGACCCCAAAAATCACAAAAAGCATATGCATGGACCATTGTTAAATTAAAAAATACTAGACTCAGCCCTAAGGACTTCGCGCTCAATAGGACAGAGGACTAGTTACAGGCATCAGCCGTTTATCCTATCTGACTTTTGCGGTGCCTAGGCAAGTGTGACGAAGGCAAGTGGTTATTTAATTAAGGAACTTCGCGAAAGCGTTGGACAACCTCCCACTTACCTGGCACTTATCTGGCCGCATTAGACGGAGAAGAGGTGGTTTGAGGTCCTATTTCTAGCCCTCTGGAACAGTTAGGAGCTGTCTAGCAGACCTAGGTGACCCTAGATGTAGGTGAGATTGTGCATATCTTATTTGTGATTACTTAAAGCCGTAAGTCCGTACATATTTCTATAAAGATCTTTCTAAAAAAAAAGGAAAAAATCAAAAACTTTTATAAAAACTTGCCCTTTGTCGCCAAATCCATTTTTCATCCACCACCCATCGTATTTCTCCATTGACGTTTTCTTACCCTCACCTTCTCCACTTTGACTATACTAAACTCGTTTAGTGTATGTCCACTTGGACTCGGGACACTAGCGCCCTCCTAGTCCGCGTTACGTTAGTCGCTACCGACTACGCGATCGACTCAGATGTCGAAACTCCGTCCACTCCTCTTTCACCCCTTCCTTTGCCGGCCAACTCCGACGTTGACCGGAATTCTGTTCATACATCTTCACCTTCACCATCACCAACCTCTTCTTCCGCGATGTCAGGATTTAATCCGTACATCTCTTTGACTACCCCTGGATTGGCTCCACCTCCTACGGAGACCAATAACCCACCACCACCGCCTGTCGTAGCGCCGCAGCGAATCGCGCTCCAGGATCGTTTCTATCCCACCCGTTCTGCACTTCCCACCTGCCTTTCTCTTCCACCGGCCAATGGGGATAATTTTGAAATTAAGCCCCACTTCATCAACATGCTTCTACGATTTCATGGGCTTGAATTTGAAGATGCCTATATCTTCATCAATAAATTTTAAAACGTTTGTGCCATGATGAAAACCACCCAGCTGTCGGACGATGCTATACGTCTACGGGTCATTCCGTTCGCTTTATGCGATCTTGCTGAAAAATGGCTGTATAGCACCGCTTCCCACTCAATAACCAGTTGGGACGAGTTCGTTAAAGCGTTTCTAAAAAAATTCTATCCGAATCATAAAACCGCAAGGATTCGTAATGAAATTAACCAATTCTCTCAGCTTCCTTCTGAACCCTTCTGGAAGTGCTTTGACCGGTACAAAGACCTTCTTGTTCAGTGTCCTCACCACGGTATAGAGAAATGGCAACTTTGCCAAACCTTATACGAGGGCCTGAACCCAGCAACGAAGCAGTTGTTGGAAACCATCGGTCAGGGCCACTTCCTATCGAAATCTGACGAGGAAGCGTGATAGTTCTTTGACGACCTTGCGGAGCAAACGCTACAATGGGAGAGCACCAGACCGACTTCTTCTTCTTCTACCTCCACTTCTACCGGTCAGTCTAGGGTAGGAATTCACCAACTTGATGTCTCTATTGTGATGAAAGCTGAAATGGCTGCAATAACGAGAAAGCTTGAAGCGATAGAGAGCAAATTTTCTGCTCCTGCCCCTGTTCTTCCCCTTCGTACCATTTGCGCCTGTTGTTCCGATCCTTCTCACTTAACCGAAGAGTGTCCTTACAATCCACCATCGCAAGGACAGGATCAGGTTAATGCTGCATTCCAGCAAAGACCGAGGAATGATCGATACTCTTCCACCTACAATCCCGATTGGAGGAACCATCCCAATTTCGCCTGGAATCAGAATCAGAATCAATTCCAAGGCAACAATTTTCAGAGGCCCCCTCCTCCGCAACAACAAGCACAACAACAAACTCAACATCAATTTCAGCAGTCCTTCCAACCCCAACCTTTTCAAAATCAGACGAACAACTTTGCACCCAACAATTCTTTTCCACCAAACAACTTTGTTCCGTCAAACAACGATAAGGTTTCCTCGCTCGAACGAAGTCTGGAGGCGTTCATCAAACAATCAACTCAGTCCACCGCCAACATCCAGTCTTCCATTCAGTCCTTAGTGCAACACACTGCCGCTCACGGGCAAAGCATTAAGATCATCGAGGCCCAGATTGCACAGCTGAATGCGGCCTTAAGCGAGCGAGAAAAAGGGAAGCTCCCGTCCCAGCCACTCCCAAATCCCGGTCACCCACATAATGTACATGTTGCTCTTAAACAACAGAACCATAATGTGAGTGCCGTGACCACACTGAGATCGGGAAGGATGCTGCAAAACAACATCGGCACACGTATCAACGATGACACCCCGGCCACTTCTTCTTCTCCTTCTTATTCTTCTTCTGCTTCTTCGTCTTCTGAGCGTACCCCAACCCCAACCCCAACCCTAACCCCAACCCTAACCCTAACCCAACCCTAACCCCAACCCCAACCCCAACCCAAACCCCAACCCTAACCCCAACCCTATTCTCCATTCTTCAACAGGCTCTCCTTCCTCTTCTTCTGCTCTGAACGGACCCGCTTCTCACTCCACGAAAACACCTGTTCTGGGATCCGTTCCAACTCCACAATCTCCTCCTCCAACATTAGACTCAACCAATTTTAAAAATGTTCCATTTCCAAACCGGTTGAGGTCTAATAAACAAAATCCTCAGATGGAGAAGATTCTGGAGTTATTTAAGCATGTTAACATTAACATTCTTCTTTTAGATGCTGTCCAACAAGTCCCGTCCTACGCGAAAATCTTAAAGGACTTGTGCACGAAAAAGAGGAAGTCTCAGGTACCCAAGAAAGTTTTCTTGGCTAGTGCTGTGAGTGATGCCCTTACCCAATCTTTACCACAAAAACGGAAGGACCCTAGCTGTCCTACGATTTCTATTACTATTGGGGATAAGAACATCAACCGCGCACTATTAGATCTTGGTGCCAGTGTTAACCTGCTTCCGTACTCAGTATACGAGCAATTAGGCGTCGGAGAGCTGAAACCCACGCACTGCACTCTCCAAATGGCCGACCGATCGATCACCCATCCTAGGGGTGAGCTAGAGGATGTGTTAATAAAAGTCGGGGACTTCATATTCCCCGTTGACTTCATTGTATTAGACACACAGCCTGTAGCTAACCCCCGGAATCAAATTCCAGTGATACTCGGTCGCCCATTTCTTGCAACCTCAAATGCTGTGATCAATTGTCGCAATGGTTCAATGAACCTCTCTTTTGGAAACATGACGATTGAACTCAACATTTTTAGGTTGGGGAATCAGCCCGCCGAACCTAATGCTCATATACTGGACGTCTGCTCGATCCAGGAGATCATCCCAGAAGAATGTGAATTCGAGGAGTTTCTGTTTGATCACGATAATCTTAACGCCACTAGTGCATTCCTCCTCGAACCTACTGCTGTTTCTGTGCCCGACAACGACTACGAGTGTTTCACGTTCTCAAACGATCTTAGCCGCGCACAACCCGAGTTTGAATCTTTCGAATTTCCGGATGAGTTACCTGAACCATCCAACTCGGTCGCCTACACTCGTTTTGAACCTTTGCTGGAGTCCTTTGAGTTCGAGACCTCTGCACCAATCTTGCCTTCAATCGTTTCACCTCCAGCGCTCGAACTCAAGCCTTTGCCGTCTCACTTTAAGTACGCTTACTTAGGTGAGAACGAGACCCTCCCTGTCATCATTTCGGCTTCTCTAGCTCCAGAGCAAGAGAAAGCCCTTCTTGCGGTCTTGCACAGCAACATGCAAGCTTTTGGCTGGTCCATGGCGGACATCAAGGGGATTAGTCCCCTGATCGTTGAGCATCACATTCATCTGATGGATGATGCCAAACCAGCCCGGGATCCACAAAGACGTCTCAATCCAGTCATGAAAGAGGCTGTGAAGAAGGAGATCGTAAAATGTCTAGATAGTGGTATCATTTACCCTATCTCTGATAGCCAGTGGGTTAGCCCCATCCATGTTGTCCCCAAGAAATCAGGTATAACGGTCATCACTAACGAGGCAAACGAGTTAATCCTTACTCGCACCCAAACTGGGTGGCGAGTGTACATTGATTACAGAAAACTCAACGCCGCAACGCGGAAAGACCACTTTCCGCTACCTTTCATTGACCAAATGCTTGAACGATTGGCCGGACACGGGTACTACTGCTTTCTTGATGGCTACTCCGGCTATAATCAGATTCCCATCGCCGAAAAAGACCAGGACAAGACCACTTTCACTTGTCCTTTCGGCACGTTCGCATATCGTCGCATGCCCTTTGGGTCATGCAATGCGCCCGCTACCTTCCAGCGGTGTTTGATGGGAATCTTCTCAGACATGGTGGAAAAATTTCTGGAGATTTTCATGGATGATTTCTCCATCTTCGGCGATTCCTTCAACGAGTGTTTGCTGCATCTTGACGCTGTCCTTACCCGATGTAAGGACAAGAATCTCACTTTGAATTGGGAGAAGTGCCACTTCATGGTGCGCGAAGGTATTGTCTTAGGACACATCATCTCGCAAAATGGCATAGAGGTTGACAAAGCAAAGATTGAGGTCATTTCCAATCTTCCTCCTCCCCGATGCGTCAGAGATATCCGAGCCTTCCTTGGCCATGCCGGTTTCTATAGACGGTTCATCAAGGACTTTAGCAAGATTGCTAGGCCCTTGACTCTTTTGCTGGCCAAGGACACGCAATTCGACTTCAACTCGAGCTGTGTCACTGCATTCGAGTCATTGAAACGCTCACTCACTTCTGCTCCCGTTCTTTCTTCACCTGACTGGACGCACCCATTTGAGATTATGTGCAATGCATCCGACTTTGCCATCGGTGCTGTCCTTGGACAACACATCAACAAGATGCTGCACGTAATCTATTATGCGAGCCCAACCCTGAACGATGCCCAACTCAATTATACAACAACTGAGAAGGAATTCTTGGCTGTTGTATTTGCTTTAGAAAAGTTCAGGCCCTACCTCATCGGCTCTCCAGTCATTGTCTACACAGACCATTCTGCTCTGCGCCATCTTTTTGCGAAGAAAGATGCGAAATCTCGGTTAATACGTTGGATCCTCTTGCTTCAAGAGTTTGACCTTGTCATTAAGGACAAACGAGGATGTGAAAACGTAGTTGCTGACCATCTCTCACGACTTCCTTCTTCGCCTTCGCTTCCAATTCCGATCAACGACGTTTTCCAGGATGAACAGCTCTTGACAGTATCCTGCGAACCCTGGTTCGCAGATATTGTGAACTATTTGGCCATGGGATTACTACCGACTAAATGGTCAAGTCAGGACAGACTTCGCTTCTTATCCCAAGTAAAACACTTTTACTGGGACGAACCCTACTTGTTCAAATACTGTCCCGACCAGATTATTCGTCGGTGTGTCCCTGACGAGGAATTCAAGAGTGTGCTGTCATTTTGCCATGATCAAGCATGTGGCGGGCATTTTGTCCCCAGAAAGACAGCTGAGAAGATCTTGCAATGTGGTTTCTACTGGCCACAACTTTTCAAAGACGTTCATGACTATTGCAAGACTTGCTCCCGGTGCCAACACATGGGCCGGATATCCCGGAGGAACGAGATGCCGCTCTAACCGATCTTGGTTGTGGAGATTTTCGATGTTTGGGGGATAGATTTCATGGGGCCGTTTCCCAGCTCTTTTGGGAACTTGTACATTCTTCTCGCTGTTGATTACGTCTCTAAATGGGTCGAGGCTGTGCCCAGCCGGACTAACGACAACAAGGTTGTCATTAGGTTTCTTAAAGAAAACATTTTCTCCCATTTTGGGCACCCCCGAGCGATCATTAGCGACAATGGAAGTCATTTCTGCAACAAGACTTTCGAGGCCTTGATGCGGAAATACTCCATTAATCATAAGCTATCCACACCCTACCACCCCCAAACCTGCGGGCAGGCCAAAGTTTCAAATCGGCAAATCAAGCAGATACTGGAGAAGACGGTTTCCAAGAACTGTAAGGATTGGTCGCTGAAACTCACTGATGCCCTTTGGGCATTTCGAACCGCTTATAAGACCGACTTTGGCATGTCTCCCTATTGGCTTGTGTACGGAAAAGCCTGCCACCTACCTGTCGAAATAGAGCATCATGCATTTTGGGCGATAAAAGAGTTGAATCTGTCTCTCGAAGATGCGGGCAGCCAGCGGAAGCTGCAGTTGAACGAACTGAGCGAGCTTAGGGATGAGGCTTACTATAACGCGGTTGTCGTTAAGAACCGAACGAAGGTGTTTCATTATAAACACCTTTTGCGCAAAACCTTCGTACCTGGTCAGCAGGTACTGCTTTACGACACCCGACTTCACTTCCATCCAGGAAAGCTCAGATCTCGCTGGAAAGGGCCGTATTTTGTGCGGAATGTATATCCGCAGGGCGCTGTGGATTTGGAAAATCCAAAGGACGGTTCATTTTTCAAAGTGAATGGACACCGACTAAAACCGTACCTTAGCGCCGAACCAACAGAGGAGCTCCTGTTCTTACAGGAGCCGGTTTACCCTGCATGATCTTCCTCTGCCTACCTCCAAACTTCGGTTATCCAGCCAAGAACAGTGGACACTGTTCTAAATAAGTTTGGGGGTATGTACCATTTTGTATATATTTGTGGATATTCTTTTTCTTTTCTTTAAAAAAAAAAAACAAAAACAAAAAAAAAATTGTGTATCGCTGACCGACAATTTTGACCCTTCAAATGATCTCTTCATGCAATGACAGTGAGGACACTGTCCAGTTTAAGTTTGGGGGTACGCTCGGTACGCATTTCTATCCTTCGCATTCATATGTATATTTTGCATCTGCATTTAAAAATCCATAAAACCCATAAAAATTTGAAAATTTTCTAAAAACATAAAAACTTTTCTGTCAAGTTAGCTAGTGGGAGGAATCTGATTCAACATTTCGACGGTTTTGTTTGTTAAAATAAGAATAACTAAATCTTATGTTTAGATTTTGAAAACCTGAAAGATAACTCTCCTATGAAGTTAACTATAGCTGATATACGTCTTTACATCACACTACACGTGTCGTGAGTTTTGGAAATTAGATGACAAGTCTTTTATGTCGAAAAAAAAACTTTTAAATGGATCAAGGATTTTCTGAGGATCAAATAGGTTTGTTCTGAAATAAGTAATATCAAGAATAGTTTATGAAGTGAGTGAATATGAAGGAACGTTATTGATACCTTAATTGGAACTAAGTCTGAAAAATAACCCATCTGAAACTTGATTGGAATGATTACACACCGAACCCACTAAACACATCTTTTATTCAAAAAATAATTGAACTACCGGTTATATCTCCGTTCGTATTAAATCATCATGATTTTCACGCCAAACTGTCTTTTGTTTTTGGACCTAGGTAACTTGAGTAATTAAGTCCGCTGGGGTGTTTCTATACCTAATGCCCTAAAACCAACTGGTTTGGGTGCATTGGTCCAAAGCTTGCTAAGAAGCCTAGAAAGTCCAGATTAAAACAAAGTCAAGCAAGTGTTCTCTCCGAGTTAAAATTCCTAACGGTTCTTTGTGTGAGAATAATCTTGATAAAAGACAGGCTTTTATAAAAAAATTTAGCGGAGATATGAAGGTTTTACTCTATGATAAAGACTATTGCATGTTCACAAAGGTGTGTATGAAATGAAAACAAGAAAAATGTGGAGTAAAGAATAAGACCTAGTTTCCTGTTAAGGAAGATAGAAATTCTAAAGTTGAAACTTTACTGGAAAACGAAACTTGAAAAATGCTTAACTCTTTATAAAACTTATGTGATCCTTTCAAAAATTTTTTATCTGGGCTTTATTGTGTGACACGAGGACTTTATTCGACCTTTCTGGAACTTAACAACACTATTTGCACTGCACGTAAAGACATATAAAATCTGTAGTTAAATAAGAAGCGAGGTGTGAAAAATAAAGGTTCGATAGTCTAGACTTAGGATAATAGAATTGTTATTTTCTGAAGCAAAACTTTAGAGTTTGAATCTTAGTTATTTTACAAAACTAGCTTGACCGGATTTTGTGGGTAGTATCCGCTGAAAACCCTCAGGAGACAACACTCCTCCTACTAGGGACACCCAGAGGTTTAACGGCTTGTTGCACATGCTCGGTGCAATCGCGTTCCCTGCAAAAGTGAGGTTAGGAAATTTTTTGTGAATAAATTGGCTTTGCTCGGGACGAGCAAATGATAAGTTTGGGGGTATTTGTTCATATCAGATTTTTGCATTTTCATACCGCCCAATTTTTATCACATTGCATATCGGTAGGTACTCTTGAGCCGTGTTTGCTAGTCAATTGCAGGATACAGGTTCTCGGCTCTGAACGGTGAAATTCATGGAAAAACACGACAAAACCTGGGTTCCTGCCAACCACAGATAAAACACGGGTCTCCGCTCTTTATCCGTCTGTTGCCACACACCAGTTTAAGAGACAAAATGGCAAATCAATGTCATTTTCATGCACAAGGCTCAATGGCAACACAAGATCCAAGAAATCTACGCGGAGCTCAAGGAAATCATGACAAAAAGATCCACATTCATCACCTTGTTGTTCAAGAGAAATTCTGGAAAAATTGTGAAGAAAATATGAGAAACAACATGTACCAGAATCATGAGCACAGCAGACCAGGGAAGTACAGAAAAGACCATGCCTCAACTCCATCATAGGGCCGCAGAACCGCTGCCAATAGGGGGTCTAGGCCGCGGTTCCGCAGCCGTACTGGCGCCGTAGAAAGTCAAACTTCAGGGGTAGATTGGTCTTTTCACATTTGTTCTGATTGTTGCCCTAGATCTTCTTTTTCCTGCCTATAAATAGTCCAGAACTTTGTGAAGCCAAGGGTGCATAATCTTGTATTTTTCTAGGTTTTAGAATACTTGTTCTTCTTCCTCTTCTCATCTCTTCTCCATTGAAAAACTTGTAGTGAGCTTTTGTGAGTGAAGAATGATGAATAAAGAAGTTCATTTTATTATTATGCTTGTCTTTTTCTCTTATTATTGCTTGTAATTTTCATTTGTTAACTTAGTTGTTGTTATTTCTTGTTGTTTCTTTCTTTTCTCTTTTCCTTTATCCTTAAAACAACCATGATGCTTACGCTTGATCCTTGCCAAGGTGAGGTCGCAAATAGCTAGTTGTTATCTTCTAATCTCTTTCTTTCTATCTTCCTCTTTTGTTTTGTTTTCTTTTCATTATGATGTGTGAGTAGTTTCATACTTGTTAGGGTAGGATAAGGGAAGTTTGAGAGAAGGAAATCTCTCTCACTCTTTCTTTGCCCAACATCTTAAATCGACTCCCGTTAATTGAACCACAATCCGCTCCTTACGGCACCCTATCCTACATGATAGCGGTGATTCCGTAGTGAGACCGGTTGTGGTTGAATTAACCGGAGGTTATGGATAAGAGCCAAGAACGGACGGACAAGCACCAAAAGGAAGAACTTATGCGTTGGAAAGCCTAGCTTATACTCGCAAGTTCCTTCCTAGTCATGCTAATCTCCGTTGTTGCCTATTACCGTAACACCGATATTAAGAGTGGCAACGAAAGAGGTGAGCGACTCCTAACTCAAACTAACCTAATCCTAACCCTAACAAGCTCTCTTTACATATCATTTTAACACTTAATTAATCACAACAAAATCTGGAAAACTGGACTTAACTCGTTAAAGCACATAGAAAAAGATTCCCATCTCCCTGCGGACGACCCGTACTCAACCGGCTAGCTACAAGCGAAACCGTCTTGATTGCGGTAATTAACTAAACTTGAACATGTAGAATCTCTAACAATCAGGAGTCTCCCAAGAATGTATCTCACCACCTAGCATCCGAATGAAGTCGAACCATCCGATCGATTTGTCAAAACCTCATAATCCCCCAAGAGCTCAATATCTTGGGTACAGTTTAACAGTATCGAGTACGTACCACAGCATCGATGGTCTAGCCGTAGAAGGGCAAACCCAAGCCTCACTAATGGCGCCGCGGAACTGCCGCAAACCCTAAGGTTCAAAGGCTTTCACACGGTCATTAAGTCGAGTTAGGGATTCATTCTTCTAGAGGGTCCATAAAATTGCCTGCATGTCTTTCCGAATACTTTAAACTTGGAATAATAGGTTGCTGACATTCGATCGTCTCTGTCGACTCTCAACGTCTCCGCGTGAAGTCGTCTCTAGCTGGAATCAATCTATCTGATGACCTCGCATCGGGGTAGCGAACGAACCACATGTCCTAGTCATTCATCCTTGGTGACTAGCGACCTTCATCATCTCTTAGTACAACTCGTACTGCAATAGCTCCAACATCTGGGGTGATATCTCGTCATTCGCAGCAATGACTGGCTCACTCGTCTGCATGCTGAACAGTGCCTCAATCATCAGCAGTAAGCAATATGCCAACGGTCATCAAAATCTGGCTGGCCTCTATCATTGGCTCAATCCTCTGGTACTGATCGGCATGTCCGAGAAATCTCATAAAGGCGATCCGCCAAACGCTCGTGGCGCAAAAACACAGTAAAAAGACACATCTTCGCAATCGTGTGTCGCCGGAATTACGCCCTGGTCAGTCCTCGTTTGTGACGAGCTCGTGCTGACCGCAACTCTAGCCGTAGCTCTCCCTGCCCGTAATCGTGGCAGCAAACCGTAACTGGTACCGATGAGGCTAGATCAGGAATGAATATGATACTGAGCAAAGAAATGTATATCCTAAGGCTCCTTAAGTGGAGTAGCATATCGTAAGCATGCCGTAGAACATACCCACGGTACGTCACTCTACTTTAGTCACCTATTCCATCAACCAAGGGTTATCCTATGCTCCGAAGGTAAAACCTAACACTCTGATACCAACTTTGTCACGTCCCGAAAGTACGGAACATGACCGACACTTAAACTACGAAACGTCTCGAGGCGTACGTAATCTAAGTAAGCCGAAAACCCAGAAATCCAAACCAAGAGAAGTAGTAGAGTGAAGGAAAACCAATTTAAATCAAGTAGTTTTAATAGTATAAGCCGAATTATGCGTTTTTTTAAAAACATCAAATATTTCCTGAAAATTTCGGCAGAGTCTCCTTGGTAAAAACATTTAGTGTATATGCCCTAGGGGCCATTATTGTATCATACTTGTATGTATATTACTTAATGGAAGCTTGGGATATTCACAGTTGTATATACAGTCTTGCTAAAAATGGTAGTATGCTACTTGGTTTGTGTCTTTTTTAATATGTGCATATGTTTCTTATAACGTATCACTTATACATATTAATAGAGCCCATATGATCTTTGCTTGATTACCAGCGTTGTGATGGCAGTCACACTAGTGGGGGCTGGGTAGTCTATAAGCAACATCCTATACTTGTCCCTAGTCATAGGATTATCGAGACAGGGCATCGATATTCCGGAGTAGACTAAGTGTGTACGCTTCTCATCCCAGTTGGGGAGATGGACTGTCCCACAGCCATCAGTACGTCATACTGGAGATAGTATACAGGTGCTTGTTAGGTTACGGGTACACCGGACAGGACTCGCGGGGGAACTGATTGGTTGGTATTATACCCGTCGTCAGTTAACAGTTCCCAGGTGACATGAGTACAGCATAGTCCGCAGACTTGACACTGCTACTTCGCCTCGAGTGTGTCCCACTGTTCTTAGATTGCTACCCTACCACGGCTCAAAGGAGTCGTGCAAACAGGTAGCAGTTGGGTGCAGTCCCGAGCACTTGGAGGCAGTGGAGGTTAGACAGGATTCGTCTCTCCCGGTATTGGGAGTTGATATCGCGCTGTGTCAGAGAGCCATTACGCAAAGTCCCTGGCCAGGGCAAGCGAGATTTACTGGTAGGTTCCAGTAGTTTTCTCAGGGTGTAATGGGCTACGCTCCGACACGACTTATACCGCTATTAGGGGACTGACGCTTGCCGCCCCCTAGGCTCGTTATGCGATAGTCTTAGACGAATAGACCGGACTGTACGGAGATTGTCACATCAGGCTCAGTAGGAGTTCAGATGGTTTTTCTCATCGGCCTTCTTATCGACATCTACCTGGGGACCGTTACGTACAGCTAGTGCCGCTTGCGGTCTGTGGTTAAACCCACTGCCAGCGTAGTGTCGAGTCTTTAGAGTCCCACACAGAGATTTTCCCTGCTCCAGGCGAAACGATATAGAGGTCGTATGGTTTTACGACAAGGGTTCGGACGTATACGTGTTTAAACGCACGTACGGCATTCGGACAGTTTTTACTAGCCGGCTTTGGTTTAAGCCAGATTCTAGTATCAGGTTATTGGATTTATACAGTCTAAAGTTTTTCCGTGTTTTCACGGATTGGAGGGGCGTTCTCATAATTTTTCGGGAAGCTTCTAGAAGCATGGTGACTTGGGGGTTAAGGTGGCATAAGCATTTATTGCTTAATGACTCATTTGTATGATTCATCCATGGAGTTAATGCTTTATTTATGAAGTTAATGACTCATGAAATGAATCACACAAGGTGAATGCATCAACCATGATGATTAATCATATATATTATTTATTTGATAAATTGTTATGGTTGATATATTCTAATGAGATCATTTTTCAATATCATTCTCATCACCACCTTCTCTCTCCTCAAGCTCTTTCATTCTTGAAACCCTAACCCTAACCTCTCATGTGTTGAGATCAAGGGTTAGCTAGATTAATACATCCATAACCTCACTCTATATCCCCTAGGTAGCTTAGATTAGCACTTTGAGCAACCTAGTTATCTCAAGTTAGAGAAAAAGCTTGTAGTAGGAGCTCTCGGGTGGATCATCTTTGATTCGAGGAGGCCGTTGAGGTGCCGATGTTCCAAGGAGCCTACGAAGAGTGGAGGACCGCGATGAAGACCCGAAAGACAAGTAACGTGAGGTATAACTTCGAATCCGAGTAGTTAAACCTTTCATAGTTTGCTAGTAACGGTTTAGAAACGATTCATGCGCTCAAGTCCGTGTTACGAAGCTTTGATAATCGTTTTTCATATATTCCGCCTCCCCGCAAGTTCGTGGGGTGCGTGACATGGACTTACAGTGGTATCAGAGCCAACTAAACCATTACTGGCTTGTTAGAAACTAATTAGAAGTTCGATCGACGGAAAACACGAAAACGAAACACCCCGGACCCTAACAGTTTTTGTAAATTTTAAACGTGTCTAAATTTTTTTTTGATATGCCTTAAAATTCACAGCAGGGTATTTTAAGAGTTCTGGGAAAATACGAGGACACAACTCGGCAAGACGGCCGCGGAATCGCGGCCAAATGGTGCTTTTGGCCACGGATCCGCCGCTGAGTCAACGCCGAGTTGACTCGGAGTTTCATAGTAATTCATAGTTTCTGGTGTTTTGTTTTCCAGTATGTTCTGTTTCTACCCAGGTTGCTTCTTTGCTGGTTTGCTTTTGGGGTAAACACGGAATATGGTAATCGATCGATGTTCTAAGATATTTGCTAATTGGATTTTTATCTGTAATGTTTAATGTGTTCGTAAACCTCCTCTAACTGCTAGTATATCGGTTGGTAGGGGGTTGCACATTTCTGTAATGTTTACTGTTTGTGTATATGGACTTGATTGGAATGTTGTGATGATTAGCCGGGGTTTTGAGATGGGTTTAATATTCATTCATTCAATGTAAATGTAATATGATGTAATATTCTTTTGCGGGGCACATCCAGGTTGCGGTTGTAGCCACCGTTGTATTATTTCTTTTTACTGTTTTTGCTCCTAGGATAGACCCAAGTTGGGGTACACAAACTACCGGGTACTTTGAAGTGTTTAGTGGCCTACTCACTTTGTTGAGGGAGACCGCTTCACTTCGGGTACTTGGCGGGTAGTTTGCCGTACCCGTAGGGGTCTAGGGTGGGGTAATGGCTATTCATCACAACTGTGTAATCCATCTTTTATTGCAGGCTCAAAGCAAATGCGGATTGCTAGTATATCCAATAAAGTTCATCAGTGATCTGGAATGCTTATTATTGCGTCTGACGAATGTACAATATCTATATATGATAGCTATTAGACGTCACTTATGTTTTACATCCGCGCTAGCCCGGCCCCCGCTCTGTCGTTAGTTAAGTAACCTAACGGGTGATGACGGGACCCCGTGGCGAATGCGGATGGCATAAGAGGACGTGGTATTTTCGTTGTTTTCTGCAATGATAGGATAAATGATGGGACGCATTATTATAATGCAAAGAAAATAAACCAAAGTTTAATCGTTGGAACAAATTTAAAAGAAACCACTCGGTTATTTTAAAAGATCAGAATTTTTAATTGCGGAGCTTTAACCACTCCTTTTAAAAAGTATCAGGTTCCTTCGATTATATCAAGTTCACTACGTTCACGATTTTGCCAAAACCAGTTGTAGCCCTCCGTCATTTCATATGGATAGTCAATAGTATTCAAGCTGTGTTTGTTGGCCAAAGTCAAGTCACAGTGTTTGGTAGCTATTGAATATTCGTATGCAGCATAGATAGATGCGTTGATTTGGGACAGTCGTACTGCTTTGTTGGCCAAAGTCAAGGGTATGTACGGATGGGTTCAAATTAACCTGGATATTGACGGGTAGAACTTGACATGTGACTTATGATTTGTTGCCCAAAGTCAAGGTCATAAGAGCATGGGGCAAAAATCCATATCGGGAATTTCTAAAGAAACTGAAATTTGCAGAGAGAGCATACCATTTTGGAGTTTGATGAATGTTGGTAGGATTCCTTCAACATTATCATACGATGATATTTTGGATCCTGATCCTACTGTGAGTATAAGCTACTTATCAGGAGATTCGTCACTTAACGATCAATGCTATAAACCAAGTAGGTGCCTAGAAAGGTGTCAGCGGGGCTACGCCCCCAGAGAAAAGAGGTTATTTAATTAAGGAACTTCGCGAAAGCGTTGGAAAACCTCCCTCGAAGTATCGACACTGACATGGCTGAACGGTTAAGCAAGAATTGTACGGTGAGAATAGTCCTGGCTAATTCTTCTTTTATGGTTTGAGGAGGGATTCGAGAAACAGTGGGAGCCATCCTGTTTAGATAAATTAAAAACCATTCTAAACTTGCAAGAGCATCATGCTAAAATGTTTTCTTCTCTCTCTCTTAATTGCAGTGACCTTGTGACCATGACTAGGTTACATCTAGATAATAAATTGACTGAACCTTACTTATATTAGTGGCATAAGTCTGTCCAGATGTCCATTGCCTATGACAAGCTGGACCACCCTATTACTACTCAAGATCCCGCCGTCCCAGGTCCAGTTTCCACTGTCGCGGATATGGATATCCGTCAGACAAGGGAAAAAGATAAAGCGAAAGCCAAGTGCCTCGTGTTAGCTTCAGTTGATGGTGTATACCAGAAGCAGCACGAGAAGATGGACTTAGTTTCCATCTTTCTCCATAACAAAGATTTATATGGAGAGCAATCTCATATCGCAAGATATGAGACCTCGAACGAATTAATTCAAGCGAGGTTAGCTGACGGGTCATCTGTAGGGGACAACGTCCTTATAATGACTAGCTATATTGATGAGCTCACGAACCTGAAGACCACGTCGGAGAACGGGTCAGATACTGACCTGATTCTACAGTCTCTGCCTTCTACCCTGAAGGAAACCAGGAAAATAGAAGGAAAGGGAAGGACAAAAGTTTCGGGACTGGAAGTAGTAAAAGAGGGATGTTCCTATTGTTATGGGATTGAGCATTGGCAGAAGGATTGCAGGGCTAACAAAGCCAGTAGCCAGGATTCGAAGCATGTTATGGCTTCAACTTCGGGTGTGTTTGTACTAGAGAACTGTATGTCAGTTAACCCTACTTCCTGGGTATTGGATACCGGGTCAGGAACTCACATCTGTAATTCTTTACAGGCTCTGAGAAACCGTAGGGTTATCAGGATAGGTGACATGACCCTCACGGTTGCTAACGGAATGAGCATGAATGCTGAATTCGTAGGGGAATATCATCTTAGACTGACAACTGGGCAGATATTGATTCTGCGTAACTGTTTTTATGTACCAGGTACGACTTGTAATATCATATCTGCATCCTTACTTTCTAAAGAAGGATATGATTTTACTTTCGTAAGCGATGTGGTTCACATCCACCTAAATCAAGTTATGATTGGGTCAGGTACATTAAAAAATGGGATATACGTATTGAATCAAGCTCAGATTTTCAGTGTCCAGAACACACTTAAAAGAAAGTCTCCGGAATTAAATCAGGCTTTCTTATGGCATTGTAGACTGGGTCACATCAATGGGAGAAGGTTAACTAAGTTACATAGAGAAGGATATTTGAATCCGTTCGAATATCAATCTTATGCTACTTGTGAATCTTGTCTCATAGGAAAGATGACAAAAACTCCGTTTACTGGACACGGAGTAAGAGCAAGCGAGCTCTTAGGACTCGTACACAGTGACGTGTGCGGTCCAATGCCTACACATGCGCAAGGAGGTTATTCCTACTTCATTACTTTTACGGATGATTTCTCTAGGTATGGATATATCTTGTTAATGAAGCATAAATCCGAGGCCTTTGAGAAATTCCAAGAATACAAGAATGAAGTGGAAAACCAAACCGGCAAAAGTATCAAGACACTGAGATCTGATCGAGGTGGTGAATACTTAAGTGCCGAGTTCCTGGGTTACTTAAAAGAGAATGGAATTCTCTCTCAACTTACTCCTCCATACACACCACAACATAACGGTGTATCGGAGAGACGGAACCGAACCCTATTGGATATGGTTCGTTCCATGATGAGTAACGCTGAGTTGTCGCGATCATTCTGGGGATATGCACTAGAATTAGCTGCATATCTTTTGAACCGAGTTCCAACCAAGACTGTGCCTACCACACCATATCAGATGTGGAATGGGAAGAAACCTTGTCTTAAGTATCTTAAGACATGGGGATGTCCAGCTTTTGTAAAGAAGCAGCATGCGGACAAGCTCGAGGCACGCTCAGTAAAAGGCAAATTTGTGGGATATCCAAATAACTCCAAGGGATATTATTTCTATTACGCAGAGGAACAAAAGGTCTTTGTTTCTCTTCATGCTTGCTTCTTGGAAACTGAGTTTTTAGAAAATCAGAAGAGTGGGGACGCAATAGAACTGGAAGAAATTCCAGAACCACAAGCTATTACTGAAACCTTGGTAGAACAAGAAGGTTCAGGAGAACAGGACATCCCGACGCCACTCCGCAGGAGTAGTAGGCAATCTCATCCGCCCGAGAGATACTACGATTTTCTCATAGACGGGGATAGAGAGGATTGCACTATTGACTATGATGAGCCTACTAGCTTCCAGCAAGCCATTCAGAGTGGTGACTCAGTAAAATGGCTGGATGCAATGCGGACCGAAATGGAGTCCATGTACACTAACAAAGTATGGAATTTGGACATTGCTCTAGATGGGGTAAAACCCGTAGGGTGCAAATGGATCTTCAAAAAGAAGATTGGTGTAGATAGACAGGTTGAAACCTATAAGGCTAGACTTGTTGCAAAGGGTTTCCGTCAAAGACCTGGTTTAGACTATGACGAAACCTTTTCTCCAGTGGCTATGCTTAAATCTATTCGGGTCCTTCTTGCTATTGCTTCCTTTCACGATTATGAGATCTGGCAGATGGACGAAAAGACGGCCTTTCTAAATGGTAATTTGGAAGAAAGCGTCTATATGGATCAGCCAGAGGGATTCATTTAGAGTGGAAGCAGCGGTAAGGTATGCAAGTTGCTTAAGTCCATTTATGGACTAAAGCAGGCATCGCGGAGTTGGAACATATGTTTTGATGATGCTGTCAAAGAATTTGACTTCATCAAAAATCCAGATGAACCATGCATATACAGTAAGATTGTAGGGAGAGCTGTAGTATTCCTCGTCTTGTACGTGGATGACATTCTCCTAATAGGAAATGATATTCCTATGTTACAGTCATTCAAAGGATTCTTATCACAGAAATTCTCCATGAAAGACCTGGGTGATGCCACCTACATTCTGGGGATCCGGATCTATCGTGATAGATCAAAAAGGATGTTGGGACTTTCACAGTCCAGATACATAGACACCATAGTGAAGAGATTCAGTATGGATGATTCTAAGCGCGGTAACCTACCGGCTTGTCACGGAATCACCCTCTCCAAAGAGATGTCTCCCAAGACTGATTTGGAAAGGGATCGCATGTCAATTATACCCTACGCTTCTGCGGTAGGCTCTATAATGTATGCGATGTTATGTACCAGACCAGATGTAGCATACGCATTGAGCGTAGTAAGCCGGTATCAAGCAAACCCAGGGGAGAAGCACTGGATAGCAGTAAAGAACATTCTCAAGTACCTGAGGAGAACTAAGGAGATGTTCTTGGTATATGGCGGAAAAGACTTCCAGATTGAGGCCTTTGCCGATTCCGGCTTCCAGAGTGACAAAGATGACTCCAAATCCATGTCGGGTTATGTCTTTACCCTCAATGGAGGGGCGGTCTGTTGGAAGAGTTCCAAGCAGGAGACCGTTGCTGACTCGACAATGGAAGCGGAGTACATAGCTGCTTGCGATGCCGCAAAAGAAGCTGTCTGGATGAAGAAGTTCCTCACAGAACTTCAGGTGGTTCCTACCAGTGTTGATCCAATACCTCTGTATTGTGACAACAATGGCGCTATAGCTTTAGCGAAGGAACCCAGGTCCCATCAGAAGTCCAGACACATCTTAAGGCGGTATCACCTGATCAGGGAGATCGTAGATCGCCGGGAGATCGAGGTGAAGAGAGTAGAGACGGAGAATAACATTGCTGATCCATTAACAAAGGCCCTTCCTCAGACGCAGTTCGAGAGGCTATTCGAGATGATAGGTCTACGATATGCCAGCTCATGGCCCTAGTGCAAGTGGGAGATTGTTAGTGTATATGCCCTAGGGGCCATTATTGTATCGTACTTGTATGTATATTACTTAATGGAAGCTTGGGATATTCACAGTTGTATATACAGTCTTGCTAAAAATGGTAGTATGCTACTTGGTTTGTATCTACTTTAATATGTGCATATGTTTCTTGTAACGTATCACTTATACATATTGTAAGTGCACGGCGGCGCCCCGACCGTCAATCCGACGCCGGAATGCGGAAACGAAACTTTTCTAAAAACTAGAAACAGGCACCACCGCGCACTAAAATCCCGGATCGGGCCATTAACCTAACTCTAGCAAACTAGAATAAGAGTAGAGAAACTATACCAAGCGATCTGTGTCCTTCGGTCTTCCCCTCCACTCCGATCTCCTCGCGGAATCTCCGGTCGTCGCCTCCTCGTCGGAACGGGCACTACATCGCCAGGTTCTTTTACGGGCTCCCACCTCTGGACCGAGTCAACTCGGGCGCGAAGTTGGCTAGCCGACGCGTCCAAGGAATGCTGTAGACTAGTGTAGAAACCATTGTCTTATTTGGGGTTGTGAAGTTGCCATGATGGAGGAATAAAAGAACTTTGGAGGAGTGTTAGGAATTTTGTAGCAAGAAGAATGAGATGAAAGAATTTCCCTCACACTAAAAAATGAAAACTCTCCTCATGTGGCCGGCCAAAAATGGTGGTGGAAATGTCAAGTGGGGTGAGCACAACCTAGTAGGAAGGTAACCATAAGAAATGGTGATGAAAAAGAGGGAAAAAGGTCACACCAATTTCAAATACAAATCTAATCTCATTTAATGCTAAAGAAATGATGCATGAAAAGAAAAGATGCTATCATAATCTTTCCATATCCAAATAAACCCTCCACAATAGCTAATTTGCAAACTTGCAAATTAGCCCCTCCCATCACAAAAGTCCGGCCGTGAAGGAACAAAGGAAAACTGGCCGAAACGGAATGCAAACTGGCAACTTCAGAAAACTGATCCCGTAATAAATTACAGGAAAACCCCGCGACTGTATATACATACCCGTATTTGTATTCCGACCGAATACAAATGCAACGAGATAAAATCTACACTGTACTATACTAGGATCCGGCTTAAACCAAAGCCCGCTAGTAAAATCTGTCCGATCACGATCCGTGCAATACCGCACGTATCTGATCGAACCCTGCCATATCTCCATACAGCCTCTACAGCGTTTCGCCCGAAGCTTGAGAAAACGATCTGTGGGGGACTCTAAAGACTCGTCAATACTTTGGCTGTGGATTTAACCACTAGCACGTCAGAGGTATTAGCCTATACGTGACGGGCTACCAGGTATTGACTAAAAGGGACGTCGATGAGCGAACTCATCCTGACACCCTATTGAGCCTGTCAGTGATAATATCCGTACAGTCCGGTCCGTTCGTCTATGAGCATCGTATGGCGGGCCTAGGGGGTTGGTAAAAGTCAGACCCCCCAAAGAGGTACAAGTCGTGTCGGAGTGTAGCCCATAACACCCTGAGATATTACTGGAATACCTACCAGTAAATATCCTGCCTTGGCCAAGAACTTTGTGTAATGGCTCTCCTAGACACAGCGCGACCTCACCCCCAATACCGGGAGAGACGAACCCCTGCAGATCCGCTCACTGCCTTCATATGGCTCGGGACTGTACCCAACTAAAACCTTTTTGCACAACTCCTTTGAGCGTGGTAGGGTAGTAATCAAAGTACAGTGGGAACTCACACGAGACAAATGACGATCTCAGGTCGGTGAACTAACCTGTACACATGTCACCAGGGAACTGCTATCTGACGTCAGGTATAAGACAACTAGCATGTTCCCGGCGAGTCCTGTCCGGTGTACTCATAACCCAATGAGCACCTGTATACATCTTAGGTGAACCAATTGACACCAGTGGCTTTTGAGACCGGCCACCGCCCTTCGTCGGGGTCTCGACTGTATATACTAGTCTACTGTGGAGTATCGATGCCCTGTCTCGAAACTCCCACGACTAGGGACCTTTTAAGGATGTGCTTATAGACCCCAGCTCCCACGTATATGATCGCCCTCATACTGCTGGCAGTCAAGAAAGAATCCTAGGGGCTCTATCAACGTGTAATAGCGAACTGTAAGGTCACCTAAAGCAGTACACGATGATAAAGATAAACCAGATAGCATACTATACTCTTGAGTAAGACTGTCTTACCGGTATAGGTCCTCCCTCAATCATTGCAATCACGTGCCTGTGATCCAATAATTGACTCTGAGGGCACTATCTCCAACAATCTCCCACTTGCACTCAAGGCTAATTATTGCGATGTCGCATACTCACAGCCCATGTGATACCGAACACCAAACTCCTCTACTAGTCATTCTCACAAAGCTCGTTTGCGAAACTATTGCGTTCGAGGAATAGCCTCAGTGAGTGGATCCGCTGAGATGTTTCTTTCTATGTCTCTCTTTATCTCAAGTTCGCGGAGAAACCCATCTCCCGAAATGAGCAATACCTGTCTTAGAATATGTCTGGATATCTGATGGGACCTAGTTCACAAATGAACTCCAAATCCAAACTTCTTAGACTTTATCGTCAACTGAACTTAATCAGTATCCTGCACCATGCCTCCCTCAGTATCCGCCTGGACCACCTGTCCAAAATACTGCCCCTCATCAGAAGGAAAACTATAACTCTGACAACCTCTCTGTCATCCATGTCACCTTAGAAGCCTGGAATGATAACTGTCTCCCAAAGGAGGCTGTCGTTATCATATTCCTAGAACATTCACTTATGTTCTAAAACTTCTTCCGAATGTTTCTCCAGGATTGGATCAATATCAACTTATTGCACCTACTGCAAAAAAAAAATCTGGTGTGGTACTTGACATCTCATGATTGACTCAATTGCCTAAGCAAGTGATCTTCCAATCATGCACATCCCTCTCCCCTTCAGTCTGTAAGACTCCTTTAGAGAGGGTGACTCCATCACCTGCATGTACACCACCATGCCAGGAGTCGTCCATTCTAAAAACTCTTAGAATACTGTCTAAGTACCCTGATTGGGACACTACCCAAATATAGATCTAAAACCATAGATCTAGTAACCAGAATGTGTAATATTATATCCAAGCCCTATGTGGAGAAACCACTGTGTGACAACCAAAGTATAACCGATTGTAGTATAAGAATTTCACTTCCTACTCTGTGTATGTCATCCAAATACCAGGACATCATACCCTACTACCTTCTTAACAGATCCATCCCCTATTCTGATGAAGTCAAACCTATGACTGTCATATCAGAAATAGATGATCTATCTCCGCTATATCTGCTTTAGTCTATAAATAGACATAAGCCACTTTTCCACTATGCTTCCGCTGCTCCCACTGACTATGACAACCCTCTGGCAGAGTCAATACACGTACGCTTCTAAAGCCAGTTTAGAACGACGCTATACTCATCCTCCTGCCAGGTCGCACAGTCTGGAACAACAGCAATGGCAAGTCTGGGTAAACAAGAACCTCCCTGTCACCGTCCGTGAGGCTACCGGAATACCCCTCGGGTGCCTGAGGTTACCCACCGTATCTGCGGAGTGGCTAATGGAATGTCAATCCAGATTGAATTTTGAGGTTCTTATAAAATTTTCAGTAATCGTTTGTGGCTCTTGAATCACTTCCAGTTCTACCATACTCCCACTACTGTTTTCTGAAAAAATCCATTTTTGTTAAAACTGTGGCGAGTCAAGAACAATATCACTATTGATCTTCCAGATGGTAGAAAGTCAACCCTCGTCATAGCCTGGGTCAACCCACAAATAGCCATTACAGAAACGTGCCTTGAGTTATTCAGAGTCTGGTTTTAAGCATAAGCCGGACAGATCCCTGTACCTTAACAATGTCAAGATGTGAACTGTTCTATATCCAATATAGAAACATAGGCACTGATTTAATTGAACCAGATTCAAATCATGCAACTGTCTCCAGTGCATGTCAAGTGAATGGAGAGAGGCCGATCAGCGTTACTCAGCTTAGGAGTACATCCAATTGTGAGTAACCTGAAAGAGAAGCAAGTTCTCTTAATCATTACTATCAGCTGAATACCATACGCAAGTATCTACATCTTCGATCACCTTGAAGAATCCCGATACTTGCAATATCTGGTTCTTTACTTTAATCTTATACTTATAACTTCTCAAAACTCAGACCTTGTGTTTCCATGAAACACATGTCTAAGAACTAGAGAAGTCACAAGTAAACAGAATATAGTGCGAGGACCAACCCCTCTGTCCAAATGGACACTGGACAACATACAATACTCTATATAAGTCCTTTGAGTCTAATAACTCATTCCCTGTGTGTCGTGGGTTGAAAACTGTACTTATGGTTAAGAAGAATTACACCGATGTTCAATGCTCCTTACCTAACCATCCACTGATATAGGTAAATGTCATAGACATAACTTCAAAAAGGTATATCTCACTCTATAAAAATAGACGTACAGATATATCAATTTGAAATTGGTGCATAACAACGGATATTCAAAACCAAATATTTGCCGTCCGGCAAACTACCCAGATGACTTCCTCAAATATCACCAATTACAACGAATTCCGATATAATGAGGATGATCACCTAATTCCCAATAACTTACTCCCACTCATCATCTGTAAAACCATACAGATGTGAGAA
Organism: Agapanthus africanus; assembly: GCA_030015575.1. Classification (NCBI taxonomy): domain Eukaryota; kingdom Viridiplantae; phylum Streptophyta; class Magnoliopsida; order Asparagales; family Amaryllidaceae; genus Agapanthus; species Agapanthus africanus. Next base: position 516,283,405 of record JASDDO010000014.1, read on the forward strand.
TCAAACCTGGTAAATACATACCCTGGAGCAAGTGTCTAATTGGGAAATCAGTTTTCTTTTACCAGTACACAGTGAAACTGAAACATTGAAATGTTTCGATGGGGTATCCCGGTATTCCTAGTAATGCCTCTTCCATTATCCAGATTCATAACTGTAACCGTATATCTCTTTGCCATCTCTCCAAATCCCTTTATATGTCTTTTAGTCATTACCTTCTGCACACCCCTTTAGGCCAAATGGTTTTCTTCCTTCCCTACCTTTCGGCACCAGCCTATGGTTTGGAAGAAGACTATCCAACAAGCATAATGGGTGTACTGTCCTAATCCTAGGAGCACTCGCAATGCGAGAGAAGATGAAGATAAAAGACAACCGAATAAACCTTATTCCTATTTCTCCTGAACCAGAATCCACCCCCGAACTGGAACAAGTTCCTTTCGAGTTCGTATATAACCATACGATGGAGTATCCAATAAACTGTGGATCTTCGTAGTGATACGGAGTTTCCTGGAGAAATACAAAGGTGATTTAGGATTGGCGAAGAAGTACTTGGTTTGGTCGTGAATATCAGTCGCAATTTACTTTGCCCTCTTACTAATCCCTTGATATGACTTTACTTAATACCTTCTGTACACCATCGTTAGGCTAATTGGTTTTCTTCATTCCCTACCGGTCGGCACCAGCCTATGGTTTGGAAGAAGACTATCCAATTTACGTAATAGGTGTACTATCTCCTAAACCAAGGAGTACTCACAACCTGAGAGAAGGTAAAAGGAAAAGACAACTGAATAGTCCTATTCGTTTTCTCCAGAACTAGAAACCATCCTCGAATAAATTCCTTCGAGTTCGTATATAAACATACGATGGTTTTGTCCAATGGAAGTGGACGTTCGTAGTAATACGGGGTGTCCTGGAGAAAATGGTAAAAGTAGGAGTGGCAATGATGTATGCAACTCTGACAATCCAAAAGCCGGTGTTAAAGAAGGTTCGGTTAATTTTGGTCACCGAGTCATAGTCTAGGGTCGGGTCATGGTCGCGGCCAAAGAGAGAGAGAGAAAAGAAACACTCAGCGTGCACTCTAACTTAGATCAGAATGGTTATCACTTTATCTAATCAGGAAACCTCCCACTGTAACGTCAAATTCTTCCCCAAACCTGAAAGAAGAATTAGTTGGGATCACCCGAGGAGTAAACCAACTCATCAGTGGGAATCGGGATCTAACTATCATCGCATGATAACGTGACGGAATCCGCTCACGTTATCACACTCCAGAAAGTATGCGCATATCTGGCAAGTTTCAGTTTCTTTAGAAACTCCCGATGTGATTTTTGCTCCATGCTCTTATGACCTTGACGAAGGTCAACAAATCATAAGTCACATGTCAAGTTCTACCCGTCATTGTCCAGGTTAATTTGAACCCACCCGTATAAGCCCTTGACGAAGGTCAACAAGGCTATACGACTGTCCCAAACCAACGCATCTATCTATGCAGCAGAAAGGTAACAAGCAGGTACCATACACTATGCCTTGACGAAGGTCAACAAACATAGCATGAATACTACGTGCTACCCGTCTGAAACGATGGAGGGCTACGAATGGTTTCTGACGAAAAACCTTTAACGTAATGAACTTGATATCGTTGAAGGAACCGGATAGCTTTTTAAAAATATAGTGGCGAAAACCTTTACTAAAGAGGTCACTCCCGGTGAAGGGATCTCGGCTCTTTCCCCGTAGAATGAGGTGCAGGATATTCCAATTGAATACCACGATGCAAAGCAAAAGTAATCGGCTATAGTGAAGTTATTTCCCTGACGCAAACTTCTGTCCAAGGGGTCACTCCCGTTGAAGGGATCTCGGCCCTTGCCTCGTCGACTGAGGTGCTGGATATTCATAACCGAATACCACCGTGCAAAACAAAAGAGAACGCCCTTGCAATAACACCTTTTTGAAAAATGTTCCAACAACATCAGATTAGGTTTGTTTAACTTGCATTGAAACGAATCAACGCAGTCCCATCAATTGATCACACCAATAAAGAACGAAAATAATGATGTACGTATATGCCATCCGCATTCTCCACTGGGTCCCGTCATCACCCGTTAGGTTACTTAACTAACGACAGAGCGGGGACTGGACTAGCGCGGATGCAAAACATATACAACATCTACTAGTATATATATCAATATATAATATTCGCTCATGGCGTGATAAAATGCAACATTACAGAAATGTAATAAGCATCACAGAACAATACAGATATCTGGGATCCCCGGGTTTCATAGAGCCGCTACTGAAACCCGACGTTCCCCTGGTCGTGTGGATAGCCTGTGCAATGAAAATCCTAGACCCCTACGGGCGCGGCAAGTCACCCGCCAAAACCTGAAGCGAGGCAGCCCCCTTCAGCAACGTGAATGGACCACCCAGCACTTCACGGACTCTGGTAACTTGGGCACCCCTCCCTGGGTCAACCTGTACCCCCTACGAGTGCGGCGAATAGCCCGCCAATTCTAGAGTGAAGCCCCCTTCGTCTCAAGGCCATGAGATGCAGGCTTGTTGCCCTCTAGAGCCCGGCTATCCGTGCACCCCACCGCGGGGTAATCCTAGTACAGAAAGAAAAATATACCTACAACGGGTACATCGACCTCGACCCGGTCGTGCCCCAAAAGAATAATATACAAACAGGCAGTGACGGCAGTCCACATGTCGGACGCTCGCCCCGCAATATCAAATGTACATAAAAAACAAAACTGTACTACCATTGCATCCAGGCTATCCCCCACGACCAATCCGCAACATCACAGCACAATACAGAACATCAACGTGAATGTCACGTTCGCAAATCTGTCTAAAAGGGCTATAGCAGTTAGACAGGATTTACCGATCAAATGACATTCACGGTCGCAGATATAATGTAAATACTGTGAACTAACATGTTTAAAATTCTCGATCGATCAAATATACCCGAAGTGGGCCCCAAGCACTACTGTAGCACTCAAAGAAAATCTGGGCCCAAACAGAATATACCAAAACCCCTATTTTCAACACAGAGACCCTCTGTAAAAATTTGATGCACTGAACAGTAAATATGGCGGCGGAACCGCGGCCCAAACATGGGTTTGGCCGCGGTTCCGCGGTGGAATAATGCGTTCATGCGACCAAATTTTACCAGAGCGCTTAGACTTCCCTGCACATGTTTCTGCAACAACCTGAAAAATTTTTCGAGCCCAAAAAATTTCGACAGAAAACTGATGGATTGAATTCGCGGGTTTTGGAATTTTGTTCGATCGAAGATGTAAACACATTAGACCAAGCTAGACTAGATTAATGGCGTGGCTCTGATACCAATGTAAGTGCACGGCGGCGCCCCGGCCGTCAATCCGACGCCGGAATGCGGAAACGAAACTTTTCTAAAAACTAGAAACCGGCACCACCACGCACTAAAATCCCGGATCGGGCCATTAACCTAACTCTAGCAAACTAGAATAAGAGTAGAGAAGCTATACCAAGCGATCCGTGTCCTTCGGTCTTCGCCTCCACTCCGATCTCCTCGCGGAATCTCCGGTCGTCGCCTCCTCGTCGAATCTCCGGTCGTCGCCTCCTCGTCGGAACGGGCACCACATCGCCGGGTTCTTTTACGGGCTCCCACCTCTGGACCGAGGCAACTCGGGCGCGAAGTTGGCTAGCCGACGCGTCTAAGGAATGCTTTAGAGTAGTGTAGAAACTATTGTCTCATTTGGGGTTGTGAAGTTGCCATGATGGAGGAATTAAAGAACTTTGGAGGAGTGTTAGGAATTTTGTAGCAAGAAGAATGAGATGAAAGAATTTCCCTCACACTAAAATTTGAAAACTCTCCTCATGTGGCCGGCCAAAAATGGTGGTGGAAATGTCAAGTGGGGTGAGCACAACCTAGTAGGAAGGTAACCATAAGAAATGGTGATGAAAAAGAGGGAAAAAGGTCACACCAATTTCAAATACAAATCTAATCTCATTTAATGCTAAAGAAATGATGCATGAAAAGAAAATATGCTATCATAATCTTTCCATATCCAAATAAACCCTCTACAATAGCTAATTTGCAAACTTGCAAATTAGCCCCTCCCATCACAAAAGTCCGGCCGTGAAGGAACAAAGGAAAACTGGCCGAAACGGAATGCAAACTGGCAACATCAGAAAACTGATCCCGTAATAAATTACAGGAAAACCCCGCGACTGTATATACATACCCGTATTTGTATTCCGTCCGAATACAAATGCAACGAGACAAAATCTACACTGTACTATACTAGGATCCGGCTTAAACCAAAGCCCGCTAGTAAAATCTGTCCGATCACGATCCGTGCAATACCGCACGTATCTGATCGAACCCTGCCATATCTCCATACGGCCTCTACAGCGTTTCGCCCGAAGCTTGAGAAAACGGTCTGTGGGAGACTCTAAAGACTCGTCAATACTTTGGCTGTGGATTTAACCACTAGCACGTCAGAGGTATTAGCCTATACGTGACGGGCTATCAGGTATTGACCAAAAGGGACGTCGATGAGCGAACTCATCCTGACACCCTACTGAGCCTGTCAGTGACAATATCCATACAGTCCGGTCCGTTCGTCTATGAGCATCGCATGGCGGGCCTAGGGGGTTGGTAAAAGTCAGACCCCTAAAAGCGGTACAAGTCGTGTCGGAGTGTAGCCCATAACACCCTGAGATATTACTGGAATACGTACCAGTAAATCTCCTGCCTTGGCCAAGGACTTCGTGTAATGGCTCTCCTAGACACAGCGCGACCTCACCCCCAATACCGGGAGAGACGAACCCCTGCAGATCCGCTCACTGCCTCCATGTAGCTCGGGACTGTACCCAACTAAAACCTGTTTGCATAACTCCTTTGAGCGTGGTATGGTAGTAATCAAAGTACAGTGGGAACTCACACGAGACAAATGACGATCTCAGGTCGATGAACTAACCTGTATACATGTCACTATGGAACTGCTATCTGACATCAGGTATAAGACCAACTAGCATGTTCCCGGCGAGTCATGTCCGGTGTACTCATTGTAAGTCGATGTACAACACCCCACGACTTGCGGGGAGGCGGAAATATGAAAAACGATCTTGTTCTTTGCTTAAACATCGACTAACCGCATGAATCGAAGCTAAATGATAACTAACATCAAACATAGAAGTTCTAAACTACTATGTGAAGGGATTATACCTAAAGAACCGTGTCCTTCGTCTTTACGAACTCCACCTCCTCCTCGGCCTTCTCCAAGTAGTAGACGATCTACCACGAGAGCTATACTCCAAGCTTTGCCTCTAAACTTAACGCAACTAGGTTTCTTTAAGTGCTAATCAAAGTACCTAGATGATATAGAGAGAGGGTTATGGATTAAGTAGTCTAACTAATCCTTGTACTCAACACATGAGAGGGGAGGATTAGGGTTTGAAGAGAGGAGGCTTGAGGAGAGAGAAGGTGAGAAGAATAAAATGAAATGAGAAAATGAGTTATCATAATATATATCAAGCATTATTGTTTTTCAAGAAAAGAAAAGAAAATGATTTATAACCATGCTTGATAAATATCTAATGGTGATTCATCTCCATGAGTCATTAAGCATTTATGATGCATTAATGACATGGATGAATCATCTATATGACTCACTAATCTCATTTAATGTATATGCCACCTTAACCTCCTTAGTCACCATCTTCTAGAAGCTTCTCGCGCAATTACGAGAATGCCCCTCCTATCCGTGAAAACACGGAAAAACTTTAGACTGTATAAATCCAATAACCGGATACTAGTAACTGGCTTAAACCAAAGCCGACTAGTAAAAACTGTCCGAAAGTCGTACGTGCGTAAACACACGTATGCGTCCGAACCCTTGTCGTAAAACCATACGACCTCTATATCGTTTCGCCTGGAGTAGGGAAACTCTTTATGTGGGACTCTAGAGACTAGACTACTATGCTGGCATTGGGTTTAACCACAGACCGCAAGCGGTACTAGCTGTACGTAACGGTCCCCAAGTAGATGTCGATAAGAAGGCCGATGAGGAAACCCATCCGAACTCCTACTGAGTCTGATGTGATAATCTCCGTACAGTCCGGTCTGTTCGTCTAAGACTATCGCATATCGGGCCTAGGGGGGCGGCAAGCGTCAGTCCCCTAATAGCGGTATAAGTCGTGTAGGAGTGAAGCCCATTTCACCCTGAGAAACTACTGGAACCTACCAGCAAATCTCGCTTGCCCTGGCCAGGGACTTTGCGTAATGGCTCTCTGACACAGCGCGATATCAACCCCCAATACCGGGAGAGACGAATCCAGTCTAACCGCTACTGCCTCCAAGTGCTCGGGACTGCACCCAACTGCTACCTGTTTGCACGACTCTTTTGAGCTGTGGTAGGGTAGCATTCTAAGAACAGTGGGACACACTCGAGGCGAAGTAGCAGTGTCAAGTCTGCGGACTATGCTGTACTCATGTCACCTGGGAACTGTTCACTGACGACTGGTATAAAACCAACCAACAGTTCTCTGTGAGTCCTGTCCGGTGTACCCGTAACCTAACGAGCACCTGCATAGTATCTCCAGTACGACGTACTGACGGCTGTGGGATAGACCATCTCCCCAACTGGGATGAGAAGCGTACATACTAGTCTACTCCGGAGTATCGATGCCCTGTCTCGATAATCCAACGACTAGGGACCTGAATAAGGATGTGCTTATAGACTACCCAGCCTCCACTAGTGTGACTGCCATCACAACGCTGGTAGTCAAGCAAGATCCTAAGAGCTCTATCAATACGTATACGCACATATTAAGATAGAAAAACCAAGTAGCATACTACCATGTTTAGCAAGACTGTTATATACATGTGAATATCCCAAGCTTCCATTAAGTAATATACAAACTAGTATGATACAATAATAGCCCCTAGGGCATATACACTAACAATCTCCCACTTGCACTAGGGCCATGTACTGGCATATCGAAGACCGATGATCTCGAGTAGCCTCTCGAACTGAATCTGAGGTAGGGCCTTTGTGAATGGATCAGCAATGTTCTCTTCAGTAGCAACTCTCCGAACCTCGATCTCCTGACGATCAATGATCTCCCTGATCAGGTGATACCGCCTTAAAATGTGTCTGGACTTCTGATGGGACCTTGGTTCCTTCGCTAAAGCTATAGCTCCGTTGTTGTCGCAATACAGAGGTATTGGATCAACAATGGTAGGAACCACCTGAAGTTCTGTTAGGAACTTCTTCATCCAGACTGCTTCTTTTGCGGCATTGCAAGCAGCAATATACTCCGCTTCCATCGTCGAGTCAGCAACGGTGTCCTGCTTGGAACTCTTCCAGCACACCGCCCCTCCATTGAGGGTAAAGACATAACCCGACATGGACTTGGAATCGTCCTTATCACTCTGGAAGCTGGAATCAGCATAGGCCTCCATCCTGAGGTCTTTTCCGCCGTAAACCAAGAACATCTCCTTAGTCCTCCTCAGGTACTTGAGAATGTTCTTTACTGCTATCCAGTGCTTCTCCCCTGGGTCTGACTGATACCGGCTTACCACGCTCAGTGCGTAAGCTACATCTGGTCTGGTGCACAACATCGCATACATTATAGAGCCTACCGCAGAAGCGTAGGGTATAATAGACATGCGTTCCCTTTCCAAATCAGTCTTGGGAGACTTCTCTTTGGATAAGGTGATTCCATGAGAAGCCGGTAGATTACCGCGCTTAGAATCTTCCATACTGAATCTTTTCAGTACAGTGTCGATATACCTGGACTGTGAAAGTCCCAACATCCTCTTGGATCTATCACGATAGATCCGGATCCCCAAAATGTAAGAGGCATCTCCCAGGTCTTTCATGGAGAACCTATGTGACAAGAATCCTTTGACAGATTGTAGCATAGGAATGTCATTTCCTATCAACAGAATGTCATCCACGTTCAAGACGAGGAATACGACACTTCTGGCTAAAACTTTACTATATATGCATGGTTCATCTGGATTTTTGATGAAGTCATATTCTTTGACTGTTTCATCAAAACAGATGTTCCAACTCCGTGATGCCTGCTTCAGTCCATAAATGGACTTAAGCAACTTGCATACTTTCCCGCTGCTCCCACTCTGATTGAAACCCTCTGGCTGATCCATATAGACGCACTTTTCTAAATTTCCATTCAGAAAAGCCGTCTTTACGTCCATCTGCCAGATTTCATAATCATGGAAGGCATCAATAGCAAGAAGGACCCGAATGGATTTGAGCATAGCCACTGGAGAAAAAGTTTCGTCATAGTCCAAACCAGGTCTTTGACGAAAACCCTTTGCAACAAGTCTAGCCTTATAGGTTTCCACCTGTCCATCTACACCAATCTTTTTCTTGAAGATCCATTTGCATCCTATGGGTTTTACCCCATCTGGAGCAAAGTCCAAAGTCCATACTTTGTTGGTGTACATGGACTCCATTTCGGTCCGCATTGCATCTAGCCATCGTACCGAGTCGCCGCTCTGGATGGCCTGCTGGAAGCCAGTAGGTTCATCATCATCTATGATGCAATCCTCTCTATCCCCATCTATGAGAAAACCGTAGTATCTCTCAGGCGGATGAGACGACCTACTACTCCTGCGGAGGGGTGCGGGAATGTCCTGTTCTTCTTGAACTACTTGTTCTACCAAACTTTCAGTATTAGTTTGTGGTTCTGGAATTTCTTCCAGTTCTATTTCGCTCCCACTTATTTCCTTTTCTAAAAACTGCTGTTCTAGAAAATGGGCATTACGAGAAACAAAAACCTTTTGTTCCTCTGCGTAATAGAAATAATATCCCTTGGAGTTCTTTGGATATCCCACAAACTTACATTTTAATGATCGTGCCTCGAGCTTGTCCACATGCTGCTTTTTAACAAAAGCTGGACATCCCCAAATCTTCATATGCTGAAGATGGGGTTTCTTCCCACTCCACATCTGATATGGGGTGGTAGGTACAGTCTTGGTAGGAGCCCTGTTCAGAAAATATGCCGCTGAATCTAGCGCATAACCCTAAAAAGATCACGGTAACTCAGCATTACTCATCATGGATCGTACCATATCCAATAGGGTTCGATTCCGTCTCTCCGATACACCGTTATGCTGTGGAGTGTATGGAGGAGTAAGCTGAGAGAGAATTCCTTTCTCTTTTAGGTAACCTAGGAACTCGGCACTCAAGTATTCACCATCTCGATCAGATCTTAGTGTCTTGATACTTTTGCCGGTTTGGTTTTCTACTTCATTCTTATACTCTTGGAATTTCTCAAAAGCCTCGGATTTATATTTCATCAGATAAATGAATCTGTACCTTGAGTAATCATCCGTGAAAGTAATGAAATAGGAAAAACCACCTTTTGCATGTGTAGACATTGGACCACATACATCGCTGTGTATGAGTCCTAAGAGCTCGCTCGCTCTTACTCCGTGTCCAGTAAAAGGAGTTTTTGTCATCTTTCCTTTGAGACAAGATTGACAAGTGTCATAAGTTTGATATTCGAACGAGTCCAAATATCCTTCTCTATGCAACTTTGTCACGCCCCGCTTCCCAGTGTACAACGAAGTGGACGCGATGAGGCCCGCTACGTATATACTTAGAAGTATATACGCTAAGCGTAACTAAGCAATATAAAGTAAATCACAAGAGACGAATACTATAGAAATAACAGCAACTTTTACTAATAACATTCTTTTTACAATGCAGGAAAAGAAAATACAGCTGGAATGAAAAGCAATGCCTAAACAATGGCATAACAGGAAATGAAATAAACTGGAAAGAACAAGGTACAATTATCTAGAGCTCTGGGTCTGCCTGAAACTGCTCCAAATCTTCACCGGTGGGCTCGATCTCAACTTGGTCCAACGCACCTGACGACATTCAAAGAAGAAAGAGATAGAATGTCGTCAGCGAACAGGTCGCTCGGTAAGTCCCACAAGAATAAGAAGAATGAGAATGATAGAGTAACAGTATTTTCTAAAGTATTATAATGTTGAAAATTATGGAACATTGTGTAACGCTGTTGTTTGTAGCTTGGTACAGAAGGATGCCGATGTATATGAGGGGGATCTCTATATGCTAGAGATCAGGGCAAACGGAAAGTACAAGGAACCGTTATGCCACGGTACAACAGCAACAGGATTCAGGTTAGGTGTCTTAATCTGACCACCTCGTGCCACCTTTAACATCTTCCGTACCAATCTACCCCTTAAACCCCGTAATGTTTTAACAGTAGTATAGTATTGGAATATGTAAGTTGGGTGACTGAACAAAACCATGATATCAGTAAACATGTTACAACTGTATAATCAGGTAAATGGAATATCAGGATAATGGATGAATATCCATGGTTTGATTCAGTCGAAAAGAATATATTGTTAACTGGATTCAGGGTTTCATGTATTCAAATTGTATTGAAATATAAAAGAATATAGATTGACTTGAATCATATTCAAGTCAGAAATAGTCAGACTCTAACCCGAGTCAGACTAAAAGAAAGATAATTTGAAGTTCTTTAATTGTTAGGGTCCTTATTGTAATTTATAAAAACTTGAGGGGGTTTTATGTAAAAATACTTTTATATACTTTTCAAAATACATCTCAAGTATTTATTTTTCATCTTTAGAGTTGTGGATTTTATGTTAGGACATTTCTAATGAAAATATCCTAGTTTCATAAATAATGGTACTTATCCGTAATATTGATTATTTGAATTTCATGGTATTTTAGTGTAACCTTTATTTTTTTGTGATTTTTTAGAAAAAGATGGAAAATTTATATTATAATAAAATAGGTATTTAAAAGATAAACATACATATGTTTATACAAAAATAATTTTAATAAATATTTTATATTTCAAAAATCTCATTTTCTTAAGATGTCGTATTTTAAACCTTTCGAGACCGAATGCTCCTTGCGGAAGTCTGAATCTCGCACTACTAGCCCGAGGGTGCGCGATAAACCGCACGATCCCGAACGGGATCCCCAAAGGTGGGTTGTAGTGGCGTTTTGCAAAGATTTAATAAATACGTATCTTGTAGAAAAAGTTTTTATAATTGAAGGTAGTAAAGTCGTATTTTTCTAGGGTAAATTCCAAGTTACTCCCAATCATAAGTGATATATAGTAACAATCTAATAAAGTGGGAAAGAATAATTTGTATAGTTTGTGTTAGACAGATAATGTATTCTAATTTCCCAAGCAACTCATGTACAAGGTGGAGGGATATATATAAAACCTGATCATGTGTAAGAAGTATAATACTAATTAAATAATATATAAAACTTGTCCATCTATTCTGATCTCATTTGAGAGTTTGAAATGAACTATTAAGCATGTATTATGGACATTGCGTTAGGTGTGTTGGATCAAAGTTCAGTTGATTATTCATAATATATGCAATTCATGGTTGAAAGTTTTGGAAGAAGAATAGTATATTCAATCACTCTGTAGGGATTCTATTGTTATATTTGCATTAAATGAATTTATTATGCACTATAATCCATGACTATTTTACCAGGCAGAGGTTGTGTTACAAGCTGTTTGTAATTTATGAATTTTAACATAGGTAGATATTCACTATCAATTGGCATCTGTTTGCGGTGTTGTGAATTATTTAGTAAATAGATAATGGTAACTTCTAATAATACAACAATTAAACGAGCCTCTAATGGAAAGAGACGAAGGGAGAAGGGACTTACTCGCGGTTAGGACAAGAGAACGACGGAAAATCCCATTGCGGCATTTCATCGAACACTTCTGGCGCAAAACTGAAACTTCGACGGAACGAATATTCGGAGGTGTAGGAATAACCGTCGTTCCCACGCGGACGTGGTCCTGGCTTGGAGCCTCGGTTCTCGGTTCGGTCGCGTCGAGCTGCTTGTTGAATGTCGAGGGTTTGGTTGCTCTTGATTTTGTTACTTATTGTTGCGGCGGCTGCTGCTGTTACTGTCGCTGCTATGGCGAAGCGATCGTTGCGGATGGAATTTCTGAGCTCGGCCAAGGGCGGTGGCCCGCCATGGAGCGGAAGAGAGAGGAGATGGGAGATGGGCTTCAAAATGAATTAATTTAAAAGAAATGTTTAAGAAGAGAGGGGAAGGGGGAGAGAGACTATCTCTGTAGAACTTATTCATGGCTAAGCAAGAGAGAGAGAGAGATGGAGGAAGGAGAAGAATTAGGGTTGTATATAAGCAGAAGAAGTGGAGGGGAGAGAGTGCGGGGGCTCGGTTTAATGGCTCGTGCGTTTCAAGGAGATGAACAGTGGGAGTCAGTTTCTTTGTGAAGGAAATTGAAGAGGTAGTGGATTAGGATAGAAATGGGTGTAAATAGGGAAATAAAGAATAGAAGGAAAGGAGTTTGGTCTGCACATCAAGAAAAGAAGGAGAATTGGTCTTCTGGCTCTTGTAAGGAAAACAAAAAGGCAAAAATAAAGAAAAGAAAATGGGAAGTGGTTTTGGGAGATTATGGGCTTGGGTTATGAGTTGAGTTTGGGTTTTGGTTTTGTTTTAGTTTTAATTAAAATATAAATGGGTTTGGGGCTGTTGGGTTTGGGTTTTGAGTTGTAGGGAAAATAAAATTTAAAGAAGAGAAAAATGGAAATAATGGATTTGGTTTAATAATATTTGGTTTAAATTTGAAATGGGTTTAAGTTTTTTTTTTTGGTTACAAAGAAATGGGTTTGGAAAATAAATAAATAAGAAAATGGCTGGAGGAAAATAATATATTTAATAGAAAACTGAATATATGCAAAAAAATATCAAAAGAAGTTAAATACCGTATATTAGAACGATAAAATGAAGGTATAGGAATTTTAGAGTCGTTACAAACTTAGTCAACCTTCTCTCATTGATGTGACCCAGTCTACAATACCATAAGAAAGCTTTATTTAAATCTGGAGACTTTCTTTTTAGTGTGTTCTGGACATTGAAAATTTGGAGTTGGTTTAACACATATATACCGTTTTCCAGTATACCGGACCCAATCAAACTATGATTAAGTTGGATGTTAACAACACCACTTCCAAACGTGAAATCATAACCTTTATTTGATAACAAGGAAACAGATATGATATTACACGTTAAGCTGGGTACACAACAACAGTTATGTAAAACCAAAATGTGTCCACTCGTCAATCCCAGGTGATAATCCCCTACGGACACAGCTCCCACGCTAGCTCCGTTAGCAACCATCAGGGTCATATCACCTTCCTTAAGCACTCTACGGTTTCTCAGTGCCTGCAATGAATTGCAAATATGAGATTCTGATCCGGTATCCAATACCCAGGAAGTAGAGTTGATTGACAGACAATTCTCAATTACAAACACACCTGAAGTCGAAGCCACAGCTTGCTTCGGTTCCTGGTTCTTGGCGTTCCACGCCTTGCAATCCTTCTTCCAGTGCCCTTTCCTGTGACAATGGAAGCACTCATCCTGGCCCACTACCGGTACCGCAAACTTTTTCTTTCCCTTCCTTCCCACCTTACTAACACCTCCTCTAGGTTTGGTGGCGGCCTTCTTCTTCCTTCCTTTGGCCCTAGCCTTGGACCCGGAAGAAGATGCACCGCTAACAAACATAGCGGGTGTTTCCCTTGCTTTCTGCAAGGTGCCCTCTGCACTCCTTTATTGGAGATAGTGCCCTCAGAGTCAATTATTGGATCACAGGCACGTGATTGCAATGATTGATGGAGGACCTATCCCGGTAGGACAGTCTTACTCGAGATGATAGTATGCTATCTGGTTTATCTTTATCATCGTGTACTGCTTTAGGTGACCTGACAGGTCGCTATTACACGCTGATAGAGCCCTTAAGATTCTTGCTTGACTGCCAGCAGTATGAGGGCGATCATATACGTGAGAGCTGGTAGTCTATAAGCACATCCTTAAAAGGTCCCTAGTCGTGGGAGTTTCGAGATAGGGCATCGATACTCCAGAGTAGACTAGTGTATACAGTCGAGACCCCGACGAGGGGCGGTGGCCGGTCTCACAAGCCACTGGTGTCAGTTGGTTCACCTAAGATGTATACAGGTGCTCATTGGGCTATGAGTACAACGGACAGGACTCGCCGGGAACATGCTAGTTGGTCTTATACCTGACGTCAGATAGCAGTTTCCTGGTGACATGTGTACAGGTTAGTTCATCGACCTGGGGATCGTCATTTGTCTCGTGTGAGTTCCCACTGTACTTTGATTACTACCCTACCACGCTCAAAGGAGACGTGCAAATAGGTTTTAGTTGGGTACAGTCCCGAGCCACATGGAGGCAGTGAGCGTATCTTCAGGGGTTCGTCTCTCCCGGTATTGGGGGTGAGGTCGCGCTGTGTCTAGGAGAGCCATTACACGAAGCCCTCGGCCGAGGCAGGAGATTTACTGGTAGGTATTCCAGTAGTATCTCAGGGTGTTCTGGGCTACACTCCGACACGACTTGTACCGCTTTTGGGGGTCTGACTTTTACCAACCCCCTAGGCCCGCCATGCGATGCTCATAGACAAACGGACCGGATTGTACGGATATTGTCACTGACAGGCTCAGTAGGGTGTCAGGATGAGTTCGCTCATCGACGTCCCTTTTGGTCAATACCTGGTAGCCCGTTATGTATTGGCTTATACCTCTGACGTGCTAGTGGTTAAATCCACAACCAAGGTGTTGACGAGTCTTTAGAGTCCCCCACATTCAGTTACTCAAGCTTTCGGGCGAAAAGCTGTAGAGGCCGTATGGAGATATGGCAAGGTCCGATCAGATACGTGCGGTATTGCACGGATCAGGATTAGACAGTTTGTACTATAGGTCGTATGGATATATGGCAGGGTTCGATCAGATACGTGCGGTATTGCACGAATCAGGATCGAACGGATATTACTAACCGGCTTTGGTTTAAGCCGGATCCTAGTATAGTACAGTGTAGATTTTGTCTCATTGCATTTGTATTTCGGTCGGAATACAGATGCGAGTGTGTATACACAGTATCGGGGTTTTCCTGTAATTTATTACGGGACCAGTTTTCTGGAGTTGCCAGTTTGCTTTCCGTTTCGGCCAATTTCCTTTGTATCGTTCATTGGCCGAAGATTGGTGGAGTAGGGCTTATTTGCATTTGTGCAAATAAGCATTTGTGGAGGGTGTTCTTTGCATTTTGTTGGATCATGATGATGCACCATCACTTGACTTTCTTTGTTCATGATGGCTTGTCCTTTTGGAGTCATAATGCTTGTGATGATGGTTGTTTTGGAGTATGGGTTTGATTTTGTAATCATTTCTTTTACATGATAACATTGTTTTCCCTCTTGCATTATTATTGAGAGGATTTCCCCCCATTTTTGACTCACTCTCATTCTCTCCACTCCCTCCACACATGGTCGGCCAAGCATGGATGGGGGCTGCCCATTTTATTTTGGTGGGGATTTTGGGTATCTTTGGCTTTGTAAAATCCCTACAACTCCATCTTCAAAAGTCCATATCATTTCCTCCACCAAAAGGCACCTCCATGAACCCCAAAATGAGACACAAGTTCTACACGTTCTACAGCAAACCTTGGGCACGTCGACTAGCCAGCTTCGTGCCCGAGTTGCCTCGGCATTAAGGTGGGAGCCCGTAAAAGATGTAGGCGATGTGGTGCACTTCCGGCGATGAGGTGGAGACAGGACATTCCGCGGGAGATCGGGACGACGACGAGAAGACCGGAGGACTCGGATCAGTCTGTATATCTCTATTCCCTATCTTGTAGTTAGCTAGGACTAGTTAATGGTTCGATCCGGGTATTAGTGCGCGGTGGTGCCAGTTCATGAAAAATTAAAGTTAGCCATCGCTTCCGCATTTTGGCCTCGGGATGGAGGCCGGGGCGCCGCCGTGCACTTACAGTGGTATCAGAGCCTCGCCATTAACCTAGTCTAGCTTTGTTTAATGTGTTTTACATTTCCGATCGACCAAAATTCCAAAAACCCGCATTTTCTTTACATCAGTTTTCTGTCGAATTTTTTCTGGCTCGAAAATTTTTTCAGGTTGTCTCAGAATACTATGCAGTAGATTATAAGACATCTAGGAAAATTTGGTCGAGTGATACTGTAGAACCGCCGTGGAACCGCGGCCAAACCCCCCTTGGAGCCGCGGTTCCGCCGCAGTTCAGTGAGTTCACTGCACAGATTTTTCACAGTGATCTTTTCTCAAGGAAATAGGGTTTCTGGAATATTAATTTTGGGCCCAGAATTTCTTGATGTGCTACAGTAGTACTTGGGGCCTACTTGTTAATTTTTGATCGATCGGACAATTTTAAACACATTAGTTCTCAGTATTTACATTATATCTGCGACTGTGAATGTCACTTGATCGGTAAATCCAGTCTAACTGCTATAGCCCGGTTAGACGGATTTGTGAACGTGACTTTCACGTTGATGTTCTGTGTATTGCTGTGATGTTGCGGATTGGTTGTGGGGGATAGCCTGGATGCAATGCTAGTACAGTTGTTGTTGTTTTATGTACATTTGATATTGAGGGGCGAGCGTCCGACATGTGGACTTCCGTCACTGCCTGTTTGTATTATTATTTTGGGGCACGACCAGGTTGCGGTCGATGTACCCGTTGTATGTATATTTTACTTTCTGTAATACGATTACCCCGCGGAGGGGTGCACGGATAGCCGGGTTCTAGAGGGCAACAAGCCCGCATCTCATGGCATTGAGACGGAGGGGGCTTCACTCTAGAATTGGCGGGCTATTCGCCGCACTCGTAGGGGGTACAGGTTGACCCAGGAGAGGTGCCCAAGTTACCGGATTCCGTGAAGTGCTGGGTGGTCCATTCACGTTGCTGAAGGGGGCTGCCTCGCTTCAGGTTTTGGCGGGTAACTTGCCGCGCCCGTAGGGGTCTAGGATTTCATTGCACAGGCTATCCACACGACCAGGGGAACGTCGGGTTTCAGTAGTGGCTCTGTGAAACCCGGGGATCCCAGATATCTGTATTGTTCTGTGATGCTGTACATTTCTGTGATGTTGCATTTTATCACGCCTTGAGCGAAATATAATATATTGGTATATATATTAGTAGATGTTGTATATGTTTTGCATCCGCGCTAGTCCAGTCCCCGCTCTGTCGTTAGTTAGCTAACCTAACGGGTAATGACGGGACCCAGTGGCGAATGCGGATGGCATATACGTACATCAGTATATTTTCGTTCTTTTTGGTGTGATCAATTGATGGGACTGTGTTGATTCGGATCAATGCAAGTTAAAAACAAACCTAATCTGATGTTGTTGGAACACTTTTCAAAAAGCTGTTATTGCAAGGACGTTCACTTTTGTTTTGCATCGTGGTATTCAGTTGGAATATCCTGCTCCTCAGTCGACGAGGCAAGGGCCGAGATCCCTTCACCGAGAGTGACCCCTTGGACAAAAAGTTTGCGTCAGGGCAATAACTTCACTATAGCCGATTACTTTTGCTTTGCACCGTGGTATTCAGTTGGAATATCCTGCACCTTATTCTACGGGGAAAGAGCCGAGATCCCTTCACCGGGAGTGACCTCTTTAGCAAAGGTTTTCGTCACTATATTTTTAAAAGCTATCCGTTCCTTCAACGATATCAAGTTCTTTACGTTAAAGGTTTTCGCCAGAAACCATTCGTAGCCCTCCGTCGTTTCATATGGGTAGTCAATAGTATTCAAGCTGTGTTTGTTGGCCAAAGTCAAGGCACAGTGTTTGGTAGCTGTTGGGTATTCATATGCAGCATAGATAGATGCGTTGGTTTGGAACAGTCGTACTGCCTTGTTGGCCAAAGTCAAGGGTAGGTACGGGTGGATTCAAATCAACCCGGAGAATGACGGGTAGAACTTGACATGTGACTTATGATTTGTTGGCCAAAGTCAAGGTCATAAGAGCATGGGGCAGAAATCACATCGGGAGTTTCTAAAGAAACTGAAACTTGCCAGATATGTGCATACCTTCTGGAGTGTGACACCGTGAGCGGATTCCGTCACGTTATCATGCGATGATAGTTGGATCCCGATTCCCACTGATGAGTTGGTTTACTCCTCGGGTGTTCCCAACTAATTCTTCTTTTAGGTTTGGAGGAGAATTTGACGGTACAGTGGGAGGTTTCCAGATTAGATAAATTGGTAACCATTCTGATCTAGGTTAGAGTGCACGCTGAGTGTTTCTTTTCTCTCTCTCTTTGGCAACGACCATTGACCCGACCCTAAGACTATGACCCAGTGACCAAAATTGACCGAACCTTCTTAAAGCACTGGCTTTTGGATTGTCAGAGTTGCAAACCTCATTGCTACTCCTACTTTTACCCTTTTCTCCAGGACACCCCGTATTACTACGAACGTCCACTTCCATTGGACAAAACCATCGTATGGTTAGATACGAACTCGAAGGAATTCGAGGATGGTTTCCGGTTCTAGAGAAAACGGATAGGATTATTCAGTTGTCTTTTCCTTTTTCCTTCTCTCAGGTTGCGAGTACTCCTTGGTTTAGGAGATAGTACACCTATTACGCAAATTGGATAGTCTTCTTCCAAACCTTAGGCTGGTGCCGAACGGTGGGGAATGAAGAAAACCAATTAGCATAACGATGGTGTGTAGAAGGTATTAAGTTAAGACAAAGCAAAGGATTAGTAAGAGGGCAAAGTAAATTGCGACTGATATTCACGACAAAACCAGGTACTTCTTTACCACTCCCACTTCACCTTTGTATTTCTCCAGGACACTCCGTATCACTACGAAGATCCACAGTTTATTGTGTTAGTTATATGTATGCCCTAGAGGCCATTACAGTACATACGATGTATATTGTAGTGGATGCTAGGACATATATAAGGAGGACTTTCTTGCTCGACATGATAGTATGCTATCTGGTTGTACTTTATCTTAACATGTACTCTGATTGTCTCTATATTACATGTTGATAAAGCCCTTAGGATATGTACTCGACTACTGAGACTATGATGAGATCATACTAGTGGGGCCACGGTAGTCGACGAGTACATCCTATAACTGTTCCTAGTCGAGGGTGTATCGAGACAGGGCATCGATGCACTAGAGTAGACTAGCGTATACGCATCTTGACCCATATGATGGGCGATGGATGATCCCATATCCATCGGTGTTTGACATCAAGGATGGTGTACGGGTGCTCAGTGGAGACTGGGTACACTGGACGGACTCGCCGAGAACTCCCAGATGGTATTATACCATACGTCAGATGGCAGTTCTCCGGTGACACTGGTACAGAGTAGTCTGTTGACCCGAGATCGTCATAGAGTCTTGTGTGGTTCCCACTGTGCTTTGATTTCCATCATACCACGTCCAAGAGGGCGTGCAAAAAGGTGGCTTTTGGGTACATTCCCGAATCACATGGAGGCAATGAGCGATAGGAGGGGATTCGTCTCTCCCGGTATAGGGAGTTGATGTTGTGCTGTGTTCGATTGGCTATAACCGGAAATCCCTGGCCAGGGTTGCTGAGATTTACTGGTAAGTGTTATCAGTAGTTTCTCGAACTGTTATAGACCTCAAATCGACACGACTTATCGAGCTACTGGGGTCTGACGTTTACCACCCCTAGGCGAGATATGCGACATATCAGACGACGAGACCGGACTGTACGGGAGTGTTACTGTTTGGATTCGCAGGAGAAGTTACAGGCTTGCTTGTTGATCTTCTGAGCGCTCAATACCTGGGTAGCTGTTACGTTTAGCTGACCGCTTGCAGCTTGTGGGTGTTTGATATGATCATCGCCTACTGCCGGCGTATTGACGATTCTTTAGAGTCCTACACAGAGGTTTCTTGACTCAGGCAAAACGGAGTAGGAGCACATATGTGATATGTGCGGGACCGAGGATAATGCGGTATGTGATATCGTATTATATCCTCGCGATATTTGATATCAGCCGGGTCATCGGATCAAGTGTTGATTCGATGAATCGGTACGGATAAATATTAGTCGGTTATATGAGATATAGCCGGATTGTCGGATCAAGTGTTGATTCGATAATTTAATGTATAATAATATATTTGATATATTAAATTACATTAACTAATATTTGCTCACTAAAAGATTCTTTTTCTCACTCGGATAATACATTGATATATATGCGATATATGTTAATTGTATTATTTTATTTTGTTACAATAAATATTGTATATGTGATATATAATATTGTAACATATTATAATTATTAATGCAACATGATTAGAGGAGTTTAAACATGATTAGGGTTTGGATTAGGGTTAAACCTTCTAGTTGATTCTAGAAGCTTTTACTTTGTCATGATAAAGATATTTGTGTTGATCTTTATCCATGACTCACACTTAACCCAACCCAAACCCTAATCCTAGTAAACTCTTTACAATGGTTAAGTGAACCATGGTTGCATAAATGATTATGATAACATTCTTTCTATTCATCACAAATGATTTATCATCTTCTTCCTCCTTCATTCTTCCATGAAAAAGCTTGCTTGTTTTTTCAAAGGTGATGAATAAATATGAGAAAAAGATAAATAAATAGAGCAAAATTCCTACTTCATCATCCTCATCTTCCCTTGCCATTTAGATGAGGGTGTTCACATCATTTCATGAGTGTTAGCTTGTGTTAAAGAAACTTCGAGGTAGATCATCTTAGTATCGAAGATCGGAAGCAAAGGTTGCGTCTTTCTCTTCGTGGAGCCTCTCGAGAGTCCGGATCCCGATGATCGCAGCGAAGGGACCACAACACGGAGCATATGAAGTGAAGGACCGGATCTACAAAGGTTGTAATCCCTCTCACTTAGTGTTAAAGTGTTTAGTATGCAAGTTATCGCCTAATCTCTAGTTTAAAGTTCCGTATTCGGGTTGTTCGGCACGGCTAAATTTTTATTCGGGCATGGTTGATGCCTCGTAGACCCTTGTGCGCGTGCCTAGCAACCCTTCAGTGGTATCAGAGCCAAGCTAGAGCTTTAGGCGAAGTCTGAACGAAGTTTAAAGTCCGATCGAAACCCGAAACCCCGATAAAACATGCTCTCTGGAAAATTTCTAAAAATTGGGATTTTTCCATATTAAAAATATCCAAAAATTACAGCCGGTAATTATAAGAGTTACTGTGAAGCACGTGAGCGTAAGTCGCTCAAAGAGCCGCGGAACCGCGGCCCCACCCCAACATCTGCGGCGGTTCCGCGGCCACGTGATCGACTCTGCGCACGTGCTTTCCACAGTAACTCCTATTTGTTAGTGTTGTATTTTCTGGAATTTTTTTTTATTCAACTGTTGAATTATACAGGTTGTATTGGGGACTTAAAGTTTTGATCGGATATTATAACTTTGTTTAGTTTTGTCCGGATAATTTTTGAAACTGTTAAAAAGTTCGAACGGATATCAATAACTCACTTTTTCCCCTGTCGGAAAATTTTTCAAAAGTTGGATTTTTCTACTGTTTAAGAATGTTCTAAGTCATGCAAGTAACTCGGTGGACCCTCTAGAAGACAACAAACCTTAACTCGATTATGTGACCGTCTTGAACTGCCCTTTGAACCTTAGGGTTTGGGGCAGTACGGCGTGCCACATGTGAGGCGTTGGCTTGACCCTTCTATGGCTGGACCATTGGTACTGTGGCATGTAATGGACGTTTTAAACTGATTTCAAGAGTTGAGATATATTGGGGAAATCTTGGGTGTTTGATGATTCGATCGGAAAGTTTAACTTTTTCTATTTATCTGGAATGTGATACAATAATTGGAATCCACAGGTAGTTATGAGATAACTGATTTGAATATTATAGACATAGCAGTTTAGTCTCAGATGATCGGTTGCCACGGAATTTTGATGCGATCAAAAGTCCGTCGCAATCACGTAGTGTACGCGGATACTCGCCGGGTAAACTTAATAGACAGCCTCACTCCATAGCCCCGACCAAGTGACTGTAGGAGAACCCCGTCGCCGAAAGCATCCGTTCGGGTGCTCCCGGTAGCGGTGTTCCGCCTTGGTGCACTTTGTCGACGGTATCGGGGGTGCGGCCGTTTACTAAAGTTTGCGACGAGCATTCGATCAGGATGTCGGGAATCTTGTTGAATTGCCCGACTTGATATTGAAAAGAGTTTTCGATAATGAGACTAAAATGCGGGGTTTATAATTGTTAGGCATGTAATGTCTAAGGAATTCATTTGGTTAGGCATGTGATGTCTAAGGAGGTTGCGGATTCCAACTGTTGTAGTTTTACACTTTCTTTTCTGTGACCGTAAGCGTAGTATGTGGTGTATCGCCGGCTTCGTTGCTATACATCAACGACAATCGGGATACGCATACTTGCTTACGTTGATGATATGAGATATTATGTGTTGCTGTGATATGTTGTATTGGATCGTCGCGTTTGAATAGCCGGGGTTTTATGTGAGATGAGAGTTTTTCTTTTTCATTCATGTAAAATTCTTTTGTATGTAATATTCTTTTATTGGGGCACTTCCAGGTAGCGGAAGCTGTCACCGTTGTATATTATTTACTTTTCCGCATTAGGTAGACCCAAGGTGGGGAGCACAAGTAACCGGGTTCTAGGGTCCAGTGGGAGACCATCTCGAGGAGTCGAGACCGGGTCTCCTAACCCTAGAATTGGCAGTGTTACTTGCCGCTCTCGTAGGGGTCTAGGGATGTGGGTTTGGCTATTCATCGCGACCGTGGAATCCGTGTTTTATACAGGCTCGTATTGAAAACACGGACGTCCTAGTATATCCAATATTTCATATATGTTCTTCTGCAGCAATGTTCTGTGATGAGATCATATTACTGCCTGAGACGAATGTTTATATATTAAATATATGAGATATATGT
This sequence comes from Agapanthus africanus, assembly GCA_030015575.1. Classification (NCBI taxonomy): domain Eukaryota; kingdom Viridiplantae; phylum Streptophyta; class Magnoliopsida; order Asparagales; family Amaryllidaceae; genus Agapanthus; species Agapanthus africanus. The sequence continues at coordinate 516,306,192 of JASDDO010000014.1, forward strand.
TATATTGCAGATTTCGTTTCAAAAGAGATGCTTGCGAAGCATAATTAAATTGGGACTTCATTAATGAGATTAATGAAATAAAAGAAACCTAAGATGTTGTAGAAACTTGTTTATAAAAACTGGTAGCTACAGTTCTTGCTTTGCATAGCGGTGTTCCTTGTAGAACATCCAGCACCTTATTCGATAGGGAAAGGACCGAGATCCCTTCGCTGGGAGTGACTCCTTTAGCGATAACTGGCAGATGCTACAAACTCGGTTTGTCTTTTGATTGCTTCTATAGTTTCTGCTTTGCACAGTGATATATATGATATATCCTGCACCTTATTCGATGAGGAAAGGGCCGACGATCCCTTCACCGGGAGTGACCCCTTTAGCAAAACTAGAAAAGCCTAAAAAACACTCCATTTAAAATCACTCGATTCTACAACGATATCAAGTTCATTACGCAAAGGGTTTTCATAAAAACCCGTCGTAGCCCTCCGTCATTTCAGATAAGTAGTAGTTAGTATTCGTGCTACGTTTGTTGGCCTGCGTCAAGGCGTAGTGTGCGGTAGCTAACTAGTATTTATCTGCTTATGCATATGATGCAGATTGAGTTAGGGTAGTCGTGCGACTTTGTTGGCCTGCGTCAAGGGTCGTGCGGGTGGGTTTAATTCAATCAAGAAATGAACGGGTTGAACTTGACTAGCGGACTATGAGAGTTTGGCCTCAGTCAAGGTCATGGGACGCTAGGGGTAAAATATTATTGGGAATTTCAAGTGTTGAAATTTGCAATGAGATTGCATACCTTCTATAAGATAGTTGGATCCCGATACCCGCTGCGAGTAAGAGTTACTCCTGGGAGAGTTTTACACATTACAATTAGCCGATCAAGTAGGTGTCTAGAAAGGTGTTAACGGGGTTACGCCTCTGGGAAAACGAGGTTTACCTTAATTAGGTTCGTGCGAAAGCACGGGGGACCTCCCTCAAAGTACCGACACTGGCCTGGCTGAAAGATTGGCGAACTTGTAGCGTGTAATTAATCCCGGCTAGTCTTTCCTTTGAGGGTTTGAAGGAAGATTTGATTAAAACAGTGGGAGACATCCTGATTAGATATATTAGATAACCAATCTAATCTTGCAAGAGCATACGCTGAGTGTTTTCTTCTCTCTCTCTCCAGATAGCGACCATATCACGCCTTAATCAAGATAATAAAACGGATATATTGACCGAACCTGCTTGTTATACTGAGCTGGGGAACGTTGGTCCCGCTCCAACTTATAATTGTTATAAGACAGAGCAGGAAATTAGGGAATACCAGATTTCCCGTGCCGCCCAAACGAAGAAAGTGCATGTTGATGCATCATCTTCGGGTGTGTTCATTACACAGAACTGTTTCTCAGTATCCTTTACGTCCTGGGTATGTGATACCGGATCAAGATCCCGTATATGTAATCTGTTACATGGGCTACAGATAGGTAGAGAACTGAGAACGGGTGATAAGTTTCATGAGACAGAAAACGGTGCAAGTGTTGCAGCCAAGTCTGTTGGTCACTGTCACCCTGTATTACCAGAATACATTGATTCTGAACAAATGTTATTAGATACCGAACCTGATATACAAAATCATATCAGTCTCTTTATTAGTAAAGAAAGGATATAATTTTATATTGTTGGATAATGTTTTGAACATTTCCTATATCAAGAGTTGATCGGTTCAGGCACGTTATCTAAAAGCATTGACGTTCTAAATCAAACTACAGTTCTTAGTATAAGGAACATACACAAGAGGAAGACTTCAGAAATGAATGAATCCTTCTTGAGGTATTGTAGACTAGGTCATGTCAATGCGACCCGACTGGCTGAAGTTACATTTAGATGCATATTTAAATCTGTTTGAATTTCCATGTTGTGAAACTTGCCAATCATGTCACAAAGATAAGATGACCACAGCTCTGTTTATTGGAAACAGAGAAAGAGTTAGTGAACTCTTGGGATTGATACATGTTGATGTATGAAAGTCCCCAGCCTACATATGCCAAGATCTGTTCTTAGTACTTCATTACATTCTCTGATAATCTCTCAAGATTCAGACATATGTTCCTGATGAAACACAAGTCCGAAGCTTTTGAGATATTCACAGAATATAAGTTACAAGTAGAGAACCAACATACGGGTATAAGTATTATGTCCTTTGATGTGATCAAGGAGGAGAATACTTGAGCACGGAATTCCTGGACTATTCTAAAGGAGAATGAGATTCTCTCTCAGCATTACTCCTCCGTATACACCATAGCACGATGGTATATCGGGGCGGAGCAAACTCACCCTATTAGATATGGTGTGCTCTATGATGAGTACTACTGAGTTTCCTATTTCCTTTTAGGAGTTATGCGCTTGAGAAGCTGCATACCTATTGAATAGGGTTCAAATCAAATCAGTTGCCTACCACTTCATATGTGATATGGAAAGGGAAGAGCCCATATCTTAAGTTTGTTAAGATTTGGGGTTGTCCGGCCTATGTCTGATAGCAAAATCCGGACAAGCTCGAGGCAAGGTCTGTTATGTAGAACTGGAAGGGTTCCAGCTATACAAAATACAGCAGATAATTTGGTACAACCAAAGGATTCAGTAGATACCAACGAACCTCAGCCACTCCGCCGATCTAGTAGGGTTCCTCACCCACCTGAGAGATACTTCGGTTTCTCTATGACAGTGGGAGCGAGGATTGCATCATGAGATGATGACCCAACTAGTTTCGAGCTGGCCATCAGGAGTGGGACTCTGTAAGAATGGCTGGATGCTTATCAATCTGAGATGGAATCCTTATACACCAACAAAGTATGGACTTTGGTTGCTTTATCTGAAGGGTTAAATCCCCATCAGGAGCAAGTATATCTTGAGAAGATTACTTGGTGTACATGGAAAAGTTGAGACTTTCAAAGCTAGACTTGTTAAAGGTTTGCATCATAAGACCAGGTATGGATTGTGTTGAAACCTTTTCTAAAGTATCTATGCTTAAGTCCATCCAGATCCTACTTTCCACGGCTATATACCATGACTACGATATCTGGTGGTTGGGTGTCATGACTGCTTTTCTAAATGATGATTTAGAAGAGAACGTCTATAAGTACACAGCCAGACGGCTTCGTAGACAGTGGGAGCAGCGGAAACGTGTGCAAGATGTTTTATATGATAAAACAGGCATCGCGGAGTTGGAACATCTGTTTTGATGTGGTGGTCAAAGAGTTTGACTTCATCAAAATGGTAGATGAACCTTGTATATACAAAAAGGTAGTAGAGAGTATGGAGGTGATCCTCGTAGAGTACGTGGATAACATACTCTTGATAGGGAAGGAGTTTCCTATGCTACGCTAGGTCAATCTCCGCTTATCACAAGGATTCTCCATATAGGATCAAAGTGATACCTCCTAAATCCTGGGTTTTGGATCTATGAGATAGATCTAATTGGATGTTAGGACACTCACTAGTTGTAGTGAGATGGTATCATTCGATCCTGGGGAGAATCACTGGAAAGGTTCCAGGGTGATAAGGACGACTGAATGTCAGTCGCAGGCATTGTCTTTACCCTCAGTGGAGGGACGGTATGTTGGAAGAGTTCCAAGCTAGATACCGTGACATACTAGTCGATTAAAGGCAAGATGCATCGTTACCAAGGATACTACCAAAGAGGAAGTCTGGATAAGTATATAAGTTCATAAGATGAACTTCGTTCCTACCATTGTGTGACAATGGAGTTGTGGTTTTAGCCAAGGAACTACCGTCCCATCAGAAATCCAGATATAATTCTTAGGTAGTATCACCTGATCATGGAGATGGTTGATCTCCAGGGAGATCGAGGTTAGGAGAGTAGACACAGAGGACAACAGCGCGGATCCACTCACAAAGGCCTTTTTCCCAGTAGAGACTTTTATGCGATGGTTAAGTATCAGATACTTCAACCACAGCTAATTGTTGGGTATGCGATACCATAACAGATGGCCCTAGTGCAAGTGGGAGATTGTTAGTTATATGTATGCCCTAGAGGCAATTACTGTACATATGATGTATATTGTAGTGGATGCTAGGACATATATAAGGAGGACTTTCTTGCTCGACATGATAGTATGCTATCTGGTTGTACTTTATCTTAACATGTACTCTGATTGTCTCTATATTACATGTTGATAAAGCTCTTAGGATATGTACTCGACTACTGAGACTATGATGAGATCATACTAGTGGGGCCACGGTAGTCGACGAGTACATCCTATAACTGTTCCTAGTCGAGGGTGTATCGAGACAGGGCATCGATGCACCAGAGTAGACTAGCGTATACGCATCTTGACCCATATGATGGGCGATGGATGATCCCATATCCATCGGTGTTTGACATCAAGGATGGTGTACGGGTGCTCAGTGGAGACTGGGTACACTGGACGGACTCGCCGAGAACTCCCAGATGGTATTATACCATACGTCAGATGGCAGTTCTCCGGTGACACTGGTACAGAGTAGTCTGTTGACCCGAGATCGTCATAGAGTCTTGTGTGGTTCCCACTGTGCTTTGATTTCCATCATACCACGTCCAAGAGGGCGTGCAAAAAGGTGGCTTTTGGGTACAGTCCCGAATCACATGGAGGCAATGAGCGATAGGAGGGGATTCGTCTCTCCCGGTATAGGGAGTTGATGTTGTGCTGTGTTCGATTGGCTATAACCGGAAATCCCTGGCCAGGGTTGCTGAGATTTACTGGTAAGTGTTATCAGTAGTTTCTCGAACTGTTATAGACCTCAAATTGACACGACTTATCGAGCTACTGGGGTCTGACGTTTACCACCCCTAGGCGAGATATGCGACATATCAGACGACGAGACCGGACTGTACGGGAGTGTTACTGTTTGGATTCGCAGGAGAAGTTACAGGCTTGCTTGTTGATCTTCTGAGCGCTCAATACCTGGGTAGCTGTTACGTTTAGCTGACCGCTTGCAGCTTGTGGGTGTTTGATATGATCATCACCTACTGCCGGCGTATTGACGATTCTTTAGAGTCCTACACAGAGGTTTCTTGACTCAGGCAAAACGGAGTAGGAGCACATCTGTGATATGTGCGGGACCGAGGATAATGCGGTATGTGATATCGTATTATATCCTCGCGATATTTGATATCAGCCGGGTCATCGGATCAAGTGTTGATTCGATGAATCGTTACGGATAAATATTAGTCGGTTATATGAGATATAGCCGGATTGTCGGATCAAGTGTTGATTCGATAATTTAATGTATAATAATATATTTGATATATTAAATTACATTAACTAATATTTGCTCACTAAAAGATTCTTTTTCTCACTCGGGTAATACATTGATATATATGCGATATATGTTAATTGTATTATTTTATTTTGTTACAATAAATATTGTATATGTGATATATAATATTGTAACATATTATAATTATTAATGCAACATGATTAGAGGAGTTTAAACATGATTAGGGTTTGGATTAGGGTTAAACCTTCTAGTTGATTCTAGAAGCTTTTACTTTGTCATGATAAAGATATTTGTGTTGATCTTTATCCATGACTCACACTTTACCCAACCCAAACCCTAACCCTAGTAAACTCTCTACAATGGTTAAGTGAACCATGGTTGCATAAATGATTATGATAACATTCTTTCTATTCATCACAAATGATTTATCATCTTCTTCCTCCTTCATTCTTCCATGAAAAAGCTTGCTTGTTTTTTCAAAGGTGATGAATAAATATGAGAAAAAGATAAATAAATAGAGCAAAATTCCTACTTCATCATCCTCATCTTCCCTTGCCATTTAGATGAGGGTGTTCACATCATTTCATGAGTGTTAGCTTGTGTTAAAGAAACTTCGAGGTAGATCATCTTAGTATCGAAGATCGGAAGCAAAGGTTGCGTCTTTCTCTTCATGGAACCTCTCGAGAGTCCGGATCCCGATGATCGCAGCGAAGGGACCACAACACGGAGCATATGAAGTGAAGGACCGGATCTACAAAGGTTGTAATCCCTCTCACTTAGTGTTAAAGTGTTTAGCATGCAAGTTATCGCCTAATCTCTAGTTTAAAGTTTCGTATTCGGGTTGTTCGGCACGGCTAAATTTTTATTCGGGCATGGTTGATGCATCGTAGACCCTTGTGCGCGTGCCTAGCAACCCTTCATATTGGATACTCCATCGTATGGTTATATACGAACTCGAAAGGAACTTGTTCCAGTTCGGGGATGGATTCTGGTTCAGGAGAAATAGAAATAAGGCTTATTCGGTTGTCTTTTATCTTCACCTTCTCTCGCATTGCGAGTGCTCCTAGGATTAGGACAGTACACCCATTATGCTTATTGGACAGCTCCGCATTTAAAAATATCTGTTTTTAAAATTAACCGAGTGGTTTCTTTTAAATTGTTCCAACGATTAAACTTTTGGTTTATTTTCTTTGCATTATAAATAATGCGTCCCATCATTAACCTATCATTGCAGAAAACAACGAAAATACAACGTCCTCTTATGCCATCCACATTCGCCACGGGGTCCCGTCATTACCCGTTAGGTTACTTAACTAACGACAGAGCGGGGGCTGGGCTAGCGCGGGTGTAAAACATAAGTGACGTCTAAATAGCTATCATATATAGATATTGTACATTCGTCTGACGCAATAATAGGCATTCCAGATCTCATATGAACTTTATTGGATTTGCAAGCAATCCGTGTTTTTTTAGAGCCTGCAACAAAAGACGGATTACACAGTTATGATGAATAGCCATTACCCCACCCTAGACCCCTACGGGTACGGCAAACTACCCACCAAGTACCCGAAGTGAAGCGGTCTCCCTCAACAAAGTGAGTAGGCCACTAAACACTTCAAAGTACCCGGTAGTTTTTGCACCCCATCTTGGGTCTATCCTAGGAGCAAAAACAGTAAAATGAAATAATACAATGGTGGCTACAACCGCAACCTGGATGTGCCCCGCAAAATAATATTACAACATATTACAGTTACATTGAATGAATTAAAATAATAACCCATCACAAACCCCGGCCAATCATCACAACAGTCCAATACAGTTCACATCCACAAACAGTAAAAACCATTACAGAAATGTGCAACCCCCTGCCAACCGACATACTAGTAGTTAGGGGAGGTTTACAAACACATTATACAAACACAGATATAATCATATTAGCAAACTTCGTAAAATTTCGATCGAACAAACGCTTTTAGATTCTACTCCAATACTTCTCTGTGAACCTGAGATCTTAGCAGAAAATAAAACATCCCAGAAACATCACTGTTAACACCTAGGAGTTACTGAATAAATTTGGGCCGACTCGGCCCCAACTCGGCCGCGGATCCGCCACGGTTCCGCGGTGAGATGGCCGAGTTAGGAGTCCAAATTTCTTCAGTAGCCCTAGTTTTTCCTGCTTGATATTCTGAAGCACCATGAAAAATTTTTAGAGCCAGTTTAAAAATCGACAGCAAGTGTGATAATCGACGATATTTCCGGTTCCTTTTTGCGTTCGAAATACTTACGACTTTGCTAATAAGTTAATTATTGTTTAGCGAGGCTCTGATACTACTGTAAGTAGATGTACAACACCCCACGACTTGCGGGGAGGCGGAAATATGAAAAACGATCTTGTTCTTTGCTTAAACATCGACTAACCGCATGAATCGAAGCTAAACGATAACTAACATCAAACATAGAAGTTCTAAACTACTATGTGAAGGGATTATACCTAAAGAACCGTGTCCTTCGTCTTTACGAACTCCACCTCCTCCTCGGCCTTCTCCAAGTAGTATACGATCCACCACGAGAGCTATACTCCAAGCTTTGCCTCTAAACTTGAGGCAACTAGGTTTCTTTAAGTGCTAATCAAAGTACCTAGATGATATAGAGAGAGGGTTATGGATTAAGTAGTCTAACTAATCCTTGTACTCAACACATGAGAGGGGAGGATTATGGTTTGAAGAGAGGAGGCTTGAGGAGAGAGAAGGTGAGAAGAATAAAATGAAATGAGAAAATGAGTTATCATAATATATATCAAGCATTATTGTTTTTCAAGAAAAGAAAAGAAAATGATTTACAACCATGCTTGATAAATATCTAATGGTGATTCATCTCCATGAGTCATTAAGCATTTATGATGCATTAATGACATGGATGAATCATCCATATGACTCACTAATCTCATTTAATGTATATGCCACCTTAACCTCCTTAGTCACCATCTTCTAGAAACTTCTCGCGCAATTACGAGAACGTCCCTCCTATCCGTGAAAACACGGAAAAACTTTAGACTGTATAAATCCAATAACCGGATACTAGTAACTGGCTTAAACCAAAGCCGACTAGTAAAAACTGTCCGAAAGTCGTACGTGCGTAAACACACGTATGCGTCCGAACCCTTGTCGTAAAACCATACGACCTCTATATCGTTTTGCCTGGAGTAGGGAAACTCTCTATGTGGGACTCTAGAGACTCGACTACTATGCTGGCAGTGGGTTTAACCACAGACCGCAAGCGGCACTAGCTGTACGTAACGGTCCCCAGGTAGATGTTGATAAGAAGGCCGATGAGGAAACCCATCCGAACTCCTACTGAGTCTGATGTGACAATCTCCGTACAGTCCGGTCTGTTCGTCTAAGACTATCGCATATCGGGCCTAGGGGGGTGGCAAGCGTCAGTCCCCTAATAGTGGTATAAGTCGTGTCGGAGTGAAGCCCATTACACCCTGAGAAACTACTGGAACCTACCAGCAAATCTCACTTGCTCTGGCCAGGTACTTTGCGTAATGGCTCTCTGACACAGCGCGATATCAACCCCCAATACCGGGAGAGACGAATCCTGTCTAACCGCTACTGCCTCCAAGTGCTCGGGACTGCACCCAACTGCTACCTGTTTGCACGACTCCTTTGAGCCGTGGTAGGGTAGCAATCTAAGAACAGTGGGACACACTCAAGGCGAAGTAGCAGTGTCAAGTCTGCGGACTATGCTGTACTCATGTCACCTGTGAACTGTTCACTGACGACTGGTATAAAACCAACCAACAGTTCCCTGTGAGTCCTGTCCGGTGTACCCGTAACCTAACGAGCACCTGCATAGTATCTCCAGTACGACGTACTGACGGCTGTGGGACAGACCATCTCCCCAACTGGGATGAGAAGCGTACACACTAGTCTACTCCGGAGTATCGATGCCCTGTCTCGATAATCCAATGACTAGGGACCTGAATAAGGATGTGCTTGTAGACTACCCAGCCCCCACTAGTGTGACTGCCATCATAATGCTGGTAGTCAAGCAAGATCCTAAGAGCTCTATCGATACGTATACTCACATATTAAGATAGAAAAACCAAGTCGCATACTACCATGTTTAGCAAGACTATTATATACATGTGAATATCCCAAGCTACCATTAAGTAATATACAAACTAGTATGATACAATAATAGCCCCTAGGGCATATACACTAACAATCTCCCACTTGCACTAGGGCCATGTACTGGCATATCGAAGACCGATGATCTCGAGTAGCCTCTCGAACTGAATCTGAGGTAGGGCCTTTGTGAATGGATCAGCAATGTTCTCTTCAGTAACAACTCTCCGAACCTCGATCTCCTGACGATCAATGATCTCCCTGATCAGGTGATACCGCCTTAAGATGTGTCTGGACTTCTGATGGGACCTTGGTTCCTTCGCTAAAGCTATAGCTCCATTGTTGTCGCAATACAAAGGTATTGGATCAACAATGGTAGGAACCACCTGAAGTTCTGTTAGTAACTTCTTCATCCAGACTGCTTCTTTTGCGGCATCGCAAGCAGCAATATACTCCGCTTCCATCGTCGAGTCAGCAACGGTGTCCTGCTTGGAACTCTTCCAGCACACCGCCCCTCCATTTAGGGTAAAGACATAACCCGACATGGACTTGGAATCGTCCTTATCACTCTGGAAGCCGGAATCAGCATAGGCCTCCATCCTGAGGTCTTTTCTACCGTAAACCAAGAACAACTCCTTAGTCCTCCTCAGGTACTTGAGAATGTTCTTTACTGCTATCCAGTGCTTCTCCCCTGGGTCTGACTGATACCGGCTTACCACGCTCAGTGCGTAAGCTACATCTGGTCTGGTGCACAACATCGCATACATTATAGAGCCTACCGCAGAAGCGTAGGGTATAATAGACATGCGTTCCCTTTCCAAATCAGTCTTGGGAGACATCTCTTTGGATAGGGTGATTCCGTGACAAGCCGGTAGATTACCGCGCTTAGAATCTTCCATACTGAATCTTTTCAGTACAGTGTCGATATACCTGGACTGTGAAAGTCCCAACATCCTCTTGGATCTATCATGATAGATCCGGATCCCCAGAATGTAAGAGGCATCTCCCAGGTCTTTCATGGAGAACCTGTGTGACAAGAATCCTTTGACAGATTGTAGCATAGGAATGTCATTTCCTATCAACAGAATGCCATCCACGTACAAGATGAGGAATACGACACTTCTGGCTACAACTTTACTATATATGCACGGTTCATCTGGATTTTTGATGAAGTCATATTCTTTGACTGTTTCATCAAAACAGATGTTCCAACTCCGTGATGCCTGCTTCAATCCATAAATAGACTTAAGCAACTTGCATACTTTCCCGCTGCTCCCACTCTGATTGAAACCCTCTGGCTGATCCATATAGACACACTCTTCTAAATTTCCATTCAGAAAAGCCGTCTTTACGTCCATCTGCCAGATTTCATAATCATGGAAGGCAGCAATAGCAAGAAGGACCCGAATGGATTTGAGCATAGCCACTGGAGAAAAAGTTTCGTCATAGTCCAAACCAAGTCTTTGACGAAAACCCTTTGCAACAAGTCTAGCCTTATAGGTTTCCACCTGTCCATCTACACCAATCTTTTTCTTGAAGATCCATTTGCATCCTATGGGTTTTACCCCATCTGGAGCAAAGTCCAAAGTCCATACTTTTTTGGTGTACATGGACTCCATTTCGGTCCGCATTGCATCTAGCCATCGTACCGAGTCGCCGCTCTGGATGGCCTGCTGGAAGCCAGTAGGTTCATCATCATCTATGATGCAATCCTCTCTATCCCCATCTATGAGAAAACCGTAGTATCTCTCAGGCGGATGAGACGGCCTACTGCTCCTGCGGAGGGGTGCGGCAATGTCCTGTTCTTCTTGAACTACTTGTTCTACCAAACTTTCAGTATTAGTTTGTGGTTCTGGAATTTCTTCCAGTTCTATTTCGCTCCCACTTATTTCCTTTTCTAAAAACTACTGTTCTAGAAAATGGGCATTACGAGAAATAAAAACCTTTTGTTCCTCTGCGTAATAGAAATAATATCCCTTGGAGTTCTTTGGATATCCCACAAACTTACATTTTACTGATCTTTCCTCGAGCTTGTCCACATGCTGCTTTTTAACAAACTGCCAGCGTAGTGTCGAGTCTTTAAAGTCCCACACAGAGAGTTTCCCTGCTCCAGGCGAAAAGATATAGAGGTCGTATGGTTTTACGACAAGGGTTCGGACGCATACGTGTTTAAACGCACGTACGGCGTTCGGACAGTATTTACTAGACGGCTTTGGTTTAAGCCAGATTCTAGTATCAGGTTATTGGATTTATACAGTCTAAATTTTTTCCGTGTTTTCACGGATTGGAGGGGCGTCCACGTAATTTTCCGGGAAGCTTCTAGAAGCATGGTGACTTTGGGGTTAAGGTGGCATAGGCATTTATTGCTTAATGACTCATTTGTTTGATTCATCCATGGAGTTAATGCTTCATTTATGAAGCTAATGACCCATGAGATGAATCACACAAGGTGAATGCATCAACCATGATGATTAATCATATATATTATTTATTTGATAAATTGTTATGGTTGATATATTCTAATGAGATCATTTTTCAATATCATTCTCATCACCACCTTCTCTCTCCTCAAGCTCTCTCATTCTTGAAACCTTAACCCTAACCTCTCATGTGTTGAGATCAAGGGTTAGCTAGACTAATACATCCATAACCTCACTCTATATCCCCTAGGTAGCTTAGATTAGCACTTTGAGCAACTTAGTTATCTCAAGTTAGAGATAAAGCTTGTAGTAGGAGCTCTCGGGTGGATCATCTTTGATTCGAGGAGGCCGTTGAGGTGCCGATGTTTCAAGGAGCCTACGAGGAGTGGAGGACCACGATGAAGACCCGAAGGACAAGTAACGTGAGGTATAACTTCGAATCCGAGTAGTTAAACCTTTCGTAGTTTGCTAGTAACGGTTTAGAAACGATTCATGCGCTCAAGTCCGTGTTACGAAGCTTTGATAATCGTTTTTCATATATTCCGCCTCCTCGCAAGTTCGTGGGGTGCATGACATGGACTTACAGAAACTGGCTCCCAAACGGGATACAACATGAATAGTATACGAAATCAATAAAAGGCATCCCCAAGCGGGAGCTAGCTCTTCGTCAATCGACGGTCACAACCACACAAGCAATATAATATACAACGCCAAGGGCGATGATCAAAACTCAAAAGGAAACTCAAAACAACAAGAAATCCACAGAAATATAACGCGCGACTCTAAGGTCGAAAGAATAACATCACTGGTCTCTATCTCAAAAATAAATACATGTTTGGTTGATGGAACTTCTAGATACAATAGAGTAATAATATACAAGGTATATAATGAGGTGTACGACACAAATAAACCCACCTACTAGCAAATCACCCGGAAATGGAAGTAGTGCCAGCAAGCCGTAATGAAACCTGTACGGCAAAACCTGCAAGAAATTATGGCACAATGGGGGTGAGTTGCCAACTCGTGAGTAGAAAAAACATCTACGAACAGAAATCGCATGAACAACGCATCCTAAGTCATTCAACCATAATATATCCTCAAATATATAACCAGCAGCCTATAACAATGGCTAGGGTATACCTCTAAAAAATGGTAATACCAAGTGCTCGTGTCAGTGTCTCAGGTAGCAATGTATCATATGGATGATGTATGAATGTATGAAACAGAATGCATGTACTGAAGAAAACTTCTTTCATAAATTAGTGAGATTTCTGTATCTTTTTAAAAGAGGTATCATAAATGAAATCAGCATAAACAGTGTCTAGCATCGACACAAAACATAAATCTCAATGTCTCAAAATCTCAGGCTCCGGCTATCCGGACTGGCCTGTATCATCAAATCTCAGTACCTCAATATCTCAAAATCTCAATGTCTCAATCTCAATATCTAGGACGCCGTCAGTCCAGACCGGCCCCTACCATCCATCTCAAGACTACGACGGTATCCTCCGGATATCCGACGCGTCGGGTAAAATCACCGGTCGGTAGTGCTCCCCTGCCAGGCTCAACGCCATCATCTGCGATTCTCTTGCCCCGGGGTACCGCACCGGGTCTACCATGTACCCGAACGGTTCCTCCACTCCTCGAACTCGGGTCTCGAAATCCATCAGCAAACTCATGGTGGACGACTCATATATCATGGGAAAACCGCACTTTTTATTTAAAAGAGAGAGAAGAAGTTTATTTATGTTTTTGCGGTTTTCCTCCAAATCCAAGAAATCTCATGAAATCCGAATCCAAATCATCAATAGCACGTAAAACCATGAATATAGGCATGAAAATCTAGGAATGCGGCATAACAATGAATAACAGTATGCATGAAGTGACAAGTAATAACTACAATGTCTAAACTGGCATAGAAGGCAGGTACACTAATATCATGTCAAACTACTAACTAACAAGCTAAGTCAAGCAATAATATTTTCTAAGGTGTACGTGACATGGCAATTACCGATGAAGATGTGTGTGAGCCGGCAAGTAAGTGTATATGGTACATACGCATCATCGGTAATGGTGCTGGTGTCCTGACGGCATAATATCAACAATGCAATATGAAATAGCAATGTAAGTATGCGATGCGGAGCGAACAACAATAATGAGCGGGAGCTGAATACTAGGCACAACAATAACTAATCTGCATTTAATATAAACCTAGTCTAACAACTACACTAAACTATAGGGCTAAGCTAACAGGCTAACTGAAGGTAAGGAAACCGCCTAACATCTGAGTCGATACATATATATATATATGTATGTATGTATATATATACATTAGTCGGTGATCCCGCCTCAATAATATCACATCCGATACCATATCTATAATCAATTATTCCCATGTCAAGAGTGCGGATCAAACATCAAAATATAGCTCGTACGTAAATCCGTCGTACGACATCCCCAAATCTGGGTACAAGTCAGTATCACATTCATCAAATTAATCATTTGGTATCCTCTTTATCAAAGATCATAATCCGGGATACTGCTCTACGTCTAGTACAATACTAATATCATCAATCTAATCATGATCTGACTGCTGATCTACAGCCTCATACAAACCGATATCATCATCATATATCGTCATAAAGAGGTATACATCGCCTAATGCGACCTATTATGAATATCTTAACATATCTTATCTCATATCACGATCACAAGCCAACAATTCAATGTATAACACTATTCACCCGTATCGTCGTCCCAAGATCCGCTATAAGATCAGGACGTATCTCAAGTACGAATCCTGCCATATCACCGTTCTCGCGGTCTCAGTCAAATCTTATCGACTCATCTTAAATCCCAAATACTATCCTCAAATCCAGTATGTGAACACATAGTCCCATACCCATGTGAACACATAACAATATAACCCCATAAAGACACATATGAAAGAAGAATGTATGCAAGTATGTGTGTGTGTGTAAATGTGGTGCGACCTCTACTCTAGGTCTCGCAACACTAAACCTATCCAATCACACCTAAAATCTATCTTTATCATCAATAAACTCAACAATATAATCAATATATATGTGTGTATACGTATTCGTATACATCACCACGAACTGCGGGGGTGCTATACGCCATCCACCCGAGTTCTCCCCGTAGATATAAATCTACTCACCTGGTCCTCGCTCGCCGGTGCCGACGTCGCCATGCGCTTGCTTATCGTCTCGAAGTCCATATGGGATACCTACATGTCATAACGCACCGTATCGCATTAAAAACCAATTTCGAAATCGAAACGGCATACGAAAATCAAATCGGCACGCGTATCACGCATAGGTCAAAACCTATCGCCTACGCATGCAAGAATAGCCAAACCAACCCTCGATGTCGATGTACAACGTCAAACCATCGAGAAAAACCCAAACACACTCATTTGCACATTCACGAACACTAATTATAATATAAAATGGGTTAAAACTCACAAAACCCCAAACTCACTTTAAAAGCCATTTTTCCGAAAATCTAGCAAGCAAAAATTTACCGTTTTAGTACAAAACTTGATGTTTTAACAATTATAATGGCCATAATACTTATTAAACATCTTAAATAAGTCATACAACCCATTTCAAAAATTAATCTCATCAATTCTTATAAAACTAAAAATTCTAGTTTTGCAATTTATCTAATTTTAACAATTTCGAGTGAAAATGCACAAAACAACAACTCCGGTTGGTTTTGCATGATCCAAAGGCATTAAACCACTCATTATAATATTAATAATGACATGAAACTTTAATTATATTTAATCTAAAGCATTTAATAATTTTCCAAAAACCCTAGTTTGCAAAATAGCTTAATTAGTAAAATTTTAAAATAACAATTAGCAAACTAGTTACTAGGTAAGATTTTACTTGCTATAATATGTTAAATTATACACTTAAACCATGTTCAAATGATATAAAACCCTAACTTGAACCATACCCAATTTTAGAAATTCCAAACTTGCAACTAAAGCCTAATTAACACTTAAATCACTTAGCTTTAAGAAATTAACTAACAAATTAAGAAAAAAGGGTTAGAATTTATACCCAATAAATTTGAAGATCCACAAGCACACGTAGCCTCCCAAATTGAAATCTTGTTCCCTAGATCCATGCAATTTTGGCTAATGAGAAATGGGTAGGAGTCGGATTTTGATTTTGTGAAGGTTTGTGTTGATTTTTGTTGATTTTTTGAAGGAAAATGGAGGTTAAGGAAGATGGATACTTGGAGAAAATGGGGGGGGGGCTGATTTCTGGCCGAGAGTGGGAAGGGGTGAGGTGAGTGGGAGAGAGAGAGAGAGGAGTTGGTTTCAAAGTCAAAGATAAAGTCAAAAGCCCATTCTTAATTTTATCCTTTCATTTCCTTTTCTTCTCTTGTTTTCTTTTCAAACCAAAAAGAAGTGTGAGATGGAGGGGGACAGCATGGGCTCGGCCCAAAAATTTTGGGGATGGGTGTGGGTTTTGTTTGGGTGAGAAACGAAGATAAATGTTATACCCCACTTCCACTTACACTAATTCACAAAAAAAGCCTTTTTCTTCAATATTTTCTAAAACCGATTAACAACTTCATTTCATTTCAAAAACAACGTGTTAAAATTTTGTTTAATGTGTTATGATGCACAAAATTTGTTTCAACTCATTCCAATTTGTAATTTTCCCTAATTAAATGTATTAGTGACGGCTTAAAATAATATTAAAATAATTATTTTCGGAAAATTTTTCAGAAAATTTGAAATTTCACCAGTGGCTCAATAAACACCAAATACTAGCAATTACAAAGCTAGAATATGTATATTTAATTTTATAATAAAGATATTTGTATTTTGACTTTTTATAGAAAACCACCCTCATTTTACCGATTTTCCGAAATTTCACCGAAATGATTTTCAAAACGTTACATCGACCCATGTAGATGGGCGATGGATGATCCCATATCCATTGGTGTTTGACATCAGAGATGATATACGGGTGCTCAGTAGAGACTGGGTACACTGGACGGACTTGCCGAGACCTCCTAGATGGTATTATAGCTCACGTCAGATAGCAGTTCTCTGGTGACACTGGTACAGGTTAGTCTATCGACCCAAGATCGTCATAGAGTCTTATGTGATTCCCATTGTGCTTTGATTTCCATCTTACCACATTCAATAGAACGTGCAAAACGGTGGTTTTTGGGTACAGTCCCGAGTCACAAGGAGGCAATGAGCGATAGGAGGGGGTTTCGTCTCTCCCGGTATTGGGGGTTGATGTTGCGCTGTGCTCGATTGGCTATAACAGGAAGTCCCTGGCCAGGGCTATTTCTGAGATTTATTGGTAAGTGTTATCAGTAGTTTCTCGACCCGTTATGAGCCTCACATAGACATGACTTATCAAGCTATTGGGGTCTGACGTTTACCACCCCCAGACGAGATATGCTACATATCAGACGAAGAGACCGGACTGTATGGTAGTGTTACTGATTGGATTCGCAGGAGTATGAGCAGGCTTGCTTGTTGATCTTCTGATCGCTCAATACCCGGGTGTCCGTTATGTTTAGCAGACCGCTTGCGGCTTGTGGGTGTTTGATATGATCATCACCTACTGCCGGCGTATTGACGAGTCTTTAGAGTCCTACACAGGGATTTCCTGGTTCATGGGAAACGGAGTAGGAATACATATGTGATATGTGCGGGACCGAGATTAATACGTGTATGAGATACCGTATTCTATTCTCGTGATTTGTGACATCGGTCGGTTATATGAGATATAGACGGGTTATCGGATCAAGTGTTGATTCGATATGTTGATACACATAATATTAGTCGGTTATATGTGATATATCCGTATTATTAAATCAAGTGTTGATTTAATAATTTAATGTATAATTATATATATGATATATTAAGTTACATTAACTAATATTAGCTCACTTATGATTTCTTTTTCTCACAAATGTGCATTAGTATATATGTGATATATATTAGTGTACAATATTTTATATCATGCTTGATGATACATGGTTTATGGGTGTGTGTGTGTGTGATTACACCATGCTATATATAATGTAGGGTTTTTAATTGATTAAGTAATTCAAAAATACATGGATATTGGTCATGGCTAGAAGCTTGTAGAAGCTTGGATAACCATTGACTAAGTCCACAAGTTTTGTTTTACTTAAGATATTTATAAACCCAACCATTATAATTAGCCATGGTTAACTCTCTACAAAGGTTAAGGTATGTCATATACTCACCCATGGTTATTTTTCTAACCTCATGAGATTTATTCTCTTCATCGCTTCATCATCTTCTTCTTCCTCTTGAAACCCTTCTAGCTTTTGATCAAGTGATGAAATATTGTGAGAAAATAAAATCTAAAATGAGCTCATTTCCTACTTCATCATCCTCTACTATATTAGCCATTTAGTTTAGGGTGTTTTCTTCACTAATATACTATTAGTAAAGAGGTAGCATGAGCTTGAGTCTCCTCGACGTAGATCATCTTCGGCCTCGAAGACTTCGAGCAAGCTTGTTCATTTCTCCAAGGCAACCCATACAAGAGTTCGGCAGATCACTACTCGCAGCGAAGGGACTACTACACGGAGCTTTTGAAGTGAAGGACCGGTCTACAAAGGTTGTATTCCTCATTCACTTAGATGTAAAGAAGTTTACATATATGTTCGTCGGATTTTCTAGTAAAGATTCTCGGGTTAGGGTTAGCTAGAACGGCAAATTTTTGCAATTGGCATGGACGATGCCTCCCGAAACCTTGCTGCCGTGCTAGAAAACCCAACAGTGGTATCAGAGCCATGCTGGAAAATTAGATGATGTTTGTTAGATTACGAAACCGAAATGACTCCGAAACTTGAAACACTTGAACTTAGTTTCTGTCGATTTTAAAAGATCTTCAAAATTTTTTTTAAACAGCTACAGAATGGTATATGTGATATAACATGAACACCACTAAAATTTGGAGCATTTTTGGCTCAAAGTGGGCGGCCACATCATGCTTAAAACCGGCATACTCGGCCCGATTTGGGAGTTTTGGCTTCAAATTTTCAGGGTGTTCCGATCTCTGGGTTTTGGTGTTTCAGGTGTTGTTTGTTTTTGCTAAATTTGCATATGATGTTAACTTTCTGCAAAGGAAATTCGGAGTGTTTCGCAATCATAATTCTAACATGTATTCGGGTTATTTAGACGATGTTAAAAAGTTTGAACGGATATCAATAACCCATATTTTCCCTCACTGAAATTTTCCAAGAGTTGGATTTTTCCGAGTTTAAAATTTTCAGAAAATCATCCAAGCGATTCTGTGGACCCTCTAGAAGAAAAATACCCAAACTCGACTTTTTGGATCGTGGAACCGCGGTCATACTCAAGGGTTTGCTGCAGTTCCGTGGCGACATGAGTGAGGCATGAGTCAGCCCTTCTACGGATGGTTCATAGGAGCTGTGGCAATTTCTGGGTACTTTTTGAACTTCGCTCAAGTGTTGAGCTTGTTGGGTGTAATATTTCAGAAAATATAAAATATTATTTTTGGAATTTAATATTAAAATAATATATTTCCCGAAAACTGCCCGATTTGCGAAATTGGGGTTTTCGAAAAAGGGTATAAATATATATACCAATATTTGTGAAATAAATGGATATTAAAATGATTTATTCATTTAAAATTATAATTATTGGATTTGGCATTTTTATATTTAATTATATGCAGTTTGGATAAAACCCGATTAATGCAATTCTAATCGCGATTAGGCCAAATCCGTGTTTCTACAGTTTTCCATGGCTAGTGCACCATGTCATGTTGCATTTTGATTACATGTTGTTTATTGTGTTGTTTTGGGGTATTATGTGGTTTGGTTTTAAAAAGAAAAGAAAAGAGAAAATGTTAAAGAAAGAGAATGATTGGAGAGAGAGTGTGTGTGTGAGATATGAGTGTGAGGGTGAGAATAAGAGGGGGAGAGAGAGAGGGGGCAACCACATTTTTCCTCCCCCATTATTTCTTCATCTCCTTCAACCTCACTTCCCTCCACCTTCACCCCTAGATCCATCTCCAAATCTTCATCAAAATATATACCCCCTTCACAAAAGTTGATCACCTCTTCATCCTCTACACAATGGACCAAGCAAAGTGGGATTTTGATGACATAGGGAAGCTAGGGTTTTTCTTGAGTTGCCCAAATGAGGTATAGCTTCTCCCATTTAGTTTAGTTTGAGTTTCCTTATATTTTAGTTTAGTTTAGAATTTGTTTAGTGGTGGATTTGTGAACTTAGAAAATTCTAGAGAAGGGTTTGGGTAATTGTGTGGAATTGATGATGAGTAGTGATTGTTAACAAGACATTAGAGGTGATTCTTGACCTGGACCATAGCATAGAACCCTAAATACGAACTTAGATTAGTTCCATGTCGGTTTTGTTTACAAATTGGGGACTACAGGGAATCTGGGATGACCTGGGGAGTTTCTGAGTTAAGCAAACAACTCTAGAGACCTAATTGGGACCATAAGAGACCACCCTGATGAGACGAGCCCATTTCCTCACCAGATGGCCGAGCAGGCCGGATTTATAGGGGTTGTGGCCGGCCACTTTGTGGTGTCTGGTGCTGGGATTGGTACAGTAGCTCACACACTCCATATACTACCCCATAACACCGTTTGTTTATCCCCATTTGACCTGAGTCAAAATCTGGGAGCACTTTGGTGTGATTTTTGGATATGTTTTTCGTATTTTGAATGCTAGGTTTTGATATTTGGATTTGTATTTGGTTGTTGGATGTTTTTACATCAACAACAAGGGTTGTTTAATTTTTTTGCATGTGTAAGCTATAGGTTCTAACCTATGAGCGCACCGTATGCCGTATTGGTTTTCCGAATTCGATTCTAATAGCGATTGCGACTGTGTATTATTGTAGGTACCTTCGCGTGGATTCCGAGGCGACAGAGCGTGGCGTCATCGATTTCGGTAAAAAAGGAGCAAAGTGAGTAGATCTATATCTACGGGGAAAGTCGGGTGGATAGCGTATAGCACCCCCGCAAACTTAGAACGGCTCCTGTAAAAACAGGAGCTCCTCCGAGGGGTCAGTGGAAAAATACGGTTTTAATCTATGTCCATTTACTTTGAAAATTGTACCATTTTCAACATTTTCAACCTCAACTGCCCCGTGTGAGTATACATACCGCACAACAAAACGTCCTTTCCACCGAGATTTTAGCTTACCCGCATGAAGATGGAGACGTGAGTCATAAAGAAGGACTTGTTGACCTAATGTAAAAGTTTTTCTCAAAATGTTTTTATCGTGAAATACCTTAGTCCAATTCTTTACAATTACAGCATTATCATAAGCTTCATCGCGGAGTTCGCTTAGCTCGTTTAATTGCAGCTTCCGAAAGTTGCAGGCTTGATTTAAGTCAAAGTTATGTTCTCTAATGGCCCACATTGCTTTGTGCTCAATCTCGACCGGAAGGTGACGAGCCTTTCCAAACACTAGTCGGTAAGGAGACATACCTAGATCGGTTTTATATGCAGTATGAAATACCCAAGGAGCATCCGTCAATTTGGTTGACCAATATTTTCGATTTTTAGAAACAGTTTTCTCCAAAATTTGTTTGATTTGTCTATTTGAAACCTCAGCTTGCCCGCTAGTTTGGAGATGATAGGGTGTAGAAAGTTTGTGGTTGATCGCATATTTCCGCATCAAAGTCTCGAAAGACCGATTACAAAAATGCGTCCCGTTATCGCTAATAATAGCGTGAGGGTGTCCAAATCGTGAAAAGATATTTTCTTTAAGGAACCTAATGACAACCTTGTTATCATTAGTGTGACAAGGAATAGATTCCACCCATTTCAAGACGTAATCAACCGCAAGCAATATGTACAAATTCCAAAAGGAGTTGGGAAAAGGACCCATAAAGTCAATACCCCAAGCGTCAAAAATTTCAACCACCAAGATCGATTGAAGAGGCATCTCATTTCTCCGAGAAATCCGACCCGTGTGTTGACACTGTGTATAGGTTTTGCAATGATCAAATGCATCTTGGAATAAAGTCGGCCAGTAAAAACCGCATTGGAAAACCTTCTGCGCCGTCTTTCAAGGACCGAAGTGACCCCCACATGCCTGATCATGACAAAAAGATAGAGCATTCTTGAATTCATCATTAGGGACACATCTGCGAATGATCTGGTCAGGACAATACTAACAGATAAGGTTCATCCCAGTAAAAATGTTTTACTTTGGATAGGAATCGATGTTTGTCCTGTTTCGACCATTCACAGGGAATAAGTCCCGTAGCAAGATAATTCAAAATATCCCCGAACCAAGGTTCGTTGGATATATTCAAGAGTTGTTCGTCTGGAAAAGAGTCATTAATTGGCAGGGTCAGAGGTGAAGAAGAGATGCGCGAAAGATGGTCGGCTACTACATTTTCACATCCTTTTTTATCTTTAATAACAAGATCAAATTCTTGTAGTAGAAGGATCCAACGTATTAGCCTACCTTTAGCATCCTTCTTCGCCAAAAGATGTTTTAAGGCGGAGTGGTCAGTGAACACAACAATAGGTGAGCCAATCAAGTAAGGCCTGAATTTTTCTAATGCAAATACAACTGCCAAAAATTCTTTTTCCGTAGTTGTATAATTAATTTGAGCATCATTCAGGGTCTTACTCGCATAATAAATCACGTGTGGCATCTTTCCAATGTGCTGTCCTAAGACTACACCAACTGCAAAATCTGATGCATCACACATAAGCTCAAACGGGTGGTTCCAATCTGGAGAAGATAGAACGGGGGCTGTAGTGAAGGAGTGTTTAAGTGAGTCAAATGCTACCTCATAATCCGAGTCAAAGTGAAAGGTTGTGTCCTTGGCCAAGAGAAGAGTTAAAGGTCTATCAATTTTGCTAAAATCCTTAATGAATCTCCTGTAAAAGCCTGCATGGCAAAGAAAAGATCGTATGTCCTTGACGCATTTGGGATGAGGAAGGTTATGAATGACATCTATTTTGGCTCTGTCAATCTCAATGCCTTTCCGTGAAATAACATGTCCAAGCACAATTCCCTCTTGGACCATGAAATGGCATTTTTCCCAATTCAAGGTTAAGTTCTTCTCTTTACAACGAGTAAGAACCGCGTCAAGATGAGATAGGCAGTCGGCAAAAGAATCTCCAAATATCGAGAAATCGTCCATAAAAATCTCCAGAAAATTCTCGACCATGTCCAAGAATATCCCCATCATACACCACTGAAATGTAGCGGGAGCATTGCATAACCCAAAGGGCATGCGTCTATAAGCAAAAGTACCAAAAGGACAAGTAAATGTGGTTTTATATTGATCCTTTTCGGCAATAGGGACCTGGTTATAGCCAGAGTATCCTTCCGTGAAACAATAATATTCACGTCCAGCTAAGCGTTCTAACATCTGGTCAATGAAAGGTATAGGAAAGTAGTCTTTCCTCGTTGCGGCATTGAGTTTTCTATAATCAATACATACACGCCACCCAGTTTGAGTGTGTGTCTGGATTAACTCATTTGCCTCATTTTCTATGACCGTGATGCTATATTTCTTAGGGACTACATGAATTGGACTTACCCATTGGCTATCAGAGATTGGGTAAATGATACCACTGCCAAGGCATTTGACGATTTCTTTCTTTACCACATCCTTCATTACGGGGTTTAACCGTCTCTGTGGTTCTCGGGTTGGCTTAGCTTCATCCATCAGATGTATATGATGTTCTACAATCAAGGGACTAATCCCTTTGATGTCAACCATAGTCCAACCAATCGCCTGCCTATTAGATCTCAATACCGTTAAAAGAGCATTCTCTTGCTCTAAGGCTAGAGAAGCTGATATGATCACGGGTAAAGACTCTTTCTCACCTAAATATGCATATTTAAGGTGAGAAGATAATAATTTGAGATCTAATGCTGGCGGAGAAACTATAGAAGGTAGGATAAGCAACTGATATTCAGATTCACGAAGAAGCTCGTAGCCTGCAAATGATACAGACTCGGAAAGTGATGAGTCAAAAGTTTCAGACTCAGGAGTGGAAAAAGTGTCCTCACTAAGATGTGCAAAATCAAACATTGATGTGTTAATGTCGTCGAGATTATTAAAGCAAAGTTCATCAACCTCGCAGCTTTCGGGAGAAATCTCGTGGACAGAACAGACATCAAGTATGTGAGCAGAGGGTTTAGACGGCTGACTTCCAATTTTGTAAATGTTCAGTTCAATTGTCATTTTTCCAAAAGATAGGTTCATGGAACCGTTTCGACAATTAATGACAGCATTGGAAGTGGCAAGGAATGGTCGACCCAGAATCACCGGAATTTGGTTCCTTGGGTTCGCTACAGGTTGTGTATCGAGAACAATAAAGTCCACAGGGAATATGAATTCCCTGACTTTTATCAACACATCCTCCAGTTCACCCTTACGTTTGGTGATTGATCGGTCTACCATTTGGAGAGTGCAATGAGCTGGTTTCAACTCTCTAATCCTTAACAACTCGTAGACAGAATATGGAAGCAGGTTAACACTTGCGCCAAGGTCAAGTAGAGCACGGTTAATGTTTTTACCCCCAATAGAAATCGATATTGTAGGACATCCAGGGTCCTTACGTTTCTTTGGTAACTGTGGGGTAAAAGGAATGCTAACATTATTAGTCATGAAGACCTTTTTAGGCACTTGAGTCTTCCTCTTCCTAGTGCACAAGTCCTTAAGAATTTTAGCATAAGCCGGGACTTGTTGAATAGCATCTAGGAGAGGGATGTTGTTAACTTGTTTAAACATTTCCATAATCTTCTCCATATGTGGACTGGATATGTTTCCCCTTAACCGATTCGGATAAGGAGCTTTAGCAATAATAGTTGGGTCCAACATTGGAGAAGGTGGTGTGTGTGGAACTGATCCCAGAATAGGAGTGGGGATCGTCTTTGGTGGACTAGAAATAGTATGCTGAGGGTTCGAGCCTTGAGGAAAATGAAGAATAGGCTCGCAAGAAGGTGGTGGGGTAGACGAACAAGGGTCAGAATTAGATGTTGAAGTGGAAGGAAAAGTGGAAGTGAAAGCCGGGGTGTCTTTGATTAATTCATCCTGATTATCAATCTCTTCACCGACTTGATTATTCAGCACTCTTCCAGATCTCAACGTTGTAATGACATTCACATTGTAGTGTTGAGAATGCCCAGGATTCGGTAGGGGTTGAGACGGAAATTTTCCTTTCTCTCTAGCACTCATTTCGACATTTATTCGAGCAATTTGTGCTTCCATCGATTTAATACTCTCACCATGGGAGTCAGAGTTTTTCTGGATATTATCGACAGAAGTCTTTATCTCAGCCGAAACTTGCATGAAATTTTTCAGAAGCAAGTTCATGGTTTGTTCGAATGAAGAGGAGTTATCAGTACCGGTCAATTGCAAAGAATTGTTATACGGTGCAGAAGTGTTGACCGGATTTTGAAAGTTTTGTGATTGATAGGGGTGCTGACTCAGTTGTAGTGGTTGCTGTTGTTGTGGAAGGCCCCTTTGAAAATTATTTTGGTTTGGAACCGTGTTTTGAGTTTGTGATTGGTTCCAAGAAAAGTTAGGGTGATTCCTCCAACCCTGATTATAAGTGGAAGAATACGGATCGTTTCTAGGTCTTTGCTGGAAAGCATCATTGGTATGCTCTTGACCTTGAAACGGAGAATTTAAAGGACATTCTTCCGTAAGATGAGATGGATCAGAACAGCAT
This sequence comes from Agapanthus africanus, assembly GCA_030015575.1. Taxonomy (NCBI): domain Eukaryota; kingdom Viridiplantae; phylum Streptophyta; class Magnoliopsida; order Asparagales; family Amaryllidaceae; genus Agapanthus; species Agapanthus africanus. Next base: position 516,331,742 of record JASDDO010000014.1, read on the forward strand.
CCACAGACAGTTTTGGGGAGTGACATCTGATTTAGGGAGGCTAATAAAAATTTGTGTTCCATAGCTTCGAGTTTCTTTTGCATTGCTGCCATTTCAGCTCTAACTCCTATGGAAACATCAAGCTGATGAATACCACCCCTAGATGATGATTGGTTTACACTCTCCAACTGTAAAGTTCTTTCAACGAAATCTTCTAAAAATCTCCAGGCTTCACCATCATCTTTAGAGATGAAGGTGCCTTGACACATGGATTCAAGAATCAGTTTTGTTGTAGGATTAATGCCCTCATATATGATTCTGCACAGATCCCATCTAGGGATTCCGTGATGAGGACATTGAACTAACAAATCCTTGAAGTGTTCAAAACACTTCGAAAATGGTTTATTTGGAAGCTGGGTAAATTGATTTTTTTCGCTACGGACTCGAGCTGTTTTATAATTAGGGTAGAATTTTTTTAGGAAAGCTGTGACGAATTCTTCCCAGTTTGAAATAGAATGTGCGGCTGTGCTATAAAGACACTTCTCGGCTATATCGCACAAAGTGAATGGGAGAAGACGTAATCTCATAGCATCCATAGAAAGCTGTGAAGTATCCATCATAGCGCATACATTTTTAAATTTTGTAATAAAGACGTATGCGTCTTCAGACTCGAGACCGTGATATTTTGGTAAAAGATTGATGTATTGATGTTTTATTTCGAAATTCTCCCCATTGGCTGGTGGAATGGTAAGACAGGTCGAAAGAGGACCTCGAATAGGGTAGCATCTCTCTTGGAGAGAGATGCGGAGTGGATTCTGCGCACCTGCGGACGGTGACGGAGTGGTGTTAAAGAAGTTCAATGGAGATTCGTCCATCGAAGTGGGTGTGGTAGTGGGTGAAGAAAAAGTAGATGTAGAATTACCGACTTCGGAGTCGATAGGAGGAACGCGGACAACACGGGCACTAGAATCCCATGTCCAGCTGAGCATGCACTAAATGGTTTAGCACAAGTGGTAGCGTAAGTGATAATTAGAGAAAATGTGGATTGGTGTTTGTTTTGAAAAATACGGATTTTGAAAAATGCACAAGCAGCCCTAGATCCAATGGTCACCTAGGTCAAGTCTCTAGACCGCTCCTAGACTTCCAGAAGACAAGTCACAAGATAGATCCTCTACTGCCTCCTTATCCCTTCTGTGGCCAGGTAAGTGCCAGGTAAGTGGGAGGTTTTTCGCTACGTAAGTAGCGGGCCTAATTAAGTAACCACATACGTTAGACACACTTGCCTTAGACACCACAAAAGAAACACGGATAAACAATAGATTACCCACGACCTCCTTCTGTCCTAAGTGAGCGCGACGGTCCTTAGAGTCTTGTCTAGATATTTTATTAGTTAATGAAGGGTGATGCGGATGCAAGTTTTGTGATTTCCGGGGCTTAGGAAGGGTAGTGAACTCCCCACCAAATCTTAATTCGGTCGTGCCCCTTAATTTCCGTATTAAAAATATGCAAACAACCAAGATCAAAATCACGCAACAAATTTTTATTTAGCGGCGCTGCGAATTTGCAAAGAATGCTGCAGAAATTGGTTAATGGACAAGAGCAGGGAGGAGATAAGAAAGTCAGAAGTGGACCTAAGAAATTTGAAGCACTGAAGCCTCAAGTTCACCGCGGATCTGCCACTAAATCGTGCTTATGGCCGCGGTTCAGCGGTCTTGCGATGTGATCTCTACACGAGATTTGGTACAGATGCTCCTGTTACTCCACTGGACCTCCTGAGACGATCTGAATATTTTTCCCCTTACTCCGACGATTACAGATTCCCTTGCAAAAAATCACAACTAATCGTTAAGCGCTTCTTGCGATTTTTGATCAAAAAATTCTGATGGAATAATAAAATTTCAACTCAAATAATAAAAACGAACAAAAATAGCACACATCTCCGGCAACGGCGCCATTTGATTGATCATCTTATAGTGTGTATGAAAAAGTTTTATCACAACCAAAGAAATTTATACCGCAATCAATTAACAGTGTCTATTGTAGTTTCGTAAGCGAGAGCGGATCGTCCATTGAGATGTGTGTACTTGTTTGATTTTGCTAGATTTGATTCGAAATAAAAATATAAAAGAAAATTCAAGAGAATTGATTCAAGGTTTATGAGATTTGATTTTAAGAAACATAAAGAAAATAGATCAAGAATCAAGAAGATGTCCAAATCAACTTAGTTATCAAGATTTGTAGAATAGCTTGTAGGAATCGATCGAATTAGTAGCTATGATGAATACTAATTATGATGAATCTTATCTATTGATGAATTATAGCTAGATCGATGATGGATGAATGAAGACTAGGGATTTATTGAAGAAACTAGGATTTCTCCTTAACTATCCCTTGTCTTTTCATTGATCCTTATTCAATTCTAGCCTCTAGCAAAGAGGATCATCAATCATTTGATCCCTAATTTGCAACGAAATAATCAAGAACATAGATCTCGCTCCAAATTAGGTTATTGATGATTCTTTTTCCTAGAGTTCACAATTCTCATAAGACTTAAGAATAGTAAAAGAATTTCATCATCATTAGATCTACCGATTCTCTCGATTCCGTTACAAGCGGAGATTTACTCAAGCATCATGAAAATAAAAGATTCAAGATCTAGAAATTTCATAGTGCAAGAATGTAAAGAAAGCAAGAATTACAATTATCACCTTTATTAAATAGACGACTAATTACACATTCCCTCAATTCGAGGTTACAAGAGTTGCTTTTGATCCCTCCCTTGAAGAGGTAACTAAATCCGTCAAAGTTCGCTCCGCTCGATCTCCGTGAGACTTGGATCGTCGTGGATCTCGCGCTCTTGATGAAGATTGGCTTCGCGAATAAAGGATCGTTGATTGCTCGCTTGATTTGCTTCTCAATGGATCTTGAGTTTTGCTTTGTTTTGGATCTCAAGTTGTGTCACTCAACTTGAATTTGAATTTTGAATTGTAGCTCCAATTGTGTAACTAACTCACCACTAATTGAACAACCTTTGAATTTTAGATTTAGATCCCCTTTTATAGCCCTAAATTAATCTTCTCTCATAAGTTTGGTTGTTAGGCAGAGATTTCTCGAAGAAGCTGTGCCATTACAGAGAGTCTTTTGGAAGCTAGGCCGTTAGAAGGAAGGTTCTGGAGAATTTGCAAACGCCGATGAGTCAATACGGCCGCGGAACCGCGACGGATCGGCCTGGATCGGCCGCGGATCCGCGGCCATATAAGGAGATCTCTGCCTGTGTTTTTATGGGTTGTCTGGTGTTGGTCTTTAGGTACTCTTTTGATGTCCGGAATCATTTTATGTCTTATGAATCAGTGCCAGGTTTTAAGTCTTTTTCTTGCTGCATTTTATCGGTAATTTTGCAATTCCAGTTCTTTGACCTGAAGAATTTCCTGCAATGAATCTTGATGAAAGCGTTGAGATATACAAAATCATGCGTGTAGTAATAAACACTCAATTTCCCTCTAGAATGTCAATTATAACTATAACACGTGGTATTTGGTATTTTACAGATGAATTTGTAATCCGTGTTATATTTACAATAAACACCCTTAGATGATCAATAAGAGTAGGGAAATTGATGTGTTAAGAATGCAATATTTTCGAATGATCAGTACGTCCGCGTGAACTTTGGGAAGACAAGCAAAGGCGTGGCGACATTGACTTCGGCAAGCAAAGATCAAGGTGAGTAGATATATATCTACGGGGGAAGTCGGGTGGATGACGTATAGCACCCCCGCAGTTCGTAGTGTAGCATATGATATGTTATATTTATATATGTGTTTTTGTGAAACGTAGATAATTAGAAAGAAAGATTTTCGGAGAGCATGGGTTAGTTTTAGTGTAATTGGAAGAAACATTTTTAGTTAGTTCTTAGTCGCGAACCCTAGAATAAGGTTTACACACACACACACATGCACATACGGGTTATGTTTTGGCGTATATGATATATGTGTATATATGTGTGTGTGTGTGTATATATATATATATATATATATATAGATGTGTTGATGTGATTTGGGTAGTGTTATGAGATACAGCATATTATATTAGCGGATTGATGGGCGATGTGTTTTTATACACACTCAGATGTATGTTGATAGTATCGGTATGTACTAGACATAGATCAGTACCTAGTCCATGATATTATGATGATAATACCATATGAATAATGTGATAAATGTGATAGTTGACCCATACCCCGATTTGGGATGTCGTACGATGGATTTTTACCGTACAATGTATATGATGATGATTGACCCGCACTCTCGACTCGAGGATGTCGTATAATATATTTTATCGTACGTGACGCTATTGAGGCGGGATCACCGACTACTAGATATATCAACTCGGACTTTGGTGGATTTCCTTACCTTTTGACTAGTCTCTTAGCTTCGTACTGTAGTTTACTTGGTAGATGTTATATTGGGCTCGAGTCATACTTATTTCCAAAACTAGCGAATCGTGAGTATTTTAAAGACAGGCCAAGGGATACTACGGATATTTCAAAAGACGTATCTTTTCTTAAAAACACCGTAGCCCGTATTTTCTAAACACTACGACTCGTGTTATTTCAAATGCCAAACTGTATGACTCGTATATCTATTGTAGATTCCTTATTGTTGCATTTACTATTCATTTTCCGTTTATTCTTGCTATTCGCGTCGCATTGCATGCTTAAATGTGTTTTTATTGTTATTATGAACCCATACTGTCAGGACACCAGCACTATTACCGATGATGCGTATGTCCATGAACACTTACTTGCTGGCTCACACGCATCATCATCAAAAATTGCCATGTCACGTACACTTTAGAGAATATTACTTTACTAATATCGCTTGTTAGCTGATAGTTCCGATATGTCATTACTGTGCTAGTTTAGATATTGCATTTACTACTGAGATGCTTCATGCATGCATATGTATTCATTTGTCATGCGATATTATGGGGCTTTATGCCGGTAATTTCTTGTTTATTTACTCTCGATATTGGGATTTCAGATTTTCCATGAGATTTTTGGATTTGGAGAAACCGCAAGGATGTTATAAACTCATTTTCATTACAAAAGATAAAAATTGCGGTTTTCTCGTGATTTATTATGAGATATGTCCACCATGAGTTTTCTCGGCTCTTGAGCGGTATCATACACCCGATTCGAGGAGGAGGAGGAACCGTCTGCGGGTGCATGGTGGACCCGGTGCGGTACCCCGGGGTAAGATGGTCGCAGATGATGGTGTTGGGCCTAGAAGGGGAGCACTACCGACCGGTTATTTGTGACGCGGCGGATATCCGGAGGATACCGACGTAGTCTTGAGATTTGATGATATTGCGCAGTCCGGATTGCCGGAGCCCGAGATATTGAGATATTGGGATATATATTTTGTGTCGATGCTTGACACGGATTCCTTGTTGATTCCATTGATGATACTTCGATTTTTATGCAGAAATCTCACTGAGATAAGAAAACAGTTTTCTAATTTAGATGTATTCTATTTTCATGCATTCATACATCATATATATTATATGTTGTTACCTGAGGCACTGACGCGAGCACTTGGTATTACACTTATGTATAGATGTTTACCCTGGCCATTATCAGATTTTTTAGGTTATATATTATATGGATATTATTGTATGACCAAGGATAGAGTCATACATGTGATTTCTTCTCGGTGATGTTTTCTACTCACGAGTTGGCAACTCACCCCCGTTGTGCCACAGTTCTTGCAGGTTTTGCCGTACAGGTTTTATTGCAGCTTGCTGGCACACTATTTCCTCCCGGGTGATTGCTTTGGTAGGTGGGTTCACTCGCATCGTGACCACCATTGTACTATATTTATATTCAGTTGTATCTAGTAACTCCATCAACCAGACTTGTATATTTGATAGACTTAGAAGACCAGTGTATATTTTTTCGACCTTAGAGTCGCGCGCTTGTATTATTATGATTCTTCTCTGGCTTTCTTTGAGTTGTTGGTTTTCCTCTAAGTTTTGATCCTCGCCCTTCGGCGTTGTATATTATATTGTATTGCATGGTTATGTTCGCCAATTGGCAAAGAGCTAGCTCCCTCTTGGGGATGCCTTTATATATATTTCATGTGTTGTACCCGTTTGGGGCCAGTATTTACAAAGGAGACTCTGCCGAAATTTTCGGGAAAATATGATGTTGCTTTAAATGTTTAACGCCACTTATTTTTATTAAACCACTTGCTTTAAAACAAGTTTTCTTCACTTTTCCTTAAAATGGTTTAGATTTCTGGTCTTTTGGCTTAACTGAATTAGGTGGGGTCCTATAGACTTCACATGATTCAAGTGCCGGTCACGTGCTATTTCGGGTCATGACAAAGATTCCTACTAAGATTGTTCCTACCACACCATATAAAATGTGGAGTGGGAAGAAACCCTGTCTTAAGTACCTTAGGATATGGGTATGTCCAGCTTTTGTCAAAAAGCAGCAAGCGGACAAGCTCGAGGCATGCTTAGTACTGAGTAAGTTTGTGGGATACCTAAAGAACTCCAGGGGGTATCTTTTCTATTACGCGGAGGAACAAAAGGTCTTTGTTTCTCGGCATGCCCACTTTTTAGAGACTTAATTTCTTGAAAAAGAAATAAGTGGGAATATCCATTTTGATGAGACGGTCAAAGAATTTGACTTTATCAAAAATCCATATGAACCATGCATTTATAGTAAGATTCTAGCGAGAACTGTGGTATTCCTCATCTTGTACATGGATGACATTCTCCTGATAGAAAATAACATTCCTATGCTACAATCAGTCAAATGATTCTTGTCACAGAGGTTCTCCATGAAAGATCTGGGTGATGCCTCTTACATTCTGGGGATCCAGATCTATCGTGATAGATCTAAGGGGATGTTGAGACTTTCACAGTCCAGGTATATCGACAACATACTGAAAAGAATTAGTATGGAAGATTCCAAGCGCGGTAATCTACCGGCTTGTCACGGGATCACCCTCTCCAAAGAGATGTCTCCTAAGACTGATTTGGAAAGGGATTGCATGATTATTATACCCTACGCTTATGCGGTAGGCTCTATAATGTATGTGTTGTTGTGTACCAGACTAGATGTTGATTACGTACCGAACGTGGTAAGCTGGTATCAGTCAAACCCTAGGGAAAAGCACTGGATAGCAGTTAAGAACATTCTCAAGTACCTAAGAAGGACTAAGGAGATGTTCTTGGTGTACGGCAGTAAAGACCTCCAGATCGAGGCCTTCGTTGACTCTATTATCCAGAGTGACAAGGATGACTCCAAGCCTATGTCGGTTTATGTCTTTACCCTCAATAGAGGGCCGGTCTGTTGGAAAAGCTCCAAGAAGGACACCGATGCTGACTCGACGATGGAAGTGGAGTATATCGCTGCATGTGACGCTGCAAAAAAAGTAGTCTGGATGAGGAAGTTCATAACAGAACTTCAGGTGGTTCCATCCATTGTTGATCCAATACCTCTATATTGTGACAACAACGGGGCTATAGATTTAGTGAAGGAACCTAGGTCCCATCAGAAGTCCAGACATATCTTGAGGCGGTATCACCTGATCAGGGAGATCGTGGATCATTGAGAGATCGAGGTGCGGAGAGTAGACACGGAGAACAACACCGCGGATCCACTCATAAAGACCATCCATCAAACACAGTTCAAGAAGCTATTCGAGATGATAGGTCTGCGATATGCCAATACATGGCCCTAGTGCAAGTGGGAGATTGTTAGTGATATATGCCCTAGAGGCCATTATTGTATAGTACTAGTTTGTATATTACATTTTGGAAGCATGGGATATACAAAGGTTTTATGACAGTCTTGCTCAATATAGTAGTATGCTACTTGGTTTGTTTCTATCTAAATATGTGTATATGTTTGTATTGACGTATCGCTAATACATATTGATAGAGCCCTTAGGATCTTTGCTTGACTACCAGTGTTGTGATGGCAGTCATACTAGTGGGGGCTGGGTAGTCTATAAGCACATTCTTAAGATTGTCCCTAGTCGTAGGATTATCGAGACAGGGCATCGATACTCCAGAGTAGACTAGTGTATACACTTCTCATCTCCAGTGCGGGGAGGTGGCCTGTCCCCCAACCATTGGTATCCGATACCAGAGATAGTATATAGGTGCTCATTGGGTTATGAGTTACACTGGACGGACTTGATGGGGGCTGCTGGTTGGTATTATACCTATCGTCAGTTAGCACTCCCCGGGTGACATGAGTACAGGTTAGTCCGTTGACTTGACATCACCATTCGTCTCGAGTGTGTTCCCACTATACTTAGACCACTACCCTACCATGGCTTAAATGAGTCATGCAAATAGGTAGTAGTTGGGTGCAGTCCCGAAGTACTTGGAGGTAGTAGCGGTTATATGGGATTTGTCTCTCCCGGTATTGGGAGTTGATATCGTGCTGTATTCGGATAGCCAATACACTAAGTCCCTGGCCAGGGCAAGCGAGATTTACTGGTAGGTACACCAGTAGTTTCTTAGGGTGTATTGGGCTCTACACTGACATGAATTATTGAGCTATTAGGGGTCTGACGGTTACTGCCCCCTAGGCCCGATATGCGATACTCTTAGACGAACAGACCGGACTGTACGGAGATTGTCACAGATAGGCTCAGTAGTGTAGGGTTACTAGGCACACTAACAAGGCTCTATAAGGCATCGACCATGCCAAAATTAAATTTTTATGTGCCGAACAACCCTAAGCTAGATCGTATACTAGAGATTAGGCGAAGAAAATACCAAGTAAACAACTTTACGACTAAGGGTATGCGAAATAAAACCTTTGTAGATCGGTCCTTCACTTCATATGCTCCTTGATGTAGTCCCTTCGCTGCGATCATCCAACTCCCGGACGGCTCAATGAGAAAATTTCAACGAGATCGCTTGAAGTCTTCGAGGCCGAAGATGATCTACGTCGAGGGAATACGAACTCATGCTTCTACTTCACTAACTAGAGAATTAGTGAAGTAAACACCCTAAACTAAAGTGCTAGTCTAGTAGAGGATGGAGAAATAGAAAGTGGGTTCTCTTTAGATTTTGATTTCTCACTCTTAATCTTCACTTGATAATTTCTAGCAAGCTTTTTCTTTTTCTTCAAGAAGAAGAAGAAGAAAAGAAAAGAATAATCATCAAATGAATTATCAAGTGAAGTCTATCATAATGCATCCATGGGTGAGTTAAATCTTTGTAAAGACTAAACTAGAGTTTAGGTTAATGGTTAGGTTAATGAAAATGTCATGCAAAACAAAAATGGTGGACTTTGTCAAAGATGCTTGAAAGCTTCATGAAGCTTCAAGCTAGTTCAAAAATAACCACCATTTTTGAATTACTAAATAATTAAAAACCCTTTACCATTAACCTAAATATAGTGTAAGTCACACACACACCCAAGTTTGCATGTATCATCAAACATGATACAAACTTGTGCGCAAAAAATATATCACATATACAACTTGTGCACATTAAGTGAGAAAATCAATCTTAAGTGAACTAATACTAGTTAATGTGAAGTAATATATCAAATATATAATTATACATTAAATCATTAAATCAACACTTGATTTAACGATCCGGTCATATCGCATATAACCAACTAATATCAAGTGTATCAATGTATCGAATCTACACTTGATTCGGTAACCCGGCTATATCTCATATAACCGTCCGATGATATAAATCGCGAGAATGGAATACAGTATCACATACTTGCATTATTCTCGGTCCCACACATATCACATATGCGCTCCTATTTCGTTTTGCCTGAGCCAGTACAACCTCTATGTAGGACTCTAAAGATTCGTCAATACGCCGGCAGTAGGTGATGATCATATCAAGTACCCACAAGCCGTCGGCGGTACTAGCTGGACGTAACGGCTACCCGGGTATTGAGCGATCAGAAGATCAGCAAGCAAGCCCGCTCGAACTCCTGCAAAAAGCCTGACAGTGACACTACCGTACAGTCCGGTCTCCTCGTCTGATATGTCGCATATCAGTTCTAGGGGTGGTAAATGTCAGACCCCAATAACCGATAAGTCATGCCGATATGAGCCGCATAACGGGTCGAGAAACTACTGGTAACACTTACCAGTATATCTCTAAACCAGCCCTGGCCAGGGATTTCCCTGTTATGGCCAATCGAGCATAGCGCAACATCAACCCCCAATACCGGGAGAGACGAAACCCCTCCTATCGCTCATTGCCTCCATGTGACTCGGGACTGTACCCAAAAACCACCGTTTTGCACGCCTTCTTGGACATGGTAAGGTGGAAATCAAAGCACAGTGGGAATCATACAAGACTCTATGACGATCTCGGGTCTACAGACTAACCTGTACAAGTGTCACCAGAGAACTGCCATCTGACGTAAGGTATAATACCATCTGGGAGTTCTCGGCGAGTCCGTCCAGTGTACTCAGTCTCCACTGAGCACCCGTATATCATCTCTGATGTCAAACGCCAATGGATGTGGGATCATCTATCGCCCATTTGTATGGGTCGAGAAGGCATACGCTAGTCTACTCTGGTATATCGATGCCCCGTCTCGATACACCCACGACTACGGACCTTGAAGGATGTACTTATCTACTACTTTGTCCCCACTAGTATGATTCGCATCATAGTCTAGGTAGTCAAGTACTCATCCTAAGGGCTTTACCAACATGTGACAGAGAGACAATCAGTATACATGTTAAGGTAAAGAGTAACCAGATAGCATACTATCATGTCGAGCAAGAAAGTCCTCCCTATATATGACCAAGCATCCATTACAATATACATCATATGTATAGTAATGGCCTCTAGGGCATACATATAACTAACAATCTCCCACTTGCACTAGGGCCATCTGATAACAGTGGTTGTAGTATCTCATACTCAACCATCCCATAATAGTCTCTCTCTGGGAAAAGTCCTTTGTGAGTGGATCCGCCGTGTTGTCCTCTGAGTCTACTCTCCTAACCTCAATCCCCTGGAGATCAACCATCTCCATGATCAGGTGACACTGCCTCAGAATGTGTCTGGATCACTGATGGGAGGACGTTTCTAGGCATAAGCTACTACTCCATTGTCTCACAATGGTAGGAACGAAGTTCATCTCATGAACTAATATACACCCAGACTGCCTCTTTGGCAGTATCTTTGGTAACGATGTATCTTGCCTTTAATCGTCTAGTATGTCACGGTATCTAGCTTGGAACTCTTCCAACATACCGTCCCTTTACTGAGGGTAAAGACAATGCCTGCGACTGACATTCAGTCGTCCTTATCACCCAGGAACCTTTCCAGTGATTCTCCCCAGGATCAATTGATATCATCTCACTACATCTAGTGAGTATCCTAACATCCAATTAGATCTATCTCATAGATCCAAAACCCAGGATTTAGTAGGTATCACTTTGATCTTATATAGAGAATTTTTTGTGATAAGCGGAGAATGATCGAGCGTAGCATAGGAAACTCCTTCCCTATCAAGAGTATGTCATCCACGTACTCTACGAGGATCATTACCATACTCTCTACTACCTTTTTGTATATACAAGGTTCATCTACCATTTTGATGAAATCAAACTCTTTGACTAACACATCAAAACAGACGTTCCAACTCCGCGATGCCTGCTTTATCACATAAAACATCTTGCACACGTTTCCGCTGCTCCCACTGTCTACGAAGCATTCTGGCTGTGTACTTATAGACGCTCTTTTCTAAAATATCATTTAGAAAAGCAGTCATGACACCCAACCGCCAGATATCGTAGTCATGGTATGTAGCCGTGGCAAGTAGGATCTGGATGGACTTAAGCATGGACCCCAGAAAAGGTTTCATCATTAGCCACAACTGGTCTATGATGCAAACCTTTAACAAGTCTAGCTTTGAAAGTCTCAACTTTTCCATGTACACCAAGTAATCTTCTCAAGATATACTTGCTTCTGATAGGGATTTAACCCTTCAGATAAAGCAACCAAAGTCCATACTTTGTTGGTGTATAAGGATTCCATCTCAGATCGATAAGCATCCAGCCATTCTTACAGAGTCCCACTCCTGATAGCCTACTCGAAACTAGTTGGGTCATCATCTCATGATGCATTCTTCGCTCCCACTGTCATAGAGAAACCAAAGTATCTCTCAGGTGGGTGAGGAACCCTACTAGATCGGCGGAGAGGCTGAGGTTCGTTGGTTACTATTTGAATCCTTCGGTTCTACCAAATCATCTGCTGTAGTTTGTATAGCTGGAACTCCTTCCAGTTCTACCTCATGACCATTAATTTCTTCTCAAGAAATTCCTTTTCACAAAGGTGGCATATTGAGAAACAAAACATTTTTGTTCCTCAGTTTGGTAGAAGATATTCCCTTGCTAATGCTTAGGATATCCAACAAACTTGCACAGATTAGACTTTGCCTCGAGCTTGTCCAGATTTTGCTTTTAGACATAGGCCGGACAACCCCAAATCTTAACTAACTTAAGAGATAGGCTCTTCCCTTACCATATCTCATGTGGAGTGGTAGGCACCTGATTTGATTTGAACCCTATTCAATAGGTATGCAGCTTCACAAGTGCATAACTCCTAAAAGGAAACAAGTAACTCAGTAGTACTCATCATAGAGCACACCTTATCATATAGGGTGTGATTGCTCCGCCCCGATACACCGACGTGCTGTGGTGTATACGGAGGAGTAATGCTGAGAGAGAATCTCATTCTCCTTTAGAATAATCCAGGAATTCCGTGCTCAAGTATTCTCCTCCTTGATCACATCAAAGGACATAATACTTATACCTGTTTTGGTTCTCTACTTCTAACTTATATTCTATGAATATCTCAAAAGGTTCGGACTTGTGTTTCAACAGGAACATATGTCTGAATCTTGAGAGATTATCAGAGAATGTAATGAAGTACAAAGGACCGGTCTTGGTATTTGTAGACAGGGGACCTTCATACATCAACATGTATTAATCCCAAGAGTTCACTAACTCTTTCTCTGTTTCTAATAAACAGAGCTGTGGTCATCTTTTCTCTGTGACATGACTGGCAAGTTTCACAAGATGTAAATTCAAACTAATTTAAATATGCATCTATATGTATCTTCAGCTTGTCGGGTCGCATTGATATGACCTAGTCTACAATACCTCAAGAAGGATTCGTTCATATCTGAACTCTTCCTCTTGTGTGAGTTTTGTATACTAAGAACTGTAGTTTGATTTAGAATGTCAATGCTTTTAGATAACGTGCCTGAACCGATCAACTCTTGATATAGGAAATGTTTAAAACATTATCCAACAATACAAAATTATATCCTTTCTTTACTAATAAAGAAACTGATATGATGTTGTATATCAGGTTCGGTATCTAATAACATTCGTTCAGAATCAATGTATTTTGGTAATACAGGGTGATAGTGACCAACAGTCTTGGCTGCAACACTTGCACCGTTTTCTGTCTCATGAAACTTATCACCCGTTCTCAGTTCTATACCTATCTGTAGCCCATGTAACAGATTACATATGCGGGATCCTGATCCGGTATCTCATACCCAGGACGTAAAGGATACTGAGAAACAGTTCTCTGTAATGAACACACCCGAAGATGATGCATCAGTATGCACTTTCTTCGTTTGGGCGGCACGGGAATTCTGGTAATCCTCTATTTCCTGCTCTGTCTTATAACAATTATAAGTTGGAGCGGGACCAACGTTCCCCAGCACAGTATAACAAGCGGGATCAGGCAATACATCCATATTATTATCTTGATTAAGGCGTGATATGGTCGCTACCTGGAGAGAGAGAGAAGAAAACACACAGCGTGCGCTCTTGCAAGATCAGATTGGTTATTATTTTATCTAATCAGGATGGCTCCCACTGTTTTTATCAAATCTTCCTTCAAACCCTAAAAGGAAAGACTAGCCGGGATTAGTTACACGCTACAAGTTCGCCAATCTTTCAGCCAGGCCAGTGTCGGTATTTTGAGGGAGGTTCCCCGTGCTTTCGCACGGACCTAATTAAAGTAAACCTCGTTTTCCCAGAGGCGTAACCCCGTTGACACCTTTCTAGACACCTACTTGATCGGCTAATTGTAATGTGTAAAACTCTCCCAGGAGTAACAATTACTCGCAGTGGGTATCGGGATCCAACTATCTCATAGAAGGTATGCAATCTCATTGCAAATTTCAACACTTGAAATTCCCGATAATATTTTGCCCCAAGCCTCCTATGACCTTGACAAAGGCCAACAAATCATAGGCTGCTAGTCAAGTTCAACCCGTCATTTCTTGATTGAAATAAACCCACCTGCACAGCCCTTGACAATGTTAGTTATAAGTATGCCCTAGAGGCCATTACTGTACATACGATGTATATTGTAATGGATGCTTGGACATATATAGGGAGGACTTTCTTGCTCGACATGATAGTATGCTATCTGGTTGTACTTTATCTTAACATGTGCTCTGATTGTCTCTATATTACATGTTGATAAAGCCCTTAGGATATGTACTCGACTACTGGGACTATGATGAGATCATACTAGTGGGGCCACGGTAGTCGACGAGTACATCCTATAACTGTTCCTATTCGAGGGTGTATCAAGACAGGGCATCGATGCACCAGAGTAGACTAGGGTATACGCATCTTGACCCAAATGATGGGCGATGGATGATCCCATATCCATCGGTGTTTGACATCAAGGATGGTGTACGGGTGCTCAGTAGAGACTGGGTACACTGGACGGACTCGCCGAGAACTCCCAGATGGTAATATACCTCACGTCAGATGGCAGTTCTCCGGTGACACTGGTACAGAGTAGTCTGTTGACCCGAGATCGTCATAGAGTCTTGTGTGATTCCCACTGTGCTTTGATTTCCATCATACCACGTCCAAGAGGGCGTGCAAAAAGGTGGCTTTTGGGTACAGTCCCGAATCACATGGAGGCAATGAGCGATAGGAGGGGATTCGTTTCTCCCGGTATAGGGAGTTGATGTTGTGCTGTGTTCGATTGGCTATAACCGGAAATCCCTGGCCAGGGTTGCTGAGATTTACTGGTAAGTGTTATCAGTAGTTTCTCGAACTGTTATAGACCTCATATCGACACGACTTATCGAGCTACTGGGGTCTGATGTTTACCACCCCTAGGCGAGATATGCAACATATCAGACGACGAGACCGGACTGTACGGGAGTGTTACTGTTTGGATTCACAGGAGAAGTTACAGGCTTGCTTGTTGATCTTCTGAGCACTCAATACCTGGGTAGCTGTTACGTTTAGCTGACCGCTTGCAGCTTGTGGGTGTTTGATATGATCATCACTTACTGCAGGCGTATTGACGATTCTTTAGAGTCCTACACAGAGGTTTCTTGGCTCAGGCAAAACGGAGTAGGAGCACATATGTGATATGTGCGGGACCGAGGATAATGCGATATGTGATACCGTATTATATTCTCGCGATATTTGATATCAGCCGGGTCATCGGATCAAGTGTTGATTCGATGAATCGGTACGGATAAATATTAGTCGGTTATATGCGATATAGCCGGATTGTCGGATCAAGTGTTGATTCGATAATTTAATGTATAATAATTTATATGATATATTAAAATTACATTAACTAATATTAGCTCACTAAAAGATTCTTTTTCTCACTCGGGTAATACATTGATATATATGCGATATATGTTAATTGTATTATTTTATTTGGTTACAATAAATATTATATATGTGATATATAATATTGTAACACGATATGATAACTAGTGCAACATGTTTAGTAAAGATTAATCAAGATTAGGGTTTGATTTGGGTTAATGACTTCTAGTAGATTCTAGAAGGTTTTCTTTTTTTGTTTTGGAAAAGATATTTACAAGTGACTCATTCTTAACTCAACCCAAACCCTAACCCTTGGTTAATTCTCTACAATGGTTAAGTCAACCATGGTTGCATTATTTATCATATTAATCCTTTCATTATTTATCACAAAAGAAAATGGATCACTATTCGTCTTCTTCCTTGAGTTCTTCATGCAAAGCTTTCTTGCTTTGATATTTGTGATGAAAATATGTGAGAAAAAGATAAATAAAGAGAGCAAAAATCCTACTTCATCATCCTCATCTTCCTTTGCCATTTAGATGAGGGTGTTCACATCATTTCATGAGTGTTAGCTTGTGTTAACGAAACTTCAAGGTAGATCATCTTAGTATCGAAGATCGGAAGCAAAGGTTGCGTCTTTCTCTTCGTAGAACCTCTCGAGAGTCCGGAACCCGATGATCGCAGCGAAGGGACCACAACACGGAGCATATGAAGTGAAGGACCGGATCTACAAAGGTTGTAATCCCTCTCACTTAGTGTTAAAGTGTTTAGTATGTTAGTTTTCGCCTAATCTCTAGTTTAAAGATCCGTATTCGGGTTGTTCGGCACGGCTAAATTTTAAATCGGGCATGGTTGATGCCTCGTAGACCCTTGTGCGCGTGCATAGCAACCCTACAGTGGTATCAGAGCCAAGCTAGAGCTTTAGGCGAAGTCTAGGCGAAGTTTAAAGTCCGATCGAACCCGGAAAACCCGATATACCCTAGTTTCTGGAAATTTTTCAAAACTGTCGTTTTTTCCAAATTAAAAATATCCAAAAATTACAGCAGGGAATTATATGAGTTACTGTGAAGCACGTGAGCGCAATTCGACTAAAGCGCCGCGGAACCGCGGCCCCACCCCAGCATGTGCGGCGGTTCCGCGGCCATAAAGTCGATTCTTGGCACGTGATTTGCACAGTAATTCTTATCTTTTAGTGCTGTATTTTCTGGGAATTTTTAATATTTATTCAACTGTTGAATTTTCTGGGTTGTATTGGGGATTCGATGATTCGATCGGGAACTTTAACTGCGTCTTTGTGTTTTGTCCGGATAACTTTTAGAAACTGTTAAAAAGTTCGAACGGATATCAATAACTCACTTTTTCCCCTGTCGGAAATTTTTTCAAAAGTTGGATTTTTCCTCGTGTTTAAGAACGTTCTAAGTCGTGCAAGTAACGCGGTGGACCCTCTAGAAGACAACAAACCTTAACTCGATTATGTGACCGTCTTGAACTGCCTTTTGAACCTTAGGGTTTGGGGCAGTACGACGTGCCACATGTGAGGCGTTGGCTTGACCCTTCTACGGCTGGACCATTGGTACTGTGGCATGTGATGTATGTTTTTAAACTGATTTCAAGTGTTGAGATAAATTGGGGAAATCTTGGGTGTTTGATTATTCGATCGGAAAGTTTAACTTTGTCTATTTATCTGTAATGTGATACAATATTTGGAATCCACAGGTAGTTATGAGATAACTAATTTGAATATTATAAACATAGCAGTTTAGTCACAAATGATCGGTTGCCACGGAATTTTGATGTGATCAAAAGTCCGTCGCAATCACGTAGCGTACGCGGATATTCGCCGGATAAACTTAATAGACTGCTACACCTCTTAGCCCCGACCAAGTGACTGTAGGAGAACCCCATCGCCGAAAGCATCCGTTCGGGTGCTTGCGGCAGCGGTGTTCCGCCTTAGTTCACTTCGTCGACGGCATCTGGGGGTGCGTCCATCTACTAAAGTTTGCGACGAGCATTCGATCAGGACGTCGGGAATCTTGTTGAATTCCCGGCTTGACATTGCAAAGAGTTTTCGATAATGAGACAAAAATGCGGGGTTTATAATTGTTAGGCATGAGATGTCTAAGGAATTCATTTGGTTAGGCATGCGATGTCTAAGGAGGTTGCGGATTCCAACTGTTGTAGTTTTACACTTTCTTTTCTGTGACCGTAAGCGTAGTATGTGGTGTATCGCCGGCTTCGTTGCTATACATCAACGACAATCGGGATACGCATACTTGCTTACGTTGATGATATGTGATATTATGTGTTGCTGTGAGATGTTATATTGGATCGTCGCATTTTGAATAGCCGGGGGTTTTATGTGAGATGAGAGTTTTTTCTTTTTCATTCATGTAAAATTCATTTGTATGTAATATTCTTTTATTGGGGCACTTCCAGGTAGCGGAAGATGTCACCGTTGTATATTATTTACTTTTCCGCATTAGGTAGACCCAAGGCGGGGAGCACAAGTAACCGGGTTCTAGGGTCCAGTGGGAGACCATCTCGAGGAGTCGAGACCGGGTCTCCTAACCCTAGAATTGGCAGTGTTACTTGCCGCTCTCATAGGGGTCTAGGGATGTGGGTTTGGCTATTCATCGCGACCGTGGAATCCGTGTTTTATACTGGCTCGTATTGAAAACACGGACGTCCTAGTATATCCAATATTTCATATATGTTCTTCTGCTGCAATGTTCTGTGATGAGATCTTATTACTGCCTGTGACGAATGTTTATATTATATATATGAGATATATGTTATATTGCAGATTTCGTTTCAAAAGAGATGCTTGTGAAGCATAATAAAATGGGACTTCATTAATGAGATTAATGAAATAAAAGAAACCTACGATGTTGTAGAAACTTGTTTAAAAACTGGTAGCTCTAGTTCTTGCTTTGCATAGCGGTGTTCCTTGTAGAACATCCAACACCTTATTCGATAAGGAAAGGACCGAGATCCCTTCACCGGGAGTGACTCCTTTAGCAATAACTGGCAGATGCTACAACCCTCGGTTTGTCTTTTGATTGCTTCTATAGTTTCTGCTTTGCACAGTGGTATATATGATATATCCTGCACCTTATTCGATGAGGAAAGGGCCGACGATCCCTTCACCGGGAGTGACCCCTTTAGCAAAACTAGAAAAGCCTCAAAAACATTCCATTTAAAATCACTCGATTCTACAACGATATCAAGTTCATTACGCAAAGGGTTTTCATAAAAACCGGTCGTAGCCCTCCGTCATTTCAGATAAGTACTTCTTAGTATTCGTGCTGCGTTTGTTGACCTTAGCCAAGGCGTAGTGTGCGGTAGCTAATTAGTGCTTATCTGTATAAGCATATGATGCAATTGAGTTAGGGTAGTCGTGCGGCTTTGTTGACCTTAGCCAAGGGTCGTACGGGTGAGTTTAATTCAATCGGGAAATGACGGGTTGAACTTGGCTAGCACTTATGATTTGTTGACCTTAGCCAAGGTCATAAGCTGCTAGGGGTAAAATATTATTGGGAATTTCAAGTGTTGAAATTTGCAATGAGATTGCATACCTTCTATGAGATAGTTGGATCCCGATACCCGCTGCGAGTAAGAGTTACTCCTGGGAGACTTTTACACATTACAATTAGCCGATCAAGTAGGTGTCTAGAAAGGTGTTAACGGGGTTATACCTCTGGGAAAACGAGATTTACTTTAATTAGGTTCGTGCGAAAGCACGGGGGACCTCCCTCAAAGTACCGACACTGGCCTGGCTGAAAGATTGGCGAACTTGTAGCGTGTATTTAATCCCGGCTAGTTTTTCCTTTTAGGGTTTGAAAGAAGATTTGATTAAAACAGTGGGAGACATCCTGATTAGATATATTAGATAACCAATCTAATCTTGCAAGAGCATACGCTGAGTGTTTTCTTCTCTCTCTCTCCAGGTAGTGACCATATCACGCCTTAATCAAGATAATATTACGGATATATTGACTGAACCCGCTTGTTATACTGAGCTGGGGAACGTTGGTCCCGCTCCAACTTATAATTGTTATAAGACAGAGCAGGAAATTAGAGAATACCAGATTTCCCGTGCCACCCAAACGAAGAAAGTGCATGTTGATGCATCATCTTCGGGTATGTTCATTACAGAGAACTGTTTCTCAGTATCCTTTACGTCCTGGGTATGTGATACCGGATCAGGATCCCGCATATGTAATCTGTTACATGGGCTACAGATAGGTAGAGAACTGAGAACGGGTGATAAGTTTCATGAGACAGAAAACGGTGCAAGTGTTGCAGCCAAGTCTGTTGGTCACTATCACCCTGTATTACCTGAATACATTGATTCTGAACGAATGTTATTAGATACCGAACCTGATATACAACATCATATCAGTCTCTTTATTAGTAAAGAAAGGATATAATTTTGTATTGTTGGATAATGTTTTGAACATTTCCTATATCAAGAGTTGATCGGTTCAGGCACGTTATCTAAAAGCATTAACGTTCTAAATCAAACTACAGTTCTTAGTATACGGAATACACACAAGAAGAAGAGTTCAGAAATGAACGAATCCTTCTTGAGGCATTGTAGACTAGGTCATATCAATGCGACCCGACTGGCTGAAGTTACATTTAGATGCATATTTAAATTAGTTTGAATTTACATCTTGTGAAACTTGCCGGTCATGTCACAAAGATAAGATGACCACAGCTCTGTTTATTGGAAACAGAGAAAGAGTTAGTGAACTCTTGGGATTGATACATGTTGATGTATGTAAGGTCCCCTGTCTACACATGCCAAGATCGGTTCTTTCTACTTCATTACATTCTCTGATAATCTCTCAAGATTCAGACATATGTTTCTGTTGAAACACAGGTCCGAACCTTTTGAGATATTCACAGAATATAAATTAGAAGTAGAGAACCAAAATACGGGTAAAAGTATTATGTCTTATGATGTGATCAAGGAGGAGAATACTTAAGCACGGAATTCCTGGACTATTCTAAAGGAGAATGAGATTCTCTCTCAGTATTACTCCTCCGTATACACCACAGCACGTCGGTGTATCGGGGTGGAGCAATAGCACCCTATGTGATATGGTGTGCTCTATGATGTGTACTACTGAGTTTCCTATTTCCTTTAGGGAGTTATGCACTTGTGAAGTTGCATACCTATTGAATAGGGTTCAAATCAAATCAGTTGCCTACCACTTCATATATGATATGGAAAGGGAAGAGCCCATATCTTAATTTTGTTAAGATTTGGGGTTGTCCGGCCTATGTCTAAAAGAAAAATCCGGACAAGCTCGAGGCAAAGTCTGTTATGTAGAACTAGAATGGTTCCAGCTATACAAACTGCAGCTGATGATTTGGTAGAACCAAAGGATTCAATAGTAACCAACGAACCTCAGCCTCTCCGCCGATCTAGTACGGTTACTCACCCACCTGAGAGATACTTCGGTTTCTCTATGACAGTGGGAACGAGGATTGCATCATGAGATGATGACCCAACTAGTTTCGGGCTGGCCATCAGGAGTGGGACTCTGTAAGAATGGCTGGATGCTTATCGATCTGAGATGGAATCCTTATACACCAACAAAGTATGGACTTTGGTTGCTTTATCTGAAGGGTTAAATCCCCATCAGGAGCAAGTATATCTTGAGAAGATTACTTGGTGTACATGGAAAAGTTGAGACTTTCAAAACTAGACTTGTTAAAGGTTTGCATCATTGACCAGGTATGGATTATGATGAAACCTTTTCTAAGGAGCTATGCTTAAGTCCATCCAGATCCTACTTGCCACGGCTACATTCCATGACTATGATATCTGGTGGTTGGGTGTCATGACTGCTTTTCTAAATGATGTTTTAGAAGAGAGCGTCTATAAGTACACAGCCAGAGGGCTTTGTAGACAGTGGGAGCAGCGGAAACGTGTGCAAGATGTTTTATATGATAAAACAGGCATCGCGGAGTTGGAACATCTGTTTTGATGTGGTAGTCAAAGAGTTTGACTTCATCAAAATAGTAGATGAACCTTGTATATACAAAAAGGTAGTAGGGAGTATGGTGGTGATCCTCGTAGAGTGCGTGGATGACATACTCTTGATAGGGAAGGAGTTTCCTATGCTACGATCGGTCAATCTCCGCTTATCACAAGGATTCTCCATATAGGATCAAAGTGATATCTCCTAAATCCTGGGTTTTTGGATCTATGAGATAGATCTAATTGGATGTTAGGATTCTCACTAGTTGTAGTGAGATGGTATCAATCGATCCTGGGGAGAATCACTGGAAAAGTTCCAGGGTGATAAGGACGACTGAATGTCAGTCGCAGGCATTGTCTTTACCCTCAGCGAAGGGACGGTATGTTGGAAGAGTTCCAAGCTAGATACTGTGACTTACTAGACGATTAAAGGCAAGATACATCGTTACCAAGGATGCTACCAACGAGGCAATCTGGATATATATAAGTTCATAAGATTAACTTCGTTCCTACCATTGTATGACAATGGAGTTGTGGCTTTAGCCAAGGAACTACCTTCCTATCAGAAATCCAGATATAATTCTTAGGCAGTATCACCTGATCATGGAGATGGTTGATCTCCAGGGAGATCGAGGTTAGGAGAGTAGACACAGAGGACAACAGCGCGGATCCATTCACAAAGGCCTTTTTCCCAGAAGAGACTTTTATGGGATGGTTGAGTATGAGATACTTCAACCACAGCTAATTGTTGGGTATGTGATACCACAACAGATGGCCCTAGTGCAAGTGGGAGATTTTTAGTTATATGTATGCCCTAGAGGCCATTACTGTACATACGATGTATATTGTAATGGATGCTTGGACATATATAGGGAGGACTTTCTTGCTCGACATGATAGTATGCTATCTGGTTGTACTTTATCTTAACATGTGCTCTGATTGTCTCTATATTACATGTTGATAAAGCCCTTAGGATATGTACTCGACTACTGGGACTATGATGAGATCATACTAGTGGGGCCACGGTAGTCGATGAGTACATCCTATAACTGTTCCTAGTCGAGGGTGTATCGAGACAGGGCATCGATGCACCAGAGTAGACTAGCGTGTACGCATCTTGACCCATATGATGGGCGATGTATGATCCCATATCCATCGGTGTTTGACATCAAGGATGGTGTACGGGTGCTCAGTAGAGACTGGGTACACTGGACGGACTCGCCGAGAACTCCCAGATGGTAATATACCTCACGTCAGATGGCAGTTCTCCGGTGACACTGGTACAGAGTAGTCTGTTGACCCGAGATCGTCATAGAGTCTTGTGTGATTCCCACTGTGCTTTGATTTCCATCATACCACATCCAAGAGGGCGTGCAAAAAGGTGGCTTTTGGGTACAGTCCCGAATCACATGGAGGCAATGAGCGATAGGAGGGGATTCGTCTCTCCCGGTATAGGGAGTTGATGTTGTGCTGTGTTCGATTGGATATAACCGGAAATCCCTGGCCAGGGTTGCTGAGATTTACTGGTAAGTGTTATCAGTAGTTTCTCGAATTGTTATAGACCTCATATCGACACGACTTATCGAGCTACTGGGGTCTGACGTTTACCACCCCTAGGCGAGATATGCAACATATCAGACGACGAGACCGGACTGTACGGGAGTGTTACTGTTTGGATTCACAGGAGAAGTTACAGGCTTGCTTGTTGATCTTCTGAGCGCTCAATACCTAGGTAGCTGTTACATTTAGCTGACAGCTTTCAGCTTGTGGGTGTTTGATATGATCATCACCTACTGCCGGCGTATTGACGATTCTTTAGAGTCCTACACAGAGGTTTCTTGGCTCAGGCAAAACGGAGTAGGAGCACATATGTGATATGTGCGGGACCGAGGATAATGCGATATGTGATACCGTATTATATTCTCGCGATATTTGATATCAGCCGGGTCATCGGATCAAGTGTTGATTCGATGAATCGGTACGGATAAATATTAGTCGGTTATATGCGATATAGCCGGATTGTCGGATCAAGTGTTGATTCGATAATTTAATGTATAATAATATATATGATATATTAAAATTACATTAACTAATATTAGCTCACTAAAAGATTCTTTTTCTCACTCGGGTAATACATTGATATATATGCGATATATGTTAATTGTATTATTTTATTTGGTTACAATAAATATTATATATGTGATATATAATATTGTAACATGATATGATAACTAATGCAACATGTTTAGTAAAGATTAATCAAGATTAGGGTTTGATTTGGGTTAATGACTTCTAGTAGATTCTAGAAGGTTTTCTTTTTTTTTTTGTTTTGGAAAAGATATTTACAAGTGACTCATTCTTAACTCAACCCAAACCCTAACCCTTGGTTAATTCTCTACAATGGTTAAGTCAACCATGGTTGCATTATTTATCATATTAATCCTTTCATTATTCATCACAAAAGAAAATGGATCACTATTCTTCTTCTTCCTTGAGTTCTTCATGCAAAGCTTTCTTGCTTTGATATTTGTGATGAAAATATGTGAGAAAAAGATAAATAAAGAGAGCAAAAATCCTACTTCATCATTCTCATCTTCCTTTGCCATTTAGATGAGGGTGTTCACATCATTTCATGAGTGTTAGCTTGTGTTAACGAAACTTCAAGGTAGATCATCTTAGTATCGAAGATCGGAAGCAAAGGTTGCGTCTTTCTCTTCGTGGAACCTCTCGAGAGTCCGGAACCCGATGATCGCAGCGAAGGGACCACAACACGGAGCATATGAAGTGAAGGACTGGATCTACAAAGGTTGTAATCCCTCTCACTTAGTGTTAAAGTGTTTAGCATGTTAGTTTTCGCCTAATCTCTAGTTTAAAGATCCGTATTCGGGTTGTTCGGCACGGCTAAATTTTAAATCGGGCATGGTTGATGCCTCGTAGACCCTTGTGCGCGTGCATAGCAACCCTACAGACAAAGGCCAACAAGGTCGTACGACTACCCTAATCCAATCTGCATCATATGCATAAGCAGATAAGTACTATTCAGCTACCGCACACTACGCCTTGACAAAGGCCAACAAACGCAGCACGAATACTAAACAGTACTTATCTGAAATGACGGAGGGCTACGACAGGTTTTTCTGAAAACCTATTGCGTAATGAACTTGATATCGTTGTAGAATCAAATGATTTTTTAAAATGGAGTGTTTTTGAGGCTTTTCTAGTTTTGCTAAAGGGGTCACTCCCGGTGAAGGGATTGTCGGCCCTTTCCTCATCGAATAAGGTGCAGGATATTTCATAAATATCACTATGCAAAGCAAAAACTCCAAAAGCAATCAAAAGACAAACCGAGTGTTGTAGCATCTGCCAGTCATTGCTAAAGGGGTCACTCCCGGTGAAGGGATCTAGGCCCTTTCCTTATCGAATAAGGTGCAGGATGTTCTACAAGGAACACCGCGATGCAAAGCAAGAACTGTAGCTACCTGTTTTTGAAAATTCGATTCCACAACATCTTTTAGGTTTCTTTTTCTTTCATTAATCACATTAATGAAGTCCCATCATTTAAGCACCTAAACATCACAGATAAATACGACGTACACTTATGCCATCCGCATTCGCCTCGATGTCCCCTCGTGCACCGTTAGGTTAGGTAACTAACGGCAGAGCGGGGCAGGGCTAGCGCGGGTGTAAAACATAAGTAACGTCTATATAATATATCATATATACTATATACAGTATTTATCATAGAACATCAAATGATCACATCACCGATATCGCAGCAGAAGAAACATATGAAACATTGGATATACTAGGACGTCCGTGTTTTATTTTGAGGCTCTATAAAACACGGATTCCACGGTCGCGATGAATAGCCAAACCCACACCCCTAGACCCCTACGAGAGAGGCAAGCAACCCTACCAATTCTAGAGTTAGGAGATCCGGACTCGACTCATCGAGTTGGTCTCCCACTGGACTCCAGAACCCGGTTACTTGTGCTCTCCTCCTTGGGTCTATCCTAGTGCGGAAAAGTAAATAATATACAAACGGTGACATCAACCTCAACCCGGAAGTGCCCCAATAAAAGAATATTACATACAATGAATTTTACATGAACGAAAATAAAAACCCTCATCTCACATAAAACCCCCGGCTATTCAAACCGCGACGATCCAATATAACATATCCAGCAACACATAATATCTCATATCATCAACGTAAATAAATTTGCGCATCCCAATTGTCGTTGACATATAGCAACGAAACTGGAGATATCACATATTACACTTACGGTCGCAGAAAAGAAAGTGTAAAACTACAACGGTTGGAATCCGCAACCTACTTAGACATCACATGCCTAACAATTATTAACCCCGCATTTTAGTCTCTATATCGAAAACACTTTTCAATATCAAGTCGGGCAATACAACAAGATTCCCGATAAGTGATCGAATGCTCGTCGCAAACTTTAGTAGACGGCCGCACCCCCGGATGCCGTCGACGAAGTGCACTAAGGCGGAACACCGCTGCCGCGAGCACCCAAACAGATGCTGTTGGCGACGGGGTTCTCCTACAGTCACTTGGTCGGGGCTATGGGGCATGGCTGTCTATTAAGTTTATCTGGCGAGTATCCGCGTACGCTACGTGATTGCGACGGACTTTTGATCGCATCAAAATTCCGTGGCAACCGATCATTTGAGACTAAACTGTTATGTTTATAACATCCAAATTAGTTATCTCATAACTACTTGTGGATTCCAAATATTGTATCACATTCCAGATAAATAGACACTGTTAAACTTTCCGATCGAATAATCAAAACACCTAAGTTTTCCCAATAGTTCTCAACACTTGAGGGGAGTTTAAAAACATCCATCACATGCCACAGTACCAATGGTCCAGCCGTAGAAGGGTCAAGCCAACGCCTCACATGTGGCACGCCGTACTGCCCCAAACCCTAAGGCTCAAAAGGCAGTTCAAGATGGTCACATAATCGAGTTAAGGTTTGTTGTCTTCTAGAGGGTCCATCGCGTAACTTGCACGATCTAGACGTTCTTAAACAAACGGAAAAATCCAACACTTGGAAATTTTCCGGGTCGGGAAAAAGTGAGTTATTGACATCCGTTCGAACTTTTTAATACTTTCTAAATATCCGGAAAGACATAACAAAATTAAATATTCCGATCGAATCTACGAGTCCCCAATACAACCCAGAAAACTCAACTCTTGAGTATAAATTAAAATTACCCAGAAAATACAGGAATCAAAATAGGACATTACAGTGCAAACATAGGAGCAAGGGGACACGTTATTGCCGCGGAACTGCCGCCCCACCTAGGGTACGGACGCGGTTCCGCGGCTCTGTGACGTCATCAGGGGCACGTGCTTCACTGTAATTCCTCGAAAACCCTGCTGAATTTTTTGAGTATTTTTAATTTTGAAAAATCCACATTTTCAGAAAATGTACAGAGAAGGGTTTGAATTAGGGTTTCGGGGTTCGATCGGATTTCTAACATCGTCTACACATCGCCTAAAGCTCTAGCTAGGCTCTGATACCACTGTAGGGTTACTAGGCACACTAACAAGGCTCTATAAGGCATCGACCATGCCAAAATTAAATTTTTATGTGCCGAACAACCCTACGCTAGATCGTATACTAGAAATTAGGCGAAGAAAATAGCAAGTAAACAACTTTACGACTAAGGGTATGCGAAATACAACCTTTGTAGATCGGTCCTTTACTTCATATGCTCCTTGATGTAGTACCTTCGCTGCAATCATCCAACTCCCGGACTCTCGGACGGCTCCATGAGAAAATTGCAACGGGATCTCTTGAAGTCTTTGAGGCCGAAAATGATCTACGTCGAGAGAATACAAACTCATGCTTCTACTTCACTAACTAGAGAATTAGTGAAGTAAACATCCTAAACTAAAGTGATAGTCTAGTAGAGGATGGAGAAATAGGAAGTGTGTTCTCTTTAAATTTTGATTTCTCACTCTTAATCTTCACCTGATAATCTCTAGCAAGCTTTTTCTTTTTCTCCAAGAAGAAGAAGAAGAAAAGAAAATAATAATAATAATCATCAAATGAATTATCAAGTGAAGTCTATCATAATGCAACCATGGGTGAGTTAAACCTTTGTAGAGACTAAACTAGAGTTTAGGTTAATGGTTAGGTTAATGAAAATGTCATGCAAAACAAAAATGGTGGACTTTGTCAAAGATGCTTGAAAACTTCATGAAGCTTCAAGCAAATTCAAAAATAACCACCATTTTTGAATTACTAAATAATTAAAAACCCTTTACCATTAACCTAAATATAGTGTAAGTCACACACACACCCAAGTTTGCATGTATCATCAAACATGATACAAACTTGTGCACAAAAAATATATCACATATACAACTTGTGCACATCAAGTGAGAAAATCAATCTTAAGTGTACTAATACTAGTTAATGTGAAGTAATATATCAAATATATAATTATACATTAAATCTTTAAATCAACACTTGATTTAACGATCCGGTCATATCACATATAACTAACTAATATCAAGTATATCAATGTATCGAATCAACACTTGATTCGGTAACCCGGCTATATCTCATATAACCGTCCAATGATACAAATCGCGAGAATGGAATACAATATCACATACTTGCATTATACTCGGTCCCGCACTTATCACATATGCGCTCCTATTTCGTTTTGCCTGAGCCAGTACAACCTCTATGTAGGACTCTAAAGACTCGTCAATACGCCGGCAGTAGGTGATGATCATATCAAGCACCCACAAGCCGTCAGTGGTACTAGCTGGACGTAACGGCTACCCGGGTATTGAGCGATCAGAAGATCAGCAAGCAAGCCCGCTCCAACTCCTGCAAAAATCCTGACAGTGACACTACCGTACAGTCCGGTCTCCTCGTCTGATATGTCGCATATCAGTTCTAGGGGTGGTAAACGTCAGACCCCAATAACCGATAAGTCATGCCGATATGAGGCGCATAACGGGTCGAGAAACTACTGGTAACACTTACCAGTATATCTCTAAACCAGCCCTGGCCAGGGACTTCCCTATTATGGCCAATCGAGCATAGCGCAACATCAACCCCCAATACCGGGAGAGACGAAACCCCTTCTATCGCTCATTGCCTCCATGTGACTCGGGACTGTACCCAAAAACCACCGTTTTGCACGCCCTCTTGGACGTGGTAAGGTGGAAATCAAAGCATAGTGGGAATCACATAAGACTCTATGACGATCTCGGGTCTATAGACTAACCTGTACCAGTGTCACCAGAGAACTGCCATCTGACGTAAGGTATAATACCATCTGGGAGTTCTCGGCGAGTCCGTCCAGTGTACCCAGTCTCCACTGAGCACCCGTATATCATCTCTGATGTCAAACGCCAATGGATATGGGATCATCCATTGCCCATCTGTATGGGTCGAGAAGGCATACGCTAGTCTACTCTGGTATATCGATGCCCCGTCTCGATACACCCACGACTAGGGACCTTGAAGGATGTACTTATGGACTACTTTGTCCCCATTAGTATGATCCGCATCATAGTCCAGGTAGTCAAGTACTCATCCTAAGGGCTTTACCAACATGTGACAGAGAGACAATCAGTATACATGTTAAGGTAAA
Source organism: Agapanthus africanus (assembly GCA_030015575.1). Classification (NCBI taxonomy): domain Eukaryota; kingdom Viridiplantae; phylum Streptophyta; class Magnoliopsida; order Asparagales; family Amaryllidaceae; genus Agapanthus; species Agapanthus africanus. Next base: position 516,360,989 of record JASDDO010000014.1, read on the forward strand.
GAGTAACCAGTTAGCATACTATTATGTCGAGCAAGAATGTCCTCCCTATATATGTCCAAGCATCCACTATAATATACATCACATGTATAGTAATGGCCTCTAGGGCATACATATAACTAACAAGTAAGAGTTTGGATGAGTTTGCTCGTTAGCCTTCTTATCGACAGATACCTGGGTAGCTATTACGTACAGCTAGTGCCACTGACGGACATGTGGTTAAATCCACTGCCAGCGTATTGTCGAGTCTTTAGAGTCCCACACAGAGGGTTTCCCTGGTTCAGGCGAAATGATGTAGAGGCCGTATGGTTTTACGTCCAGGGTTCCGATCATATACGTGTACTAGTTGCATGGATATTGTTCGGGCGGATAATACTAGTGGGCTTTGGTTTATGCCGGATACTAGTATTATATTATTGGATTGTTATCATCTCATTGCATTCGTATTTTTCGGAATACAAAAACGGGTATGTATATACGGTGAGGGTATTCTTGTAATTTCACAAGAGATACTTCTAGAAGGGGACACCTTATTATTTGGATTTATCTATTTTGGAAATAGATTAATGAGGTGGAAAATGGAGATTTTTATGGCATGGAGTGAAGCATGGCTCATTACATTGTTTATTGGTTTGGGCTTACTATTAAAGCATGGTTGTTATTTTCTATATGAAAATAATCCATGCTTCATGAGTGAAAATAATGAGCCATTCTTCACTTGCCAAAAAATACAAGTTCATTTACTCATTTCTTTTATCTCTCCATTTTCTCCTCCTTCTTCCTCGAAACCCTAACTTTCACATGTGTGGTGAGCCATATGGGTTATATGAGATAAAACACTCTACATATCCTAAGCTGCCTAGTTTAGAGAGCTAGGCACTTTAGGTTACCTCGATTTAGAGGTTGGAACTTGACCCACATTCTCTCGGGTGGATCGTCTTCGACACGAGGAGGCCGACGTTTCAAGCGCGATCCGATCTTCAAGGAGCTAAAGAAGAGGAGGAGAAGAAGAAGACCCGAAGGACTTGTTAACAAGGAGGTATAAAATCCTAACATAGTAGTTAGATCCTCCTAGTAGATATAGCTAGTTAAGGTTTCCGTAAAGATCCTAGAGTTTAGGTCGGTGTTGCGAAGTAAGAAAATCATTTTTGTAAATTCCGCCTCCCCGTGAACCCGCGGGGTGTGCGACATCGACTTATAATCGATTTCGGCTTCATCCAAGAAGTTCAATATCCCGACTGGATCGCTAACATCGTTCCAGTGATGAAGAAAAATGGGACAGTTCGCATCTGCGTAGACTTTCGGGACCTCAACAATGCATGCACGAAAGATGACTTCCCAGTACCCGTTACCGAGCTGATGATCGATAACACGTCCATCCACGAAGTCTTCTCCTTCATGGATGGATCTTAAGGATACAACCAAATATAAATGGATCCTGAGGACCAGAAGCATATCGCCTTCTGGACACCGTTAGGTGTATTCTGCTACAAGGTGATGCCCTTCGGCTTGAAGAATGACGATGCTATCTACCAAATGGCCATGACAAAGATCTTCGATGACTTCATACATGAGCGAATGCTATATTGACGACATTGTGGTGAAAAGCAAATCTCATAAGGAATATTAGGAACATCTAAAAGTAGTGTTCCAACGCCTTCGGAAGTATAATCTGAAGATGAATCCTCTGAAATGCGCGTTTGGATTCTCCTCAAGCAAATTCCTGGGATTCATTATTCTTCACTGAGGCATCGAAATCGATTCCTCAAAAATCAAGGCGATTATGGAAATGCCTTCGCCAAGAACCCTCAAACAATTGCGATCTCTCCAAGGAAAGCTCGCGTATGTCCGGCGGTTCATAGCCAACCTTTCTGAAAAATGTCGTCCGTACAGTCATCTGATGAAGAAGGGGACCCCGTTCGTCTGGGATCAGAAGTGCCAAAATGCACTAGACGAAATCAAACAATACTTGCAAAATCCTCCAGTATTAGCCTCTCCGGTTAAGGGAAAACTCCTTATCTTATATACAACGGCCATTGAGGGTTCTCTAGGCGCATTGTGGGCACAAGAGAACGATCAAGGAAAAGAGAGAGCTATGTACTATTTATGTTGAGTTCTCCCGGTGGCAGAAAGCAACTATTCCCCGATCTAAAAACATTGCCTGGAGCTGATCTTCGCAATAACGAAGCTCAGACATTATGCCTTGGCACATGAAGTCCACCTCATATCGAAGATGGATCCTCTCAAATATCTAATGTCAAAGGCCATACTGACAGGAAGGCTTGCCAAATGGGCCCTCCTCCTGATGAAGTTCTCGATAACGTATCAACCCTTCAAAACAGTGAAAGGATAGGCCATCGCCAACTTTCTCACGGAGCATCCGATACCAGCCGACTCTTCGCTAAATTGTGAGTTGCCGGATGAGCACGCGTTCAATGCAATCGAAAAAGAGAAAGAAGAAAATGATTCCCAATGGGAACTCTACTTCGATGGAGCATCTTCTATGAAGCGCCAAAATCTAAACACTCCCGTAATCAACGCCGGGGTGGGTCTTATCTTCATGACCCTGCAAAGAAGAATATTGCATTACGCCTTTTCCTTGACGGAGCCAAGAACTAACAATGAAGCGGAATACGAAGCTTTGATAGCCGGTCTTAAGATCGCTATCGACATGGGAATCAAGGATCTCCTCATATATGGAGATTCCCAGCTGATCGTTAGTCAAATAAATGGCGATTATCAAATATGCAAGCCAGAGCTGATAAAACATGGCGAAAGAGTGCAGCAACTGCTGACAAAAATCCCTTCCTATACCTTGGAAAGCATACAGCGAGAGGAAAACAGTAAAGTGGATGCGTTAGCCAAATTGGCTAAAGAATTGGCCAATGAAGACCTCGATGATGTAAGGATATTGTGCAAAGCCGCAAGGTCCTCGCACCAACAGATATATCTTTGGAAGACCTGATAGAGCCATCCGAAGGAAAAAAACGACCGAACAAGTAGCCCTTCAAATAAAGGACGATGAAAAGGTCAAGGACTGGATGGAAGTCTTCATAGATTACTTCAAGTCCCAACGAACGCCCGAAAAAGCATCATCTAGACATCAGCTTATGAAACGAGCTTTGTCGTTCGTCTTCGTCAATGATACTCTATATAAGAGATCATTCAACTGCCTATGGCTAAGATGCCTGGGGCCGAAGGAAGAAAAGAAACTCGTTTAAGAAATACATGACGGACTCTACGGTTCACATCAAGCTGGGCCAAAGATGAAGCTGAAAATAACAAGAACGGGCTATTATTGGCCCACGATGATTCAAGATTGGTTCTAATATGTGAAGCAGTGTCACTCATGCCAAATTCATAGAGACTTCATACATCAGCATGCAAATCCGCTGCACCTGACAGTGGCCAGCTGGTCATTCGAAATGTGGGGACCGATATAATTGGCCCTATCGAACCTGTATCATCCAAAGGACACCGGTTTATACTGGCAACAACCTGCTACTTCTCTACGTAGGCAGAAGCAGTACCGCTAAGGGAGGTGAAGACGAAGAATATCCTCCACTTCTGTAAAACACATGTCATATATCAGTTCGGAACTCCACGACTGATAATCTCGGATAATGGGCCAGCTTATAGAAGCCACAAAATAAGTCGCTTAGTAGATTGGAGATTCTCTTCAGTCTATAATTCTCAGGCCAACGGTCTAGCTGAAGCCTTCAGCAAGACTTTGACTAAGATTATAAAAAAACAGTGTCCAGAAACAAAAAGGACTGGCACAAAAGGCTGCATGAAGCTCTTTGGGCATACCGAACAACGTTCAAGATGGCCATGAATACAACACCATACGCACTAGTGTTTAGCACGGAAGCAGTGCTCCCATTAGAGATAGAACTACCCTCTTTACGTGTGGCAGTTCAATACGAGCTGACAGATGAAGAAAATACTCATCTTAGGCTCGAGGAGCTCGACGCCCTTGACGAAACCCGCCTTATAGCACACCAAAATCTGGAATCTTATAAGGCAAGGATGACCCAGTCATATGAAAGTGTCACGACCCGAATATTTCAACTTGTGACCGGCCCTTAACCACGCTACGTCTACAGGCGTAACGCAACTAAGTAAGCCGAACCCAGAAATCAAAACCATTTAAAAGTAGTGAGTGTTGAAAACATTTAATTAAAAACATTTAGGAAACCTTAAATAGTTCAATGAGGTTCTTTTTAAAGTTAAATTATCCTTATAATAATTTTGGCAGCATTTCCTTTGTAAAAGTAACCCCGAAAATCGGGTAAAAACAGGATATAAGTGAAAATGAGATATAATGAACAAAGCATCCCCAACAGGGAGCAATCACGCCCAACGGCGGAAACCATCACCTCAAGAGTAATATACGACGCCGTAGCGAAGAATGAGCAAAAAGTAACATCCCAGAATAATAACTGCAAATATAAAGTCGGCTCCCACGAGCTCGACACCAGAATACAAAAATATACATTATCGTCCTCACACTGTTTCTAAGTCAAGTACATATATGGTAGATGGAGAATACTAGATACAAAAGTGTGTACAATAAAAGTAACCAGATACCACAACCCACCTAAATAGCAAAATAGCTCTCGCACCAACTGCGGTGGTATCTGAAGCCAAAAGATGCAAAAAGGCAGCCTGCCGCGACTACTCTGAGGGGCAACCTGCAAATACTGTGGCACAACGGGGGTGGGTTGCCAACTCGTGAATAGAGATAACATATAAAGGTAATCACGAGCATGCACGTACTGCGCTACGCTATCATATGCCAGCAGGTAAATCTATATGCGACAAGCAGTAAGTGCAATAATCATGCAAATGCTCTGTCAGGTAAAATAACTACAGGATGAGATACATGATAATCACTGCTGAGCATGGGATAAACAACATCTACACGAAATATCAATCGTGGAAAAATAGTCGGTGCCCAAGCTGCACCCAAATCCCAAATAAACTCAGGCGCCGGCACTCTCCTCGGCCCTCAAATCCTGTACATCTCTGAGAATCACGAATGCCCAACATCGGCACCCAAAATATCATAAATACTCGTGTCCAGCATCGACACGCAAATCCTCATACATCAGGCTCTGTAAGTCCGGATCATCCCACGGGCTCCGTCTGCGGTATCGGCCCTCGGCCCCGGCAGTATGGATCATCCCGCATCCATCTCTCGACTCTGGTCAGTATCCTCCGGATAACCGCCAGGTCCAACCAATCACCGGTAGGTACTCGCCCACCTCCAGGCTCAATCGGCAAGGTCCATCGATCATCTTGCCGAGGGGAACCATGCCGGGTCCACCACGAACCCGCAAACGGATCATCCACTCCACGAATCGGGTTTCAAGCACACGTCTCAGCACCGAGAAAACGCGTGGTGGACGCACCAAAATATCATATCACGAGGAACCGAGTTTTCAAATAGTGCATCTTTTCTTAAATAACTCCACGGTCCTCAAAACCAGAAATCACATAAAAATCCAACACCAATGAGTAAATTAAATATGATGTGCTATGTACATTAAGTCATCATAATATAGATACAAGGGAGAAACCGCTTTTCTTAAGATAGTTTCAGTTTTCAAGACAGCATGCGGCTTCCAATTTCTATGAAAATCATATCGAATCATATGTGAAATGAACTATAGTATAATGATCATGGCAATTCTACAGTGAGTGATGGCAATTACTAACGGTGTGTGTGTAACATGATTAGTGCTCGTGCAACATAAACCGTTAGTAATAGTGCGGTGTTCTATCAATTCTAAGTTTTCATACATGTAGCAGGGAATGCAGTATGCAACAACAGTATCCATGAACAGTCAATGTAGGTAAATGCAACGTGTAGCTATAAAGTCCAATCAGCCCTGACGTAGAACGCCATGCGGGCGATATCCCCGTAGATGTTAAATCTAGTCACCGAAGTCTCGCGCTAAGTGTAGCCGACGACTTGCTTCCCCTTCTTCGCAGCGTCCGTCTCACTCGCCTGCGAACCTAGATTTACACAATATATCACACATAATCTCAAATCCACCAAAAACGCAATATTAAGGTCAAACTAGAACCCCGCGTTGCAACCCAAGCGCGTGTGCACGATACGCTAAAACGTGTGATTACGCTCCTGAAGCTAACCTAACACGTCGTGATACGCAGCACAACCCAAAACCACACACGTATCACGTGTGTCGCGGAGATTTAAAATACGGAAAATAGGGTAATAGGTCCCAGATTTTGATACAGAATTGAAATTACAAAAATAAATATATCATAAAACCCCAAATATCAGTAGACACCAACCACCAAAACCCCAACCCAATACCCTCCCATCTGGCCGCAAATTGCGGCCAGAATGATTATTTTGGCGGCCTGGGTAGGGGGTGGGCTCCCGGGTTTGGTGTGTGCACTCCATACTCCCTGTATATGCTACAGTAATTCCAATTTTAATTTACAGAAACTCGGGTGGCAGCAGATTCCTCAGAGCTCAAATTCAAGTTAAAAGTCACACTTTGCACTAAAATGAAACTTTAGGGTATTTTTCTGAAATCTGAAACAAACCTAAGTCTAAAATCACCTTTATAACTCATCACCAAGCTAATCAAGCCATAAGGATATCAATTTTAACATAACTTCACTAAATCCCCTTATATAGCACAAAACTTTCATAAAAATGTGATATTTAGCCAAAATACAACAAGTTATGGAAAAAGAGGTTAAGACATGAGTTTATACCTTCTAAAGACCTTATAAAACACCAAAAGCTCCAGATCTAGCCTCAAGTATGCAGTCTTGCCACTAAACACCTCAAATGAGCCATTAAACCAAGGTTTTGTGAAGGAAAAAGGTTAGATTTGTGTAGGGTTTGAGCATGAATCAAAAGAGAAGTGAAAAGAGAAGAGAAGATGAAGAAAATGCTGTGTTTTGCTGCTGCTCTCCGCTGAGAATTCCAGAAACTGAGAAAAGAGAGAGAAGAGAGAAGGAAAATGGTCAAAAGTCAAGTTTCTTACCTACCCACCATACCTCTCCATTCCTCATATAAATTTAAAATAAAAAGGGTTTTTGGCTTGATTAAAAGGGTGGGGAAAAAGAACCATGCAAGAAAATGCAAAAGGGTTAACATGATAACACTTTTTTACCAAAGTCACAAAAATGTGCTAAGTGTGCATGTGTACACTAACACAATTTCCAATTAGGGTAAACACGACTAAAATAATTAACAACCCTATAAATATATATATATATATATATATATATATATATATATATATATATATATATATATATATCCATAAAAACACTTCACAACACAAAAGACCACTAGCCAAGAAGGAAAATAAGATATCCGTTTTTTTTGAAAAACATGCACACTTGTAATTAACGCGAAAAAATTCTAAACGAATTTCAAGGTGTTACAGAAAGACTGTCACGCTCTGCTTCCCAGTAGACGGAAGCAGGTACATGACGAGGCCGCAACGTAATTATTTCGAGAAGGCCATTTCCCGGAATAAATACGCTAAACGTAAAATAAGCAATATAAAAATGACAAGAGAATAAACATGAGATTAAAACTTCAACAATTTTATTTACATTCAACTTGATTCATTTACAATACATGATTTTAACTGAAAGAAAATACAAGGATGGAAATTTCTAAACAGGTGGCATACATAAAATAAGAAAAGATAATTGGTCTAGGCCTGGGTCTCGGTCTGATCATGCTCCTCCTCTGAAATGTCTATCTCTTCAGTCTTCACAGTATCTGACGAACATTCTATGAAAACAGAGAAGGGTGGAATGCCCGTCAGCGAACTTTCGCTCGGTAAGTCCCAAGGAATGAAGTGAAATATAAAGTGTAATGATAAGGAAAATGTATATCATGAACAATGGATTATGAAGTATGATGTGTCAGCATGTCGTTTAATGTAAACATGGAAAGTTTATGTAGCATGCAGTTTTATCGTAATATATGTGAACAAGTATGGTAATGTATGACAAGTAGATAAGCATGTTAGCATGAGCATGGAAAACAAAAGTAACATGGCCGTGTAGTGTAAGTATAGTGAACATGCAGTGAATGTAAGTGTCTTAACAGGTCTCTACTTGAGTAAACTAATTTAACGTAAGTTCAAAGGTGAATGTCAACCAATCTCAAAAATGTTCTCGAACCCAACAGGCTGTAATCCAGGGGCAAGGAACCATGGGCCCGAATCAAGTGTTAGTAATGGGACTTTAACTTAGTGTTGAAGTATTCCAAACTCAACAGGCTGTAATTCAGGAGCAAGAAAACACGGACCCTCATGATAGTTTGCTTATGTTAGTAGACATGGATTCATGATCTAGTGGGACTCCTGAGATTTTGTTGGATTCACGCATGAACTACCCCAACACCCCATGTATTCTACGTTATAGTTAAGATTATCATCCTTGCTCGAATCCATGAATACATCAGTTTGCAAGATTGAGTTTATGTATATATCAAGTATTCATGTCAAGTATTCTTATATTCATGTCAAGGATTCTTGTATTCATGTTAAGTTGTATTCATGGTTCGAGTCAAGTCAAGTCATGTATTCAGGTTTGATATATGTGTTTGAATTCAGTTATTCATGTTCATGTTCAAGTATGCATGCTAGACATTGGGTTCATGTTTGAATTGGATTCTGAATTGAGTTTGGATTCAAGTTCATGATCGAGTATTCATGTTTGGTTTTTGATTCAGGTTGAGTATTGGATTTAGACATGAGTTAGACTCAGACTTGAGTCAAACACTTTAAACTGATTTAGATCTTACATTAGGTTCAGGAGTTATCGGTAACTGCTGCACATGGACAGCAGGATTTGTGTCTTTTTCCAAGAAAATTACCATTGATAACACCGTTAAGTTTTTCTATCTTAAATAGGTAACCACTCACTTTCTCCGGCTCCCTGAGGCTCAAGAGAATTGATCTCGCTTAAACATATATTTACTAAAGTCCTTAAATGTAATTTTATATAAGTCGAGGGGGGTTTATGAAAAATATTTTTAGTATAGTTTCAAAATAATCTCGAGAAATTAATTATATTATTTAGGGTTTCCATGAATGTGGATTTTAGGGATTTGAGGTATTTTAGTGATAATTACCTTAACTTGAATAGTTCATGGTATTTTTCTGTAAACCTTGACTTTCGTTGGTATCTTGATGGTATTTTGATGAAACTTTTAATTCTTTCCTTTAAAAAATATAAGTTTATTACATTTTGAAAATATGGATTTTATAATATTTATGTAATTATTAAAAATTAATTTTATTATTAAGTAGAAAATTTCGTTTTTCTTAAAAAATCGTATTAAAAACCTTTCGAGACCGAATGCTCCGTGAGGAGGTCTGCATCTCGCTCTATTAGCCCAAGGATGTGCGATAATCCACACCATCCAATAGTGGGTCCCCTTAAAAGGGTTGTAGTGGCTTATTTGCAAAGGAATTTTAAAATACAATTCCAAAGAAAACCATTTTTATAGTAGTTGGTATTTTAATGAAATATTGTGTTCGTAACTAAAATTACGCTTGAAGAGTGTCGTGCTATGGAAACCATGTGTGTATGTGAGAGGTAGGTCATTTCCCCTTGAGGTTTTCTAAAGGTATAATTAAGAAAAATAATTAAATATGGTAGATACAAAGTTCATGGTAGTTTAATGTAAAAGTTGATTTAAAGTTATGTTTCATGATATTTTTGAGTGAAAGTTTGTTCTAAACATTATTTTTATATTAACAAGAAAGGTGTAGAAATATGAATAAGCAATGCTTAAGAAAAAATGTAATTTCTAGGGTTTAGAATAAAATATCGGTATTAACTCCACTTACCGATATGTTTTGAAAAAAGAGATTTTTAAAGAGGAAGAAGAGAGGATAGGAGGGACTTACCGTTTGATTATGTTAAGAAGAGGTAGAAGAAGGGTAGGAAAGGTTTGGGGTGTCACGGAAACGCCGGGATTAGCTTCGATCTTCGCCGGAAGTTGATCTCTTGCTAACTCCACTTGTACTCTTCTTGTACTTAGAAAACTTTGAGAATTTTGGCTATAATTTTCAGAATGAGGATGGGATAGAGCATGGGGTGGTATTTATAGTGTGGAATTAGGGTTTTAGAATTAAAAAGATGAATTAAAATGCATTAAAAAGGTGATAGATGGAGAATTGAGGGGTCTCTGTTTGATTGCAGAGTAATCAAACAGTGCAGGGGCATTAGGGGTAGGCCAAGAGACTTGTGTGCAAAGCTCGGGCATCATTGCCTACAGGAGGGCCGTCGGCGCCGGCCGTAATGAAGATATCGCTGGTCGAGTTGTGGAGGGGAGCCGTCGGATTGATGCCACGTGTTCCTCTCTATATTAATACCCTTTTGCACATGTTTATTTCTTCAGACTTTTCATTTTTTATGTGCATTGCACATGTAAACTTTTGGGCTTCCAAAAAGTTTAAAAAGAAAATCAGAAAAAAATAAATGCGTCTGATGTGATTCGAACATAGGGGCTATGTCACAGCAGTGCAAGGCTTTACCAGTGAGCTACAAGTTGTTTCTTGCTGTTCTTAAACAAGATATACTTATAACTTGTACTCAGGCTTGTAAACTCCTTTCTGTGCATTAAAAAGAAAAATTTTGTATAGAAAATTCAGAGTCGTTACATTCTACCCTCCTTATAAAAATTTCGTCCTAGAAATTTATAGAAGGAAGTTGTAACAGATTCAAGAATATTTGATTACAGTGGTGGTGAAAGAACTACTGGTATTGTACCGAAAGTGCATGAAAATGTTTGAAAGAACCAAAGGATGCAAGAATTTGAAACGACTGAAAAGATGGGAAGGGATTTACCAGTGTTACCTTGACCTATAGCCTCGGCTTCCATGGTCGCCATAGTGTAAGCCTGACGTCTCGGAACATTTCTTTGTGCATGCTGGTACATCGATGGCTTACGAGGTAAAGGTGGTCCGCGTGGAGGTGGTGCAGGAAGAGCTAAACGAAAAGGTGGAGCTTGGATAGCTAGTCTGTTAGTTATGTGTATGCCCTAGAGGCCATTATTGTACATATGATGTATATTATAGTAGATACTTGGATATTTTTATACAGAGAAGACTTTCTTGCTCGACATGATAGTATGCTATCTGGTTACCTTTATCTCACGTATTGATAAAGCCCTTAGGATATGTACTTGACTACCAGGAATATGATGCAGATCATACTAGTGGGGCCAGGGTAGTTCACAAGTACATCCTTCAATTTTTTTTAGTCAAGGGAATATCGAGACAGGGCATCGATATTCCAGAGTAGACTAGGGTATACGCCTCTTGACCCATATGATGGGCGATGGATGATCCTACATCCATTAGTGTTTGGCATCAGAGATGGTATATGGGTGCTCAGTGGAGACTGGGTACACTGAACAGGACTCACCGGGGACTTCTATGTGGTAGAATACCTATCGTCAGATAGCAGTCCTCTGGTGACACTGGTACAGGTTAGTCTGTAAACCCGAGATCGTCATAGAGTCTTATGTGACTCCCACTGTGCTTTGATTTCCTCCCAACCACACTCAAGAGGAGTCGTGTAAACAGGTGGATTTTGGGTGCAGTCCCGAGTTATATGGAGGTACTGAGCGATAGGAGGGGTTTCGTCTCTCCCGGTATTGGGGGTTGATGTTGCGCTATGCTCAATTGGCAATAACTGGAAGTCCCTGGCCAGGGATGATATGGAGATCTACTGATAAGTGTTATCAGTAGTTTCTCGACCTGTTATGAGCCTCTCATCGACATGACTTATCACTTTTCTGGGGTTTGCCGATTTCCACCCCTAGACATGATATGCGACATATCAGACGAAGAGACCGGACTGTACGGTAGTGTTACTGATAGGCTTCATGGAAACCGTGGACATGCTTGCTTGTTGACCTTCATATCGCTCAATACCCGGGTAGCCATTACGTCCAGCTAGTACCGCTGATGGCTTGTAGGTGACTGATATGATCATCACCTACTGCAGGAGTTTTGACGAGTCTTTAAAGTCCCACACAGAAGTTCCCTAGTTCAACCGAAATGAAGTAGGACACAGATGTGATATGTGTGCGGGCCTCATTAAATACGAGTATGTGATACCGTATTGTAATCTGGCTGTAATCTGTTATCGGTGCGGTTATATGTGATATAACCAGATTGTCGAATCAAGTGTTGATTCGATAATATGATATACAGATAAATGATATTATTCGGTCGTATATGATATAACCGGATTATTAGATCAAATGTTGATTTAATAATATGATATAAATTATATGTGATATAATTACATATTATCTAATATCATTAGCTCACTAATTAATCTTCATTAAATATATATTAATATATATATGATATATATATATATATATATATATATATATATATATTAAAATGAAGCATGGCATTTTCTTTTCTATTTTGTGAAAATAGAAATGAGGTGTAAAATGAAGCATGGTTGCAAGCATGGGTTAAATACTTGTTTATTCATTCTTGACTCACTATTCAAGCATGGTTGCAATTTAATATTGCATAATTCCATGCTTGAATGAGTGAGGGGTCAAGAATTATCATTTATTCTTGTTCATTCCAAAAGACTTAGCCATTTTTCTTGCTCTCATGCTTCTTCTTCCTCCTCTTTCTTTTGCCTCAAGCTTCAACCCTCACATGTGATGTGAATCATGAAGCTTGAGTACAAATAAGTGAGCTCTTAACATCCCCTACTTCATCATCTCACACCATTATAGCAAACTAGTGTGATGTGTTTCATACACTAAAGAGTTTAGTGTAGTGGTAGCTTGAACTAGTAGGAGCTTCATGGTGGATCATCTTTGGCGCGAAGGCAACGAAGGAAGCCCGTTCAAAGCCTCAAGAGATGCCTAGTGGAGCCGCGGGACTACTGCAAGGAGCAAGTGAAGTGAAGGACTTGATTTTACCAAGGTATAATCTTCCTACACTTATCTAGTTAACATATCATCTAAAGAAAACCCTAATAATCTAGTTAAAGATCTTGTTTGTCTAGCTTAGCACCAAGAAAAATTTAAATTTGGCATGGTAGATGCTTCTATAACCTCATCATGGTGCTAAGGTGGTCCTTCATGGTATCAGAGCCGAACTAGATCATCGGGGAAGGTCATTATGAAGTTAAAGAGTTCGATCGGTTTTCAAACCCTGAATTTTTGCATGTTTCTGTCGATTTTTCCAAACGTTGGAATTTTTGAAATTAAAAATATCCAAAAAATCGTGCAGGGTTTTCTTTGGATCCACAAGAAAAATGACATCCTGAATCGACCGTACGATCGCGGAACCGCGGCCAAAACTTGGTTTTGGCGGCGGTTCCGCAGCGCAGTAGGTGAGTCAGGGAGCATACTTTCTTGTGTAGGTCCGTAGGAGATTTGTGCACTGTCTGGGTATTTTTAACTGTGATTCTCAAGTTTTTGAGTTCTCTGGATTTTGTTAAACTTATCGATATATTTGGCATCGTATAAATCTTGATGATATATGATACAATTGTTATGAATCCGGGTTTGTGATGTCATGTGCTGCTGATATGTCTTATTGGATCGTCGTTAAAGAATAGCCGGGGTTTTTATGTGAGATGAGGGTTTTCTTTTTTCATTCATGTAAAATTCATTGTATGTAATATTATTTTATTGGGGTACTTCCGGGTTGAGGATGATGTCACCATTGTAGTATATTATTTACTTTTCCGCATTAGGATAAACCCAAAGTGGGGAGCACAAGTAACCGGGTTCTAAAGTCCAGTGGGAAACCATCTCAAGGAGTTGAGACCGGGTCTCCTAACTCTAGAATTGGCAGGGTTACTTGCCGCTCTCGTAGGGGTCTATGGGATGTGGGTTTGGCTATTCTTCACGACCGTGGAATCTGTGTTTTACATTACTGGCTAAATTTAAAACACGGACATCCTAGTATATCCAATATTTCATATGTTTATCTTCTACTGCTGTGTTCTGTGATGTTGATCATATAACTGCGTGAGACGAATGTAATATTATATATAAGATATATATTAAACGTTGCTTATGTTTTAGACCCGCGCTAGTCCAGCCCCCGCTCTGCCGGTAGTTAAGTAACCTAACGGTGCATGACGGGGCCCCATGGCGAATGCGGATGGCATAAGAGTACGTTCTGTTTTCGTTTCATTTCTTCTGTGATGTTTAGGGAAACATTAATTGATGGGACTTCATTAATAAGATTAATGAAAGAAAAGAAACCTAAAGATGTTGTAGAATCAACTTTTCAAAAAGGGTAGCTCTAGTTTTTGCTTTGCATAGCGGTATTCCTTGTAGAATATCCAGCACCTTATTCGATAAGGAAAGAGCCGAGATCCCTTCACCGGGAGTGACCTCTTTAGCAAAACTAGCAAATGCTACAAATCACTCGGTTTAGTTTTTGATTGCTTCTATAGTTCTTGCTTTGCATAGCGGTATTCCTTGTAGAATATCCAGCACCTTATTCGATAAGGAAAGAGCCGAGATCCCTTCACCGGGAGTGACCTCTTTAGCGAAACTAGAAACGCCTAAAAAACACTCATTTTCAAAATCACTAGTTTCTACAACGATATCAAGTTCATTACGCTCATGGTTTTTCTGAAAAACCTGCGTAGTCCTCCGTCATTTCTGTAGGATTACTAGGCATACTAACAAGGCTCTATAAGGCATCGACCATGACAAAATTAAATTTTTATGTGCCGAACAACCCTAAGCAAGATCGTATACTAGAGATTAGGTAAATCATATAGCAAGTAAACAACTTTACGACTAAGGGTATGCGATATACAACCTTTGTAGATCGGTCCTTCACTTCTATAGCTCCTTGTTGAAGTCCCTTCGCTGCGATCGTGGTTCTCCTGGACCCTTGCATGGCTTCACAAGGCGAAAGACGCGTCCTTGCTTGAATTCTTCGAGGCCGAAGATGATCTACGTCGAGGGGATGCCAACTCAAGCTTCTACTTCACTAACTTGAGAATTAGTGAAGTAAACACCCTAAACTAAAGTGCTAGTCTAGTAGAGGATGGAGAAATAGGAAGTGGGTTCTCTTTAGAATTTATTTCTCACAATCTATCTCACTTTGGATCAAACCCTAACAAGCTTTTTCTCTTTGCAAAATGAAGAAGAAGAAAAGAAAGAGATGAGGATAATGATCAAGTGAGAAAGCTAACCATGGTGAGTGAGTATCATATACTAACTCTTGTAGAGCCATAACTATAGCTAACACTTATGGTTGGGTTAAGAATATCCATGGTAAAAACAAACTCAAGTGGACTTAGTCAATGCATCCACAAGCTTCCACAAGCTTCATGAATTGATCTAATCCTCCACTTAATTTTGTAATTACTTAAAATATAAAAACCCAACATAATATATAGCATGGTGTAAGTCTCATACACCCAAGTCATGTGTATCATCAACCATGATACATTAAGAAAACACAATTTTAATATATATCATATATACATAAAAATTGTGCTCATGTGAGAAAAACCCTAAAGTGAACAAGTGTTAGTAAATGTAAACTAGTATATCTAATATACAATTATACACTTAATTATTAAATCAACACTTGACTTAATAATCCGGTCATATCTCATATAACCGACTAACATCCATTGTATCGACTTATCGAATCAACACTTGATTCGATAACCCGGCTATATCATATATAACCGACCGATACAAAAAGTCACGAGAATAGAATACGGTATCACATACACGCATTATTCTCGGTCCCGCACATATCACATATGCGCTCCTATTTCGTGTTGCCTGGGCCAGTAAAACCTCTATGTAGGACTCTAAAGACTCGTCAATACGGCGGCAGTAGGTGATGATCACATCAAGCACCCACAAGCCGTCAGCGGTACTAGCTGGACGTAACGGCTACCCGGGTATTGAGCGATCAGAAGATCAGCAAGCAAGCCCGCTCTAACTCCTGTAAAAGCCTGCCGGTAACACTTCCCGCATAGTCCGGTCTCCTCGTCTGATATGTCGCATATCAAGTCTAGGGGTGATAAATGTCAGACCCCAATAACCGATAAGTCGTACCGATGTGAGGCTCATAACGGGTCGAGAAACTACTGGTAACACTTACCAGTAAATCTTTAAATCAGCCCTGGCCAGGGACTTCCCTGTTACGGCCAATCGTGCACTGCGCAACATCAACCCCCAATACCGGGAGAGACGAAACCCCTCCTATCGCTCATTGCCTCCATGTGACTCGGGACTGTACCCAAAAACCACCATTTTACACGCCCTCATGGACGTGGTAAGTTGGAAATCAAAGCACAGTGGGAATCACACAAGACTCTATGACGATCTCGGGTCTACTGACTAACCTGCACAAGTGTCACCAGAGAACTGCCATCTGACGTGAGGTATAATACCATCTGGGAGTTCTCGGCGAGTCCGTCCAGTGTACCCAGTCTCTACTGAGCACCCGTATACCATCTCTGATGTCAAACACCAATGGATATGGGATCATCCATCGCCCATCTCATGGGTCGAGAAGCGTATACGCTAGACTACACTGGTATATCGATGCCCCGTCTTGATACACCCACGACTAGGGACCTTGAAGGATGTACTTATGGACTACCATATCCCCACTAGTATGATCCGCATCATAGTCCAGGTAGTCAAGTACACATCCTAAGGGCTTTACCAACATGTAACTATAAGACAGTATAAAGAGAAAAGTATACATGTTAAAGTAAAGAGCAACCAGATAGCATACTATCATGTCGAGCAAGAAAGTCCTCTCTATATATGTCCAAGCATCCAATATAATATACATCATCTGTACAATACTGGCCTCTAGGGCCTACATTCAACTAACAATCTCCCACTTGCACTAGGGCCAGCTGCTGTAGTATCGCATAACAAGCATCCCGAAGAGTCTCTCAAACTGTATCTGGGGAATGACCTTCATGAGTGGATCCACTGTGTTGTTCTTCGTGTCAACCCTCCTGACCTCGATCTCCCGGCGATCAACTATCTCTCGGATCAGGTGATACCGCCTCAAAATATGCCTGGATCGCTGATGGGACCTGGGTTCCTTGGCCAAAGCCACCGCTCCATTGTTATCGCAATACAAAGGTATTGGATGCTCAATGGATGGAACCACTCCAAGTTCAGTAATGAACTTCTTGATCCAGACAGGCTCTTTGGCAGCATCGTTGGCAGCGATGTATTCAGCCTCCATCGTCGAGTCTGCCACGGTTTCCTGCTTGGAACTCTTCCAGCTAACCGCCCCTCCGTAAAAGGTAAAGACAAATCCCGACTGCGACTTAGAGTCGTCCTTATCACTCTGGAAGCTCGAATCGGTAAAGGACTCCACTTGGAGTTCTCCGTTACCATACACCAAGAGCATCTCCTTAGTCCTTCGTAAGTACATGAGAATGCTCTTCACAGCTGTCCAGTGACTCTCTCCAGGATCAGCTTGATACCTACTCACTACACTTAGTGAGTATGCTACACCGGGTCTGGTACATAGCATCACGTATGTCACGACCCAAAGTTTGGCCCATGACCGGCACTTAACCACGTAACGTCTACAGGCGTAACGTGACTAAGGGAACCGGAAACCCAGAAAACAAACCAGTGAAAGTATAGAGTGTAATAAGAATTAAATGAAAACACCAACTAACATGATAAGAAATCTAAGTAAACAATCCCAAGATAACAATATACGACGCCGTAGCGAAGCTCAAGATCCACAAGTGGGAACATCACATATAGCATAAAAAATGTATAAGAAAAGTCGTCTCACAACGAGCACGACACCAGAACACAAATAAGGTACAACATCGTCCTCACACTGTCTCTAAGTCAAATACATACATGGTAGATGGAGAATACTAGATACAACAATGTACATACAGAAAGATAAACAGATACCACACAAAACCCACCTATCAGCAAAAGAGCTAGTACACCAACTATGGGGGTATCTGTGTCAAAAGATGCAACCGCAGCCTGCCGCGACTACTCCGAAGGGCAACCTGCAAACACTGTGGCACAACGGGGGTGAGTTGCCAACTCGTGAATAGAGATAACATATAAAGGTAATCGCGAGCATGCACATACTACGCTACTCTAACATATGCCAACAGGTGATATCAAAAGGTGATAAGCGGTATGTGCAATAATCATGCAGGTGCTCTATCAGGTACTGCATCTACTGGGTGAGGTACAAATGCTCTATCGGGTAATGCATCTACTGGATGAGGTACAAATGCTTTATCAGGGAATGTAACTACAGGATGAGGTACAAATAATAAATGCTGAGCATGGGGAAAATATAGTATCTACACGGAATGTCAACGTGGGATAAATGTATATCGGTGTCCATCAATGCACCCAGATCCCCCAATTAGCTCAGGCGCCGGCACCCTCATCGGCCCTCGAATCCTGTACACCTCTGAGAGTCCCGAGTGCCCAACATCGGCACCCAAATATCATAAATACTCGTGTCCAGCATCGACACGCAAATCCTCATCCATCGGGCCCCGTCAGTCCGGGTCACCCACATCCATCTATAGACTCTGATCAGTATACTCCGGATAACTGTCAGGTCCAACCAATCACCGGTAGGTAGTGGTCCCTCTGCCAGGCTCACCGTCTACTGCACAGCGAAACCGTTCTCGCCCCGGGGTACCATACCGGGTCCACCATGTACCCGTAATCGGCCTCAACCGCCTCCTCGATTCGGGTTTCCATATATCACTCTAGCACCGAGAAAACACATGGTGGACGCACCGAAATATCATATCAAGGGAACCGGGTTTTTAAATGATTACATATTTGAAATAGCCACGGTTCCCAAATCCAGAAATCACATATAATCCAAACAAATACAAGTCAATAATCCGATATGATATGTGCGTCAAATGTAAATATCCGGTCAAGTTACATATAGATAAGTTACAAGACAATAATCCGATGTGACATATGCATCAGGTATGAATATCAAATCATGTCACATATAATGTGCTACAATGCAATGATCCGATGTGATGTAGGCATCAAGTATGAATATATGGTCATGTCACAAATAGATGAACTACAATGCTATGATCCGATGTGATATAGGCATCAAGTATGAATATATGGTCATGTCACAAATAGATGAACTACAATGCTATGATCCGATGTGATGTAGGCATCAAGTATGAATATATGGTCATGTCACAAATAGATGAACTACAATGCTATGATCCGATGTGATGTAGGCATCAAGTATGAATATATGGTCATGTCACAAATAGATGAACTACAATGCTATGATCCGATGTGATGTAGGCATCAAGTATGAATATATGGTCATGTCACAAATAGATGAACTACAATGCTATGATCCGATGTGATATAGGCATCAAGTATGAATATATGGTCATGTCACAAATAGATGAACTACAATGCTATGATCCGATGTGATGTAGGCATCAAGTATGAATATATGGTCATGTCACAAATAGATGAACTACAATGCTATGATCCGATGTGATATAAGCATCAAGTATGAATATATGGTCATGTCACAAATAGATGAACTACAATGCTATGATCCGATGTGATGTAGGCATCAAGTATGAATATATGGTCATGTCACAAATAGATGAACTACAATGCTATGATCCGATGTGATATAGGCATCAAGTATGAATATATGGTCATGTCACAAATAGATGAACTACAATGCTATGATCCGATGTGATGTAGGCATCAAGTATGAATATATGGTCATGTCACAAATAGATGAACTACAATGCTATGATCCGATGTGATATAGGCATCAAGTATGAATATATGGCCATGTCACAAATAGATGAACTACAATGCTATGATCCGATGTGATGTAGGCATCAAGTATGAATATATGGTCATGTCACAAATAGATGAACTACAATGCTATGATCCGATGTGATATAGGCATCAAGTATGAATATATGGTCATGTCACAAATAGATGAACTACAATGCTATGATCCGATATGATGTAGGCATCAAGTATGAATATATGGTCATGTCACAAATAGATGAACTACAATGCTATGATCCGATGTGATATAGGTGTGTAGAAGGTATGCAATGCACTAGCTAGTAACCATGAACATGCAATATATATATGGAACACTATAAGGTCCTATCTGCCCTGACGTAGAACGCCATGCGGGCGATATCCCCGTAGATGTGAAATCTACTCACCGTAGTCTCTCGCTAGGTGTAGCCAACAACCTGCTTCCCTTTCTTCACTGCGTCCGCCGTACTCGCCTGCGAACCTAGAATTACACAATATATCATATGTAAGCTCGAAATCACACAAACGCGACATTAAAACCCAACAAGTAACTCGTGTCGCGAACCAAGCGCGCGTGTGCGCGATACGCTAAAACGTGTGGTTACGCGTCTGAAATCACTCCGACGCGTCGCGATACGCAGAAACCCAAAACCCACACACACGTAACACGCGTGTCGCGAAAGGTTGAAAATACGGGAAAATAGGTATTCTACCCCAGATTTTGATACAGGAAAGATATTGAAAATATATATATACCAAAATAACCTACATATAAGCAGAGACCCACAGCCCCAAACCCCAACCCAAATCTCCCCAGTCTGGCCGCAATTTGCGGCCAGAATGCCATTTTTGGCGGCCAGACTTGGGAATTGGGTCCCCAGGTTTGGTCGGTGCACTCCATACCATACATACATGCTAAATCAATCACTAGGTTTGTTCTGAAAAGTCTCGGATAGCAGCAGATTCCTACAGTGTCTAAAATCAGTTCAAAACACACATTTTGCACAAAATGGAACTTTATGGTATTTTGATGAAATCTGAAACAAACCTAGGTCTAATCACTCACCAATGACTTGTTAATAAGCTAATCAAGCCACTACAACATAAGTTTTAACATGATACACTAAACCCCCTCCAAAAGCACTAAAATGGCACAAAAAGTGATATTTCTAAACTAAACATGCAAGTTATGGAAATTGGGTGCTAGGATTAAGATTTATACCTTAAATTGACCTTAGAGACACCAAAGTTTTCAGCTTTTCCCCCAGTTGTGTAGGTTTGCCCAAGAACACCTCAAAAACCTCAAGTTTTCATGGTTTATCGAAGGAAAAAGTATTGATTTGGGTAGGGTTTTGCTTGGGAATCAAAGGGAAGTGAAAAGGAGAAGAAAAATGAAGAGAATGGGGGTTTATTTGCTGGAATTTCTGCAGAGAATTCAGATGGGGGAAAGAGAGAGAGAGAAGAGAAGAAAAGGGTCAAAAAGTCCACCCTTCACCTAACCACCATACCTATTTGTTTATTTGGATTTGAATTTATTAAAAGGGTTAAGATATGAATAAAATCAATGGTTTATGCAAGGATTAAATGATGGGGAAAAATTTAAACTTGCAACCATGCACCAAGAATGGTTAACAAGTTACAAAAAAGTCTAAGTAGGCAAGGTGTACACAAGCACAAGACCTATCCCAAAATGCACACACAACCTATAACAACTATAAATCCTACGCACACACAAACATAAAAACATGCACGACTTCTAATTATCACCAACACCAAACAAACGGGAAAATCAAAGTGTTACAATCTACCCCCCTTAAAGAAATTCGGTCCCCGAATTTAAAATTCTAACACATACGCACCTTCAAAAAGATGGGGATACCTCTTCCTCATCTCGCTCTCGGTCTCCCAAGTGACCTCCTCCCTGCTCTGTCCACGCCAAAGTACCTTGACGGACGGTATCTCCTTCGACCTCAATTTCTTCACTTGTCGATCCAAGATCATCACTGGCTGCTCTGCATAGGAAAGATCGCGCTCAAGCTGGATCGTCGGGTGCTGAACCGCATGCGAAGGATCATGAAGATATCGGCGGAGCATCGAAACGTGAAATACGGGGTGCACGTCTGGAAAACTGGGCGGAAGGGCTAATCGATACGCAACTGTACCAATACGCTCAAGGATCTCGAAGGGGCCTACGTATCTGGGACTAAGCTTCCCCTTCCTTCCAAACCTCATCACGCCCTTCATTGGGGAGACCCTCAAGAAAACATGATCACCAACAGAAAACTCAAGTCTGCGTCGACGACGGTCCGCATAAGAGTTCTGCCTACTCTGGGCCGCTCTCATCCTATCGCGAATCAACTGGATCTTCGCTGTCGTCTCCTCAACGATCTGTGGCCCTAAAATACTGCTCTCACTGAGCTCTGTCCAACAAGTAGGCGACCTGCATTTCTTCCCATAAAGAGCCTCAAACGGTGCCATCTGAATGGTCTCCTGGTAGCTGTTGTTGTAGGAGAACTCTACTAAGGGCAAATGATGATCCCAGCTACCTCCGAAGTCTAAAACGCATGCTCTGAGCATGTCCTCGAGAGTCTGAATAGTCCGCTCTGACTGTCCGTCGGTCTGCGGATGGAATGCTGTGCTGAAACTCAAGCGAGTGCCCAGAGCCTCCTGAAGCCTCTGCCATAGTCGGCTGGTAAACTGGGTGCCTCTATCGGACACGATGCATGTCGGAACTCCGTGCAGTCGCACAATCTGATCAATGTAAACCTGGGCATACTGAGTAAATCCGAAAGTCGTCTTCACCGGTAGGAAGTGAGCCGCTTTCGTCAAACGATCCACGATCACCCAGATGGAGTCATACCCTCGACTAGTCCTGGGTAGACCCACAATGAAGTCCATAGATATCTGTTCCCATTTCTACTCCGGAATGGGTAATGGCTGTAGCTCTCCCGCGGGCCTCTGGTGCTCAGCCTTGACTTGCTGACAAGTCAGGCATCTCGACACAAAATCTGCAATATCCCTCTTCATACCGTCCCACCAGTAAACATCTCTCAGATCGTGGTACATCTTGGTGGAACCGGGATGAACACTATATACCGATCGATGTGCATCCTCAAGAATCTCGCGCCGCAATCCCTCAGCATCCGGTACGCACAGTCTAGCCCCAAATCGTAGTGTCCCCTGATCGTCGATCACGAACTCGGAAAATCTGCCCTGTCCCATCTGTGTCCTGATCTCTGAACAGCGGTCATCACTGTGCTGTGCCTCGTATATACGGTCAAGCAACTGTGGGCGTGCACGAACATGCGCCATCTGTCCCCCGATCGGCGTAAACTCAAACTGTACCCGGCTGTCGCATAAGATCTGCCAATCTGCCGACGACTGCCTCTGCACTGCGCTCACACAAGATAGACTACCCCCGGGCCTCCTGCTCAACGCATCTGCCACTACATTCGCCTTGCCCGGATGATATAAGATCTCACAATCGTAGTCCTTCACTAACTCCATCCATCGGCGCTGTCTAAGGTTCAGGTCTCGCTGCTGAAATATATATTTTAAGCTTTTGTGGTCGGTGAATATCTGGCACGACTCTCCATACAGATAATGTCGCCAGATCTTGAGTGCAAAGACCACCGCAGCCATCTCCAGATCATGAGTTGGGTAATTCTGTTCATGTTTCTTTAATTGCCGTGAAGCATACGCAATCACCCTGTCGTGCTGCATCAAAACGCATCCCAGCCCCACTCGTGAAGCATCGCAGTAGACCGCAAATCCGCCTGATCCTGAAGGCAAAGATAGCACTGGTGTCGTGGTCAGTAGAGCCCGTAACCGCTGGAAACTGTGCTCACACTCCTCCGTCCAATCGAAGTGAACTCCCTTCCGGGTCAACCCGGTCAATGGTGTAGCAATGCGAGAGAAGTCCTGCACAAATCGCCTGTAATAACCTGCCAGCCCTAGAAAGCTACGAACCTCCGTCACTGACGTGGGTCTAGGCCAACTCCGAACTGCCTCTATCTTTCTCGGGTCGACACATATACCATCTCGTGTAATCACGTGGCCCAAGAAGTCTACACTGTCTAGCCAGAAGGCACACTTGGAGAATTTGACGAAAAGCTGATGCTCCCTCAAGGTCTGCAGTGAAATCCGCAGGTGCTGCTCGTGCTCCTCTCTACTCCGAGAATACACCAAGATATCGTCAATAAACACTATAATGAACATGTCAAGATACGGCCGGAAAATACGGTTCATCATGTCCATGAATGCTGCTGGCGCGTTGGTGAGTCCGAACGACATCACCAAAAACTCATAATGGCCGTAACGTGTGCGGAAAGCCGTCTTAGGAATGTCCTCCTGTCGTACGCGCAGCTGATGGTAGCCTGATCGCAAATCGATCCTCGAAAAGTATCCTGCCCCCTGAAGCTGGTCGAACAAATCGTCGATGCGTGGCAAAGGATATCGATTTCGCACTGTCACCTTGTTCAGCTGGCGGTAGTCAATACACAAACGCATGCTGCCGTCCTTCTTCTTGACGAACAAGACTGGAGCACCCCAAGGAGAAACACTGGGTCGAATAAGTCCCTTATCCAGCAAGTCCTGCAACTGACCCTTCAACTCTCTAAGTTCCGCCGGGGCCATCCGATAAGGCGGTACTGAAATAGGCCCCGTGCCAGGAACCAAATCAATGCAGAAAGAAATATCACGCTCGGGCGGTAGCCCAGGAAGCTCGTCAGGGAACACATCAGGGAACTCGCTAACCACCGGAACCTGATCCAGAGGAACCTCTGTAGCTCTAGTATCGCAAACATATGCGAGAAATCCCTGACATCCCTTCCGCAAAAGCTGTCCAGCGCGAACAGAAGAAATCACACAGTGAGGGGTAGCACTACGGTCCCCCAACACAACAACAACCGGCTCGCCGGGAAAACAAAATCGAACTGTCTTCTCGCGGCAGTCAACAGAAGCATAGCACGTGGCAAACCAATCCATGCCCAGCAGAACGTCGAAGTCCAACATCTCAAGAAGGATCAAGTCGACCGGCAACTCTCTCTCGCCAATACGGACGGTACAGGATCGGAACACGTGCCTAGCAACAAACGACTCTCCCACAGGAGTAGTCACAACAAGCGGCTGGCCAAGCAAACCGGACTCTCTACCCAAACTCGGCACAAAGTGTGTGGATACGTACGAGTGCGTGGATCCGGGATCAAACAACACGTGTGCATCAACCGAACATACAGAAAGGATACCTGAGACCACCGCATTGGACGCCTGCGCGTCCTGATGCGTCAAAGCAAATACCCGTGCCTGTCTTCCTCCTGCAACTGACTGTCCCCTGCCGGCCGCTGGCTGTCCTCTACCTCGGCCACCTCGTCCTCTATGAACAAATCCTCCACGACCACGACCTCTCCGTGCATGCGTCTGATGCGGAGTAACAGCAGGTACTATCGGCAACGCCGTCTGGGGTGGTGAAGGTGGTAATGTAACATGCGGTGCTGCCGCCCCACTCCGGGGTACCTCGGGACAATCTCGCACACGATGATAAGAACTCCCGCAACGGTAACATCCTGATGACGGTCTCTGGCCCTCCTGGGGATAGGAGCTAAACAATCGGCCTCGTCTCGAATCTCTGCCACCTGCAAGGTGCCTGTCACGACGCTGGAATGGCCGTCTCTGCACTGACGTATCTGCACGAACTCTCTTCGGCCCTGGAACTGCCGAAGTCTCAGCAAGGTGCTCCTCTACTAATAATGCCGCATCAACTGCTGCTGAGTAAGTCTCGTAATGCTGCGCGCTGATAGCAAGGAATAATGGTGTAAGCAAACCTCGAACAAATCTCTTAACTCGCAACTCCTCAGTAGCCACTAGGTACGGGGCATAGATAGCTAGCTCTGTGAACAGCACGTCGTACTCTGCTACTGACATCCCTGGTGTCTGGCGCAAGGACTCAAATCTGCGTGCTCGGGCATCCCTAACACTCTGAGGAAGAAAACGGGCAAGGAATAGC
Organism: Agapanthus africanus; assembly: GCA_030015575.1. Lineage (NCBI taxonomy): Eukaryota > Viridiplantae > Streptophyta > Magnoliopsida > Asparagales > Amaryllidaceae > Agapanthus > Agapanthus africanus. The sequence continues at coordinate 516,386,854 of JASDDO010000014.1, forward strand.
GCTACAAACTCGGTCCAGGTCATAGGAGGAAGACCCGCTGCTCTGCCCTTCTCAACTGAATCACACCACTTCTGTGCAAGACCCTCTAGGCGAAAGCTCGCTAACTCGACCCATCTCGCATCCGCGCATCTAAGTGAACGACATATACGGGCCATCTTATCAAGGAAAGACTGGGGGTCCTCGGCTGTGTCGGTGCCTATGAAAGCCGGAGGCTTTAGCCTCATGAAGTCTGACAGCGATACCGTAATCACCTCTGTGACTGCAGGGGCAACTGGCTGTATGGTAGGTACCATCGCGGTCGCTGGAACAGGTGGAGCTACCTCTGGTCGCTGTGCTTGAAGCATCTCAACTAGCGATCCTATCATGTCACGCATCTCCTGCATGCTAGATCCCACCGTCTGGCGCATCTCCTGCACACCAGCCCCTAGCGTGGCGATCTGATCTGTCAAAGGAGGAACAGTCTGCTCAGGTACAACGGGTGCACTGCCCGGATCAGTCCTCGTCTCGGACGAGTCAACTCGAATCTCGGCCCTCGCGGCCGCTCTCTGAGCCCTCGTAGTCTTTGGCGGCATATTGGCTGAAAGGAACAATAGGATTCGATAAGGATACGGAAATCGAATCATGAGAATGTATATACTCAAGAAGGAAATTTATATAAACAAGTCCTAAGGTCGCGTAAGCGGTGTACCGTGTCGTGAGTATGCCGCGGAACATACACACGCTACGCTACCCTGCCGCAGCTACCTACTCCATCATACCAGGGTCATCCTACACTCCGAAAGGTAAAACCTACGCTCTGATACCAACTTTGTCACGACCCAAAGTTTGGCCCGTGACCGGCACTTAACCACGTAACGTCTACAGGCGTAACGTGACTAAGGGAACCGGAAACCCAGAAAACAAACCAGTGAAAGTATAGAGTGTAATAAGAATTAAATGAAAACACCAACTAACATGATAAGAAATCTAAGTAAACAATCCCAAGATAACAATATACGACGCCGTAGCGAAGCTCAAGATCCACAAGTGGGAACATCACAGATAGCATAAAAACTGTATAAGAAAAGTCGGCTCACAACGAGCACGACACCAGAACACAAATAAGGTACAACATCGTCCTCACACTGTCTCTAAGTCAAATACATACATGGTAGATGGAGAATACTAGATACAACAATGTACATACAGAAAGATAAACAGATACCACACAAAACCCACCTATCAGCAAAAGAGCTAGTACACCAACTATGGGGGTATCTGTGTCAAAAGATGCAACCGCAGCCTGCCGCGACTACTCCGAAGGGCAACCTGCAAACACTGTGGCACAACGGGGGTGAGTTGCCAACTCGTGAATAGAGATAACATATAAAGGTAATCGCGAGCATGCACATACTACGCTACTCTAACATATACCAACAGGTGATATCAAAAGGTGATAAGCGGTATGTGCAATAATCATGCAGGTGCTCTATCAGGTACTGCATCTACTGGGTAAGGTACAAATGCTCTATCGGGTAATGCATCTACTGGATGAGGTACAAATGCTTTATCAGGGAATGTAACTACAGGATGAGGTACAAATAATAAATGCTGAGCATGGGGAAAATATAGTATCTACACGGAATGTCAACGTGGGATAAATGTATATCGGTGTCCATCAATGCACCCAGATCCCCCAATTAGCTCAGGCGCCGGCACCCTCATCGGCCCTCGAATCCTGTACACCTCTGAGAGTCCCGAGTGCCCAACATCGGCACCCAAATATCATAAATACTCGTGTCCAGCATCGACACGCAAATCCTCATCCATCGGGCCCCGTCAGTCCGGGTCACCCACATCCATCTATAGACTCTGATCAGTATACTCCGGATAACTGTCAGGTCCAACCAATCACCGGTAGGTAGTGGTCCCTCTGCCAGGCTCACCGTCTACTGCACAGCGAAACCGTTCTCGCCCCGGGGTACCATACCGGGTCCACCATGTACCCGTAATCGGCCTCAACCGCCTCCTCGATTCGGGTTTCCATATATCACTCTAGCACCGAGAAAACACATGGTGGACGCACCGAAATATCATATCAAGGGAACCGGGTTTTTAAATGATTACATATTTGAAATAGCCACGGTTCCCAAATCCAGAAATCACATATAATCCAAACAAATACAAGTCAATGATCCGATATGATATGTGCGTCAAATGTAAATAACCGGTCAAGTTACATATAGATAAGTTACAAGACAATAATCCGATGTGACATATGCATCAGGTATGAATATCAAATCATGTCACATATAATGTGCTACAATGCAATGATCCAATGTGATGTAGGCATCAAGTATGAATATATGGTCATGTCACAAATAGATGAACTACAATGCTATGATCCGATGTGATATAGGCATCAAGTATGAATATATGGTCATGTCACAAATAGATGAACTACAATGCTATGATCCGATGTGATGTAGGCATCAAGTATGAATATATGGTCATGTCACAAATAGATGAACTACAATGCTATGATCCGATGTGATGTAGGCATCAAGTATGAATATATGGTCATGTCACAAATAGATGAACTACAATGCTATGATCCGATGTGATGTAGGCATCAAGCATGAATATATGGTCATGTCACAAATAGATGAACTACAATGCTATGATCCGATGTGATATAGGCATCAAGTATGAATATATGGTCATGTCACAAATAGATGAACTACAATGCTATGATCCGATGTGATGTAGGCATCAAGTATGAATATATGGTCATGTCACAAATAGATGAACTACAATGCTATGATCCGATGTGATATAGGCATCAAGTATGAATATATGGTCATGTCACAAATAGATGAACTACAATGCTATGATCCGATGTGATGTAGGCATCAAGTATGAATATATGGTCATGTCACAAATAGATGAACTACAATGCTATGATCCGATGTGATATAGGCATCAAGTATGAATATATGGTCATGTCACAAATAGATGAACTACAATGCTATGATCCGATGTGATGTAGGCATCAAGTATGAATATATGGTCATGTCACAAATAGATGAACTACAATGCTATGATCCGATGTGATATAGGCATCAAGTATGAATATATGGTCATGTCACAAATAGATGAACTACAATGCTATGATCCGATGTGATGTAGGCATCAAGTATGAATATATGGTCATGTCACAAATAGATGAACTACAATGCTATGATCCGATGTGATATAGGCATCAAGTATGAATATATGGTCATGTCACAAATAGATGAACTACAATGCTATGATCCGATGTGATGTAGGCATCAAGTATGAATATATGGTCATGTCACAAATAGATGAACTACAATGCTATGATCCGATGTGATATAGGTGTGTAGAAGGTATGCAATGCACTAGCTAGTAACCATGAACATGCAATATATATATGGAACACTATAAGGTCCTATCTGCCCTGACGTAGAACGCCATGCGGGCGATATCCCCGTAGATGTGAAATCTACTCACCGTAGTCTCTCGCTAGGTGTAGCCAACAACCTGCTTCCCTTTCTTCACTGCGTCCGCCGTACTCGCCTGCGAACCTAGAATTACACAATATATCATATGTAAGCTCGAAATCACACAAACGCGACATTAAAACCCAACAAGTAACTCGTGTCGCGAACCAAGCGCGCGTGTGCGCGATACGCTAAAACGTGTGGTTACGCGTCTGAAATCACTCCGACGCGTCGCGATACGCAGAAACCCAAAACCCACACACACGTAACACGCGTGTCGCGAAAGGTTGAAAATACGGGAAAATAGGTATTCTACCCCAGATTTTGATACAGGAAAGATATTGAAAATATATATATACCAAAATAACCTACATATAAGCAGAGACCCACAGCCCCAAACCCCAACCCAAATCTCCCCAGTCTGGCCGCAATTTGCGGCCAGAATGCCATTTTTGGCGGCCAGACTTGGGAATTGGGTCCCCAGGTTTGGTCGGTGCACTCCATACCATACATACATGCTAAATCAATCACTAGGTTTGTTCTGAAAAGTCTCGGATAGCAGCAGATTCCTACAGTGTCTAAAATCAGTTCAAAACACACATTTTGCACAAAATGGAACTTTATGGTATTTTGATGAAATCTGAAACAAACCTAGGTCTAATCACTCACCAATAACTTGTTAATAAGCTAATCAAGCCACTACAACATAAGTTTTAACATGATACACTAAACCCCCTCCAAAAGCACTAAAATGGCACAAAAAGTGATATTTCTAAACTAAACATGCAAGTTATGGAAATTGGGTGCTAGGATTAAGATTTATACCTTAAATTGACCTTAGAGACACCAAAGTTTTCAGCTTTTCCCCCAGTTGTGTAGGTTTGCCCAAGAACACCTCAAAAACCTCAAGTTTTCATGGTTTATCGAAGGAAAAAGTATTGATTTGGGTAGGGTTTTGCTTGGGAATCAAAGGGAAGTGAAAAGGAGAAGAAAAATGAAGAGAATGGGGGTTTATTTGCTGGAATTTCTGCTGAGAATTCAGATGGGGGAAAGAGAGAGAGAGAAGAGAAGAAAAGGGTCAAAAAGTCCACCCTTCACCTAACCACCATACCTATTTGTTTATTTGGATTTGAATTTATTAAAAGGGTTAAGATATGAATAAAATCAATGGTTTATGCAAGGATTAAATGATGGGGAAAAATTTAAACTTGCAACCATGCACCAAGAATGGTTAACAAGTTACAAAAAAGTCTAAGTAGGCAAGGTGTACACAAGCACAAGACCTATCCCAAAATGCACACACAACCTATAACAACTATAAATCCTACGCACACACAAACATAAAAACATGCACGACTTCTAATTATCACCAACACCAAACAAACGGGAAAATCAAAGTGTTACAACGTACATGATAGAGCCTACTGCCGAAGCATAGGGTATCCCTTGCATGCGAGCTCTTTCCAAATCAGTCTTGGGAGACATCTCTTTGGAGAGAGTGAGCCCTGAGATCGTGGGTAAAAACCCACGTTTGGACTCTTCCATACTAAACCTCTTTAGTATGGTGTCAATGTACCTGGATTGGGACAATCCCAATATCCGTTTAGATCTATCTCTATAGATCATAATTCCCAATATGCAGGAGGCATCACCAAGATCTTTCATTGAGAATCTTTGTGATAAGAAGAGCTTGACTGATTGCAGCATAGGAATGTCATTTCCTATCAAGAGTATGTCGTCCACGTACAATACAAGGAAGACAACCTTACTCTCTGCCCCCTTCTTGTAGATACAAGGTTCATCTACGTTTTTGACAAAATCAAACTCTTTGATAACGACGTCAAAGCAGATGTTCCAACTCCGCGATGCTTGCTTTAGTCCATAAATGGATTTAAGCAGCTTGCACACTTTCCCGCTACTCCCACTATCTATGAAGCCCTCTGGCTGAGTCATGTACACACACTCTTCTAAATCACCGTTTAGAAAGGCGGTCTTAACATCCATTTGCCAGATTTCATAGTCATGATATGCAGCGATGGCAAGCATGATCCGGATGGATTTAAGCATAGCCACTGGAGAAAAGGTTTCGTCATAGTCCACACCTGGTCTTTGACGAAAACTTTTTACAACAAGTCTAGCTTTGAAAGTCTCCACTTTCCCATCTACACCAAGTTTTTTCTTGAAGATCCACTTGCTCCCAATGGGTTTTACCCCTTCAGGAGCAACTTCCAAAGTCCACATTTTGTTGGTGTACATGGATTCCATCTCGGACCGCATTGCATCCAGCCATTTCCCTGAGTCCCCACTCGTGATGGCCTGCTTGAAGCTAGTTGGGTCATCATCAACCATGATGCAATCCTCGCTCCCACCATCCATGAGAAAACCGTAGTATCTCTCAGATGGGTGAGGAACCCTACTAGATCTGCGGAGTGGCTGAGGTTCATCGGGAACTACCGAATCCTCTGGTTCAACCAAATCTTCTGTTGTAGTCTGTATTGCTGGAACCACTTCCAGTTCTACCTCCATGCCACTAATCTCTTTTTCAAGAAATTCCTTTTCTAAAAAGGTGGCATGTCGAGAAACAAACACTTTTTGTTCCTCGGTTTGGTAGAAGATATACCCGCGCAAATGTATGGGATATCCAATAAACTTACACAGAATGGACCTTGCCGCGAGTTTGTCCGGATTTTTTGTTTTTACATAGGCCGGACAACCCTATATCTTAACATAATTAAGACATGGTCTCTTTCCTTTCCATATCTCATATGGAGTGGTTGGCACAGATTTGGTGGGAACCATATTCAATAGGTCTGCAGCTGTTTCCAGTGCATATCCCCAGAAGGAAATAGGTAACTCAGCTGTGCTCATCATAGAGAGCACCATATCTAATAGGATGCGGTTCCTCCGTTCCGATACACCGTTGTGCTGTGGTGTATATGGAGGAGTTAGCTGAGAGAGAATCCCATTCTCTTTTAGGAAGTCCAGGAATTCATTGCTCAAGTATTCTCCTCTTCGATCAGATCGTAGGATTTTAATACTTTTTCCGGTTTGGTTCTCGACTTCCTGTTTATATTCTCTAAATTTCTCAAAAGCTTCTGATTTGTGTTTCATCAGGAACACATATCCGAATATAGAGAGATTGTCAGTGAATGTAATGAAGTATGCAGAACCATTCCTGGCATGTGTAGACATGGGGCCGCATACATCACTATGTACCATTCCCAAGAGTTCTGTAACTCTCTCTCCGTGTCCCGTAAACGGAGTTTTGGTCATCTTGCCTTTGAGACATGACTGACAAGTGTCATAAGATGAAAATTCAAACGGGTTCAAATATCCATCCTTATGCAACTTGGCTAGTCGTGTCATATTGATGTGACCCAGTCTACAATGCCACAAGAAGGATTCGTTCATTTCTGAACTCTTCCTCTTGTGTGTGTTTGTTATACTTAGAACCGTTGATTGATTTAGAACATAAATGCCATTGCACAACGTGCCTGATCCAACCAACTTTTGGTTAAGGAAAATGTTCATAACATTATCCTGTAATACAAAATTATATCCCTCTTTACTCAACAAAGAAACCGATATAATGTTGTATATCAGGTTCGGCATGTAATAGCATTCGTTCAGAATCAATGTATTACCAGTTGGCAATACAAGATGATATTCCCCGACGGTTTTAGCTGCAACAATTGCACCATTTCCAACCCTTATGTCTTTATCACCTTCTCCAAGTTCTCTACCTTTCCTAAGCCCATGTAACTGATTACATATATGGGATCCTGACCCGGTATCTAATACCCAGGACGTAGAGCAAATGGAGAAATAGTTCTCTGTAACGAACACACCCGAAGAAAATGCATCAACATGTACTTTCTTCATTCGGGTGGCATGAGAATCCTGGTATTCCCCTATATCCTGTTCAGTCCTATAACTCTTATAAGAAAGAACAGAACCAACGTTCCCCAGCACAGTATAACATGCGGGTTCGGTCAATACATCCATATTATTATCTTGATTAAGGCATGATATGGTCGCTACCTGGAGAGAGAGAGAGAAGAAAACACTTTAGCGTATGCTCTTGCAAGATCAGATTGGTTATTATTTTATCTAATCAGGATGGCTCCTACTGTTTTTTATCAAATCTTCCTTCAAACCCTAAAAGGAATGACTAGCCGGGATTAATTACACCCTACAACTTCGCCGATCTTTTAGCCAGGCCAGTGTCGGTACTTTGAGGGAGGTTCCCCGTGCTTTCGCACGGACCTAATTAAAGTAAACCTCATTTTCCCAGAGGCGTAACCCCGTTGACACCTTTCTAGACACCTACTTGATCGGCTAATTGTCCTTTGTAAAACTCTCCCGGGAGTAATAATTACTCGCAGTGGGTATCGGGATCCAACTATCTCATAGAAGGTATGCAATCTCATTGCAAATTTCAACACTTGAAATTCCCGATAATATTTTGCCCCTAGCGTTCCATGACCTTGACGCAGGCCAACAAACCATAGTGCGCTAGTCAAGTTCAACCCGTCATTTCTTGATTGAATTAAACCCACCCGTATGACCCTTGACGCAGGCCAACAAAGTCGCACGACTACCCTAATCCAATCTGCATCATATGCATAAGCAGATAAATACTAGTTAGCTACCGCACACTATGCCTTGACGCAGGCCAACAAACGTAGCACGAATACTAAGTAGGACTTATCTGAAATGATGGAGGGCTACTACAGGTTTTTCTGAAAACCTATTGCGTAATGAACTTGATATCGTCGTAGAATCGAGTGAATTTTGAAATGGAGTGATTTTGAGGCTTTCATTAGTTTTGCTAAAGAGGTCACTCCCGGTGAAGGGATCTCGGCTCTTTCCTTATGGAATAAGGTGCAGGATATATCATATACATTACTATGCAAAGCAAAACTCCAAAAGCAATCAAAAGCAAACCGAGTGTTGTAGCATCTGCCAGTTTTGCTAAAGAGGTCACTCCCGGTGAAGGGATCTCGGCTCTTTCCACATTGAATAAGGTGCGGGATATATCATATATATCGCTATGCAAAGCAAAACTGTAGCTACCCTTTTTGAAAAATTTGATTCTACAACATCTTTTAGGTTTCTTTTCTTTCATTAATCACATTAATGAAGTCCTATCATTTAAGTCACCGAAACATCACAGATAAATACGACGTACACTTATGCCATCCGCATTCGCCTCGAAGTCCCCTCGTGCACCGTTAAGTTAGGTAACTAACAGCAGAGCGGGACAGGGCTAGCGCGGGTGTAAAACATAAGTAACGCCTATATAATATATCATATATACTATATACAGTATCTATCAAAGCACATCACAGATATCGCAGCAGAAGAAACATATGAAACATTGGATATACTAGGACGTCCGTGTTTTATTTTGAGGCTCTATAAAACACGGATTCCATGGTCATGATGAATAGCCAAACCCACACCCCTAGACCCCTACGAGAGCGGCAAGTAACCCTACCAATTCTAGAGTTAGGAGACCCGGACTCGACTCCTCGAGTTGGTCTCTCACTGGACTCCAGATACCGGTTACTTGTGCTCTCCTCCTTGGGTCTATCCTAGTGCGGAAAAGTAAATAATATACAAAAGGTGACATCAACCTCATCTCGGAAGTGCCCCAATAAAAGAATATTACATACATTTAATTTTACATGAATGAAAATAAAAACTCTCATCTCACAAAAAAACCCCCGGCTATTCAAAACGCGACGATCCAATATAACATATCCAGCAACACATAACATCACATGTCATCAACGTAAGTAAATATGCGCATTCCAATTGTCGTTGACATATTGCAACGAAACCGGCAATATCACATATTACACTTACGGTCATGGAAAAGAAAGTGTAAAACTACAACATTTGGAATTCACAATCTCTTTAGACATCGTAAATCCGAAATATCACATATTTCGCATTTCATGCCTAACTGTATGAATTCCACATATTGTATCACATTCCAGATAAATAGACAGTATTAAACTTTCCGATCGAATAATCAAATACCCAAGATTTCCATAATAGCTCAACACTTGAGCGGAGTTCAAAAATTCCAGAATACGTCACAGTAGCAACGGTCCAGCCGTAGAAGGGTCAAGCCAACGTCTCACATGTGGCACGCCGTACTGCCCCAAACCCTAAGGTTCAAAAGGTAGTTCAAGACGGCCACATAATCGAGTTAAGGTTTGTTGTCTTCTAGAGGGTCCATCGCGTCACATGCACGTATTTCCGAAAGATTTAAACTCGAGAAAAATTCAACACTTGAATGTTTTTCGTGCCGGGAAAAATTGAGTTAATGATATCCGTTCGAACATTTCAATACTTTCTAAATTATCCGGAATAACAAAACAAAATTAAATTTCCCGATCGAATCGACGATTACAAAATAAACCCCAAAATACTCAACACTTGAGTTAATTTAAAAATACCCAGAAAAACTAAATGTCACGTCCCGAAAGTACGGAACAGGACCGGCACTTAGACTACGAAACGTCTCGAGGCGTACGTCCCCCTTTAAAGAAATCCGGTCCCCGAATTTAAATTAAACCCCCCAAATACTAAAACATCTAAGCCAAAACCATCAAGTCGTTGGGGTTCCGAAATCGTAAATACATAAAACAAATCATAGCGCAGAGCATGCGCATGAAAAATGAGCATATAACTCAAAATCAAAACTCCGTCAAGCATCCCACAATCATCGGAGTCATGGTAAAGACACAAATGTCAAATCCAATACAAAACCAATATGATATAACTTGAAACTATACACGTAAATATCAAATCTATATATGTAAATATCTGAAGGGAATGCATGCCAAATCTCTAAAAGTCGCTGTGCGATGCGCATAACACTGCACAGTGGCGGACGTCTATCATAAGAAAATAATCATATACATATATACCTTTTGTTTAAAATGTACGTTCCGCCGTTTTGGGAAACAATTTAGAAGGGTTTCCTTGTTTTAAACGTTTCGTGTCATATCAGACACGTAGGTAAATACTGAGACTATAGCTCGCTTTTTGGAATTCCCTTCGATAGCTATCAATGCATGCAAAATACATTCAGGTACTGTCCTCTGACTAGTCCTGCTCAGTACGAAAACACATAGCAAATATCATAAAAACGTACTGCTCTATAAGAAATCAATCCCAAAATATGCATATGAATACTACGTGCGTCTGGTGCGCACGGAAATCAAAATCCACATATGTGCCATACATGCGCACAGAAACAACATCTAAGTGCATCGGGTGTGCACACAACATCTGTCATAGGCAACGTGTGTGCCTGACAGCAAGGACAGATGCGTCTGACACGCACGAAGAATCTCGATTTAGTGCATCTGGTGTGCACCAAAATCGCATCTCAAAACATGCGCTCGACATGCGCGAAATCCAAATCAGGTGCATCCATCATGCACAAAATAATGAAATCCAATATCAGGCTCCGAACGTGCGCAAAATCCAATCAGGTGCACAAGGTGCACAAAACAAATATCGAGTATCACAATCGAAATCGAAGTCCAGTGCATCTAAGTGCACAAAATGCGTATCACTGCACTGCAAGCATATGTGAATCATACCGAGTGCAAAAACCAAATCGTGTGCGTATATACGCACAAAATCAACTCAACTGTGCAAAAATCGCAAATACTCAACAGGTGCAACCATGGTCCATGAAAACAAATATCATGAAACTCAATCATCAAAATCAATCATGCGAATAGATCGCCCAAAATACCGAAATCAAATATGGCGGAATAGTCCCGCTCAAGCACATCCTCTAAGATTCTCTAGCCAACTGTCGTGGTCACTCATAGCATGTCTCATCGACGATCCTGAACTCTGGCCTGCCGGTGTGCATAACATGACAACTCCTGGGTCCAAGTTTTCTCGTAATTTATTCCAGAAAGGTCCTGTCGAAATCTCTCCCAAATCTCGTCTCTGCCGAACTGTCCGGAAGTCATCGTCCCTTACTAGATCTGTTCTCGTTCCGGAACGGCTGCATACTCATCACGACTCCTTCTGGAAGGTATATCCAAGTACAATGCCACGGCATGCGTATCGCATCTCTGATGTCGGCGGAGTGGAACGTCGTCTCATCAAGATCTCGTACGAACCTCTTACTCCACTTTCTCTAATGTCAACTGCTTCGGACTCGTCTCGTCGTGGCTGCATGGACTGAGCTCCAACGGCTATCCTCATATCTGGAGTCTTCCAAGAAATGCATCTCACCACATAGCATCTGAATGAAGTCGAACCATCCGATCGATTCGTCAAAACCTTATAATCCCTAAAGAGCTCAACATCTTGGGTACAGTTTAATAGTATCGAGTACGTACCACAGCATCGATGGTCCAGCCGTAGAAGGGCAAACCCAAGCCTCACTAATGGCGCCGCGGAACTGCCGCAAACCCTAAGGTTCAAAGGCTTTCACACGGTCATTAAGTCGAGATAGGGTTTCATTCATCTAGAGGGTCCATAGAATTGCCTGCATGTCTTTCTGAATACTTTAAACATGGAACAATAGGTTTCTGACATTCGATCGTCTCTGTCGACTCTCAACGTCTCCGCGTGAAGTCGTCTCTAGCTGGAATCAATCTATCTGATGACCTCGCATCGGGGTAGTGAACGAACCACATGTCCTAGTCATTCATCCTCGGTGACTAGCGACCTTCTATCATCTCTTAGTACAACTCGTACTGCAATAGCTCCAACATCTGGGGCGATATCTCGTCATTCGTAGAAATGACTAGCTCACTCGTCTGCATGCTGAACAGTGCCTCAATCATCAGGAGTAAGCAATACACCAACGGTCATCAAAATCTGGCTGGCCTCTATCATTGGCTCAATCCTCTGGCGCTAATCTGCACATCCGAGTAATCTCATACAGCGATCCATCCAAACGCTCGAGGCGCGAAAACACAGTCAAACGACGCCTCTCAATGCAATCGTATGTCGCCGGAATCACGCCCTGGTCAGTCCTCATTCGTAACGAGCTCATGCTGACCGCAACTCTAGCCGTAGCTCTCCCTGCCCGTAATCGTGGCAGCAAAACCATAACTGGTACCGATGAGGCTAGATCAGGAATGAATATAATACTGAACAAAGAAATGTACATCCTAAGGCTCCTTAAGTGGAGTAGCGTATCGTAAGTATGCCGCGGAACATACCCACGGTACGTCACTCTACTTTAGTCACCTATTCCATCAACCAAGGGTCATCTTACGCTCCGAAGGTAAAACCTAACGCTCTGATACCAACTTTGTCATGTCCCGAAAGTACGGAACAGGACCGACACTTTGACTACGAAACGTCTCGAGGCATACGTAATCTAAGTAAGCCGAAAACCCAGAAATCCAAAACCAAGAAAAGTAGTAGAGTGAAGGAAAACCAAATTAAATCAAGTAGTTTTAATAGCATAAGCCGAATTATGCGTTTTTTAAAAAAACATCAAATATTTCCTGAAAATTTCAGCAGAGTCTCCTTTGTAAATACCGGCTCCCAAACGGGATACAACATGAATAATATACGAAATCAAAAAAAGGCATCCCTAAGAGGGAGCTAGCTCTTCGTCAATCGATGGTCACAACCACACAAGCAATATAATATACAACGCCAAGGGCGAGGATCAAAACTCAAATGGAAACTCAAAACAACAAGAAATCCACAGAAATATAACGCGCGACTCTAAGGTCGAAAGAATAACATCACTGGTCTCTATCTCAAAAATAAATACATGTTTGGTTGATGGAATTTACTAGATACAACCGAATAATATTATACAAGGTAATATGATGGGTACGATACCAATAAACCCACCTACTAGCAAGTCACCCGAACGAAACTATGCCCGCAAAGCCGTAATGAAACCTGTACGGCAAACCTGCAAGAAACTGGGGCACAACGGGGGTGAGTTGCCAACTCGTGAATAGAAAAACATCTACGAATAGAAATCGCATGTATGACGCAATCCTAGGTCATACGATCATAATATATAATCCTCAAATATATAACCAGCAACCTATAACCATGGCTAGGGCAAATATCTAACCCAAGTGTAATCCCATGTGTCCGTGTCAGTGCCTCAGGTAGCAATGTATCATATGAATGATGTATGAATGCATGAAACAGAATGCATGTACTGAAGAAAACTGCTTTCATAAATCAGTGAGATTTCTGTATTTTAAAAATGAGGTACCATAAATGAAATCAGCATAAAACAGTGCCCAGCAACGACACAAAACAAGTGTCCAAATATCTCGACATCTCTGTGTCACAATCTCTGTACCTCAATATCCCAAAATCACAATGTCTCAATCACAATATCTAGGGCGCCGTCAGTCTAGACCGGCCCTTACCATCCATCTCAAGACCACGACGGTATCCTCCGGATATCCAACGCGTCGGGTAAAATCACCGGTCGGTAGTGCTCCCCTGCCAGGCTCAACGTCAACAACACGATCCTCTTACCCCGGGGTACCGCACCGGGTCCACCATGTACCAGAAACGGTTCCTCCACTCCTCGAATCGGGTCTCGAAATCCATCAGCAAACTCATGGTGGACGACTCATACATCATGGGAAAAAACCGCACTTTTTATTTAAAAAGAGAGATAGCAGTTTATATAAGTTTTGCGGTTTCCCCCCCCCCCAAATCCAGAAAATCTCATGGAAATCCGAATCCAAATCATCAATAGCATGTAAAACCATGAATATAAGCATAAGAATCCATGAATGCGGCATAACAATGAATAACAGTATGCATGAAGTGACAAGTAATAATTGCAATGTGAAGCTGGCATATAAGGCAGGTACACTAATATCATGTCAAATTACTAACTAACAAGCTAAGTCAAGCAATAATATTTTCTAAGGTATACATGACATGGCAATTACCGATGAAGATGTGTGTGAGACGGCAAGTAAGTGTACGTGGTACATATGCATCATCGGTAATGGTGATGGTGTCCTAACAGCATGATATCAATAATGAAATAAGAATTACAATAAGTATGTGATGCGGAGCAACAACAATAATATGCGGGAGCTGAATACTAGACACAACGATAACTAAACTGCATTACCCTAATATAAGTCCTACAATAGTGCCTTTTGAAATAACACGAATCGCGGTGTTTTGAAAATAAGGGCTACAATGTTTTTAAGAAAAGATACGTCTTTTGAAATATCCGTAGAATCCCTTGACCTGTCTTTTAAAATACCCACGATTCGTTAGTTTTGAAATAGGTAGGAGTCTAATCTAATTTAACAACTATACTAAACTATACGGCTGAACTAACAAGCTGAACTAACAAGCTGAACTACAGGTAAGGAACCCGCCTAACATTTGAGTCGATACGTATACATACCTGTATATATATTAGTCGGTGATCCCGCCTTAATAATATCATATCCGATACCATATCTATAATCAGACATCCCAAGTCAAGAGTGTGGATCAATCTTTAATATATAGCTCGTACGTAAATCCGTCGTACGGCATCCCCAAATCTGGGTACGGGTCAATATTATACTCATCACACTGTTCATCTGGTATCCTCTTTATCAAGATCATCATCGGGGTACTGACCTACGTCTAGTACACTACTAATATCACTATTCACATGGCATTGTCATCCAAAGATCCGCTATAACATCAGGACGTATCTCAAGTACGAATCCTGCTATATCACCGATCTCACGGCCTCAACTCAAATCTCATCGACCCATCTCAATCCAAAGTATCATCCGCAAATCCAGTATGTGAACACCTAGTCCCATACCCAGGTGAACACATAAACACATCTCCCCATATACGCACAGGTAATAACATAGATGTATGCATGTGTGTGCGTGCGTGTGTGGGTGTAACAACTACTCTAGGGTTTCGCAACTAACAGTAAACTAATCCATGAACACCTAGAATCTACCTTTATAATCAAGTCTCATATCAACATAATATATATAATCAAAATATGTGTGTGTATACGTATTCGTATACATCACCACGAACTGCCGGGGTGCTATACGCCATCCACCCGACTTCTCCCCGTAGATATAAATCTACTCACCTGGTCCTTGCTCTCCGGTGCCGACGTCGCCACGCGCTTGCTTATCGTCTCGAAGTCCACATGGGGTACCTACATATCATAACGCATCGTATCGCATTAAAATCCGACTCATGACCAAAACGACACACGAATCCTACATAGGTCAAAAGCTATAGCTGCTTTCACAAATCAACCCCAAAACCCTCGACGTCGGCGTACAAACGCCAAACCATCGAGAAAAACCCGAACACACTCATTTGCACGATCACAAGCACTAATTATACTATAAAAGATGTTAAAATTCACAAAAACCCCAAACTCACATTAAAAGCCAATTTTCCGAAAATCTAGCGAGCAAATATTACCCGTTTTAGTACAAAACTCGACGTTTAAACAAATCTAGCGGCCATAATACTTATTAAACATCTTAAATAAGTCAAAAAAACAATTTCCACAATTTAATCTCATTAAATTTCAATAACCCCAAAATTCTAGTTTACAATATACCCAATTTTAACAATTTTATAGCAAAAATGCACAAACAACAATTTAGCTTGGATTTTTATGAACTAAGGTGTTAAACTACATTTTATAATGTCAATGAACTCATGAAAAACCTAATTACATTTTAATCGCAATTATTTAATTAATTTCTAAAAACCTAGTTTGCTTAAAAATCTTAATTTGGACAACTTAAATGCAACAATTTACATATTAGCAACTAGATTAGGTTTTCTATGGCTTAGCATGATAACTGCACCATTAAACCATGATCAATTGACATAAACCCTAATTTAGTTTAAACCCTTCTCTTGGATTTTCAAATTAGCACTTAGAACCACAATTAAGCACCGAAATTAGTTAAATTGAAGTGATTAAACATCAAGCAAACATTGGGTTAAGATTATACCTAAAAACCATTTGGAATGAGATCCACACTTGCAAAAAAACTTAGCCTCCAAAATGCTAACTTTGCCCCAAGATCCATGCTTGAATGTCCGAGGAATAATGGGTAAGAAATGGATTTGGGATTTGTGAGGTTTTGTGTTGATTTGTGAGGCAATTTTGATGAGTTTTTTGGAGAGAAATGTGATGAGAAAAGAGGGGGAGGGCTGCTGTTGTGTAGGAAATGGGAGAGTCGGCCATTATTGGGTGATTGGAGAGAGAGTGAGGTGAGGAATGTCTTTCCAAGTCAAGAAAGTCCAAAGTCAACACAACAGAAACCTCTTTTCTTATACTTTTCTTTATGTTCACTTTTCTTTCATCAAAAGAAATAGGGGAAAAATTTGGAGAGGGGCTGCTGAAATTGGGGAGGAAAATGGGGGTGTGAGAGTGTTGGTGTGGGGTGATGTAAAATGATAAATACTATATCCCAAACATCCATTTACACTAAATTCACTACTTAAGCCCCTTTTTCTTCGATATTTTCTAAACCGTTTTGGCAAACCATTTCATTTCAAAAATCACATGATTAAATTTTGTTTAATGTGTTATGATGCACAAAATTTGTTTCAACTCATTCCAATTTGTAATTTTCCCTAATTAAATGTATTAGGGACGGCTTAAAATAATATTAAAATAATTAATTTCGGAACAAATTTCAAAAAATTTGAAATTTCACCAGTGGCTCAATAAACACAAAATACTAGCAATTTCATAGCTAGAATATGTATATTTAATTTTATAATAAAGATATTTGTATTTTGACTTTTTACGGAAAACCCCCCTTATTTTACCGATTTTCCGAATTTCACCGAAACGATTTTCAAAACGTTACACTAAATCACAGAAATAAGAATTACCGTGCAAACAGAAAAGCCCAATATCACTGTACGGCCACGGTTCCGCGGCACAAGGAGGGTATCGCCGCGGAACCGTGGCGGTCCGTACTGATTACGTCATAAAATTTGCATCGTAATTCTTAGAAAACCCTGCTGAATTTTTTAGGTATTTTTAATTCAGAAAAACCCAGTTTTTAAAAATTGTCCAGAGAGGGGGTTAAATTTGCGTTTCCGGGTTCGATCGGGGTTTTAACTTTGTTAACACATCGCCTAATGCTCTAGTTTGGCTCTGATACCACTGTAGGGTTACTAGGCACACTAACAAGGCTCTACAAGGCATCGACCATGCCAAAATTAAATTTTTATGTGCCGAACAACCATAAGCAAGATCGTATACTAGAGATTAGGTAAATCATATAGCAAGTAAACAACTTTACGACTAAGGGTATGCGATATACAACCTTTGTAGATCGGTCCTTCACTTCTATAGCTCCTTGTTGAAGTCCCTTCGCTGCGATCGTGGTTCTCCCGGACCCTTGCATGGCTTCACGAGGCGAAAGACGCGTACTTGCTTGAAGTCTTCGAGGCCGAAGATGATCTACGTCGAGGGGATGCCAACTCAAGCTTCTACTTCACTAACTTGAGAATTAGTGAAGTAAACACCCTAAACTAAAGTGCTAGTCTATTAGAGGATGGAAAAATTGGAAGTGGGTTCTCTTTAGAATTTTATTTCTCACAATCTACCTCACTTTGGATCAAACCCTAACAAGTTTTTTCTCTTTGCAAAATGAAGAAGAAGAAGAAAAGAAAGAGATGAGGATAATGATCAAGTGAGAAGGCTAATCATGGTGAGTGAGTATCATATACTAACTCTTATAGAGACATAACTATAGCTAACACTAATAGTTGGGTTAAGAAATATCCATGGTAAAAACAAACTTAAGTGGACTTAGTCAATGCATCCACAAGCTTCCACAAGCTTCATGCATTGATCTAATCCTCCGCTTAATTTTGTAATTACTTAAAATATAAAAACCCAACATAATAGATAGCATGGTGTAAGTCTCATACACCCAAGTCATGTGTATCATCAACCATGATACATTAAGAAAACAAAATTTTAATATATATCATATATACATAAAAATTGTGCTCATGTGAGAAAAACCCTAAAGTGAACAAGTGTTAGTAAATGTAAACTAGTATATCTAATATACAATTATACACTTAATTATTAAATCAACACTTGACTTAATAATCCGGTCATATCTCATATAACCGACTAACATCCATTGTATCGACTTATCGAATCAACACTTGATTCGATAACCCGGCTATATCATATATAACCGACCGATACAAAAAGTCACGAGAATAGAATACGGTATCACATACACGCATTATTCTAGGTCCCGCACATATCACATATGCGCTCCTATTTCGTTTTGCCTGAGCCAGTAAAACCTCTATGTAGGACTCTAAAGACTCGTCAATACGCCGATAGTAGGTGATGATCACATAAAGCACCCACAAGCCGTCAGCGGTACTAGCTGGACGTAACGGCTACCCGGGTATTGAGCGATCAGAAGATCAGCAAGCAAGCCCGTTCCAACTCCTGTAAAAGCCTGCCGGTAACACTTCCCGCACAGTCCGGTCTCCTCGTCTGATATGTCGCATATCAAGTCTTGGGGTGGTAAACGTCAGACCCCAATAACCGATAAGTCGTACCGATGTGAGGCTCATAACGAGTCGAGAAACTACTGGTAACACTTACCAGTAAATCTCTAAATCAGCCCTGGCCAGGGACTTCCCTGTTATGGCCAATCGAGCACTGGGCAACATCAACCCCCAATACCGGGAGAGACGAAACCCCTCCTATCGCTCATTGCCTCCATGTCTCGGGACTGTACCCAAAAACCACCGTTTTGCATGCCCTCATGGACGTGGTAAGGTGGAAATCAAAGCACAATGGGAATCACATAAGACTCTATGACGATCTCGGGTTTACAGACTAACCTGCACACGTGTCACCAGAGAACTGCCATCTGACGTGAGGTATAATACCATCTGGGAGTTCTCGGCGAGTCCGTCCAGTGTACCCAGTCTCCACTGAGCACCCGTATACCATCTCTGATGTCAAACACCAATGGATATGGGATCTTCCATCGCCCATCTCATGGGTCGAGAAGCGTATACGCTAGTCTACACTGGTATATCGATGCCCCGTTTCGATACACCCACGACTAGGGACCTTGAAGGATGTACTTATGGACTACCATGTCCCCACCAGTATGATCCGCATCATAGTCCAGGTAGTTAAGTACACATCCTAAGGGCTTTACCAACATGTAACTATTAGACAGTATAAAGAGACAAGTATACATGTTAATGTAAAGAGCAACTAGATAGCATACTATCATGTCGAGCAAGAAAATCCTCTCTATATATGTCCAAGCATCCAATATAATATACATCATCTGTACAATACTGGCCTCTAGGGCATCCATACAACTAACAATTTCAGATATGTACTATTTAGTATTCGTGCTACGTTTGTTGGCTTTCGTCAAGGCGTAGTGTGCGGTAGCTAATTAGTGCTTATCTGCTAAAGTATGAGATGCGATTGTATTAGGGTAGTCGTACGACTTTGTTGGCTTTCGTCAAGGGTCGTACGGGTGGGTTTAATTCAATCAAGAAATGTACGGGTTGAGCTTGACTAGCGTCCTTTGGTTTGTTGGCTTTCGTCAAGGTCATAGGATGCTGGGGGTAAAAGAATTATCGGGAATTTCAAGTGTTGAAATTTGCAATGAGATTGCATACCTTCTATGAGATAGTTAGATCCCGATACCCACTGCGAGTAAGAGTTACTTCTGAGAGAATTTTACACATAACAATTAGGCAATCAAGTAGGTGTCTAGAAAGGTGTTAACGGGGTTACGTCCCTGGGAAACTGAGGTTTACTCTAATTAGGTCCGTGCGAAAGCACGGGGAACCTCCCTCAAAGTACCAGCACTGGCCTGGCTGAAAGATTGGTGAACTTGTAAGGTGTAATTAATCCCGGCTAATCTTACCTTTTACGGTTTGAAGGAAGATTTGATAAAAACAGTGGGGGACGTCCTGATTAGATAAGATAATAACCAACCTAATCTTGCAAAGAGCGCACGCTAACGCATTTCTTTCCATCTTTCTCCAGGAAGCAACCAATGTCAAACCTTAATCAAGATAATAATATGGATGTATTGATCGAACCCACTTGTTATACTTAGCAGAGGAACGTTGGTCCCGCTCCAACTTATAAGTGTTATAAGTCCGAGCAGGGGATATGAACATATCCGGATTCCCACGCCACCTAAACAAAGAATAAGCATGTTGATGCATCTTCTTCGGGTGTGTTAGTTACAGAGAACTGCTTCTCAGTACACTCTACGTCCTGGATACTAGATACCGGATCGGGATCCCACATATGCAATATGTTGCATGGGCTAAGGAAAGACAGAGAACTAGGAAAAGGTGATCATTCCCTAAAAGTAGGGAATGGTGCAAATGTTGCAGCCAAAGCAATTGGTGAATATCACTTTGTATTACCAACAAGGAATACATTGATCCTGAACGACTGTTACTATGCACCCTCTATGATATGCAATTTAATATCAATCTCTTTATTAGATAAAGAAGGATATAACTTTGTAGTAGAGAATAATGTTATGAAAATTTACCTAAATCAAGTGTTGATTGGGTTTGGTGCGTTATGTAACGGATTGTACGTTCTAAATCAAAACACAGTTCTTAACGTATAAAACACACACAAGAGGAAGAGTTCAGAAATGAACGAATCCTTCTTATGGCATTGTAGACTAGGTCATATCAATGTGACACGACTAGCTAAGTTGCATAAAGATGGATATTTGAATCCGTTCAAGTTTTCATCTTATGACACTTGTCAGTTATGTCTCAAAGGCAAAATGACCAAAACTCCGTTTAGTGGACACGGAGAAAGAGTTACGGAACTCTTGGGACTGATACATAGTGATGTATGTGGTCCCATGTCTACACATGCCAAGAATGGTTCCTCGTACTTCATTACATTCACTGACGATCTCTCAAGATATGGACATGTGTTCCTGTTGAAACACAAGTCTGAAGCTTTTGAGAAATTCAAGGAATATAAATCCGAAGTCTAGAACCAAACGGGTAGAAGTATTAAAATCCTTCGATCAGATCGGGGAGGAGAATACTTGAGCACAGAATTCCTTGAATATCTAAAAGAGAATGGGATTCTCTCTCAGCTTACTCCTCCATATACACCACAACACAACGGTGTATCGGAGCAGAGGAATCGCACCCTATTCGATATGGTGCTCTCTATGATGAGCACCGCTGAGTTACCTGTTTCCTTTTGGGGGTATGCGCTTGAGACAGCCATACATCTATTGAATATGGTTCCTACCAAATCAGTGCCTACCACTCCATATGAGATATGGAAGGGGAAGAGACCACATCTTAACTATGTGAAGATATGGGGTTGTCCGGCCTATGTCAAAAGGCACAATCCGGACAAGCTCGAGACAAGGTCTGTTCTATGCAAGTTTGTAGGATATCCCAAAAATTCACAAGGGTATATCTTCTACCACACCGAAGAACAAAAGGTGTTTGTTTCTCGGCATGCCACCTTTTTAGAAAAGGAATTTCTTGCGAAAGAAATTAGTGGCAAGGAGGTAGAACTGGAAGAAGTTCCAGCTGCACAAACTGCAACAGAAGATTTGGTGGAGCCATAGGATTCAGTAGTTCTCGACGAACCCCAGCCTCTCCGCCATTCTAGTAGGGTTCCTCATCCACCTGAGAGATACTACGGTTTTCTCGTTGATGGTGGGAGCGGGGATTGCATTATGGAAGACGATGACCCAACTAGCTTCGAGCAGGCCATCATGAGTGGGGACTCTGTGAAATGGCTGGATGCGATGAGATCTGAGATGGAATTCATGTACACCAATAAAGATGGACTTTGGAAGTTGCTCCTGAAGGGGTAAAACCCATTGGGAGCAAATGGATCTTTGAGAAGAAACTTGGTGTAGATGGAAAAGTTAAGACTTTCAAAGCTAGACTTGTTGCAAAAGGTTTTCGTCAACGACCAGGTATGGATTATGATGAAACCTTTTCTCCAGTAGCTATGCTTAAGTCCATCCGGATCCTTCTTGCCATCGCTGCATACCATGACTACGAAATCT
Source organism: Agapanthus africanus (assembly GCA_030015575.1). Lineage (NCBI taxonomy): Eukaryota > Viridiplantae > Streptophyta > Magnoliopsida > Asparagales > Amaryllidaceae > Agapanthus > Agapanthus africanus. Next base: position 516,409,457 of record JASDDO010000014.1, read on the forward strand.
GGCAAATGGATGTTAAGACCGCCTTTCTAAATGGTGACTTAGAAGAGAGCGTATACATGCCTCAGCCGGAGGGCTTCGTAAAAAGTGGGAGCAGTGGAAAGGTGTGAAAGCTGCTTAAATCCATCTACGGGTTAAAGCAGGCATCGCGGAGTTGGAACATCTGTTTTGATGAGGTAGTCAAAGAGTTTGACTTCATCAAAAATATAGATGAACCTTGTATATACAAGAAGGTTGCAGAGAGTAAGGCCGTCTTCCTCGTATTGTACGTGGATGACATACTCTTGATAGGAAATGATGTTCCTATGCTGCACTCGGTCAAGCTCTTCTTATCACATAGATTCTCAATGAAAGATCTAGGTGATGCCTCCTACATCTTAGGGATTGAGATCTATAGAGATAGATCTAAACGGATACTGGGATTGTCCCAATCCAGCTACATAGACACCGTACTAAAGAGGTTTAGTATGGAAGAGTCCAAGCGTGGGAATGTACCCACGATCTCTGGACTCACTCTCTCCAAAGAGATGTCTCCCAAGACTGATTTGGAGAGAACTCGCATGCAAGGGATACCCTATGCTTCGGCGTTAGGCTCTATCATGTATGCAATGTTATGTACCAGACCCGATGTAGCGTACTCACTAAGTGTAGTGAGTAGGTATCAAGCAGATCCACGAGAGAATCACTGGACAACTGTAAAGAAAATTCTCAAGTACTTAAGAAGGACTAAAGAGATGTTCTTGGTGTACGGTAACGGTGAACTCCAAGTGGAGTCCTTTACCGACTTGAGCTTCCAAAGTGATAAGGACGACAGTAAGTCGGTCTCGGGTTTTGTCTTTACCCTTAACGGAGGGGCGGTGTGTTGGAAGAATTCCAAGCAAGTCACCGCTGCAGACTCGACGATGGAGGCTGAATACATCGCTGCCAACGATGCTGCCAAAGAAGCTGTCTGGATAAAGAAGTTCATTGCTGAGCTTGGTGTGGTTCCATCCATTGAGCATCCAATACCTATGTATTGTGATAACAATGGAGCGGTGGCTTTAGCCAAGGAACCCCGGTCCCATCAGAGATCCAGACATATTCTGAGGCGGTATCACCTGATCCGGGGGATAGTAGATCGCCGGGAGATCGAGGTCAGGAGAGTTGACACGAAGGACAACGTAGCGGATCCACTCACGAAGGCCCTCCCTCAGACGCAATTTCAGAGACTTTTTGGGATGTTGAGTATGAGATACTACAACACATGGCCTTAGTGCAAGTGGGAGATTGTTAGTTATGTGTAAGCCCTAGAGGCCATTATTGTACATATGATGTATATTATAGTGGATACTTGGATATTTATATACAGAGAAAACTTTCTTGCTCGACATGATAGTATGCTATCTGGTTACCTTTATCTCACGTATTGATAAAGACCTTAGGATATGTACTTGACTACAAGGAATATGATGCAGATCATACCAGTGGGGCCAGGGTAGTTCACAAGTACATCCTTCAATTGTTCCTAGTCGAGGGAATATCGAGATAGGGCATCGATATTCCAGAGTAGACTAGCGTATACGCCTCTTGACCCATATGATGGGTGATGGATGATCCTACATCCATTGGCGTTTGACATCAGAGATGGTATACGGGTGCTCAGTGGAGACTGGGTACACTGAACAGGACTCACCGAGGACTCCTATGTGGTAGTATACCTATCGTTAAATAGCAGTCCTCTGGTGACACTGGTACAGGTTAGTCTATAGACCCGAGATCGTCATAGAGTCTTATGCGAATCCCACTGTGCTTTGATTTCCTCCCAACCACGCTCAAGAGGAGTCGTGTAAACAGGTGGATTTTGGGTGCAGTTCCGAGTCGTATGGAGGCAATGAGCGATAGGAGGGGTTTCGTCTCTCCCTGTATTGGGGATTGATGTTGCGCTATGCTCGATTGGCAATAACTGGAAGTCCCTGGCCAGGGCTGATATGGAGATCTACTGATAAGTGTTATCAGTAGTTTCTCGACCTGTTATAAGCCTCACATCGACATGACTTATCACTTTACTGGGGTTTGCCGATTTCCACCCGTAGACATGATATGCGACATATCAGATGAAGAGACCGGACTGTACGGTAGTGTTACTGATAGGCTTCATGGAGACCGTGGACAGGCTTGCTTGTTAACCTTCATATCGCTCAATACCCGGGTAGCCGTTACGTCCAGCTAGTACCGCTGACGGCTTGTAGGTGACTGATATGATCACCACCTACTACCGGAGTATTGACGAGTCTTTAGAGTCCCACACAGAAGTTCCCTGGTTCAAGCGAAACGAAGTAGGACACATATGTGATATGTGTGCGGGCCTCATAAAATACAAGTATGTGATACCGTATTGTAATCTGGCTGTAATCTGTTATTGGTACGGTTATATGTTATATAACCAGATTTTCGAATCAAGTGTTAATTCGATAATATGATATACAGATAAATGATATTAGTCAGTCGTATATGATATAACCGGATTATTAGATCAAATGTTGATTTAACAATATGATATAAATTATATGTGATATAATTACATATTAACTAATATCATTAGCTCACTAATTAATCTTCATTAAATATATATTAATATAAATATGATATATATATATATATATATATTAAAATGAAGCATGGCATTTTCTTTTCTATTTTGTGAAAATAGAAATGATGTGTAAAATGAAGCATGGTTGCAAGCATGGGTTAAATACTTGTTTATTCATTCTTGACTCACTATTCAAGCATGGTTGCAATTTAATATTGCATAATTCCATGCTTGAATGAGTGAGGGGTCAAGAATTATCATTTATTCTTGTTCATTCCAAAAGACTTAGCCATTTTTCTTGCTCTCATGCTTCTTCTTCCTCCTCTTTCTTTTGCCTCAAGCTTCAACCCTCACATGTGATGTGAATCATGAAGCTTGAGCACAAATAAGTGAGCTCTTAACATCCCCTACTTCATCATCTCACACCACTCTAGCAAACTAGTGTGATGTGTTTCATACACTAAAGAGTTTAGTGTAGTGGTAGCTTGAACTAGTAGGAGCTTCGTGGTGGATCATCTTTGGCGCGAAGGCAACGAAGGAAGCCCGTTCAAAGCCTCAAGAGATGCCTAGTGAAGTCGCGGGACTACTACAAGGAGCAAGTGAAGTGAAGGACTTGATTCTACCAAGGTATAATCTTCCTACACTTATCTAGTTAACATATCATCTAAAGAAAACCCTAATAATCTAGTTAAAGATCTTGTTTGTCTAGGTCACATCCCTAGACCCTTACGAGAGCGGCAAGAAACCTTGCCAATTTTAGAGTTAGGAGACCCGGTCTCTACTCCTCGAGATGGTCTCCCACTGGACTCCAGAACCCGGTTACTTGTTCTCCCCGCCTTGGGTTTATCCTAATGCGGAAAAGTAAATAATATACATCAATGGTGACATCATCATCAACCTGGAAGTGTCCCAATAAAAGAATATTACATACAAATTTTACATGAATGAAAATTGAAAAAACTCTTATCTCATATAAAAACCCCGTCTATTCAATCACAACGATCCAATAAAACATATCACAGAAACACATAATATCACATATCATCAACGTAAGTAAATGCGCGTATCCCGAATGTCGTTTACATATAGCAACGAGATTTTGGATACCCCACATATTACACTTACGATGGCAGAAAAGAAATGAAAACTACAATAATTAGATCCGCATATCCTTAGACATCATAAACCCGGAATATCCCATATTCCGAATTTCATGCCTAACTTATAAACCTTGTATTTTAGTCTCAATATTGAAAACACTTTTCAATAACTCAGTCGGGTAATTCAACAGGATTCCCGACTACCCGATCGAATATTCGTCGGAAATTTTAGTAGATGGCCGCAGCCCCGATGCCGTCGACCAAGTGCACTTAGGCGGAACACCGTGGCCGCGAGCACCCGAGTGGATGCTGTTGGCAACAGGGTTCTCCTAAAGTCACTTGGTCAGGGCTATAGGGCATGGCTATCTAGTAAAGTTATTCAGCGAATATTCGTGTACGATACGTGATTGCGATGGAGTTTCGATCCGAATCGAAACTTCGTGGCAATCGATCAACAGAGACTAACATACTAGATTTACAAACAAACTAGTTTCCACAAAACTAATTAGTTCCGAGTTCCAAGTATTGTATCACATATCAAACTTAAACCCGAAATGACGTTAAAAACACGACTACGAAACACTCCGATTAATCCTAACAGAATAGTTAACATCACAAGCAAACTGGGTCAATCAAACATAGCCTGAAACCCCAAAGCCAAGCCAACAAAACACCAAACAAATACGAGACCAAAAGGAGTAGGTGAGGCCGGTAAAAATGAGAATCTCGTCCGGTCTTTGAGTTTTGGTCTCGAATTTATATGATGTTCTAGTTATATCTCACACAACATTCTGCAACTATTTAAAAAAATTTCAAAGATCATTTTGAAGACAACAGAAACTTGGTAATTAAGGTTTCGGTTTCGGAGTTGTTTCGGTTTCGTGTTTCTATTAACATCGTCTAATCTTCTAGCCTTGGCTATGATACCATGAAAGTGTATGTTAGCACCACCACTGGGTTTTAGTAGCATCAAGCATGCCATTTTTTAAAAATTTGGGATGCTAAACTACACTAACCAAGATCATTAACTAGATGACTAGGGTTTAAGCTAAATATCATAAACTTTACACTAAGAGAACGAAACTACAACCTTTGTAGATCGTGTCCTTCTCTTCAAATGCTCTGGGTTGTAGTCCACGCGACTCCACTAGGCTCCATTTGAAGATGGTACAAGCTCACTTCTTGATCTTCGTGCCAAAGACGATCCACCCGAAGCCTCTCTAATCCAAACTATCTCTTCACTAAACTCTTTAGTGAAGATAACACCCTAAGCCAAAGTGCTAATCTAGTTTAGGATGGTGAAGTAGGGGTTGTGTTTGCTCACTAGGGTTCTCACAAGCTCAAGAATGCACAACTCATGTGAGGGTTTGAGCTTGGAGGTAGAGGTAATGAATGAGGAGAGAGCTAGAGAGCAAGAGCTCAAGAAAATGGCTAAGGCATCAAAAAAAAGAATGAAGAATGGCTCACTAATATATCTCACTCATTGAAGCATGAATATTTTCACTTAGAAAATATGCACCATACTTCAATAGTGAAGTCAAACCAATAAAATATATTATGAACTATGCCTCACAACCATGCTTAAAATATCTCCACATTTTACACCTCATTTTGTATTTTCTAAAAATAGAAAATCCATGCCAAGCTTCATATATATATATCATATATATATCCTGAAGAAAATAATTAGTGAGCTAATAATATTAGTTAACATATAATTATATCAAATATAATATATATCAAATTATTAAATCAACACTTGATTTAATAATCCGGTTATATCACATATAACCGACTAATATCATTTATCTGTATATCACGTTATCAAATCAACACTTGATTCGATAATCCGATTATATCACGTATAACCTAACCGATAATAAATAACCGCCAGATTAGAATACGGTATCACATACTCGTATTTAATCAGGCCCACCGCACATATCAGCATATGTGCCCTACTTCGTTTCGCTTGAACCAGGAAACTTCTATGTGGGACTCTAAAAACTCGTCAATAAGCCAACAGTAGGTGATGATCACATCAGTCACCCACAAGCCGTCAGCGGTACTAGCTGGACGTAACGGCTACTTAGGTATTGAGCGATTAGAAGATCAACAAGCAAGCTTGTCCAAACTCCCATGAAGCCTATAGGTAACACTTACCGTACATCCCGGTCTCTTCGTCTGATATGTCGCATATGAAGTCTAGGAGTGGTGTAACATTTCAGAAAAATAAAATATTATTTTTGGTGATTTTAATAATTAAATAATATTATATTGAATATTTTAATATTTCGGTATAATTAAATACCGATAATTTGGGAAAAATTTGGAAAATTACAGAAATTACTAAAATGAGGGTGCTTTATTGAATTTAAGCAAATTACGAAATTTTATGATTTATTATACACTATTTTAATGCTAATCGCGGTTAAATATCGCTAATCGTGCATTAAGCTTGTTTTGTGCAAAACATGCACCATATCATTTTTACACTTGTGTTACATTTTCCTACATAGCTTTCTCTTCATTTTCATTCATGGTGTTGGTTTTATGTGAGAATAGAAAAGAAAAGGAAAAGAAAAGAAAAGAAAACGGAAAACATAAAAAATGAGGGATGGGCATGAGAGAGGGGGTGAGGGGTTAAAGCTTGGACCAAGGCTCCCATTCCTTCTTCATTCCTTTATCATATTCCTCCCCTCATTCCCTCCATGACTGCTGCTGCTGCCCTCCACCTCCTCCCTCATCAAACACCCCACTTCATCACCAAAAACACCTTAAAACTCCATCCCCACTTCATTAAAAATATGCACAAGCCCTCTAGCTACACTTTGGACCAAGAAAGTTTGCATTTTGCTGCTCTAGGGGATTCATAAGTGCAAAATGAGGTATTCTCTTAACCATTAGCATAGTATTTCCATTGATTTTACATCCATAATTGATTAGAACCGATTTAGTGTCGTTTAGTGAGGTTTGGAAATTTCTAGTTAGGGTTTGAGGAATTCTTGAGTTGTGAGGTGTAATTGAAGCTTATAGTGACCTTAAACCCCCTTTAGTAATATCATTTTGGACTAAAACCTGATACTTAACCCCCAAATACGAACTTGAAAATCTGCAGATACGGAAATTGTGGGAATTGTGATGGTTTTTGGTAATCTGCTAACACCCGGGTGACCTGAAAATTTTGTAGCAAAGACAGTGATACATGCAGGCAACCTAGGACCCCCACTGAAATCCTAGCCCCATATCCCAACACCAGGCCACAGAAATATTCCTTCTGGCCGCAATTTGTTGCCATACCTGGGGCATTTTGTCCCGTGTTTGTTTCATGGCTCCAGTATTTGTAATCTAGACCCTCCACATATGCAAAATTGGCTAATTTCAGTTAGGGTAAAATCTGGGACCATTTTCATGAGTTGATGTTTTGATTCAGAGTTATACTTTTCTTATTTTGGATTCTGGATTTTAACATTTGTGTTTTACCTCGATCACTTGACGTTTGTACGACGATATCGAGGGTTGTTTGGATGTTTGAAAGGTGTAGTCCGTAGGTCATATCTTATAGGCTTTTAGCGTGTCGTTTTGGTTTTGAATTGGGTTTTAATGCGGCACAATACGTTATGATGTGTAGGTACCCCCACGAGGACTTCGAGACGACAAGGAAGCGCGTGGCGACGTCAGCAACGGTAAGCGAAAAGCAATGTGAGTAGATTATATCTACGGGGGAAGTCGGGTGGATGGCGTATAGCACCCCCGCAGTTCGTAGTATAGCTTATATATATATAGTTATATATGTGTTTTATGTTACGTGGATGATTATCAAGATATGATTTGTGTTCATGGTTTAGTTTAGGGTAGTTAGAAGTAACTTAGTTTAGCTTCTTAGTCGCGAACCCTAGAATGAGGTTTACACCCACACGCACACACATGCTCACTTTGTTTTACTTGTGCGTTTATGGGGATATGTATATATATATATATACATAGGTATGGGACTATATACATATATATATACACACACACACACACACACATGGATGATGAGGATTTTAGATGGTACTTGGAGGTGAGTCGATAAGATTAGGCATGATGTCGTGAGATCGGTGATATGTTTTGGGTCGTATTATGAGATACGACATGAGATTATAGCGGGCCTTTAGGAGTGTGTTTTCATATATATATATATATATATATATATATATATATATATATATGGTATCAGTATGTACTAGACTTAGATCAGTACCCCTAATACAGGATATGATGATAATGGATACGAGATGAATAATGAGATGAATGTGATATTTGACCCGTACCCAGATTTGGGATGCCGTACGATGGATTTACGTACGAGCTATATATTGATGAGAGATCCGTACTCTTGACTCGAGGATGTCATAATATATATTGTATTGTATGTGATACTATTGAGGCGAGATCACCGACTACTATATTTATATGTATCGACTCAGATTTAGGTGGTTTCCTTACCTTTCGATTAGTCCTGTAGTTTACTTATTGATGCTAGACAAGACTAGAGTCATACCTATTTCAAAACTAACGAATCGTGAGTATTCTAAAGACAAGCCAAGGGATTCTACGGATATTTTCAAAAGACGCATCTTTTCTTAAAAACACCGTAGCCCTTATTTTTCTAAACACCACGATTCGTGTTATTTCAAATGGCAAAACTGTATGACATTTATATATTGATGTAGATTCTTCACTGTTGTGCTTATTATTCATTTTCCGCATATTCTTGCTATTCGCATCGCATTGCATGTTTAAATATGTTTATTGTTATATTAAACCCATGCTGTCAGGACACCAGCACCATTATCGATGATGCGTATGTTCCACGTACACCTGCTTGCCGGCTCATACACTTCATCATCGATAATTGCCATGTCACTACACAGTAGGACTGTTGCATCAGGATATGACTCCTTGCATGACATACTTGCGTACATACATATTGTACACTCATACTAGCGTACATACATATTGTACACTCATACTTGCATACATACATATTTGCACATACATAGATGATTCTGGCTTGATTTTGGAGATTTGGGAACCGTAAGATATATTTTAAAACTGGATTCATTTAAAGGAGTGGTTTTCCCTTGATATGTGCATATTACTGTTTTATGTTGCATGATATACTGATATGCTTACATTTCTATTATATCTCGCATACATCATGCTTTATGATTATACGCATTAAGATATGTTGTTTCCATGATATTTCTGGATTTGAGAACTGTGGTTATTTCAAAAGAGAGTATGTAATGTTTTAAAAACCCGGTTACCCTTGATATGATATTTCAGTGCGTCCACCATGTGTTTTCTTGGTTCTGAGAGTAGCATGTGAAACCCGATTCGAGGAGCGGTAGGCACCGTCTGCGGGTACATGGTGGACCCGGTGAGATACCCCAGGGCAAGAAAACTCGTATATGTTGGACAGTGAGCCTGGCAGGGGAGTACTACCTACCGGTGACAATATATAGACTCGGCGGCTATCCGGAGGATACCGGCCGGAGTAGTGAGATGGATATGAGGGCCGACCAGGGTGTGCGGCGCTTGAGATATGGATATGAGGGCCGACCAGGGTGTGCGGCGCCTGAGATATATAAGGATTTACGTGCCGATGCTGAGCACAGGTTTCATGATGTTTTCGAGTGTCGATGCTGGACACTCAGGTTCCATGATTTTGATGTGTCGCGAGGGACACACGTTGATTTATATCCTTATACTTTCATGCATATGCTTTTATGACTTTTACATGCATGATGTTGTTATGTCGTTGGTTGACACGTGGACGAGATCCACATGCATACATGCATTGATTACATAGTTGGATGACATCCACATACTTATAGACTTCATGATATAGTTGACACTGATTACATTGATCACACCTCATGATTATGATATGTTGCTACCTGAGGCACTGACACGAGCACTTGGTGTCACACTTGGTATAGATGTTTACCTTTGCCACCTTTTCATGCTTCAGACCTTATCATATTGAGGAGATATATATATATATATCTATATATATATATATATATATTACTGATCGTATTGACCTAGGATGGAGTCATACATACGATTTCTGCTCTGTGATGTTTTCTACTCACAAGTTGGCAACTCACCCCCGTTGTGCCACGGTTCTTGCAGGTTTTTGCCGTACAGGTTTCATTGTGGCTTTCTGGCACACTGCTTCCATTCTGGGTGATTGCTTTGGTAGGTGGGTTCACTCGCATCGTGACCACCCTTGTGTATTATTTTCATTTTTGTATCTAGAAACTCCATCAACCAGATTTGTATATTGTTTCAGACTTAGAAAACCAGATTTGTATATTCTTTCGACCTTAGAGTCGCGCGTTGTATTATTATGGTTTTCTTGATGTTTGAGTTTCCTTTTGAGTTTTGATCCTCGCCCTTCGGCGTTGTATATTATATTGCTTGCGTGGTTGTGACCGTTGATTGACGAAGAGCTTGCTCCCTCTTGGGGATGCCTCTTATCATTGTGCATATATTATTCATGTTGTACCCCGTTTGGGGCCAGTATTTACAAAGGAAACGCTGCCGAAATTTTCAGAAAAGACTTGAGATTTTAAAAATGCATATTCGGCTTATGTTATTTAAAAACCCCTTATTTTAAAACATGTTTTCTTCACTTCTTATTTAAAATGGTTTAGATTTCTTGGATTTTTGGCTTACTTGAATTAGATGGGATCCTATAGACTTCATATGATTCAAGTGCCAGTCACGTACCATTTCGGGTCGTGACAGGTGGTAAATGTTAGACCACTAATAACTCATGCCGATGTGTGGCTCATAACAGTTTGAGAAACTACTGATAACTCTTATTAGTAAATCTCAGCAACCCTGGCCAGGGATTTGCAGTTATAGCTAATCGAGCATAGCGCAACATCAACTTCCTATACCGGGAGAGACGAAACCCCTCCTATCGCTCACCGCCTCCATGTGATTCGGGACTGTACCCAAAATCCACCTGTTTGCATGACTCCTTTGAGCCGTGGTAAGGAGGAAATCAAAGCACAGTGGGAATCACACAAGACACTATGAAGATCTCGGGTCTACAAACTAACCTGTACCAGTGTAACCATAGAACTGCTATCTGACAATATGTATAATATCATCTAGGAGTTCTCAGTGAGTCCTATTCGGTGTACCCATTCTCTAATGAGCACATGTGTACAATCTTTGATGTCAAACACCAATGGCTATGGGATCAACCATCGCCCCCATACAGGGTCAAGAAACGTACATCCTAGTCTACTCTGGAATATCGATGCCCTGTCTCGATATACCCTCAACTAGGAATAATTAAAGGATGTTCTTGTGGACTACCCAGGTCCCAGTATTATTGATCTGCATCATAGTCCTGGTAGCCAAGCATACACCCTAAGGGCTTTATCAACATGTATCTGAGAGACAGTATAATAATATTAAGTGTACATGTTAAGATAAAGAGTAACCGGATAGCATACTATCATGTCAAGCAAGAAAGTCCTCTATATATATGTCCAAGCATCCACTATAATATACATCAATGTACAATAATGGCCTCTAGGGCATACATATCCCAATATTGACCGCCGTATGTTAGTGATATATATGCCTTAGAGGCCATTATTGTATGATATAGTGGATGTTTGGACATATATATGGAGGAATTTCTTGCTCGACATAATAGTATGCTATCTGGTTGACTTTATCTTAACATGTTCACTGGTATTATTATACTGTCTCTCATATACATGTTGATAAAGCCCTTAGGATGTAGGCTTCACTACCAGGACTATGATGCGGATCATACTACTGGGACCTGGCTAGTCTACAAGCACATCCTTCAATTGTTCCTAGTCGAGGGAATATCGAGACAGGGCATCGATATTCCTGAGTAGACTAGTGTGTACGTTTCTTGACCCTGTATGGGGCGATGGTTGATCCCATATCCATTGGTGTTTGACATTAAAGATTGTACACAGGTGCTCATTGGAGAATGGGTACACTGAACAGGACTCGCCGAGAACTCCTAGATGGTACTATACCTATCGCCAGATAGCAGTTCTTTGGTGACACTGGTACAGGTTAGTCTGTAAACCCTGTAAGTCCATGTCACACACCCCATATGTTCGCGGGGAGGCGGAATATATGAAAAACAATTATCAAAGCTTCGTAACACGGACTTGAGCACACGGATCGTGTCTAAACCATTACTAACAAACTACGAGAGGTTTAACTACTCGGATTCGAAGTTATACCTCACGTTACATGTCCTTCAGGTCTTCATCGCTGTCCTCCACACCTCGTCGGCTCTATGGATCATGGGTACCTCAACGGCCTCCTCGAGTCAAAGACGATCCGCCCGAGATTCTATAGTCCGAGCTCCTATCTCGAATCTGAGATAACTACGGCTTTTAGTTTGCTAATATAGAAGTCCTAGAGGGTGTAGAGTATTTAGATGGATTACTTAGTCACTTAAACCCTAGGATTCTCAACTCATGAGAGCTTTTAGGGTTTGAGGAAGAAGATGAAGGCTTGAGCAGAGAGAAGTGTTTTGTGATAATGAATGAACCATTCTCATTTGTGAATATCATGAAGCATAATAATATTAGCAAAATAAATATCTAGCTAATATTCATCATGCTTCATTTAATTCAAAAGGTGGATCATCTAATGAGTCACCAAATGAGTCATGGATTATTTAATGAAACTTACACCTCATCCTCCACCTCATTTAGTTTAAATCACAAAAGAAATAAGCACAAATGAATCACCACCTTCTAGAAGCTTCCCGAAAAATTATGAGACTGCCCCTCCCATCCGTATTTCCGAAAAACACGGATAGTCTTTCACTGAATAAATCCATCTATATAATACTAGAATTTGGATTAAACCAAAGCCCGCTAGTATTATCTGCCCGATCATAGTACGTGCACAAGTGTACATAAGTGATCGCGGCCCAGCCGTAAAACCATACGGCCTCTACACCTTTTGCCCGGTGCAGGGAAACTCTCTGTGTGGGACTCTAAAGACTCGACACTACGCTGACAGTGAGTTTAACCACATGTCGCAAGCGGTACTAGCTGTATGTAACGGTCCCCAGGTAGATGTCGATAAGAAGGACGATGAGGAAACCCATCCGAACTCCTACTGAGCCTGTATGTGACAATCTCCATACAGTCCGGTCTGTTCGTCTAAGACTATCGCATATCGGGCCTAGGGGGCGGTAAACGTCAGACCCCTAATAGCGGTATAAGTCGTGTCGGAGTGAATCCCATTACACCTTGAGAAACTACTAGAACTTACCAGTAAATCTCGCTTGCCCTGGCCAGGGACTTTGCGTAATGGCTCTCCATACACAGCGCGATATCAACCCCCAATACCGGGAGAGACGAATCCTGTCTAACCGCCACTGCCTCTAAATGCTTCGGGACTGCACCCAACTACTACCTGTTTGCATGACTCCTTTGAGCCGTGGTAGGGTAGTAATCTAAGTACAGTGGGAACACACCCGAGGCGAAGTAGCAGTGTCAAGTTGACGGACTAAGCTGTACTTATGTCACCTGGGAACTGCTATCTGACGATGGGTATAGTACCAACCTGCAGTTCCTGGCGAGTCTTGTCCAGTGTACCCCTAACCTAACGAGCACTTGCATACTATCTGCAGTACGACGTACTGATGGCTGTGGGACAGACCATCTCCCCAGCTGGGATGAGAAGCGTATACACCAGTCTACTCCGGAGTATCGATTCCTCGTCTCGATAATCTTACGACCAGGAATCTGTATAGGATGTTGCTTATAGGCTATCCAGCCCCCACTAGTGTGACTGCCATCACAATGCTGGTAATAAAGCAAAGATCCTAAGGGCTCTACTAATATGTATAAGCGATATGTTATAAGAAACATATGCACATATTAAAGTAGAAACAAACTAAGTAGCATACTACCATTTTTAGCAAGACTGTCAATACAACTGTGAATATCCCAAGCTTCTATTAAGTAATATACAAACTAGTATGATACAGTAATGGCCTATAGGGCGTAAACACTAACAATCTCCCACTTGCACTAGGGCCATGTACTGGCATATCGCGGACCTATCATCTCGAATAGCCTCTCGAACTGCGTCTGAGGAATGGCCTTTGTGAATGGATCAGCAATGTTATTCTCCGTATCTACTCTCTTCACCTCGATATCCCGGTGTCACGACCCGAAATAGCACTTGACTGGCCCTTGAATCATATGAAGTCTATAGGACTTCATCTAATTCATGTAAGCCAAAAGCCCAGAAATCTAAAACCATTTTAAATAATAAATGAAGGAAAACTAGTTTTAAAGAAGTGAAGAAAACATGTTTTAAAAACAAGGTTTTTAAATAAGTAGGCCGAATATGCATTTTTAAATCCTCAAGTCTTTGTTGAAAATTTCGGCAGAGTTTCCTTTGTAAATACTGGCCACAAACGGGGTACAACAAGAATAATATATGCATAATGATAAAAGGCATCCCCAAGCGGGAGATAGCTCTTCGTCAATCGACGGTCACAACCACGCAAACAATATAGTATACAACGCCGAAGGGCGAGGATCAAAACTTAAAAGGAAACTCAAAATTATCATGAAAACCATAATACTACAACGCGCGACTATAAGGTCGAAATAATACACAACTGGTTTTCTAAGTCTGGAATAAATATACAAGTCTGGTTGATGGAGTTTCTAGATACAACAATGAAAATAATATAAAAGAGTGGTCACGATGCGAGTGAACCCACCTACCAAAGCAATCACCCAGAATAGAAGCAGTGTGCTAGAAAGCCACAATGAAACCTGTAAGGCAAAAACCTGCAAGAACTGTGGCACAACGGGGGTGAGTTGCCAACTCGTGAGTAGAAAACATCACTGAGCAGAAATCGTATGCATGACTCAATCCTAGGTCAAACGATCAGTAATAATATATCCTCAATATGAATAAGTCTGAAGCATGATAAGGTGGCAAAGGTAAACATCTATACATAAGTGTAGTACCATGTGCTCGTGCCAGTGCCTCAGGTAGCAACATATCATAAATATGAGGTATCATCAATGTAATCATCATGAAATCAGTGTCAACTATATCATGAAGTCTAAATATGTGGATATCATCCAACTATGTAATCAATGTCTGCATGTATGTGGATCTCGTCCACGTGTCACCCAATGACACAAAACATCCTGCATGTAATATCATAAAGCATATGCATGGAACTATGAGGATGTAAATCAACGTGTGTCCTTCGCGACACATCAAAATCATGGAACCTGAGTGTCCAGCATCGACACTCGAAAACATCATGAAACCCGTGCCCAGCATTGGTACGTAAATCTTCATATATAAATATATAGGGCTCCGTCAGTCCGGATCGGCCCACGAGCTCCGTCAGTCCGGATCGGCTCGTATCATCTCTCGACTCCGGTCGGTATCCTCCGGATATCCGCCGAGCCCAAATACTATCACCGGTAGGTAGTGGTCCCTCTGGCAGGCTCATCGTCATCCACACGAAATCTCTCTCTCGCCCCGGGATACCATACCGGGTCCACCATGTACCCGCAAACGGATCATCCGCCTCCTCGAATCGGGTTTCACATGTCACACGTCTCAGAACCGAGAAAACGCATGGTGGACGCACTGAAATATCATATCAAGAGAAACCGGGTTTTTAAAACAGTACATGCTTTCCTTTGAAATAGCCACGGTTCTCAAATCCAGAAATCTCATGAAATCAGCATATCTCAATGCGTATAATCATAAAGCATGATGTATGCGACATATAAAAGGAATGTAAGCATATCAGTATATCATGCAATATGGAATAGTAATATGCACATATCAAGGGAAAACTGCTCTTTTAAAGTGAATCCATTTTAAAATATATCTTGCGGTTCCCAAATCTCTAAAAACTCAAGTCAGAATCATCTATGTATGTGCAAATACGTATGTATGCAAGTATGGGTGTACTATATGTCTGTGCGCCAATATGTCATACAAGGAGTTATATCCTGATGCAACCATCCTACTGTGTAGTGACATGGCAATTATCGATGATGAAGTGTGTGAGCCGGCAAACAGGTGTACGTGGAACATACGCATCATCGATAATGGTGCTGGTGTCCTGACAGCATGGGTTTAATATAATAATAAACACATTTACACATGCAATGCGATTAGAATAGCAAGAATATAAGGAAATCGAATAATAAACACAACAATGAAGAATCTACATCAATATATAAATGCCATACAGTTTTGCTATTTGAAATAAGACGAATCGGGGTTTTTAGAAAAATAAGGGCTACGGTGCTTTTTTAAGAAAAGATGCGTCTTTCGAAAATATCCGTAGAATCCCTTTGCTTGTCTTTAAAATACTCACGATTCGTTAGTTTTGAAATAGGTATGACTCGGGTCTAGTCTAACATCTACTAAGTACAACAGAACTTAACGAACAGTCTAACCGAAAGGGTAAGGGAAACCACCTAAATTTGAGTCGATATACATATAAATATAATAGTCGGTGATCCCGCCTCAACAGTATCACATACGATACAATATACAATATGACATCCTCGAGTCAAGAGTGTGGATCTATCATCAATATATAGCTCGTACGTAAATCCGTCGTACGGTATCCCAAATCTGGGTACGGGTCGAATCTCACATTTATCTCATCAATTATCTGGTATCCTTATCATCATATCTCATGAACTGGGGTACTGATCAAGTCTAGTACAAGCTGATACCATCTATAAATATATATGCGTGTATGAAAACACACGCCTAAATGCCCGCTAAAAACTCATGTCGTATCTCCTAATATGAACCACATCATATCACCGATCTCATGGCACCATGCCCAAACTCATCGACTCATCTCCAAATATCATCCACTATCCTCATCATCCAAGTGTAGGTATACGGGTATATATATACATCGTCCCATACCTATGTGTGTGTATATATATATATATACGTATCCCTAAATACACACAAGTATAACAAGTAAGCATGTGTGTGCGTATGGGTGTAAACCTATTCTAGGGTTCGTGACTAAGAAGCTATACTAGTTCACTTCTAAATACCCTAATCTAACCATTGAACACCTAATCATATCTAGAATATCCATGTCACACATAAAAGATATCATATATATATAATATATATATATATATATATATATATATATATCATACTATACATCGAACCGCGGGGGTGCTATACGCCATCCACCCGACTTCCTCCGTAGATATACTCTACTCACCTTGCTCTTCGCTTTCCGTTGCCGATGTCTCCACGTGCTTTCTTGTCGTCTCGAAGTCTTCATGGGGTACCTACACATCATAACGTATCGCAAATGCGTATTAAACTTACATCGGAAAACCAAAACGACACGCTAAAGGCCTATATGTTAGAACCTATGGACTACGCTTTCAAAACCACCAAATAACACTCGATTTTGACGTACAAACGTCAAGCGATCGAATACGACACAAATCACAAAAATCCAGATTTCAAAATATGCAAAACGAAACCCCGAATCAAAACAGCAACTCTCAAAAATGGTCCCAGATTTTACCCTAGGTCAAATTGGTCAATTTTGCATATGCCAGGGGTCAAATTTACTGGAGATAAAGCCCTGGAACAAAAACGAATCAATTCCAAACTGCTCTGGCCGCAAATTGCGGCCAGAATGATTTACTTTGCGGCCTGGGTTAAGGGTTAGGGGCTAGGGTTTCAGTGGGGGGTCCTAGGTTGCCTGCATGTATCACTGTCTTTGCTAAATAATTTTCAGGTCACCCGGGTGTTTGCAGATTTCAATATACACACAGAATCCATAATTCTTCCGATATCGGGTTTCTAAATCCGTATTCCGGGGTTCTAGTCTCTGGTTTAGGTCTGAATTCTAGCACTAGGGGGTTTGTGTGGCCTCTACTAAGCTCAATTTCACCTTTGGGTTCAACTAAAACCCTAATCCTCAACTCTAAGTTTTCAAAGTTCCCAAAACCACACCATATCGGTTCTAATTTAACATGGACGTAAAAGAAATGGAAATACTATGCTAAAGGTTAAGAGAATACCTCATTTGGCAACTTAAGAATATTCTTGAGTTGCCCCAAGTGTCCAAAATGCAAGCTTTCTTGGTCCAATGTGTTTCTAGTGAGCTCATGCACATTTTTAATGAAGTGGGTATTGGGTTTTGAGATGTTTTTAATAGTATTTGAGAGGATGAAGAGGGGGAGGGAGTGAGGGCAGCAGCAGCAGCAAGAGCGAGGGAGAGGAGAGAAGATGATGAATAAATGAAGTAATAGGAGCTTGGTCCAAGGTTTGACCCTTTACCCTCTCACTCTCTCTCATGCCCATCCCTCTATTCTTTATTCATATCCCTTTTTCTTTTCTTTTCATTTCTTTTCCTTTTCTTTTCTTCTCTTTAATTTAAAACCATGCATGATAAAAATAAGAAAGCATGAAAGAAAAAGTAACAAGTGCTAAAAAGACATATGTATGTTTTGCACAGAACAAGCTTAATGCGCGATTAGCGATATTTAATCGCGATTAGCACTAAATAGCGTATAATTAATCATAAAAACTTATAATTTTCTTATATCACATAAAACACCCTCTTTATTTTGTAATTTCCAAATTTTTTCCCAATTTATCGGTATTTAATTATACCGCCTTATTAAAATATTCAAAATAATTTTTATTTAATTATAAAAATTCCCAAAATAATATTTTATTTTTTTGAAATGTTACACCCGGCGATCTACGATCTCACTGATCAGGTGATACCGCCTTAAGATGTGTCTGGACTTCTGTGGGACCTGGGTTCCTTCGCTAAAGCTATAGCGCCGTTGTTGTCGCAATACAGAGGTATTGGATCAACACTGGTAGGAACCACCTGAAGTTCTGTGAGGAACTTCTTCATCCAGACAGCTTCTTTTGCGGCATAGCAAGCAGCTATGTACTCCGCTTTCATCGTTGAGTCAGCAACGGTGTCCTGCTTGGAACTCTTCCAACAGACCGCCTCTCCATTGAGGGTAAAGACATAACCCGACATGGACTTAGAGTCATCCTTGTCACTCTAGAAGCTGGAGTCAGCAAAGGCCTTGATCTGGAGGTCTTTTCCGCCATACACCAAGAACATCTCCTTAGTCCTCCTCAGGTACTTGAGAATGTTCTTTACTGCTATCCAGTGCTTCTCCCCTGGGTTGGACTGATACCGTCTTACAATGCTCAATGCGTATGTTACATCTGGTCCGGTACATAACATCGTATACATTATAGAGCCTACCGCAGAAACGTAGGGTATAATCGACATGCGAGCCCTTTCCAAATCAGTCTTGGGAGACATCTCTTTGGAGAGGGTGATTCCATGACAAGTCGGTAGGTTACCGTGCTTAGAATCTTCCATACTGAATATTTTCAATATGGTGTCTATTTACCTGGATTGTGAAAGTCCCAACATCCTCTTTGATCTATCACGATAGATCTGGATCCCCAGAATGTAGGTGGCATCACCCAGGTCCTTCATGGAGAACTTCTGTGACAAGAATCCTTTGACTGACTGTAGCATAGGAATATCATTTTCTATTAAGAGAATGTCATCCACGTACAAGACGAGGAATACTACAATTCTCCCTACAATCTTACTATATATGCATTGTTCATCTGGATTCTTGATAAAGTCGAATTCTTTGACAGTATCATCAAAACAGATGTTCCAACTCCGCGATGCCTGCTTTAGTCTATAAATGGACTTAAGCAACTTGCACACTTTACCGCTGCTCCCACTCTGAATAAATCCTTCTGGCTGATCCATATAGATGCACTCTTCCAAATTACTATTTCGAAAAGCCGTCTTTACGTCCATCTGCCAGATCTCATAATCGTGGAAGGCAGCAATGGCAAGAAGGACCCGAATGGATTTGAGCATAGCCATTGGAGAAAAGGTGTCACGACCCGAAGTTCGGCCCGTGACCGGCACTTAACCACGTAACGTCTACAGGCGTAACGCGACTAAGTAAGCCGAAAACCCAGAAATCAAAACCATTAAAAGTAGTGAGTGTTGAAAACGTTTGTTTTAAAACATTTGGAAAACCTTAAGTAGTTTAGTAACTTTCTTTAAAGTTCAAGTTATTATCTTAAAAATTTTGGCAGCATTTCCTTTGTAAAAACTAACTCCGAAATCGGGTACAAGACAGGATATGAGTAAAATGATGTACAATAAGAATAAAGCATCCCAAACGGGAGCAATCACGCCCGACGGTGGAAACAATCACCACAAGAGTAATATACGACGCCGTAGCGAAGAATTGAGCAATAAGTGAAAAACAGCTCACACGAGCTCGACACCAGAGTACAAATAATATACATCATCGTACTCACACTGGTCTCTAAGTTAATACATGAAAAAGTAGATGGAGAGTACTAGATACAAAATTGTGTATATATGGAAAATAACCGGATACTACAACCCACCTAGCAGCAAAACAGCTCACGCACCAACTGCAGTGGTATCCGTAGCCAAAAAGATACAAGAAAGCATCCTGTTAGTGTATATGCCCTAGGGGCCATTATTGTATCATATTAGGCTGTATATTAATTAATAGAAGCTTAGGATATTCATAAATGTATATAACAGTCTTGCTAAAAATGGTAGTATGCTACTTGGTTTGAGTCTACTTTAATATGTGCATATGTTTCTTGTAACGTATCACTTATACATATTAGTAGAGCCCATAGGATCTTTGCTTAATTACCAGCGTCGTGATGGCAGTCACACTAGTGGGGGCTGGGTAGTCTATAAGCAACATCCTATACAGGTCCCTGGTCGTTGGATTATCGAGATAGGGCATCGATATTCCGGAGTAGACTAAGTGTGTACGCTTCTCATCCCAGTTGGGGAGATGGTCTGTCCCACAGCCATCCGTACGTCGTACTGGAGATAATATACAGGTGCTCGTTAGGTTACGGGTACACCGGAAAGGACTCGCAGGGAACTGATTAGTTGGTATTATACCCATCGTCAGTTAACAGTTCCCATGTGACATGAGTACAGCATAGTCCGCAGACTTGACACTGCTACTTTGCCTCGAGTGTGTCCCACTGTTCTTAGATTGCTACCCTACCACGTCTCAAAGGAGTCGTGCAAACAGGTAGCAGTTGGGTGCAGTCTCGAGCACTTGGAGGCAGTGGCAGTTAGATAGGATTCGTCTCTCCCGGTATTGGGAGTTGATATCGCGCTGTGTCAGAGAGCCATTACGCAAAGTCCCTGGTGTTAGTTATATGTATGCCCTAGAGGCCATTACTGTACATTGGATGTATATTGTAGTGGATGCTGGGACATATATAGGTAGGACTTTCTTGCTCGACATGATAGTACGCTATCTGGTTGCTCTTTATCTTAACGTGTATACTTTCTGTCTCTCTGTTACATGTTGATAAAGCCCTTGGGATGTGTACTCGACTTCCAGGACTATGATGCAGATCATACTACTGGGGCCTGTGTAGTCCATGAGTACATCCTTCAATGTTCCTAGTCGTGGGAATATCGAGACGGGGCATCGATATTCCAGAGTGGACTAGCGTATATCTTCTCGACCTATGTGATGGGCGATGGATGATCCCATATCCATTGGTGTTTGACATCAGAGATGGTATACGGGTGCTCAGTGGAGACTGGGTACACTGAACAGACTCGCCGAGAACTCCCAGATGGTATTATACCTCACGTCAGATGGCAGTTCTCTGGTGACACTGGTACAGCTGAGTCTGTTGACCCGAGATCGTCATAGAGTCTTGTGTGTCTCCCACTGTGCTTTGATTTCCACCCTACCACGGCTCTACTGAGTTGTGCAAACAGGTGGTTTTTGGGTACAGTCTCGATTCACATGGAGGCAATGAGCGATAGGAGGGGATTCGTCTCTCCCGGTATTGGGGGTTGATATTGCGCTATGCTCGACTGGCCATAACAGGAAATCCCTGGCCAGGGTTGCAGTGACCTACTGGTAAGTGTTATCAGTAGTTTCACACATGTCATGGACTTCACGTCGGCATGACTTATCAAGCTATTGGGGTCTGACGTTTACCACCCCTAGGCGAGATATGCGACATATCAGACGAACAGACCGGACTGTACGGTAAGTGTTACTGGTTGGATTCACAGGAGTGTGAGCGGGCTTGCTCGTCGATCTTCTGATCGCTCAATACCCGGGTGGCCGTTACGTTTAGCAGACCGCTTGCGGCTTGTGGGTGTTTGATATGATCATCATCTGCTGCCGGCGTATTGACGAGTCTTTAGAGTCCTACACAGAGGTTTCCTGGCTCAAGCGAAACGAAATAGGAGCGCATATGAGATATGTGCGGGACTGAGAATAATGCGTGTATGTGATACCGTATTTCATTCTCGCGATGTATGTGTCGAATGGTTATATGCGATATAACCTAGTTATCGAATCAAGGATTGATTCGATAAGCCGATACATAGGATACTATTCGGTTATATGCGATATGACCGGATCGTTAAATCAAGTGTTGATTTAATGATTTAATGTATAATTTTATATTTGATATATCACTTTGCATTAACTAGTATTGGTTCACTTTAAATGGATTTTCTCACTTGAAATGCACAACTTGTATATGTGATATACTTTTGTGCACAAGATTGTATCATGTTTGATGATACATGCAAGCTAGGGTTTGTGTAAAGAATTGACCATGGTTATATGAATGGTTAGGGTTTCATTTTATTTGCTTATTTATTTATTCATTTATTCTTTATTGAAAGAAATAAAATGGTGGCTAAGTTTGGATAATCTTTGAAGCTTCATGAAGCTTTGAATGGTTGACTATTTTGTTTCTTTCCTTAACCCTAACCATTCACTTTAACCTTAGTTTGTTCTCTACATCTAACCATAGTTGACATTATGATAAGAATGATCTATTTTCTATTTCTAATAATACTTATCATATCTTCTTCTTCTTCTTCATCTTCTTCTTCCATGAAAAGAAGCTTACTACATCAATGGTGATTGATGAAAAAATGTGAGAAATCCAAATCTAAAGTCTACCCACTTCCTATTTCTTCATCCTCTATCTCTTGCCAAGTTGTATAGGGTGTTTCCTTCACAAGTTTTCATGGCTTGATGAAGTTGGAGCTTGTTCTTGTGATGCCTCGACGTAGATCATCTTCGGCATCGAACCGACGATCAAGCCCGCCCATTTCTTCGATG
Source organism: Agapanthus africanus (assembly GCA_030015575.1). Classification (NCBI taxonomy): domain Eukaryota; kingdom Viridiplantae; phylum Streptophyta; class Magnoliopsida; order Asparagales; family Amaryllidaceae; genus Agapanthus; species Agapanthus africanus. Next base: position 516,432,436 of record JASDDO010000014.1, read on the forward strand.
AAGCCGATGCTAGAGTTCGGGATCCGACTTGGACAGCGGAGGGACATCGTCGCGGAGCTTAGGAAGTGGTGGAACGGATCTACAAAGGTTGTAGTCACTTTCCTTTAGCATTTAATTCGTTTGCATGCTTGCATCGCCTAAATATCTAGTTAACGATCCGTATTAGGGTTTGTAGGCACCGTAAAATTTGAATTAGCCATGTTTGATGCCTTGTGAGACTTCATTAGTGTGCCTAGGAACCCTACAGTAGTATCAGAGCCTAGCTAGAGCCTTAGGCGAAGCGTAGACGGAATTAGAAGTCCGATCGAATCAAAACCCAAACCCAAATTTGCTCTCTGTACTTTTTTGAAATTCGTGGTTTTTTGAGAATTAAAAATATGCAGAAAATCCAGCAGGGAATTCTAAGAATTACGATGCAAAATTTTTTCCATGATACCTCTAATGCGCGGCGGAACCGCGGCAGAAGCCTGGCTTCTGCGGCGGTTCCGCGGTCACGTGACTTGATTGGCCTTCAAACTTTGCACAGTAATTCATGTTTTCTGGTGCTGGTTTTCCTGGGAATATTTTAATATTTATTCCAGAGTTGTATTTTCTGGGTTGTATTGGGGACTCGGTGTATTCGATCGGACTGTCTAATTTTTGTCGGTGTGCTTTTCCGGGTATTTTTAGAATATGTTAAAAAGTTCGACCGGATATAAATACCCACTTTTTCCCCTGCCGGGAAATTTCCAATTGTTGGATTTTTCCGTAGTTTAACGACGTTCTAAGTAGTGCAAGTAACGCGATGGACCCTCTAGAAGACAACAAACCTTAACTCGATTATGTGACCGTCTTGAACTGCCCTTTGAACCTTCGGGTTTGGGGCAGTACGGCGTGCCACATGTGAGGCGTTGGCTTGACACTTCTACGGCTGGACCGTTGGTACTGAGGCACGAACTGAATGTTGTTAGACTTATTTCATGTGTTGAGCTGTATTGGGAAAACTTGGGTGTTCGATTGTTCGATCGAAAAGTTTAGCATTTTCTATTTATCCGGAATGTGATACAACATTTGGAATTCACAAGTAGTTATGAGATAACTGAATGGATGTTATAAACATAGCAGTTTAGTCTCACTTGATCGGTTGCCACGGAATTTTGATGTGATCAAAAGTCCGTCGCAATCACGTAGCGTACGCGGATACTCACCAGGTAAACTTAATAGACAGCCTCACTCCATAGCCCCGACCAAGTGACTGTAGGAGAACCCCGTCGCCGAAAGCATCCGTTCGGGTGCTCGCGGCAGCGGTGTTCCGCCTTGGTGCACTTTGTCGACGGCGTCGGGGGTGCGGCCGCCTACTAAAGTTTGCGACGAGCATTCGATCAGAATGTCGGGAATCCTGTTGAATTGCCCGACTTGATATTGAAAAGTGTTTTCGATTTTGAGACTAAAATGCGGGGTTTATAATTGTTAGGCATGCGATGTCTAAGTAATTCATTTGGTCAGGCATGTGATGTCTGAGGAGGTTGCGGATTCCAACTGTAGTAGTTTTACACTTTCTTTTCTGTGACCGTAAGTGTAATATGTGATATCGCCGGTTTCATTGCTATATGTCAAAGACAATTGGGATGCGCATATTTACTTACGTTGATGACATGTGATGTTATGTGTTGCTGGATATGTTATATTGGATCGTCATGTTTGAATAGCCGGGTTTTTTTTATGTGAGATGAGTGTTTTTCTTTTTCATTCATATAAAAACTTGTATGTAATATTCTTTTATTGGGGCACTTCCAGGTTGCGGATGTTGTCACCATTTGTATATTATTTGCTTTTCCGCATTAGGATAGACCCAAGGAGGGGAGCATAAGTAACTGGGTTCTGGGGTCCAGTGGGAGACCAACTCGAGGAGTCGAGTCCGGGTCTCCTAACCCTAGAATTGGTAGGGTTGCTTGCCGCTCTCGTAGGGGTCTAGGGGTGTGGGATTGGCTATTCATCACGACCGTGGAATCCGTGTTTTATACTGGCTCGTATTGAAAACACGGACGTCCTAGTATATCCAATATTTCATATGATACTTTCTGCTGCGTTATCTGTGATGTTCTGTGATAGATATAGTATATAGTATATATGATATATTATATAGACGTTGCTTATATTTTACACCCGCGCTAGCCCTGCCTCGCTCTGGCGTTAGTTACCTAACCTAACGGTGCAGACGGGACATCGAGGCGAATGCGGATGGCATAAGCGTACGTTATATTTATCTGTGATGGTTAAGTGGACTTAAATGATGGGATATTCAATAATGAGATTAATGAAAGAAAATAAACCTAATTGATGTTGTGGAATCGAATTTCAAAATAAAAATAGGTAGCTACAGTTCTTGCTTTGCATCGCGGTGTTCCTTGTAGAACATCCTGCACCTTATTCGATAGGGAAAGGACCGAGATCCCTTCACCGGGAGTGACTCCTTTAGCAATTACTGGAAGATGCTACAACCCTCGGTTTGTCTTTTGATCGCTTCTATAGTTTTTGCTTTGCACAGTGATATATATGATATATCCCGCACCTCATTCGATGAGGAAAGGGCCGACGATCCCTTCACCGGGAGTGACCCCTTTAGCAAAACTAGAAAAGCCTAAAAAACATTCCATTTAAAAACCATTTGATTCTGCAACGAGATCAAGTTCAAAGCGTTAAAGGTTTTCATAAAAACCATTCGCAACCCTCCGTCATTTTAGGAAGTAGAGTACTTAGTATTCGTGCTGTGTTTGTTGACCATAGTCAAGGCACAGTGTACGGTAGCTAAGTGATGTCTTCCTACACCGCATATGATGCGATTAGTTAGGACAGTCGCGTGACTTTGTTGACCTTAGTTAAGGGTCATGTGGGTGGGTCTAATTAATCACGAAATGACGGGTATAACTTGACTAGTACTTATGATTTGTTGACCATAGTTAAGGTCATAGGTGCTAGGGGTAAAAACCTTTATCGGGAGTTTCAAGTGTTGAAATTTGCAATGAGATTGCATACCTTCTGTATGATAGTTGGATCTCGATACCCACTGCGAGTAATTGTTACTCCTGGGAGAGTTTTGCACTTTGCAATTAGCCAATCAAGCAGGTGTCTAGAAAGGTGTCAACGGGGTTACGCCTCTGGGAAAACGAGGTTTACTGTAATTAGGTCCGTGCGAAAGCACGGGGAACCTCTCTCAAAGTACCAACACTGGCCTGGCTGAAAGATTGGCGAACTTGTAGAGTGTAATTAATCCCGGCTAGTCTTTCCTTTTAGGGTTTGAAGGAAGATTTGATAAAAACAGTGGGAGCCATCCTGATTAGATAAAATAAATAACCAATCTGATCTTGCAAGAGCGCACGCTGAGTGTTTTCTTCTCTCTCTCTCTCCAGGTAGCGACCATATCACGCCTTAATCAAGATAATAATATGGATGTATTGACCGAACCCGCTTGTTATACTGAGCTGGGGAACGTTGGTCCTGCTTCGACTTATAATTGTTATAAGACCGAGCAGGAAATAGGGGAATACCAGATTTCCTATGCCGCCCAAACGAAGAAAGTGCATATGATGCATCTCCTTCGGGTATGTTCATTACAAAGAACTGTTTCTCAGTATCCTCTGAATCCTGGGTATTTGATACCGGATCAGGATCCCAGATATGTAATCTGTTACATAGGGCTACAAAAAGGTAGAAAAACTGAGAACGGGTGATAAGTTTCATGAGACAGAAAAACGGGGCAAGTGTTGCAGCCAAGTCTGTTGGTCACTGTCATCCTGTATTACCAATACATTGATTCCGAACAAATGCTATTAGATACCGAACCTGATATACAAAATCATATCAGTCTCTTTATTAGTAAAGAAATGATAAAATTTTGTATTGATGGATAATGTTTTGAACATTTCCTATATCAAAAGTTGATCGGTTCAGGCATGTTATCTAAAAGCATTGACGTTCTAAATCAAACTACAGTTCCTCGTATACAGAACACACACAAGAGGAAGAGTTCAGAAATGAACGAATCCTTCTTGAGGCATTGTAGACTAGGTCACATCAATGCGACCCGACTGGCTGAAGTTACATTTTAGATGCATATTTAAATCAGTTTGAATTTACATCTTGTGAAACTAGCCAGTCATGTCACAAAGATTAGATGACCATAGCTCTGTTTATTAGAAACAGAGAAAGAGTTAGTAAACTCTTGGGACTGATACATGATGATGTATGTAAAGTCTCCTGTCTACACATGCCAGGACTGGTTCTTTATACTTCATTATATTCTCTGATAATCTCTCAAGATTCAGTCATATGTTCCTGTTGAAACATAAGTCCGAACCTTTTGAGATATTCACAGAATATAAGTTAGAAGTAGAGAACCAAAATACGGGTATAAGTATTATGTCCTATGATAAGATCAGGGAGGAGAATACTTGTGCATAAAATTCCTGGACTATTCTAAAGGAGAATGAGATTCTCTCTCAGTGTTACTCCTCTGAATACACCACAGCACAACGGTGTATCAGGGCCGAGCAATTGCACAATATTAGATATGGTGTGCTCTATGATAAGTATTACTGAGTTACCTATTTCCTTTTGGTGTTATGCACTTGAGAAGCTGCATACCTATTGAATTAGGTTTGAATCAAATCAGTGCCTACCACTCCATATGAGATATGGTATGGGAAGAACCCATCTCTTAAGCGAGTTAAGATTTGGGGTTGTCCGGCATATGTTTAAAGCAAAATCCGGACAAAATCGAGGCAAGGTCAGTTCTGTAGAACTGGAAAGGTTCCAGCTATACAAAACTGCAGCTGATGATTTGACAGAACCAAAGGATTCTATATACCCCGACGAACCTCAGCCTCTCCGCCGATCTGGTAGGTTTCCTCACCTGCCTGAGAGATACCTCGATTTCTCGATGACAGTGGGAGCGAGGAATGCATCATGAGATGATGACCCAACTAGTTTCGATCAGGCCATCAAGAGTAGAGACTCTGTAAGAATGGCTGGATGCTCAGCGATCTGAGATGGAATCCTCATACACCAACAAAGTATGGACTTTGGTTACTATATCTGAAGGGTTAAATCCCCATCAGGAGAAAGTATATCTTGAGAAGATTACTTGGTGTAGATGGAAAAGTTGAGACTTTCAAAGCTAGACTTGTTAAAGGTTTTCGTCATCGACCAGGCACGGATAATGATGAAACCTTTTCCAGGGAATATGCTTAAGTCCATCCAGATCCTACTTGCCACGGCTACATACCATGACTACGATATCTGGTGGTTGGGTGCCCTGATTGCTTTTCTAAATACTGATTTAGAAGAGAACGTCTATAAGAACACAGCCAGAGGTCTTCGTAAACAGTGGGAGCAGCGGAAACGTGTGCAAGTTGCTTTACATAATGAAGCAGGCATCGCGGAGTTGGAACGTCTGTTTTGATGTGGTAGTTAAAGAGTTTGATTTCATCAAAATGGTAGATGAACCTTGTATGTACAAAAGGGTAGTATGGAGTATGGTAATGATCCTCGTAGAGTACGTGGACAACATACTCTTGATAGGAAAATAGTTTCCTATGCTACGATCGGTCGATCTCCTCTTATCACATAGATTCTCCATAAAGGATCAAAGTGATACCTCCTAAATCCTGAGATTTGGGTCTATGAGATAGATCTAAATGGATGTTAGGATTCTCACTAATTGTAGTGAGATGGTATCAGTTGATCCTGGGGAGAATCACTGGAAAGGTTCCAGGATGATAAAGACGACTGAATGTCAGTCACGGGCATTGTCTTTACCCTCAGTAGAGGGATGGTATGTTGGAAGAGTTCCAAGCTAGATACCGTGGCAAACTAGACGATAAAGGCTGGTAACATCGCTATTAAAGATACTACCAAAGAGGCAGTTTGGGTGTATAATGGTTCATAAGATGAACTAAGTTCCTGCCGTTGTATGACAATGGAAGTGTGGCTTTAGCCCTGGAACCCTGGTCCCATCAGTAACCCAGACATATTCTGAGGAAGCATCACCTGATCATGGAGATAGTTGATCTCCAGGTTGATCGAGGTTAGGAGAGTAGACTCAGAGGACAACACGGCGGATCCACTCACGAAGGCCTTTTCCCAAAGAGAGACTTTTAAGGGATGGTTGAGTATGTGATACTGCAACCACTGCTACAGATGGCCCTAGTGCAAGTGGGAGATTGTTAGTTATATGTATGCCCTAGAGGCCATTACTGTACATTGGATGTATATTGTAGTGGATGCTTGTAACACCCGAGCCCAATAATACTATCTCTATTACTAGTTGAGGGTTATATATTGCTCATTTTCTAATTATCCTGATTGTTTGGTGCTTTTTGCAAAATTTTAACCGGTTAAGTCATTTTGGCACATAACAAATTTTAACTCCTAAAATGAAATTAAAAATATTCATCTTGGCCTACTTGACACCCCTAGCCTCGTGGTAGCGTCCGTGCATTGTGTTCTCGTCCCGTTCAGTGAAACGGGCGATTTTGGATGGCTACGTGCACGCACGTGTGTCCGTTTTGAGAGTATGCTTTTTAATCATAAAACATTTCATTTTAAAATTTGGAACCCGCTTAAAATCCTATTATTTGAATTTCGAATTTTTGGACCCAACCCGGGCGCAATTTGGAAATGTTTCATTTGGCGCCAAAATCCCAAATTTTAATATTATTAAAACCATCACATATATTTTTCTAACTAACCTGATATCTTACTGTTCATTACCTATCTTTTAAATCTTTAAGTTAAGCATATAATATTTTTACAATCTTTTATATCCTTCTCAATTTATTCTCTCAGCCAATCACAACCTCCCCTTTAACCCCGCGGGCCCCACTTTCTCTCTCTCTCTCTCCACTTTTTCCTCCCTCTCCCTCTCCCTCATATATTCTCTCGTACTTCTCTTTATCATTTTTCTCTTCTTGCTTCATGTCTCGTTTCTCATTTCTTTTAACTGTTCTTTTGTTGCCGGAATTCCGTCGTGCCGGTGACGTTTCTCGACGTTCCAGCGAGATACCCCGACCCGTGTGGTTCCTTTGTTCGTCGTTTGGGTTCATTCCGTGAACCGTGCGCCGTCGCGAGTTTTCCCCGCCGATGGTTAACGTTCCGTTTTCCCGATTCGCGACCCATCGAGGCAAGTTAATCTTGCTACATGCTATATACTTTTATAATCTTCATTTTATAATATTATACATTTGAAAATCTTATAGTTTACATATGAAATGTCGTTGAAAAATCGGATATGACAAATCTGAAATTTACTGTACACCTTATCTTATAAAATTCATTAGAAATCATAGAAAAATCATTAGTATACGTTCTTTAGTTCGTTTCGAAGCTAATTCAGAATACTATAACTCTATGAAATATTTACTTGCAAAATAAATTGTTTAATTAACGTAAAATGCAAATGAACACGTCTCTAAACTGCTGTCCAGGAAAATTCCAGCAGCAAACTTTCAACTTCGAATATTCATAACTTTTCGTAGGGATAACCTGAGATGCTTATACTTATAAAACTGAAAACCTTATTGAATTATCTTTGTTTTGGTATAAGATACGTCCCTTTTGGAGAACGTTTGTTATTTTTAAGCTATTTTACAAATTAGGGTGACGCTGAATTTCTGAACAGAACCTTCTTGTGCATGGTTAATCAATACCACTTTTATAGTTATTAATCGCTTTGAATATGCTATCCATATTAATATTATTATATCAATATTTATATCACATATTGTTTAGTTGTACATCCCACATTACCATTTTATAGTTTTATAACTTTTCGGATACCCGTTTGCATCCATCGCATTTTAAGATACATATAATTGCACCCTAAAGATGATTGAACCTGTTAATAAGAGAATATAAACATCACTGTGGTTATATGGAATATTGTGGTTAATTACTGTTTCCTGCTGTTATTCATTATTGATTGTATACCTGTTGTGAGCACTTACCGATTGCACGACATATTGGCCTGACCCTGCTACACCTGACATATACATACTTACCGACTCATCCCGTTGTACCATGACATTACTTGTTTCCTGATCTCGTGCCTAATGCCAACAAACCTAACCGTTCCTGCTGTCGACCCAGACAGACCTACTTTTACTTGACCTTGCGTTGGCATTAGTTCTTGACAACTGAATACCTGACTTGACATACATAGCTTGGGGGTATGGGGAAATCAAAGGTGAAACCGACTTGTAACTCAACAGTTCGATACTTGTTCTGATCAGTCTTACGGGCTTGGCCAGCTCCGGAGTGTTGATGCTGACATCACTCATCTATCCTACTACCTTTTACTGCTTAGCGGCACGTCTCGGATTCAGCCCCGAGGATCATGACCGTGGTCCCGGGCATGCACGGGATACTATTGAGTTACATCGACGATTCATCAATTGGTTTCAAAGACTATAGAGTAGAAAACCTGATAGGACAGCTTAGTCACCATTGCACATTTCCCTGCTCTGTTATTTCTTAGTACTGCTTTATTCATGTTCATATTTGCATTGCTTATCACCATGTTTACATTATATACTTGATGTCATGACGCGCTGACGTCTGGGTTTTGCATGGCCCAGATTCCGTACCACTGTCGACGACCGAGCTGGAGTACTTCAGCCAGCAGGCTGATTCGAGTTCTATAGTGGTCAGTTCATTTATTGCATTTTATTCCCAGGTGTGATCCCGCATTTCGGGACGTACCCTTCTATTATTGTATTGGATCATTAGCTTCCGCACTTACTGTTTATTGATTCCTGTTATTATGGATTTGGACATGTGTTAGATTAGTATTTATCTTGTTCTTGATATCCTTACAACCGTAATGTGACTGTGGATGGATGCTTCCTACCCACAGGTAGCATGGTTGGCTATGTCACGTGCCCAATCTTGCGTACTCTGGGAAGCGGGGCGTGACATGGTTCTTTTGGTATCAGAGCCATAGGTTAGTTGGGTTGATTCTTTTGTAGTTGGGTATTGTACCCAATACACGAATCAGAACACCCGTGATTAGGAAACATGTCCAGCCACCTTGACCGTTTTACCATCTTTGAATCATTCTTCCGGATCATGTCGACATGCAAACTTACTTTGCATTGTCAATTCGAAAACCTAATTCCTTGTTATCTCTAGGACTTAGGCGACTTGGGTGGAGTTAAGTAATTGCAGCTATGATACCGCGGCATAGCTACAATGCGGTACTCTATTTAAGTATCTTGGAGTTCTAGCCTTGATCCATATTCAGAATCTATCATCATGCTAATATTGGGTGTTTTGAGTTCAGGATTATGACAGGTAAGAAGTTGAAGACGTACCAGAGGCGTGTGAACGAAGCCGCCATGCTTGGAGTGATAAGAGGAATGCTGGAAATCAAAGAAACAGCCCGAGCTGATCCAGCAGCAAGCGGACTCGTTTCAGGAAGGTTTGCAGATCGTTCAGCAGTCTCTGAACAAGATTGGAACTAGACCAGTTGACCGAGTAGGGACCGTGGCAGAGTTCAGACGTGTGGGTCCTACTACTTTCACTGGTTTGGAGGAGCCGTGCCAGCCGAGCAGTGGCTAGTCAGCACGGAGACTTTGCTGATTGCGGCACAGATTCCAGAGGACAAAGGAGTTGATGTGGTGCGCATTCAACTAGTGGAGTACGCCGAGAGTGGTGGCTTGTGGAGGAGAACCGTTTGCCCAAGCCAAGCAGTTGGGCGGATTTCTCTAAGAGTTTCCTGGAGAAGTTCTTTCCGCGGACTGCACGGGAGGAAATGGAAGAGAAATTTATTGGGCTGAGGCAGAATGGAGCACCCGTGGACGTGCATGCGGCAGAGTGGACGAGACTCAGCAGTTTCGCTGGACCTTTAGTCGCCAACGATGCAGACAGGGCACGAAGGTCCATGCGCAGCTTGGATGTGGACATCCAAAGGCAAACCGTCTCCCTGGGTTTGACCACTTTCTCACAGGTTCTTACGGCAGCTCGAGAACAGCAGAGCATATCAGGAAAATTGGGAGTTCACAGCAGACAGCAGTTGCGGTAAGGAAGCAGTTCTGTCGGGCCGGTCGAGTTTAGGGCTAGGCCGACAAACAATGTTCTTGCATCAATGGAAGTGATGAAAGTAAAGAGCCGGCTGTTGTTCGTGATTCTATGGACGTGTTTGAAGATATATCGGGCTTACCGCCGAAGCGAGACGTGGAGTTCACGATTGACCTTAGTCCTGGTGCAGCGCCAGTGTCTAAAGCTTACTATCCAATGGCACCAGTGGAATTGGAAGGAGTTAAGAAGCAAGTTGGTGAATTACTTGAGAAGAGTTGGATTCGAAGCAGCAACTCGCCTTGGGAGCTCCAGTTCTTTTAGTAAAGAAGAAGGATAGCACGAGAAGGATGTGCATTGAGTATCGAGAATTGAACCGGGTGACTATTAAGAACAAGTACCCGATCCCTTGCATTGGAGGACTTTTGAGCAGCTTAGTGGCGCGAGAGTATTCTCGAAACTGGATTTGCGATCCGGATATCATTAGGCCCTGCAGATGGTGAGACAGGAGAAGCTTTATGCGAAGATGAGTAGTGCGAATTCTGGCTGGAAGAAGTGAAATTTCTGGGACATGTCGTGTCGGGTGATGGAATCGCCGTCCATCCCGAAAAGATTGCAGCAGTTCGAGATTGGCCTATTCCAAGGAATGTAGCTGAGATAAGAAGTTTCCTTGGATTAGCCGGATACTACAGGAGATTTGTGGAGAACTTTGCTCGTTTGGCAGAACCGCTGACCAAGCTTATGCGTAAGGAGGTACCTTTTGTATGGACGGATAAGTGTGCGTTGGCTTTGAGACGTTGAAGCAGAAGTTGATAACCGCCCCTATCCTGACCGTACCAGACAATTCCGGAGGACTGATGATTCATAGCGACGCATCTGGGAAAGAATTGGGATGTGTTTTGATGCAGCATGGGAAGGTCGTAGCATACGCATCAAGACAACTGAAGACCCATGAGAAGAATTATCCAACTCATGACTTGGAGCTTGCGGCTGTGATTTTCGCTTTGAAGATTTGGAGACACTACCTTTTGGGCGTAAGAGTCGAAGTTTTTACAGATCATAAGAGCTTGAAGTACGTGTTCACGCAGAAGGAGTTGAACATGAGGCAACGCAGATGGTTGGAGCTGACGGCCGACTACGACCTTGATCTTAAGTACCATCCGGGAAAAGTTAACGTCGTGCCAGATGCGCTAAGTCGGTTACCAGCAATTCAGGTATTGACCGCATAAAGGGAGATCATTGCGGATTTTCGGAGATTTGACTTGGAGGTTGTGCTACCACATGCTACGGGACAGTCGATGCAGTTGCAAGTACAGTCGTCCTTAGTTGAGAAGATTAAAACAGCACAATCGCAGGATCCTAGACTACAAAAGTTTCGAGAGCAGGTTGAAGCCGGACTACGAACAGATTTATTGATCCACGAAGATGGTTCGTTGAGGTATGGTAGCCGTGTGTGTGTGCCAAAAGGGGGATGTGCGTGAAGAGCTTATGAAGGAGGCACACAATTCAGTTTACTCTGTATATCCAGGAGGTACAAAGATGTACCAAGATATTCGACAGCATTTCTGGTGGGAAGGCATGAAACGGGAGATTGCTTGCTTCGTGGCTAAGTGCTTGGTATGTCAGCAAGTCAAGGCTGAACACCAAATGGTTGCAGGTTTATTGCAACCATTTCCGATTCCTCAGTGGAAGTGGGAACATATAACCATGGATTTCGTGACGGCTTTACCGCGGAGTCCAAAAGGCAACAATGCAGTATGGGTGATTGTTGATCGGTTGACCAAGGCAGCTCACTTTATTCCTTTTCGGGTTGGTCAATCAATAGAGACTTTGGCAGAGCGGTACATGCAGGAGATCATAAGATTGCATGGAGTACCGGTGAGCATCGTGTCCGATCGGGACACTCGGTCCTTATCACACTTCTGGAGGAGTTTACAGGAAAGTTTGGGGACTCGATTGAAGTTTAGCACAGCTTATCATCCTCAAACTGATGGTCAGTCGGAGAGAACGATCCAAACTCTTGAGGATACGTTGAGAACATGCAGGTTGGACTTCAAGGGGTCTTGGGAGGATCATCTACTTTTGGTGGAGTTGTCTTACAACAACAGTTTTCAGGCAACTATTCAGATGGCTCCATTTGAAGCTTTGTATGGTCGTAAATGCGGTTCACCTGTTTGTTGGGACGATATCGGTGAATGAAGATTATTGGGAACAGATTTGGTTGTGCAGACAGTTGAGAAGGTTAACCCTATCAGAAATCATATGAAGGCAGCACAGGACCGACAGAAGAGTTGGGCAGATACGTCAAGAAGACCTCTGGAGTTCACCGTGGGTGATTTGGTATTCTTGAAGATATCACCGACTAGGGGGGTGATTCGCTTTGGGAGTCGGGGAAAGCTTAGTCCTCGATTCGTTGGACCCTTTGAGATATTGGAGCGTGTTGGAGAGGTAGCGTACCGTTTGGCGTTACCACAGTCCTTGGCAGGTGTGCACGATGTGGTTCATGTATCTCAACTACGGAGGTATGTTCGAGATGAAACCCACGTATTGGATCATTCGGAGTTGACTGTACGGGAGGACCTAACTTTTGAGGAGCGACCGGTTGAAATCAAGGATCGAAGAGAAAAGGTTCTTAAGAACAAGGTTACCCCTCTTGTGCTAGTTTCTTGGGTTAATCGATCGCATGGAGAATCCACTTGGGAACGAGAAGATGAAATCCGGCAGAAGTTTCCTCACCTTTTCTTGTAGTTATCTATCTTGTATTCTTGGAATTTCGAGGACGAAATTCTTTTGTAGTTGGGTATGATGTAACACCCGAGCCCAATAATACTATCTCTATTACTAGTTGAGGGTTATATATTGCTCATTTTCCAATTATCCTGATTGTTTGGTGCTTTTTGCAAAATTTTAACCGTTTAAGTCATTTTGGCACATAACAAATTTTAACTCCTAAAATGAAATTAAAAATATTCATCTTGGCCTACTTGACACCCCTAGCCTCGTGGTAGCGTCCGTGCATTGTGTTCTCGTCCCGTTCAGTGAAACGGGCGATTTTGGATGGCTACGTGCACGCACGTGTGTCCGTTTTGAGAGTATGCTTTTTAATCATAAAACATTTCATTTTAAAATTTGGAACCAGCTTAAAATCCTATTATTTGAATTTCGAATTTTTGGACCCAACCCGGGCGCAATTTGGAAATGTTTCATTTGGCGCCAAAATCCCAAATTTTAATATTATTAAAACCATCACATATATTTTTCTAACTAACCTGATATCTTACTGTTCATTACCTATCTTTTAAATCTTTAAGTTAAGCATATAATATTTTTACAATCTTTTATATCCTTCTCAATTTATTCTCTCAGCCAATCACAACCTCCCCTTTAACCCCGCGGGCCCCACTTTCTCTCTCTCTCTCTCCACTTTTTCCTCTCTCTCCCTCTCCCTCATATATTCTCTCGTACTTCTCTTTATCATTTTTCTCTTCTTGCTTCATGTCTCGTTTCTCATTTCTTTTAACTGTTCTTTTGTTGCCGGAATTCCGTCGTGCCGGTGACGTTTCTCGACGTTCCAGCGAGATACCCCGACCCGTGTGGTTCCTTTGTTCGTCGTTTGGGTTCATTCCGTGAACCGTGCGCCGTCGCGAGTTTTCCCCGCCGATGGTTAACGTTCCGTTTTCCCGATTCGCGACCCATCGAGGCAAGTTAATCTTGCTACATGCTATATACTTTTATAATCTTCATTTTATAATATTATACATTTGAAAATCTTATAGTTTACATATGAAATGTCGTTGAAAAATCGGATATGACAAATCTGAAATTTACTGTACATCTTATCTTATAAAATTCATTAGAAATCATAGAAAAATCATTAGTATACGTTCTTTAGTTCGTTTCGAAACTAATTCAGAATACTATAACTCTATGAAATATTTACTTGCAAAATAAATTGTTTAATTAACGTAAAATGCAAATGAACACGTCTCTAAACTGCTGTCCAGGGAAATTCCAGCAGCAAACTTTCAACTTCGAATATTCATAACTTTTCGTAGGGATAACCTGAGATGCTTATACTTATAAAACTGAAAACCTTATTGAATTATCTTTGTTTTGGTATAAGATACGTCCCTTTTGGAGAACGTTTGTTATTTTTAAGCTATTTTACAAATTAGGGTGACGCTGAATTTCTGAACAGAACCTTCTTGTGCATGGTTAATCAATACCACTTTTATAGTTATTAATCGCTTTGAATATGCTATCCATATTAATATTATTATATCAATATTTATATCACATATTGTTTAGTTGTACATCCCACATTACCATTTTATAGTTTTATAACTTTTCGGATACCCGTTTGCATCCATCGCATTTTATGATACATATAATTACACCCTAAAGATGATTGAACCTGTTAATAAGAGAATATAAACATCACTGTGGTTATATGGAATATTGTGGTTAATTACTGTTTCCTGCTGTTATTCATTATTGATTGTGTACCTGTTGTGAGCACTTACCGATTGCACGACATATTGGCCTGACCCTGCTACACCTGACATATACATACTTACCGACTCATCCCGTTGTACCATGACATTACTTGTTTCCTGATCTCGTGCCTAATGCCAACAAACCTAACCGTTCCTGCTGTCGACCCAGACAGACCTACTTTTACTTGACCTTGCGTTGGCATTAGTTCTTGACAACTGAATACCTGACTTGACATACATAGCTTGGGGGTATGGGGAAATCAAAGGTGAAACCGACTTGTAACTCAACAGTTCGATACTTGTTCTGATCAGTCTTACGGGCTTGGCCAGCTCCGGAGTGTTGATGCTGACATCACTCATCTATCCTACTACCTTTTACTGCTTAGCGGCACGTCTCGGATTCAGCCCCGAGGATCATGACCGTGGTCCCGGGCATGCACGGGATACTATTGAGTTACATCGACGATTCATCAATTGGTTTCAAAGACTATAGAGTAGAAAACCTGATAGGACAGCTTAGTCACCATTGCACATTTCCCTGCTCTGTTATTTCTTAGTACTGCTTTATTCATGTTCATATTTGCATTGCTTATCACCATGTTTACATTATATACTTGATGTCATGACGCGCTGACGTCTGGGTTTTGCATGGCCCAGATTCCGTACCACTGTCGACGACCGAGCTGGAGTACTTCAGCCAGCAGGCTGATTCGAGTTTTATAGTGGTCAGTTCATTTATTGCATTTTATTCCCAGGTGTGATCCCGCATTTCGGGACGTACCCTTCTATTATTGTATTGGATCATTAGCTTCCGCACTTACTGTTTATTGATTCCTGTTATTATGGATTTAGACATGTGTTAGATTAGTATTTATCTTGTTCTTGATATCCTTACAACCGTAATGTGACTGTGGATGGATGCTTCCTACCCACAGGTAGCATGGTTGGCTATGTCACGTGCCCAATCTTGCGTACTCTGGGAAGCGGGGCGTGACAATGCTGGGACATATATAGTTAGGACTTTCTTGCTCGACATGATAGTACGCTATCTGGTTGCTCTTTATCTTAACGTGTATACTTTCTGTCTCTCTGTTACATGTTGATAAAGCCCTTGGGATGTGTACTCGACTTCCAGGACTATGATGCAGATCATACTAGTGGGGCCTGTTTTGTCCATGAGTACATCCTTCAATGTTCCTAGTCGTGGGAATATTGAGACGGGGCATCGATATTCCAGAGTGGACTAGCGTATATCTTCTCGACCCATGTGATGGGCGATGGATGATCCCATATCCATTGGTGTTTGACATCAGAGATGGTATACGGGTGCTCAGTGGAGACTGGGTACACTGAACGGACTCGCCGAGAACTCCTAGATGTTATTATACCTCACGTCAGATGGCAGTTCTCTGGTGACACTGGTACAACTTAGTCTGTTGACCCGAGATCGTCATAGAGTCTTGTGTGTCTCCCACTGTGCTTTGATTTCCACCCTACCACGGCTCTACTGAGTTGTGCAAACAGGTGGTTTTTGGGTACAGTCTCGATTCACATGGAGGCAATGAGCGATAGGAGGGGATTCGTCTCTCCTGGTATTGGGGGTTGATGTTGCGCTATGCTCGACAGGCCATAATAGGAAATCCCTGGCCAGGGTTGCAGTGACCTACTGGTAAGTGTTATCAGTAGTTTCACACATGTCATGGACTTCACGTCGGCATGACTTATCAAGCTATTGGGGTCTGACGTTAACCACCCCTAAGCGAGATATGCGATATATCAGACGAACAGACCGGACTGTACGGTAAGTGTTACTGGTTGGATTCACAGGAGTGTGAGCGGGCTTGCTCGTCGATCTTCTGATCGCTCAATACCCGGGTGGTCGTTACGTTTAGCAGACCGCTTGCGGCTTGTGGGTGTTTGATATGATCATCATCTGCTGCCGGCGTATTGACGAGTCTTTAGAGTCCTACACAGAGGTTTCCTGGCTCAAGCGAAACGAAATAGGAGCGCATATGAGATATGTGCGGGACCGAGAATAATGCGTGTATGTGATACCGGATTTCATTCTCGCGATGTATGTGTCGAATGGTTGTATGCGATATAACCTAGTTATCGAATCAAGGATTGATTCGATAAGCCGATACATAGGATACTAGTCGGTTATATGCGATATGACCGGATCGTTAAATCAAGTGTTGATTTAATGATTTAATGTATAATTTTATATTTGATATATCACTTTACATTAATTAGTATTGGTTCACTTTAAATGGATTTTCTCACTTGAAATGCACAAGTTGTATATGTGATATACTTTTGTGCACAAGATTGTATCATGTTTGATGATACATGCAAGCTAGGGTTTGTGTAAAGAATTGACCATGGTTATATGAATGGTTAGGGTTTCATTTTATTTGCTTATTTATTTATTCATTTATTCTTTATTGAAAGAAATAAAATGGTGGCTAAGTTTGGATAATCTTTGAAGCTTCATGAAGCTTTGAATGGTTGACTATTTTGTTTCTTTCCTTAACCCTAACCATTCACTTTAACCTTAGTTTGTTCTCTACATCTAACCATAGTTGACATTATGATAAGAATGATCTATTTTCTATTTTCTAATAATACTTATCATATCTTCTTCTTCTTCTTCATCTTCTTCTTCCATGAAAAGAAGCTTGCTTCATCAATGGTGATTGATGAAAAAGTGTGAGAAATCCAAATCTAAAGTCTACCCACTTCCTATTTCTTCATCATCTACCTCTTGCCAAGTTGTATAGGGTGTTTCCTTCACAAGTTTTCATTGCTTGGTGAAGTTGGAGCTTGTTCTTGTGATGCCTCGACGTAGATCATCTTCGGCATCGAACCGACGATCAAGCCCGCCTATTTTTTCGATGAAGCCGATGCTAGAGTTCGGGATCCGACTTGGACAGCGGAGGGACATCGTCGCGGAGCTTAGGAAGTGGTGGAACGGATCTACAAAGGTTGTAGTCACTTTCCTTTAGCATTTAATTCGTTTACATGCTTGCATCGCCTAAATATCTAGTTAACGATCCGTATTAGGGTTTGTAGGCACCCGTAAAATTTGAATTAGCCATGTTTGATGCCTTGTGAGACTTCATTAGTGTGCCTAGGAACCCTACACCTGGCCAGGGCAAGCGAGATATACTGCTAGGTTCCAGTAGCTTCTCAGGGTGTAATGGGCTTCGCTCCGACACGACTTATACAGCTATTAGGGGACTGACGCTTGCCGCCCCCTAGGCTAGATATGCGATAGTCTTAGACGAACAGACCGGACTGTACGGAGATTGTCACATCAGGCTCAGTAGGAGTTCTGATGGTTTTCCTCATCGGCCTTCTTATCGACATCTACCTGGGGACCGTTACGTACAGCTAGTGCCGCTTGCGGTCTGTGGTTAAACCTACTGCCAGCATAGTGTCGAGTCTTTAGAGTCCCATACAGAGAGTTTCCCTGCTCCAGGCGAAATGATATAGAGGTCGTATGGTTTTACGACAAGGGTCCGGACGCGTACGTGTGTTTACGCACGTACGACTTTTCGGACAGTTTTTACTAGCCGGCTTTGGTTTAAGCCAGATTCTAGTATCGGGTTATTGGATTTATACAGTCTAAAGTTTTTCCGTGTTTTCACGGATTGGAGGGGCGTTCTCGTAATTTTCCGGGAAGCTTCTAGATGCATGGTGAGTTGGAGGCTAAGGTGACATTTGCATTAATTGGATTAGTGAGTCATGTAGTGATTCATGTAATGAGTTAATGATTCATTTAATGATTTATATGACTCATATGATGAATCACTTAGGGTATTAATGAGACATGATGATAAAGCTTTATTTATTTTTACTTAATAATATCATATGTTTCATATATACTCAAATGATTTCATTCATCCAAAGTAATTCATATTCTCACCTTCTCTCTCCTTAAGCTCTCCCTCTTCAAACCCTTACCCTAACCTCTCATGTGTTGAGATCAAGGGTTAGCTAGACTAATACATCCACAACCTCACTCTATATCCCCTAGGTAGCTTAGATTAGCACTTTGAGCAATCTAGTTATCTCAAGTTAGAGATATAGCTTGGCGTAGGAGCTCTCGGGTGGATCATCTTTGATTCGAGGAGGCCGTTGAGGTGCCGATGTTCCAAGAACCCTACGAGGAGTGGAGGACCGCGATGAAGACCCGAAGGACAAGTAACGTGAGGTATAACTTTGAATCCGAGTAGTTAAACCTCTAGCTGTTAGTTAGTAACGGTTTAGAAACGATTCATGCGCTCAAGTCCGTGTTACGAAGCTTTGATAATCGTTTTTCATATATTCCGCCTCCCCGCAAGTTCGTGGGGTGCGTGACATGGACTACAGTAGTATCAGAGCCAACTAAACCATTACTAGCTTGTTAGCAACTAATTAGAAGTTCGATCGACGGAAAACACGAAAACAAAACCCTAACCCCTTTACAGTTTCTGTTAATTTTAAAAGTTTCTGAAATTTTTTTTGACATACCTTAAAATTCACAGCAGGGTTTTTTAAGAATACTGGGAAAATACTAGCCAGTAACTCGGCAAAACGGCCGCAGATCCGCGGCAATAGAGTGCTTGTGCCGCGGATCCGCTGCCGAGTCAACGCCGAGTTGACTCGGATTTGCTCAGTAATTCCTATTTTGTGGTTTTCTGGTTTCCTGTATGTTCTGTTTCTACCCAGGTTGCTTCTTTGCTGGTTTGCTTTTAGGGTAAACACGGAATATGGTAATTGATCGATGTTCTAAGATATTTGCTAATCGGGTTATTATCTGTAATGTTTAATGTGTTCGTAAACCTCCCCTAACTGCTAGTATGTCGGTTGGCAGGGTGTTGCACATTTCTGTAATGTTTACTGTTTGTGTATATGGACTTGATTGGAATGTTTTGATGATTAGCCGGGGTTTGAGATGGGTTTAATATTCATTCATTCGATGTAAATGTAATATGATGTAATATTCTTTTGCGGGGCACATCCAGGTTGCGGTTGTAGCCACCGTTGTATTATTTCTTTTTACTGTTTTTGCTCCTAGGATAGACCCAAGGCGGGGTACACAAACTACCGGGTACTTTGAAGTGTTTAGTGGCCTACTCACTTTGTTGAGGGAGACCGCTTCACTTCGGGTACTTGGCGGGTAGTTTGCCATATCCGTAGGGGTCTAGGGTGGGGTAATGGCTATTCATCACAACTGTGTAATCCGTCTTTTATTGCAGGCTCAAAGCAAATGCGGATTGCTAGTATATCCAATAAAGTTCACCTGTGATCTGGAATGCTTATTATTGCGTCTGACGAATGTTCAATATCTATATATGATAGCTATTAGACGTCACTTATGTTTTACACCCGCGCTAGCCCATCACCCGCTCTGTCGTTAGTTAAGTAACCTAACGGGTGATGACAGGACCCCGTGGCAAATGCGGATGGCATAAGAGGACGTGGTATTTTCGTTGTTTTCTGCAATGATAGGATAAATGATGGGACACATTATTATAATGCAATGAAAATAAACCAAAAGTTCAATCGTTGGAACAAATTTAAAAAACCACTCGGTTATTTTAAAAAGGATCAGATTTTTTAATTGCGGAGCTTTAACCACTCCTTTTAAAAAGTATCAGGTTCCTTCGATTATATCAAGTTCACTACGTTCACGGTTTTGCCAAAACCATTCGTAGCCCTCCGTCATTTCATATAGATAGTCAATAGTATTCAAGCTGCGTTTGTTGACTAAAGTCAAGACACAGTGTTTGGTAGCTGTTGGATATTCATATGCAGCATAGATAGATGCGTTGGTTTGGGACTGTCGTATTACCTTATTGACTAAAGTCAAGGGTATGTACGGGTGGGTTCAAATTAACTTGGATAATGACGGGTAGAACTTGACATGTGACTTATGATTTGTTGACTAAAGTCAAGGTCTTAAGAGCATGGGGCAAAAATCCACATCGGGGATTTCTAAAGAAACTGAAATTTGTAGAGAGAAGCATACCATTTTAGAGTTTGATGAATGTTGGTAGGATTCCTTCAACATTATCATACGATGATATTTTGGATCCCGATCCTACTGTGAGTATATACTACTTATCAGGAGATTCGTCACTTAACGATCAATGCTATAAACCAAGTAGGTGCCTAGAAAGGTGTTAGCGGGGTTACGCCCCCGGAGAAAAGAGGTTATTTAATTAAGGAACTTCGCGAAAGCGTTGGAAAACCTTCCTCGAAGTATCGACACTGACCTGGCTGAACGGTTAAGCAAGAATTGTACGGTGAGAATAGTCCTGGCTAATTCTTCTTTTATGGTTTGAGGAGGGATTCGAGAAACAGTGGGAGCCATCCTGTTTAGATAAATTAAAACCACTCTAAACTTGCAAGAGCATCATGTTATTAGTATTTTTGTAACGTTTTGAAAATCGTTTCGGTGAAATTTCGAAAAATTGGTAAAATAAGGGGGTTTTCTGTAAAAAGTCAAAATACAAATATCTTATTATAAAAAATAAATATACATATTCTAGCTATGTAATTGCTATTATTTGGTGTTTATTGAGCCGCTGGTGAAATTTCAAATTTTCTGAAAAAAATATTATTTTATTATTATTTTAAGCCGTCACTAATACATTTAATTAGGGAAAATTACAAATTGGAATGAGTTGAAACAAATTTTGTGCATCATAAAACATTAAATAAAATTTTATCATGTGGTTTTTGGAACGAAATTATTTGCCAAAACGGTTTAGAAATTATTGAAGAAAAAAGGCTTTTTTTTAGCGTAAATGGATGCTTGGGGTATTGTATTTAACATTTTTCATCACCCCACATCCGTACCCACACCCACACACCCCCACTTACTCCTCCCCATGGCTGAATTCAGCAGCCACCATATTTTTCCCCACTTGATTTTCAAAGGAAAAGATAAGAAAGAAAAGAAAAGAAAATGGGTGAATTAGGTGGACTTTTGACCTTGAATTGACTTTGACTTTCTCCCCCACTTTCTCTACCTCCCTCTCTCTCCTCCCCCCCCCCTCAATTTTTGTCCGACCCCTCCCTCTCCTACAGCAGCAACAGCCCCCCCTTTTCCCCTTCTCTTTTCTCTTCAAAACATCTTCAAAAATTGCTCCAAAATCCATCAAAAAAATTCCAAAACCCAAATCCAACTCCTACCCATTTTAGCTTAGCCCGTATAGCATGGATCCTTGTGAAAAGAGGGCATTTTGGGAGGCCATGGATGCTTGTGGATCTTCATATGTTTTGGGTATAATTCTAATCATTTTTGTTGCTTAATTGGTTACTAATTTCTTAAGCTAATTTAATTAAGTGTTAATTTGGATATGTAAGTTTAATTGCAAGTTTTGGAATTCAAGTTATGAATTTGAATGCAAGTTAGGGTTTTGTAAAATTGGTGTATGGTTGTGTGTTATATTTAGGCTTTTTGTCATGTTAATACAAGATTAGTAGCTAGTGCTAATGGTTAGTTTAAAAAATAAATTGTGTTAATGTGCTAATTTGCCTACTAGATTTTTGAATTTGGTTAAATACTTGGGATTAAAAATGTGTTTAGGTTTTTCATGACTTCATTAACTTTATTAAGTGTGGTTTAATGCTTTAGATCATGCAAATCTAAGCTAGATTGTAGTTTGTGCATTTTTGCTTTGAAATTGTTAAAAAGGGTATTTTTGTAAACTAGAATATTAGGGTTTTTGGAATTTAATGAGATTAAATTCCGGAAATTTTTTCTATGACTTATTTAAGATGTTTAATAAGTATGTTGGCCGCTACATTCATTTAAACATCATGTTTTGTACAAAAACGGCGAATTGTGCTTGCTAGATTTTCGGAAAAATGACTTTTTAAGTGAAATTGGGGTTTTTGTGAGTTTTAACCTAGTTTATATTAAAATTAGTGTTCGTGAATTTGCAAATGAGTGTGATTGGATTTTTCTCGATGGTTTGACGTTTGTACATCGACATCGAGGGTTGGTTTGACTATTCTTGCATGCGTAGGCGATAGGTTTGGACCTATGCGTGATACGCGTGCCGATTTGATTTTCGTATGCCGTTTCGATTTCGAATTTAGTTTTAATGCGATATGGTGCGTTATGATATGTAGGTAACCCCATGCGGACTTCGAGACGACAAGCAAGCGCGTGGCGACGTCGGCACCGGCTAGCGAGGACCAGGTGAGTAGATTTATATCTACGGGGAGAAGTCGGGTGGATGGCGTATAGCACCCCCGCAGTCCGTGGTGGTGTATACGGATGCGTATACACACCAACAATTATTATATGTTATTTGAGATTAATAACGATGCTTAGGATGGATATTGGTGTGTTGGATTACTTTAGTGTTGCGAACCCTAGGGTAGTGTTACACTACACATACACACATACATACTTGCATACATTCCTATTGATATGTGCTCATAGGATTCTTTATAGTTATGGGTTCACATGGGTATGGGACTATGTGTTCACATACGGATTTGAGGATGATACTTGGGATTGAGCTGAGTCGATGAGATTTGATTTGAGGCCGTGAGATCGGTGATATAGCAGGGTTCGTATCTTAGATACGACATGACGTTGTAGCGGGTCCTTGACGTAGTTTTTACACACGTGCATGCATACTTAGGCGATATCAGTATTGTACTAGACGTAGATCAGTACCAGATCATGATATTGATAAAGAGGATACCAGGTGAATAGTATGATGAATGTGATTTTGACCCGTACCCAGAATTGGGGGATGCCGTACGACGGATTTACGTACGGGCTATATCTTGATGATTGATCCGCACTCTTGACTTGGGATGTCTGATTTTAGATATGGTATCGGATATGATATTATTGAGGCGGGATCACCGACTAATATATATACAGGTATGTATATGTATCGACTCAGATGTTAGGCGGTTTCCTTACCTGTAGTTCATCTTGTTAGCTTAGCCCTTTAGTTTAGTTTAGTTGTTAGATTAGATTCGATTCTTACCTATTTCAAAAACTAACGAATCGTGGGTATTTTAAAAGACAGCCCAAGGGATCCTACGGATATTTCAAAAGACGTATCTTTTCATGAAAACACCGTAGCCCCTATTTTCAAAACCCCATGATTCGTGTTATTTCAAAAGGCACCATTTGTAGGACTTATATTAGATTATTACAGATTAGTTATCGTTGTGTCTAGTATTCAGCTCCCGCATATTATTGCTGTTCGCTCTGCCTCGCATACTTATTTTGCTGCATATTCCATTATTGATATCATGCTGTTAGGACACCAGCACCATTACCGATGATGCGTATGTACCACGTACACCTACTTGCCGGCTCACACACATCTTCATCGGTAATTGCCATGTCACGTACACTTTAGAGAATATATTTGCTTGACTTAGCTTGTTAGTTAGTAGTTTGATATGATATTAGTGTACCTGCCTTACATGCCTAGTTTATTAATCATACATTACAACTTGGTTATTGATACCATATACATTCATTATCATTGACATATGCACTTGTGATGATTTCTTGAGATTTATGATATTTCTGGATTTCGGGGAAAGCCGCAAAATTTACAACTTATGATCTTTTAAAATATAAAATGTTGCGGTTTTCTAGTGATGTAAAGTGTCATCCACCATGAGTTTGCTGTGGTTTTCGAGATCCGTGTCGAGGAGTGGAGGAACCGTCACGGGTACATGGTGGGCCCGGTATGGTACCCCGGGGCAAGATGAATATGGTGTTGACGTTGAGCCTGGCAGGGGACAGATTACCTACCGGTGATATTACCCGACGCGTCGGATATCCGGAGGATACCGTCGTGGTCTTTAGATGGATGGTAGGGGCCGGTCTGGACTGACGGTGCCTTAGATATTGAGATTGAGACATTGATATTTCGAGACAGTGAGATTTATGTTTTGTGTCGATGCTAGACACTGTTGATACTGATTTCATTTATGATACCTCAGTTTAGAAATACGAAGGAAATCTCACTAATTTATGAAAACAGTTTCTTCATTTACATGTATTCTGTTTTCATGCATTCATACCTCATTCATATGATATATTGCTACCTGAGGCACTGACACGGGCACATGAGTTTACACTCGGGTTAGATATTTACCCTAGCCTTGTTATAGGCTGCATGTTATATAATTTTTTTTGAGGATATATTATGATCGTATGACCTAGTATTGCGTCATACATGCGATTTCTGTGCGTAGATGTTTTTCTATTCACGAGTTGGCAACTCACCCCCGTTGTGCCCCAGTTTCTTACAGGTTTGCCATACAGGTTTCATTACGGCTTTGCGGGCTCAGTTTCATTCGGGTGACTTGCCAGTAGGTGGGTTTTTCTTGTATCGTACCCATCATATTACCTTGTATAATATTATTCCGTTGTATCTAGTAAATTCCATCAACCAAACATGTATTTATTTTGAGTTAGAGACCAGTGATGTTTTTCTTTCGACCGTAGAGTCGCTCTTTATATTTCTGGTGGTTTTGAGTTTCCTTTTGAGTTTTGATCCTCGCCGTTGGCGTTGTATATTATATTGCTTGTGTGGTTGTGACCGTCGATTGACGAAGAGCTAGCTCCCGCTTGGGGATGCCTTTTTTGATTTCGTATACTATTCATGTTGTATCCCGTTTGGGAGCCAGTATTTACAAAGGAGTCTCTGCCGAAATTTTTAGTAAATTTTTGATGTTTTTAAAAACCGCATAATTCGGCTTATGCTATTGAAACTACTTGCTTTAAGTTGGTTTTTCCTGCACTCTACTACTTTTCTTGGTTTGGATTTCTGGGTTTTCGGTTTACTTAGATTACGTACGCCTCGAGACGTTCGTAGTTTAAGTGCCGGTCATATTCCGTACTTTCGGGTCGTGACAAAGTTGGTATCAGAGCGTTAGGTTTTACCTTCGGAGCATAGGATGACCCTTGGTTGATGGAATAGGTGACTAAAGTAGAGTGACGTACCGTTGGTATGTTCCGCGGCATATTTACGACACGCCACTCCACTTAAGAAGCCTTAGGATGTACATTTCCTTGTTCAGTATTATATTCCTTCCTGATCTAGCCTCATCGGTACCAGTTTGGTTTTGCTGCCACGATTACGGGCAGGGAGAGCTACGGCTAGAGTTGCGGTCAGCACGAGCTCGTCACCAACGAGGACTGACCAGGGCATGATTCTGGCGGCACCCGATTGTAGAAAGGTGTCTTTTGACTGTGTTTCCACGCCACGAGCATTTGGCGGATCGCCTTTATGAGGTTACTCGGAGGTGCTGATCGACACTAGAGGATTGAGCCAATGATAGAGGCCAGCCAGATCTTGATGACCGTTGGTGTGTTGCTTATTCATGATGATTGAGGCACTGTTCAGCGTGCAGACGAGCGAGCCAGTTATTGCCGCGAACGACGAGGTATTGGCCCAGATGCTGGAGTTAGTGCAGAACGAGTTGTACTAAAAGATGATAGAAGGTCGCTAGTAATCGTGGATGAATGACTAGGACATGTGGATCGTTCGCCTAACCCGATGAGAGGTCATCAGATAGATTGATTCCAACAAGAGACGACTTCACGCGGAGACGTTGAGAGTCGACAGAGACGATCAAATGTCAGAAACCTATTATTCCAAGTTTAAAGTAGTCGGAAAGACATGCAGGCAATTCTATGGTCCCTCTAGAAGAATGAAACCCTAACTCGACTTAATGACCGTGTGAAAGCCTTTGAACCTTCGGGTTTGCGGCAGTTCTACGGCGCCATTAGTGAGGCTTGGGTTTGCCCTTCTACGGCTGGACCACCGATGCTGTGGTATGTACTCGATACTATTAAACTGTGCCCAAGAGGTTGAGCTCTTGGGGGATTATGAGGTTTTGACGACTCGATCGGATGGCTCGACTTAATTCGGATGCTAGGTGGTGAGATGCATTCTTGGGAGACTCCAGATACGAGGATAGCCGTTGGAGCTCAGTCCATGCAGCCGCGACGAGACGAGTCCAAAGCAGACGACATTAGAGAAAAGTGGAGTAAGAGGTTCGCACCAGATCTAGATGAGATGACGTTCCACTCCGCCGACATCAGAGAGGCGATGCGCATGCCGAGGCATGGTACTGGATATACCTTCCAGAAGGAGTCGCGATGGGTATGCAGCCGTTACAGAGTAAGATGCAGATATAGGAAAGGACAATGACTTCCGGACAGTTGGCAGAGACGAGACATAGAAGAGACCTTGAGCAGGATTCCTTCCAGGACACTGCTGCAATGATACTTGCACCCAGGATCAGATGTGTCACGTACATTCAGAGAGCCAGAGGCCGACGCCAGTAATATGCTGTCTTACGAGTGGTCGCGATGATTGACCAAGAGATGACCAGAGAAGTGCCAGAACGGAATCGTCCCCGTTAGCACACCTGACAGGACCGATGAGCCGATGGACCGAAAGATTGGTAATTCACAGTGAAGACCTTGACCCAGGAGTGGTCATGGTTACGCACGCCAGCAGGACAGAGTTCATGATCATCGACGAGACGTCCCACTAGTGACCGTGACAGTTGGCCGAGATTCTTAGAGGATGCGCTTGAGCGGTACTGTTCCGCCATTATTGATTTCGATGTTTTAGGTGATTTATTCGTATGATTTGATTTTGATGATTGAGGATTTACGATCTTTGCACAGTGTTGCACTTGATATCGTTTTCCTGCTTCAGTTTCACATGCTTGTGATTTTACGATTTTAAACAGTTGAGTTGGTTTTGTGCATATGCATGCACACGATTTCGTTCCTGCACTCGGTATAGTTTATATATGCTTGCAGTGCAGTGATACGCCTTTTGTGCACTTAGATGCACTGGAGTTCGATTTCGATTGTGATACCCGATATTTGTTTTGTGCACCTTGTGCACCTGATTTATTTTGCGCACGTTCGGCGCTTGATATTGGATTTCATGATTTCGTGCACGATAGATGCACCTGATTTTGCTGTCAGGCACACATGTTGCCTACGACAGATGTTTCGTGCACACCCGATGCACTTTGATCTTATTTCTGTGCACTTGTATGGCACGTATTTGGATTTTGATTTCCGTGCGCACCAGACGCACGTAGTATTCATACGCGTATTTTGCGATTGATTTTTTCTTATAGAGCAGTACGTTTTTATGATATTGCTATGTATTTTCGTACCGAGCAGGACTAGTCAGAGGACAGTACCTGAATATATTTTGCATGCATTGATAGTTATTGAAGGGATTTCCAAAAAGCGAGCTATAGCCTCAGTATTTACCTACGTGTCTGATATGACGCGAAATGTTTAAAACAAGGAGACCCTTCTAAATTGTTTCCAAAACGGCGGAACGTACTTTTCAAACAAAGGTATATATGTATATAGTTATTTTCTTAAGATAGACGTCCGCCACTGTGCAGTGTTATACGCGTTGCACAGCGACTTAAAGAGATTTGGCATGCATTTCCTTCAGATACTTACAGATATAGGTTCGATATTTACATGTATGATTTCGAGTTATATCATATTGGTTTTGATTTGGATTTGGCATTGATGTCTTCTCCATGACTCCGATGATTGCGGGATGCTTGACGGAGTTTTGATTTGAGTTATATGCTCATTTTTCAAGCGCATGCGCTGCGCTACGATATGTTTTATGTATTTACAATTTCGGAGCCCCGACGACTTGATGGTTTTCTTAGAAGTTCTAGTATTTGGGGGAGTTTGAATTTAAATTCGGGGACCGAATTTCTTTAAGGGGGGAAGATTGTAACGTTTTGAAAATCGTTTCGGTGAAATTTCGAAAAATCGGTAAAATAAGGGGGTTTTCTGTAAAAAGTCAAAATACAAATATCTTATTATAAAAATTAAATATACATATTCTAGCTATGTAATTGCTATTATTTGGTGTTTATTGAGCCGCTGGTGAAATTTCAAATTTTCTGAAAAAAATATTATTTTATTATTATTTTAAGCCGTCACTAATACATTTAATTAGGGAAAATTACAAATTGGAATGAGTTGAAACAAATTTTGTGCATCATAAAACATTAAATAAAATTTTATCATGTGGTTTTTGGAACGAAATCATTTGCCAAAACGGTTTAGAAATTATTGAAGAAAAAAGGCTTTTTTTAGCGTAAATGGATGCTTGGGGTATTGTATTTATCATTTTTCATCACCCCACACCCGTACCCACACCCACACACCCCCACTTACTCCTTCCCATGGCTGAATTCAGCAGCCACCATATTTTTCCCCACTTGATTTTCAAAGGAAAAGATATGAAAGAAAAGAAAAGAAAATGGGTGAATTAGGTGGACTTTTGACCTTGAATTGACTTTGACTTTCTCCCCCCCACTTTCTCTACCTCCCTCTCTCTCCTCCGCCCCCCTCAATTTCTGGCCGACCCCACCCTCTCCTACAGCAGCAACAGCCCCCCCCCCCTTTTCCCCTTCTCTTTTCTCTTCAAAACATCTTCAAAAATTGCCCCAAAATCCATCAAAAAAATTCCAAAACCCAAATCCAACTCCTACCCATTTTAGCTTAGCCCGTATAGCATGGATCCTTGTGAAAAGAGGGCATTTTGGGAGGCCATGGATGCTTGTGGATCTTCATATGTTTTGGGTAAAATTCTAATCATTTTTGTTGCTTAATTGGTTACTAATTTCTTAAGCTAATTTAATTAAGTGTTAATTTGGATATGTGAGTTTAATTGCAAGTTTTGGAATTCAAGTTATGAATTTGAATGCAAGTTAGGGTTTTGTAAAATTGGTGTATGGTTGTGTGTTATATTTAGGCTTTTTGTCATGTTAATACAAGATTAGTAGCTAGTGCTAATGGTTAGTTTAAAAAATAAATTGTGTTAATGTGCTAATTTGCCTACTAGATTTTTGAATTTGGTTAAATACTTGGGATTAAAAATGTGTTTAGGTTTTTCATGACTTCATTAACTTTATTAAGTGTGGTTTAATGCTTTAGATCATGCAAATCTAAGCTAGATTGTAGTTTGTGCATTTTTGCTTTGAAATTGTTAAAAAGGGTATTTTTGTAAACTAGAATATTAGGGTTTTTGGAATTTAATGAGATTAAATTCCGGAAATTGTTTCTATGACTTATTTAAGATGTTTAATAAGTATGTTGGCCGCTACATTCATTTAAACATCATGTTTTGTACAAAAACGGCGAATTGTGCTTGCTAGATTTTCGGAAAAATGACTTTTTAAGTGAAATTGGGGGTTTTTGTGAGTTTTAACCTAGTTTATATTAAAATTAGTATTCGTGAATGTGCAAATGAGTGTGATTGGATTTTTCTCGATGGTTTGACGTTTGTACATCGACATCGAGGGTTGGTTTGACTATTCTTGCATGCGTAGGCGATAGGTTTGGACCTATGCGTGATACGCGTGCCGATTTGATTTTCGTATACCGTTTCGATTTCGAATTTAGTTTTAATGTGATATGGTGCGTTATGATATGTAGGTAACCCCATGCGGACTTCGAGACAACAAGAAAGCGCGTGGCGACGTCGGCACCGGCTAGCGAGGACCAGGTGAGTAGATTTATATCTACGGGGAGAAGTCGGGTGGATGGCGTATAGCACCCCCGCAGTCCGTGGTGGTGTATACGGATGCGTATACACACCAACAATTATTATATGTTATTTGAGATTAATAACGATGCTTAGGATGGATATTGGTGTGTTGGATTACTTTAATGTTGCGAACCCTAGGGTAGTGTTGCACTACACATACACACATACATACTTGCATACATTCCTATTGATATGTGCTCATGGTATTCTTTATAGTTATGGGTTCACATGGGTATGGGACTATGTGTTCACATACGGATTTGAGTATGATACTTGGGATTGAGCTGAGTCGATGAGATTTGATTTGAGGCCGTGAGATCGGTGATATAGCAGGGTTCGTATCTTAGATACGACATGACGTTGTAGCGGGTCCTTGACGTAGTTTTTACACACGTGCATGCATACTTAGGTGATATCAGTATCGTACTAGACGTAGATCAGTACCACATCATGATATTGATAAAGAGGATACCAGGTGAATAGTATGATGAATGTGATTTTGACCCGTACCCAGAATTGGGGGATGCCGTACGACGGATTTACGTACGGGCTATATCTTGATGATTGATCCGCACTCTTGACTTGGGATGTCTGATTTTAGATATGGTATCGGATATGATATTATTGAGGCGGGATCACCGACTAATATATATACAGGTATGTATATGTATCGACTTAGATGTTAGGCGGTTTCCTTACCTGTAGTTCATCTTGTTAGCTTAGCCCTTTAGTTTAGTTTAGTTGTTAGATTAGATTCGATTCTTACCTATTTCAAAAACTAACGAATCGTGGGTATTTTAAAAGACAGCCCAAGGGATCCTACGGATATTTCAAAAGACGTATCTTTTCATAAAAACACCGTAGCCCCTATTTTCAAAACCCCATGATTCGTGTTATTTCAAAAGGCACCATTTGTAGGACTTATATTAGATTATTACAGATTAGTTATCGTTGTGTCTAGTATTCAGCTCCCGCATATTATTGCTGTTCGCTCTGCCTCGCATACTTATTTTGCTGCATATTCCATTATTGATATCATGCTGTTAGGACACCAGCACCATTACCGATGATGCGTATGTACCACGTACACCTACTTGCCGGCTCACACACATCTTCATCGGTAATTGCCATGCCACGTACACTTTAGAGAATATATTTGCTTGACTTAGCTTGTTAGTTAGTAGTTTGATATGATATTAGTGTACCTGCCTTACATGCCTAGTTTATTAATCATACATTGCAACTTGGTTATTGATACCATATACATTCATTATCATTGACATATGCACTTGTGATGATTTCTTGAGATTTATGATATTTCTGGATTTTGGGGAAAGCCGCAAAATTTACAACTTATGATCTTTTAAAATATAAAATGTTGCGGTTTTCTAGTGATGTAAAGTGTCGTCCACCATGAGTTTGCTGTGGTTTTCGAGATCCGTGTCGAGGAGTGGAGGAACCGTCACGGGTACATGGTGGGCCCGGTATGGTACCCCGGGGCAAGATGAATGTGGTGTTGACGTTGAGCCTGGCAGGGGACAGATTACCTACCAGTGATATTACCCGACGCGTCGGATATCCGGAGGATACCGTCGTGGTCTTGAGTTGGATGGTAGGGGCCGGTCTGGACTGACGGCGCCCTAGATATTGAGATTGAGACATTGATATTTCGAGACAGTGAGATTTATGTTTTGTGTCGATGCTAGACACTGTTGATACTGATTTCATTTATGATACCTCAGTTTAAAAATACGAAGGAAATCTCACTAATTTATGAAAACAGTTTCTTCATTTACATGTATTCTGTTTTCATGCATTCATACCTCATTCATATGATATATTGCTACCTGAGGCACTGACACGGGCACATGAGTTTACACTCGGGTTAGATATTTACCCTAGCCTTGTTATAGGCTGCATGTTATATAATTTTTTTTGAGGATATATTATGATCGTATGACCTAGGATTGCGTCATACATGCGATTTCTGTGCGTAGATGTTTTTCTATTCACGAGTTGGCAACTCACCCCCGTTGTGCCCCAGTTTCTTGCAGGTTTGCCGTACAGGTTTCATTACGGCTTTGCGGGCTCAGTTTCATTCGGGTGACTTGCCAGTATGTGGGTTTTTCTTGTATCGTACCCATCATATTACCTTGTATAATATTATTCCGTTGTATCTAGTAAATTCCATCAACCAAACATGTATTTATTTTGAGTTAGAGACCAGTGATGTTTTTCTTTCGACCGTAGAGTCGCTCGTTATATTTCTGGTGGTTTTGAGTTTCCTTTTGAGTTTTGATCCTCGCCGTTGGCGTTGTATATTATATTGCTTGTGTGGTTGTGACCGTCGATTGACGAAGAGCTAGCTCCCGCTTGGGGATGCCTTTTTTTGATTTCGTATACTATTCATGTTGTATCCCGTTTGGGAGCCAGTATTTACAAAGGAGACTCTGCCGAAATTTTCAGTAAATTTTTGATGTTTTTAAAAACCGCATAATTCGGCTTATGCTATTGAAACTACTTGTTTTAAGTTGGTTTTTCCTGCACTCTACTACTTTTCTTGGTTTGGATTTCTGGGTTTTCGGTTTACTTAGATTACGTACGCCTCGAGACGTTCGTAGTTTAAGTGCCGGTCATGTTCCGTACTTTCGGGTCGTGACAATTTTCTTCTCTCTCTTAATTGCAGCGACCTTGTGACCACGACTAGATTACATCTAGATAATAAATTGACTGAATCTTACTTATATGAGTGGCAAAAGTCTGTCCAGATATCCATTGCCTATGACAAGCTGGGCCACCCTATTACTACTCAAGATCCCGCCGTCCCAGGTCCAGTTTCCACTGTCACGGATATGGATATCCGTCAGACAAGGGAAAAAGATAAAGCGAAAACTAAGTGCCTCGTGTTAGCTTCATTTGATGGTGTATACTAGAAGCAGCACGAGAAGATGGACTTAGTTTCCATCTTTCTCCATAACAAAGATTTATATGGAGAGCAATCTCATATCGCAAGATATGAGACCACGAACGAATTAATTCAAGCGAGGTTGGCTGACGGGTCATCTATAGGGGACAACGTCCTTACAATGACTAACTGTATTGATGAGCTCCAGGACCTGGAGACCGCGTTGGGAAACGAGTCAGATACTGACTTGATTTTACAGTCTCTGCCTCCTACCCTGAAGGAAACCAGGGAAGTAGAAGGAAAGAGAAGGGCAAAAGTTTCGGGACTGGATATAGTAAAAGAGGGACGTTCCTATTGTTATAGGAATGAACATTGGCAGAATGATTGCAGGGCTAGCAAAGCCAGTAGCCAGGATTCGAAGCACGTTGTGGCTTCAGCCTCAAGTGTGTTTGTGATAGAGAACTGTATGTCAGTTAACCCTACTTCCTTGGTATTGGATACCGGGTCAGGATCTCACATCTGTAATTCGTTACAGGCTCTAAGAAACCGTAGGGTTATCAGGATAGGTGATATGACCCTCACAGTTGCTAACGGAATGAGCATGGACGCTGAATCCATAGGGGAATATCATCTTGGACTGACAACTGGGCAGATATTGATTCTGCGTAACTGTTTTTATGTACCAGGTACAACTTGTAATATCATATCTGTATCCTTACTTTTTAAGGAAGGATATGATTTTACTTTTATAAGCGATGTGGTTCACATCCATCTAAATCAAGTTATGATTGGGTCAGGTACATTACAAAACGGAATATACGTATTAAGTCAAGCTCAGGTTTTCAATGTCCAGAACACACTTAAAAGAAAGTCTCCAGAAATAAATCAGGCTTTCTTATGGCATTGTAGACTTGGTCACATCAATGAGAGAAGGTTGACTAAGTTACGTAGAGAAGGATATTTGAATCCGTTCAAATATCAATCTTATGCTACTTGTGAATCTTGTCTCATAGGAAAGATGACAAAGACTCCGTTTACTGGACATGGGGTAAGAGCAAGCGAGCTCTTGGGACTCGTACACAGTGACGTGTGCGGTCAAATGTCTATACATGCGCGAGGTGGTTATTCTTACTTCATTACTTTTACGGAATATTTCTCTAGGTATGGATATATCTTCTTGATGAAGCATAAATCCGAGGCTTTTGAGAAATTCCAAAATACAAGAATGAAGTGGAAAAACAAACAGGCAAGAGTATAAAGACACTGAGATCTGATCGAGGTGGTGAATACTTAAGTGCCGAGTTCTTGGGTTACTTAAAAGAGAATGGAATTCTCTCTCAGCTAACTCCTCCATACACACCACAACACAACGGTGTATCGGAAAGGAGGAATCGAACCCTATTGGATATGGTTCGTTCCATGATGAGTAACGCTGAGTTACCGCGATCATTCTGGGGATATGCACTAGAATCAGCTGCATATCTTTTGAACCGAGTTCCAACCAAGACTGTGCCTACCACACCATATCAGATGTGTAGTGGGAAGAAACCCTGTCTTAAGTATATTAAGACATGGGGATGTCCAGCTTTTGTAAAGAAGCAGCATGCGGACAAGCTCGAGGCATGCTCAGTACAGTGTAAGTTTGTGGGATATCCAAAGTGTTAGGTTTAGCTAGCACCCTATGAGAGGTTTGGAAGCATCACATGTTATAAAGATCAAGTTTTTATGGTGCTAAGTAAACATACAAAGGATCTATCCTAGAAAATTAGGGTTTCAAAACTTTAAAGGCAACAAAGACTAGGGTTTCGAGAGTACAACCTTTGTAGCTCCCTACGCTAGACTCCTTGGCCACTTGAGGGTTGGAGGAAGGTTCGCTTGAGGTCTTCTTGTGTCCACAACGATCCACCCGAAGCTCCTTGTCCAAGCTAACAACTTCACTTTTCCAAGAGAATGAAATGAAGCTAACACTCTAAATAAGTGGGATAGACTTGTGTAGAATGATGTTGTGGTTCTTATTCTCACTTCAAAATCCTATCTTGTTAAGTATTTTGCTCACTACAAAAAGTCTAGAGAGCAAAAGAGGAAGGAAGAAGAAGATGATGGCTTTTCTTTGAACAAGAGTAAAAGATTAACACTTTAAAAGAAAATGAAAATATATGTATATATATTTATCACTTCTCATCTCAAACCATGGTTAAATCATATGGATATTATTTCACTTGAGTTAAAACATAAAAGAAAAGATTAACTCATGGTTAGAAGGTAGGTGAGCATGGTTAGGTCAAGAAGAGTGTAGAACTCATCCATGAATTATCCTTTTCTTTTTCCTTTGTTTTAAAGCAAATGAAATAATAACACATATAAATAAAATCATGGTGTGAGTCTTATATTGCCATCTTTTTCCATGTATATGCAACCATGAAGGATGATGTATGTATGTATGTGTGCATGCACATCCATATGTGCATGAATCTAGAAAGAATGCATACATTCATGCATACATCCAAAAATACAAGAAAGGATTTCTAGTGAGAATCTAATGGTTAAATGATAAATCAACACTTGATTTATCAATCCGGCCATATCACATACGACCCTAACCAAAAGCAAGCCGCCCGATTAATATACGGTATCTCATACTCGCATCTTAACCGGGCCCATGGGCATATCGCATACGCGCTCCACAACGTTTCGCCTGGACTAGGTAACTCCTTTGTGGGACTCTAAGACTCGTCAATACGCCGGCAGTGGGTGATGATCATATCAAGCACCCCTAATGTTAGTTATATGTATGCCCTAGAGGCCATTACTGTACATAGGATGTATATTGTAGTGGATGCTGGGACATATATAGGGAGGACTTTCTTGCTCGACATGATAGTATGCTATCTGGTTACCCTTTACCTTAACGTGTATACTGATTGTCTCTCTGTTACATGTTGGTAAAGCCCTTAGGATGTGTACTTGACTACCTGGACTGTGATGCAGATCATACTAGTGGGGACATGGTAGTCCATAAGTACATCCTTCAAAGTCCCTAGTCGTGGGTGTATCGAGATGGGGCATCGATATACCAGAGTAGACTAGCGTGTACCTTCTCGACCCATACAGATGGGCGATGGATGATCCCATATCCATTGGTGTTTGACATCGGAGATGATATACGGGTGCTCAGTAAAGACTGGGTATACTGGACGGACTCGCCGAGAACTCCCAGATGGTATTATACCTCACGTCAGATGGCAGTTCTCTGGTGACACTGGTACAGAGTAGTCTGTTGACCCGAGATCGTCATAGAGTCTTGTGTGGTTCCCACTGTGCTTTGATTTCCATCTTACCACGTCCAAGAGGGCATGCAAAATGGTGGTTTTTGGGTACAGTCCCGAGTCACATGGAGGCAATGAGCGATAGGAAGGGATTCGTCTCTCCCGGTATAGGGGGTTGATGTTGCGCTGTGTTCGATTGGCTATAACAGGAAATCCCTGGCCAGGGTTGCTGAGATTTACTGGTAAGTGTTACCAGTAGTTTCTCGAATTGTTATAGACCTCATATCGACACGACTTATCGAGCTATTGGGGTCTGACGTTTACCACCCCTAGGTGAGATATGCGACATATCAGACGATCAGACCGGACTGTACGGTAGTGTTACTGGTTGGATTCACAGGAGTGTGAGTGGGCTTGCTCGTCGATCTTCTGATCGCTCAATACCCGGGTGGCCGTTACGTTTAGCAGACCGCTTGCGGCTTGTGGGTGTTTGATATGATCATCACCTGCTGCCGGCGTATTGACGAGTCTTTAGAGTCCTACACAGAGGTTTCCTGGCTCAAGTGAAACGAAATAGGAGCGCATATGAGATATGTGCGGGACCGAGAATAATACGAGTATGTGATACTGTATTCGATTCTCGCGATGTGACATTGATCATTTATATGCGATATAGCCGGGTTATCGGATCAAGTGTTGATTCGATAAGATGTTACTAATGATACCAGTCGGTTATGTGCGTCATGACCGGATCGTTAAATCAAGTGTTGATTTAATGATTTAATGCATAATTATATATTTGATATATTACTTTGCATTAACTAGTATCGGTTCACTTTAAATGGATTTTCTCACTCGGGATGTGCGCATTATATATGTGATATGATTTTGTGCACTTGCTTGTATCATGTTTGATGATACATGCTTTTTGGTTAAGTGTAAAGTATTAAACCTTGGTTAATGAAATGGTTAGGGTTTATTATTAGTTATTCATTTATCTTATTTAGTTATCCATTTATTTTTGATAAATGAATAAAAGAAAGAGAAAAGAATGGTGGCTTCATTTGTTGTTTAGTTAAAGCTTCATGAAGCTTTGACTTAGTCCACCATTCTTATCTCATCCTTAACCCTAACCATACCACTCAACCATGACTAATTCTCTACACTAAACCATGGTTCTAAGATGATAAGAATGGATTATTCTTTTCATTTTAGAATTATCTTATCATATCATTTCTTCTTCTTCTTCCTTCAACAAAAGAAGAAAACCTTCACTTCATCAATGGTGGATTGGTGAAATGAGTGAGAAATCCAAAACTAAAGTCTACCCACTTCCTATTTCTTCATCCTCTACCTCTTGCCAAGTAGTAGAGTGTGTTTCCTTCACAAGTTTTCATGACTTGGTGAAGGTGGAGCTTGATTTAGTGATGCCTCGACGTAGATCATCTTCGGCATGGACATCGACGACCTAGCTCGCTTATTCTTCGACGAAGCCGACGCTAGAGCCCAGGAGTTCACTTGGACAGCGAAGGCACTTCGTTGCGGAGTCGTGGAGATGGACAAACGGATCTACAAAGGTTGTATTTCCGTATTCCCATAGTTAAATGTTAACTAGTTATCTTTTCGCCTAAACATCTAGTCTATGATCCGTAGTCGGGTCCCTCGGCACCCCGAATTTTTGAAATTGGCATGATCGATGCCTTGTGTGACCTCACTAGGGTGCCTAGGAACCCAACAGTGGTATCAGAGCCTAGCTAGAGCCTTAGGCGAAGTCTAGACGGATTTTGAACTCCGAACGAACCCGAAATCCTAACACACCCATGCTCTCTGTCCAATTTTCAAAAACAGGGATTTTTCAGTATTAAAAATATTCAGAAAATCAAGCAGGGTTTTCTAGGAATTACTGTAAATTTCGTGGACCTAATTCAACTTTTCCACCGCGTTTCCGCGGCACGAGCATGGCTCGTGCGGCGGAAGCGCGGCCTTTTTGTCGTGTTGTGAGGTAAAGATTGCACAGTAACTCCTATTTAACAGTGCTGGTTTTCATGGGTATTTTTAATATTTTTTCAAGAGTTGAATTTTTCTGGGTTGTTTTGGGTTTTCATGAGTTCGATCGGAATATCAAATTTTGTCTGTGTGGCTTTCCGGATAATTTTACAATATGTTAAAAAGTTCGACCGGATATAAATACCCAAATTTTCCCCTGTCGGGAAATTTCCAAGTGTTGGATTTTTCCGTAGTTTAACGACGTTCTAAGTAGTGCAAGTAACGCGATGGACCCTCTAGAAGACAACAAACCTTAACTCGATTATGTGACCGTCTTGAACTGCCCTTTGAACCTTCGGGTTTGGGGCAGTACGGCGTGCCACATGTGAGGCGTTGGCTTGACCCTTCTACGGCTGGCCCGTTGGTACTGAGGCACGAACTGAATGTTGTTAGACTTATTTCATGTGTTGAGCTGTATCGGGAAAACTTGGGTGTTCGATTGTTCGATCAGAAAGTTTGACATTTTCTATTTATCCGGAATGTGATACAACAATTAGAATTCACAAAAGTTATGTGATAACTGGATGAATGTTATAAACATGGCAATTTAGTCTCACTTGATCGGTTGCCACGGAATTTTGATGTGATCAAAAGTCCGTCGCAATCACGTAGCGTACGCGGATACTCGCCGGGTAAACTTAATAGACAGCTACACCCCATAGCCCCGACCAAGTGACTGTAGGAGAACCCCGTCGCAGATAGCATCCGTCCGGGTGCTCGCGGTAGCGGTGTTCCGCCTTGGTGCACTTCGTCGACGGTATCGGGGGTGCGGCCGCCTACTAAAGTTTGCGACGAGCATTCGATCAGAATGTTGGGAATCTTATTGAATTGCCCGACTTAATATTGAAAAGAGTTTTCGATTTTGAGACTAAAATGCGGGGTTTATAATTGTTAGGCATGCGATGTCTAAGTAATTCATTTGGTCAGGCATGCGATGTTTGAGGTGGTTGCGTATTCCAACTGTTGTAGTTTTACACTTTCTTTTCTGTGACCGTAAGTGTAATATGTGATATCGCCGGTTTCGTTGCTATATGTCAACGACAATTGGGATGGACATATTTACTTACGTTGATGACATGTGATGTTATGTGTTGCTGGATATGTTATATTGGATCGTCGTGTTGAATAGCCGGGGGTTTTTATGTGAGATGAGTGTTTTTCATTTTCATTCATGTAAAAACTTGTATGTAATATTCTTTTATTGGGGCACTTCCAGGTAGCGGAAGTTGTCACCCGTTGTATATTATTTACTTTTTCGCACTAGGATAGACCCAAGGAGGAGGGCACAAGTAACCGGGTTCTGGAGTCCAGTGGGAGACCAACTCGAGGAGTCGAGTCCGGGTCTCCTAACTCTAGAATTGGTAGGGTTGCATGCCGCTCTCGTAGGGGTCTAGGGGTGTGGGTTTGGCTATTCATCACGACCGTGGAATCCGTGTTTTATACTGGCTCGTATTGAAAACACGGACGTCCTAGTATATCCAATATTTCATATGATTCTTCTGCTGCGATATCTGTGATGTGATCATGTGATGTTCTTTGATAGATACAGTATATAGTATATATGATATATTATATAGACGTTACTTATGTTTTACACCCGTGCTAGCCCTGCCCTGCTCTGCCGTTAGTTACCTAACCTAACGGTGCACGAGGGGACATCGAGGCGAATGCGGATGGCATAAGTGTACGTCGTATTTATCTGTGATGATTAGGTAATTAAATGATGGGACTTCATTAATGAGATTAATGAAATAAAAGAAACCTAAGATGTTGTAGAATCGAATTTCAAAATAAAACAGGTAGCTACAGTTCTTGCTTTGCATAGCGGTATATATGATATATCCTGCACCTTATTCGATAAGGAAAGGACCGAGATCCCTTCACCGGGAGTGACTCCTTTAGCAATAACTGGCAGATGCTACACACTCGGTTTGTCTTTTGATTGCTTTTAAGTGTTTTTGCTTTGCACAGTGATATATATGATATATCCCGCACCTCATTCGACGAGGAAAGGACCGACGATCCCTTCACCGGGAGTGACTCCTTTAGCAAAACTGGAAAAGCCTAAAAAACACTCCATTTTAAAATTCATTCGATCCTACAATGATATCAAGTTCATTACGCAATAGGTTTTCAGAAAAACCTGTCGTAGCCCTCCGTCATTTCAGATAAGTACTAGTTAGTATTCGTGCTACGGTAGTTTGGCATTCGTCAAGGCGTAGTGTGCGGTAGCTAACTAGTATTTATCTGCTTATGCATATGATGCAGATTGGATTAGGGTATTCGTACGGCGTTGTTTGGCATTCGTCAAGGGTCGTGCGGGTGGGTTTAATTCGATCAGGAAATGTACGGGTTGAACTTGACTAGTGGACTATGGGTTGTTTGGCATTCGTCAAGGTCATAGAACACTAGGGGCAAAATATTATCGGGAATTTCAAGTGTTGAAATTTGCAATGAGATTGCATACCTTCTATGAGATAGTTGGATCCCGATACCCGCTGCGAGTAATTGTTACTCCTGGGAGAGTTTTATACATTACAATTAGCCGATCAAGTAGGTGTCTAGAAAGGTGTTAACGAGGTTACGCCTCTGGGAAAACGAGGTTTACATTAATTAGGTCCGTGCGAAAGCACGGGGCACCTCCCTCAAAGTACCGACACTGGCCTGGCTGAAAGATTGGCGAACTTGTAGTGTGTAATTAATCCCGGCTAGTCTTTCCTTTTAGGGTTTGAAGGAAGATTTGATAAAAAGCAGTGGGAGCCATCCTGATTAGATAAAATAATAACCAATCTATTCTTGCAAGAGCGCACGCTGAGTGTTTTCTTCTCTCTCTCTCCTGGTAGCGACCATATCACGCCTTAATCAAGATAATAATACGGATTATTGACCGAACCCGCTTGTTATACTGAGCTGGGGAACGTTGGTCCCGCTCCAACTTATAATTGTTATAAGACAGAGCAGGAAATTGGGGAATACCAGATTTCCCATGCCGCCCAAACGAAGAGAGTGCATGCTGATGCATCATCTTCGGGTGTGTTCATTATAAAGAACTGTTTCTCAGTATCCTCCGCATCCTTGGTATATGATACCGGATCAGGATCCCAGATATGTAAGATGTTACATATGGCTACAAAAAGGTAGAAAAACTGAGAACGGGTGATAAGTTTCATGAGGCAGAAAACGGGGCAAGTGTTGCAGCCAAGTCTGTTGGTCACTGTCACCCTGTATTGTAATACATTGATTCTGAACGAATGTTATTAGATACCGAACCTGATATACAAAATCATATCTGTCTCTTTATTAGTAAAGAAACAATAAAATTTTGTATTGTTGGATAATGTTTTGAACATTTCCTATATCAAAAGTTGATCGGTTCAGGCACGTTATCTAAAAGCATTAATGTTCTAAATCAAACTACAATTCTTCGTATACAGAACACACACAAGAGGAAGAGTTCAGAAATGAACGGATTCTTCTTGAGGTATTGTAGACTAGGTCAGATCAATGCGACCCGACTGGCTGAAGTTACATAGAGATGTATATTTAAATTAGTTTGAATTTACATCTTGTGAAACTCGCCAGTCATGTCACAAAGATAAGATGACCATAGCTTTGTTTACTGGAAACAGAGAAAGAGTTAGTGAACTCTTGGGATGATACATGTTGATGTATGTAAGGTCTCCTGTCTACACATACCAAGACCGGTTCTTTGTACTTCATTACGTTCTCTGATGATCTCTTTAGATTCAGACATATGTTCCTGTTGAAACATAAGTCTGAACCTTTTGAGATATTTACAGAATATAAGTTAGAAGTAGAGAACCAAAATACGGGTACAAGTATTATGTCCTTTGATGAGATCAAGGAGGAGAATACTTGAGCACGGAAATCCTGGACTATTCTAAAGGAGAATGAGATTCTCTCTCAGCATTACTCCTCCGTATACACCATTGCACGATGGTATGTCGGGGCGGAGCAGATACACCCTATTTGATATGGTATGCTCTATGATGAGTACTACTGAGTTACCTTTTTCCATAGGGGGTTATGCACTTGAGAAGTTGCATACCTATTGAATAGGGTTATAATCAAATCAGTTGCCTACCGCTTCATATGTGATATGGAATGGGAAGAGCCCATCTCTTAAGTCAGTTAAGATTTGGGATTGTCCGGCCTATGTCTGAAAAGCAAAATCCGGACAAGCTCGAGGCAAGGTCTGTAATGTAGAACTGGAAAGGTTCCAGCTATACAAAATACAGCTGATGATTTGGTAGAACCGAAGAATTCAGTAGATTCCAACGAACCTCAGCCTCTCCGCCGATCTAGTAGGGTTCCTCACCCACCTGAGAGATACTTCGGTTTCTCTATGACAGTAGGAGCGAGGATCACATCATGAGATGATGACCCAACTAGCTTCGAGCTGGCCATCAGGAGTAAGACTCTGTCAGAATGGCTGGATGCTTAGCGATCTGAGATGGAATCCTTATACACCAACAAAGTATGGACTTTGGTTGCTATATCTGAAGGGTTAAATCCCCATCAGGACCAAGTATATCTTGAGAAGATTACTTGGTGTATATGGAAAAGTTGAGACTTTCAAAGCTAGACTTGTTAAAGGTTTTCGTCATCAACCAGGCGTGGATAATGATGAAACCTTTTCCAATAACTATGCTTAAGTCCATCCAGATCCTACTTGCCACGGCTACATACCATGACTACGATATCTGGTGGTTGGGTGTCATGACTGCTTTTCTAAATGTTGTTTTAGAAGAGTGCGTCTATAAGTACACAGCCAGAGGGCCTCGTAGACAGTGGGAGCAGCGGAAACGTGTGCAAGATGTTTTATAAGATAAAGCAGGCATCGCGGAGTTGGAACATCTGTTTTGATGAAGTAGTCAAAAAGTTTGACATCATCAAAATGGTAGATGAACCTTGTATAAACAAAAAAGGTAGTAGGGAGTATGGTGGTGATCCTCGTAGAGTACGTGGATGACATACTCATGATAAGGAAGGAGTTTCCTATGCTACGCTCGGTCAATCTCCGCTTATCACAATGATTCTCCATAAAGGATCAAAGTGATACCTCCTATATCCTGGTTTTTGGATCTATGAGATAGATCTAATTGGATGTTAGGATTCTCACTAGTTGTAGTGAGATGGTATCAATTGATCCTGGGGAGAATCACTGGAAGTGTTTCAGAGTGATAAAGACGACTCAATGTCAGTCGCAGGCATTGTCTTTACCCTCAGTAAAGGGACGGTATGTTGGAAGAGTTCCAAGTGAGATACCGTGACATACTAGACGATAAAGGCTGGATACATCGCTACTTATGATGCTACCAAAGAGGCTGTTTGGATGTATAATGGTTCATGAGATGAACTAAGTTCCTACCATTGTGTGACAATGGAGTTGTGGCTTATGCCAGGAACCCCCGTCCCATCAGTGATCCAGACATATTCTAAGGCAGTATCACCTGATCATGGAGATGGTTGATCTCCAAGGTGATCGAGGCAAGGAGAGCAGACTCAGAGGATAACACGGCGGATCCACTGACGAAGGCCTATTCCCAGAGAGAGACTTTTATGGGATGGTTGAGTATGAGATACTTCGACCACTGCTACAGATGGCCCTAGTGCAAGTGGGAGATTGTTAGTTATATGTATGCCCTAGAGGCCATTACTGTACATAGGATGTATATTGTAGTGGATGCTGGGACATATATAGGGAGGACTTTCTTGCTCGACATGATAGTATGCTATCTGGTTACCCTTTACCTTAACGTGTATACTGATTGTCTCTCTGTTACATGTTGGTAAAGCCCTTAGGATGTGTACTTGACTACCTGGACTGTGATGCGGATCATACTACTGGGGAC
The DNA here is from genome assembly GCA_030015575.1 of Agapanthus africanus. NCBI lineage: Eukaryota > Viridiplantae > Streptophyta > Magnoliopsida > Asparagales > Amaryllidaceae > Agapanthus > Agapanthus africanus. The sequence continues at coordinate 516,476,683 of JASDDO010000014.1, forward strand.
ATGGTAGTCCATAAGTACATCCTTCAAAGTCCCTAGTCGTGGGTGTATCGAGATGGGGCATCGATATACCAGAGTAGACTAGCGTGTACCTTCTCGACCCATACAGATGGGCGATGGATGATCCTATATCCATTGGTGTTTGACATCGGAGATGATATACGGGTGCTCAGTAAAGAATGGGTACACTGGACGGACTCGCCGAGAACTCCCAGATGGTATTATACCTCACGTCAGATGGCAGTTCTCTGGTGACACTGGTACAGAGTAGTCTGTTGACCCGAGATCGTCATAGAGTCTTGTGTGGTTTCCACTGTGCTTTGATTTCCATCTTACCACGTCCAAGAGGGCGTGCAAAACGGTGGTTTTTGGGTACAGTCCCGAGTCACATGGAGGCAATGAGCGATAGGAGGGGATTCGTCTCTCCCGGTATAGGGGGTTGATGTTGCGCTGTGTTCGATTGGCTATAACAGAAAATCCCTGGCCAGGGTTGCTGAGATTTACTGGTAAGTGTTACCAGTAGTTTCTCGAATTGTTATAGACCTCATATCGACACGACTTATCGAGCTATTGGGGTCTGACGTTTACCACCCCTAGGTGAGATATGCGACATATCAGACGATCAGACCGGACTGTACGGTAGTGTTACTGGTTGGATTCACAGGAGTGTGAGCGGGCTTGCTCGTCGATCTTCTGATCGCTCAATACCCGGGTGGCCGTTACGTTTAGCAGACCGCTTGCGGCTTGTGGGTGCTTGATATGATCATCACCTGCTGCCGGCGTATTGACGAGTCTTTAGAGTCCTACACAGAGGTTTCCTGGCTCAAGTGAAACGAAATAGGAGCGCATATGAGATATGTGCGGGACCGAGAATAATACGAGTATGTGATACTGTATTCGATTCTCACGATGTGACATTGATCATTTATATGCGATATAGTCGGGTTATCGGATCAAGTGTTGATTCGATAAGATGTTACTAATGATACCAGTCGGTTATGTGCGTCATGACCGAATCGTTAAATCAAGTGTTGATTTAATGATTTAATGCATAATTATATATTTGATATATTACTTTGCATTAACTAGTATCGGTTCACTTTAAATGGATTTTCTCACTCGGGATGTGCGCATTATATATGTGATATGATTTTGTGCACTTGCTTGTATCATGTTTGATGATACATGCTTTTTGGTTAAGTGTAAAGTATTAAACCTTGGTTAATGAAATGGTTAGGGTTTATTATTAGTTATTCATTTATCTTATTTAGTTATCCATTTATTTTTGATAAAGGAATAAAAGAAAGAGAAAAGAATGGTGGCTTCATTTGTTGTTTAGTTAAAGCTTCATGAAGCTTTGACTTAGTCCACCATTCTTATCTCATCCTTAACCCTAACCATACCACTCAACCATGATTAATTCTCTACACTAAACCATGGTTCTAAGATGATAAGAATGGATTATTCTTTTCATTTTAGAATTATCTTATCATATCATTTCTTCTTCTTCTTCCTTCAACAAAAGAAGAAAACCTTCACTTCATCAATGGTGGATTGGTGAAATGAGTGAGAAATCCAAAACTAAAGTCTACCCACTTCCTATTTCTTCATCCTCTACCTCTTGCCAAGTAGTAGAGTGTGTTTCCTTCACAAGTTTTCATGACTTGGTGAAGGTGGAGCTTGATTTAGTGATGCCTCGACGTAGATCATCTTCGGCATGGACATCGACGACCTAGCTCGCTTATTCTTCGACGAAGCCGACGCTAGAGCCCGGGAGTTCACTTGGACAGCGAAGGCACTTCGTTGCGGAGCCGTGGAGATGGACAAACGGATCAACAAAGGTTGTATTTCCGTATTCCCATAGTTAAATGTTAACTACTTATCTTTTCGCCTAAACATCTAGTCTATGATCCGTAGTCGGGTTCCTCGGCACCCCGAATTTTTGAAATTGGCATGATCGATGCCTTGTGTGACCTCACTAGGGTGCCTAGGAACCCAACACCTAAGACACAAGCGGTCAACTAAACGTAACGGCCACCCGGGTATTGAGCGATCAGAAGAAAACAAGCGAACCTGCTATAACTCCCGTCGAGCCAACCGGCAACACTACCCATGCAGTCCGGTCTCCTCGTCTGATATGTCGCATATCAAGTCTAGGGGTGGTAAATGTCAGACCCCAATAACCGATAAGTCATGCCGATGTGAGGCTCATAACGGGTGGAGAAACTACTGGTAACACTTACCAGTAAATCTCTAATCAGCCCTGGCCAGGGACTTCCCTGTTATGGCCAATCGAGCACAATGCAACATCAACCCCGAATACCGGGAGAGACGAAACCCCTCCTATCGCTCATTGCCTCCATGTGACTCGGGACTGTACCCAAAAACCACCGTTTTGCACGCCCTCATGGACGTGGTAAGGTGGAAATCAAAGCACAGTGGGAATCATACAAGACTCTATGACGATCTCGGGTCTACAGACTAACCTGCATAAGTGTCACTTGAGAACTGCCATCTGACGTGAGGTATAATACCATCTGGGAGTTCTCGGCGAGTCCGTCCAGTGTACCCAGTCTTCACTGAGCACCCGTATACCATCTCTGATGTCAAACACTAAGGATATGGGATCATCCATCGCCCATCTCATGGGTCGAGAAGCGTATACGCTAGTCTACACTGGTATATCGATGCCCCGTCTCGATACACCCATGACTAGGGACCTTGAAGGATGTACTTATGGACTACCATGTCCCCACTAGTATGATCCGCATCATAGTCCAGGAAGTCAAGTACACATCCTAAGGGCTTTACCAACATGTAACTATAAGACAGTATAAAGAGACAAGTATACATGTTAAGATAAAGAGCAACCAGATAGCATACTATCATATCGAGCAAGAAAGTCATCTCTATATATGTCCAAGCATCCAATATAATATACATCATCTGTACAATACTGGCCTCTAGGGCATACATACAACTAACAATCTCCCACTTGCACAAGGGCCAGCTGCTGTAGTATCGCATACCGAGCATCCCGAAGAGTCTCTCAAACTGTATCTGGGGAATGGCCTTCGTGAGTGGATCCACTATGTTATTCTTCGTGTCAACCCTCCTGACCTCGATCTCCTGGCGATCAACTATCTCTCGGATCAGGTGATACCGCCTCAGAATATGCCTGGATCACTGATGGGACCTGGGTTCCTTGGCTAAAGCCACCGCTCCATTGTTATCGCAATACAAAGGTATTAGATGCTCAATGGATGGAACCACTCCAAGTTCAGTAATGAACTTCTTGATCCAGACAGCCTCTTTGGCTGCGATGTATTCAGCCTCCATCGTCAAGTCTGCCACGGTTTCCTTCTTCGAACTCTTCCAGCTAACCGCCCCTCCGTAAAGGGTAAAGACAAATCCCGACTGCGACTTAGAGTCCTCCTTATCACTCTGGAAGCTCGAATCGGTAAAGGACTCCACTTGGAGTTCTCCATTACCATACACCAAGAGCATCTCTTTAGTCATTCGTAAGTACTTGAGAATGCTCTTCACAGCTACCCAGTGACTCTCTCTAGGATCAGCTTGATACCTGCTCACTACATTTAGTGAGTATGCTACATCGGGTCTGGTACATAGCATCGCGTACATGATAGAGCCTACAGCCGAAGCATAGGTATCCCTTGCATGCGAGCTCTCTCCAAATCAGTCTTGGGAGACATCTCTTTGGAGAGAGTGACTCCAGAGATCGTGGGTAAGTTCCCACGCTTGGATTCTTCCATACTAAACCTCTTTAGTATGGTGTCAATGTACCTGGATTGGGACAATCCCAATATCCGTTTGGATCTATCTCTATAGATCCTAATCCCCAATATACAGGAGGCATCACCAAGATCTTTCATTGAGAATCTTTGTGATAAGAAGAGCTTGACCGATTGCAGCATAGGAATGTCATTTCCTATCAAGAGTATGTCGTCCACGTACAATACGAGGAAGACAACCTTACTCTCTGCCACCTTCTTGTAGATACAAGGTTCATCTACGTTTTTGACGAAATCAAACTCTTTGATAACGACGTCAAAGAAGATGTTCCAGCTCCGCGATGCTTGCTTTAATCCATAAATGGATTTAAGCAGCTTGCACACCTTCCCGCTGCTCCCACTATCTACGAAGCCATCTGGCTGAGTCATGTACACGCACTCTTCAAAATCACCGTTTAGAAAGGCGGTCTTAACATCCATTTGCTAGATTTCGTAATCATGATATGCAGCGATGGCAAGCATGATCCGAATGGATTTAAGCATAGCCACTGGAGAAAAGGTTTCGTCATAGTCCATATCTGGTCTTTGACGAAAACCCTTTGCAACAAGTCTAGCTTTGAAAGTCTCCACTTTCCCATCTACACCAAGTTTTTTCTCGAAGATCCACTTGCTCCCAATGGGTTTTACCCCTTCAGGAGCTACTTCCAAAGTCCATACTTTGTTGGTGTACATGGATTCCATCTCGGACCGCATTGCATCCAACCATTTCACTGAGTCTCCACTCGTGATGGCCTGCTCGAAGCTAGTTGGGTCATCATCCTCCATGATGCAATCCTCGCTCCCACCATCCATGAGAAAACCGTAGTATCTCTTAGGTTGGCGAGGAACCCTACTAGATCGGCGGAGAGGTTGAGGTTCGTTGGGAGCTACTGAATCCTCTGGTTCCACTAAATCTTCAGTTTGAATTTGTGTAGCCGGAACTTCTTCCAGTTCTACCTGGTTACCACTAATTTCTTTTGTAAGAAATTCCTTTTCTAAAAAGGTGGCATGTCGAGAAACAAACACTTTTTATTTCTCAATATGGAAGAAAATATATCCATGTGAATGTTTGGGATATCCCACAAACTTGCATAGAACTGACCATGCCTCGAGTTTGTTCGGATTTTGCGTTTTAATATAGGCCGGACAACCCCATATCTTAACACGTTTAAGACATGGTCTCTTCCCACTCCATATCTCATATGGTATGGTAGGTACAGATTTAGATGGAACTTGATTCAATAGGTATGCCGCAGTTTCCAGCGCATACCCCCAGAAGGAAATAGGTAACTTAGCTATGCTCATCATAGAGCGCACCATATCTAATAGGGTGCGGTTCCTCCGTTCCGATACACCGTTTTGCTGTGGTGTATATGGAGGAATCAGCTGAGAGAGAATCCCATTCTCTTTTAGGAAGTCCAGGAATTCATTGCTCAAGTATTCACCTCCTCGATCATATCGAAGGATTTTAATACTTTTTCCGGTTTGGTTCTCGACTTCTTGTTTATATTCTCTAAATTTCTCAAAAGCTTCTGATTTGTGTTTCATTAGGAACACATATCCGAATCTAGAGAGATCGTCAGTGAATGTAATGAAGTACGCAGAACCATTCCTGTCATGTGCAGACATTGGACCGCAAACATCACTATGCACCAGTCCCAAGAGTTCCGTAACTCTTTCTCCGTGTCCCGTAAACGGAGTTTTGGTCATCTTGCCTTTGAGACATGACTGGCAAGTGTCATAAGATGAAAATTCAAACGGATTCAAATATCCATCCTTATGCAACTTAGCTAGTCGTGTCGCATTGATGTGACCCAGTCTACAATGCCACAAAAAGGATTCGTTCAGTTCTGAACTCTTCCTCTTGTGTATGTTTGTTATGCTCAGAACTGTTGATTGATTTAGAACATAAATGCCATTGCACAACGTGCCTGATCCAACCAACTTTTGGTTACGGAAAATGTTCATAACATTATCCCGTAATACAAAATTATATCCTTCTTTACTCAACAAAGAAACCGATATAATGTTGCATATCAGGTTCGGCATGTAATAGCATTCGTTCAGAATCAATGTATTACCAGTTGGTAATATAAGGTGATATTCCCCGACGGTTTTAGCTGCAACAATTGCACCATTTCCAACCCTTATGTCTTTATCACCTTCTCCAAGTTCTCTACCTTTCTTAAGCCCATGTAACTGATTACATATATGGGATCCTGACCCGGTATCTAATACCCAGGACGTAGGGCAAATGGAGAAACAGTTCTCTGTAACGAACACACCTGAAGAAAATGCATCATCATGTACTTTCTTCATTCGGGTGGCATGGGAATCCTGGTATTCCCCTATGTCCTGTTCAATCCTATAACTCTTATAAGAAAGAACAGAACCAACGTTCCCCAGCACAGTATAACATGCGGGTTCGGTCTATACATCCATATTATTATCTTGATTAAGGCATGACATGGTCGCTACCTGGAGAGAGATGAGAAGAAAACACTTTAGCGTATGCTCTTGCAAGATCAGATTGGTTATTATCTTATCTAATCAGGATGGCTCCCACTGTTTTTTTATCAAATCGTCCTTCAAACCTTAAAAGGAAAGACTAGCCGGGATTAATTACACCCTACAACTTCGCCGATCTTTCAGCCAGGCCAGTGTCGGTACTTTGAGGGAGGTTCCCCGTGATTTCGCATGGACCTAATTAAAGCAAACCTCGTTTTTCCAGAGGCGTAACCCCGTTGACACCTTTCTAGACACCTACTTGATCGGCTAATTGTCCTGTGTAAAATACTCCCGGGAGTAACAATTACTCGCAGTGGGTATCGGGATCCAACTATCTCATAGAAGGTATGCAATCTCATTGCAAATTTCAACACTTGAATTCCCGATAATATTTTGCCCCTAACCCCTATGACCTTGACAAAGGCCAACAAATCATATGATGTTAGTCAAGTTCAACCCGTCATTTCTTGATTGATTCAAACCCACCCGCACGACCCTTGACAAAGGCCAACAAGATCGTATGACTACCCCAAAACAATCTGCATCATATGTATAAACATATAAGCACCATTTAGCTACCGTACACTACACCTTGACAAAGGCCAACAAACGCAGCACGAATACTAAACATTTCTTATCTGACATGACGGAGGGCTACGACAGGTTTTTCTGAAAACCTATTGCGTAATGAACTTGATATTGTTGTAGAATCAAATGAATTTTGAAATGGAGTGATTTTGAGGCTTTTATTAGTTTTGCTAAAGAGGTCATTCCCGGTGAAGGGATCTCGGCTCTTTCCTCATTGAATAAGGTGCAGGATATATCATATACATCACTATGCAAAGCAAAACTCCAAAAGCAGTCAAAAGTCAAACCGAGTGTTGTAGCATCTACGAATTTTGCTAAAGAGGTCACTCCTGGTGAAGGGATCTCAGCTCTTTCCTCATCGAATAAGGTGCAGGATATATCATATACATCACTATGCAAAGCAAAACTGTAGCTACCCTTTTTTATTAAAATTTGATTCTACAACATATTTTAGGTTTCTTTTCTTTCATTAATCACATTAATGAAGTCCTATCATTTAAGTCACCTAAACATCACAGATAAATACGACGTACACTTATGACATCCTCATTCGCCTCGATGTCCCCTCGTGCACCGTTAGGTTAGGTAACTAATGGCAGAGCAGGGCAGGGCTAGCGCGGCTGTAAAACATAAGTAACGCCTATATAATATATCATATATACTATATACAGTATTTATCACAGAACACATCTAATGATCACATCACAGATATCGCAGCAGAAACATAGATATAATGTGGGATATACTAGGACGTCCGTATTTAGTATTTAGCCCACAATAGAAAATACGGATTCCACAGTCGCGATGAATAGCCAATCCTACACCCTGGACCCCTACGAGAGCGGCAAGCGACCCTACCAATTCTGGAGTTTAGGAGACCCGGTCTCGACTCCTCGAGATGGCCTCCCACTGAACCCCAGAACCCGGTCACCTGTGCTCCCCTCCTTGGGTCCATCCTAATGCGGAAAAGTAAATAATATACAACACTGGTGGCATCAACCTCAACCCGGAAGTGCCCCAAATAAAAAAATATTACATTACATTTGAATTTACATGAATGAAAATATAAAACTCTCATCTCACATAAAAAAACCCCGGCTATTCGATCGCGACAATCCTGCACATCATATGTCAGCAACACATAATATCATATATCATCAACGTAAGTAAGTATGCGTACCCCGATTGTCGTTGATGTAAAGCAACGAAACCGGCGATATCAAACATACTACACTTACGGTCACAGAAAAGAAAGTGTAAAACTACAATATTTGGAATCCATATTCTCTTTAGACATCATTAATGCGAAATATCACATACTTCGTATTTCATGCCTAAACTATATAAATTCCACATATTGTATCACATTCGAGATAAATAGACAGTATTAAAGTTTTCGACCGAATGTTCAAATACCCAAAATTCCCCAAAGCTCAACACTTGAGCGGAGTTCAAAAAAAAAATCCGTAGTGTGACACAGTAGTAGCGGTCCAGCCGTAGAAGGGTCAAGCCAACGCCTCACATGTGGCACGCCGTACTGCCCCAAACCCTAAGGTTCAAAGGGCAGTTCAAGACGGTCACATAATCGATTTAAGGTTTGTTGTCTTCTAGAGGGTCCACCACAAAAAAACTTGCACGTATCTCCAAAATATTTAAACCCCGTGAAAAGTGAGCAAATGATACTCGTTCGAACACTTCAATACTTTCTAATTTACCCGGAAAAGCCACGAAATGAAAATTCCGATCGAATCGTCGAGTCCAAAACCATCTCCAGAATATTCAGTACTAGATTCAGATTAAACGTACCCAAAAATGTACACAACCAGGTAGGAGAAAAACCATGTAAAAACGAGCCAGTGAATCACCTATACGGCCGCGGAGCCGCGGCCTAAGCAAGCTTTTGCCACGGTTCCGCGGCAGGATTTACTGTTCACTGCTTCATTTTTCAGGGTTTGTCTTAGATTTTCCTGCTGCATTTTTTAAGTATTTTTAATTCTGAAAAACAACAGATTTTGAAAAATGTCTAAAGAGGGTCCCGAAATACCGTATTTTGATCCGATCGGAGTTTTTACTTCGTAAAAGTGTCGCCTAATGTTCTAGGTCGGCTCTGATACCAATGTTAGGTTTAACTAGCACCCTATGAGAGGTTTGGAAGCATCACATGTCACAAAGATCAAGTTTTTATGGTGCTAAGTAAACATACAAAGGATCTATCCTAGAAAATTAGGGTTTCAAAACTTTAAAGGCAACAAAGACTAGGGTTTCGAGAGTACAACCTTTGTAGCTCCCTACGCTAGACTCCTTGGCCACTTGAGGGTTGGAGGAAGGTTCGCTTGAGGTCTTCTTGTGTCCACGACGATCCACCCGAAGCTCCTTGTCCAAGCTAACAAGTTCACTTTTCCAAGAGAATGAAATGAAGCTAACACTCTAAATAAGTGGGCTAGACTTGTGTAGAATGATGTTGTGGTTCTTATTCTCACTTCAAAATCATATCTTGTTAAGTATCTTGCTCACTACAAAAAGTCTAGAGACCAAAAGAGGAAGGAAGAAGAAGATGATGGCTTTTCTTTGAACAAGAGTAAAAGACTAACACTTTAAAAGAAAATGAAAATATATGTATATATATTTATCACTTCTCATCTCAAACCATGGTTAAATCATATGGATATTATTTCACATAAGTTAAAACATAAAAGAAAAGATTAACTCATGGTTAGAAGGTAGGTGAGCATGGTTAGGTCAAGAAGAGTGTAGAACTCATCCATGAATTATCCTTTTCTTTTTCCTTCATTTTAAAACAAATGAAATAATAACACATATAAATAAAATCATGGTGTGAGTCTTATATTGCCATCATTTTCCATGTATATGCAACCATGAAGGATGATGTATGTATGTATGTGTGCATGCACATCCATATGTGCATGAATCTAGAAAGAATGCATACATGCATGCATACATCAAAAAATACAAGAAAGGATTTCTAGTGAGAATCTAATGTTTAAATGATAAATCAACACTTGATTTATCAATCCGGCCATATCACATACGACCCTAACCAAAAGCAAGCCGCCCGATTAATATACGGTATCTCATACTCGCATCTTAACCGGGCCCATGCGCATATCGCATACGCGCTCCATAACATTTCGCCTGGACTAGGTAACTCCTTTGTGGGACTCTAAGACTCGTCAATACGCCGGCAGTGGGTGATGATCATATCAAGCACCCCCAAGCCGCAAGCGGTCAGCTAAACGTAACGGCCACCCGGGTATTGAGCGATCGGAAGAAAACAAGAGAACCTGCAACAACACCCGTCGAGCCAACCAGCAACATTACCCGTGCAGTGTGGTCACCTCGTCTGATATGTCGCATATCAAGTCTAGGGGTGGTAAACGTCAGACCCCAATAACCGATAAGTCTTGCTGATGTGAGGCTCATAACGGGTCGAGAAACTACTGGTAACACTTACCAGTAAATCTCTAATCAGCCCTGGCCAGGGACTTCCCTGTTATGGCCAATCGAGCACAGTGCAACATCAACCCCCAATACCGGGAGAGACGAAACCCCTCCTATCGCTCATTGCCTCCATGTGACTCGGGACTGTACCCAAAAACCACCGTTTTGCATGCCCTCATGGACGTGGTAAGGTGGAAATCAAAGCACAGTGGGAATCACACAAGACTCTATGACGATCTCGGGTCTACAGACTAACCTGCATAAGTGTCACCTGAGAACTGCCATCTGACGTGAGGTATAATACCATCTGGGAGTTCTCGGCGAGTCCATCCAGTGTACCCAGTCTTCACTGAGCACCCGTATACCATCTCTGATGTCAAACACCAATGGATATGGGATCATCCATCGCCCATCTCATGGGTCGAGAAGCGTATACGCTAGTCTACACTGGTATATCGATGCCCCGTCTCGATACACCCACGACTAGGGACCTTTAAGGATGTACTTATGGACTGCCATGTCCCCACTAGTATGATCCGTATCATAGTCCAGGCAGTCAAGTACACATCCTAAGGGCTTTACCAACATGTAACTATAAGACAGTATAAAGAGACAAGTATACATGTTAAGATAAAGAGCAACCAGATAGCATACTATCATATCGAGCAAGAAAGTCATCTCTATATATGTCCAAGCATCCAATATAATATACATCATCTGTACAATACTGACCTCTAGGGCATACATACAACTAACACAAAGAACTCCATGGGATATTGTTTCTATTACGCAGAGGAACAAAAGGTCTTTGTTTCTCAACATGCCCGCTTCTTGGAAACTGAATTTTTGGAAAATCAGAAGAGTAGGAGCGCAATAGAACTGGAAGAAATTCCAGAGCCACAAGCTATTACTGAAACCTTGGTAGAACAAGAAGGTTCAGGAGAACAGGACATCCCGACGCCACTCCGCAGGAGTAGTAGGCAATCTCATCCGTCCGAGAGATACTACGGTTTTCTCATAGACGGGGATAGAGAGGATTGCACTATTGACTATGATGAGCCTACTAGCTTCCAGCAAGCCATTCAGATTGGTGACTCAGTAAAATGGCTGGATGCAGTGCGGACCGAAATGGAGTCCATGTACACTAACAAAGTATGGACTTTGGACTTTGCTCCAGATGGGGTAAAACCCGTAGGATGCAAATGGATCTTCAGAAAGAAGATTGGTGTAGATGGATAGGTTGAAACCTATAAAGCTAGACTTGTTGCAAAGGGTTTCCGTCAAAGACCTGGTTTGGACTATGACAAAACCTTTTCTCCAGTAGCTATGCTAAAATCCATTAGGCTCCTTCTTGCTATTGCTGCCTTCCACGATTATGAGATCTGGCAGATGGACGTAAAGATGACTTTTCTAAATGGAAATTTGGAAGAGAGCGTCTATATGGATCAGCTAGAAGGATTCATTCAGAGTGGGAGCAGCGGTAAAGTATGCAAGCTGCTTAAGTCTATTTATGGACTAAAGCAGGCATCGCGGAGTTGGAACATCTGTTTTGATGATGCTGTCAAAGAATTTGACTTTATCAAAAATCCAGATGAACCTTGCATATACAGCAAGATTGTAAGGAGAGATGTAGTATTCCTCGTCTTGTACGTGGATGACATTCTCCTAATAGGAAATGATATTCCTATGTTACAGTCTGTCAAAAGATTCTTATCACAGAAATTCTCCATGAAAGACCTGGGTGATGCCACCTACATTCTGGGGATCCGGATCTATCGTGATAGATCAAAAAGGATGTTGGGACTTTCACAGTCCAGGTACATAGACACCATAGTGAAGAGATTCAGTATGGATGATTCTAAGCGCGGTAACCTACCGGCTTGTCACGGAATCACCCTCTCCAAAGAGATGTCTCCCAAGACTGATTTGGAAAGGGATCACATGTCAATTATACCCTACGCTTCTGCGGTAGGCTCTATAATGTATGCGATGTTATGTACCAGACCAGATGTAGCATACGCATTAAGCGTTGTAAGCCGGTATCAGGCAAACCCAGGGGAGAAGCACTGGATAGCTGTGAAGAACATTCTCAAGTACTTGAGGAGGACTAAGGAGATGTTCTTAGTGTATGGAGGAAAAGACCTCTAGATTGAGGCCTTTGCCGACTCCGGCTTCCAGAGTGACAAGGATGACTCCAAATCCATGTTGGGTTATGTCTTTACCCTCAATGGAGGGGCGGTCTGTTGGAAGAGTTCCAAGCAGGAGACCGTTGCTGACTCGACAATGGAAGCGGAGTACATAGCTGCTTGCGATGCCGCAAAAGAAGCAGTCTGGATGAAGAAGTTCCTCACAGAACTTCAGGTGGTTCGTACCATTGTTGATCCAATACCTCTGTATTGTGACAACAACGGCGCTATAGCTTTAGCGAAGGAACCCAGGTCCCATCAGAAGTCCAGACACATCTTAAGGCGGTATCACCTGATCAGGGAGATCGTAGATCGCCAGGAGATCGAGGTGAAGAGAGTAGAGACGGAAAATAACATTGCTGATTCATTCACAAAGGCCCTTCCTCAGACGCAGTTCGAGAGGCTATTCGAGATGATAGGTCTACGATATGCCAGCTCATGGCCCTAGTGCAAGTGGGAGATTGTTAGTGTATATGCCCTAGGGGCCATTATTGTATCATACTAGGTTGTATATTACTTAATAGAAGCTTGGGATATTCACAAATGTATATAACAGTCTTGCTAAAAATGGTAGTATGCTACTTGGTTTGATTCTATTTTAATATGTGCATATGTTTCTTGTAACGTATCACTTATACATATTAGTAGAGCCCATAGGATCTTTGCTTGATTACCAGCGTTGTGATGGCAGTCACACTAGTGGGGGCTGGGTAGTCTATAAGCAACATCCTATACAGGTCCCTGGTCGTTGGATTATAGATATAGGGCATCGATATTGTGGAGTAGACTAAGTGTGTACGCTTCTCATCCCAGTTGGGGAGATGGTCTGTCCCACAGCCATCAATACGTCGTACTGGAGATAGTATACAGGTGCTCGTTAGGTTACGGGTATAACGGACAGGACTCGCAGGGAACTGATTAGTTGGTATTATACCCATCGTCAGTTAACAGTTCTAGGTGACATGAGTACAGCATAGTCCGCAGACTTGACACTGCTACTTTGCCTCGAGTGTGTCCCACTGTTCTTAGATTGCTACCCTACCACGGCTCAAAGGAGTCGTGCAAACAGGTAGCAGTTGGGTGCAGTCCCGAGCACTTGGAGGCAGTGGCGGTTAGATAGGATTCGTCTCTCCCGGTATTGGGAGTTGATATCGCGCTGTGTCAGAGAGCCATTACGCAAAGTCCCTGGCCAGGGCAAGCGAGACATACTGGAAGGTTCCAGTAGCTTCTCAGGGTGTAATGGGCTTCGCTCCGACATGACTTATACAGCTATTAGGGTACTGACACTTGCCGCCCCCTAGGCTTGATATGCGATAGTCTTAGATGAACAGACCGGACTGTACGGAGATTGTCACATCAGGCTCAGTAGGAGTTCGGATGGTTTTCCTCATCGGCCTTCTTATCGACATCTACCTGGGGACCGTTACGTACAGCTAGTGCCGCTTGCGGTCTGTGGTTAAACTCACTGCCAGCGTAGTGTCGAGTCTTTAGAGTCTCACACAGAGAGTTTCCCTGCTCCAGGCGAAACGATATAGAGGTCGTATGGTTTTACGACAAGGGTTCGGACGCGTACGTGTGTTTACGCACGTACGACTTTTCGGACAGTTTTTACTAGCCGGCTTTGGTTTAAGCCAGATTCTAGTATCGGGTTATTGGATTTATACAGTCTAAAGTTTTTCCGTATTTTCACGTATTGGAAGGGCATTCTCGTAATTTTCCGGGAAGCTTCTAGAAGCATGGTGAGTTGGAGGCTAAGGTGGCATTTGCATTAATTGGATTAGTGAGTCATGTAGTGATTCATGTAATGAGTTAATGATTCATTTAATGATTTATATGACTCATATGATGAATCACTTAGGGTATTAATGAGACATGATGATAAAGCTTTATTTATTTTTACTTAATAATATCATATGTTTCATATATACTCAAATGATTTCATTCATCCAAAGTAATTCATATTCTCACATTCTCTCTCCTCAAGCTCTCCCTCTTCAAACCCTAACCCTAACCTCTCATGTGTTGAGATCAATGGTTAGCTAGACTAATACATCCACAACCTCACTCTATATCCCCTAGGTAGCTTAGATTAGCACTTTGAGCAACCTAGTTATCTCAAGTTAGAGATATAGCTTGGCGTAGGAGTTCTCGGGTGGATCATCTTTGATTTGAGGAGGCTGTTGAGGTGCCGATGTTCCAAGGAGCCTACGAGGAGTGGAGGACCGCGATGAAGACCCGAAGGACAAGTAACATGAGGTATAACTTCGAATCCGAGTAGTTAAACCTCTAGCTGTTAGTTAGTAACGGTTTAGAAACGATTCATGCGCTCAAGTCCGTGTTACGAAGCTTTGATAATCGTTTTTCATATATTCCGCCTCCCCGCAAGTTCTTGGGGTGCGTGACATGGACTTACAGCCTGCCGCGACTACTCTGAGGGGCAACCTGCAAACACTGTGGCACAACGGGGGTGAGTTTCCAACTCGTGAATAGAAATAACATATAAAGGTAATCACGAGTATGCACGTACTGCGCTGCTCTAACATGTATAATCAGATAACATCTATATGATGAGCTGAGTATGCGATAATCATGCAAAAGTACTCTATCAGGTACTACAACTATATGATGTAATGCATAACAATGAATGCTGAGCATGGGATAAAATATCATCAACACGGAATGTCAACGTGGAAAACTCCGATGTTTATCAAAAACACCCTAAAACCCAATACTCAGGCGCCATCACTCTATCCGGCCCTCAATCCTGTAATCCTCATAGAAGAGAGGTGCCCAACATCGGCACCTCAAAATAACAAGAAATACTCGTGTCCAGCATCGACACGCAAATCCTCAACTCTCAGGCGCCGCATACCAGATCGGCCCTCAGCATATATCTCATGTCATAGCTCCCAGACGGTATCCTCCGGATATCCGTCGGGTCTCCTACTATCACCGGCAGGTAGTAGTCCCTCCGCTGGGCTCACCGTCTAACTATACGAGTCTTCTTGCCCCGGGGTACCATACCGGGTCCATCATGTACCCGCAGACTGTCACGACCCGAAAGTACGGAACATGACCGGCACTTAAACTACGAACGTCTCGAGGCGTACGTAATCTAAGTAAACCGAAAACCCAGAAATCCAAACCAAGAAAAGTAGTAGAGTGCAGGAAAAACCAACTTAAAGCAAGTAGTTTCAATAGCATAAGCCGAATTATACGGTCTTTAAAAACATCAAAAATTTACTGAAAATTTCGGCAGAGTCTTCTTTGTAAATACTGGCCCCCAAACGGGATACAACATGAATAGTATACGAAATCAAGAAAAAGGCATCCCCAAGCGGGAGCTAGCTCTTCGTCAATCGACGGTCACAACCACACAAGCAATAAAATATACAACGCCAACGGCGAGGATCAAAACTTAAAAGGAAACTCAAAACCACCAGAAATATAACGAGCGACTCTAAGGTCGAAAGAATAAACAACACTGGTCTCTATCTCAATAAATACATGTTTGGTTGATGGAATTTACTAGATACAACGGAATAATATTATACAAGGTAATATGATGGGTACGATACAAGAAAAACCCACCTACTAGCAAGTCACCCGAATGAAACTGGGCCCGCAAAGCCATAATGAAACCTTTACGGCAAAGCTGCAAGAAACTGGGGCACAACGGGGGTGAGTTGCCAACTCGTGAATAGAAAAACATCTACGCACAGAAATCGCAGAAATAACGCAACCTAGGTCAATGATCATAATATATCCTCAAAAATGTATATAACATGCATCCTATAACAATGGCTAGGGTAAATATCTAACCCGAGTGAAAACTCATGTGCCCGTGTCAGTGCCTCAGGTAGCAATATATCTTATGAATGAGGTATGAATGCATGAAAACAGAATACATGTAAATGAAGAAACCGTTTTCATAAATTAGTGAGATTTCCTTCGTATTTTTAAACTGAGGTATCATAAATGAAATCAGTATCAACAGTGTCTAGCATCGACACAAAACATAAATCTCAATGTCTCGAAATATCAATGTCTCAATCTCAATATCTAGCGCGCCGTCAGTCCAGACCGGCCCCTACCATCCATCTCAAGACCACGACGGTATCCTCCGGATATCCGACGCGTCGGGTAATATCACCGATAGGTAGTGCTCCCCAGCCAGGCTCAACGTCAACAACACATTCCTCTTGCCCCGGGGTACCATACCGGGCCCACCATGTACCCGAAACGGTTCCTCCACTCCTCGAATCGGGTCTCGAAATCCATCAGCAAACTCATGGTGGACAACTCATATATCATGGGAAAACCCCACTTTATATTTAAAAAGGGAGAAAAGGTTTATTTATGTTTTTGCGGTTTTCCTCCAAATCCAAGAAATCTCATGAAATCCGAATCCAAGTCATCAATAGCATGTAAACAGTGAATATAGGCATGAGAATCCATGAATGCGACACAACAATGAATAATGACATGCATGAAGTAGTAGGCAATAACTACAATGTCTAACTAGCACATAAGGCAAGCACACTAATATCATGTCTAAACTATTAGCTAACAACCTATGTCAAATGGAATAGTATTTTCTAAAGTGTTCGTGACATGTCAATTACCGATGAAGATGTGTGTGAGCCGGCAAGTAAGTGTACGTGGTATATACGCGTCATCGGTAATGGTGCTGGTGTCCTAACAGCATGATGTTAATAATGCAATAAGAAATTATAATATAAGTATGCGATGCGGAGCGAACAGTAAAAATGAGCGGGAGCTGAATACTAGACGCAACTATAACCAATCTGCACTAATATAATATAAGTCCTACAAATGGTGCCTTTTGAAATAACACGAGTCATGGGGTTTTGAAAATAGGGGCTACGGTATTTTTATGAAAAGATACGTCTTTTGAAATATCCGTAAGATCCCTTGGGCTGTCTTTTAAAATACCCACGATTCGTTAGTTCGAAATAGGTAGGAGTCTAATCTAGTCTAACAACTACACTAAACTATACGGCTGAACTAACAAACTGAACTACAGGTAAGGAAACCGCCTATCATCTGAGTCGATACATATACCTACCTGTATATGTATAGTCGGTGATCCCGCCTCAATAATATCATATCCATAACCAGACATCCCAAGTCAAGAGTGCGGATCAATCATCAAAATATAGCTCGTACGTAAATCCGTCGTACGGCATCCCCAAATCTGGGTACGGGTCAATATCACATTCATCATACTATTCACCTGGTATCCTCTTTATCGAATATAATGATCGGGGTACTGATCTACGTCTAATACAATACTGATACCGCCTAAGTATGCATGGACATGTGTGAAACACTACGTCAAGGACCTGCTACAACGTCATGTCGTATCTAAGATACGAACCCTGCTATATCACCGATCTCACGGCCTCAAATCAAATCTCATCGACTCAGCTCAATCCCAAGTATCATCCTCAATCCGTATGTGAACACATAGTCCCATACCCATGTGAACACATAATTATAAAGAATCCCATGAGCACAAATCAATAGGAAAGTATGCAAGTATGTATGTGTGTATGTGTAGTGCAACACTACCCTAGGGTTCGCAACGCTAAATTAATCCAACACACCAATATTCATCCTAAGCATCGTTATTAATCCCAAATAACATATAATAATTGTTGGTGTGTATACGCATCCGTATACACCACCATGGACTGCGGGGGTGCTATACGCCATCCACCCGACTTCTCCCCGTAGATATAAATCTACTCACCTGGTCCTCGCTAGCCGGTGCCGACGTCGCCACGCGCTTGCTTGTCATCTCGAAGTCCACATAGGGTACCTACATATCATAACGCACCGTATCGCATTAAAACTAAATTCGAAATCGAAACAGCATACGAAAATCAAATCGGCACGCGTATCACGCATAGGTCCAAACCTATCACCTACGCATGCAAGAATAGTCAAACCAACCCTCGATGTCGATGTACAAACGTCAAACCATCGAGAAAAATCCAATCACACTCATTTGCACATTCACGAACACTAATTTTAATATAAACTAGGTTAAAACTCACAAAAACCCCAATTTCACTTAAAAGTCATTTTTCCGAAAATCTAGCAAGCACAATTCGCCGTTTTTGTACAAAACATGATGTTTAAATGAATGTGGCGGCCAATATACTTATTAAATATCTTAAATAAGTCATATAAACAATTCCCGGAATTTAATCTCATTAAATTCCAAAAACCCTAATATTCTAGTTTACAAAATACCTAAAATTTAACAATTTCAAAGCAAAAATGCACAAACTACAATCTAACTTAGATTTGCATGATCTAAAGCATTAAACCACACTTAATAAAGTTAATGAAGTCATGAAAAACCTAAACACATTTTTAATCCCAAGTATTTAACCAATTTCAAAAACCTATTAAGCAAATTAGCAAATTAACACAATTTTTAAACTAACCATTAGCACAAGCTACTAATCTTGTATTAACATGACAAAAAGCCTAAATATAACACACAACCATACACCAATTTTATAAAACCCTAACTTGCATTCAAATTCCTAACTTGAATTCCAAAACTTGCAACTTAAGCCTAATTAACACTTAAGTAGTTTAGCTTTAAGAAATTTGTAACAAATTAAGCAAAAATGTTTTAGAATTATACCCAAAAACATTTGAAGATCCACAAGCATCCATGGCCCTCCAAAATGCTCTCTTTTCACAAGGATCCATGCTATACGGGCAAAGCTAAAATGGGTAGGAGTCGGATTTGGGTTTTGGGATTTTTTTTTGGATGTATTTGAGGCAATTTTTGATGAAGTTTGAAGAGAAAAGAGAAGGGAAATGGGGGGGGGCTGCTGCTGCTGTAGGAGGGGGGGTCGGCTGGAATGGGAGTGGGAGAGGAGAGAGAGGGAGGTAGAGAAAGTGGGGGGAGAACTCAAAGTCAATTCAAGGTTAAAGGTCCACCTCATTTCTCCATTTTCTTTTCTTTTCTTTCATTTCTTTCCTTTGAAATTCAAGTGGGGAAAAAAATGGGGGCTGCTGAATTCTTCAAGGGGAGAAGTAAATGGGAGTGTGTGGATGTGGGTACGGATGTGGGGTGATGAAAAATGATAAATATAATACCCCAAACATCCATTTACGCTAAAAAAAGCCTTTTTTCTTCAATAATTTCTAAACCGTTTTGGCAAATAATTTCGTTCCAAAAAGCACATGATAAAATTTTATTTAATGTTTTATGATGCAAAAAATTTGTTTCAACTCATTCCAATTTGTAATTTTCCCTAATTAAATGTATTAGTGACGGTTTAAAATAATAATAAAATAATATTTTTTTCAGAAAATTTGAAATTTCACCAGCGGCTCAATAAACACCAAATAATAGCAATTACATAGCTAGAATATGTATATTTAATTTTTATAATAAGATATTTGTATTTTGACTTTTTACAGAAAACCCACTTATTTTACCGATTTTTTCGAAATTTCACCGAAACGATTTTCAAAACGTTACAATCTTCCCCCCTTAAAGAAATTCGGTCCCCGAATTTAAATTCAAACTCCCCCAAATACTAAAACATCTAAGCAAACCATCAAGTTGTCGGGGCTCCGAAATTGTAAATACATAAAACAAATCGTAGCGCAGCGCATGCGCTTGAAAACTGAGCATATAACTCAAATCAAAACTCCGTCAAGCATCCCGCAATCATCGGAGTCATGGAGAAGACATCAATGCCAAATCCAAATCAGAACCAATATGACATAACTCGAAACTATACATGTAAATATCGAATCTATATCTGTAAGTATCTGAAGGAAATGCATGCCAAATCTCTTTAAGTCGCTGTGCAACGCGTATAACACTGCACAGTGGCGGACGTCTATCATAAGAAAATAACTATATACATATATACCTTTGTTTGAAATGTACGCTCCGCCGTTTTGGAAACAATTTAGAAGGGTCTCCTTATTTTAAACATTTCGTGTCATATCAGACACGTAGGTAAATACTGAGGCTATAGCTCGCTTTTTGGAAATCCCTTCAATAACTATAAATGCATGCAAAAATATGTTCAGGTACCGTCCTCTGACTAGTCCTGCTCAGTACGAAAACACATAGCAATATCATAAAAACGTACTGCTCTATACAAAATCAATCCCAAAATATGCACATGAATGCTACGTGCGTCTGGTGCGCACGGAAATCAAAATCCATGAATGTGCCTTACATGCGCACAGAAACAACATTTAGGTGCATCGGGTGTGCACGAAACATCTGTCGTAGGCAACATGTGTGCCTGACAGCAAAATCAGGTGCATCTGACATGCACGAAAAATTCTCAATTTAGTGCCTCTGGTGTACACCAAAATCACCCTTCAAAACATGCGCCCAACATGCGCGAAAATCCAAATCAGGTGCATCCATCGTGCACGAAATCATGAAATCCAATATCAAGCGCCGAACGTGCGCAAAATCAATCAGGTGCACAAGGTGCACAAAACAAATATCGAGTATCACAATCGAAATCGAAGTCCAGTGCATCTAAGTGCACAAAAGGCGTATCACTGCACTGCAAGCATATAATAACTATACAGAGTGCAGGAACCAATTCGTGTGCATGCATACGCACAAAACCAACTCAACTGTTTAAAACCGTAAAATCACAAACATGTGAAACTAAAGCACGAAAACGATATCAAGTGCAACACTGTGCAAAGATCGTAAATCCTCAATCATCAAAATCAAATCATACGAATAAATCACCCAAAACATCGAAATCAATAATGGCGGAACAGTACCGCTCAAGCGCATCCTCTAAGAATCTCGGCCAACTGTCACGGTCACTAGTGGGACGTCTCGTCGATGATCATGAACTCTATCCTGCTGATGTGTTAGTTATATGTATGCCCTAGAGGCCATTACTGTACATACGATGTATATTGCAGTGGATGCTAGGACATATATAGGGAGGACTTTCTTGCTCGACATGATAGTATGCTATCTGGTTGTACTTTATCTTAACATGTACTCTGATTATCTCTATATTACATGTTGATAAAGCCCTTAGGATATGTACTCGACTACTGGGACTATGATGAGATCATACTAGTGGGGCCACGGTAGTCGGTGAGTACATCCTATAACTGTTCCTAGTCGAGGGTGTATCGAGACAGGGCATCGATGCACCAGAGTAGACTAGCGTATACGCATCTTGACCCATATGATGGGCGATGGATGATCCCATATCCATCGGTGTTTGACATCAAGGATGGTGTACGGGTGCTCAGTGGAGACTGGGTACACTGGACGGACTCGCCGAGAACTCCCAGATGGTATTATACCATACGTCAGATGGCAGTTCTCCGGTGACACTGGTACAGAGTAGTCTGTTGACCCGAGATCGTCATAGAGTCTTGTGTGGTTCCCACTGTGCTTTGATTTCCATCATACCACGTCCAAGAGGGCGTGCAAAAAGGTGGCTTTTGGGTACAGTCCCGAATCACATGGAGGCAATGAGCGATAGGAGGGGATTCGTCTCTCCCGGTATAGGGAGTTGAAGTTGTGCTGTGTTCGATTGGCTATAACCGGAAATCCCTGGCCAGGGTTGCTGAGATTTACTGGTAAGAGTTATCAGTAGTTTCTCGAACTGTTATAGACCTTATATCGACACGACTTATCGAGCTACTGGGGTCTGACGTTTACCACCCTTAGGCGAGATATGCGACATATCAGACGACGAGACCGGACTGTACGGGAGCGTTACTGTTTGGATCCACAGGAGAATGTACAGGCTTGCTTGTTGATCTTCTGAGCGCTCAATACCTGGGTAGCTGTTACGTTTAGCTGACCGCTTGCAGCTTGTGGGTGTTTGATATGATCATCACCTACTGCCGGCGTATTGACGATTCTTTAGAGTCCTACACAGAGGTTTCTTGACTCAGGCAAAATGGAGTAGGAGCACATATGTGATATGTGCGGGACCGAGGATAATGCGGTATGTGATATCGTATTGTATTCTCGCGATATTTGATATCAGCCGGGTCATCGGATCAAGTGTTGATTCGATGAATCGGTACGGATTTATATTAGTCGGTTATATGGGATATAGCCGGATTGTCGGATCAAGTGTTGATTCGATAATTTAATGTATAATAATATATTTGATATATTAAAATGCATTAACTAATATTTGCTCACTAAAAGATTCTTTTTCTCACTCGGGTAATGCATTGATATATATGCGATATATGTTAAATGTATTATTTTATTTTGTTGCAATAAATATTGTATATGTGATATATGATATTGTAAAATGATATGATAAATAATGCAACTTGTTTAGTAGAGATTAAACATGGTTAGGGTGTGATTAGGGTTAAGACTTTCTAGAAGGTTCTAGAAGTTTTCTTTCTTTGTCTTTGTTAAGATATTATGCTAGATATTTCAAAACCCTAACCAAACCTTTAACCCTAGTAAAATCTCTACAAGAGTTAGCTTGACCAAGGTTGCATTATCTATCATATTATTTCCTTTACTATTCATCACAAAAGGATATTCATTATTCATCATCTTCTTCCTTCTTCTTCCAAGCTTGAAATGGTTTCTAGCTTTGATTTTGTGATGGAAATATGTGAGAAAAATATAAATAAATAGAGCAAAATTCCTACTTCATCATCCTCATCTTCACTTGCCATTTAGATGAGGGTGTTCACATCATTTCATGAGTGTTAGCTTGTGTTAAAGAAACTTCGAGGTAGATCATCTTAGTATCGAAGATCGGAAGCAAAGGTTGCGTCTTTCTCTTCGTGGAACCTCTCGAGAGTCCGGATCCCGATGATCGCAGCGAAGGGACCACAACACGAAGCATATGAAGTGAAGGACCGGATCTACAAAGGTTGTGATCCCTCTCACTTAGTGTTAAATTGTTTAGCATGCAAGTTATCGCCTAATCTCTAGTTTAAAGTTCCGTATTCGGGTTGTTCGGCACGGCTAAATTTTTATTCGGGCATGGTTGATGCCTCGTAGACCCTTGTGCGCGTGCATAGCAACCCTACAGTGGTATCAGAGCCAAGCTAGAGTTTTAGGCGAAGTCTAGACGAAGTTTAAAGTCCGATCGAACCCGGAAAACCCGAAACCCAAAACTCCAAAATGCTCTCTGGAAATTTTCTGAAAATTTGGATTTTTGTCAATTAAAAGTTTCTAAAAAATTCAGCAGGGTCTAATTAGAATTACTGTGAAATTCGAGGGGGTAATTCGTCAAAAGTGCGGCGGAACCGCGGCAGAAGCTTGGCTTCTGCGGCGGTTCCGCGGCCACTTGATGACGTCACCCCTCCTATTTGGCACAGTAATTCCAATTACACAGTGCTGAGTTCTCTGGAATGTTTTAATTTTTATTCTACAGTTGAGTTTTCTGGAGTTGATTTGGAGATTCGATGTTTCGATCGGAGTATTAGATTTTGTCTATGTGGCTTTCCGGATATCTTATAGAAACTGTTAAAAAGTTCGAACGGATATCAATAACTCACTTTTTCCCCTGTCGGAAAATTTTTCAAAAGTTGGATTTTTTCTACTGTTTAAGAATTTTCTAAGTCGTGCAAGTAACTCGGTGGACCCTCTAGAAGACAACAAACCTTAACTCGATTATGTGACCGTCTTGAACTGCCCTTTGAACCTTAGGGTTTGGGGCAGTACGGCGTGCCACATGTGAGGCGTTGGCTTGACCCTTCTACGGCTGGACCATTGGTACTGTGGCATGTGATGGATGTTTTTAAACTAATTTCAAGTGTTGAGATATATTGGGGAAATCTTGGGTGTTTGATGATTCGATCGGAAAGTTTAACTTTGTCTATTTATCTGGAATGTGATACAATAATTGGAATCCACAGGTAGTTATGAGATAACTAATTTGAATATTATAAACATAGCAGTTTAGTCTCAGATGATCGGTTGCCACGGAATTTTGATGTGATCAAAAGTCCGTCGCAATCACGTAGTGTACGCGGATACTCGCCGGGTAAACTTAATAGACAGCTACGCCCCATAGCCCCGACCAAGTGACTGTAGGAGAACCCCGTCGCCGAAAGCATCCGTTCGGGTGCTCCCGGTAGCGGTGTTCCGCCTTGGTGCACTTCGTCGACGGTATCGGGGGTGCGGCCGTCTACTAAAGCTTGCGACGAGCATTCGATCAGGACGTCGGGAATCTTGTTGAATTGCCCGACTTGATATTGAAAAGAGTTTTCGATAATGAGACTAAAATGTGTGGTTTATAATTGTTAGGCATGTGATGTCTAAGGGATTCATTTGGTCAGGCATGCGATGTCTGAGATGGTTGCGGATTCCAACTGTTGTAGTTTTACACTTTCTTTTATGTGACCGTAAGCGTAGTATGTGGTGTATCGCCGGCTTCGTTGCTATACATCAACGACAATCGGGATACGCATACTTGCTTACGTTGATGATATGAGATATTATGTGTTGCTGTGATATGTTGTATTGGATCGTCGCGTTTGAATAGCCGGGGGTTTTATGTGAGATGAGAGTTTTTCTTTTTCATTCATGTAAAATTCATTTGTATGTAATATTCTTTTATTGGGGCACTTCCAGGTAGCGGAAGATGTCACCGTTGTATATTATTTACTTTTCCGCATTAGGTAGACCCAAGGCGGGGAGCACAAGTAACCGGGTTCTAGGGTCCAGTGGGAGACCATCTCGAGGAGTCGAGACCGGGTCTCCTAACCCTAGAATTGGCAGTGTTACTTGCCGCTCTCGTAGGGGTCTAGGGATGTGGGTTTGGCTATTCATCGCGATCGTGGAATCCGTGTTTTATACAGGCTCGTATTGAAAACACGGACGTCCTAGTATATCCAATATTTCATATATGTTCTTCTGCTGCAATGTTCTGTGATGAGATCATATTACTGCCTAAGACGAATGTTTATATATTATATATATGAGATATATGTTGTATTGCAGATTTCGTTTCAAAAAGAGATGCTTGCGAAGCATAATTAAAATGGGACTTCATTAATGAGATTAATGAAATAAAAGAAACCTAAGATGTTGTAGAAACTTGTTTAAAAACTGGTAGCTACAGTTGTTGCTTTGCATAGCGGTGTTCCTTGTAGAACATCCAGCACCTTATTCGATAAGGAAAGGACCGAGATCCCTTCACCGGGAGTGACTCCTTTAGCGATAACTGGCAGATGCTACAAACTCGGTTTGTCTTTTGATTGCTTCTATAGTTTCTGCTTTGCATAGTGGTATATATGATATATCCTGCACCTTATTCGATGAGGAAAGGGCCGACGATCCCTTCACCGGGAGTGACCCCTTTAGCAAAACTAGAAAAGCCTCAAAAGCATTCCATTTAAAATCACTCGATTCTACAACGATATCAAGTTCATTACGCTCAGGGTTTTCAGAAAAACCTGTCGTAGCCCTCCGTCATTTCAGATAAGGACTGTTTAGTATTCGTGCTGCGTTTGTTGGCCTTTGTCAAGGCGTAGTGTGCGGTAGCTGAATAGTACTTATCTGCTTATGCATATGATGCAAATTGGATTAGGGTAGTCGTGCGACCTTGTTGGCCTTTGTCAAGGGCCGTGCGGGTGGGTTTAATACAATCAAGAAATGACGGGTTGAACTTGACTAGCAGCCTATGGTTTGTTGGCCTTTGTCAAGGTCATAGGACGCTTGGGGCAAAATATTATTGGGAATTTCAAGTGTTGAAATTTGCAATGAGATTGCATACCTTCTATGAGATAGTTGGATCCCGATATCCGCTGCGAGTAAGAGTTACTCCTGGGAGAGTTTTACACAATACAATTAGCCGATCAAGTAGGTGTCTAGAAAGGTGTTAACGGGGTTACGCCTCTGGGAAAACGAGGTTTACTGTAATTAGGTTCGTGCGAAAGCACGGGGGACCTCCCTCAAAGTACCGACACTGGCCTGGCTGAAAGATTGGCGAACTTGTAGCGTGTAATTAATCCCGGCTAGTCTTTCCTTTTAGGGTTTGAAGGAAGATTTGATTAAAACAGTGGGAGACATCCTGATTAGATATATTATATAACCAATCTAATCTTGCAAGAGCATACGCTGAGTGTTTTCTTCTCTCTCTCTCCAGATAGCGACCATATCACGCCTTAATCAAGATAATAAAACGGATATATTGACTGAACCCGCTTGTTATACTGACCTGGGGAACGTTGGTCCCGCTCCAACTTATAATTATTATAAGACAGAGCAGGAAATTGGGGAATACCAGATTTCCCGTGCCACCCAAACGAAGAAAGTGCATGCTGATGCATCATCTTCGGGTGTGTTCATTACACAGAACTGTTTCTCAGTATACTTTACGTCCTGGGTATGTGATACCGGATCAGGATCCCGTATATGTAATCTGTTACATGGGCTACAGATAGGTAGAGAACTGAGAACGGGTGATAAGTTTCATGAGACAGAAAATGGTGCAAGTGTTGCAGCCAAGTCTGTTGGTCACTGTCACCCTGTATTACTAGAATACATTGATTCTGAACAAATGTTATTAGATACCGAACCTGATATACAAAATCATATCAGTCTCTTTATTTGTAAAGAAAGGATATAATTTTGTATTGTTGGATAATGTTTTGAACATTTCCTATATCAATAGTTGATCGGATCAGGCACGTTATCTAAAAGCATTGATGTTCTAAATCAAACTACAGTTCTTAGTATACGGAACACACACAAGAGGAAGAGTTCAGAAATGAACGAATCCTTCTTAAGGCATTGTAGACTAGGTCATATCAATGCGACCCGACTGACTGAAGTTACATTTAGATGCATATTTAAATCTGTTTGAATTTACATCTTGTGAAACTTGCCAATCATGTCACAAAGTTAAGATGACCACAGCTCTGTTTATTGGAAACAGAGAAAGAGTTAGTGAACTTTTGGGATTGATACATGCTGATGTATGAAAGTCCCCTGTCTACACATGCTAAGATCGGTTCTTTGTACTTCATTACGTTCTCTGATAATCTCTCAAGATTCAGACATATGTTCCTGCTGAAACACAAGTCCGAAGCTTTTGAGATATTCACAGAATATAAGTTAGAAGTAGAGAACCAAAATACGGGTATAAGTATTATGTCCTTTGATGAGATCAAGGAGGAGAATACTTGAGTACGGAATTCCTGGACTATTCTAAAGGAGAATGAGATTCTCTCTCAGCATTACTCCTCCTATACACCATAGCACGATGGTATATCGGGGCGGAGCAATAACACCCTATGTGATATAGTGTGCTCTATGATGAGTACTACTGAGTTTCCTATTTCCTTAAGGGAGTTATGCACTTGTGAAGCTGCATACCTATTGAATGTGGATTCAATAGTTACCAACGAACCTCAGCCTCTCCGCCGATCTAGTAGGTTTCCTCACCCACCTGAGAGATACTTTGGTTTCTCTATGACAGTGGGAGCGAGGATTGCATCATGAGATGATGACCCAACTAGTTTCGGGCTGGCCATCAGGAGTGTGACTCTGTAAGAATGGCTGGATGCTTATCGATCTGAGATGGAATCCTTATACACCAACAAAGTATGGACTTTGGTTGCTTTATCTGAAGGGTTAGATCCCCATCAGGAGCGAGTATATCTTGAGAAGATTACTTGGTGTACATGGAAAAGTTGAGACTTTCAAAGCTATGCTTAAGTCCATCCAGATCCTACTTGCAACGGCTACATACCATGACTACGATATCTGGTGGTTGGGTGTCATGACTGCTTTTCTAAATGATGTTTTAGAAAAGAGCGTCTATAAGTACACAGCCAGAGGGCTTCGTAGACAGTGGGAGCAGCGGAAACGTGTGCAAGATGTTTTATATGATAAAACAGGCATCGCGGAGTTGGAACATCTGTTTTGATGGGTAGTCAAAGAGTTTGACTTCATCAAAATGGTAGATAAACCTTGTATATACGAAAAGGTAGTAGAGAGTATGGTGGTGATCTTCGTAGAGTACGTGGATGACATACTCTTGATAGGGAAAGAGTTTCCTATGCTACGCTCGGTCAATCTCCGCTTATCACAAAGATTCTCCATATAGGATCAAAGTGATACCTCCTAAATCCTGGGTTTTGGATCTATGAGATAGATCTAATTGGATGTTAGGATACTCACTAGTTGTAGTGAGAAGGTATCAATCGATCCTGGGGAGAATCACTGGAAAGGTTCCAGAGTGATAAGGACGACTGAATGTCAGTCGCAGGCATTGTCTTTACCCTCAGTGGAGGGACGGTATGTTGGAAGAGTTCCAAGCTAGATACCGTGACATACTAGACGATTAAAGGCAAGATACATCGTTACAAAGGATACTACCAAAGAGGCAGTCTGGATATATATTTAAGTTCATAAGATGAACTTCGTTCCTACCATTGTGTGACAATGGAGTTGTGGCTTGAGCCAAGGAACTTCCGTCCCATCAGAAATCCAGATATATTTCTTAGGCAGTATCACCTGATCATGGAGATGGTTGATCTCCAGGGAGATCGAGGTTAGGAGAGTAGACACAGAGGACAACAGCGCGAATCCACTCACAAAGGCCTTTTTCCCAGTAGAGACTTTTATGGGATGGTTGAGTATGAGATACTACAACCGCAGCTAATTGTTGGGTATGTGATACAATAACAGATGGCCCTAGTGCAAGTGGGAGATTGTTAGTTATATGTATGCCCTAGAGGCCATTACTGTACATACGATGTATATTGTAGTGGATGCTAGGACATATATAGGGAGGACTTTCTTGCTCGACATGATAGTATGCTATCTGGTTGTACTTTATCTTAACATGTACTCTGATTGTCTCTATATTACATGTTGATAAAGCCCTTAGGATATGTACTCGACTACTGGGACTATGATGAGATCATACTAGTGGGGCCACGGTAGTCGGTGAGTACATCCTATAACTGTTCCTAGTCGAGGGTGTATCGAGACAGGGCATCGATGCACCAGAGTAGACTAGCGTATACGCATCTTGACCCATATGATGGGCGATGGATGATCCCATATCCATCGGTGTTTGACATCAAGGATGGTGTACGGGTGCTCAGTGGAGACTGGGTACACTGGACGGACTCGCCGAGAACTCCCAGATGGTATTATACCATACGTCAGATGGAAGTTCTCCGGTGACACTGGTACAGAGTAGTCTGTTGACCCGAGATCGTCATAGAGTCTTGTGTGGTTCCCACTGTGCTTTGATTTCCATCATACCACGTCCAAGAGGGCGTGCAAAAAGGTGGCTTTTGGGTACAGTCCCGAATCACATGGAGGCAATGAGCGATAGGAGGGGATTCGTCTCTCCCGGTATAGGGAGTTGATGTTGTGCTGTGTTCGATTGGCTATAACCGGAAATCCCTGGCCAGGGTTGCTGAGATTTACTGGTAAGAGTTATCAGTAGTTTCTCGAACTGTTATAGACCTTATATCGACACGACTTATCGAGCTACTGGGGTCTGACGTTTACCACCCTTAGGCGAGATATGCGACATATCAGACGACGAGACCGGACTGTACGGGAGCGTTACTGTTTGGATCCACAGGAGAATGTACAGGCTTGCTTGTTGATCTTCTGAGCGCTCAATACCTGGGTAGCTGTTACGTTTAGCTGACCGCTTGCAGCTTGTTGGTGTTTGATATGATCATCACCTACTGCCGGCGTATTGACGATTCTTTAGAGTCCTACACAGAGGTTTCTTGACTCAGGCAAAACGGAGTAGGAGCACATATGTGATATGTGCGGGACCGAGGATAATGCGGTATGTGATATCGTATTGTATTCTCGCGATATTTGATATCAGCCGGGTCATCGGATCAAGTGTTGATTCGATGAATCGGTACGGATTTA
Source organism: Agapanthus africanus (assembly GCA_030015575.1). Taxonomy (NCBI): domain Eukaryota; kingdom Viridiplantae; phylum Streptophyta; class Magnoliopsida; order Asparagales; family Amaryllidaceae; genus Agapanthus; species Agapanthus africanus. Next base: position 516,507,120 of record JASDDO010000014.1, read on the forward strand.
TATTAGTCGGTTATATGGGATATAGCCGGATTGTCGGATCAAGTGTTGATTCGATAATTTAATGTATAATAATATATTTGATATATTAAAATGCATTAACTAATATTTGCTCACTAAAAGATTCTTTTTCTCACTCGGGTAATGCATTGATATATATGCGATATATGTTAAATGTATTATTTTATTTTGTTGCAATAAATATTGTATATGTGATATATGATATTGTAACATGATATGATAAATAATGCAACTTGTTTAGTAGAGATTAAACATGGTTAGGGTGTGATTAGGGTTAAGACTTTCTAGAAGGTTCTAGAAGTTTTCTTTCTTTGTCTTTGTTAAGATATTATGCTAGATATTTCAAAACCCTAACCAAACCTTTAACCCTAGTAAAATCTCTACAAGAGTTAGCTTGACCAAGGTTGCATTATCTATCATATTATTTCCTTTACTATTCATCACAAAAGGATATTCATTATTCATCATCTTCTTCCTTCTTCTTCCAAGCTTGAAATGGTTTCTAGCTTTGATTTTGTGATGGAAATATGTGAGAAAAATATAAATAAATAGAGCAAAATTCCTACTTCATCATCCTCATCTTCACTTTCCATTTAGATGAGGGTGTTCACATCATTTCATGAGTGTTAGCTTGTGTTAAAGAAACTTCGAGGTAGATCATCTTAGTATCGAAGATCGGAAGCAAAGGTTGCGTCTTTCTCTTCGTGGAACCTCTCGAGAGTCCGGATCCCGATGATCACAGCGAAGGGACCACAACACGGAGCATATGAAGTGAAGGACCGGATCTACAAAGGTTGTGATCCCTCTCACTTAGTGTTAAATTGTTTAGCATGCAAGTTATCGCCTAATCTCTAGTTTAAAGTTCCGTATTCGGGTTGTTCGGCACGGCTAAATTTTTATTCGGGCATGGTTGATGCCTCGTAGACCCTTGTGCGCGTGCATAGCAACCCTACATGATGTGCGTAACCATGACCACTCCTGGGTCAAGGTCTTCACTGTGAATTACCAATCTTTCGGTCCATCGGCTCATCGGCCCTGTCGGGTGTGCTAACGGGGATGATTCCGTTCTGGCACTTCTCTAGTCATCTCCCGGTCAGTCATCGCGACCACTCGTAAGACAGCATATCACTGGCGTCGGCCTCTGGCTCTCTGAATGTACGTGACACATCTGATCCTGGGTGCAAGTGTCATTGCAGCAGTGTCCTGGAAGGAATCCTGCTCACGGTCTCTTCCATGTCTCGTCTCTGCCAACTGTTCGGAAGTCATCGTCCTTTCCTATATCTGCATCTTTCTCTGGAACGGCTACACACCCATCGCGACTCTTTCTGGAAGGTATATCCAGTACTCTGGCACGGCATGCGCATCGCATCTCTGATGTCGGCGGAGTGGAACGCTATCTCATCTAGATCTGGTACGAACCTCTTACTCCACTTTCTCTAATGTCGACTGCTTCAGACTCGTCTCATCGTGGCTACATGGACTGAGCTCCAACGGCTATCCTTGTATCGGGAGTCTCCCAAGAAATGCATCTCACCACCTAGCATCCGAATTAAGTCGAGCCATCCGATCGAGTCGTCAAAACCTCATAATCTCCCAAGAGCTCAACCTCTTGGGCACAGTTTAATAGTATCGAGTACATACCACAGCATCGGTGGTCCAGCCGTAGAAGGGCAAACCCAAGCCTCACTAATGGCACCGTAGAACTGCCGCAAACCCTAAGGTTCAAAGGCTTTCATACGGTCATTAAGTCGAGTTAGGGTTTCATTCTTCTAGAGGGACCATAGAATTGCCTGCATGTCTTTCCGAATACTTTAAACTTGGAATAGTAGGTTTCTGACATTCGATCGTCTCTGTCGACTCCCAACGTCTCCGCGTGAAGTCATCTCTAGCTGGAATCAATCTATCTGATGACCTCGCATCGGGGTAGGCGAACGAACCACCTGTCCTAGTCATTCATCATCGGGTGACTAGCGACCTTCTATCATCTCTTAGTACAACTCGTACTGTAATAGCTCCAACATCTGGGGCGATATCTCGTCGTTCGCAGCAATAACTAGCTCACTCGTCTGCACGCTGAACAATGCCTCAAACATCATGAATAAGCAATACACCAACGGTCATCAAAATCTGGTTGGCCTCCATCATTGGCTCAATTCTCTAGTGTCGGTCAGCACCTCCGAGTAACCTCATAAAGGCGATCCGCCAAAGGCTCGTGGCGCGGAAACACAGTAAAAAGACACATCTCCGCAATCGTGTGTCGCCGGAATTTCGCCCTGGTCAGTCCTCGTTCGTGACGAGCTCGTGCTGACCGCAACTCTAGCCGTAGCTCTCCCTGCCTGTAACCGTAGCAGCAAAACCAATCTGGTACCGATGAGGCTAGATCAGGAAGGAATATAATACTGAACAAGGAAATGTACATCCTAAGGCTTCATAAGTGGAGTGGCGTGTCGTAAATATGCCGCGGAACATACCAACGGTACGTCACTCTACATAGTCACCTATTCCATCAACCAAGGGTCATCCTACGCTCCGAAAGTTAAAACCTAACGCTCTGATACCAACTTTGTCACGACCCGAAAGTACGGAACATGACCGGCACTTAAACTACGAACGTCTCGAGGCATACGTAATCTAAGTAAATCGAAAACCCAGAAATCCAAACGAAGAAAAGTAGTAGAGTGCAGGAAAAACCAACTTAAAGCAAGTAGTTTCAATAGCATAAGACGAATTATGCGGTTTTTAAAAACATCAAAAATTTACTGAAAATTTCGGCAGAGTCTCCTTTGTAAATACTGGCCCCCAAACGGGATACAACATGAATTGTATACGAAATCAAGAAAAAGGCATCCCCAAGTGGGAGCTAGCTCTTCATCAATCGACGGTCACAACCACACAATCAATAAAATATACAACGCCAACGGCGAGGATCAAAACTCAAAAGGAAACTCAAAACCACCAGAAATATAACGAGCGACTCTAAGGTCGAAAGAATAAACAACACTGGTCTCTATCTCAATAAATACATGTTTGGTTGATGGAATTTACTAGAAACAACGGAATAATATTATACAAGGTAATATGATGGGTACGATACAAGAAAAACCCACCTACTAGCAAGTCACCCGAATGAAACTGAGCCCGCAAAGCCGTAATGAAACCTGTACGGCAAACCTGCAAGAAACTGGGCCACAACGGGGGTGAGTTGCCAACTCGTGAATAGAAAAACATCTACGCACAGAAATCGCATAAATAACGCAACCTAGGTCAATGATCATAATATATCCTCAAAAATGTATATAACATGCAGCCTATAACAATGGCTAGGGTAAATATCTAACCCGAGTGAAAACTCATGTTCCCGTGTTAGTGCCTCAGGTAGCAATATATCATATGAATGAGGTATGAATGCATGAAAACAGAATACATGTAAATGAAGAAACTGTTTTCATAAATTAGTGAGATTTCCTTCGTATTTTTAAACTGAGGTATCATAAATGAAATCAGTATCAACAGTGTCTAGCATCGACACAAAACATAAATCTCAATGTCTCGAAATATCAATATCTCAATCTCAATATCTAGGGCGCCGTCAGTCCAGACCGGCCCCTACCATCCATCTGAAGACTACGACTGTATCCTCCGGATATCCAACGCGTTGGGTAATATCACCGGTAGGTAGTGCTCCCTAGCCAGGCTCAACGTCAAAAACACATTCCTCTTGCCCCGGGGTACCATACCGGGCCCACCATGTACCCGAAACGGTTCCTCCACTCCTCGAATCGGGTCTCGAAATCCATCAGCAAACTCATGGTGGACAACTCATACATCATGGGAAAACCCCACTTTTTATTTAAAAAGGGAGAAAAGGTTTATTTATGTTTTTGCGGTTTTCCTCCAAATCCAAGAAATCTCATGAAATCCGAATCCAAGTCATCAATAGCATGTAAACAGTGAATATAGGCATGAGAATCCATGAATGCGACACAACAGTGAATAATGATATGCATGAAGTAGTAGGCAATAACTACAATGTCTAACTAGCATATAAGGCAAGCACACTAATATCATGTCTAAACTATTAGCTAACAACCTATGTCAAATGGAATAGTATTTTCTAAAGTGTTCGTGACATGTCAATTACCGATGAAGATGTGTGTGAGCCGGCAAGTAAGTGTACGTGGTACATACGCGTCATCGGTAATGGTGCTGGTGTCCTCACAGCATGATGTTAATAATGCAATAAGAAATTATAATATAAGTATGCGATGCGGAGCGAACAGTAAAAATGACCGGGAGCTGAATACTAGACGCAACTATAACTAATCTGCACTAATATAATATAAGTCCTACAAATGGTGCCTTTTGAAATAACACGAGTCATGGGGTTTTGAAAATAGGGGCTACGGTGTTTTTATGAAAAGATACGACTTTTGAAATATCCGTAAGATCCCTTGGGCTGTCTTTTAAAATACCCACGATTCGTTAGTTTGAAATAGGTAGGAGTCTAATCTAATTTAACAACTACACTAAACTATACGGCTGAACTAACAAACTGAACTACAGGTAAGGAAACCGCCTATCATCTGAGTCGATACATATACCTACCTGTATATGTATAGTCGGTGATCCCGCCTCAATAATATCATATCCATAACCAGACATCCCAAGTCAAGAGTGCGGATCAATCATCAAAATATAGCTCGTACGTAAATCCGTCGTACGGCATCCCCAAATCTGGGTACGGGTCAATATCACATTCATCATACTATTCACCTGGTATCCCCTTTATCAAATATCATGATCGGGGTACTGATCTACATCTAGTACAATACTGATACCGCCTAAGTATGCATGGACGTGTGTGAAACACTACGTCAAGGACCCGCTACAACGTCATGTCGTATCTAAGATACGAACCCTGCTATATCACCGATCTCACGGCCTCAAATCAAATCTCATCGACTCAGCTCAATCCCAAGTATCATCCTCAATCCGTATGTGAACACATAGTCCCATACCCATGTGAACACATAACTATAAAGAATCCCATGAGCACAAATCAATAGGAAAGTATGCAAGTATGTATGTGTGTATGTGTAGTGCAACACTACCCTAGGGTTCGCAACGCTAAATTAATCCAACACACCAATATCCATCCTAAGCATCGTTATTAATCCCAATAACATATAATAATTGTTGGTGTGTATACGCATCCGTATACACCACCACGGACTGCGGGGGTGCTATACGCCATCCATCCGACTTCTCCCCGTAGATATAAATCTACTCACCTGGTCCTCGCTAGCCGGTGCCGACGTCGCCACGCGCTTGCTTGTCGTCTCGAAGTCCACATAGGGTACCTACATATCATAACGCACCGTATCGCATTAAAACTAAATTCGAAATCGAAACAGCATACGAAAATCAAATCGGCACGCGTATCACGCATAGGTCCAAACCTATCGCCTACGCATGCAAGAATAGTCAAACCAACCCTCGATGTCGATGTACAAACGTCAAACCATCGAGAAAAATCCAATCACACTCATTTGCACATTCACGAACACTAATTTTAATATAAACTAGGTTAAAACTCACAAAAACCCCAATTTCACTTAAAAGTCATTTTTCCGAAAATCTAGCAAGCACAATTCGCCGTTTTTGTACAAAACATGATGTTTAAATGAATGTGACGGCCAATATACTTATTAAATATCTTAAATAAGTCATATAAACAATTCCCGGAATTTAATCTCATTAAATTCCAAAAACCCTAATATTCTAGTTTACAAAATACCTAAAATTTAACAATTTCAAAGCAAAAATGCACAAACTACAATCTAGCTTAGATTTGTATGATCTAAAGCATTAAACCACACTTAATAAAATTAATGAAGTCATGAAAAACCTAAACACATTTTTAATCCCAAGTATTTAACCAATTTCAAAAACCTAGTAAGCAAATTAGCAAATTAACACAATTTTTAAACTAACCATTAGCACAAGCTACTAATCTTGTATTAACATGACAAAAAGCCTAAATATAACACACAACCATACACCAATTTTATAAAACCCTAACTTGCATTCAAATTCCTAACTTGAATTCCAAAACTTGCAACTTAAGCCTAATTAACACTTAAGTAGTTTAGCTTTAAGAAATTTGTAACAAATTAAGCAAAAATGTTTTAGAATTATACCCAAAAATATTTGAAGATCCACAAGCATCCATGGCCCTCCAAAATGCTCTCTTTTCACAAGGATCCATGCTATACGGGCTAAGCTAAAATGGGTAGGAGTCGGATTTGGGTTTTGGGATATTTTTTTGATGGATTTGAGGCAATTTTTGATGAAGTTTGAAGAGAAAAGAGAAGGGAAATGGGGGGGGCTGCTGCTGCTGTAGGAGGGGGGAGGGTCGGCTGGAATGGGAGTGGGAGAGGAGAGAGAGGGAGGTAGAGAAAGTGGGGGGGAGAAGTCAAAGTCAATTCAAGGTCAAAGGTCCACCTCATTTCTCCATTTTCTTTTCTTTTCTTTCATTTCTTTCCTTTGAAATTCAAGTGGGGAAAAAAAATGGGGGCTGCTGAATTCTTCAAGGGGAGAAGTAAATGGGAGTGTGTAGATGTGGGTACGGGTGTGGGGTGATGAAAAATGATAAATATAATACCCCAAACATCCATTTACGCTAAAAAAAGCCTTTTTTCTTCAATAATTTCTAAACCGTTTTGGCATATAATTTCGTTCCAAAAACCACATGATAAAATTTTATTTAATGTTTTATAATGCACAAAATTTGTTTCAACTCATTCCAATTTGTAATTTTCCCTAATTAAATGTATTAGTGACAGCTTAAAATAATAATAAAATAATATTTTTTCCAGAAAATTTGAAATTTCACCAGCGGCTCAATAAACACCAAATAATAGCAATTACATAGCTAGAATATGTATATTTAATTTTTATAATAAGATATTTGTATTTTGACTTTTACAGAAAACCCCCTTATTTTACCGATTTTTTCGAAATTTGACCGAAACGATTTTCAAAATGTTACACAGACGGTGCCTACCACTCCTCGAATCGGGTATACCACACAAGCTCTCAGAATCAAGAAAACTCATGGTGGACGCACTAAAATATCATATCAAGATAAACCGGGTTTTTTTAAAAATAAGGCATACTTTCTTGAAATAATACCGCGGTTCTCAAATCCAAAAATCACATGAAATCCAACTCAATACATAAATATGGATGCACCAATGTGTATATATATGCACCCATACGAATGTACAACATGTATGCGCACAAGTATGGGTATGCGAATGAGTATGTGCACAAGTAACATAATCATGTTGAATCATATATGAGGCGAGCTACAATATACTGTTCATGGCAATTCTATAGTGTGAGTGTCATGGAAATTACTAACGGTGTGTGTGTAACATGCAGATTAGTGCTCGTGCAACATGAACCTTTAGTAACAGTGCGGTGTGTTATTAATTCTAAGTCCATATACATACATATATATATATATATAGCAGGAAATACAGTATGCAACCAATGTATTTGAATGCAAATATGCAGCTACTATAGCCTATCAAGCCCTGACGCATAACGCCATACGGGCGATTTTCCCGTAGATGTTAAATCTACTCACCGTGGTCTCGTGCTAAGTGTAGCCGACGACTTGTTTCCCCTTCTTCGCGGTGTCCGTCGTACTCACCTGCGAACCTAGAATTTCACGAAATAATACACATAAGCTAAAATCTACAAAAACGCGACATTAAAACCAAATGAGAAACCCGCGTCGCAAATCAAACGCGTGTGTGTCCGATACGCTAAAACGTGTGATTACGCGCCTGAAACTACCTCGACACGTCGTGACACGAAGGAAATCACCAAACCCGCACACGTATCACACGTGTCACGAAAGTTAAAAGTGTAGGAAATAGGGTAATTGGTTCCAGATTTTGCTACTGATAGAATTTTAAAAAGTTGCATATACCATAGGCCTTAAAAATATAGCAGACACCCATACAGCAAACCCCAACACCCAGGTCCCCCATCTGGCTGCAATTTGCGGCCAGAATGAATATTCCGGCGGCCCACCTAGGGAATTGTGCTCCCGTGCTTCGTATGTATTCTCTAAATCTAGTGTACATGCTCCAGTAAATACAATTTTTTCCTGAAGCAAACGGGTTACAAGCAGATCACAACAGAGCACAAAACCTAGTTAAAAAGCTAATTTAACACTAAATCAATACATTAAGGTGTTTTAGTGCAACCTAAAACAAACTCTGGGTTAAAACAACCCTATAAGCACTTAATTAAGTTAACCAAGCCATAAAAACCCTAACTTATCATAAACTTCACTAATTTCCTCTCATTAGCACTAAAATGCACAAAAATACGATTTTTAGCTAAATAAACTACAAGTTAAGAACTAAAGTGCTAAGGGTGAGTTTAATACCTCCAAAAGACCTTAGGGAAACCCAATTTCCAACCCTTTCCTTCAAAGGCTATGATTTTCCACCAAAATCCTCAAAAGAGCCATTTTTCCAAAGGTTCTTGTGAAGGAAAGTGGGTTTTAGTGTAGGGTTTATGTTGAAAGTGAAGAGGAGCAAAAGAAGAAGAAAATGATGATGATGTTGTTGCTGCAGCTGCTATCTCTGCTGGAAGAGCAGAAATGAAAGGGAGAGAGGGAAAAATGAGAGAGAGAGAAGGTCAAAGTCAAGCCCCAACTCACCTAACCCAAACCATACCTCCCATTCCTTGAATTTTATTTTAATATGAGGGTTTAAATTGACCGTGGAATCCGTGTTTTATAGAGGCTCAAAATAAAACACGGACGTCCTAGTATATCCAATGTTTCATATGTTTCTTCTGCTGCGATATCTGTGATGTGAACATTTGATGTGCTGTGATAAATACTGTATATAGTATATATGATATATTATATAGGCGTTACTTATGTTTTACACCCGCGCTAGCCCTGCCCCGCTCTGCCGTTAGTTACCTAACCTAACGATGCACGAGGGGACATCGAGGCGAATGCGGATGGCATAAGTGTACGTCGTATTTATCTATGATGTTTAGGTGACTTAAATGATGGGACTTCATTAATGTGATTAATGAAAGAAAAGAAACCTAAAAGATGTTGTAGAATCAAATTTTTCAAAAAGGGTAGCTACAGTTTTGCTTTGCATAGCGATATATATGATATATCCTGCACCTTATTCGATGAGGAAAGAGCCGAGATCCCTTCACCGGGAGTGACCTCTTTAGCAAAACTGGCAGATGCTACAACACTCGGTTTGTTTTTGATTGCTTTTGGAGTTTTGCTTTGCATAGTGATATATGTGATATATCCCATACCTTATTCGATGAGGAAAGAGCCGATCCCTTCACCGGGAGTGACTTCTTTAGCAAAACTAATGAAAGCCTCAAAATCACTCCATTTCAAAATTCACTCAATTCTATGACGATATCAAGTTCATTACGCAATAGGTTTTCAGAAAAACCTGCCGTAGCCCTCCGTCATTTCAGATAAGAACTATTTAGTATTCGTGCTGCGTTTGTTGGCCTTTGTCAAGGCGTAGTGTGCGGTAGCTGAATGGTGCTTATCTGCTTATGCATATGATGCAGATTGTTTTGGGGTAGTCGTACGACCTTGTTGGCCTTTGTCAAGGGTCGTGCGGGTGGGTTTGATTCAATCAAGAAATGACGGGTTGAACTTGACTAGCATCCTATGATTTGTTGGCCTTTGTCAAGGTCATAGGGGTTAGGGGCAAAATATTATCGGGAATTTCAAGTGTTGAAATTTGCAATGAGATTGCATACCTTCTATGTGATAGTTGGATCCCGATACCCACTGCGAGTAATTGTTACTCCCGGGAGAGTTTTACACAGGACAATTAGCCGATCAAGTAGGTTTCTAGAAAGGTTTCAACGGGGTTACGCCTCTGGGAAAACGAGGTTTACTTTAATCAGGTCCGTGCGAAAGCACGGGGAACCTCCCTCAAAGTACCGACAATGGCCTGGCTGAAAGATTGGCGAAATTGTAGGGTGTAATTAATCTCGGCTAGTCTTTCCTTTTAGGGTTTGAAGGAAGATTTGATAAAAACAGTGGGAGCCATCCTGATTAGATAAAATAATAACCAATCTGATCTTGCAAAAGCATACGCTAAAGTGTTTTCTTCTCTCTCTCTCTCTCCAGGTAGCGACCATATCATGCCTTAATCAAGATAATAATATAGATGTATTGACCGAACCGCATGTTATACTGTGCTGGGAAACGTTGGTTCCGTTCTTTCTTATAAGAGTTATAAGACTGAACAGGATATAGGGGAATACCAAGATTCCCATGCCACCCGAATGAAGAAAGTACATGTTGATGCATTTTCTTCGGGTGTGTTTGTTACAGAGAACTGTTTCTCCATTTCCTCTACGTCCTGGGTATTAGATACCGGGTCAGGATCCCATATATGTAATCAGTTACATGGGCTTAAGAAAGGTAGAGAACTTGGAGAAGGTGATAAAGACATAAGGGTTGGAAATGGTGCAATTGTTGCAGCTAAAACCGTCGGGGAATATCACCTTGTATTGCCAACTGGTAATACATTGATTCTGAACGAATGCTATTACATGCCGAACCTGATATGCAACATTATATCGGTTTCTTTGTTGAGTAAAGAGGGATATAATTTTCTATTACAGGATAATGTTATGAACATTTTCCTAAACCAAAAGTTGGTTGGATCAGGCACGTTGTGCAATGGCATTTATATTCTAAATCAATCAACAGTTCTGAGCATAACAAACACACACAAGAGGAAGAGTTTAGAAATGAACGAATCCTTCTTGTGGTATTGTAGACTAGGTCATATCAATGCGACACGACTAGCTAAGTTGCATAAGGATGGATATTTAAATCCGTTTGAATTTTCATCATATGACACTTGCCAGTCATGTCTCAAAGGCAAGATGACCAAAACTCCGTTTACGGGACACAGAGAGAGAGTTATAGAACTCTTGGGACTGGTACATAGTGATGTATGTGGATCCATGTCTACACATGCCAGGAATGGTTCTGCGTACTTCATTACATTCACTGACGATCTCTTTAGATTCGGTTATGTGTTCCTGATGAAACACAAATCAGAAGCTTTTGAGAAATTTAGAGAATATAAACAAGAAGTCAAGAACCAAACCGGGAAAAGTATTAAAATCCTTCGATCTGATCGAGGAGGTGAATACTTGAGCAATGAATTCTTGGATTTCTTAAAAGAGAATGGGATTCTCTCTCAGCTGACTCCTCCATATACACCACAGCACAATGGTGTATCTGAACGGAGGAATCGCACCCTATTAGATATGGTGCGCTCTATGATGAGCACAACTGAGTTACCTATTTCCTTCTGGGGGTATGCGCTGGAGACAGCAGCATACCTATTGAATCAAGTTCCATCTAAATCTGTACCTACCACACCATATGAGATATGGAGTGGGAAGAGACCATGTCTTAAACGAGTTAAGATATGGGGTTGTCCGGCCTATGTCAAAACGCAAAATCTGGACAAACTCGAGGCACGGTCAGTTTTATGCAAGTTTGTGGGATATCCCAAACATTCTCATGGATATCTTTTCTACCATACTGAGGAACAAAAGGTGTTTGTTTCTCGACATGCCACCTTTTTAGAAAAGGAATTTCTTAGAAAAGAAATTAGTAGCGACGAGGTAGAACTGGAAGAATTTCCGGCTACACAAACTCAAACTGAAGATTTAGTGGAACCGAAGGATTCGATAGTTCCCAACAAACCTCAGCCTCTCCGCCGATATAGTAGAGTTCCTCACCCACCTGAGAGATACTATGGTTTTCTAATGGACGGTGGGAGCGAGGATTGCATCATGGTTGATGATGACCCAACTAGCTTCGAGCAGGCCATCACGAGTGGGGACTCAGTGAAATGGCTGGATGCAATGCGGTCCGAGATGGAATCCATGTACACCAACAAAGTATGGACTTTGGAAGATGCTCCTGAAGGGGTAAAACCCATTGGGAGCAAGTGGATCTTCAAGAAAAAACTTGGTGTAGATGGGAAAGTGGAGACTTTCAAAGCTAGACTTGTTGCAAAAGGTTTTCGTCAAAGACCAGGTGTGGACTATGACGAAACCTTTTCTCCAGTGGCTATGCTTAAATCCATCTGGATCATGCTTGCCATCGCTGCATATCATGACTACGAAATCTGGCAAATGGATGTTAAGACCGGCTTTCTAAATGGTGATTTAGAAGAGTGCGTGTACATGACTTAGCCAGAGGGCTTCGTAGATAGTGGGAGCAGCGGGAAGGTGTGCAAGCTGCTTAAATCCATTTATGGATTAAAGCAAGCATCGCGGAGTTGAAACATCTGCTTTGACGTCGTTATCAAAGAGTTTGATTTCGTCAAAAACGTAGATGAACCTTGTATCTACAAGAAGGTGGCAAAGAGTAAGGTTGTCTTCTTCGTATTGTACGTGGACGACATACTCTTGATAGGAAATGACATTCCTATGCTGCAATCGGTCAAGCTCTTCTTATCACAAAGATTCTCAATGAAAGATCTTGGTGATGCCTACTGCATATTGGGAATTATGATCTATAGATATAGATCTAAAAGGATATTGGGATTGTCCCAATCCAGGTAAATTGACACCATACTAAAGAGGTTTAGTATGGATGAGTCCAAACGTGGGTTTTTATCCACGATCTCAGGGCTCACTCTCTCCAAAGAGATGTCTCCCAAGACTGATTTGGAGAGAGCTCGCATGCAAGGGACGCCCTAAGCTTCGGCTGTAGGCTCTATCATGTACGCGATGCTATGTACCAGACCCGATGTAGCATACTCACTAAGTGTAGTGAGTAGGTTGTAGGGTTACTAGGCACTCTAATAAGGTTTAAGAAAGCCTCAAACATGCCCGTTTAAAATTTTAGCCGTGCCGAATATCCCTAAGCAAGATCGTTGCTAGAAAATTAGGGTTTCATATGTATGTAAACTAGGTTTACAACTAAGTGAATACGATATACAACCTTTGTAGATCGGTCCTTCACTTCTTTAGCTCCGTGTTGAAGTCCCTTCGCTGCGATCGTGGTTCTCTCGGACCCTTGCATGGCTTCACGAGGCAATAGACGCGTCCTTGCTTGAAGTCTTCGAGGCCGAAGATGATCTACGTCGAGGGGATGCCAACTCAAGCGTCTACTTCACTAACTTGAGAATTAGTGAAGCAAACACCCTAAACTAAAGTGCTAGTCTAGTAGAGAATGGAGAAATAGGAAGTGGGTACTCTTTAGAATTTTGCTTCTCACAATCTATTTCACTTTTGATCAAACCCTAGCAACCTCTTTTCTTTTTAGCTATGAAGAAGAAGAAGAAAAGAAAAAGATGAGGATAATGATCAAGTGAGACGGCTAACCATGGTGAGTGAGTATCATATACTAACTCTTGTAGAGTCATAACCATAGCTAATTCAAAATGGTTAGGTTAATAAAAATCCGAAGTAAAACAAATTAAGTGGACTTTGTCAAAGTATCCATAAGCTTCTACAAGCTTCATGCTTATGACCTAAGCATCACTAATTTGTATTTACTTTAAATAAATATTAACCACCATCTAAAATAGTATGGTGTATGTCTTGCACACCCATGTATAGTGTATCATCAACCATGATACAAAAGAAAACACTTTTAATATATATCACACACACACACACACACACACACACACACACACACACACACACATATATATATTCAAGTGTTCATGTGAGAAAAAACCTAAAGTGAACAAGTGTTAGTAAATGTAAACTAGTATATCTAATATACAATTATACACTTAATTATTAAATCAACACTTGACTTAATAATCCGGTCATATCTCATATAACCGACTAACATCCAATGTATCGACTTATCGAATCAACACTTGATTCGATAACCCGGATATATCATATATAACCGACTGATACATAAAGTCGCGAGAATAGAATACGGTATCACATACACGCATTATTCTCCGTCTCGCACATATCACATATGCGCTCCTATTTCGTTTTTCCTGAGCCAGTAAAACCTCTGTGTAGGACTCTAAAGACTCGTCAATACGCCGGCAGTAGGTGATGATCACATCAAGCACCCACAAGCCATCAGCGGTACTAGCTGGACGTAACGGCTACCCGGGTATTGAGCGATCAGAAGATCAGCAAGCAAGCCCGCTCCAACTCCTGTAAAAGCCTGCCGGTAACACTTCCCGTACAGTCCGGTCTCCTCGTCTGATATGTCGCATATCAAGTCTAGGGGTGGTAAACGTCAGACCCCAATAACCGATAAGTCATGCCGATGTGAGGCTCATAACGGGTTGAGAAACTACTGGTAACACTTACCAGTAAATCTCTAAATCAGCCCTGGTCAGGGACTTCCCTGTTACGGCCAATCGAGCACAGCGCAACATCAACCCCCAATACCGGGAGAGACGAAACCCCTCCTATCGCTCATTGCCTCCATGTGACTCGGGACTTTACCCAAAAACCACCATTTTGCACGCCCTCATGGACGTCGTAAGGTGGAAATCAAAGCACAGTGGGAATCACACAAGACTCTATGACGATCTCGGGTCTACAGACTAACCTGTATAAGTGTCACCAGAGAACTACCATCTGACGTGAGGTATAATACCATCTGGGAGTTCTCGGCGAGTCCGTCCAGTGTACCCAGTCTCTACTGAGCACCCGTATACCATCTCTGATGTCAAACACCAATGGATACGGGATCATCCATCGCCCATCTCATGGGTCGAGAAGCGTATACGCTAGTCTATACTGGTATATATCGATGCCCCGTCTAGATACACCTACGACTGGGGACCTTGAAGGATGTACTTATGGACTACCATGTCCCCACTAGTATGATCCGCATCATAGTCCAGGTAGTCAAGTACACATCCTAAGGGCTTTACCAACATGTAACGATAAGACAGTATAAAGAGACAAGTATACATGTTAAAGTAAAGAGTAACCAGATAGCATACTATCATATCGAGCAAGAAAGTCCTCTCTATATATGTCCAAGCATCCAATATAATATACATCATCTGTACAATACTGTCACGACCCGAAAGAGCACGTGACTGGCCCTTGAACCATATGAAGTCTATAGGACTCCATCTGATCCAAGTAAGCCAAAAGCCCAGAAATCTAAAACCATTTAAAGAGTAAGTAAAGAAAACTGGTTTAAAGAAGTGAAGGAAAATATGTTTGAAGTCAAGGTCTTTAAATAACTGAGCCGAATGTGCATTTTTAAAAGGTAAAGTCTTTTCTAAAAATTTCGGCAGAGTTTCTTTTGTAAATACTGGCCCCGAACGGGGTACAACAAGCACAACATATATACAATGATAAAAGGCATCCCCAAGCGGGAGCTAGCTCTTCGTCAATCGACGGTCACAACCACGCAAGCAACAATAATATACAACGCCGAAAGGCGAGGATCAAATCCAAAAGAAACACAGTAAGCATGAAAACCGCAATACTACTAAGCGCGACTCTAAGGTCAAATAAAACATCACTAAAGTCTAAGTCTGAAACAATATACAAGTTTTGGTTGATGGAAAAATCTAGATACAAGGAATAATACAAGTACAATGGTGGTTCTTGATGCAAAAGAAACCACCTACCAAATGCAATTCACCCGCAAGGAAGCAATGTGCCAGAAATGCCGCAATGAAACCTGTACGGAAAACCTGCAAGAACTGTGGCACAACGGGGGGGTGAGTTGCCAACTCGTGAATAGAGAACAACTACAAGCAGAAACCGAACGCAAGACATAATCCTAGGTCAAAACGATCAGTACAAAATCCTCAATAAAAACATGCAGCCTATAACAAGGCTAGGGTAAATATCTAACCCGAGTGCAATCTCATGTGCCTGTGTCAGTGCCTCAGGTAGCAATATATCATATGAATGAGGTATGAATGCTTGAGAACAGAATACATGTAAATAAAGAAACTGTTTTCATAATTTAGTGAGATTTCCTTCGTATTTTTAAAATGAGGTATCATAATGAAATCAGCATAAAACAGTGCCTAACATCAGCATAAAACAGTGCCTAACATCGGCACAAAACGTAATCCAAATATCTCGATATCTCTGTATCACAGTCTCTGTACCTCAATATCTCGAAATCTCAATGTCTCAATCACAAAATCTAGGGCGCCGTCAGTCCAGACCGGCCCCTACCATCAATCTCAAGACCACGACGGTATCCTCCGGATATCCGACGCGTCAGGTAAAATCACCGGTCGGTAGTGCTCCCCTGCCAGGCTCAACGTCATCACCACATTCATCTTGCCCTGGGGTACCGCACCGAGTCCACCATGTACCCGAAACGGTTCATCCGTCTCCTCGAATCGGGTTTCCAAATCCATCAGCAAACTCATGGTGGACGACTCATACATCATGGGAAAACCGCACTTTTTATTTTAAAAGAGAGAGAATGTTTATTTGTGTTTTTGCGGTTTTCCTCCAAATCCAGAAAATCTCACGGAAATCCAAATCCAAAACCTCAGTAACACGTAAAATAGTGAATATATGCATGAGAATCCATGAATGCGGCATAACAATGAATAACAGTATACATGAAGTAGCAGGTAATAACTACAATGTCTATACTATTAGCTAATAGGTTATGACAAGCAATAGTATTTTCTAAGGTGTACGTGACATGGCAATTACCGATGAAGATGTGTGTGAGCCGGCAAGTAAGTGTACGTGGTACATACGCAACATCGGTAATGGTGCTGGTGTCCTAACAGCATGATATCAATAATGGAGTATGAAACATAATATAAGAATGCGATGCAAAGCGAACCACAAAAAGAGTGGGAGCTGAATCTAGACGCAACTATAACTAATCTGCATTAATCTAATATAAGTCCTACAAATGGTGCTTTTTGAAATATCACGAATCATGGGGTTTTGAAAATAGGGGCTACGGTGTTTTTATGAAAAGATACGCCTTTTGAAATGTCCGTAGATCCCTTGACCTGTCTTTTAAAATACCCACGACCCGCTAGTTTTGAAATAGGTAGGAGTCTAATCTAATCTAACAACTACACTAAACTATACAGCTGAACTAACAAGCTGAGCTACAGGTAAGGCAACCGCCTAACATCTGAGTCGATATATATAAATATATATAAGTCGGTGATCCCGCCTCAATAGTATCGCGTACGATACAGTATATCATATGACATCCTCAAGTCATAAGTGCGGATCTATCGTCAATGTAAAGCTCATACGGTAAATCGTCGTACGGCATCCCAATCGCTGGGTACGGGTCAATATCACACTATCTCATCACATCTCAGGTATCACTATTATCGTATCACATAAGCTGGGGTACTGATCTAAGTCTAGTACAACTGATGCCATCTACAAAGTATGAATGCGGGGGGGTAAACACACATCCCAAGCCCGCAAGAAACACATTTCGTATCCCAAATACGAATCATATCACATCACCGATCTCGCGGCACAAAGCCCAATATCATCGACTCATCTCCAAAGTCATCCAATATCATCAACACGGTGCCAGTATAAGTAATATGCAAGGGTGTGCGTATAGGTGTAATTCTATTCTAGGGTTCGCGACTATGAACTACACTAGTCACTTCTTACCCTACACTATCCATAATACACCTAACTATCATATATAATAACAACTACGGACTGCGGGGGTGCTATACGCCATCCACCCGACTTCCCCCAGTAGATATAATCTACTCACCTTGCGTCTCCATCTTTCGATGTCACCACACGTTTGCTTGTCGTCCCGTAGTCTTCATAGGGTACCTACACATCAAAATATCGTATATGCGCATTAAAACCAAATCAAAGCTAAAACGGCACACGAAACCCAAAACGATACGATAAGAGGCCTATAGGTTAGAACCTATGGCACGCCTTCAAAACCATCAATAAATCCTCTATATCGTCGTATAAACGCCAAATAGTCGAGGTAAAACACAAGACACAAATTCAGACTTAAAAATACGGAATACGGAATACGGAAACACGAATCCAAAACAGCAACTTATGAAATATGTTCCAGATTTCACCCTAGGTCCAATTAGACAATTCTATGTATACCAGGGGCCTAAACTACAGATAAGGGAACACCAAAACCAAAACGAGCCAATTCCATCATGGTCTGGCCGCAATTTGCGGACAGAATGGAGGAATTTGCGGCCTGGAAATGGAAGTAGGGGCTGGAGGCTTGGTGGTAGCTTCCTGGGTGCCTGCACATGTCACTGTCCAATCAATTTTAATTTAGGGTGTCTCGGGTGATAGCAGATTCAATATACCCTTCACAGATTTCATAAATTCTCCGATATCGGTTTCTAAAATCCGCATTATGGGTTTAAGCTTCAGGTTAGGGTCTCAATTCATACACTAGGGTGTTTGTATAACCTCAATTGAACTCAATTTCACATACAACACAAGTTTCCCTCAAACCCTAACTAGGTTTTACCTCAAGTCACCAATTCACACAATATCGGTTCAAAACTAAACATGGGGTATAAGTAATACTAAAACTAAGCTAATGGTTCAGAAAAATACCTCATTTGGCAACTCAAGAATTTTCTTGAGTTGCCCCTAGTGGCCAAAATCCATGCTTTCATGGTCCATCATGTAGGTCTTGAGCTTGTGCATCTTTTTAGTAAAATGAGATTGGGGTTTTGAGTTTGTTTTAAAGGTGTTGTGAGGGGTTGAAGAGGGGAGGGAGATGAAGGAGGAGGAGCAGCAGCAAGCAAGGAAGGGGGAGAGAGAAATGAGTGTTGAAAATGGAGGAGAATGGCTAAGTCTTTAGTCAATGGTGCTCATACCTCTCTCTCTCACCTACTACCAATTTCTTTAATCTTTTTCCATTTCTTTTCCTTTTCTTTTCTTATTCTCTCAAAATCCTTCTCCCAAGAATAGTAAACCCAAAGAGAACCATGGCAAGAAAATACACAAGTGTGAAAAAATGATATGTGCATGTGTTGCACAAAAAAGCTAAAAACCGATTAGCGATTTTTAATCGCGATTAGCACTAAATTAGTGTCAAATTAATCACAAAAACTTTAAAATGTCATAATTCTCTAATTTACCCTATTTTAGAATTTTCCATAATTTTCCAAAATTTTTCCCATTTATTTGTATTTAATAATTCCAAAATATTAAAATATTCAATAAAATATTATTAAATTATAAAAATTCCCAAAATTAATATTTTATCTTTTTTGAAATGTTACAATCTACCCCCCTTAAAGAAATTCGGTCCCCGAATTTAAATTTAAACCCCCAATACTAAAACAATTTTAGTAATACTCCAATTTGTCGGGGCTCCGAAAACATCAATACATAGAGAATATCATAAAAATGTACTGCTCTACTAGAAATCAATCCCCAAAATGCATATATAAGAATATCCTGTGCGTCTGGTGCGCAAGGAATCAAAATCCATATATGTGTCAAACAGGTGTACAAAACAACATCTAGGTGCAACTGGTGTGCACGAAACATCTGTCGTAGGCAACGTGTGTGCCTGACAGTAAAAAAAAATCAGGTGCATGTGACATGCACGAAGAATCCCGATTTAGTGCATCTGGCGTGCACCAAAATCGTATATCAAAACACTAAAGGTGCATGAAAACTCTGCTGGAAGTGCAAATCAAATCACTGTATAAGATGGGCGTGAATTCACAATCAATACCTCGAATGTAATAACTATGCGCAAAATATAAATATCCAGTGGGTGCATGAAACAAATATCATGAAACTCAGTCATCAAAACTAAATCATGCAAACAGAACGCCCAAAATACCGAAATCCAAAACGACGGATACGTGAAAATTGAATCACAAAATCACAAATCATAAATACCGTCGTCGGTAGTTCCTCCTTCGTGGTCGAGAAGGAGTCGGTGCATCCAATGCTAGCAGCGCAAGATATCTACTTGCCTCTTGCTCACGGTCTGGCGTCCTCTGACTCTGGGTCCTTATCTTCTCTGCGGATTACCTATCTCGCAGTTGATCGGCTCATCGGCCCTGTCAGGTGTGCTAACGGGGACGATTCCATTCTGGCACTTCTCTGGTCACCTATCGGTCAATCCTCATGACCACTCGTGAGGCAGCCTATCACTGGCGTCGGCCTCTGGCTCTCTGAATGCACGTCACACATTTGATCCTGGGTGCAAACATCATTGCAGCAATGTCCTGGAAGGAATCCTGCTCAAGGTCTCTTCCGATCTTGCCTATGCCGAACTGTACAGAGGCTGGCTCTCCTGCATAATCTCTTCTCACTCGATAGACATCTGTGTCCCCAGCACAAAATTTTCTCGGAAATTGGTCGCATCCCAACGTGTCTGTAAGCATATCAGGTCTCTAGTCTCGACGGGAAGTAATGACAGCCCGTCAGCGTCTCGCCCGAACCTCTGGTTCCACCTGTCTCTATCGTCGTCCACTATGACGTCACGCCATGCATATCTACGCACTGCACTGTTCTCGGCCACGGTCAATCTGAAGTCTCTCACACGGACTCGAAATCGCGTACTCTGTAGCTTCATCATTCTGTAGAAGATGTCTGGCCGAACAGGCCCTCGGGGACACGCCCCAACCATCGGAGGAATACTCAACACTCGTCCGTCCTTGATCAATTCGCAACGCATCTGGGTAAGTTCCTTTATCCGAACCTGGTCAACTACCTCGTCGACAATGCCGAACTCTGGCCTGCTGGGTGTGCGCAATATGACCACCCCTAGGTCTAGGTCTTCTCGTATCGCATTCCAGAAAGGTCCTATCGAGATTTCTCTCTCAAATCTCTTTCCTGCAGGATTGCCCGGAAGTCATCATCCATTGCTGAAGCAAATTCTAATTCCGGAACGGCTGCATACTTATCGCGCTTCTTTCTGGAATATATATCCATATACAACGCCTCTGGGTGCGTATCACATCTCTGATGTCAGCGGAATGGGACGTCATCTCGTCGAAATCTCTTGTGAACTCTTTTCTTCACTCTGCTTCAATGTCGACTGATTCGGACTCGTCTCATCGTGGCTGCATGGACTATGCTCCGACGGCTATACTCATATCTGGAGTCTCCCAAGCAATGCATCCCATCACATGATATCCGAATGATGTCGAAACATTCGATCGACTCGTCAGAACCTTATAATCCTCCAAGAGATCAACATCTCGAGTACAGTTTAATAGTATCGAGTACATGCCTCAGCGTCGGTGGTCCAGCCGTAGAAGGGCAAACCCAAGCCTCACTAATGGCGCCGAGGAACTGCCGCAAACCCTAAGGTTCAAAGGCTTTCACACGGTCATTAAGTCGAGTTAGGGTTTCATTCTTCTAGAGGGTCCATAGAATCACCTGCATGTCTTTCCGTATACTTTAAACGTGGAAAATGGGCTCCTGACATTCGATCGTCTCTATCGACTCTCAACGAATCTGCGCGAAGTCGTCTCCAGCTGGAAACAATCTATCTGATGACCTCGCATCGGTAACCGAACGAACCACATGTCCTAGTCATTAGTCCTCAGGTGACTAGCGACCGTCCATCATATCTCTAAATATAAGCTCACGCTGCAGTAGCTCCATCCATCTGGGCGATATCTCGTCATTTGCAGCAATAACTGGCTCATTCACCTGTACGCCGAACAGCGCCTCAATCCTTCAGGAAAGGCGACACATTGGCGGTCATCTCTGAATCGGTCTGCTCTAGATCTGAGTAAGACTCTCTACACTGGAAATCTTCAACTCAACTGGGCCCGCTCCGGTGCATAAATCGGACGAATCACCTTCGTCTCTCAATTCGGGTAGACTAGCTATAATCTGTCTCATATCTGCCTGGAAGCTCCGAGAATCTAAGCTCGTAAGCTCCGAAAGCGACATCCCGTCAATCTCAGCAACAGCTGGTCCCTCTGTCTGCACGGTAGACGACATCATAATCTCTGAGGTATGATGTACAACAACAGTCCTCTCTCAACTGGCAGCTCTAACAATGGCCCGATCATCCGGTGCAAAACCAAGCACTCGCCTCCACTTGAGGTCACAGTCATCAATACTAACTCGAGACGTTCCCATGTCACCAGAAAACACAATGGTCGGCCCTCGTACCAGACGAGCTCGCCCTGACCGTAACCCTAGCAGCAGCCCAAACTGTGCTCAAACATGGCGACAGGAACCTCAATCGAGTATCGAAGAAAGCCGATCAATGACAAGAAAGGAAACAACAGATCCAGAGTGGATACATGATCATAAGAAGGAACAGCATCAATGAAGGTATGATCATGGACTAATAGAATCGGGGATCTCAAATGGATGTATAATCATGGATATAAAGAGAATCACTGATCTCGAAAATATGTACATCCTAAGGTTCCTTAAGCGGAGTGGCGTGTCGTAAGTATGCCGCGGAACATACCAACGGTACGTCACTCTACTTTAGTCACCTATTCCATCAACCAAGGGTCATCCTATACGACGAAAGTTCGGGTCTAATACCCCCTCGACTAAGTCTAAGTTCCGTATATATATAAACGCCCTAGGCTCCACATAGTCAAACTTAGACTCGAACCAAGGTCAACCTAGCGCTCTGATACCAACTTTGTCACGACCCGAAAGAGCACGTGACTGGCCCTTGAACCATATGAAGTCTATAGGACTCCATCTGATCCAAGTAAGCCAAAAGCCCAGAAATCTAAAACCATTTAAAGAGTAAGTAAAGAAAACTGGTTTAAAGAAGTGAAGGAAAATATGTTTGAAGTCAAGGTCTTTAAATAACTAAGCCGAATGTGCATTTTTAAAAGGTAAAGTCTTTTCTAAAAATTTCGGCAGAGTTTCTTTTGTAAATACTGGCCCCGAACGGGGTACAACAAGCACAACATATATACAATGATAAAAGGCATCCCCAAGCGGGAGCTAGCTCTTCGTCAATCGACGGTCACAACCACGCAAGCAACAATAATATACAACGCCGAAAGGCGAGGATCAAATCCAAAAGAAACACAGTAAGCATGAAAACCGCAATACTACTAAGCGCGACTCTAAGGTCAAATAAAACATCACTAAAGTCTAAGTCTGAAACAATATACAAGTTTTGGTTGATGGAAAAATCTAGATACAAGGAATAATA
Organism: Agapanthus africanus; assembly: GCA_030015575.1. Classification (NCBI taxonomy): domain Eukaryota; kingdom Viridiplantae; phylum Streptophyta; class Magnoliopsida; order Asparagales; family Amaryllidaceae; genus Agapanthus; species Agapanthus africanus. The sequence goes on from JASDDO010000014.1 coordinate 516,530,341, forward strand.
CAAGTACAATGGTGGTTCTTGATGCAAAAGAAACCACCTACCAAATGCAATTCACCCGCAAGGAAGCAATGTGCCAGAAATGCCGCAATGAAACCTGTACGGCAAACCTGCAAGAACTGTGGCACAACGGGGGGTGAGTTGCCAACTCGTGAATAGAGAACAACTACAAGCAGAAACCGAACGCAAGACATAATCCTAGGTCAAAACGATCAGTACAAAATCCTCAATAAAAACATGCAGCCTATAACAAGGCTAGGGTAAATATCTAACCCGAGTGCAATCTCATGTGCCTGTGTCAGTGCCTCAGGTAGCAATATATCATATGAATGAGGTATGAATGCATGAGAACAGAATACATGTAAATGAAGAAACTGTTTTCATAATTTAGTGAGATTTCCTTTGTATTTTTAAAATGAGGTATCATAATGAAATCAGCATAAAACAGTGCCTAACATCAGCATAAAACAGTGCCTAACATCGGCATAAAACGTAATCCAAATATCTCGATATCTCTGTATCACAGTCTCTGTACCTCAATATCTCGAAATCTCAATGTCTCAATCACAAAATCTAGGGCGCCGTCAGTCCAGACCGGCCCCTACCATCAATCTCAAGACCACGACGGTATCCTCCGGATATCCGACGCGTCAGGTAAAATCACCGGTCGGTAGTGCTCCCCTGCCAGGCTCAACGTCATCACCACATTCATCTTGCCCCGGGGTACCGCACCGAGTCCACCATGTACCCGAAACGGTTCATCCGTCTCCTCGAATCGGGTTTCCAAATCCATCAGCAAACTCATGGTGGACGACTCATACATCATGGGAAAACCGCACTTTTTATTTTAAAAGAGTGAGAATGTTTATTTGTGTTTTTGCGGTTTTCCTCCAAATCCAGAAAATCTCACGGAAATCCAAATCCAAAACCTCAGTAACACGTAAAATAGTGAATATATGCATGAGAATCCATGAATGCGGCATAACAATGAATAACAGTATACATGAAGTAGCAGGTAATAACTACAATGTCTAAACTATTAGCTAATAGGTTATGACAAGCAATAGTATTTTCTAAGGTGTACGTGAAATGGCAATTACCGATGAAGATGTGTGTGAGCCGGCAAGTAAGTGTACGTGGTACATACGCAACATCGGTAATGGTGCTGGTGTCCTAACAGCATGATATCAATAATGGAGTATGAAACATAATATAAGAATGCGATGCAAAGCGAACCACAAAAAGAGTGGGAGCTGAATCTAGACGCAACTATAACTAATCTGCATTAATCTAATATAAGTCCTACAAATGGTGCCTTTTGAAATATCACGAATCATGGGGTTTTGAAAATAGGGGCTACGGTGTTTTTATGAAAAGATACGCCTTTTGAAATGTCCGTAGATCCCTTGACCTGTCTTTTAAAATACCCACGACCCGCTAGTTTTGAAATAGGTAGGAGTCTAATCTAATCTAACAACTACACTAAACTATACAGCTGAACTAACAAGCTGAGCTACAGGTAAGGCAACCGCCTAACATCTGAGTCGATATATATAAATATATATAAGTCGGTGATCCCGCCTCAATAGTATCGCGTACGATACAGTATATCATATGACATCCTCAAGTCATGAGTGCGGATCTATCGTCAATGTAAAGCTCATACGGTAAATCGTCGTACGGCATCCCAATCGCTGGGTACGGGTCAATATCACACTATCTCATCACATCTCAGGTATCACTATTATCGTATCACATAAGCTGGGGTACTGATCTAAGTCTAGTACAACTGATGCCATCTACAAAGTATGAATGCGGGGGGGTAAACACACATCCCAAGCCCGCAAGAAACACATTTCGTATCCCAAATACGAATCATATCACATCACCGATCTCGCGGCACAAAGCCCAATATCATCGACTCATCTCCAAAGTCATCCAATATCATCAACACGGTGCCAGTATAAGTAATATGCAAGGGTGTGCGTGTAGGTGTAATTCTATTCTAGGGTTCGCGACTATGAACTACACTAGTCACTTCTAACCCTACACTATCCATAATACACCTAACTATCATATATAATAACAACTACGGACTGCGGGGGTGCTATACGCCATCCACCCGACTTCCCCCAGTAGATATAATCTACTCACCTTGCGTCTCCATCTTTCGATGTCACCACACGTTTGCTTGTCGTCCCGTAGTCTTCATAGGGTACCTACACATCAAAATATCGTATATGCGCATTAAAACCAAATCAAAGCTAAAACGGCACACGAAACCCAAAACGATACGATAAGAGGCCTATAGGTTAGAACCTATGGCACGCCTTCAAAACCATCAATAAATCCTCTATATCGTCGTATAAACGCCAAATAGTCGAGGTAAAACACAAGACACAAATTCAGACTTAAAAATACGAAATACGGAAACACGAATCCAAAACAACAACTTAGGAAATATGTTACAGATTTCACCCTAGGTCCAATTAGACAATTCTATGTATACCAGGGGCCTAAACTACAGATAAGGGAACACCAAAACCAAAACGAGCCAATTCCATCATGGTCTGGCCGCAATTTGCGGCCAGAATGGAGTAATTTGCGGCCTGGAAATGGAAGTAGGGGCTGGAGGCTTGGTGGTAGATTCCTGGGTGCCTGCACATGTCACTGTCCAATCAATTTTAATTTAGGGTGTCTCGGGTGATAGCAGATCAATATACCCTTCACAGATTTCATAAATTCTCCGATATCGGTTTCTAAAATCCGCATTATGGGTTTAAGCTTCAGGTTAAGGTCTCAATTCATACACTAGGGTGTTTGTATAACCTCAATTGAACTCAATTTCACATACAACACAAGTTTCCCTCAAACCCTAACTAGGTTTTACCTCAAGTCACCAATTCACACAATATCGGCTCAAAACTAAACATGGGGTATAAGTAATACTAAAACTAAGCTAATGGTTCAGAAAAATACCTCATTTGGCAACTCAAGAATTTTCTTGAGTTGCCCCTAGTGGCCAAAATCCATGCTTTCATGGTCCATCATGTAGGTCTTGAGCTTGTGCATCTTTTTAGTGAAATGAGATTGGGGTTTTGAGTTTGTTTTAAAGGTGTTGTGAGGGGTTGAAGAGGGGAGGGAGATGAAGGAGGAGGAGCAGCAGCAAGCAAGGAAGGGGGAGAGAGAAATGAGTGTTGAAAATGGAGGGGAATGGCTAAGTCTTTAGTCAATGGTGCTCATACCTCTCTCTCACCTACTACCAATTTCTTTAATCTTTTTCCATTTCTTTTCCTTTTCTTTTCTTATTCTCTCAAAATCCTTCTCCCAAGAATAGTAAACCCAAAGAGAACCATGGCAAGAAAATACACAAGTGTGAAAAAATGATATGTGCATGTGTTGCACAAAAAAGCTAAAAACCGATTAGCGATTTTTAATCGCGATTAGCACTAAATTAGTGTCAAATTAATCACAAAAACTTTAAAATATCATAATTCTCTAATTTACCCTATTTTAGAATTTTCCATAATTTTCCAAAATTTTTCCCATTTATTTGTATTTAATAATTCCAAAATATTAAAATATTCAATAAAATAATATTAAATTATAAAAATTCCCAAAATTAATATTTTATCTTTTCTGAAATGTTACAAATACTGGCCTCTAGGACATACATACAACTAACAATCTCCCACTTGCACTAGGGCCAGCTGCTGTAGTATCGCATACCGAGCATCCCGAAGAGTCTCTCAAACTGTATCTGGGGAATGGCCTTCATGAGTGGATCCGCAGTGTTGTTCTTCGTGTCAACCCTCCTGACCTCGATCTCCCGGCGATCAACTATCTCCCGGATCAGGTGATACCGCCTCAGAATATGCCTGGATCGCTGATGGGACCTGGGTTCCTTGGCCAAAGCCACCGCTCCATTGTTATCGCAATACAAAGGTATTGGATGCTCAATGGATGGAACCAATCCAAGTTCAGTATTGAACTTCTTGATCCAGACAGCCTCTTTGGCAGCATCGTTGGCAGCGATGTATTCAGCCTCCATCGTCGAGTCTGCCACGGTTTCCTGCTTGGAACTCTTCCAGCTAACCGCCCCTCCGTAAAGGGTAAAGACGAATCCCGACTGCGATTTAGAGTCGTCCTTATCACTCTGGAAGCTTGAATCGGTAAAGGACTGTACTTGGAGTTCTCCGTTACCATACACCAAGAGCATCTCTTTAGTCCTTCGCAAGTACTTGAGAATGCTCTTCACAGCTGTCCGGTGACTCTCTCTAGGATCAGCTTGATACCTACTCACTACACTTAGTGAGTATGCTACATCGGGTCTGGTACATAGCATCGCGTACATTATAGAGCCTACTGCCGAAGCATAGGGTATCCCTTGCATGCGAGCTCTCTCCAAATCAGTCTTGGGATACATCTCTTTGGAGAGAGCGAGCCCTGAGATCGTGGGTAAAAACCCCCGTTTGTACTCTTTCATACTGAACCACTTTAGTATGGTGTCAATGTACCTGGATTGGGACAATCCCAATATCCGTTTAGATCTATCTCTATAGATCATAATTCCCAATATGCAGGAGGCATCACCAAGATCTTTCATTGAGAATCTTTGTGATAAGAAGAGCTTGACCGATAGCAGCATAGGAATGTCATTTTCTATCAAGAGTATGTCGTCCACGTACAATACGAGGAAGACAACCTTACTCTCTACCACCTTCTTGTAGATACAAGGTTCGTCTAATCAAACTCTTTGATAACGACGTCAAAGCAGATGTTCCAACTCCGTGATGCTTGCTTTAATCCATAAATGGATTTAAGCAGCTTGCACACCTTCCCGCTGCTCCCACAATCTACGAAGCACTCTGGCTGAGTCATGTACACGCACTCCTCTAAATCCCCGTTTAGAAAGGCGGTCTTAACATCCATTTGCCAGATTTCGTAGTCATGATATGCAGCGATGGCAAGCATGATCCGGATGGATTTAAGCATAGCCACTGGAGAAAAGGTTTCGTCATAGTCCACACCTGGTCTTTGACGAAAACCCTTTGCAACAAGTCTAGCTTTGAAAGTCTCCACTTTCCCATCTACACCAAGTTTTTTCTTGAACATCCACTTGCTCCCAATGGGTTTTACCTCTTCAGGAGCATCTTCCAAAGTCCATACTTTGTTGGTGTACATGGATTCCATCTCGGACCGCATTGCATCCAGCCATTTCACTGAGTCCCCACTCGTGATGGCCTGCTCGAAGCTAGTTGGGTCATCATCAACCATGATGCAATCCTCGCTCCCAACATCCATGAGAAAACCGTAGTATCTCTCAGGTGGGTGAGGAACACTACTAGATCGGCGGAGAGGCTGAGGTTCATTGGGAACTACCGAATCCTCCGGTTCCACTAAATCTTCAGTTTGAGTTTGTGTATCTGGAACCTCTTCCAGCTCTACCACTTTGCCACTAATTTCTTTTACAAGAAATTCCTTTTCTAAAAAGGTGGCATGTTGAGCAACAAACACTTTTTGTTCCTCACTGTGGTAGAAAAAATACCCATATGAGTTCTTTGGATATCCCACAAACTTTCAAAGAACTGACCGTGCCTCAAGTTTGTCCGGATTTTGTCTTTTGACATAGGACGGACAACTCCATATCTTAACTCGTTTAAGATATAGTCTCTTCCCACTCCATATCTCATATGGTGTGGTAGGTACAGATTTAGATGGAACTTGATTCAATAGGTATGCTGCTGTCTCCAGCGCATACTCCCAGAAGGAAATAGGTAACTCAGCTATATTCATCATAGAGCGCACCATATCTAATAGGGTGCGGTTCCTCCGTTCCGATACACCGTTGTGCTGTGGTGTATATGGAGGAGTCAGCTGAGAGAGAATCCCATTCTCTTTTAGGAAGTCCAGGAATTCATTGCTCAAGTATTCACCTCCTCGATCAGATCGAAGGATTTTAATACTTTTCCCGGTTTGGTTCTCGACTTCTTGTTTATATTCTCTAAATTTCTCAAAAGCTTCTGATTTGTGTTTGATCAGGAACACATATCCGAATGTAGAGAGATCGTCAGTGAATGTAATGAAGTACGAAGAACCATCCCTGGCATGTGTAGACATCGGATCGCATACATCACTATGTATCAGTCCCAAGAGTTCAGTAACTCTTTCTCCGTGTCCCGTAAACGGAGTTTTGGTCATCTTGCCTTTGAGACATGACTGGCAAGTGTCATAAGATGAAAATTCGAATGGTTTCAAATATCCATCTTTATGCAACTTAGCTAGTCGTGTCGCATTGATATGACCCAGTCTACAGTGCCACAAGAAGGATTCGTTCAGTTCTGAACTCTTCCTCTTGTGTGTGTCTGTTATGCTCAGAACTGTTGATTGATTTAGAACATAAATGCCAATTCACTGTTAGTGTTTATGCCCTAGAAGGCCATTACTGTATCATACTAGCTTGTATATTACTTAATGGAAGCTTGGGATATTCACATGTATATAACAGTCTTGCTAAACATGGTAGTATGCTACTTGGTTTTTCTATCTTAATATGTGAGTGTACGTATTGATAGAGCTCTTAGGATCTTGCTTGTCTACCAGCGTTGTGATGGCAGTCACACTAGTGGGGGCTGGGTAGTCTACAAGCACATCCTTATTCAGGTCCCTGGTCGTTGGATTATCGAGACAGAGCATCGATACTCCGGAGTAGACTAGTGTGTACGCTTCTCATCCCAGTTGGGGAGATGGTCTGTCCCACAGCCGTCAGTACGTTGTACTGGAGATAGTATACAGGTGCTCGTTAGGTTACGGGTACACCGGACAGGACTCACAGGGAACTGTTGGTTGGTTTGATACCAGTCGTCAGTGAACAGTTCCCAGGTGACATGAGTACAGCGTAGTCCGCAGACTTGACACTGCTACTTAGCCTCGAGTGTGTCCCACTGTTCTTAGATTGCTACCCTACCACGGCTCAAAGGAGTCGTGCAAACAGGTAGCAGTTGGGTGCAGTCCCGAGCACTTGGAGGCAATGGCGGTTAGACAGGATTCGTCCCTCCCGGTATTGGGAGTAGATATCGTGCTGTGTCAGAGAGCCATTACGCAAAGTCCCTGGCCAGGGCAAGCGAGATTTGCTGGTAGGTTCCAGTAGTTTCTCAGGGTGTAATGGGCTTCACTCCGACACGACTTATACCGCTATTAGGGGACTGACGCTTGCCGCCCCCCTAGGCCCGATATGCGATAGTCTTGGACGAACGGACCGGACTGTATGGAGATTGTCACATCAGACTCAGTAGGAGTTCGGATGGGTTTACTCATCGGCCTTCTTATCGACGACTACCTGGGGACCGTTACGTACAGCTAGTGCCGCTTGCGGTCTGTGGTTAAACCCACTGCCAGCGTAGTAGTCGAGTCTCTAGAGTCCCACACAGAGAGTTTCCTACTCCAGGCGAAACGATATAGAGGTTGCATGGTTTTGCGACAAAGGGTTCGGACGCATACGTGCGTTTACGCGCGTACGACTTTCGGACAGTTTTTACCAGTCGGCTTTTAAGCCAGTTACTGGTATCCGGTTATTGGATTTATACAGTCTAAAGTTTTTCCGTATTTTTACGGATCGGAGGGCGTTCTCGTAATTGTTCGAGAAGCTTCTAGAAGATGGTGACTAAGGAGGGTTATGTGTCATATTCATTAAATGAGGTTATGAGTCATGGTGGTGATTCATTCATTTCATTAATGCACATTTATTGCTTAATGACTCATGCTAATGAATCACCACTAGATATTTTATGAAGCATGATTTATCATCACTCTTTATTCTTTTCTTTTTATTAGAAAATGCTTCATAATATATTATGATACTCTCTCTCTCATCTCATAATCTTATCTCACATTCTCTCTCCTCAAGCTCTCATCTTCAAGTGACTAATCCTTAATCCTCATGTGTTGAGATCAAAGGTTTAGTTAGACTTAAGCATCCATAACCATCACTCTATCTCATCCTTTCATCTTTGATTAGCAATCAAAGTTGATTAGTTACCTCAAGTTAGAGGTGTAGCTTGGTGTCTTGCTCTCGGGTGGATCGTCTACTACCTAGAGAAGGTCGAGGAGAACAAAGGAGGACACAAAGACGAAGGACTAGTTTCGATAGGTATAATCCCTTAACACTATAGTTTAGTATAGCTATGTGTTTGGTTATTATTTGTTTATCTTCGATTTAAGAGGTTAGTCGATGTTCGTTCCTTAAACTTGATTGTTTTTGTAAATTCCGCCTCCCCACAAGTACTGGGGTGTACTACATCGACTTACAGTGGTATCAGAGCCTCGCTAAACAATAAATAACTTAATCGCAAATTTGTACGAATTTCGAACGGAAAAACGAAGCCGGAAAACCCTAAAAATTGTAAGTTTCTGTCGAATTTAAAACGATGTCAGAAAATTTTTCAGGTGAGTTCAGAGAGCTTGACATGACACCAGTAGAACACCCAAGAAAAACAGTCGTCTGAATCGACCAACTCGCCGCGGAACCGCGGCCTCAGCCACTGAGTTGCCGCGCTTCCGCCGCCGAGTTGGCGAGTCAGCGGCCGATTTTTCTTCTGTTGCTTCTATGTGAAATTTGGGGTTTTCTGGAATATTTAATTATTGCTCAGGTTACTGTTTAACAGAGCAGATTTTGGAGCAATATTGATGTTGTTTATTCGATCGAATTGTACAGTATTTGCATAATGGATTATATCTGTGATTGTTTAATGTGTTCGTAAACCTCCCCCAACTGCTAGTATGTCGGTTGGCAGGGGGTTGCACATTTCTGAAATGGTTATATCTGTTTGTGCATATAAACTGTATTGGACTGTTGTGGTGTATAGCCGGGGTTAGCAATGGGTTATTGTTTAATTCATTTGTTGTAAATGTAATTTGTTGTAATATTATTTTTGCGGGGCACTTCCAGGTTGCGGTCGTAGCCACCGTTGTATTATTTCATTTTACTGTTTTTGCTCCTAGGACTGACCCAAGGTGGGGTACACAGACTACCGGGTGGGTAGTTTGCCGTACCCGTAGGGGTCGAGGGTGGGGTAAACGGCTATTCATCACAACTGTGTAATCTGTCTTTTCTTGCAGGCTCAAAAGAAATACAGATTGCTTGCAAATCCAATATTGTTTATCTGTGTTCTGGAATGAATATCATTGCGTCAGACGAATGTAAAATATCTATATTTATGATAGCTATTTAGACGCCACTTATGTTTTACACCCGCGCTAGCCCAGCCCCCGCTCTGTCGTTAGTTAAGTAACCTAACGGGTGATGACGGGACCCCGTGGCGAATGCGGATGGCATAAGAGGACGTTGTATTTTCGTTGTTTTCTGCAATGATAGGTTAATGATGGGACGCATTATCTATAATGCAAAGTAAAACAAACCAAAGTTTTAATCGTTGGAACAATTTAAAAAGAAACCACTCGGTTATTTTTAAAAACAGATATTTTTAAATGCGGAGATTTAACCACTCCTTTTAAAAGCTATCAGGTTCCTTCGGTTATATCAAGTTCACTACGTTCACGGTTTCGCCAAAACCAGTCGTAGCCCTCCGTCATTTCATTTGGGTATTCAGTAGTATTCAAGCTATGCAGTTTTGGCCAACGTCATGGCATAGTGTTTGGTAGCTGCTGGGTATTCATTTGTTGCATAGATAGATGAGTTGATTTGGGACAGTCGTATTATCATTTGGCCAACGTCAGGGATATATACGAATGGGTTCAAATTAACAAGATAATGATGGGTAGAACTTGACATGTGACTTATGACATTTTGACCAACGCCAAGGTCATAAGAGCATGGGGCAAAAATCCATATCGGGAATTTCTAAAGAAACTGAAATTTGCAAAGAGATGCATACCATTTTGAGTTTGATGAATGTTGGTAGCATTCCTACAACATTATCAGACGATGATATTTGGATCCCGATCCTACTGTGAGTATATGCTACTTATCAGGATATTCGTCACTTAACGATCAATGCTATAAACCTAGTAGGTGTCCAGAAAAGTGTCAGCGGGGTTACGCCCCCAGAGAAAAGAGGTTATTTAATTAAGGAACTTCGCGAAAGCGTTGGAAAACCTCCCTCGAAGTATCGACACCGTCCTGGCTGAACGGTTAAGCAAGTATTGTACGGTGAGAATAGTCTTGGCTAATTCTTCTTTTATGGTTTGAGGAAGGATTCGAGAAACAGTGGGAGCCATCCAGTTTAGATAAACTAAAAACCACTCTAAACTTGCAAGAGCATCATGCTAAAGAGTTTTCTTCTCTCTCTCCTAATTGCAGCGACCCTGAAAATGACTGGACTTAAGTTACTTTTAGAGAAAAATATACTGACAGGGCCAAACTATAAAGATTGGCTGCGGAATGTCAAGATGGCTTTGACCTATGACAAACTGGGGTACGTCCTCACCGCTACGGCACCTGCTGTCCCTGGTCCCAAATCCAGCAATGCGGATAAGGAAATCCGCAAAACCTGGGAATTAGATTGCGCGAGAGCCAAGTGCATCGTGCTTGCCTCGATGAACAATGAACAACAGAGGAGGCACGAGGATATGTCCTTAGATGGCATATTTCTCCATACAAAGGAACTTTATGGAGAGCAATCTCGTATAGCAAGATACGAGACCTCTAAGAAATTGTTTCGAGCGAGGTTGGCTGTCGGGTCATCAGTTGGTGAACATGTCCTACAGATGATTGGCTACATAGAAGAGCTCGCAGACCTTGGGACGACTTTGGATAATGAGCTCTATACAGACCTTGTTCTCCAGTCCCTTCCTCCCACCTACGCCCAGTTTATCCTCAACTTCAATCTTCAAGGAAAAGAAGTTGAACATGCGGAACTCCTGAACATGTTAAGGAGTGCGGAGGGCACCTTGAAGAAGGCAAGGGAAACACCCGCTATGTTTGTTGGCGGTTCATCTTCTTCCGGGTCCAAGGCTAGGGCCAAAGGAAGGAAGAAGAAGGCCGCACCCAGACCTAGAGGAGGTGTTAGTAAGGTGGGAGGGAAGGGAAAGAAAAAGAAAGCAGTACCGATAGTTGGTCAGGATGAGTGCTTCCATTGTCACAGGAAAGGGCACTGGAAGAAGGATTGCAAGGCGTGAAACGCCAAGAACCAGGAACCGAAGCAAGCTGTGGCTTCGACTTCAGGTGTGTTTGTAATTGAGAATTGTCTGTCGATCAACTCTACTTCCTGGGTATTGGATACCGGATCAGGATCTCATATTTGCAATTCATTGCAGGCACTGAGAAACCGTAGAGTGCTGAAGGAAGGTGATATGATCCTCAGGGTTGCTAACGAAGCTAGCGTGGGAGCTGCGTCCGTCGGGGATTATCACCTAGGATTGATGAGTGGACACATTTTGGTTTTACATAACTGTTATTTTGTACCCAGCTTAACGTGTAATATCATATCAGTTTCCTTGTTATCAAATAAAGGTTATGATTTCACGTTTGTAAGAGATGTTGTCAACATCCACCTTAATCATGGTTTGATTGGGTCCGGTACTCTAAATAACGACATATATGTTTTAAACCAACTCCAAATTTTCAACGTCCAGAACACACTAAAAAGAAAGTCTCCAGATTTGAATAAAGCTTTCTTATGGCATTGTAGACTGGGTCACATCAATGAGAGAAGGTTGACTAAGTTGCATAGAGAAGGATATTTGGACACGTTCGAATATCAAACTTATGACACTTGTCAATCTTGTCTCAAAGGAAAGATGACAAAGACTCCATTTACTGGACAAGGAGTAAGAGCGAGCGAGCTCTTAGGACTCATACACAGTGATGTATGTGGTCCAATGTCTACACATGCGAGAGGTGGTTATTCCTACTTCATTACTTTTACAGATGATTTCTCTAGGTATGGATATGTTTTCTTAATGAAGCATAAATCAGAGGCCTTTGAGAAATTCCTGGAATTCAAGAGTGAAGCGGAAAACCAAACAGGCAAAAGTATTAAGACACTGAGATCTGATCGAGGTGGAGAATACTTAAGTGCCGAGTTCCTAGGTTACCTAAAAGAGAAAGGAATTCTCTCTCAGCTTACTCCTCCATACACTCCACAGCACAACGGTGTATCGGAGAGACGGAATCGAACCCTATTGGATATGGTACGATCCATGATGAGTAATGCTGAGTTACCGCGATCTTTCTGGGGATATGCGCTAGAATCAGCGGCATATATTTTGAACAGAGTTCCAACCAAAACTGTGCCTACCACACCATATCAGATGTGGAGTGGGAAGAAACCCTATCTTCAGTATATAAGGATTTGGGGATGTCCAGCTTTTGTAAAAAAGCAGCATGTGGACAAGCTCGAGGCACGATCAGTACTGTGTAAGCTTGTAGGATATCCAAAGAACTCCAAGGGATATTGCTTCTATTACGCAGAGGAACAAAAGGTTTTTGTTTCTCGTAATGCCCATTTTCTAGAACAACAAGTTTTAGAAAAGGATACAAATGGGAGCGAAATAGAACTGGAAGAAATTCCAGAACCACAAGCTGCTACTGAAAGTTTGGTAGAACCAGAGGTTCAAGAAGAACAGAGCATTCCCGCACCCCTCCGCAGGAGTAGTAGGCCGTCTCATCCGCCTGAGAGATACTACGGTTTTCTCATAGACGGGGATAGAGAGGATTGAATCATAGATGATGATGAACCTACTGACTTCCAGCAAGCCATCCAGAGCGGCGACTCGGTACGATGGCTAGATGCAATGCGGACCGAAATGGAGTCCATGTACACCAACAAAGTATGGACTTTGGACTTTGCTCCAGATGGGGTAAAACCCATAGGATGCAAATGGATCTTCAAGAAAAAGATTGGTGTAGATGGACAGGTGGAAACCTATAAGGCTAGACTTGTTGCAAAGGGTTTTCGTCAAAGACCTGGTTTGGACTATGACGAAACTTTTTCTCCAGTGGCTATGCTCAAATCCATTCGGGTCCTTCTTGCTATTGCTGCCTTCCATGATTATGAAATCTGGCAGATGGACGTAAAGACGGCTTTTCTGAATGGAAATTTAGAAGAGAGCGTCTATATGGATCAGCCAGAGGGTTTCAATCAGAGTGGGAGCAGCGGGAAAGTATGCAAGCTGCTTAAGTCTATTTATGGACTAAAGCAGGCATCGCGGAGTTGGAACATCTGTTTTGATGAGACAGTCAAAGAATATGACTTTATCAAAAATCCAGATGAACCGTGCATATATAGTAAAGTTGTGGCCAGAAGTGTCGTATTCTTCGTCCTGTACGTGGATGACATTCTATTGATAGGAAATGACATTCCTATGCTACAATCTGTCAAAGGATTCTTGTCACACAGGTTCTCCATGAAAGACCTGGGTGATGCCTCTTACATTCTGGGGATCCGGATCTATCGTGATAGATCCAAGAGGATGTTGGGACTTTCGCAGTCCAGGTATATCGACACTGTACTGAAAAGATTCAGTATGGAAGATTCTAAGCGCGGTAATCTACCGGCTTGTCACGGAATCACCCTCTCCAAAGAGATGTCTCCCAAGACTGATTTGGAAAGGGAACGCATGTCTATTATACCCTACGCTTCTGCGGTAGGCTCTATAATGTATGCGATGTTGTGTACCAGACCAGATGTAGCTTACGCACTAAGCGTGGTAAGCCGGTATCAGTCAGACCCAGGGGAGAAACACTGGATAGCAGTAAAGAACATTCTCAAGTACCTGAGGAGGACTAAGGAGATGTTCTTAGTTTACGGCGGAAAAGACCTCAGGTTGGAGGCCTTTGCTGATTCCGGCTTCCAGAGTGATAAGGACGATTCCAAGTCCATGTCGGGTTATGTCTTTACCCTCAATGGAGGGGCGGTGTGCTGGAAGAGCTCCAAGCAGGACACCGTTGCTGACTCGACGATGGAAGCGGAGTATATAGCTGCTTGCGATGCCGCAAAAGAAGCAGTCTGGATGAAGAAGTTCCTAACAGAACTTCAGGTGGTTCCTACCATAGTTGATCCAATACCTCTGTATTGCGACAACAACGGAGCTATAGCTTTAGCGAAGGAACCAAGGTCCCATCAGAAGTCCAGACACATCTTGAGGCAGTATCACCTGATCAGGGAGATCATTGATCGTCAGGAGATCGAGGTTCGGAGAGTTGCTTCAGAAGAGAACATTGCTGATCCATTCACGAAGGCCCTTCCTCAGATTCAGTTCGAGAGGCTGCTCGAGATCATTGGTCTACGATATGCCAGTACATGGCCCTAGTGCAAGTGGGAGATTGTTAGTGTTTATGCCCTAGAAGGCCATTACTGTATCATACTAGCTTGTATATTACTTAATGGAAGCTTGGGATATTCACATGTATATAACAGTCTTGCTAAACATGGTAGTATGCTACTTGGTTTTTCTATCTTAATATGTGAGTGTACGTATTGATAGAGCTCTTAGGATCTTGCTTGTCTACCAGCGTTGTGATGGCAGTCACACTAGTGGGGGCTGGGTAGTCTACAAGCACATCCTTATTCAGGTCCCTGGTCGTTGGATTATCGAGACAGAGCATCGATACTCCGGAGTAGACTAGTGTGTACGCTTCTCATCCCAGTTGGGGAGATGGTCTGTCCCACAGCCGTCAGTACGTCGTACTGGAGATAGTATACAGGTGCTCGTTAGGTTACGGGTACACCGGACAGGACTCACAGGGAACTGTTGGTTGGTTTGATACCAGTCGTCAGTGAACAGTTCCCAGGTGACATGAGTACAGCGTAGTCCGCAGACTTGACACTGCTACTTCGCCTCGAGTGTGTCCCACTGTTCTTAGATTGCTACCCTACCACGGCTCAAAGGAGTCGTGCAAACAGGTAGCAGTTGGGTGCAGTCCCGAGCACTTGGAGGCAGTGGCGGTTAGACAGGATTCGTCCCTCCCGGTATTGGGAGTAGATATCATGCTGTGTCAGAGAGCCATTACGCAAAGTCCTTGGCCAGGGCAAGCGAGATTTGCTGGTAGGTTCCAGTAGTTTCTCAGGGTGTAATGGGCTTCACTCCGACACGACTTATACCGCTATTAGGGGACTGACGCTTGCCGCCCCCCTAGGCCCGATATGCGATAGTCTTGGACGAACGGACCGGATTGTATGGAGATTGTCACATCAGACTCAGTAGGAGTTCGGATGGGTTTACTCATCGGCCTTCTTATCGACGACTACCTAGGGACCGTTACGTACAGCTAGTGCCGCTTGCGGTCTGTGGTTAAACCCACTGCCAGCGTAGTAGTTGAGTCTCTAGAGTCCCACACAGAGAGTTTCCTACTCCAGGCGAAACGATATAGAGGTTGCATGGTTTTGCGACAAAGGGTTCGGACGCATACGTGCGTTTACGCGCGTACGACTTTCGGACAGTTTTTACCAGTCGGCTTTGGTTTAAGCCAGTTACTGGTATCCGCTTATTGGATTTATACAGTCTAAAGTTTTTCCGTATTTTTACGGATCGGAGGGCGTTCTCGTAATTGTTCGAGAAGCTTCTAGAAGATGGTGACTAAGGAGGGTTATGTGTCATATTCATTAAATGAGGTTATGAGTCATGGTGGTGATTCATTCATTTCATTAATGCACATTTATTGCTTAATGACTCATGCTAATGAATCACCACTAGATATTTTATGAAGCATGATTTATCATCACTCTTTATTCTTTTCTCTTTATTAGAAAATGCTTCATAATATATTATGATACTCTCTCTCTCATCTCATAATCTTATCTCACATTCTCTCTCCTCAAGCTCTCATCTTCAAGTGACTAATCCTTAATCCTCATGTGTTGAGATCAAAGGTTTAGTTAGACTTAAGCATCCATAACCATCACTCTATCTCATCCTTTCATCTTTGATTAGCAATCAAAGTTGATTAGTTACCTCAAGTTAGAGGTGTAGCTTGGTGTCTTGCTCTCGGGTGGATCGTCTACTACCTAGAGAAGGTCGAGGAGAACAAAGGAGGACACAAAGACGAAGGACTAGTTTCGATAGGTATAATCCCTTAACACTATAGTTTAGTATAGCTATGTGTTTGGTTATTATTTGTTTAGCTTCGATTTAAGCGGTTAGTCGATGTTCGTTCCTTAAACTTGATCGTTTTGTAAATTCCGCCTCCCCACAAGTACTGGGGTGTACTACATCGACTTACATTCACAACGTGCCTGATCCAACCAACTTTTGGTTTAGGAAAATGTTCATAACATTATCCTGTAATACAAAATTATATCCCTCTTTACTCAACAAAGAAACCGATATAATGTTGTATATCAGGTTCGGCATGAAATAGCATTCGTTCAGAATTAATGTATTACCAGTTGGCAATACAAGGTGATATTCCCCGACGGTTTTAGCTGCAACAATTGCACCATTTCCAACCCTTATGTTTTTATCACCTTATCCAAGTTCTCTACCTTTCTTAAGCCCATGTAACTGATTACATATATGGGATCCTGACCCGGTATCTAATACCCAGGACGTAGAGCAAATGGAGAAACAGTTCTCTGTAACGAACACACCCGAAGAAAATGCATCAACATGTACTTTCTTCATTCGGGTGGCATGAGAATCCTGGTATTCCCTTATATCCTGTTCAGTCTTATAACTCTTATAAGAAAGAACGGAACCAACGTTCCCCAGCACAGTATAACATGCGGGTTCGGTCAATACATCCATATTATTATCTTGATTAAGGCATGATATGGTCGCTACCTGGAGAGAGAGAGAAGAAAACACTTTAGCGCATGCTCTTGCAAGATCAGATTGGTTATTATTTTATCTAATCAGGATGGCTCCCACTGTTTTTTATCAAATCTTCCTTCAAACCCTAAAAGGAAAGACTAGCCGTGATTAATTACACCCTATAACTTCGCCAATTTTTCAGCCAGGCCAGTGTCGGTACTTTGAGGGAGGTTCCTCGTGCTTTCGCAAGGACCTAATTAAAGTAAACCTCGTTTTCCCAGAGGCGTAACCCCGTTGACACCATTCTAGACACCTACTTGATCGGCTAATTGTCCTGTGTAAAACTCTCCCGGGAGTAACAATTACTCGCAGTGGGTGATCAGTCGAAAATAATGTATTTTTAACACGGCAATTTCCCTATCATTTGCATTCATTTAGAAGTGTTCGGTATTCATATTTCACATATTAGCAAAACAGTCCTGAAATATCAGATTGCATGTGTTAGACTCTAAAACCGACATTTCTGAGGAAATTATGTGTTTATCATGGCATCGCATCATTTCTGTATTTGCCCAACACTTGTCTTGAGTCTGTGTAGGAAAATACGGAAGAAAAACCAAAGAGCTGATCAAAATTACGCCAACTCAATGATTTCAGATCTGGTAGCATTTCAGAAGGAGATATTAAATTCAACATATACAATAAAGGCCCATATGTTAGCCCAAGTTCAACACAGAAGAACCGAGCCATGAAGACTCCAAAGAGCCGCGGAACCGCGGCGGGAGCCGGCTTGCGCCGCGGTTCCGCGGCGGTTTGGCCACGTCATCCGTCCAATTTCAGTGCAAAATTCTCAGCTCTGGGCCCACATTCATTTATGATATGTCAAATTCCAGAAGGATCTCGAAGCTATTGCCAGATCAGCAAAGATCATTAAGCAAGGCTAATCCTAATTAAGCTCCTAACTAACCTCTTCTAGAAGCTCCCTCCTAACTAATCACATCTAGAAGCTTCTCCTCTAACTAACTTTTGGAGGGAAATTCAAATTTCCTCAACAAACTTTTCGAGGGAAACTTAGAATTTGAAATCCTAGATCTAGGGTTTAGATGTCTATAAATAGGAACGTAGACCTAGGGTTAAAGGCTAATCAATCTTTAGGTAATCAATCATTAGTTAGTTCTTTAGCTCATTAGTTCATTATTCTTTCCCTCTTACATCATCTTCTTCCACAAGTCTAGTGACAAGGCTTGTGTGAAACCCTAACCCTAATTCCACTCCAAATTCAAGATCTTGAGTACCAATCAAGCGAGAAGCCCTTCAACCTTTTAGGAGCCGAGCCGATCTCCAACCGAGCAAGTGATCCAAGCCGATCCGCGACTCACGGAGCCGAACGAAGACAAATCGACGATCAAGTTCTTCCTCTTGTAGTTCTTGAGCGATTGTAATGAAATTGTTGATATAAATAAAAGGTGAAATTCTTTAATCTTGCTTTCTTTTAATTCTTGCATCATGATTAGATCTCAATTTGTAATTATTGTTCTTGTTGTGATGTTTGAGTAAAACTCCGCTCGTAAAGGAGCCGAGACGATCAATAGAAAGATGATGTAACAAATCTCAAAACAATTTTTAAGTCCTACGAGTTTTGTAAACCCTAGCAAGTTCAAGAATCGATGACCTAGTTTCGTTGCGATTCTTTCTTGATTGTGATCGCTCGAAATTAGGGATCTACGATCGTTTCTTGAATTTACTAGAGGCTAGAATGTGAATGATATCGACGAAAGAACAAGGGATAAGATGAAACCCTAGTTTTACTAGAAATCCCTTATTCTTGTCGATCATCATCGATCTAGTATCAACTCATCGAAGGATAAGAATACGTCATTGTAAGATTACATCACGTCGAAGGATCCGATCGATTCCTACGAGCCTCATTTCGATTCTTGATATTTGTTTGGAAAAATCAACTATCAATTCTTGATTCTATCTTTTTCTTGTTATTAGAACTAGATTTTTCTAATTCTTGAACTTCAATTCTTTAAATCATGAATTGTTTTGTTTTGTTTTCTTTAAAAGTTTCGACTCATCTAATTCAAAAGACGAACGATTACACTGTCCCTGTGGACGATCCGCACTCACTTACAATCTACATCCGACACCATAGTTGATTGCGGTCAAAAAATATTTTTGGTTGTGATTTCTTTACAATTTTCACATACACAATCCGAAATCGTGATCAATCAAATGGCGCCGTTGCCGGGGACCATTTGAGTTACTTACACAATCGGAAAATATCATCAATCAAATGGCGCCGTTGCCGGGGATAGTGCGCTAATTGTTCGTATTTTGAAATTTGAGTTGAAAATTTTATTCCATTATAATTTTTAGATCTAAAACTCGCACAAACCCTAATACGTGTGTTGTGATTTGATTGCGAGGAAATCTGGAATCATTGGAGCTGTAAAAAAAAATTTCTGAATATTCCAGAGAGCTAAGGAGAGCACCGGAAGCATTTACCTAAACTTTTGTGCAGAGATCTCCTCACTCCACCGCGATTCCGCGGCAAAGACCCCCATATTGCGGCGGTTCCGCGGTAATCTTGTTGCTTCACTGCACCAATTGTGCTCTGTAAGTCTCTATCTTTCTTATCTCCTCCTCTGTCTGCTCTAATTGACAATTTGCTGCAGGTTTCTTTGCAAATAATCGCTGCGCCGCAAAAGCAAAATAAAATTTGTGCGAGTTTTGATTCTTGGTTGTTTGCATAATTAATACAGAATTTAAGGGGCACGACCAAATCCAGATTAGGTGGGGAGTTCATTACCCTTCCTAAGCCCCAAAAATCAAAAACTTGCATCCGCACTTACCCTCATTAATTAAAAGAAATCTAGAGATGACTCTAAGGACCGTCGCGCTCACTTAGGACAGAAGATGGCCGTAGGTAATTCATTGCTTATCCGCGTTTTCTTGTGGTGCCTAGGAAAGTGTGTCGAAGGCTAGTGATTATTAATTAGGCCCACTACTTACGTAGTGGAGTACCTTCCCACTTACCTGGCACTTACCTGGCCACAGGGGGACAAAGAGGCAGTGGAGGATTTATCCTGCGACTTTTCTTTTGGCAGTTAGGAGCGGTCTAGAGTTTGACCTAGGTGACCACTAGATTCTAGGGTTTTGTGTGTTGCATTTGTTGTGTTGCATCATATTTTCAAAAATCCGTCCAATTTTCAAAACAAACACCGCATTCTTTCATCATTCCCCTAATTATAAATTCACGCTGCCACTTGTACTAACCCTTTTTAGTACAAGATAGGCTGGACACGGGATTCTAATGCCCGTTAAGTCCGTGTTCCCCGATCGACCCAAAAGTCGGTATTTCTACATTTACCCCTTCTTTTACCCACCACACCCACATCGATGGATCCACCTCCACCGAACTTCTTTTCCACTAATCTGCCACCGTTCGTTGGTGCGCAGAATCCACCTCGCATCTCTCTCCAAGAGAGATGCTATCCTACACGAGGTCCACTTTCCACTTGTCTTTCCATTCCACCAGCCAACGGGGAAAATTTTCAAATAAAACCCCAATACATCAACCTTCTACCAAAATTTCACGGTCTCGAAACTGAAGACGCATATACTTTTATCACCAAATTTGAAAATGTATGCGCAATGATGGGTACTTCACAGCTTTCTGTGGATGCTGTGCGTCTACGTCTTCTCCCATTCACTTTGTGCGATTTAGCCGAGAAGTGGCTATATAACACTAGCACACATTCCATTTCAAATTGGGACGAATTCGTCAAAGCATTCCTTAAGAAATTCTACCCACATCAAAAGACAGCTCGAGTCCGTAGAGAAATCTATAAATTCACCCAGCTTCCAAATGAAACATTTTCAAAATGTCTTGAACGTTTCAAGGATCTGTTAGTCCAATGTCCACATCACGGCATCCCGAGATGGGAACTGTGCCGAATCATTTATGAGGGCATTAATCCTAACACAAGACAGACCCTTGAATCAATGTGTCAAGGCAACTTTATGACTAAAGATGATGGGGAAGCCTGGAAATTTCTAGAAGATTTCGCTGAAAAACCTTTACAGTGGGAGGGTGTGAGTCAATCGTCTAGGGATGGCAATAATATTTCCATAGGAGTTAGAGCTGACATTTCAGCTATGCAAAAGAAACTTGAGACTATGGAAAACAAATTCTTAGCCGCCCTAAGTCAAACATCACTCTCAAAAACTGTATGTGGATGCTGTTCTGATCCGTCTCACTTGACGGAAGAATGTCCGTTTCAAGGTCATGAGCATACCAATGCCGCATTTCAAAGACCTAGAAACGATCCATCTTCCTCCACATATGATCAGGGTTGGATGAATCACCCTAACTTTGCTTAGAACCAATCACAATCTCAAAACACGGTTCTAAACACGAATCATTTCCAAAGGGTCCCTCCACCACAACAGCAGCCACCACTTCAATTGAGTCAGCACCCCTTCCAAGCACAAAACTTTCAAAATCCGGCCAACACTTTTGCACCGTCTAGTCCTTTGCAATTGACCGGTACAGATAATACCTCTGCACTAGCACAAAGCTTGGATACTTTCATGAAACAATCCATCCAAGGGACGGCAAGTTTGCAATCTTCCGTCGAGAATGTGATAAAGATCATTGTCTCTCAAAATGAGAACATCAAATCGATGGAAGAACAAATTGCACAACTAAAATCCGAAATGCGTTCAAGAGAGAAAGGGAAACTTCCAGCTCAACCTTTACCCAATCCTGGCTATTCACATCATGTGGATGCACTTACGTTGAGATCTGGAAGAGTGCTTGACAATCACCTTGGGGAAGAGTTTGATGATACTGATAAATCAATCAATAACACCCCGGCTGAGACCTTTCCTCACACACACACTTCTAAATCTGATCCTTGTTCTTCTACCCCACCATCTTCTTCCGAGCCTATTCTTCATTTCCCAAAAGGCTCGCCACTTCAGCCCACCTCTTTTACCCCTCCACGGACGATCCCCACTTCTATTATGGGATCGGTTCCACACACACTTCCTTCTCCTATGATGGACCCAGCGCTTATTGCTAAAGCAACTTACCCTAATCAGTTAAGGGCTAACAAATCGAGTCCACATATGGAGAAGATTATGAACATTTTAAAGCAAGTTAACACCAACATCCCTCTCCTAGATGCCATCCAACAAGTTCCGTCCTATGCGAAAACTCTTAAGAACTTGTGCACTAGGAAGAGGAAGACTCAAGTGCCTAAGAAGATTTTCATGGAAAAAACAATAGACACGGCTTTCCCCCAACAATTACCGAGGAAACGTAAGGATCCTGGATATCCTACTATTTCCGTTTCTATTGGGGAAAAACACATTAACCGTGCTCTACTAGACCTTGGCGCTAGTGTTAACTTGCTTCCATATTCAGTTTATGAGCAATTAGGAATCGGAGAGTTGAAGCCAACCAATTGCACTCTCCAAATGGCTGACCGATCAATCACCAAACCTAGAGGTGAACTGGAAGATGTGTTAATAAAAATCGGGGAATTCATAATCCCTGTAGACTTTATTGTAATTGATACACAGCCTGTAGCGAACCCACGGAATCAAATTCCGGTGATTTTAGGTCGCCCCTTTTTGGCCACTTCCAATGCTATTATCAACTGTCGTAATGGTTCTATGACCCTATCTTTCGGGAATAGGTCAATAGAGCTAAACATTTACAAGTTGGGAAGTGTACCCTCCGAACCTACTGCTCAGGTCTGTTCTGTCGACTTAATGGATGTCAACAGCAACGAATTTGATGATCCTCCTGATATCGATCTTGACTCTTTTCATACGTTATTGTTTGACCCAACTATGTATCATACACATACGGACTCTTCCATCGAGATGTTCGGGTCAACAATTAACACCGATTATGAACTGTTCTTATAGTCTGAAGATCACCCCGCACTTTGTGATGATATTATTCATCGGGGTATGGATGTAACTTTTGAGGAAATCTTCGCTGATGAACTCGCATTTTTGAATGACACGGGTGTTGAGATGAATCATCTCCCAATCAATGAAATTGAACCTCCACCCCTTCTTTTGAACTGTAAAAAGAATGCGAGTAATCCATCACATTCACTGCATCGTCTCTCCAAAATGAGACGCACACACACTCTCTTCCAGCACTTAACCTTTCCCCACTTCTTCTTCCACCAACCAGAGCACTGCATTGATAAAATTTTTAAATGGTTGGTGTTAATCTTTGGTCTTTGCAAAGCCTGGCATCGACCACTGATTCTTGACCCCCTCTTATGATTTTCAAAGATTCACATTGCATAACTCAAGTTTGGGGGGATATTTTTTCTGGCTCCTGAAAAGAAAATTTTTACAAAATGATAAGCCAAAAATAAGTTTGGGGGAGGTTCTTCACTTAAATATTTTGCCCCCACTAATAAATTCCTCCCAAGCTTACAGGTTTTTCGAGATTTAGCGGATGGCAACAGTGAGGACACTGTTGAAAACAAGTTTGGGGGAGGTTTGTGCTTATTTTCGCATCATTTGCATCATCATTTGCATCAGCACAAAACATTTTTCAAAACGTATAAAAAATTTAAAAATTTTCAAAACTATAAAAATATTTTTTGTACATAAATAAGATAATAAAAGATTAGATAGTGAACAATTACATCCATGAGATTAGAAAAAATTTAAGAAAACTAAGAAAATTAGAAGTTTTCTTATACGAACTAGTAATAAGTAGTTATGAGCCGTTGTCCCAAGGGTTAGTAAGATGAAGGACGTCACTAATCTGAGGATAAAAATAAGTCTGAAAAATAGTTTCTATTCTGGAAAGCCAAACATTTTGAACATTGATACCCTGCTATTCGCACTTACACACGTCTTGAAGCCCGGGATAGTAGAGGATACCTTGAAATGCTCTTGTCTTAAAGCCAAAAGTATGAAGGAAATAAAAAAAATGAATGAAGAAAATATAAAGTGGTGAGAAAAATGGACACTGGTTTTGTTATCACCGAGGGCAATAAAAAATATATAGCGAGGGTGCTTCTTCACCTAGTGCCCTAAGGCCAACTGGTCTGGGAGTCACTGCTATGCCTGAGGTGGTGCAAGACGAGGAAAATACACCAAGTAAGCAAGCACAGGAGTAATCGGTCGGTTAGTACCTCAAGAAGTATTAACGGTCGCATGAAAGTATGTGAGCAATTTCATCTAAATATTCATTAATTAAAAAGTACTGTGGTTGATGGGCAAAAGTATGAAAGCTTGAATTGAATTCTCCTGGTGTAGGGATGTCCTTTACGCACACGCAGGGTTATATGATCGATATTTGGAAAACAGATAGGAATGAAAAATAAGACGATGTTTTATTGAGGGAGGACGTGATTTCTGACATCTTTTCATGACCATTAAGATAGGGCTCATGACAACCGAAAAGCTAGCTTAGTTGGAAACCCTAATTTTCAAAGTCTTTCTTTTACAATTCTTTTCTTTAAATGTAATATTCATGATCTTCCTTTTATTATTGGATTTTGTGGGTGCAATCCGCTGAAAACTCTCAGGAGACAACACTCCTCCTACTAGGGACACCTAGAGGTTTAAAGGCTTGTTGCACGTGCTCAGTGCAATCGTGTTGCCTACGAAAGTGTGCTAGTTAGTTTTTCTCTTTCTTTATTTTCTCCTTCTCTTTTTAATAAAACAATTCGCTCGAGACGATCGAAATTAAGTTTGGGGGTATTTGATCAGTCGAAAATAATGTATTTTTAACATGGCAATTTCCCTATCATTTGCATTCATTTAGAAGTGTTCGGTATTCATATTTCACATATTAGCAAAACAGTCCTGAAATATCAGATTGCATGTGTTAGACTCTAAAACCGACATTTCTGAGGAAATTATGTGTTTATCATGGCATCACATCATTTCTGTATTTGCGCAACACTTGTCTTGAGTCTGTGTAGGAAAATACGGAAGAAAAACCAAAGAGCTGATCAAAATTACGCCAACTCAATGATTTCAGATCTGGTAGCATTTCAGAAGGAGATATTAAATTCAACATATACAATAAAGGCCCATATGTTAGCCCAAGTTCAACACAGAAGAACCGAGCCATGAAGACTCCAAAGAGCCGCGGAACCGCGGCGGGAGCCGGCTTGAGCCGCGGTTCCGCGGCGGTTTGGCCACGTCATCCGTCCAATTTCAGTGCAAAATTCTCAGCTCTGGGCCCACATTCATTTATGATATGTCAAATTCCAGAAGGATCTCGAAGCTACTGCCAGATCAGCAAAGATCATTAAGCAAGGCTAATCCTAATTAGGCTCCTAACTAACCTCTTCTAGAAGCTCCCTCCTAACTAATCACATCTAGAAGCTTCTCCTCTAACTAACTTTTGGAGGGAAATTCAAATTTCCTCAACAAACTTTTCGAGGGAAACTTAGAATTTGAAATCCTAGATCTAGGGTTTAGATGTCTATAAATAGGAACCTAGACCTAGGGTTAAAGGCTAATCAATCTTTAGGTAATCAATCATTAGTTAGTTCTTTAGCTCATTAGTTCATTATTCTTTCCCTCTTACATCATCTTCTTCTACAAGTCTAGTGACAAGGCTTGTGTGAAACCCTAACCCTAATTCCACTCCAAATTCAAGATCTTGAGTACCAATCAAGCGAGAAGCCCTTCAACCTTTTAGGAGCCGAGCCGATCTCCAACCGAGCAAGTGATCTAAGCCGATCCGCGACTCACGGAGCCGAGCGAAGACAAATCGACGATCAAGTTCTTCCTCTTGTAGTTCTTGAGCGATTGTAATGAAATTGTTGATATAAATAAAAGGTGAAATTCTTTAATCTTGCTTTCTTTTAATTCTTGCATCATGATTAGATCTCAATTTGTAATTGTTGTTCTTGTTGTGATGTTTGAGTAAAACTCCGCTCGTAAAGGAGCCGAGACGATCAATAGAAAGATGATGTAACAAATCTCAAAACGATTTTTAAGTCCTACGAGTTTTGTAAACCCTAGCAAGTTCAAGAATCGATGACCTAGTTTCGTTGCGATTCTTTCTTGATTGTGATCGCTCGAAATTAGGGATCTACGATCGTTTCTTGAATTTACTAGAGGCTAGAATGTGAATGATATCGACGAAAGAACAAGGGATAAGATGAAACCCTAGTTTTACTAGAAATCCCTAATTCTTGTCGATCATCATCGATCAAGTATCAACTCATCGAAGGATAAGAATACGTCATTATAAGATTACATCACATCTATAGATCCGATCGATTCCTACGAGCCTCATTTCGATTCTTGATATTTGTTTGGAAAAATCAACAAACTATCAATTCTTGATTCTATCTTTTTCTTGTTATTAGATCTAGATTTTTCTAATTCTTGAACTTCAATTCTTTAAATCATGAATTGTTTTGTTTTGTTTTCTTTAAAAGTTTTGACTCATCTAATTCAAAAGACGAACGATTACACTGTCCCTGTGGACGATCCGCACTCACTTACAATCTACATCCGATACCGTAGTTGATTGCGGTCAAAAAATATTTTTAGTTGTGATTTCTTTACAATTTTCACATACACAATCCGAAATCGTGATCAATCAAATGGCGCCGTTGCCAGGGACCATTTGAGTTACTTACACAATCGGAAAATATCATCAATCAAATGGCGTCGTTGCTTGGGATCATTTGAATTGATTTACACAACAAGAATTTATTACAATCAAATGGCGCCGTTGCCGGGGATCATTTGAATTGATTTACACAACAAGAATTTATTACAATCAGTGGGTATCGGGATCCAACTATCTCATACAAGGTATGCAATCTCATTGCAAATCTCAACACTTGAAATTCCCGATAATATTTTTCCCCAAACGATCTATGACCTTGACAAGGTCAACAAACCATAGACCGTAAGTCAAGTTCAACCCATCATTTCTTGATTGAATTAAACCCACCCGCACGACCCTTGACAAGGTCAACAAGGCCGTACGACTACCCTAAAACAATCTGCATCATATGCATAAACAGGTAAATACTGGTCAGCTACCGCACACTACGCCTTGACAAGGTCAACAAACGCAGCACGAATACTGAGCAGGACTTGTCTAAAATGACGGAGGGCTACGTCAGGTTTTTCTGAAAACCTATTGCGTAATGAACTTGATATCGTTGTAGAATCGAGTGAATTTTGAAATGTAGTGATTTTGAGGCTTTTATTAGTTTTGCTAAAGAGGTCACTCCCGGTGAAGGGATCTCAGCTCTTTCCATATGGAATAAGGTGCAGCATATATCATATACATCACTATGCAAAGCAAAACTGCAAAAGCAATCAAAAACAAACCGAGTGTTGTAGCATCTGTCAGTTTTGCTAAAGAGGTCACTCCCGGTGAAGGGATCTCGGCTCTTTCCTCATTGAATAAGGTGCGGGATATATCACATATATCGCTATGCAAAGTAAAACTGTAGCTACCCTTTTTTTTGAAAAATTTGATTCTACAACATCTTTTAGGTTTCTTTTGTTTCATTAATCACATTAATGAAGTCCCATCATTTAAGTCACCTAAACATCACAGATAAATACGACGTACACTTATGCCATCCGCATTCGCCTCGATGTCCCCTTGTGCACCGTTAGGTTAGGTAACTAACGGCAGAGCGGGGCAGGGCTAGCGCGGGTGTAAAACATAAGTAACGCCTATATAATATATCATATATACTATATACAGTATTTATCACAGCACATCAAATGATCACATCACACATATCGCAGCAGAAGAAACATATGAAACATTGGATATACTAGGACGTCCGTGTTTTATTTTGAGCCTCTATAAAACACGGATTCCACGGTCGCGATGAATAGCCAAACCCACACCCCTAGACCCCTACGAGAGCGGCAAGCAACCCTACCAATTCTAGAGTTAGGAGACCCGGACTCGACTCCTCGAGTTGGTCTCCCACTGGACTCCAGAACCCGGTTACTTGTGCTCTCCTCCATGGGTCTATCCTAGTGCGGTAAAGTAAATATTATACAAAAGGTGACATCAACCTCATCCCGGAAGTGCCCCAATAAATGAATATTACATACATTTAATTTTACATGAATGAAAATAAAAACTCTCATCTCACATAAAACCCCCCGGCTATTGAGAACGCGACGATCCAATATAACATATCCAGCAACACATAACATCAAATGTCATCAACGTAAGTAAATATGCGCATCCCAATTGTCGTTGATATATAGCAACGAAACCGGCAATATCACATATTACACTTACGGTCACAGAAAAGAAAGTGTAAAACTACAACATTTGGAATCCACAATCTCTTTAGAAATCGTAAATCCGAAATATCACATATTTCGCATTTCATGCCTAACCGTATGAATTCCACATATTGTATCACATTCCAGATAAATAGACAGTATTAAACTTTTCGATCAAATAATCAAAAACCCGAGATTTCCAAAATAGCTCAACACTTGAGCGGAGTTCAAAAATTCCAGAATACGTCACAGTAGCAACGGTCCAGCCGTAGAAGGGTCAAGCCAACACCTCAAATGTGGCACGCCGTACTGCCTCAAACCCTAAGGTTCAAAAGGCAGTTCAAGACGGTCACATAATCGAGTTAAGGTTTGTTGTCTTCTAGAGGGTCCATTGCGTCACATGCACGTATTTCCGAAAGATTTAAACCCGAGAAAAATTCAACACTTGAATGTTTTTCGTGCCGGGAAAAATTGAGTTAAAGATATCCGTTCGAACATTTTAATACTTTCTAAATTATCCGGAATAACAAAACAAAATTAAATTCTCCGATCGAATCGACGATTACAAAATAAACCCCAAAATACTCAACACTTGAGTCAAATTAAAATTACCCATAAAGATCCAATAACAGAAGTGAACATTACTGCACAAATAGAAAAGCCCAATATCACTGTACGGTAGCGGTTCCGCAGCATAAGAAGGGTATTTCCGCGGAACCGCGGCGGTTCGTACTGCTTACTTCATCAAATTTGCACCGTAATTCTTAGAAAACCCTGCTGAATTTTTTAGGTATTTTTAATTCAGAAAAAACCCAGTTTTTAAAAATTGTCCAGAGAGGGGGTTAAATTTGCGTTTCCGGGTTCGATCAGGGTTTTAACTTTGTTAACACATCGCCTAATGCTCTAGGTAGGCTCTGATACCACTGTATGGTTACTAGGCACTCTAATAAGGTTTAAGGAAGCATCAAACATGCCCGTTTAAAATTTTAGCCGTGCCGAATATCCCTAAGCAAGATCGTTGCTAGAAAATTAGGGTTTCATATGTATGTAAACAAGGTTTACAACTAAGTGAATACGATATACAATCTTTGTAGATCGGTCCTTCACTTCTTTAGCTCCTTGTTGAAGTCTTTTCGCTGCGATCGTTGTTCTCCCGGACCCTTGCATGGCCTCACGAGGCAATAGACGCGTCCTTGCTTGAAGTCTTCGAGGCCGAAGATGATCTACGTCGAGGGGATGCCAACTCAAGCTTCTACTTCACTAACTTGAGAATTAGTGAAGCAAACACCCAAAACTAAAGTGCTAGTCTAGTAGAGGATGGAGAAATAGGAAGTGAGTTCTCTTTAGAATTTTGCTTCTCACAATCTATCTCACTTTTGATCAAACCGTAGCAACCTCTTTTCTTTTTAGCAATGAAGAAGAAGAAGAAAAGAAAAAGATGAGGATAATGATCAAGTGAGAAGGCTAACCATGGTGAGTGAGTATCATATACTAACTCTTGTAGAGCCATAACCATAGCTAATTCAAAATGGTTAGGTTAATAAAAATCTGAAGTAAAACAAATTAAGTGGACTTTGTCAAAGCATCCATAAGCTTCTACAAGCTTCACGCTTATGACCTAAGCATCACTAATTTGTATTTACTTTAAATAAATATTAACCACCATCTAAAATAGTATGGTGTATGTCTTGCACACCCATGTATAGTGTATCATCAACCATGATACAAAAGAAAACACTTTTAATATATATATCACACACACACACACACACACACACACAAATATATATATATATATATATATTCAAGTGTTCATATGAGAAAAAACCTAAAGTGAACAAGTGTTAGTAAATGTAAACTAGTATATCTAATATACAATTATACACTTAATTATTAAATCAACACTTGACTTAATAATCCGGTCATATCTCATATAACCGACTAACATCCAATGTATCGACTTATCGAATCAACACCTGATTCGATAACCCGGATATATCATATATAACCGACTGATACATAAAGTCGCGAGAATAGAATACGGTATCACATACACGCATTATTCTCGGTCTCGCACATATCACATATGCGCTCCTATTTCGTTTTGCCTGAGCCAGTAAAACCTCTGTGTAGGACTTTAAAGACTCGTCAATACGCCGGCAGTAGGTGATGATCACATCAAGCACCCACAAGCCATCAGCGGTACTAGCTGGACGTAACGGCTACCCGAGTATTGAGCGATCAGAAGATCAGCAAGCAAGCCCGCTCCAACTCCTGTAAAAGCCTGCCGGTAACACTTCCCGTACAGTCCGGTCTCCTCGTCTGATATGTCGCATATCAAGTCTAGGGGTGGTAAACGTCAGCCCCAATAACCGATAAGTCATGCCGATGTGAGGCTCATAACGGGTCGAGAAACTACTGGTAACACTTACCAGTAAATCTCTAAATCAGCCCTGGTCAGGGACTTCCCTGTTACGGCCAATCGAGCACAGCGCAACATCAACCCCCAATACCGGGAGAGACGAAACCCCTCCTATCGCTCATTGCCTCCATGTGACTCGGGATTGTACCCAAAAACCACCATTTTGCACGCCCTCATGGACGTCGTAAGGTGGAAATCAAAGCACAGTGGGAATCACACAAGACTCTATGACGATCTCGGGTCTACAGACTTACCTGCATAAGTGTCACCAGAGAACCGCCATCTGACGTGAGGTATAATACCATCTGGGAGTTCTCGGCGAGTCCGTCCAGTGTACCCAGTCTCTACTGAGCACCCGTATACCATCTCTGATGTCAAACACCAATGGATACGGGATCATCCATCGCCCATCTCATGGGTCGAGAAGCGTATACGCTAGTCTACACTGGTATATCGATGCCCCGTCTAGATACACCTACGACTGGGGACCTTGAAGGATGTACTTATGGAGTACCATGTCCCCACTAGTATGATCCGCATCATAGTCCAGGTAGTCAAGTACACATCCTAAGGGCTTTACCAACATGTAACGATAAGACAGTATAAAGAGACAAGTATACATGTTAAAGTAAAGAGCAACCCGATAGCATACTATCATATCGAGCAAGAAAGTCCTCTCTATATATGTCCAAGCATCCAATATAATATACATCATCTGTACAATACTGGCCTCTAGGACATACATACAACTAACAATCTCCCACTTGCACTAGGGCCAACTGCTGTAGTATCGCATACCGAGCATCCCGAAGAGTCTCTCAAACTGTATCTGGGGAATGGCCTTCGTGAATGGATCCGCAGTGTTGTTCTTCGTGTCAACCCTCCTGACCTCGATCTCCCGGCGATCAACTATCTCCCGGATCAGGTGATACCGCCTCAGAATATGCCTGGATCGCTGATGGGACCTGGGTTCCTTGGCCAAAGCCACCGCTCCATTGTTATCGCAATACAAAGGTATTGGATGCTCAATGGATGGAACCAATCCAAGTTCAGTACTGAACTTCTTGATCCAGACAGCCTCTTTGGCAGCATCGTTGGCAGCGATGTATTCAGTCTCCATCGTCGAGTCTGCCACAGTTTCCTGCTTGGAACTCTTCCAGCTAACCGCCCCTCCGTAAAGGGTAAAGACGAATCCCGACTGCGATTTAGAGTCGTCCTTATCACTCTGGAAGCTTGAATCGGTAAAGGACTCCACTTGGAGTTCTCCGTTACCATACACCAAGAGCATCTCTTTAGTCCTTCGCAAGTACTTGAGAATGCTCTTCACAGCTGTCCAGTGACTCTTTCCAGGATCAGCTTGATACCTACTCACTACACTTAGTGAGTATGCTACATCGGGTCTGGTACATAGCATCACGTACATGATAGAGCCTACTGCCGAAGCATAGGGTATCCCTTGCATGCGTGTTCTCTCCAAATCAGTCTTGGGAGACATCTCTTTGGAGAGAGTGAGCCCTGAGATTGTGGGTAAAAACCCATGTTTGTACTCTTCCATACTAAACCTTTTTAGTATGGTGTCAATGTACCTAGATTGGGACAATCCCAATATCCGTTTAGATCTATCTGTATAGATCATAATTCCCAATATGCAGGAGGCATCACCAAGATCTTTCATTGAGAATCTTTGTGATAAGAAGAGCTTGACCGATTGCAGCATAGGAATGTCATTTCCTATGAAGAGTATGTCATCCACATACAATACGAGGAAGACAACCTTACTCTCTACCACCTTCTTGTAGATACAAGGTTCGTCTACGTTTTTGACGAAATCAAACTCTTTGATAACGACGTCAAAGCAGATGTTCCAACTCCGCGATGCTTGCTTTAATTCATAAATGGATTTAAGCAGCTTGCACAACTTCCCGCTGCTCCCACCATCTACGAAGCCCTCTGGCTGAGTCATGTACACGCACTCTTCTAAATCCCCGTTTAGAAAGGCGGTCTTAACATCCATTTGCCAGATTTCATAGTCAAGATATGCTGCGATGGCAAGCATGATCCGGAAGGATTTAAGCATAGCCACTGGAGAAAAGGTTTCGTCATAGTCCACACCTGGTGTTTGATGAAAACCCTTTGCAACAAGTCTAGCTTTGAAAGTGTAGCGTCTTGAAAAGTCGTTTTGGTGTTTTCCCGAAAATCGGTGAAAATGTGGTATTTTTTCGGTAAATCGTCTTTTTGTTATTTTGCAGTTTAGGACTAATTATACCTAATTTGGATAGGTAATTGCTTGTTTTTAGTAGCAAATGAGTTACTTATGAAATTCTGGTCGTTTAAAAAATTTCCCTAATTTTTCATTTTTTTAATATTATTTTAAGCCGGTAAGAAAATACATTAAATTAGCGATAAATACAAATTTTTCCGGGCTAATTTTAATCCTTAAAATTATGTTAATTAAAATCTAGTTGTAACATAAATTTTTAGTATTTCATTTTGATTTTTAACTAATTTTTATTATAGGAAACGAAATTTATTGAATTTAAGCCTAAACTTGCAATTTTTGACTTGTAGGGGGTCTTTTTGCATAAAATTTCTTTTGTAAAACCCCTCTCTCTCTTCCCTCAGCCCTAGGACAGCCCAACCTTGATCAGGTCCAGAAATTTCTGGCCTCACCTTGATTTCTTTTCATGTGTTGAAATGGTTTGATTGAGAATTTATTTAAAATATAGTTTGTTGAAGTATGGTGCTTTGACTTTGGGGGAGTTGACTAGTGACCATTCCTACACCCCACACCACTCCCCCACTCCTTGTGCAGTCGAAAATTCTGCAGGAAATCCCCCTCCCTTTCCTCTTCTCTTTCTCTCTCAAATTTCATCAAAATATTGCCCCAAAAATCAAAAGTTTAATCTCACAACTTAATTCCCATTCCCCATTCCTTTCACCTTGGGTTTTATAGCTTGGATCTTGATGCTTTGAGGCCATCAATTGAAGCAAATTTATTCTTGCTAGATCTCTAGTTGAGGTATAATTTCTTGCTAATTAAATTCTTTTGATTTAGTTTCTTAAGTTAAATTGTTGTAGTGTTAATTTAGTGTTAGTTCTAATCTAGTTTTTTTAGGTTATGGTTGAAAATTAAACTAGGGTTCTTGAAGCCATGTTAGTTAATTAAATTTTTTTTGTAATTAATCTAGTTGTTACTTAACCAATCTATATGGTTGCTTTGCTTAAGTGGCTTCATATTAAGCTAATCTATGTTAAACTTGTGTGAAATTTTCATTAAGTTTGCAAATTACCAAAATCAAGAAGAGGTTGTGTATGGAATGTGGGTTTTGTAGCATGGTAAATAAGTTAAAATTGTGTTTTTGGTGGATAACTAGTTGTGTGGATTGGATGGTTGTGTTGGACCGTGATAACTTTGTCGCTATTGTCGATGTTTGCACCAAATTGCTTTTCTAGCTTACTAGTTTTTACTAAAATGTTGTGATGATTTAATTGCGATGTCTTGATGACATTTTTAGTGTATCCTATGACATTTAGGATGCGTGTGTGCGGATTTTTGAGTAGTCGGGTTTTAGTTTTACCGGGCGACCAAATCGGCGTTTTTTGGCAGTTTTTGCGATTTTCGCGTATGTTCCGCGCACCTTGTGCACGTTGTACCTAGCTAGTGAACATTAGTATTTTCGTTTGGGTTTTGCGTCAGTCTTGATATGTAACCTTATGTTTGGTATTGATGTAAATTCCAGGTTCGGTCGCGGAGACGTCAGACGGGCACGAAAGGGGAAAGCGGTGATTGGACACAGCTAGCTAGGAATTCCGGTGAGTTGATGTAACATCTACGGGGGACTATCGTTGGATGGCGCAAGTCGTCCGATAGTTTTAGTACCTTAAAAAGATTCTTAGTAATGTTAGTAATTAGGGGTGTAACACTTGTATGATTATTTGCTACATTCATGCCCTATATTGACATACATATACGAAACCATGTTATAGGACACCTGCACCATTGCCAGGGTTTTTATATGCAGCACGAGCACTATTCATGCTTACACACACACCCTGGTAATTGCCATGCCACCACACTAGATAACCTTTAAACTGAACCCTTTTACTATAATTGATACTTAAACTTACGCTATTGCTTTAATTCCATAAAATGAAATCGTAGAATTGCTATTCATGTGCATGTACTTCATCATATTAATTGTTCATGCCTAATCTATCAATCATACATCGCAACTTGATTATTGACACCATATGCATTCATTATCATTGCCATATGCACTTATGAGGATTTCTTGAGATTTTATGATATTTCTGGATTTCGGGGAAAAACCGCAAAATTTCTAAACTTATTATATTTTTAAAATATGTAAATTGCGTTTTCTAGTGATGTAAGTGTCGTCCACCATGAGTTTGCTGTGGTTTTCGAGACCCGTTTCGAGGAGTTGGATGAACCGTCTCGGGTACATGGTGGGCCCGGTAGGGTACCCCGGGGCAAGAAGCTCGTGGTACTGACTGGGGACGGATTACCTACCGGTGACTTCATTGGGCACGGCGGATATCCAGAGGATACCGACCGGGGCCGCGAGAGGATGAGATATTGATATTGAGATGGGTCAGCCGGATGGCTGAGGCCAGAGACACTATGACATGGATTTATGAGATTTGAGACAGCTTTTAGGTGTCGTTGCTGGACACCGGTTCTCGTCGATTCTTTGAGTATTATGCTGGCGTTCTAAAAGAGTTTCAAAAACAAAAAGAGATAAAATGTTTCTTATATATACCTATTGAGACCTCAGATATTCATGTTGAATACATATTAGTACACTGATGTTGTATACACACCTGCTAGTGCATCCAGTCATACCTGTATTTTAGATGCTAGGATGCTTGTGTGCATGCATACGATAGCCTTTGTAGATGTTATTTATTACTCACGAGTTGGCAACTCACCCCCGTTGTGCCACAGCCTTTTGCAGGTCCGCTCCGTCAGTACAGTAGCGGCGGGCGCACTTGTTCTTTTGCCTCCTTTGCCTGGACTCGAGGTTTTGCTCTTAGGTGGGTTATATCATTATTTTGTACCACCTTGTATATTCTTTGTATCTAGTACACTCCATCTACTGTATCTACCGGCATTATTGTATATTGACCTAGAGATGAGACTGTGAGATTTGTGGACTTTTATGCTGTATTTTAGGGTCGAGCTCACTTGAGTCGACATGCTGTTTTTCTTATGCTTCATTATGATTATTTTGCATGTTGTCGTTTTATATTGCGTGGGATTTGTGACCGCCTTGTGGCGAAGAGCTAGCTCCCACTTGGGGATGCCCTATTTTGTTGGATTCATGTATATTCTTGTTGTACCCATTTTGGGGGCCAGTATTTACAAAGGAGACTCTGCCGAAATTTTCGGAAAAATTGGTATTGTTTTCAAAAAGGGTTTTACATGACTTATTTGATAAACTCTCTTTCAATTGATTGGGTTTTCTTCACTCTTTTGCTTAATTGGTTTTGTTTTTCTGGGCTTTGGCTTACTTATTTTACGGATGTCTTGAGACGTTTCGTAACTTAAGTGCCGGTCATGTTCCGTACCCTGCGGGTCGTGACAAAGTTGGTATCAGAGCCATGTTTTACCTTTTTGAGTGTAGGATGACCCTTGGTAGATGGAGTAAGTGACTTAAGTAGGGTAACGTAGCGTATGTATGTCCGTGGCATACTTGCGATACGGTACTCCGCCTAAGTGACTTTAGGATATGCTTGCTTGAAAATTCCTTCTTCAATTCCGTGTATCCTATGATCCTATTGCACTGTTCTTATTACCCCTTTTCCTGTAACAGCCACTATGCCGCCGAAGGCTACGAGGGCACAGAGGGCTGCCGCCAGAGACGAGATTCGAGCTGGCTCGTCCGAGACTAGGACTGAGCAGGGTGGTATGCCTACGCCGCAGGGACAGACCGATCCCCCTTCCCCAGGCCGTATGGATAGGCTCGAGACTGGTATGGAGGAGTTGCGACAGATGATGGGGGGCATGCAGGAGCTACGTCAGATGGTAGGATCCCTAGTTGCAGCCAGT
Source organism: Agapanthus africanus (assembly GCA_030015575.1). Taxonomy (NCBI): domain Eukaryota; kingdom Viridiplantae; phylum Streptophyta; class Magnoliopsida; order Asparagales; family Amaryllidaceae; genus Agapanthus; species Agapanthus africanus. The sequence goes on from JASDDO010000014.1 coordinate 516,566,832, forward strand.
CGTACACCGAGGCCGGATGACGTACCTACTACATCACAGACGACCATGATACCTGCTCCTACTACTACCACCGTGGCCATTCCGGTTTCACTACAGGATTTCATGAGGCTGAGACCTCCAGTATTCACCGGTACCGAGGCAGCGGAGGACCCATAGACGTTCCCTGACAGTTTAGCCAGGATCTGTCGTTCGCTGAGATGTTCGGATGATCGATGGGTAGAGCTTGCGAGTTTCCGACTAGAGGGTCTCGCGCAGACATGGTAGGAGTCAGTCTTGAGAGGTCGAGTTGCAGGTCTATCGCCTATGACTTGGGTCGAGTTTACAGCGGTCTTTCTAGCCCGTTTCCTTCCAGAGAGCGTTCGTGACGCCAGAGCTCGTAGCTTCGAGGCCTTAGTCAAGACACCTGGGATGACGGTGTCTGAGTATAACATCCAGTTTACACAGTTATCCCGATATGCTCAGTATTTGGTGGATACCGAGGAGAAGATGGTGAAGAGGTTCGTACAGGGACTTGATGCCCAGCTATATCTTGCCATTGGCGCCCAGCACTACGACACTTATTCAGCTGCTATGGATACGGCATTGCGGATGGAGGCACGCATATCACAGACTTCGGCCGTTTCTGGGCCGAAGAGGATTCGCACCGATGTACCGTCTCAGAGGCAGCGCGCCAGATTCTTTCCGAGAGATAGGCCTGGCAGAGGATTTGGGCGGGGACAGTTATATGGTTCTTATCCCCAGGGGCAGCAGCCGTCGCCAGGGTGTTTTGGGTGCGGGAGTTTGCACCACCTTGTCAGAGACTGTCCGGCGAGACGACAGGGAGCAGCGACAGTTCCGCATGTGACCCTACCACCATCGCCACCCCCTCCTCAGAGAGCCCTACTTCCTACCACAGGCGATGCTCCACGCCAGTTAGGTGCACCCAGAGGCCGTGGACGCGGCGGTCCTGTTCAGAGAGGACGAGGAGGCAGAGGCCGAGGTCGAGGTCAGCCCGCTATCGGTGGAGGACAGGCCCGAGTTTTTGCTTTGACACCACAGGATGCGCAGGCATCCAATGCCGTTGTGACAGGTACCTTGCCAGTTTGTTCTTTCGACGCCCGGGTATTATTTGACCCAGGTTCCACACATTCGTACGTCTCTACACACGTTGCACCGATGTTGGGCCGTGAGTCGTCGTCGTTAGATCATCCGCTTGTTGTTGTTACTCCGGTAGGCGAGTTGTTTGTCGCTCGTTTTGTATTTCGTTTGTGTTCCGTTCGTATCGGGGAGAGGGATTCTTCAGTTGATTTGATTCTCCTCGATATGTTAGACTTTGATGTGCTTCTGGGCATGGATTGGTTAGCCACTTGTTATGCTTCGGTGGACTGCCGTGAGAAGGCAGTCATATTTAGCTTTCCGGGAGAGCCAGTCCTTGTTATTCGGGGAGACCGCAGTGTTACCCTTCCCAGCTTAATTTCGTCTCTTCGCGCTGGTCAGCTCTTGCGGAAGGGATGTCAGGGATTCTTAGCGTGTATTTGTGATACTCGAGCTGCAGAGGTTCCGTTGGACCGGGTCCCGGTAGTTTGTGAGTTCCCTGATGTTTTCCCTGATGAGCTACCTGGGCTACCGCCTGAGCGCGATGTTGAGTTCTGCATTGATTTGATTCCCGGCTCGGGGCCTATTTCGATACCGCCTTATCGGATGGCCCCGACAGAGCTTCGAGAGCTGAAGGATTAGTTGCAGGATTTGTTAGATAAGGGGCTTATTCGGCCTAGTGTTTCTCCGTAGGGTGCTCCGGTCCTGTTTGTCAAGAAGAATGATGGAAGTTTGCGCTTATGTATTGACTACCGCCAGCTGAACAAAGTTACCGTTCGGAACAGGTATCCGTTGCCGCGCATTGATGATTTATTCAACCAGCTTCAGGGTGCGGGGTATTTTTCGAGGATCGACTTGCGATCAGGATACCATCAGCTGCGGGTTCGACAGGAGGATATACCGAGGACAGCTTTCCGCACGCGCTATGGCCACTATGAGTTTTTGGTGATGTCGTTCGGTCTCACCAACGCCCCAGCAGCATTCATGGATTTGATGAACCGTACATTCAGGCCGTATCTTGACTTGTTCATCATCGTGTTTATCGACGATATCTTGGTGTACTCCCGGAGCAGAGAGGAGCACGAGCAGCACTTGCGGATTACGTTACAGACTCTGAGGGAGCACCAGCTGTTCGCAAAGTTCTCCAAGTGTGCATTCTGGCTGGACAGCGTCGGATTCTTGGGTCACGTGGTTACGAGAGACGGCATTTGTATGGACCCGAAGAAGATTGAGGCTGTTCAGCAGTGGCCCCGACCTACATCGGTGACTGAGATCCGTAGTTTTCTAGGCCTGGCAGGCTACTACAGGCGTTTTGTTCAGGACTTCTCCCGTATAGCTGCACCTTTGACCGGTTTGACTTGGAAGGGTGTTCCTTTCGTCTGGACGGAGGAGTGCGAGCGCAGTTTTCAGCAGCTGCGGACATGTTTGACTACGGCGCTGGTATTATCTTTGCCTTCAGGATCAGGCGGATTTGTGGTCTACTGTGATGCTTCGCGGGTGGGATTAGGATGCGTATTGATGCAGCATGGCCGGGTGATCGCTTATGCTTCTCGGCAGTTGAAGAGGCACGAACAGAACTACCCCACTCACGATTTGGAGATGGCTGCAGTGGTCTTTGCACTGAAGATTTGGCGACATTACCTATACGGCGAGTCGTGTCAGATATTCACCGATCACAAGAGCTTAAAGTACATATTTCAGCAGCGAGACCTGAACCTCAGACAGCGTCGTTGGATGGAGTTGGTGAAAGACTACGACTGCGAGATCTTATATCACCCAGGCAAGGCGAATGTGGTGGCAGATGCGTTGAGTAGGAGGCCCGGGGGTAGTCTATCCTTTTTGCGCGCAGTGCAGAGGCAGTCGTCAGCAGATTGGCAGATGTTATGCGACAGCCGAGTTGAGTTCGAGTTCACTAAGACAGGGGGACAGCTCGCGCATGTTCGAGCACGCCCACAGTTGCTTGACCGTATATATGAGGCACAGCGCAGTGACGACCGTTGCTCAGAGATCATGGCACAGATGGGACAGGGCAGATTTTCCGAGTTCGTGATTGATGATCAGGGGATTCTACGCTATGGATCTAAACTGTGCGTACCAGATGCTGATGGATTGCGGCGCGACATTCTTGAGGAGGCACACCAATCAGTGTATAGTGTCCACCCCGGTTCCACCAAGATGTACCATGATATGAGAGAGACCTACTGGTGGGACGGGATGAAGAGGGACATTGCGGAGTTTGTTTCGAAATGCCTGACTTGTCAGCAAGTCAAGGCCGAGCACCAGAGGCCCGCAGGAGAGCTACAGCCGTTACCCATTCCAGAGTGGAAATGGGAGCAGATTTCGATGGATTTCGTTGTGGGTCTACCCAGGACCAGTCGAGGGTACGACTCCATCTGGGTGATCGTGGATAGATTGACGAAAGCGGCTCACTTCCTACCAGTGAAGACCACTTTCAGCTTCGCTCACTATGCTCAGCTCTATATTGACGAGATCGTGCGACTACATGGCGTACCGACTTGTATCGTGTCAGATCGAGGCACTCAGTTTACCAGCCGACTATGGCAGAGACTCCAGGAGGCTTTGGGCACTCATTTGAGCTTCAGCACAACATTTCATCCGCAGACCGACGGACAGTCAGAGCGGACCATTCAGACTCTCGAGGACATGCTCAGAGCGTGCGTTTTAGACTTTGGTGGTAGCTGGGATCGTCATTTACCTCTAGTGGAGTTCTCCTACAACAACAGCTTCCAGGATACTATTCAGATGGCACCTTTCGAGGCATTGTATGGGAGGAGATGCAGATCGCCCGTTTGTTGGACAGAGCTCAGCGAGAGCAGTATTTTGGGGCCGCAGCTTGTTGAGGAGACGACAGTGAAGATACAGTTGATTCGAGACCGGATGAGGGCAGCTCAGAGCATACAGAAATCCTATGCAGACAGGCGCCGTCGCAGATTAGAGTTCGCAGTTGGCGACCATGTTTTTCTGAAAGTCTCTCCGATGAAGGGCGTGATGCGTTTTGGGCAAAAGGGGAAGCTTTGCCCTAGATTCGTAGGTCCCTTCGAGATCCTCGAGCGTGTCGGCGCAGTTGCATATCGTTTGGCTCTTCCTCCCAGCTTTCCCGATGTTCACCCCGTCTTCCATGTTTCGATGCTCCGCAAGTACCTTCACGACCTTTCGCATGCGATTCAGCACCCGACAGTCCAGCTAGAGCGCGACCTTTCTTTTGCAGAGCAGCCGGTGGCCATCCTGGATCGGCAGGTGAAGAAGTTGAGATCGAAGATTATACCAACCGTCAAGGTCCTTTGGCGTAGCCCGAGCAGCGAGGAGGTTACCTGGGAGACCGAGGGCGAGATGATGAAGAAATATCCCCATCTCTTCGAAGGTACGCGTAGTTATATTTTTAAAATCGGGGACCTAATTTCTTTAAGGGGGGAAGATTGTAGCGTCTTGAAAAGTCGTTTTGGTGTTTTCCCGAAAATCGGTGAAAATGTGGTATTTTTTCCGTAAATCGTCTTTTTGTTATTTTGCAGTTTAGGACTAATTATACCTAATTTGGATAGGTAATTACTTGTTTTTAGTAGCAAATGAGTTACTTATGAAATTCTTGTCGTTTACAAATTTTCCCTAATTTTTCATTTTTTTAATATTATTTTAAGCCGGTAAGAAAATATATTAAATTAGCGATAAATACAAATTTTTCCGGGCTAATTTTAATCCTTAAAATTATGTTAATTAAAATCTAGTTGTAACATAAATTTTTAGTATTTTATTTTGATTTTTAACTAATTTTTTATTATAGGAAACGAAATTTATTGAATTTAAGCCTAAACTTGCAATTTTTGACTTGTAGGGGGTCTTTTTGCATAAAATTTCTTTTGTAAAACCCCTCTCTCTCTTCCCTCAGCCCTAGGACAGCCCCACCTTGATCAGGTCCAGAAATTTCTGGCCTCACCTTGATTTCTTTTCATGTGTTGAAATGGTTTGATTGAGAATTTATTTAAAATATAGTTTGTTGAAGTATGGTGCTTTGACTTTGGGGGAGTTGACTAGTGACCATTCCTACACCCCACACCACTCCCCCACTCCTTGTGCAGCCGAAAATTCTGCAGGAAATCCCCCCCTTTCCTCTTCTCTTTCTCTCTCAAATTTCATCAAAATATTGCCCCAAAAATCAAAAGTTTAATCTCACAACTTAATTCCCATTCCCCATTCCTTTCACCTTGGGTTTTATAGCTTGGATCTTGATGCTTTGAGGCCATCAATTGAAGCAAATTTATTCTTGCTAGATCTCTAGTTGAGGTATAATTTCTTGCTAATTAAATTCTTTTGTTTTATTTTCTTAAGTTAAATTGTTGTAGTGTTAATTTAGTGTTAGTTCTAATCTAGTTTTTTTAGGTTATGGTTGAAAATTAAACTAGGGTTCTTGAAGCCATGTTAGTTAATTAAATTTTTTTTGTAATTAATCTAGTTGTTACTTAACCAATCTATATGGTTGCTTTGCTTAAGTGGCTTCATATTAAGCTAATCTATGTTAAACTTGTGTGAAATTTTCATTAAGTTTGCAAATTACCAAAATCAAGAAGAGGTTGTGTATGGAATGTGGGTTTTGTAGCATGGTAAATAAGTTAAAATTGTGTTTTTGGTGGCTAACTAGTTGTGTTGATTGGATGGTTATGTTGGACCGTGATAACTTTGTCGCTATTGTCGATGTTTGCACCAAATTGCTTTTCTAGCTTACTAGTTTTTACTAAAATGTTGTGATGATTTAATTGCGATGTCTTGATGACATTTTTAGTGTTTCCTATGACATTTAGGATGCGTGTGTGCGGATTTTTGAGTAGTCGGGTTTTAGTTTTGCCGGGCGACCAAATCGGCGTTTTTTGGCAGTTTTTGCGATTTTCGCGTATGTTCCGCGCACCTTGTGCACGTTGTACCTAGCTAGTGAACATTAGTATTTTCGTTTGGGTTTTGCGTCAGTTTTGATATGTAATCTTATGTTTGGTATTTATGTAAATTCCAGGTTCGGTCGCGGAGACGTCGGACGCGGCACGAAAGGGGAAAGCGGTGATTGGACACAGCTAGCTAGGGATTCCGGTGAGTAGATGTAACATCTACGGGGGACTATCGTTGGATGGCGCAAGTCGCCCGATAGTTTTAGTACCTTAAAAAGATTCTTAGTAATGTTAGTAATTAGGGGTGTAACACTTGTATGATTATTTGCTACATTCATGCCCTATATTGACATACATATACGAAACCATGTTATAGGACACCTGCACCATTGCCAGGGTTTTTATATGCAGCACGAGCACTATTCATGCTTACACACACACCCTGGTAATTGCCATGCCACCACACTAGATAACCTTTAAATTGAACCCTTTTACTATAATTGATACTTAAACTTACGCTATTGCTTTAATTCCTTAAAATGAAATCGTAGAATTGCTATTCATGTGCATGTACTTCATCATATTAATTGTTCATGCCTAATCTATCAATCATACAACGCAACTTGATTATTGACACCATATGCATTCATTATCATTGACATATGCACTTATGAGGATTTCTTGAGATTTTATGATATTTCTGGATTTCGGGGAAAAACCGCAAAATTTCTAAACTTATTATATTTTTAAAATATGTAAATTGCGGTTTTCTAGTGATGTAAGTGTCGTCCACCATTAGTTTGCTGTGGTTTTCGAGACCCGTTTCGAGGAGTTGGATGAACCGTCTCGGGTACATGGTGGGCCCGGTAGGGTACCCCGGGGCAAGAAGCTCGTGGTGCTGACGATGAGCCTGGCAGGGGACGGATTACCTACCGGTGACTTCATTGGGCACGGCGGATATCCAGAGGATACCGACCGGGACCGCGAGAGGATGAGATATTGATATTGAGATGGGTCAGTCGGATGGCTGAGGCCAGAGACACTATGACATGGATTTATGAGATTTGAGACAGCTTTTAGGTGTCGTTGCTGGACACCGGTTCTCGTCGATTCTTTGAGTATTATGCTGGCATTCTAAAAGAGTTTCAAAAACAAAAAGAGATAAAATGTTTCTTATATATACCTATTGAGACCTCAGATTTTCATGTTGCATACATATTAGTACACTGATGTTGTATACACACCTGCTAGTGCATCCAGTCATACCTGTATTTTAGATGCTAGGATGCTTGTGTGCATGCATACGATAGCCTTTGTAGATGTTATTTATTACTCACGAGTTGGCAACTCACCCCCGTTGTGCCACAGCCTTTTGCAGGTCCGCTCCGTCAGTACAGTAGCGGCGGGCGCACTTGTTCTTTTGCCTCCTTTGCCTAGACTCGAGGTTTTGCTCTTAGGTGGGTTATATCATTATTTTGTACCACCTTGTATATTCTTTGTATCTAGTACACTCCATCTACTGTATCTACCGGCATTATTGTATATTGACCTAGAGATGAGACTGTGAGATTTGTGGACTTTTATGCTGTATTTTGGGGTCGAGCTCACTTGAGTCGACATGCTGTTTTTCTTATGCTTCATTATGATTATTTTGCATGTTGTCGTTTTATATTGCGTGGGATTTGTGACCGCCTTGTGGCGAAGAGCTAGATCCCGCTTGGGGATGCCCTATTTTGTTGGATTCATGTATATTCTTGTTGTACCCATTTTGGGGGCCAGTATTTACAAAGGAGACTCTGCCGAAATTTTCGGAAAAATTGGTATTGTTTTTAAAAAGGATTTTACATGACTTATTTGATAAACTCGCTTTCAATTGATTGGGTTTTCTTCACACTTTTGCTTAATTGGTTTTGTTTTTCTGGGCTTTGACTTACTTATTTTACGGATGTCTTGAGACGTTTCGTAACTTAAGTGCCGGTCATGTTCCGTACCCTGCGGGTCGTGACAGAAAGTCTCCACTTTCCCATCTACACCAAGTTTTTTCTTGAAGATCCACTTGCCATAACAGGGAAGTCCCTGGCCAGGGCTGGTTTAGAGATTTACTGGTAAGTGTTTCTAGTAGTTTCTCGATCCGTTATGAGCCTCACATCGGCACGACTTATCGGTTATTGGGGTCTGACGTTTATCACCCCTAGACTTGATATGCGACATATCAGACGAGGAGACCGGACTGTATGGGAAGTGTTACCGGCAGGCTTTTACAGGAGTTGGAGCGGGGTTGCTTACTGATCTTTTGATCGCTCAATACCCGGGTAGCCGTTATGTCCAGCTAGTACTGCTGATGGCTTGTGGGTGTTTGATGTGATCATCACCTACTGCCGGCGTATTGCCGAGTCTTTAGAGTCCTACAAAGAGGTTTTACTGGCTCAGGCAAAATGAAATAGGAGCGCATATGTGATATGTGCGGGACCGAGAATAATGCATGTATCTGATACCGTATTCTATTCTCGTGACTTTTTGTATCGATCGGTTATATATGATATAGCCGGGTTATCGAATCAAGTGTTGATTCGATAAGTCGATACATTGGATGTTAGTCGGTTATATGTGATATGACCGGATTATTAAGTCAAGTGTTGATTTAATAATTTATTGTATAATTGTATATTTGATATACTAGTTTACATTAACTAACACTTGTTCACTTTAGGGTTTTTCTCACATAAGCACTATTTTAATGTATATATGATATATATTAAAATGTGTTTTCCTTTTTGTATCATGGTTGATGATACACAAGACTTGGATGTATGAGACTTACACCATGCTATCTTTTATGTTGGATTTTAATATTCAAAGTAATTACAAAATTAGTGGAGGATTAGCTAAATGCTTGAAACTTGTGGAAGCTTGTGGAAGCATTTGACTAATTCCACTAAATTTGTTTTTACTATGGATATTTCTTAACCCAACCATAAGGATTAGCCATGGGTTAAGTCTCTATAAGAGTTAGTATATGATACTCACTCACCATGGTTAGCCTTCTCACTTGATCATTATCCTCATCTCTTTCTTTTGTTCTTCTTCTTCATTGTTAAAAAGAAAAAGCTTGTTAGGGTTTGATCTAAAGTGAGAAAGATTGTGAGAAATAAAATTCTAAAGAGAACCCACTTCCTATTTCTCCATCCTCTACTAGACTAGCACTTTAGTTTAGGGTGTTTGCTTCACTAATTCTCAAGTTAGTGAAGTAGAAGCTTGAGTTGGCATCCCCTCGACGTAGATCATCTTCGGCCTCGAAGACTTCAAGCAAGGACGTTCTTTCGCCTCGTGAAGCCATGCAAGGGTCCGGGAGAACCACGATCGCAGCGAAGGGACTTCAACAAGGAGCTAAAGAAGTGAAGGACCGATCTACAAAGGTTGTATTTCGTATTCACTTAGTCGTAAACGTAGTTTACTAGCATATGAAACCCTAATTTTCTAGCAACGATCTTGTTTAGGGTTATTCGGCACGGCTAAAATTTTAAATGGGCATGGTTGATGCATTGTAGAACCTTATTAGAGTGCCTAGTAACCCTACACTGGAGCCACAGTGGAGTCGTTGGACCAGGTTTCTACCGTGCGAGAGTTTCCCGATGTCTTTCCCGATGAGTTACCTGGGTTGCCGCCAGAGCGCGACATTGAGTTCTGCATTGATCCGATTCCTGGCATGGAGCTTATTTCTATACCGCCTTATCGGATGGCTCAGGCAGAGCTTAGAGAGCTTAAAGATCAATTGCAAGAGTTTCTTGATTTGGGACTTGTGCGTCAGAGTGTTTCGCCGTGGGGAGCTCCTGTTCTGTTCGTCAAGAAGAAGGACGGCAGTTTGAGGCTGTGTGTGGATTACAATCAGTTGAACCGAGTTACGGTGCGGAACAGGTATCCTTTACCTCGCATTGACGATTTATTTGATCAGCTCCAGGGTGCGAAACATTTTTCAAAGATTTATTTGCGTTCGGGTTATCATCAGTTGCGGGTTCGGAATGATGACATTCCGAAGACTGCTTTTCGTACGCGCTATGGGAACTATGAGTTTTTGGTGATGTCGTTCGGACTCACCAATGCGCCAGCAGCGTTCATGGATCTGAGGAACCGGATTTTCAGGCCGTACCTCGACCAGTTTATTATTGTGTTTATAGATGACATACTGGTCTACTCTAGGAGTCGTGAGGAGCATGAGCAGCACTTGAGAATTACTTTACAGATTTTGAGAGAGCACCAGCTGTATGCTAAATTCTTAAAGTGCACATTTTGGCTTGATAGAGTTGACTTCCTGGGTCATGTGGTGACTGGTGATGGTATTCTGGTGGACCCGAGGAAGATCGAGGCTGTACAGCTTTGGCCCAGACCTGTATCGGTGACTGAAGTCCGCAGCTTTTTGGGCTTAGCTGGTTATTATCGCCGTTTTGTGCAGGATTTCTCGAGTATCGCTGCACCGCTGATGGGACTGACCCGGAAGGGAGTTCCTTTTCTTTGGCCTGATGCGTGCGAGCAGAGTTTTCAGCAGTTGAAGACTCGGTTGACGACGGCGCCAGTTCTTTCTTTACCTTCTGGATCGGGCGGCTATGTTGTGTATTGTGATGCTTCTCGAGTGGGGCTCGGCTGTGTTTTGATGCAGCATGATAGAGTGATTGCATATGCTTCTAGCAAGCTGAAGAAGCACGAGCAGAATTACCCCACTCACGATCTTGAGATGGCCGCGGTAGTCTTTGCGTTGAAGATTTGGAGACACTACTTGTATGGGGAGTCGTGTCAAATCTGTAGGGTTCCTAGGCACACCAAGGAGGTCTCACAAGGCATCAACCATGCCAATTTCAAAAATTACGGTGCCGAGAAACCCTAGACTAGATCGTTGGCTAGAAGTTTAGGCGAAAAAGCGAACTAGTTTACAACTAAACTATAAGTAAACGGAAATACAACCTTTGTAGATCCGGTCCTCCACCTCCATGGCTCCGCAATGATGTCTCCTCGCTGTCCAAGTCGAACCCCGGGCTCTAGCGTCGGCTTCATCGGAGAATGGATGGGCTAGGTCATCGACGACGATGCCGAAGATGATCTACGTCGAGGCATCGCTAGATCAAGCTCCCACTTCACCAAGTCAAGAAAACTTGTGAAGGAAACGCACTCTACTACTTGGCAAGAGGTAGAGGATGAAGAAATAGGAAGTGGGTTCACTTTAGAATTGGATTTCTCACTCTTTTTCTCACTTTGCCATTGATGGAGGCAAGGTTTTCTTCAAGTAGAAAATGAAGAAGAAGAAGATAATATGATAAGAATTAAAGAATAGAAAAGAATAATCATTCTTATCATAATCAAACCATAGTTAAGTGTAGAGAGATAACTAGAGTTTATGTGAGTGGTTAGGGTTAAAGAAGAAGACAAAATGGTCACTTGGTCAAAAGCTTCATGAAGCTTCAACAAGTTTCATGAAAGAAAGAATGAAAGAAAACCATTTTGTTTTTTCTCTTTATGCTTTTATTTTCCAAAACTAATAAATAAATAGATGAATAAGTAATCATAACCCTAACCATTCATATAACCAAGGTTCAATCTTTACACTTAACCAATTTTGCATGTATCATCAAACATGATACAATCAAGTGCACAAAACTATATCGAATATACAATGTGCACAAGCGAGTAAGAAAATCCATTTAAAGTGAACCGATACTAGTTAATGCAAAGTGATATATCAAATATATAATTATACATTAAATCATTGAATCAACACTTGATTCAATGATCCGGTCATATCGCATATAACCAACTAGTATCCAATGTATCGGCTTATCGAATCAACCCTCGATTCGATAACTAGGTTATATCGCATATAACCATTCGATACATACATCGTGAGAATGGAATACGGTATCACATACACGCATTATTCTCGGACCCGCACATATCTCATATGCGCTCCTATTTCGTTTCGCTTGAGCCAAGAAACCTCTGTGTAGGACTCTAAAGACTCATCAATACGCCGGCAGCAGGTGATGATCATATCAAACACCCACAAGCCGCAAGCGGTCTGCTAAACGTAACGGCCACCCGGGTATTGAGCGATCAGAAGATCGACGAGCAAGCCCGCTCACACTCCTGTGAATCCAACCAGTAACACTACCGTACAGTCCGGTCTGATCGTCTGATATGTCGCATATCTCGCCTAGGGGTGGTAAACGTCAGACCCCAATAGCTCGATAAGTCATGTCGATATGAGGTCTATAACAGTTCGAGAAACTACTGGTAACACTTACCAGTATATCTCAGCAACCCTGGCCAGGGATTTCCGGTTATAGCCAATCGAACATAGTGCAACATCAACTTCCTATACCGGGAGAGACGAATCCCCTCCTATCGCTCATTGTCTCCATGTGATTCGGGACTGTACCCAAAAGCCACCGTTTTTCACGCCCTCTTGGACGTGGTAAGGTGGAAATCAAAGCACAGTGGGAACCACACAAGACTCTATTACGATCTCGGGTCAACAGACTACTCTGTACCAGTGTCACCAGAGAACTGCCATCTGACGTAAGGTATAATACCATCTGGGAGTTCTCGGCGAGTCCGTCCAGTGTACCCAGTCTCTACTGAGCACCCGTATATCATCTCTGATGTCAAACACCGATGGATATGAGATCATCCATCGCCCATCTGTATGGGTCGAGAAGGTATACGCTAGTCTACTCTGGTATATCGATGCCCCATCTCGATACACCCACGACTAGGGACTTTCAAGGATGTACTTATGGATTACCATGTCCCCACTAGTATGATCCGCATCATAGTCCAGGTAGTCAAGTACACATCCTAAGGGCTTTACCAATATGTAATAGAGAGACAATCAGTATACACGTTAAGGTAAAGAGCAACCAGATAGCATACTATCATGTCGAGCAAGAAAGTCCCCTTATATATGTCCCAGCATCCACTACAATATACATCCAATGTACAGTAATGGCCTCTAGGGCATACATATAACTAACAATCTCCCACTTGCACTAGGGCCTTCTGTAGCAGTGGTTGTAGTATCTCATACTCAACCATCCCATAAAAGTCTCTCTCTGGAAATAGGCCTTCGTGAGTGGATCCGCTGCGTTATCCTCTAAGTCTGCTCTCCTTGCCTCGATCACCCTGGAGATCAACGATCTCCATGATCAGGTGATACTGCCTTAGAATAAGTTTGGATCACTTATGAGACCGGCGTTCCTTGGCATAAGCCACAACTCCATTGTCTCACAATGGTAGGAACGTAGTTCATCTCATGAACTAATATACACCCAAACATCCTCTTTGGTAGCATCTTAAGTAGCGATGTATCCAGCCTTTATCGTCTAGTATGTCTCGGTATCTAGCTTGGAACTCTTCCAACATACCGTCCCTTTAGTGAGGGTAAAGACAATGCATGCGACTGACATTCAGTCGTCTTTATCACTCTAGAACACTTCCAGTGATTCTCCCCTGGATCGATTGATACCTTCTCACTACTACTAGTGAGTATCCTAACATCCAATTAGATCAATCTCATAGATCCAAAAACCAGGATATAAGAGGTATCACATTGATCCTATATGGAGAATCATTGTGATAAGCGGAGATTGACCAAGCGTAGCATAGGAAACTCCTTTCTTATCAAGAGTATGTCATCCACGTACTCTACGAGGATCACCACCATACTCCCTACTACCTTTTTGTTTATACAAGGTTCATCTACAATTTTGATGAAGTCAAACTCTTTGACTACTACATCAAAACAGACGTTCTAACTCCGCGATGCCTGCTTTATTATATAAAACATCTTGCACACGTTTCCGCTGCTCCCACTGTCTACGAGGACCTCTGGCTGTGTACTTATAGACGCACTCTTCTAAAACATCATTTAGAAAAGCTGTCAAGACACCCAACCACTAGATATCGTAGTCATGGTATGTAGCCGTGGCAAGTAGGACCTGGATGGACTTAAGCATAGCTACTTGAAAAGGTTTCATCATTATCCACACCTGGTCAATGATGCAAACTTTAAACAAGTGTAGCTTTGAAAGTCTCAACTTTTCCTTGTACACCAAGTAATCTTCTCAAGATATACTTGCTCCTGATGGGGATTTAACCCTTAAGATATAGCAACCAAAGTCCATACTTTGTTGGTGTATAAGGATTCCATCTCAGATCACTAAGCATCCAGCCATTCTTACAGAGTCTTACTCCTGATGGCCAGCTCGAAACTAGTTGGGTCATCATCTCATGATGCATTCCTCGCTCCCACTGTCATAGAGAAACAGAAGTATCTCTCAGGTGGGTGAGGAAACCTACTAGATCGGCGGAGAGGCTGAAGTTCGTCGGTTGCTATTGAATCCTTTGGTTCTACCAAGTCATCTACTGTCATTTGTATAGCTGGAACCTTTCCAGTTGTACATAACAGACCTTGCCTCGAGCTTGTCCGGATTTTGCTTTTAGACATAGGCCGGACAACCCCAAATCTTAACTGGCTTAAGACATGGGCTCTTCCCTTTCCGTATCACATATGAAGTGGTAGGCAACTGATTTGATTTGAACCCTATTCAATAGGTATGCAACTTCTCAAGTGCATAACCCCCTAAGGAAAAAAGTAACTCAGTAGTACTCATCATAGAGCACACCATATCAAATAGGGTGTATCTGCTCCGCCCCGACATACCATCGTGCAATGGTGTATACGGAGGAGTAATGCTGAGAGAGAATCTCATTCTCCTTTAGAATAGTCCAGAAATTCTATGCACAAGTATTCTCCTCCTTGATCTCATCAAAGGACATAATACTTTTACCCGTATTTTGGTTCTCTACTTCTCGCTTATATTCTGTGAATATCTCAAAAGGTTCGGACTCATGTTTCATCGGGAACATATGACTGAATCTTGAGAGATTATCAGAGAATATAATGAAGTATAAAGAATTAGTCCTGGCATGTGTAGACATGGGACCTACATACATCAACATGTATCATCCCAAGAGTTCACTAACTCTTTCTCTGTTTCCAATAAACAGGGCTATGGTCATCTTATCTTTGTGACATGACTGGCGAGTTTCACAAGATGTAAATTCAAACTGCTTTAAATATGCATCTAAATGTAACTCCAGCTAGTCGGGTCGCATTGATATGACCTAGTCTACAATACCTCAAGAAGGATTCGTTCATTTCTGAACTCTTCCACTTGTGTGCGTTCCATATACTAAGAACTGTAGTTTGATTTAGAACATTAATGCTTATAAACTTTTGATATAGGAAATGTTCAAAACATTATCCAGCAATACAAAATTTTATCATTTCTTTACTTATAAAGAGACTGATATGATTTTGTATATCAGGTTCGGTATCTAATAACATTCGTTCAGAATCAATGTATTGGTAATACAGGGTGACAGTGACCAACAGACTTGGCTGCAACACTTGCCCCGTTTTCTGTCTCATGAAACTTATCACCCGTTCTCAGTTTTTCTACCCTTTTGTAGCCCTATGTAACATATTACATATCTGGGATCCTGATCCAGTATCATATACCCAGGATACGGAGGATACTGAGAAATAGTTCTTTGTAATGAACACACCCGAAGATGATGCATCAGCATGCACTCTTTTCGTTTGGGCGGCACGGGAAATCTGGTATTCCCCAATTTCCTGCTCTGTCTTATAACAATTATAAGTTGGAGCGGGACCAACGTTCCCCAGCTCAGTATAACAAGCGGGTTCGGTCAATAATCCGTATTATTATCTTGATTAAGGCGTGATATGGTCGCTACCAGGAGAGAGAGAGAAGAAAAACACTCAGCGTGCGCTCTTGCAAGAATAGATTGGTTATTATTTTATCTAATCAGGATGGCTCCCACTGCTTTTTATCAAATCTTCCTTCAAACCCTAAAGGAAAAGACTAGCCGCGATTAATTACACACTACAAGTTCGCAATCTTTCAGCCAGGCCAGTGTCGGTACTTTGAGGGAGGTCCCCCGTGCTTTCGCACGAACCTATTTAATGTAAACCTCGTTTTCCCAGAGGCGTAACCCCGTTGACACCTTTCTAGACACCTACTTGATCGGCTAATTGTAATGTGTAAAACTCTCCCAGGAGTAACTCTTACTCGCAGCGGGTATCGGGATCCAACTATCTCATAGAAGGTATGCAATCTCATTGCAAATTTCAACACTTGAAATTCCCGATAATATTTTTCCCCTAGCGTGCTATGACCTTGACGAAAGCCAACAAACCATAGCCCGCTAGTCAAGTTCAACCCGTACATTTCTTGATCGAATTAAACCCACCCGCATGACCCTTGACGAAAGCCAACAAAGCCGCACGACTACCCTAATCCAATCGCATCGTATGCTGGCAGATAAGCAGCATATAGCTACCGCACACTGCACCTTGACGAAAGCCAACAAATGCAGCACGAATACTATATACAACTTATCTGAAATGGCGGAGGGCTACGACAGGTTTTTCTGAAAACCTATTGCGTAATGAACTTGATATCGTTGTAGAATCAAATGATTTTAAAAATGGTGTGCTTTTGAGGCTTTTCTAGTTTTGCTAAAGGAGTCACTCCCGGTGAAGGGATCGTCGGTCCTTTCCTCGTCGAATGAGGTGCGGGATATATCATATATATCACTGTGCAAAGCAAAAACTCTTAAAAGCAATTAAAAGACAAACCGAGGGTGTAGCATCAGCCAGTTATTGCTAAAGGAGTCACTCCCGGTGAAGGGATCTCGGTCCTTTCCCTATCGAATAAGGTGCAGGATATATCACATATACCGCTGTGCAAAGTAAGAACTGTAGCTACCTGTTTTATTTTTGAAATTCGATTCTACAACATCTTTAGGTTTCTTTTATTTCATTAATCACATTAATGAAGTCCCATCATTTAAGTACCTAAACATCACAGATAAATACGACGTAAACTTATGCCATCCGCATTCGCCTCGATGTCCCCTCGTGCACCGTTAGGTTAGGTAACTAACGGCAGAGCGGGGCAGGGCTAGCGCGGGTGTAAAACATAAGTAACGTCTATATAATATATCATATATACTATATACTGTATCTATCACAGAACATCACATGATCTCATCACAGATATCGCAGCAGAAGAATCATATGAAATATTGGATATACTAGGACGTCCGTGTTTTCAATATGAGCCAGTATAAAACATGGATTCCACGGTCGCAATGAATAGCCAAACCCACACCCCTAGACCTCTACGAGAGCGGCAAGCAACCCTACCAATTCTAGAGTTAGGAGACATGGACTCGACTCCTCGAGTTGGTCTCCTACTGGACTCCAGAACCCGGTTACTTGTGCCCTCCTCCTTGGGTCTATCCTAATGCGGAAAAGTAAATAATATACAAATGGTGACATCTTCCGCTACCTGGAAGTGCCCCAATAAAAAGAATATTACATACAAGTTTTTACATGAATGAAAATGAAAAAACACTCATTTCACATAAAAACCCCCGGCTATTCGAACACGACGATCCAATATAACATATCCAGCAACACATAACATCACATGTCATCAACGTAAGTAAATATGCGCATCCCAATTGTCGTTGACATATAGCAGCGAAACCGGCGATATCACATATTACACTTACGGTCACAGAAAAGAAACTGTAAAACTACAACAGTTGGAATCCGCAATCTACATAGACATCGCATGCCTAATCAAATGAAATACTTAGACATCGCATGCCTAACAATTATAAACCCCACATTTTAGTCTCAAAATCGAAAACTCTTTTCAATATCAAGTCGGGCAATTCAACAAGATTCCCGGCATCCTGATCGAATGCTCGTCGTAAACTTCAGTAGGCGGCCGCACCTCCGACGCCGTCGACGAAGCGCACCAAGGCGGAACACCGCTGCCGTGAGCACCCGAACGGATGCTTTCGGCGACGGGGTTCTCCTACAGTCACTTGGTCGGGGCTAGGGGGTGTAGCTGTCTATTAAGTTTACCCGGCGAGTATCCGCGTACGCTACGTGATTGCGACGGACTTTTGATCACATCAAAATTCCGTGGAAACCGATCAAGTGAGACTAAACTGCTATGTTTATAACATTCATTCAGTTATCTCATAACTTCTTGTGAATTCCAATTATTGTATCCCATTCCGGATAAATAGAAAATGTCAAACTTTCCGATCGAACAATCGAACACCCAAGTTTTCCCGATACAGATCAACACATGAAACAAGTCTAAAAACATTCAGTTCGTGCCTCAGTACCAACGGTCCAGCCGTAGAAGGGTCAAGCCAACGCCTCACATGTGGCACGCCGTACTGCCCCAAACCCGAAGGTTCAAAGGGCAGTTCCAGACGGTCACATAATCGAGTTAAGGTTTGTTGTCTTCTAGAGGGTCTATCGATTTACTTGCACTACTTAGAACGTCTTTAAACTACGGAAAAATCCAACACTTGGAAATTTCCCGACAGGGGAAAAATTGGGTATTTATATCCGGTCGAACTTTTTAACATATTCTAAAATTTATCCGGAAAGCCACATAGACAAAATCTGATACTCCGATCGAAACACCGAATCCCCAAAACAACCCAGAAAATAAAACTCTGGAATAAAGATTAAAATATTCCCAGGAAAACCAGCACTGACAATTATTGATTATGGTGCAAATTTCGATGAACAATACGACAAAACGACCGTGGATCCGCCGCACAAGCCATGCTCGTGCCACGGATCCGCGGCGGAATGATGGAATTAGGTCATCAAAATTCACCGTAACTCTTAGATATCCCTGCTGGTTTTTCTGCATATTTTTAATTTGGAAAAAACCACGAATTTAGAAAAAGTACAGAGAGCATTTTCCGGATTGGGTTTTCGGTTCGATCGGGTTTCAAACATCGTCTAGACTTCGCCTAAGGCTCTAGCTTGGCTCTGATACCACTGTAGGATTCCTAGGCACACCAAGGAGGTCTCACAAGGCATCAACCATGCCAATTTCAAAAATTACGGTGCCGAGAAACCCTAGACTAGATCGTTGGCTAGAAGTTTAGGCGAAAAAGCGAACTAGTTTACAACTAAACTATAAGTAAACGGAAATACAACCTTTGTAGATCCGGTCCTCCACCTCCATGGCTCCGCAATGATGTCTCCTCGCTGTCCAAGTCGAACCCCGGGCTCTAGCGTCGGCTTCATCGGAGAATGGACGGGCTAGGTCATCGACGACGATGCCGAAGATGATCTACGTCGAGGCATCGCTAGATCAAGCTCCCACTTCACCAAGTCAAGAAAACTTGTGAAGGAAACACACTCTACTACTTGGCAAGAGGTAGAGGATGAAGAAATAGGAAGTGGGTTCACTTTAGAATTGGATTTCTCACTCTTTTTCTCACTTTGCCATTGATGGAGGCAAGGTTTTCTTCAAGTAGAAGATGATGAAGAAGAAGAAGATAATATGATAAGAATTAAAGAATAGAAAAGAATAATCATTCTTATCATAATCAAACCATAGTTAAGTGTAGAGAGCTAACTAGAGTTTATGTGAGTGGTTAGGGTTAAAGAAGAAGACAAAATGGTCACTTGGTCAAAAGCTTCATGAAGCTTCAACAAGCTTCATGAAAGAAAGAATGAAAGAAAACCATTTTGTTTTTTCTCTTTATGCTTTTATTTTCCAAAACTAATAAATAAATAGATGAATAAGTAATCATAACCCTAACCATTCATATAACCAAGGTTCAATCTTTACACTTAACCAATTTTGCATGTATCATCAAACATGATACAATCAAGTGCACAAAACTATATCGAATATACTATGTGCACAAGCGAGTGAGAAAATCTATTTAAAGTGAACCGATACTAGTTAATGCAAAGTGATATATCAAATATATAATTATACATTAAATCATTGAATCAACACTTGATTCAATGATCCGGTCATATCGCATATAACCGACTAGTATCCAATGTATCGGCTTATCGAATCAACCCTCGATTCGATAACTAGGTTATATCGCATATAACCATTCGATACATACATCGCGAGAATGGAATACGGTATCACATACACGCATTATTCTCGGTCCCGCACATATCTCATATGCGCTCCTATTTCGTTTCGCTTGAGCCAGGAAACCTCAGTGTAGGACTCTAAAGACTCGTCAATACGCCGGCAGCAGGTGATGATCATATCAAACACCCACAAGCCACAAGCGGTCTGCTAAACATAACGGCCACCCGGGTATTGAGCGATCAGAAGATCGACGAGCAAGCCCGCTCACACTCCTGTGAATCCAACCAGTAACACTACCGTACAGTCCGGTCTGATCGTCTGATATGTCGCATATCTCGCCTAGGGGTGGTAAACGTCAGACCCCAATAGCTCGATAAGTCGTGTCGATATGAGGTCTATAACAGTTCGAGAAACTACTGGTAACACTTACCAGTATATCTCAGCAACCCTGGCCAGGGATTTCCGGTTATAGCCAATCGAACACAGTGCAACATCAACTCCCTATACCGGGAGAGACGAATCCCCTCCTATCGCTCATTGTCTCCATGTGATTCGGGACTGTACCCAAAAGCCACCATTTTTCACGCCCTCTTGGACATGGTAAGGTGGAAATCAAAGCACAGTGGGAACCACACAAGACTCTATGACGATCTCGGGTCAACAGACTACTCTGTACCAGTGTCACCAGAGAACTGCCATCTGACGTAAGGTATAATACCATCTGGGAGTTCTCGGCGAGTCCGTCCAGTGTACCCAGTCTCTACTGAGCACCCGTATATCATCTCTGATGTCAAACACCGATGGATTTGGGATCATCCATCGCCCATCTGTATGGGTCGAGAAGGTATACGCTAGTCTACTCTGGTATATCGATGCCCCATCTCGATACACCCACGACTAGGGACTTTCAAGGATGTACTTATGGACTACCATGTCCCCACTAGTATGATCCGCATTATAGTCCAGGTAGTCAAGTACACATCCTAAGGGCTTTACCAACATGTAATAGAGAGACAATCAGTATACACGTTAAGGTAAAGAGCAACCAGATAGCATACTATCATGTCGAGCAAGAAAGTCCACCCTATATATGTCCCAGCATCTACTACAATATACATCCAATGTACAGTAATGGCCTCTAGGGCATACATATAACTAACAAAATCTTCACGGATCACAAGAGCTTGAAGTATATCTTCCAGCAGCAGGATCTGAACATGAGACAGCGCCGTTGGATGGATCTAGTGAAGGATTATGATTGTGAGATCCTTTATCACCCGGGCAAGGCGAATGTGGTAGCTGATGCTTTGAGTCGTAGGCCCGGGGGTAGCTTGTCCCAGTTGAACGCAGTTCAGCGTCAGTCGTCTGCAGATTGGCAGCTCTTGTGTGATGGTAGAGTGCAGTTCGAGTTTACTTCCGCTGGGGGACAGCTTGCTCATGTTCGCGCCCGTCCACTACTATTTGATCGTATCCGTAAGGCGCAACCCAGTGATGACCGTTTGTCCGAGATTCTTGAGCTTGTTCGACAGGGTACAGTTTCGGAGTTCATGATTGATGACCAGGGTGTGCTACGATGCGGGACTCATTTGTGTATACCAGATGCTGATGGGTTGAGACGCGAGATCCTGGAGCAGGCACATCAGTCGGCCTTTAGCGTTAATCCAGGTTCTACCTAGATGTACCGTGATCTGAGAGATTTTTACTGGTGGGAAAGGATGAAACGCGATATTTCGGACTTCGTTTCGAGGTGCCTGACTTGTCAGCAAGTCAAGGCTGTGCATCAGAGACCGGCTGGAGAGTTGCAGCCTTTACTCGTTCCGGAGTGGAAATGGGAGCAGATTTCCATAGACTTCATTATGGGTCTACCCAGGACCAGTAGACGGTATGACTCCATTTGGGTGATTGTTGACCGGTTGACGAAAGCGGCTCACTTCGTTCCAGTGAAGACCACTTTCGGTTATGCTCAGTATGCGCAGCTGTATATAGATAAGATTGTGCGTTTGCACGGTGTTCCCACATGCATAGTATCCGACAGAGGCACCCAGTTTACTAGCCGTCTTTGGCAGAAGCTTCAGGAAGCATTGGGTACCCGGTTGAGTTTTAGCACCGCTTTTCATCCGCAGACCGATGGTCAGTCAGAGCAGACGATTCAGACTCTGGAGGATATGCTCCGTGCATGTGTGCTTGATTTTGGTGGCAGTTGGGATCGTCACTTGCTGTTGATTGAGTTCTCCTACAACAACAGCTTTCAGGAGACTATTCAGATGGCACCTTTTGAGGCTTTATATGGTAGGAAGTGTCGATCGCCAGTCTGTTGGACCGAGCTTAGCGAGAGTAGAGTTTTGGGACCCCAGCTAGTTCAAGAGACTACGTAGAAGATCCAGCTGATTCAGGACAGGATGAGAGCAGCCCAATGCAGGCAGAAGTCTTATGCCGACCGTCGTCGTCGCAGACTTGAGTTCGCAGTAGGGGATCATGTATTCCTGAGGATTTCTCCGATGAAGGGCGTTATGCGATTTGGGAAGAGGGGGAAGCACAGTCCCAGATTTATAGGTCCTTTCGAGATCCTTGAGCGAGTGGGTTCCGTTTCTTATCGTTTAGCGCTCCCGCCTAGTTTTCCGGATGTGCACCCTGTTTTCCATGTGTCGATGCTTCGTAGATACCTTCATGATCCTTCTCACATGATTCAGCACGAGACCGTTCAGCTTGAGCGCGATCTTTCGTTCACCGAGCAGCCGGTAGTTATTTTTGATCGGCAGGTGAAGAAACTTCGGTCAAAGGTCTTGCCGTCTGTGAAGGTTCTTTGGCGTAGCCCTACTTGTGAGGAGATCACTTGGGAGGCCGAGAGCGAGATGTGGAAGAAATTCCCTCATCTCTTTGAAGGTACGCTTAGTATGAAATTTTAATTCGGGGACCGAATTTCTATAAGGGTGGAGATTGTAACGTTTTAGAAATCGTTATGCGAATTTTTCCGTTTTAGGGTTAATTTGTCGGTATTTTCCGTTTTAACCTGACTGTGTTCAAATGACCATATAGACTTGCCAGCACCTAGTTTAGCTAAAATAAATCTAGTGCGCAAGCTTGGGGGTATATGGGACGTTTTGGTTCAATTTGAATTTTTCATAATTTTAATATATTTTAATGCGGTATTCACATTTTGGAAAATTTCTCTTTTGCGGTCTTTTCTTCAATTTTTCTTGTGTAAACCAAAACCTTCTCACATATCTAGATATTTGTGTAGACTAGGATTAATGGTTTAAAGTAAAGAAAAGAAAAGAAAAGAAATGTAGGTGCATGCATGTGTATTAATGTGTGTATGAATGCATTTATTGCATTAAATGTTGGTAATTGCTAGGAAATCCTCACAAAACACTCCCTTCCACCCCTTGGCCGAGATCCTCTCTCCCTCTACGGCCCTTAACCTTTTTCTTTTCATTTCTCTTCAATCCTAACTCAAAACTTCTCCAAAAATCCTAAATATATCACAAAAACACCAAAAAGTCTTGATTTTTGCTCTTGGATCACTTGGAGCTAGGGAAAGCTTGGATCTTGTGAGCAAAATTGTTAGGTATAATCCCTACTCAGTTAATTAAGAGTTCATATGTTGTTTTGATCGTTGGTTGATGCGTAGAACGCTTTTTGTATTGATTAGTGCGATATCGGGTTTTTAAAGTCTTTCTAGAACTTCTATACCTGCTGTGACCTGGAGATTTCAGTGTCTGTCAAAACAAAATTTTAGAGATGTACTGGTGAACCTGAGATACCACCTGAGTGACGGGGACCACCCCACCGGCCGGGGCTGGGGACCATAGGCAAAATTCCGGCGATGTGGGGAGCTGCTTGGGTTGGTTTTCTGTAGGTTGTTGTCTGCTGTTGGCTAGGGGTGTTTGGTACTGTTTACTTTTTTAGTAAATTCAGTATGCAAAATCTGGGATCGATTACCTATAATCTAGTGTTTTGAGTCCGCGTGATACGTATTGCGACACGGGTCGTGAGCTTGTGCTGCTGCTGTACTCAATTAGGTTTTAAGGTATCATTGCGCACGTTAGCCACTAGACGTACACTCGCGAGTTAGTTTAGTGTTGGTGTGTTATTTAATACGTAGTTTTGCATTATATTGATCGATTCTGAGATGTTCGCATTATTTCTTATGTTTGTGAAAATATAGCGTCGCAAGCGGGGACTTCAGACGCTGCGAACAAGGGGAAGCAGGTGGTCGGATTTTCATAGCTGGAGACCATTGGTGAGTAGATTTAACATCTACGGGGAAATCGCCCGTATGGCGCTAAGCGTCGGGGCTAGATATGATGTGATATTAGCCGTATGTTTATGTGCTTATATAGAGATATTGCATGATTCACATTGCATATAGTTACTTGTTGTGCCTGATACTGTACCTATTGTGCACTGCACTATTATTGACAGTCCATGTTGCACGAGCACCAATGATATGCTACACACACACTGTCGGTAATTGCCATGATACGCACAACACAAATGCTCATTTATATACTTTGCTATTGGTTAGCGACATTGAAACAGTTATACTTGTGCAACAGCGCATATGACATATAGCATACCTGTATACCTACATGCTTATATATATATGCCATACTATACCTACATGCTCGCACATATACTTTGCTATTGTTACATGATCAGTTTTATAACATATATATCGGTGGAATGGGACACTGTATATATATGTGTTTTGGATTTGGATTTTGGGATCCGCGAGATATATTTAATGACTTGATGCATTTAAATAGCGGACTTTTCTCGTGATATGCTCATATTGATGTTTTATGTTGCATATGCTATTTCATATGGATTTACGCATTTGAGATATGTTTTCATGCGATATAGGAATTTCAAGTGTCGATGTTAGGCACTTATATTCTGAGAGATATATGGATTTGGAAAGACAGATACGTGGAATCACAAGTGTCGAGGTGGGATACTTTGGTTTCGAGGAACGTATGGATATCAGAAAGACCGATACGTGGAACAAAAGTGTCGAAGTGGGATACTTGGGTTTCGAAGAACGTATAGATACGAGTATTTACGTGTCGATGTTAGGCACTGGTTTTCATGATGTTTTAAAGTGTCGATGTTGGACACTCAGGTTCCATGAGACGTACAGGATTTGAGGGCCGATCTGAGGGCCGATCTGAGTATTTTGGGATTTGGGGTGTTGTTGAGTTACATCGTGTTTTTCCATGCTTATGATTTGTGCATGAGGTTATTTACTATCCCGCACTCAGTGATCAGTTGATATGCATTTGATTCATGTAGATATAGTACCCTGGTGGTGTACCTTGATCATGATAGTTGCATATTCATATTGTCATACTCATGCTACCAGCTTACATGCTATTGATCATTGCTGTTAGTGCATACTTGTGATTTCAGTATGATGTTATTTACTATTCACGAGTTGGAAACTCACCCCCGTTGTGCCACAGGGTTTTGCAGGACTTACCCTCAGAGTAGTCACGGCAGGGCGTCTTATCATCTCTACTTTTGCGGATACCGCTACATTAGACAGTGAGGCCTTTGCTTTTAGGTGGGTTTGCGGTTATCTG
Source organism: Agapanthus africanus (assembly GCA_030015575.1). Lineage (NCBI taxonomy): Eukaryota > Viridiplantae > Streptophyta > Magnoliopsida > Asparagales > Amaryllidaceae > Agapanthus > Agapanthus africanus. The sequence continues at coordinate 516,592,407 of JASDDO010000014.1, forward strand.
CTTGTACATTGTATATCTATTTGTTGGATCTAGTATTCTCCATCTACCACTATTTGTATATGACTTAGAGATGACTTGTGAGGATTCAGTGTTGTATTATTTTGGTGACTTTGGGTGCCGTGCTCGTGGGAGCCGGTTATGTTGGAAAGTTTTACCTCTTTATGCAGTTTCGTTTGATATTTCTTTGCTTCGGCGTCGTATACATGTTGTGGTGATTGTCTCCGCCGTTGGGCATGATTTTGCTCCCATTTGGGATGCTTTATATATTATCTGTGTTGTACCCATTTTCGGGGCTAGTTTTTACAAAGGAGGTGTTGCCGAAATTTTCAAGAAAGAAAACTAGAGTTAGCGATTTTACTTGTGATTTTCTAAATGTTTTAAACTATGTTTTCTCCGTTGATCCAGTTTTGGGTGGTTTAGATTTCTGGGTTCTCGGCTTACTTGAGCTGCGTACGCCTGTAGACGTTATGTAGTTCAAGTGCCGGTTACAGGCCAAACTTAGGTCATGTCATATAGGCCTTACATCGGCATGACTTATCAAGTTATTGGGGTCTGACGATTCCACCCCCAGACTCGATATGCGACATATCAAACGAAGAGATCGGACTGTACGGTAAGTGTTACCTAAAGGCTTCATGGGAGTTTGGACAAGCTTGCTTGTTGATCTTCTATTCGCTCAATATATAGGTAGCCGTTACATCCAGCTAGTACCGCTGACGGCTTGTGGGTAACTGATGTGATCATTACCGACTGCTGGCATATTGACGAGTCTTTAGAGTCCCACATAGAAGTTTCCTGATTCAAGCGAAACGAAGTAGGGCACATATGCTGATATGTCCAAAGGCCTGATTAAATACGAGTATGTAATACCGTATTCTAATCGGGCGGTTATTTGATATCAGTTAGGTTATATGTGATATAACCGGATTATTGAATCAAGTGTTGATTTGATAATGTGATATATATTTATAATTGATATAATTATATATTGACTAATATTATTGCTCGCTAATTATATGCTTATCTTAATATATATATATATATATATTAATATATATGTGATATATATATATATATATATATATTATATGAAGCATGGCATGGTTTTTTCTATTTTTAGAAAATAGAAAAAGAGATGATAAATGGGGAGACTTTGGAGGGATGGGCATAACATGGTTTTTATCTTTTGTTTATTAGTCTTGACTAATTATTTAAGCATGGTTGCAATTTATTATTGCAAATAATTCCATGCTTGAATAAGTGAGGTCAAGAGAGAGCCATTCTAGATTTTTTCATTCCACACTTAGCCATTTTCTTGAAGTAAGCTCATGTAATGAGTTGCTCTCTAGCTCTCTCCATTTTCCTCATCTCCACCTCCAAGCTCAATCCCTCACATGAGTTGTGAAACCTTGAGCTTGTGAGAACACTAGTGAGCAAACATAACCCCTACTTCACCGTCCTACACTAGATTAGCGCTTTGGTGTCGTGTGTTTCCTTCACTAAAGAGTTTAGTGAAGAGGTAGCTTGGATTAGCGGACTTCGGGTGGATCATCTTCGGCACGAAGGTCATCGAAGGAAGTTCGTTCAACCTTCAAGTAGAGCCTAGTGGAGCGCGTGGACTACAACCCGGAGCTTTAGAAGAGAAGGACACGGTCTACAAAGGTTGTAGCCATCCATCTCTTAGTTAAGTTTATGATATCATCATGTTAACCCTAATAATCTAGTTTGATCCTTGTTTAGTGTTGATTAGCACCTAGAAAATTTTAGAATTACATGTGTGATGCCCGTTTAAACCCTATCGTGGTGCTAGTAAACACTTTCACCGTATACAATCCTCGGGCATAAACAATTTATAGCTCTTCCACGTCATATATGATGCAGTCCGTCAAAAAAGATCGGGGTCTACAGTTAATGGTACGTTACCTTATGGGCCGCCTAAAAAACGGTATGTCCATAAGCGAAATGGGCACGGATGAAAACCCGAAAGGGCGCCGTGAGTAAAAATAGTAGGACTACTGGCGAGCTAGTGAAAACACGAAAGGGCGCGGACTCGTTAAAAAAAGATGCACCTGCAAATCCTTATGACTTTGTAAGGAGAAAACAATCGCTTGAGATCCTTACGAGTCACAATGGTGCAACACACTACGATTCCTAAGGAGAAAATGCACTTACGAGATCCTCACAACTTGTCAAGAGAATATACCCTCTATAGGACCCTCACGGCTTATAGAATTCAAAAGCCTTAGGTTATAGGGATCCAAATCCGTTCTTAAGCCACCAAAACCCTACAAAATTTTTCTGCCCTATAAGTGGTCCAGTATTGACTCTTGTATACAATCCACGGGCATAAATAAATATATTCATCACCAAGTCCTACAAATGTCCTGAAATATCCTTATATGGTGAACAACTTCTTGTAAGTCCTCTCGACTTATAAGGTGAAAACATTCTTGTAAGTTCCTTACGACTTATAAGAAAAAACACACTTAGGAATCCCCATGATTCCTAAGGAGAAAACACACCTATGAGATCCTCACAACCCACATGGAGAAATACCTTTATGAGACCCTTACGGCTCATAAAGTAAAAAAGGCTTCGTCGACAGAATCCTAACCCTGTTTGCTAAGACACCTTTGTTTTAATCGACAAAGGTAAATGATGATTCGCTCCTGCCAATATCACAGTTGTGGCAATGTTGATGCCTAAACAGGTGTCAAACTCCAAGTCCTCTCATAACAAATGATGATTCGCTCCTGGCAACATTCCAGTTGTAGCGATACTGATGCCAAAATTGGTTTCAGAACCCAAGTCCCCGACTCGCCACAAAATCAGCGAGCAAAAAAATGCATATGAAATAGCCGAAATGATGGGGCACCTCGCAGTAAAAATCAGCGAGAAAATATGCATATAAAAATAGCTGAAATGTTTGGGCAACTCGCAACAAAAAATAGCGAGTAAAAATAAAAAAATGACATAACCGAAATGATTGGTCACCGCAAAAAATAGCCAAAATGATTGGGCAATCGCGACTTTCGCGATACAAATGCTGAAAAGATAGAGCATCATGGAAATAAATGAAAAAATAAATAATAAAATAAAAATTGTCTGCCGAAAAGTAGGTCCATACTGACTCTTGTATACAATCCATGGGCGCAAATAAAAGAAAGGGAACCATATTTTCCGACCATACTTCGTCAAAAGAAGAACCGAGTCTTGATGGCACATCTATACCCTAGAGACTATTTAGACGTCCTTCTTACTCCAGCAAAGTACAGACGAGATGTCAATAGGGACCCAACGGTCGAATAAATGCGGAGTGACGGCAAAATCCTAGCTCCATATGCCAATGGCAACATCTACAGCCTAGAAATCATCTCGACGTTCCTCCTCATTCCAGCAAGATGCGGACGCAACTATCAAATGAAATTGAATAAATGGCATATTCCTCGCTCCATACCTCAATTGCGATACATACAACATAGAGATCACACATATGTTTTCCCGACTTCAGCAAAGAATCGGTACGACATAATTAAAGAAAAAATGAAGTGACGCCAAATTCCTAGCTTTGGGTCTCGATGGCAACACATACAAAGCCTAAAAACCATTGGAGATCATCCCACCCCAGAAGGGTGTGGATATGACTCATCGGGGTTTCAAATTAAGCCTAATCTCAAGTAAAAAAGCGCCACGGCAAATACCTAACGCTTGACCTTCCGGCGGTAATACTGATACTCCAACCTAAGAAGATTACTTAAATACGTCTTGTCCAGCCTCAGAAGGGATCAGAGACACGACAGTCGTGGAGCTACTCGAGAAGCAATCTAAGGGACTGCATATCGAGAAATACATCAGCCAACGCGACGGTACGATGGAGTTAAACCTAGTATCACAAACCTAACGTACTCATATCATAAAAGAGTGGGGGTTATCTACATCGAACGTTAGGGTGAGTTTTCTTGTATACCTAAGGGAGGTAAACTAAAAACACTCCGAAATGAGTACATATACTAAACACTCCAAAATGAGTACATAAACTAAACACTCCAAAATGAGTACATAAACTAGAAACTCCAAAACGAGTGAATAAACTAGTCCCTGCCAGATCAAGACAATCAAGAAAAGGATAGTACATCTATAAAAGGGAAAATGCTTTTCATTCATATTAAAAAGGAGGAAACTGCATACTCTTGGTGGTAAAAATAGGGGCCTGCATCATCCAAGGTCTACAATGGAAAGACACTGAATTCCGGACATGGATTCTCAAACACAAAAGTAAGTTTGAGCAATGCACGTTCAGCTTCATCGACCATCTTTTTGTGCATCTTCTCTCAGATGCAAGTATCACTACTAATGTTCTTCATTCTCTGGTATGCTGATACTATCGCTTTCTATTGAAAGACGTGGTGTAAGATGGCGACGAGATTATCTCTCAGTTTCTTCAAAATCAGGCCCATCAGATATACTGAATGCATCTTGTCTTCAGCATCATCAAGCGCTTGGAGCGGCATAGTGTCACGACCCGAAATTGGCACGTGACGGCCCTAATACTACGCAACGTCTACAAGCGTAACGCAGTAAAAGAAAGCCAAAACCCAGAAATCTAAACCATTAAAAGACAAGAAAAGATAAGAAACATTGTTTACACTTTTGAAAATCTCAAGTATAAATTCTTTAAGTCCAATTTACTTTCTTGAAAATTTCGGCAGCACCTCCTTTGTAAAAACCAACCCTAAAAAATGGGTACAACATAAATATAAAGTAAAGCATCTCAAACGGGAGCAAATCCACGCCCAACGGCGGAAAACAACCACCACAACAGATACACGACGCCGTAGCGAAGAAATAAAAGACGATATAAGTAAAACTGCATAAAAGACATCCAAGTCCCCAAAATATACAATATCGTCCTCACATCAAGTCTCTAAGTCATACAAGATAATGGTAGATGGAGAGTACATGGATACAACGAATATACAATAAAACAACGAATAACTACAAACCACCTAAGCAAACTGCACACTATGAGCTGATGTGGTATCCGCAGCAAAAGATGAAAAGATAGATGAATAGCCTGCCTCGACTACTCTGGGGAAACACCCTGCAAAACAACTGTGGCACAACGGGGGTGAGTTGCCAACTCGTGAATAGTAAATAACATATGCAGGTAATCGCAAGTATGCACATACAGCGCGAATCTAACATATGCAATTAATAGCAATAAAAGGTCATATGAATGCAATAATCATGAAAGGTACACTAGCAGGTGCAACTAATACATGAAGCAATAATAATATGACAATCGGTATGCAATAATCATGCAATAATGATATGAAAATGTATATATGCAACAGTCATGAAAGGTACTCTAGCAGGTACAACTAACACATGAAGTAATACATATAAATAATGGTATGTAAATGCAACAGTCATGAAACGTACTCTATCAGGTACAAGTAATACATGAAGCAGTGCATAAACAATAAATGTGGAGTATGGAATGAAATATGTCATTTCCACGGAATCCTGATATCGTGGTAGGATCACAATCCATCAAGACAATCCAAATTCCAATTCCTCAAATCAGCCCCCAAATTGGCTCTCATATCATATAAGTCTCACAAATCCTTAATGTACAATATCAAATAAATCTTATATATCCCGAATGTACAAAGTCAAGTGAATCTCATATATCCTTTATGTACAATATAAAGTAATCTGAAATGTCCTAAATCCAATATCAAGTGAATCTCTTATATTCTAGGTATATTTGCATGAATAAATATGATGAAGTATATGAATTTATATGTATACATATATATTAGCGTCCCATTCCACTAATATATATATATATATATATATATATATATGCATATATAACAGCGTCCCATTCCACTGTTATATATACTTAGGAGTAAAATATCATGAAAACCAAGTGTCAAGTATCGACACAAAATAATGATCTGTCAGGTGCTGTCACCAAGACTGGCACCCTGATAGGTACGTATCATACGCTATACCGAAAGCTCGAGTGCCTAGCTCTGACCCTCGCCTTTCGACGTATCTATACGCACATGACTCCCGTCGGTATCCCCATGATAACCGCCGAGTCATTGGTAATGTCACCGGTAGGTACTTGCCCACTTACCAGGCTCAATCGGCACGAACCGTCGATCATCTTGTCGAGGGGAACCGTACCGGGCCCCACCATGTACCTTCATACGGCCCCCGACTCCTCGCATGGGGTATATATATCAGAACCGATAAATCTCATGGTGGATGCAGAAATATCATATCAAGGGAAACCGGGTTTTTCAAATAATGCATAATTTCATGAAACTACCGCGGTCCCTAAATCCAGAAAACATCATGAAAAATCCATATCTCGATGCGAAAATCCATGAATAAAATATACGCAACATAAAACTGTAATGTAAGCATATAAAGGAAAAGACGCTAATTAACTGTAACAAGTTAACATATATATCATGCGGTTCCTAATTTCTCCAATTCTAAATAACATCAAGTAACGATAAACATGTAGCTATAACTGATATATGCGTAAACATAAAGGTATAACAAGATATATGAACCTACCTATCAGAAACGATGTAATATAAACCCCGGGTATAAGTGAAGTATGTATGCAAAGTATACATGTATCTATGTCATTATGTTTGTATGTACCTATCACTAATGGTACAATACCCTATAGGTATACAGGTAACTAGCATATAAGTATGTCAAGGCATATGTGTAAGCATGTGGGTATACAGGTATGCTATATGCCATATGCGTAAAGAAATATGAATCAATGTCTCATTGTCCCTAACCAAACAATATCATATCTATAGGTGGATTGTGTGTGACATGGCAATTATTGACGGTGTGTGTGGCATACAATCAGTGCTCGTGCAACATGGGCCGTCAATAATAGTGCAGTGTCCTAAGGATACTAGTCCAAGCACAACAATAACTAAGCAGTAGGGTGAATGCGCAATTCTAAATATGAAATAGAATATGCGACAAGTCAAGTCATTTCTAGCCCAGACGCAAAACGTCATGCGGGCGATTCCCCTGTAGATGTTAAATCTACTCACCAACGCTCCTGGCTAAGTGAAGCCTACCACCTGTTTTCCCTTCGTCGTAGTGTCCGAAGTCCCCGCCTGCGAACCTAAAATTTCACAAACACATCACATAAGCTAAATATCTTATATCGACGAAAAGACAACGAAACGCAATGAAAACGGCCAGAAAATTACATTGCGCACTTAGCGCATCTAACGCGCACGACATCGGTCAAAAACCCTAACTAGGGTCGCTAAACTACGAAATACAAAGTCTAGACTCCGATCGTCCCGATTGCGCAACACAACATAATAAGTACGAGGAATATAATAGATATAACCTCAAACGACTAATCGAACCCACGTCGGAAAAACCCCGAAATCTAGGAAACAACTTATCGCAATTCGCAGTAGAATCAAGCTAACACATTTCTACCGATCACAAACACCTTATAATAGCTTAACTAAGCTATTCAAACCATTTCTATATTTTTAACACTTGCTAATTAAGTTTTAGAAAAAACCTAGTAAGCAAAAATCCTTAATTAAACAAAGTTGTAATTAACAATAATTATCATTTAACAAGTCTAGTAACTTGATTAAGTTTTCATAATCTTCAATTAATAATTAACCACTTCACTAATCAAAACCCTAACTTGAATATTCTAAAACCATTTCTAGAATTTTAAACATGAAATTAAATAACTTTAATTTAACAACTAATAGCTAATTAAAGTATTTAAAACAAGAATTAAGCATTAGGGTTAGGGTTTTATACCTCCAAATGATTCAAAAACTTGCAACAAGAAAACCAAGATTAGCCTCCAAAATCAAGACTTCATGAAGAACAAAGCATGGTTTAGGGTTAAGGAAATGAAGGAAACTGATTATATTTGATTTTTTGTGATTTTATTTGGATTTGTGATGATTTATTTGTAGCAAAATGATGAAAATGGAGCAAGAAGAGAGAGAGGGCTGCAAGGAATGGGAGGGCTCGGCCAAATCAAGGGGAGGGGGTTTTGTGAAGAAAAAAGAAGAACGTTCTAGCTAAAAACAACATTAAATGCTAATTAAAGCAAAATACCACCTTTCTTTTCTTTTTAAAAATTAAATTCCATTGACCAAAAAAAATCTAGATATTTAACAAGAAGGTTCTAAAATAATTGTAGTGATGATTTCTAATGATTCTCATTTAGAAGAAATTTCTCGATTTACGTGCATATTTTTACCGGCTAAAATAATATTTTATTTCGGAAAAATTCTATTTGAACCAAAACCTCCCATATACCCCCAAAGTTTGCGCACTAGCTTTATTTTAGCAAAACTAGGTGCCGACAAGTTTCTACGGACGTTTGATCGAAATCGGGTTAAAACGGAAAATGCCGACTATTTTGCCCTAAAACGGAAAAAATCGCAAAACGGTTTCTAAAACATTACAATCTCCCCCCTATAAAAATTCGTCCCCGAATTTAAAATTTTTACTAAGCGTACCTTTAAAGAGAAGATTACAAAACTCCCAAATCTCGCTTGCAGCCTTCCAAGTGAGCACCTCACTATACGGCTACGTCCAAGAAAACCCTTCACAGATGGCAAGACCCTTGACCAAAGTTTCTCCACCTGCCAAGCCATTAACACAATTGGCTGCCGGTGAACGAAACGATCGCGTCCAAGCCAAATGGTCTGGTGCCGAATCATGTGAGAAAGGTCATGAAGGTAATTGCAAAGTACCGACACAAGGAATACGGGATGAACACTCAATAATCTGGGCGGAACTGCCAAATTAAAGGCAACAGAACTAACTCGCTTTAAGGATCTTAAAATGACCTACAATTCTGGAATAAGCTTCCCAAAACTCAACATGTCATTCATCGGAAAAATCCGTAGGAATACATGAGCTCCCACCGCGAACTCAAGTCTGCGACCACAACGGTCGGCATAAGACCTCTGTCTGCACTGGGCTGTCATCATCCTGATCTGAACCAACTGGATCATTACCGAAGTCTCTAGATTAGCTGGGGTCCAAAAATCCTAATCTGGCAGAGTCAGAAAAATAGACTGGAGATCGACACCACCTAATAAACAAAACTTAAAGGTTTCCAATTGGAGTGCCTCCTGATAACAGCTATCGAAGGAGAATCCTAACAATGGCAAGTGACGATCCCAACTGCCGACAACAATTAATACATACGCACAAGCATATCCTCCAGAGTCGGTATAGCCCGCTCTCACAAAACCATCATCCTGCGGATGGAAAGGCGGAGCTAAAGCTTAACTAGTACCCAAGGCTTCCTGAAGTTCCTGCCCAAGACGGCAAGCGAATAGGGTGCCCTATTTGGATACGACCCATGAAGGAACTCCGTGCAACGCACAACTTAACAAAGGACAACTAAGTAAACTGAGCATAACCGGACAATAAACACTGAATGGAGTCACACCCTGTCAAGACTGGGGTAGACACTATAATGAAATTCGTGGAGATCTGCTCCTATTTCCACTTCGGAACGGTTAAAGGTTGCAACTCTCCAGCCGGTCTCAAATGCTCAACCTTAGCACGCAACAAGACAGACACCCTGAAACGAAATACGAAACTTCACTCTTCACCTCTGCCCACCCGTAACTATCTCATAAGTCACACTATAAATTGGTGGAACTTGAATTAACACCGAAAGTTGACTGATGTGCCTGCTCTAGGATTTCGCGTCTCTGCCCATCAGCAACAGGTACACAAACGCATCCCTAAATGTAGCACACCTTGGTCACAAATAAAGGACTCCGAATCATTACCCAGCCAAGTATGCTCAAGTATCTCTGACGAACGAGCATCGGCGGGCAGTGCCTCGCGAAAGCGATTAAGGAAAAGTGGTCGGGCGCGGACATGAGCAAGATGTCCCCTCAGTAGAGGCGAACTTAAGCTGTACTCAACGATCGAACAAGAACTGTAAATCTGCAGAAGACTATCTCAACAATCAAAATCCGCTGCAGGAAGATGTATATTAAGCTCTGGTGGTCCGTGAAAATCTGACACGACTCTCGAACAAGTAGTGTCTCCAAATCTCTAACGCACGACCACCGCGGCCATCTCCAGATCATGAGTGGGATATCCTGCTCGTACTTCCTCCAGATGTAGGGAAGCAAAAGCGATAACTCTATAGTGTCACCTCAGTACACAATTGAGCCCCACTCGCGAAACATTACAGTTAAACAACAAAGTCGCCCGAACAAGAAAGCAAAGAAAGAACTGATGCAGTTGTTAACCAAGTCTTCAACTGCTGAAAAACTCCGCACGCATGCCTCAGTCCAAAGAAAAGAAACCACCCTTCCGGTCAGTTCAGTCAACGGTGCAGTACTACACTAGCAATCTTGCACGAAACAGCGGTAAAATCCTGCTAAGCCCAAAAATCTGCGGACCTCCGTCCGTACCCAAGTCTGGGCCAAAGCTGTATAGCCTCGATCTTCCTCGGAACCATATGAAAACCGTCTCCCGTAACTACAAGACCTAGGAATCAACACAAACAAGCCTGAAGGAACACTCCGAGAATCTAGCAACAGCTGGGGCTCTCCCAATGTCTGCAAAACAAATCCTCAAGTGCTACTCCTGTCCCTCACGACACATTGAATAGACCAGAATGTCGTCAATAACACAACAATAACCGGTCGAGGAATGGCCTGAAGAAATCCGGTTCATCATATCTACGAATGCTGCTAGGGCATTGGTGAGTCCAATGACACCACCAAAAACATAAAGCCCATAGCACGCACAAGGCAGTCTTCGGAATGTCATCACTCCGAACCTGCAACAATGATGACCTAATCCAAAACAAACTTAGAAAAATGTCTCTCACTCTGGAGATGATCGAAGAAATCGTCAATGTGAGGTAAAGGATACCTATCCGCACCGTAAGCCGGTTCGATTGACGATCCATCAATACAAAACCTCACTGTCGTCTTTCTCCTTGACAAACAGAATAGGAGCTCCCCAAAGCAAAACACACAGACGAACAAGCCCTCCAACAAACAACTCTGCAGCTGATCCTTAAGCTCCCTAAGCTCTGCCGGCTCATCTGGAACAACGTCGAAAAACTCTCGCACGAGAAGAACCCGGTCCAACAACTCACTATGGCTCCGGTAACACGAATGAACGCAAAGAATCCTCGACATCTTCTCCTCAAACGCCGACTAGCGAAAGAGGCTGAATTCAAGCTGTGTGAGGCGACACCACTGTCCCCCTACACAACAAGAACTGACTCGTCGGGAAAACAAACCCTGCCTGTTTTCTCACGGCAGTCCACAGACGCATAGCACGTAAGTAACCAGTCCGTGCCCAGGAGAACGTCAAATCCAACATCTCTAGAAGGATCAAAACGACGGACGAATCTCTATCTCCTATCTGATTGGCACACGACTGAATTACGTGTCGCCCCAAAAAAGAATCGCTGACAGAAGTTAACACAACAAACGGCTGATCTAGCTAACCGACTCTCGTCCTAACCACGGCATAAGTGTGTAAAACAAACAAGTACATCAACAGAACATACGAATTTAGAATACCTGAAAACTCTCCATTGGACGCCCTCGCGTCCCGATGAGTAGAAGCAAACTCTCGTGTCAGCCCTCTACACGCAACTGGCTGAAATCCTTCTCTGCCAACCTGTCCCCTCTGAGCGAATCCTCTGCGACCACGACCTCTCTGCACATAAACCTGACGCGGTGCTAAGGAACAATGTATGACGAAGTGATGAAGGCTCCCGCATCGAAAACATCCACGTGATGACTGCTGGCCCTCGTGGGGATGAGAGCTGAACGACTGTCCTCGTCCTAAGCCTCTGCTACTCCCGCGACGGTCACGAAATCTGTCTCGACGACTAAGGCTCTATCTCTGGGCTGGCAAACCGGTACGAGTCCTCCACGGTTCCGGAACTCTTAAAGTCTCAGGAAGACGTGTCTCGTCAACTAGGGTTGCATCCATAGGTGCTACGTAGGTGATGGAATGCTGCGTGCTGATCGTAAGGAACAACTGGGTAACATGGGTGATAACCTCCTGTCGCTACGCTCGAATGGCCTCAACCAATGAACTCATCATCTGGTGTATGTCCTGCATCTCTGCCGCATGCCTAGCGATACTATCTGTCGAAGGCGGATCCGTCTGCTCCTGTGCAACGAGCGTGCCATCCTGGTCAGTCCTCGTCCTACCCGAGTCAATCCTGACCTCGGCCCTCGCTGCATCACTCTGAGTCCACATAGTCATCGGCGGCAAAGGCTATAAATAGAAATAAGATTCGATATGAACACGGAAATCGAATCACAAGGATACGTCATCAAGAAAGGAATTTCAAGCAATTTGTACATAGGTCACTTTAGGCGGAGTACCGCATCGTGAGTATGCCGCGGACATACACACACTATGTTACTCTGCTTAAGTTACCTACTCCATCATACCAAGGTCACCCAACACTCTGAAAGGTAAAACCTAGCGCTCTGATACCAACTTTGTCACGACCCGAAATTGGCACGTGACGGCCATAATACTACGCAACGTCTACAGGCGTAACGCAGTAAAAGAAAGCCAAAACCCAAAAATCTAAACCATTAAAAGACAAGAAAAGATAAGAAACATTGTTTAAACTTTTGAAAATCTCAAGTATAAATTCTTTAAATCCAATTTACTTTCTTGAAAATTTCTGCAGCACCTCCTTTGTAAAAACCAACCCCAAAAAATGGGTACAACATAAATATAAAGTAAAGCATCCCTAACGGGAGCAAATCCACGCCCAACGGCGGAAAACAACCAACAAAAAAGATATACGACGCCGCAGCGAAGAAATAAAAGACGATATAAGTAAAACTGCATAAAAGACATCCAAGTCCCCAAAATATACAATATCGTCCTCACATCAAGTCTCTATGTCATACAAGATAATGGTAGATGGAGAGTACATGGATACAACGAATATACAATAAAACAACGAATAACCACAAACCCACCTAAGCAAACTGCACACTGTGACCTGATGCGGTATCCGCGACAAAAGATGATAAGATAGATGAATAGCCTGCATCGACTATTCTAGGGAAACACCCTGCAAAACAACTGTGGCACAACGGGGGTGAGTTGCCAACTCATGAATAGTAAATAACATATGTAGGTAATCGCAAGTATGCACATACAGCGCAAATCTAACATATGCAATTAATAGCAATAAAAAGTCATATGAATGCAATAATCATGAAAGGTACACTAGCAGGTGCAACTAATACATGAAGCAATAATAATATGACAATCGGTATGCAATAATCATGCAATAATGATATGAAAATGTATATATGCAACAGTCATGAAAGGTACTCTAGCAGGTACAACTAACACATGAAGTAATGCATATAATTAAAGGTATGTAAATGCAACAGTCATGAAACGTACTCTATCAGGTACAACTAATACATGAAGCAGTACATAAATAATAAATGTGGAGTATGGAATGAAACATGTCATTTCCACAGAATCCTGATATCGTGGTAGGATCACAATCCATCAAGATAATCCAAATCCCAATTCCTCAAATCAGCCCCCAAATTGGCTCTCATATCATATAAGTCTCACAAATCCTTAATGTACAATATCGAATAAATCTCATATATCCTGAATGTACAAAGTCAAGTGAATCTCATATATCATTTATGTACAATATCATGTAATCTCAAATGTCCTAAATCCAATATCAAGTGAATCTCTTATATTCTAGGTATATTTGCATGAATAAATATGATGAAGTATATGAATTTATATGTATACAAATATATTAGCGTCCCATTCCACTAATATATATATATATATATATATATATGCATATATAACAGCGTCCCATTCCACTGTTATATATACTTAGGAGTAAAATATCATGAAAACCAAGTGTTAAGTATCGACACAAAATAATGATCTATCAGGTGCTGTCACCAAGACTGGCACCCTGATAGGTACGTATCATACGCTATACCGAAAGCTCGAGTGCCTAGCTCTGACCCTCGCCTCTCGACGTATCTATACGCACATGACTCCCGTCGGTATCCCCATGATAACCGCCGAGTCATTGGTAATGTCACCGGTAGGTACTTGCCCACTTTCCAGGCTCAATCGGCACGAACCGTCGATCATCTTGTCGAGGGGAACCGTACCGGGCCCCACCATGTACCTTCATACGGCCCCCGACTCCTCGCATGGGGTATATATATCAGAACCGATAAATCTCATGGTGGATGCTGAAATATCATATCAAGGGAAACCGGGTTTTTCAAATAATGCATAATTTCATGAAACTACCACGGTCCCTAAATCCAGAAAACATCATGAAAAATCCATATCTCGATGCGAAAATCCATGAATAAAATATACGCAATATAAAACTGTAATGTAAGCGTATAAAGGAAAAGCCGCTAATTAACTGCAACAAGTTAATATAAATATCATGCGGTTCCTAATTTCTCCAATTCTAAATAACATCAAGTAAAGATAAACATGTAGCTATAACTGATATATGCATAAACATAAAGGTATAACAAGATATATGTATCTATCTATCAGAAATGATGTAATATACCCCCCGGGTGTAAGTGAAGTTTGTATGCAAAGTATACATGTAGCTATGTCATTATGTGTGTATGTACCTATCAGTAATGGTACAATACCCTATAGGTATACATGTAACTAGCATGTAAGTATGTCAAGGTATATGTGTATGCATGTGGGTATACAGGTATGCTATATGTCATATACGTAAAGAAATATGAATCAATGTCTCAATATCCCTAACCAAACAATATCATATCTATAAGTGGATTGTGCGTGACATGGCAATTATTGACGGTGTGTGTGGCATACAATCAGTGCTTGTGCAACATGAGCGTTCAATAATAGTGCAGTGTCCTAAGTATACTAGTCCAAGCACAACAATAACTAAGAAGTAGGGTGAATGCGCAATTCTAAATATGAAATAGAATATGCGACAAGTCAAGTCATTTCTAGCCCAGACGCATAACGCCATGCGGGCGATTCCCCTGTAGATGTTAAATCTACTCACCAACGCTCCTGGCAAAGTGAAGCCTACCACCTGTTTCCCTTCGTCGTAGCGTCCGAAGTCCCCGCATGCGAACCTAAAATTTCACAAACACATCACATAAGCTAAATATCCTATATCGACGAAAAGACAACGAAACGCAATGAAAACGGCCAGAAAATTACACTGCGCACTTAGCGCATCTAACGCGCACGACATCAGTCAAAAATCCTAACTAGGGTCGCTAAACTACGAAATACCAAGTCTAGACTCCGATCGTCTCGATTGCGCAACACAACATAATAAATATGAGGAATATAATAGATATAACCTCAAACGACTAATCGAACCCACGTCGGAAAAACCCCGAAACCTAGAAAACAACTTATCGCAATATTTCGCAGTAGAATCAAGCTAACACATTTCTAGCGATCACAAACACCTTATAATAGCTTAACTAAGCTATTCAAACCATTTATATATTTTTAACACTAGCTAATTAAGTTTTAGAAAAAAACCTAGTAAGCAAAAATCCTTAATTAAACAAAGTAGTAATTTACAATAATTATCATTTAACAAGTCTAGTAACTTGATTAAGTTTTCATAATCTTCAATTAATAATTAACCATTTCACTAATCAAAACCCTAACTTGAATATTCTAAAACCATTTCTAGAATTTTAAACATGAAATTAAATAACTTTAATTTAACAACTAATAGCTAATTAAAGTATTTAAAACAAGAATTAAGCATTAGGGTTAGGGTTTTATAACTCCAAATGATTCAACAACTTGCAACAAGAAAACCAAGATTAGCCACCAAAATCAAAACTTCATGAAGAACAAAGTATGGTTTAGGGTTAAGGAAATGAAGGAAAATGATTATATTTGAATTTTTGTGATTTTATTTGGATTTGTGATGATTTATTTGTAGCAAAATGATGAAAATGGAGCAAGAAGAGAGAGAGGGCAGCAAAGAATGGGAGGGCTCGGCCAAAGCAAGGGGAAGGGGTTTTGTGAAGAAAAAAGAAGAAGGTTCTAGCTAAAAACAATATTAAATGCTAATTAAAGCAAAATGCCACATTACTTTTCTTTTTCATTTCTTTTTAAAAATTAAATTCCATTGACCAAAAAAAATCTAGATATTTAAAAATAAGGTTCTAAAATAATTGTAGTGATGATTTCTAATGATTCTCATTTAGAAGAAATTTCTTGATTTACGTGCATATTTTACCGGCTAAAATAATATTTTATTTGGGAAAAATTCTATCTGAACTAAAACCTCCTATATACCCCCAAATTTCGCGCACTAGCTTTATTTTACCAAAACTAGGTGCCGGCAAGTTTCTACGGATGTTTGATCGAAATCGGGTTAAAACGGAAAATACCGACTATTTTGCCCTAAAACGGAAAAATTCGCAAAACGATTTCTAAAACGTTACACATAGTCTCAAGATGTACAAGCAAAGCCTCCCAGATTGACCCAATGACGATCTTCAAAAAGGCAGAGCGGCGAGGGAGCAATCGACCGTTGTAATCATTGAAGCGATGCATCACCTCATCGTATTGGGTATTAGTGTACTCCTGGCCTTGAAGGCGACCTTAGATACGAATCTCCTCATAAGAGATAATCTCTTTGAGATCGTAAAAATGACCAGCCATGGAACCTAAAAAGAAATCAGGTGGAGAGTTAGCAATAAAAAATGATAGAACCACTAAGTCTAAGAAGCTAGTGGACCCCACGAAATCAAAGTGGCAGCTCATCAATTATAAGACATGTGTCCATTGTGAGAATCAAAAAGGATTCTCATTAAATGAACAGTGAAGTTAAAACTCCCAATATCCCCGAAAATAGGGTTCTTTTAAAATAAAAACAACAACAAATTCAAATCTTATAGGATATTAAAACCCTAAAACGAAAAATTGGAAGGAAATAACCAAGAACAGTAAAAGGAAATTAAAAGGGATAAAATTCCCAAAGTTCTTAAGAATCAAACCAGAGCCAAGCTCTGCAGAAAAAAGGAAACAATAATGGAATTAAATTCCTACAATGATAGGATTAAAATCCCAGAGATCCCCGTGTTGGGAAACTCATGGGTTAAATAATGGAATCATATTCCAGAAATCCTCATATGTCAAGATTGACAAAAGGGTAAAACCCTAAGAAGAGAATCAACGATTCTCAAAGAATGTCTATTGACTCAAATCTCAGATATGGACATCAAGATCCACGATCTACATTAAAAAGGATCTTTTTTAAAGATCTCCAAGAGATCGATTCAAAAAAAAGAGCTAAGCTCTGTAAAATATGTTAAGGGGTTTTAAAATAAAAAAAAAGGTACCCAAAAGATGTTAAGAGTTATGTTCTGTTCGTAGTCCTTACCAAAAATTTTGTTAGAATTTACTCTATTTAAAGTGGTTCTTGAAGGCAGAGATCTAAGCTCTGAAATGAGAATTAAATTCTCAAAGAAAGGAAAGCTCAATGAAGAAGATGAATAAATGAAACTGTGTCTTAGCACCTCTACTAGGTTACCACATGCATCAAGTATGAAATTTTAAGAAATCTAGAGGTATAAGCTACACTAACCTAGAATCGAACTAGAGAATTAGGGTTTGTAAGCATGTAAACAAGTTTTACACTGAGTGAATAGAGAATACAACCATTGTAGACCGGTCCTTCACTTCTAAAGCTCCAAGTAGTAGTCTCTTAGCTCCAAGCAGTGGTCCCTAAAACTCTTCTTAGGCTCCACTTGGTGAAAGGAACGAGCTTGCTTCGTCGTCTTCGAGACCGAAGATGATCCACCTTGAAGTTACTCTAACTCAAGCTACCTCTTTACTAATCAAGAATTTGTGAAGCAAACAACCTAATCTTATGGACTAGATGAGAGTAGGTTGATGAAGTAGGAATTTTGCTCACTTTAGAAATCTTTTTCTCTTTTTCTTTCTTTCACTAAAGAAAACCTGGAGAGCTCTTGAGAGAAGAAGATGAACTTGGGTGAGAAAATATAATAAGTGTGTTGAATGAGAGTTAACCATGGGCTAAAAATAATGGTTGGGTTATAAAATATCTAGAGTAAAACAAAAATTAGTGGGCTGAGTCATGGCTTCTTCAAGCATCTTAAGCCATGCACATTTCCACCTCATTTTTGAATTTCCTCTAAATAAATTATTACCCTAATTATCTTTATCTTTGTTGTGTGTCTCATACACCCATGTTCTATGTATCATCCACCATGACACAATATATAAATACATTTGTTAATATATATCACATATATATATAATGTATTATAAGAGAAGAAATTCTTTAGTGAGCACAATATTAGTTAATATATATTAATATATCAAATATAAAAATATATATCAAATTATTAAATCAATTCTTGATTCAATAATCCGGTCATATCATATATAACCGACTAATATCACTTATATGTATATCATATTATCAAATCAACACTTAATTCAATAACCCGACAAATATTCAATACTATATTAAATCAACACTTGATTCAATAATCCGGTCATATCATATATAACCGGCAAGTATCAAATATATATATATATATATACACACACACACACACACATAACATATCACTGAATCAACACTTGATTCAACAATCCGGTTATATCACATATAACCTAACTGATATCACATATCGCAAGATTAGAATACGGTATCATATACTCGTATTTAATCAAGATCCCATACATATTACCATATGTGCCCTACTTCATTTCACTTGAGCTAAGAAACCTCTATGTGGGACTCTAAAAACTCGTCAATACGCCAGCAGTAGGTAATGATCATATCAGTCACCCACAAGCCGTCAGCGGTACTAGCTGGACGTGTTGGATATATATGCCCTAGAGGCCTTCATTGTATAGGATGCTAGGGATATGTATGTACATGGCAGTCTTGCTTAATATGATAGTACGCTATTTGGTTTGTCTTTATCTTAACATATGATATATTTTGCGTAGTATTCATATATATATATATATACATGTTGATAAAGCCCATAGGGTGTTTTGCCTGACTACCGGTGTTGTGATGGCAGTCATACTAGTGGGAGCTGGATAGTCAATAGGCACATCCTTAGATGTCCCTGGTCCCAGGAGTATCGAGATTGGGCATCGATACTCCGGAGTAGAATGGTGTATGGATTGGTCCCGCAGCCATTGGTGGAGTGCACCTAAGATTGTATACAGATGCTCACTGGATGTGAGTACACCGGACAGGACTCGCCGAGAACTGACTGGATGGTATTTATACCTAACGTCAGATAGCAGTTCTTAGGTGATATGTGTGCAGATAGTCCGTTGACTTAAGGTCGTCATTTGTCTCGTGTGAGTTCCCACTATGCTTTGATTACTATCCTACCACGGTTCAAAGGATTCGTGCAAACAGGTTTTAGTTGGGCACAGTCCCGAGCCACGTGGAGGCAGCGAGTGACTGTCAGGGATTCGTCTCTCCCAGTATAGGGAGTTGATATCGCACAGTGATCGGTTGGTCATTACCATAAGTCCCTGGTCAGAGCTGATTGAGAATTACTGATAGATTGATCAGTAGATTCTCGGATGGTGATAGAGCCATACCGACACGACTTGTACGGTTATTAGGGGTCTGACGTTTACCACCTCCCTAGACCATACATGAGATACTCTAAGATGAACAGACCGGACTGCACGGATATTGTCATGGACAGGCTCAGTAGGAGTTCGGATGGGTATCCTCATCGGCCTTCTTATCGACATCTACCTGGGGACCGTTACGTACAGCTAGTGGCGCTTGCTGTCTGTGGTTAAACCCACTGCCAGTGTAGTAGTCGAGTCTTTAGAGTCCCACACAGAGTTTTCCCAACTCCAGGCGAAACCATATAGAGGTCGTACGGTTTTATCACAAGGGTTCGGACGAATACGTGTTTAAACGCACGTACGACATTCGGACAGTTTTTTCTAGACGGCTTTAGTTTAAGCCAGATTCTAGTATCAAGTTATTGGATTTATACAGTCTAAAGTTTTTCCGTGTTTTCACGGATGGGAGGGACGTTCTCGTAATTTCCGGGAAGCTTCTAGAAGCATGGTGACTTGAGGGTCTAAGGTGGCATTGTCATTAATGTTATTGTGACTCATTATGTGTGATTCACTATGTCATTAATGCATTATTAAATGCTTAATGACTCACATAGTGAATCACTCATATACATTTATGAAGCATGATGAATAATCTCTTATTATTCATTTTATTGATTTATTCATTATGCTTGATATATTAAGTGAGAAGCAATTTCATTTCATTATTCTAGTTCACCTTCTCTCTCCTCAAGCTCTCTCTTTCTTCAAGCTCTAATCCTACCACTCATGAGTTGAGTACAAGGATTAGAAAAGACTAAACATCCCATAACCTAACTCTATATGACCTAAGTTCTTTTGATTAGCAACTAGAGAAACTTAGTTACCTCAAGTTTTGAGGTGAAGCTTGGATTAGGGTTCTCGGGTGGATCATCTATCACTTGGAGGAGGCCGAGGAGGACGAAGAGATCGTAAAGACGAAGGACACGTATCACTAGGTATAATCTCTTTACATAGTATTTTAGAACTTCTATGGTAAGTGTTAATTATCGTTTAGCAAAGATCTTCGGTTAGTCGATGTATGCTTCAACAACAAGATCGTTTTTCATATTTCCGCTTCCCCGCAACTCGTGGGGTGTTGCACATTGACTTACAGTGGTATCAGAGCCTCACTAAACAATAATTAACTCACTTGCAAAGTCGTATGAATTTCGAACGCAAAACGAACCGGAAAATACCCCGATATCATATAGTTTCTATCGTTTTTAAAATGAGGTCCAAAAATTTTTCAGGTTCCTCCAGAACACCCTACATGAAATTATAAGAACACAAAAAAAAATGGGCTCCTGAATCGGCCACAGTGCCGCGGAACCGCGGCCGATCCGACCGATCCGCCGCGGATCTGCGGCCGAGTTGGGGCCGATTCAGCCCAGTTTTTCTCTGTGCATCTTTTGTGATATTTTGTCTTTTCCGGTATGGTTTATTTTTTGCTTAGGTCTCAGGTTTACAGAGAAGCTTTGGAGCAGAATCTAATGGGTTTGATCGATCGAAATTATACGATGTTTGCTTGTTTGATTATATCTGTGAACTATATTATGTGTTTGTAAACCTCCCCTAACTGCTAGTATGTCGGTTGGCAGGGGGTTGCACATATCTGTAATGTTTTATCTGTTTGTGATTATGAACTCTATTGGACTGTTGTGATGATTAGCCGAGGTTTTGTGATGGGTTATTGTATTAATTCATTCGGTGTAATTGTAATAAGTTGTAATATTATTTTGCGGGGCGCATCCAGGTTGCGGTTGTTGCCACCGTTGTTTTATTTCTTTTTACTGTTTTTGCTCTTAGGATAGACCCAAGGTGGGGTGCACAAACTACCGGGTATTTCGAAGTTCTTAGTGGCCTACTCACGTTGCTGAGGGAGATCGCTTCACTTAGGGTACTTGGCGGGTAGTTTGTCGTACCCGAAGGGGTCTGGGGTGGGGTAATGGCTATTCATCACAACTGTGTAATCCGTCTTTTCTTACAGGCTCAAAAGAAACGCGGATTGCTTGCATATCCAATAAAGTTTATCTGTGATGTGAAATGCCTATTATTGCATCTGACGAATGTACAATATCTATATATGATAGCTATTTAGACGTCACTTATGTTTTACACCCGCGCTAGCCCAGCCCCCGCTCTGCCGTTAGTTAAGTAACCTAATGGGTAATGACAGGACCCCGTGGCGAATGCGGATGGCATAAGAAGATATTGTATTTTCGTTGTTATCTGTAATGATAGGTTAAAGATGGGACACATTATTTTTTAATGCAAAGAAAAATAAAACCTAAACTGAATCGTTGGAACAATTTCTAAAACCACTCGGTTTTCTTTAAAAAGCAAATTTTAAATGCGGAGCTTAAACCACTCCTTTTAATAAAGGCTATCTTGGTTCTTTCTATCAAATCAAGTTCACTATGTTAACGGTTTTTTGCCAAAAACCAGCCGCAACCCTCCGTCGTTTCAAATAGATAGCACATCGTATTCATGCTATGCTTGTTGGCCTACGTCAAGGCATGGTGGATGGTAGCAGTGTGGCTTGCTTATTTGTTGCATAGATAGCTGTATTAGTATAGGACAGACGTATAGCCTTGTTGGCCTACGTCAAGGGCATGTACGATGTACCTAAATTAATCAGGACAACGACGAGTAGAACTTGACTTGCGTCTTATGACTTGTTGGCCTACGTCAAGGTCAATAAGAGCTTGGGGTAAAAATCACATCGGGAGTTTCAAACATAAAGGAAACTTGCAGATTTAGCATACCTTCTGGAGTGTGGTGACTAGAGTGGCTTCCATCTAGTACATCATGCAATGATAGTTGGATCCCGATCCCACTGATGAGTAGGATTACTCTCGGAAAATTTTCTCACTTGACAATCAATGGTATAAACCAAGTAGGTGTCCAGAAAGGTGTTAGAGGGGCTACGCCTCCAGGGAAAAGAGGTTATTTAATTAAGGAACTTCGCGAAAGCGTTGGAAAACCTCCCTCGATGTACCAACACCAGCCTGGCTGAAAGGTTAAGCAAGTATTGTGACGTGTGATTAAATCCTGACTAGTTCTTCTTTTAGGTTTTGAAATAGGATTTGAGGGAACAGTGGGAGCCATCCTGTTTAGATAAACTAATAACCAATCTAAACTTGCAAGAAGCATATGCTGAGTATTTTCTTTTCTCTCTCTCTAGCAGCTACCATGACAGGACTAAAACTATTACTTGAAAAAAATATAATGACCGGGCAGAACCATAAAGATTGGCTAAGGAACGTCAACATTGCACTGACTTATGACAAACTAGCATATGTTACCACCACTGTTCCTCCCCTTATCCCTGGACCAGATTCCTCAGTTGTGGACAAGGAAGTTAGCAAAACCTGGGATCTAAATTGTGAGTGAGCTAAGTGTATCGTGCTGGCGTCCATGAACAATGAACTCCAGAAACAGCACGAGAGTATGGATATTATATCCATCTTTCTCCATGTCAAGGAATTATATGGAGAGAACTCCCATATCGCGAGGTACGAGACCTCAAGGAAACTATTCCAGATGAGGTTAGCTCCAGGATCTCCTGTAGGAGAGCACGTCCTCAAAATGATCAGCCTCATTGAGGAACTCGCAAACCTGGGATGCGTGCTAAAGAATGATTTGTATATCGACTTGATTTTGCAGTCCCTTCCCCACACATTCTCTCAGTTCGTGCTTAGCTTCAACATGCACGAAATGGAAGCTGATCTTCCAAAGCTCCTCAACATGTTGAGGGTAGCAGAGACCTCCTTGAAAAAGGAGAAGACCCCCATTCTGTATGTTGGCCAATCATCCTCTTCTAAATATAAAGCGAAAGCAAAAGGGAAGAAGAAGATGAAAGACACCAAACCGAAGGGTGGGGTCAAGAAGGTGCAGGGAAAGAACAAGGCAGGAAGGGTGAAAGCGGATATAAACGAATGCCATTATTGTCATAAGCAAGGGCACTGGAAGAAGGACTGTATGGCCTTCAAGGCAAAGGACACGAAGCAAGCTGTTGCTTCTGCTTCAGGTGTGTTCGTAATCGAAAATTGTCTTTCAGTAAACTCTACATCATGGGTACTTGATACCGGTTCTGGTTCTCACATCTGTAATTCATTGTAGGATCTGAGAAATAGTAGAGTACTGGGGACAGGTGATATGACTCTCCGGATGGGCAATGGAATGCATGTAGATGCTATTGCAATAGGGGAATATCACCTAGGGTTGACTAGTGGGCACATTTTGGTGTTGTACAGCTGTTTTTGTATTCCCAGTATGTTGTGTAATATTATATCAGTATCTTTGTTATCTAATGAAGGATATAATTTTGCGCTTGAAAGAAATATCATGAACATTCTCCTAAATCAAGAACTGATTGGGTATGGCACACTGGAAAACGGCATATACATACTTAATCAACCTCGAATTTTCAATATTCAAAACACACTTAAAAGAAAGGCTCCAGATTCAAATCAAGCCTTCCTATGGCATTGTAGACTTGGTCATATAAACGAAACAAGGTTGACTAAGTTACATAAAGATGGATATCTAGATCCATTTGAATATTCATCATATGCAACTTGTCAATCATGTATCAAAGGAAAAATGACCAAATCTCCGTTCACTGGACACGGAGCAAGACCTACTGAACTCTTAGGACTTGTACACAGTGATATATGTGGTCCAATGTCTACACATGCGCGAAGCGGTCACTCCTACTTCATCCCTTTTACTGATGACTTCTCTAGGTATGGACATGTGTTCTTAATGAAACATAAATCCGAGGCCTTTGAGAAGTTTAAGGAGTATAAAAATGAAGTAGAGAAACAAACTGGTAAAAGCATCAAGACACTTCGATCTGATCGAGGTGGAGAATACTTAAGTACCAATTTCCTTGAATGCTTAAAAGAGAATGGGATTCTCTCTCAGCTTACTCCACCTTATACACCTCAGCATAATGGTGTATCAGAAAGGAGGAATCGCACGCTATTAGATATGGTGCGTTCAATGATGAGTAGTGCTGAGTTGCCACTTTCCTTCTGGGGATTTGCTCTAGAATCAGCAGCATACTTATTGAATAGAGTTCCAACTAAGTCTGTGCCTACCACTCCATATGAAATGTGGAGCGGGAAGAGACCATATCTCAAGTATATCAAGATATGGGGGTGTCCGGTTAAAAAGCATAGACCGGACAAGCTCGAGGCACGATCAGTTTTGTACAAGTTTGTAGGATACCCCAAACATTCAAGGGGGTACATGGTCTACCACACTGAAGAACAAAAGGTGTTTGTCGCTCGCCACATTGTCTTCTTAGAAAGCGAATTTCTTGCAAAAGAAATTAGTGGGAGCGCGGTAAAGCTGGAAGAAATTCCAGAACCTCAAACTGCTACCGAGGACTTAGAAGAACCTTAGATTTCAATAGAACATGACGAACCAACGCCACTCCGCAAATATAGTAGGCTTTCTCATCCTCCTGAGAGATACTATGGTTTTCTTCTAGATGGGGATCGAGAGGATTGCATCATCGATGATGATGAGCCTACTAGTTTTCAGCAGGCTATCACGAGTATTGACTCGGTGAAGTGGCTGGATGCTATGAGATCCGAAATGGAATCCATGTACACCAATAAAGTATGGACTTTAGAAGTTGCTCCTCCTGGGGTGAAACCAGTTGGATGCAAATGGATCTTCAAAAAGAAGATTGGTGCACTTGGACAAGTGGAAACCTACAAAGCTAGACTCGTTGCAAAAGGTTTTCGTCAAAGACCAGGATTGGACCATGATGAAACCTTTTCACCTGTAGCTATGCTTAAATCCATTCGGATCCTGCTTGCTATTGCTGCCTTCCATGACTATGAAATCTGGCAAATGGATGTAAAAACAGCTTTTCTAAATGGTCATTTAGAAGAGAGTGTTTACATGGATCAACCAAAAGGTTTCTTAGACAGTGGGAGCAGCGGAAGAGTGTGCATGTTGCTTAAATCCATCTATGGATTAAAGAAAGAATCGCGAAGTTGGAACATCTGCTTTGATGAGACAGTCAAAGAATTTGACTTTATTAAAAATGTAGATGAACCATGTATTTATAGGAAGATTGTAGAAGGAGCAGTAGTCTTCCTCATTTTGTACGTCGATGACATACTACTGATAGGGAATGATGTCCCTATGCTACAATCAGTAAAGCTCTTCTTGTCACAGAAATTCTCTATGAAAGACTTGGGTGATGCAACCTACATTCTGGGCATTAAGATCTATCGTGATAGATCTAATAGAATGTTGGGACTTTCACAGTCCAGGTATATTTACACTATACTAAAGAGATTTAGTATGGAAGATTCCAAGCGCGGTAATATGCCCGCTTGTCACGGGATCACCCTCTCCAAAGAGATGTCTCTAAAGACTGATGAAGGGAAGGATCGCATGGGCATTATACCTTACGCTTCGACAGTAGGATCTATAATGTATGCGATGTTATGTACAAGACCGGATGTAGCTTACGCACTTGGTGTGGTAAGCAGGTATCAGTCTGACCCAGGTGAGAAACATTGGATAGCGGTAAAGAACATTCTCAAGTACCTGAGAAGGACTAAGGAGATGTTCTTGATTTACGGTAATGGGGACCTCCAGGTAGAGGCTTTTACCGACTCCGGCTTCCAAAGTGACAAAGATGATTCTAAATCCATTTCGGGTTTTTTGTTTACCCTCAATGGAGGGGCGGTATGTTGGAAGAGTTCCAAACAGGATACCGTCGCAGACTCAACTATGGAGGCTGAGTTTATAGCTGTTAGTGAAGCCGCAAAAGAGGCTTTCTGGATGAGGAAGTTCATCTCTGAACTTCAGGTGGTTCTGTCCATTGCCAATCCAATACCTTTGTATTGTGATAACAATGGGGCTGTAGCATTAGCGAAGGAACCGAGGTCCCATCAGAAATCCAGGCATATCATAAGGCGGTTTCACCTGATCAGGGAGATCGTTGATCGTCGGGAGATCGAGGTACGGAAAGTGGACACAAAATACAACACGGCAGATCCATTCACCAAGGCCATCCCTCAAGTTCAGTTCGAGAGGCTGTTTGAGATGTTGGGCATGCGGTACTCCAGCAACTGGATCTAGTGAAGACAGTGGGTACTCATTACGCCAATTATAGGCCTTAGTACAAGTGGGAGATTGTTGGATATATATGCCCTAGAGGCCTTCATTGTATAGGATGCTAGGGATATGTATGTACATGACTGTCTTGCTTAATATGATAGTACGCTATTTGGTTTGTCTTTATCTTAATATATGATATATTTTGCGTAATATTCATATATATATATACATGTTGATAAAGCCCATAGGGTGTTTTGCCTGACTACCGGCGTTGTGATGGCAGTCATACTAGTAGGAGATGGATAGTCAATAGGCACATCCCTAGATGTCCCTGGTCGCAGGAGTATCGAGACTGGGCATCGATACTCCGGAGTAGACTGGTGTATACATATCTAGACCCTGAGTAGGGGCAATGGTGGAGTGCACCTAAGATTGTATACAAATGCTCACTGGATGTGAGTACACCGGACAGGACTCGCCGAGAACTGACTGGATGGTATTTATACCTAACGTCAGATAGCAGTTCTCAGGTGACATGTGTGCAGATAGTCCGTTGACTTAAGGTCATCATTTGTCTCGTGTGAGTTCCCACTGTTCTTTGATTACTACCCTACCACGGTTTAAAGGAGTCGTGGAAACAGGTTTTAGTTGGGCACAGTCCCGAGCCACGTGGAGGCAGTGAGTGACTGTTAGGGATTCATCTCTCCCGGTATAGGGAGTTGATATCGCACAGTGATCGGTTGGTCATTACCATAAGTCCCTGGCCAGGGCTGATTGAGAATTACTGATAGATTGATCAGTAGATTCTCGGATGGTGATAGAGCTATACCGACACGACTTGTACGGTTATTAGGGGTCTGACGTTTACCACCTCCTTAGACCATACATGCGATACTCTAAGACGAACAGACCGGACTGCACGGATATTGTCACGGACAGGCTTAGTAGGAGTTCGGATGGGTATCCTCATTGTCCTTCTTATCGACATCTACCTGGGGACCGTTACGTACAGCTAATGCCGCTTGCGGTCTGTGGTTAAAACTACTGCCAGCGTAGTAGTCGAGTCTTTAGAGTCCTACACAGAGTATTCCGAACTCCAGGCGAAACCATATAGAGGTCATACGGTTTTACGACAAGGGTTCGGACGAATACGTGTTTAAACACACGTACGACATTCGGATAGTTTTTTCTAGACGGCATTAGTTTAAGCCAGATTCTAGTATCAAGTTATTGGATTTATACAGTCTAAAGTTTTTCCGTGTTTTCACGGATGGGAGGGGCGTTCTCGTAATTTCCGGGAAGCTTCTAGAAGCATGGCGACTTGAGGGGTTAAGGTGGCATTGTCATTAATGTTATTGTGACTCATTATGTGTGATTCATTATGTCATTAATGCATTATTAAATGCTTAATGACTCACATAGTGAATCACTCATATACATTTATGAAGCATGATGAATAATCTCTTATTATTCATTTTATTGATTTATTCATTATGCTTGATATATTAAGTGAGATGCAATTTCATTTCATTATTCTAGTTCACCTTCTCTCTCCTCAAGCTCTCTCTTTCTTCAAGCTCTAATCCTACCACTCATGAGTTGAGTACAGGGATTAGAAAAGACTAAACATCCCATAACTTAACTCTATATGACCTAAGTTCCTTTGATTAGCAACTAGAGAAACTTAGTTACCTCAAGTTTTGAGGTGAAGCTTGGATTAGGGTTCTCGGGTGGATCATCTATCACTTGGAGGAGGCCGAGGAGGACGAAGAGATCGTAAAGACGAAGGACACGTATCACTAGGTATAATCTCTTTACATAGTAGTTTAGAACTTCTATGGTAAGTGTTAATTATCGTTTAACAAAGATCTTCGGTTAGTCAATGTATGCTTCAAGAACAAGATCGTTTTTCATATTTCCGCCTCCCCGCAACTCGTAGGGTGTTGCACTTCGACTTACAGGTAACGGCTACCCAGGTATTGAACGAATAGAAGATCAACAAGAAAGCTTGTCCAAACCCCTGCAAAGCTTATAAGAAACACTTACCGTACAGTCCGATCTCTTCGTCTGATATGTCGCATATCAATTCTAGGGGTGGAATCGTCATACCCCAGTAACTTGATAAGTCATGTCGATGTGTGGCCTATAACCGTTCGAGAAAATACTGATAACACTTACCAGTAAATCTTATCAGCCCTGGATAGGGAATTGCTATTATAGCCAATCGAGCATAGCCAATCGACTCCCTATACCCGGAGAGACGAAACCCCTCCTATCACTCATTGCCTCCATGTGACTCGGGACTGTACCCAAAATCCACTTGTTTGCACAACTCCTTTGAGCCGTGGTAGGGAGAAAATCAAAGCATGGTGGGAACCACATAAGACTCTATGACGATCTCGGGTCTACAGACTAACCTGTACAGGTGTTGCCAGAGAACTGCTATCTGACGATAGGTATGGTACCATCTCAGAGTTCTCGGCGAGTCATGTTCTGTGTATCTATTCTCTAATGAGCACCTGTGTACAATCTTTGATGTCAAACACCAATGGTTGTGGGATCAACCATCGCCCCCATACAGGGTCAAGAAACGTACACACTAGTCTACTCTGGAATATCGATGCCATGTCTCGATACTTTCTCGACTAGGAATGGTTAAAGGATGTGCTTGTGAACTACATAAGCCCCACTAGTATGATCTACATCATAGTCCTGGCAGTCAAGCTAACATCCTTAGGGCTTTATCAACATGTATCAGAGAGACGGTATAATAATACTAGTGTACATGTTAAGATAAAGAGCAACCGGATAGCATACTATCATGTCGAGCAAGAAATTCCTCTATATATATGTCCAAGCATCCACTATATCATACAATAATGGCCTCCAGGGCATACATATTCCTAACAATCTCCAACTTGCACTAAGGAAAGTTGTTGTAGTATCTCAAACCCAACAACCCAAAAAGCCTCTCAAATTGCGTCTGGAGGAGGGCCTTCGTGAGTGGATCCGCTGTGTTATCCTTTGTGTCAACTCTCCTGACCTCGATCTCTCGGCGATCAACTATCTCCCGGATCAGGTGATACCGCCTAAGAATATGTCTGGATCACTGATGGGACCGAGGTTCTTTGGCCAAAACTACAGCTCCATTGTTATCACAATACAAGGGTATTGGATCCTCAATGGATGGAACCACACCAAGTTCAGCAATGAACTTCTTCATCCATACAGCTTCTTTGGCAGCATCGTTGGCAGCGATGTATTCAGTCTCCATCGTCGAGTCTGCTATGGTATCTTGCTTGGAATTCTTCCAATATACCGCCCCTCCATTGAGGGTGAAGACAAAACCCTGAGAACGACTTATTGTCGTCCTTATCACTCTGAAAGCTTGAATCGGTAAACGACTCCACTTAGAGTTCACCGTTACCATACACCAAGAACATTTCTTTCGTCCTTCTCAAATACTTATGAATGTTCTTCACAGCAGTCCAGTGCTTCTCCCCAGGATCTGATTGATACATGCTTACTACACTAAGTGCGTAAGCTACATCTTGTCTGGTGCATAACATCGCATACATGATTGACCCAACTGCAGAAGCATATGGTGTCCCTTACATATGAGCCCTCTCCAAATCAGTCTTGGGAGACATCTCTTTGGAGAGAGTGATTCCTGAGCAAGTGGGTAAATTACTACGCCTAGAATCTTCTATACTAAACCTCTTTAGTATAGTGTCAATATACCAGGATTAGGACAATCCCAACATCCTTTTAGATCTATCTCTATAGATCTTAATCCTTGTCACGATCCGAAAATGGTACGTGATGGCCCTTAAACTACGCAACGTCTACAAGCATAACGCAATTTAAGTAAGCCGAAAACCCAGCAATCTAAACCATCAAAAGTAGTAAGAATTAATAGAAGTTTTAAAACATTTGAAATCTCAACCCAAATTCTTTAAAGTCCCAACTTTATTTCCTTTAAAATTTTTGCAGCACCTCCTTTGTAAAAACCAGCCCCAAAAATGGGTACAATATAATATATGTAAAGCATCCCCAAATGGGAGCATAAACACGCCCAAAGGTGGAAAACAACTACCACAACAGATATACGACGCCATAGCGAAGAAATAAAAGACGATAGAAGTAAAACTGCATAAAAGACATCCAAGTCTCAAAATAACATACAATATCGTCCTCATATCAAGTCTCTAAGTCAACATGAAAGTAGTAGATGGAGAGTACAAGGATACAACGAATATACAATACAACATCGAATACCACAAAACCCACCTAAGCAAAACTGCATACTGTGAGCCGATGCGGTATCCGCAGCAAAAGATGATAAGATAGATGAATAGCCTGCTTCGACTACTCTAGGAACAACCTGCAGAACAAACTGTGGCACAACGGGGGTGAGTTTCCAACTCATGAATAGTAAATAACATATGAAGGTAATCGCAAGTATGCATGTACAACGCGAATCTAGCATATGTAAGCTAAAAGCAGTAAAAGGTCATATGAATGCAATAATCATGAAAGGTACACTAACGGTTACTACAATACATGAAGCAATAATATGACAATCGGCATGCAATAATCATGCAATAATGATATGAAAATGTATATATGCAACAGTCATGAAAGGTACTCTAGCAGGTACAACTAACACATGAAACAATGCATATAAAATGAAGTATGTAAATGCAACAAATCATGAAAGGTACACTAACAGGTACTACTAATACATGAAGCAATGCATAAACAATAAATGTGGAGTATGGAATGAAATATGTCATTTCCACGGAATCCTGACATCGTGGTAGGATCAAAATCCATCAAGATAATCCAAATCCCAATTCCTCAAATCAGCCCCCAAATTGGCTCTCATATCATATATAAGTCTCACAAATCCTGAATGTACAACATCAAGTAAATCTCATATATCCTGAATGTACAAAATCAAGTAAGTCTCATATATCCTTTATGTACAGTATTCAAGAAATCTCAAATGTCCTAAATCCAATATCAAGTGAATCTCTTATATCCTAGGTATATTTGCATAAATAAATATGATGATGTATATAAATTGATATGTATACATATATATTAGCGTCCCACTCCACTAATATATATATATATATATATATATATATGCATATATAACAGCGTCCCATTTCACTGTTATATATACTTAGGAGTAAAATATCATGAAAACAATGTGTCAAGCATCGACACAGAAATGCTGATCTATCAGGTGCTGTCACCACGACTGGCACCCTGATAGGTATGTATCATACGCTATCTAAAAAACCCGAGTGCCTAGTTCTGACCCTCGTCTTTCCATGTATCCATACGTACATGACTCCCGTCGGTATCCCCACGATAACCGCCGAGTCATTGGTAATGTCACCGGATGGTATGGTTCCCCTGCCAGGCTCAACGGCATGTTACATCGACCTTCTTACCCCGGGGTACCTCCGGGCCCCACCATGTACCCTCATACGGCCCACGACTCCTCCTCGCATTGGGTATATATATCAGAACCGATAAATCTCATGGTGGATGCTGAAATATCATATCAAGAGAAACCGAGTTTTTCAAATAATGCATAATTTCATGAAACTACCACGGTCCCCAAATCCAGAAAACATCATGAAGAATCCATATCTCAATGCGAAAATCCATGAATAAAAGATAAGCAACATAAAACTGTAATGTAAGCATATAAAGGAAAAGCCGCTAATTAACTGCAACAAGTTAATATAATATATCATGCGGTTCCTAATTTCTCCAATTCTAAATAACATCAAGTAAAGGTAAATATGTAGCTATAACCAGATGTATGTGTAAACATAAAGGTATAGCAATATATAGGTATCTACTTATCAGTAATGATATGATATACCCTCCGGGTATAAGTGAAGTATGCAAGTAAAGTATACAGGTATGCTATAAGTCACATGCATAAAGAAATATGAATCAATGTCCCTAACCAAAAAATATTATATAGGTATGTGTGTTGTGCATAACATGGCAATTATTAACGGTGTGTGTGGCATACAATCAGTGCTCGTGCAACATGAGCCGTCAATAATATGTGCAGTGTCCTAAGAGTGCTAGTCCAAGCACAACAATATCTAAGCAATAAAGTGTATGCGCAACTCTAAATATGAAATAAAATATGCGACAAGTCATGTCATCTCTAGCCCAGACGCATAACGCCATGCGGGCGATTCCCCTGTAGATGTTAAATCTACTCACAAACACTCCCGGCTAAGTGAAGCCTACCACTTGTTTTCCCTTCGTCGCAGCGTCCTAAATCCCCGCCTGCGAACCAAAAACAATAAAATGATAAAACAAGTGTATATTAGTAATAGTCCCAAAACACGTACAAACGACACTTAACCGACGCAACAACATAAAACATACTCTCAAGTGTTCGTATTGTGGCTAACGTGCGTAGCGACACGACGAAAACAACATAAGAGTAAAACCACACAAAGTGCACGATCCGTGTCGTATAACGTATCGCGCTTAGACGTAACACAAGAAACTACCCAAGTGATCCCAGATTTCGTATACAGAGAAAACTCAACAAACAAACAGAACCAAACACACCCAAACCACATAATAGAGCTACCGTAAAAAACCCACACCCTAACTCCTCCCCAAAACCGACGTCGCCTGAATTTTCCTCCTAGTCGCTGGCCGAGGTCCGAGCAGGGGGTCTCGTGTTGGAGGTAAAGTCCTATGGACTCAGTTACAACACAACTACTTTGTTAGGTTTTCTAGTAAACTTTACGGGTCACAGCAGATCACAGATGTCACATTTAGGCACTAAAAATACGATATTTGCACGAAATGATACAAAACGCTATCTAAACTGAACTAACAAACTAAGATACACTATAAACACATAAAACAACAGAAAGAGATCATTACCTAATCCAAAGAACTCAAAGATCCAAGCTTTGCAAGCTCCAAGGGATCCAAGAGGCAAAAGGTGATCAAAGATGTGATTTTTATGAGATTTGTGAAGTTTTTGAGATGGAATTGTGATGGAAATGAGAGTGTTCAGTTGTGAGGTGAGAGATATGAGAGAATAAAAGAGATGGAAGAAATGAGAGAGTGTGTGAGGATAAGAGAGAGGGAGGTAAGTGTAGGGTGAGGTTTTAGGTGAGTGTAACCACTTCATTAATGCACCATTAATGCCTTCACACACACCTCATCACTCTCCAAAACAAATATCTCTCTCTCACACACAAAAGATCTAGGGAAGGATTAAGGATTAGGGTTAAGCAAAGATATGGATAAAGCAAAGGGATTAGATTAGGTTAAGTGTCATGGTTGCTAAGAACAGGATTAGCACAAACAAACCCCCACATTAACGTGCACACGTGTGTGCATGTCCATAACAAATAATATTAAAATAATAATTAAATGTTATAAAATGTGAGGAACCCGAATTGGTAAACTTTTTACAGTAAACCCACATTAACGTCAAAACTAACACTAACCGAAATCTAAGGAGTTACAATCCCCAGGATGTAGGAGGCATCACCTAGATCTTTCATAGAGAACTTTTGTGATAAGAAGAGCTTGACCGAGAGTAGCATAGGAACATCATTTCCTATCAAGAGTATGTCATCCACGTATAATACGAGGAAGACAACCTTACTCTCTACAACCTTCTTGTATATACAAGCTTCATCTACGTTTTTGATGAAGCCTAACTCTTTGACTGCCACATCAAAACAGATGTTCCAGCTCTGCGATGCTTGCTTTAATCCGTAGATTGATTTAAGCAGCTTGCACATCTTTCCGCTGCTCCCACTATCTACGAAGCCCTTTAGCTGTGTCATGTACATGCTCTCTTCTAAATCACCATTTAGAAAATTGGTTTTGACGTCCATCTGCCAGATTTCATAGTCATGGTATGTGGCAATGGAAAGTAGGATCCTGATGGACTTAAGCATAGCCACTAGAGAAAAGGTTTCATCATAGTCGGCACCTGGTCGTTGACGAAAACCTTTTGCAACAAGTCTAGCTTTGAAGGTCTCAACCTTTCCATCTACACCAAGTTTCTTCTTAAAGATCTACTTGCTCCCGATGGGTTTTACCCCTTCAGGAGCAACTTCCAAAGTCCATACTTTGTTGGTGTACATGGATTCCATCTCAGATCGCATTGCATCCAGCCATTTCATAGAGTCTCCACTTGTGATGGCCTGCTCGAAACTAGTTGGGTCATCATCTTCCATGATGCAATCCTCGCTTCCACCGTCTATGAGAAAACCGTAGTATCTCTCAGGTGGATGAGGGACCCTACTAGATCTGCGGAGTGGCTGAAGTTCATCGGGGACTATTGAATTCTCCGGTTCTACCAAATCATCAGCTGTAGTTTGTGTGGCTGGAACTTCTTTCAGTTCTACCTCATTACCACTAATTTCTTTCATAAAAAATTCCTTTTCTTAAAAGGTGGCATTCCGAGAAACAAACACCTTTTGTTCCTCGGTGTGGTAGAAGATATACCCACGCGAATGTTTTGGACATCCAACAAATTTACACAGAATAGACCTTGTCTCGAGTTTGTTCGGATTTTGCTTTTTAACATAAGCCGGACAACCCCCACATCTTAATGAAATTAAGACATGGTCTCTTCTCCTCCCATATCTCATATGGAGTGGTAGGAACTGATTTGGTCGGAACCCTATTAAATAGGTATGCAGCTGTCTCAAGTGCATAACCCCAAAAGGAAATAGTGTAACATTTCAGAAAATAAAATATTATTTTTGGGAATTTAAATAATTAAAATAATAAATATTATGAATATCTTAAAGTAAGGAAATTGGCTTTAATGAAGTGGTATAATTATATACCGATAGTTTGGAAAATATTTGGAAAATTCATTTGAGTTATTGATTTTGTAAAGAAATTATGTGAATTGAGCATTTGTAGACTTTTAAATAATTATTGTATTCTATGAAAATACTAAATTGGATTAATATGTATTAAATTGTGCATTAATCATGTTACAAATACTTGCTACATTTTTTATTATATGCACCATGGCTCTTTTGTTTTGTTTAAAAAATAATTTGTTTTGAGTTTAAAAGAAAAGAAAAGAAGAAATAAATGAGAGAGAGAGTGTGAGGTGACATGTATCATGGTTGATGTGAGAGAGAGAGAGTGAGAAAGCCCTAGAAAATTCCCATGGCATCTTCTTTTCTCCCATTTGTTCTTCATCATCTTTTTCATCTAATTCTCCTCCTCTTCCTCCACCCTTTACTACCCTCACAACCATACCAAATCCACACCAAAACCTTATATCTCTTTCATTAAAATTGTGCACAAGCTCACTACAAGCATGGTGGATCAAACAAGTCAAGATTTTGAGCACTTTGGGCAACTCAAGAAAATTCTTGAGTTGCCAAATGAGGTATTTCCTACACCATTAGTTTAGTAATCGAGTTTTTTTAGCTTCTATTTTAGTTTAGAATGAGTTAAGTGAGGATTAGTGAGCATTGAAAATTCCATGATGAGGGTTAGGAGATTTTATGAGTTTGTGAAGTGTAATTGAGGTTAGTAGAGGCCATAAAACCCTTCTAGTGTTAGAATTCTGGGCTAAACCAGATGCTAGACCCTAAACCATGAACTTTAGATTTTCCGATATCGAGTTTTTGTGGAATTAGTGATGGTATTTAGAGATCTGCTGCTATCCTGAGACCCTAGAAATTATTTAGCAATTACAGTGATACGAGAAGGTGACCTAGAAGCTAACCTAGAGACCCGAACCCCACATCTTTCAGCATGGCCGCAGATTTAATCCCATTGGCTGCAAATTGCGGCCTAGGTATGGGGGAATCGCCTCGTGCTTGGTCCATGGCTCTATTTTCAGTAAATTAGACCCTCCACATATGCAAAATTGGCTAATTTCACCTGCAGTATAATTTGGAAGTGTTTTTCATAGTTTCTGATTTCGGTTTGTGAATTCTGTGAACTTGAACTTTGGTATTTGTGTTTTGTCTCGGTCACTTGACGTTTGTACGTCGATACCGGGAGTTGTTTGGTTATTCTTGCATGCGTAGACCATAGGTTTAACCTATATGTGATCCGTGTGCCGTTTTGGTTTTCGTACGTGATTCTTGTTTACGATACTATGTGTTTATATATGTAGGCACCCTCGCGTGGACTTCGAACAACAAGGAAGAGCGTGGCGTCATCGACTTCGGCAAGCGAGGATTGAGGTGAGTAGATGTATATCTACGGGGAAAGTCGGGTGGATGGCGTATAACTCCCCCGAAATTTCGTAGGGTAGGATGCGAATATGATATATATACA
The DNA here is from genome assembly GCA_030015575.1 of Agapanthus africanus. Lineage (NCBI taxonomy): Eukaryota > Viridiplantae > Streptophyta > Magnoliopsida > Asparagales > Amaryllidaceae > Agapanthus > Agapanthus africanus. The sequence continues at coordinate 516,629,571 of JASDDO010000014.1, forward strand.
TATGTGTTATTGTGAGACGTGAATACTTAGCAAGAAAGGCTTTAAGAGACCATGGGTTAGATTTAGCGTAATTGGATAAGAGTGCTTTTAGTTTAGTTTCTTAGTCGCGAAACCCTAGAATAAATATTGATACACACACACACGCACACAGTGATATGATTATGGGTGTGTGTGTTTATATATATATATCTATGTGGATGCGTTGGTGTGTGTATATATATATATATATATATATATATATATATATATATACACATACGGGTGATGAGGATAGTATATGATACTTGAATATGAGTCGATATGATCGGGCATGATGCCGTGAGATTGGATATGTGATTGAGTCATGATTGTTGGGATACGGTAGCGCCCCGGCCATCAAACCGTGGACAAATGCGGAGCAAAAATTTTCAAAACTGGCGCTACCATTACCCGATGCCCGGATCTACCCTAAACCCTATACTAGCAAGCAATATAAAGAGTTAGGAATGGTTATACCGAGTTAATCCGTGTCCTTCGGTCTTCAACCTTCATCCCAAGCTCCTAGAAGTTGCGGATTGAGTTTGGTTGCCGGTCATCCTCCATCTACGATGATCCATCTGAGGGAAACGACACAAGCTTCAGTCTCGCCAAGCGAGGAAACCGACGCTCCAAGGTTGCTAGAAATAGAGAGTGGAGGTATATGAATGTGTCACTATATTTTTTCTCTCATCACAAATGCTACATGAGCAACTCAAGAAGATGAAGAGGAGGTGACGAAACATGTGGCATGAGCAACTCAAGAAAGTGGCTAAGTCTCCAAGTGAGAATAGAATGAACCATGAAGCAAGTAAAGAATCAAGAGAAGAAAAGAAATTAGCAAGGCAACTTGAGAATAGTGGCTGCCTATCTCTCTCTCAATCATGCACACACACACACAAAATATCTCATTTCATTTTCAATAAAATAAATCATGTCATACCTCTCTGCAAGTCCATGTTATGCACCCCACGTGTTCGCGGGGAGGCGGAATATATGAAAAACAATTATCAAAGCTTCGTAACACGGACTTGAGCACACGGATCATGTCTGAACCATTACTAACAAACAACGAGAGGTTTAACTACTCGGATTCGAAGTTATACCTCACGTTACTTGTCCTTCGGGTCTTCATCGTTGTCCTCCACACCTCGTAGGCTCTATGGAACATTGGCACCTCAACGGCCTCCTCGAGTCAAAGACGATCCACCCGAGAGTCTATAGTCCGAGCTCCTATCTCGAATCTGAGATAACTACGGCTTATAGTTTGCTAATCTAGAAGTCCTAGAGGGTGTAGAGTATTTAGATGGATTACTTAGTCACTTTAAACCCTAGGATTCTCAACACATGAGAGCTATTAGGGTTTGAAGAAGAAGATGCAGACTTGAGGAGAGAGAAGTATTTTGTGATAATCAAATGAATAATACTCATTCTAGAACAATATGAAGTATAATAATATCTCTCTTGATAATATCAAGATAATATCTAGCATGCTTCATTTAATTCTAAGGGTGAATCATCTCATGAGTCATTAAGCATTTAATGTAAACATACACCTCATCCTCCACCTCATTTAGTTTAAATCCTAAAAGGAAATAAACACAAATGAGTCACCTCCTTCTAAAAGCTTCCTAACAAATTACGAGACTGCCCCTCCCATCCGTATTTCTGAAAAACACGGATAATCTTTGACTGAATAAATCCATCTGTATAATACTAGAATCTGGCTTAAACCAAAGCCTGCTAGTATTATCTGCCCGATCATAGTACGTGCACAAGTGTACGTAAGTGATCGCGGCACTGCCGTAAAACCATACGGCCTCTACACCTTTTGCCCGGTGCAGGGAAACTCTCTGTGTGGGACTCTAAAGACTCGACACTACGCTGGCAGTGGGTTTAACCATAGGCCGCAAGCGGTACTAGCTGTACGTAACGGTCCCCAGGTAGATGTCGATAAGAAGGACGATGAGGAAACCCATTCGAACTCCTACTGATCCTGTATGTGACAATCTCCGTACAGTCCGGTCTGTTCGTCTAGGACTATCGCATATCGGGCCTAGGGGGCGGTAAACGTCAGACACCTAATAGCGGTATAAGTCATGTTGGAGTGAAGCCCATTACACCTTGAGAAACTACTGGAAACCTACCAGTAAATATCGCTTGCCCTGGCCAGGGACCTTGCGTAATGGCTCTCCATACACAGCGCGATATCAACCCCCAATACCGGGAGAGACGAATCCTGTCTAACCGCCACTGCCTCCAAGTGCTTCGGGACTGCACCCAACTACTACCTGTTTGCACGACTCCTTTGAGCCGTGGTAGGGTAGTAATCTAAGTACAGTGGGAACACAGTCGAGGCGAAGTAGCAGTGTTATGTTGATGGACTAAGCTGTACTCATGTTACCTGGGAACTGCTATCCGACGATGGGTATAGTACCAACCTGCAGTTCCCGGCGAGTCCTGTCCGGTGTACCCATAACCTAACGAGCACCTGCATACTATCTCCAGTACGACGTACTGATGGTTGTGGGACAGACCATCTCCCCAGCTGGGATAAGAAGTGTATACACCAGTCTACTCCGGAGTATCGATACCCCGTCTCGATAATCCTATGACCAGGGATCTGTATAGGATGTTGCTTATAGACTACCCAGCCCCACTAGTGTGACTACCATCACAACGCTGGTAATCAAGCAAAGATCCTAAAGGCTCTACTAATATGTATAAGCGATATGTTAAAAGAAACATATGCATATATTAAAGTAGAAATAAACCAAGTAGCATACTACCATTTTAAGAAAGACTGTCAATACAACTGTGAATATCCCAAGCTTCCATTAAGTAATATACAAACTAGTATGATACAGTAATGGCCTCTAGGGCATAAACACTAACAATCTCCCACTTGCACTAGGGCCATGTACTGGCATATCGCAGACCTATCATCTCGAATAGCCTCTTGAACTGCGTCTGAGGAATGGCCTTTGTGAATGGATCAGCAGTGTTATTCTCTATATCTACTCTCTTCACCTTGATCTCCCGGCGATCTACGATCTCCCTGATCCGGTGATACCGCCTTAAGATGTGTCTGGACTTCTGATGGGACCTGGGTTCCTTTGCTAAAGCTATAGCGTCATTTTTGTCGCAATACATAGGTATTGGATCAACACTGGTAGGAACCACCTAAAGTTCTGTGAGGAACTTCTTCATCCAGACAGCTTCTTTTGCGGCATCGCAAGCAGCTATGTACTCCGCTTCCATCGTTGAGTCAGCAACGGTGTCCTGCTTGGAACTCTTCCAACAGACCGTCCCTCCATTGAGGGAAAAGACATAACCCGACATGGACTTGGAGTCATCCTTGTCACTTTGGAAGTTGGAGTCAGCAAAGGCCTCGATCTGGAGGTCCTTTCCACTATACACCAAGAACATTTCCTTAGTCCTCCTCAGGTTCTTGAGAATGTTCTTTACTGCTATCCAGTGCTTCTCCCCTGGGATTGACTGATACCGTCTTACAACACTCAATGCGTATGCTATATCTGGTCTGGTACATAACATCGTATACATTATAGAGCCTACCGCAGAAGCGTAGGGTATAATCGACATGCGAGCCCTTTCCAAATCAGTCTTAGGAGACATCTCTTTGGAGAGGGTGATTCCATGACAAGCCGGTAGGTTACCGCGCTTAGAATCTTCCATACTAAATCTTTTCAATATGGTGTCTATGTAGCTGGACTGTGAAAGTCCCAACATCCTCTTTGATCTATCACGATAGATCTGGATCCCCAGAATGTAGGTGGCATCACCCACGTCCTTCATGGAGAACTTCTGTGACAAGAATCTTTTGACTGACTGTAGCATAGGAATATCATTTCCTATTAAGAGAATGTCATCCACGTACAAGACGAGGAATACTATAATTCTCCTAACAATCTTACTATATATGCATGGTTCATCTGGATTCTTGATAAAGTCGAATTCTTTGACAGTATCATCAAAACAGATGTTCCAACTCCGCGATGCCTGCTTTAGTCCATAAATGGACTTAAGCAACTTGCACACTTTACCGCTACTCCCACTCTGAATGAATCCCTCTGGCTGATCCATATAGACGCATTCTTCTAAATTACCATTTATAAAAGCCGTCTTTACGTCCATCTGCCAGATCTCATAATCGTGGAAGGCAGCAATAGAAAGAAGGACCCGAATGGATTTGAGCATAGCCACTGGAGAAAAGGTTTCATCATAGTCCAAACCAGGTCTTTGATGAAAACCCTTTGCAACAAGTCTAGCCTTATAGGTTTCAACCTGTCCATCCACACCAATCTTCTTTCTGAAGATCCATTTGCATCCTACGGGTTTTACCCTATCTGGAGCAATGTCCAAAGTCCATACTTTGTTGGTGTACATGGACTCCATTTCGGTCCGCATTGCATCCAGCCATCTTACTGAATCGCCGCTCTGAATGGCTTGCTGGAAGCTAGTAGGGTCATCATTGTCAATGATGCAATCCTCTCGATCCCTGTCTATGAGAAAACCGTAGTATCTCTCGGACGGATGAGACTGCCTACTACTTCTGCGGATAGGCACTGGGATTTCCCTTTCTTCTGAAACTTCTGGTTCTACCATACTTTCAGTAACAGCTTGTGGTTCTGGAATTTCTTCCAGTTCTATTGCGCTCCAACTCTTCTGATTTTCTAAAAATTCAGCTTCCAAGAAGTGGGCATGAAGAGAAACAAAAACCTTTTGTTCCTCTGCGTAATAGAAATAATACCCCTTGGAGTTCTTTGGATATCCCACAAACTTACACTGTACTGAGCGTGCCTCGAGCTTGTCCGCAAGCTGCTTTTTAACAAAAGCTGGACATCCCCATGTCTTCAAGTACTGAAGATAGGGTTTCTTCCCACTCCACATCTGATATGGTGTAGTAGGCACAGTCTTGGTTGGAACCTTGTTCAAAAGATATGCACCTGATTCTAGTGCATAACCCCAGAAAGATCGCGATAATTCAGCCTTTCTCATCATGGAACGAACCATATCCAATAGGGTTCAATTCCGCATTTCCGATACACCGTTGTGTTGTGGCGTGTATGGAGGAGTAAGCTGAGAGAGAATTCCATTCTCTTTTAAGTATCCCAGGAACTCGGCACTTAAGTATTCATCACCTCGATCAGATCTCAGTGTCTTGATACTTTTGCCTGTCTGGTTTTCCCCTCCATTCTTGTATTCCCGGAATTTCTCAAAGGCCTCGGATTTATGCTTTATCAAGAAGATATGTCCATACCTAGAGAAATTATCCGTAAAAGTAATGAAGTATGAATAACCACCTCTTGCATGTGTAGACATTGGACCGCACACGTCACTGTGTACGAGTCCCAAAAGCTCGCTCGCTCTTACTCCGTGTCCAGTAAACGGAGTCTTTGTCATCTTTCCCATATGACAAGATTCACAAGTAGCATAAGAATGATATTCGAACGGATTCAAATATTCTTCTCTATGTAACTTAGTCAACCGTATTTCATTGATGTGACCTAGTCTACAATGCCATAAGAAAGCCTGATTTATTTCTGGAGACTTTCTTTTAAGTGTGTTCTGGACATTGAAAACCTGAGCTTGATTTAATACGTATATACCGTTATCTAATGTACCGGACCCAATCAGAACTTGATTTAGGTGGATGTTACTACATCGCTTATGAATGTAAAATCATATTCCTCTCTAGAAAGTGAGGATACTGATATGATATTACAAATCAAACTAGGTACATACAAACAGTTACGTAGAATCAATATCTGCCCACTTGTCAGTCCTAGGCGATATTCTCCCACGGATTCAGCGTCCATGCTCATTTCGTTCGCAACTCTGAGAGACATATCACCTACCCTAATAACTCTACAGTTTCTCAAAGTATGTAACGAATTACAGATACAGATCCTGATCCGGTATCTAATACCCAGGAAGTAGAGTTAATTGATAAACAGTTCTCAATTACAAACACACCCGAGGCCGAAGCCACAACATGCTTCGAATCCTGGCTACTGGCTTCTAAAGCCCTGCAATCCTTCTGCCAATGCCCCTTCCCACAACAATAGGAACATCTCTCCTTACCTACACCAAGTCCAGAAACTTTTTCTCTTCCCTTTCCTTCTACTTCACCGACACCGTATATCGGCTTTATGGAGGTCTTCTTCTTTTCACCCTTTGCTTTCGCCTTGGATGCAGAAGAAGAAGGTCCCCCATTAAGCAGAGCGGGCGTCTCCCTGGTTTCCTTCAGGGTGTAAGTAGAGGGTAGGGACTGTGGAAATAAGTCAGCATATGACCTGTTTCCCAACATGGTCTCCAGGTCCGTGAGCTCATCAATATAGCTAGTCATCGTAAGGACGTCGTCCCCTACAGATGACCCGACAGCCAACCTCGCTTGAAGCAATTCGTTCGAGGTCTCATATCTTGCGATACGAGATTGCTCTCCATATAAATCTTTGTTATGGAGGAAGATGGAAACTAAGTCCATCTTCTCGTGCTGCTTTTGGTATACACCATTCTCTGAAGCCAACACGAGGTACTTGGCATTCGAACTGTCCGTTTCCCTTGTCTGACGGATATCCATATCCGCGACGGTGGAAACTGGACCTGGGACGGAGAGGGCTTAAGTAGTAATAGGGTGGTCCAGCTTGTCATAGGCAATGGACATCTGGACAGACCTTTGCCAGTCATAAAAGTCAGATTCAATCAACTTGTTATCTATATATAACCTAGTCATGGTCACAGTGTCGCTGCAATTAAGAGAGAAGGAAGAAAACACTTTACCATGATGCTCTTGCAAGTTTAGATTGGTTTTAAGTTTATCTAAATAGGATGGCTCCCACTGTTTCTCGAATCCTTCCTCAAACCATAAAAGAAGAATTAGTCAGGACTGATCTCACCATACAATACTTGCTTAACCGTTCAGCCAGGCTAGTGTCGGTACTTCGAGGGAGGTTTTACGACGCTTTCGCAAAGTTTCTTAGTTAAATAACCTCTTTTCCATGGAGGCATAGCCCCGACACTGTTCTAGACACCTACTGTAACACTTGAGTTTTAGGGTTAGTAGTAATTAAGTGTTAATTTGTGGTTTTTGGTAAAAAGTTTACCAAAACGGGTTTCTAATAAATTATCCGGTTTTGTGGTTATTTTTGTTGAATTTTATCGCAACCACACACACTTGTGCACGTTAACTAGGGTTAAGACTAGGGTTGCCACACATTTGGGCTTGTAAGATAGCTATGTTTAAATTGACCATGGTGGGCTAGGTCCATGGTTAAGATAATTGTGTTGTTTTGATCTAATTAGTTTAATTAGGGATGGTTGGCTTTGACCATGGGGTTTTGGAGGGTTTAAGGTTGACTGAGAGAGAGAGAGGGGGGGGTGATGGGTCATGATGGTTTAAGGATTTGTCACCCTCTTTCACTTCAAGCGCAGCAATTCTTCTCACACTCAATCCCTCTCTCACTCACACATCAGTTCAGCCCAGAAATTTGCACCAATTCAGCCCCCAAGCCATCACATTGTGCTGCTACAGCAGCTAGTGATGAACTTCAGCCATTCTCAGCCCCTCCCCTTCAAAGTCCAGCACTTAAACTGCTGCAACAGCAGCTGTTCCAGCCCCCAAAACAGCCCCTTCAGCACCCACTATCATTACAAGCAGCCTACCCTCAAATCTCACTCACTCACACTACACATCAACCAAAAATTTGCATTAGATCAGCCCAAGATTTGCCTCAAATCAGCCACCTTTCCTGCTCCAAAACACCACACAACAACAGCACATCAGCTTCCCTTTTAATTTCTGCAGCAGCAGCAGCAGCTGCTCCTTCAGCCCCCTCCCAACTCCATACCACACCACACAACTCCATACTACACCACACAACTCCATACCACACCACACAACTCCATACCACACCATATCAGCCCAGTAACAGCAACAGCAAAAGCAAACAGCAACAGCAGCACATCAGCACCGGCTCTGGTGAAGTTCAGATCATTCCAGCCACGTTTTGATGCACCTACCCTCTTCTTCTTCTCCTTCTCCTTGGTTGCAAGGGTCCTAGGGGGTATAACTCCTAAACTTTTTCCGTATTGTGTAGGTTACATGTTTGCTTGGTTAGTTTAGAGTTTTAATGGAGTTTTTCATGCTGGAATTGTGCAGTGATGTTAGATTTAGATACTTTAGAGTACTTGTAGTTTAATGAACCCTTCTTGGTGTTAACTGATCTGTTTAAGCCTAGTTGTGATGCTAAAATTAGATGGGTAGCCTTAAATCGCTAAAATTATGGTAATCTAGCTTAATTGGTGTCCATATCATGCTTAATAGTGATTTTGGGTGATTTAAGAGGATTTTGGGCAAAGCGAGAGTTGCGTTAGCTAGAATAACCCTCTTAGGTGCTAATGAGGCTAGTCAACCAGAGAAATTCCCCAGACTCCATTTAAACACCCGATTTACCCGACTTGGCGTACTTTGGCAGTTTTAGTGACTTTTTAACCTCTATAGGATCTGCTGTTGACCCGAACCCTTCAGAATAAAATTGGGAAGACTGTAGCATGGTGAGACTAGTAGACACACATACACAGAGCACGGGGACCCAACTCCCCCACGAGGCCGCCAGTTTATTCATTCTTTCCGCAATTTGCGGCCAGAGTAGGGAGTGGGGTGTGGGTATTTTGGGGGTAGGGTACTTCTGGGTAGGTTAGTGTTTTGGTATCTGTAACTTTTCATTTTGGGTCCAGAGGAAAAATCTGGAGCTAGTTGTGTGTTTCCGATGTTTTAAGTCTTGTGCGACACGCGCGTGATACGCGTGGTTCTGTGGCGCGCTGCGCGACACAGTGTGTCAGCTTAGGTTCTGGTGAGTTCGTGCGCGTCGCGTCTTGTCGTGTGCACACGCATTTAGTTTCACGCACGCGTTTCCTTTTATCGATATATCGCGTTTTGCAGGATTTTTCCTTATATGGTGACTCTTGTGAATTCTAGGTTCACCGGCGGGGACTTCGAGCGCAGCAGAGAAAGGCAAGCAGGTGGTCGGACACACTTAGCACCGGATCACGGGTGAGTAGATTTAACATCTACGGGGGACGATCGTTTGGATGGCACGAGTCGCCCGTTAGATTTAATAAACTTATAGTCAGTAAACTGGATAGTACTTGTGACATTTGAATAATAATAATAAAACTTGCATGATAATTGCGACAGTGAGACCCATATGTTATACCCACATACGCAAATTCATTTGTAGGACACATGCACCATTACCAGGTTTTATATGCAGCACGAGCACTTTTCATGTGGACACACACACCCTGGTAATTGCCATGTCACGACACTAGATAACTATGAATCTGAAACATGTTGACCGAATAGAAATGTGATATTGCAATAAGTGTTTAAAAATGAAACTATAAGAATTACTATACTCGCGCATATGTATTATCATATCATCTGCTCATGCCTAGTAGAAATCATACATCGCAAATTGATACCATAAGCATTCATAATCATCAACATATGCATTTATGATGATTTCATGAGTTTTATGATATTTCTGGATTTCGGGGAAAACCGCAAGATTTCAATTCATAACTGTTTAAAAAAAATATATAAAAGTTGAGGTTTTCTAGTGATGTAAAGTGTCGTCCACCATGAGTTTGTTGTGGTTTTCGAGATCCATGTCGAGGAGTGGATGAACCGTCACGGATACATGGTGGGCCCGGTACGGTACCCCGGGGCAAGAAGATCGCAGGAGATGGCGTTGAGCCTGGCTGGAGACGGATTACCTACCGGTGACTTCATTTGGCACGGTGGATATCCAGAGGATACCGACCGTGGCCGCTGGTTTGAGACATGGATTTTGATGTGGATCAGCCGGATGGCTGAGGCCAGAGATACTGGACATGGATATACGAGATTTGGACAGTTTTGAGGTGTCGTTGCTGGACACGGTTTTTACTGATTTCCTGGATATTATGCTGATGTTTAAAAGAGGAGTTTCAAAACAAAGGAAAGAATAATTCTCATACACACTTGATTGTACTTTCATGTGGCATACGTACCTGTATTTCATCCATGTGACATATATATATACTTGCTAGTACACTGTTGATGCATACATACCTGCTAGAACATGTAGTCATACCTGCTTTAGGGATGCCAGGACACTTGTGTGTATGCATACGATAGCCTTAGTAGATGTTATTTATTACTCACGAGCTGGCAACTCACCCCCGTTGTGCCACAGCTTTTCTGCAGGTCCACTCCGTCAGTACTGTAGCGGCGGATACCTTTGCTTCTTTTGCACTTTTTGCCTGGACTCGAGGCTTTTGCTCTTAGGTGGGTTATTATCAGTTTGTACCACCTTATATATTTGTTGTATCTAGAACACTCCATCTACTGCTACTATCATTCAGTTGTACCTGTTTTATTTGGATTACTGTATATTGAACTAGATGTGAGATTGTGAGACTTGGGGATTTATTTTATGATATATCTGGGTCGAGCTCACTTGAGTCGACATGCTATTTCTTATGCACTGTTATTCATTTATATTCTGCTTGCACTGTTGGGGCTGATTTTACAAGTGAAATTCTGCTGGAATTTTGGGAAAAAGGAAAGTTATTTTAAAAAGGCAATTCGATTAGGTAATGAAGTAAATGCTTAGATAAATTGGTTTTCCTTCACTCTAAAAATGTTAATTGGGGTTTGTATTCTGGGCTTCGGCTTACTTATTTTACGGACGCCTTGAGACGTTTCGTAATCTAAGTGCCGGTCGCGTTCCGTACCTTGCGGGTCATGACACCTACTTAGTTTATAGCACTGATCGTTAAGTGACGAATCTCCTGATGAGTAGCATATACTCACAGTAGGATCGGGATCCAAATATCATCGTGTGATAATGCTGAAGGAATCCTACCAACATAATCAAACTCCAAATGGTATGCAATACCAGCAAGTTTCAGTTTCTTTAGAAACTCCCGATGTGGATTTTTGCCCCATGCTCTTATGACCTTGACTAAGGGCAAACAAATCATAAGTCACATGTCAAGTTCTACCCTTCATTATCCAGGTTGATTTGAACCCACCCGTATATACTCTTGACTAAGGGCCAACAAAGTAATACGACTGTCCCAAACCAACGCATCTATCTATGCTACATGTGAACACCCCAGCAGCTACCAATCACTATGTCTTGACTAAGGGCCAAACAAACATAGCTTGAATACTACTGACCATTCATATGAAATGACGGAGGGCTACGACTGGTTTTGACGAAACCGTGAACGTAGTGAACTTGATATAACCGATGGAACCTGATAGCTCTTTTAAAGGAGTGGTTAAAGCTCCGCAATTAAAAATTCTGCTCTTTTAAAATAACCGAGTGGTTTCTTTTAAATTTGTGCCAACGATTCAGCTTTGGTTTGTTTTCTTTGCATTAATATAATGCGTCCCATCATTTATCCTATCATTACAGAAAACAACGAAAATAAAACGTCCGCTTATGCCATCCGCCTTCGCCACTGGGTCCCGTCATTCACCCGTTAGGTTACTTAACTAACGACAGAGCGGGGGCTGGGCTAGCGCGGATGCAAAACATAAGCCACGCTGTCACGACCCAAAAATGGTACGTGATGGCCCTAATACTACGCAACGCCTCCAGACGTAACGCAGTAAAAGAAAGCCAAAACCCAGAAATCTAAACCATAAAAATACGGAAAAGATAATATAAAGTTTTGGAAACATTTGAAATCACAACCCAAATTCTTTAAAATAGTCCACATTTTCTGTAAAATTTCGGCAGCACCTCCTTTATAAAACCAGCCCCTAAAAAGGGTACAACATAGATATAAAGTAAAGCATCCCCAAACGGGAGCAAAATCTACGCCCAACGGCGGAAAACAACACCACAACAGATATACGACGCCGTAGCGAAGAAAACAGAGACAAAAGAAAGGAAACTGTATAAAATCCACAAATCCACAATATATACAAATCGTCCTCACCAAGTCTCTAAGTCACAATAACTGCTAGTAGATGGAGAGTACAATATACAACGAATATATACAATACAAACTCTGAATACCCACAAAACCCACCTGGGCAAAACTGCACACTAACAGGCGAAGTGGTATCCGCAACCAAAAGATGATAGATGAGTGTGTAGCTGAAAAGCTGAATAGCTTGCCTTGACTACTTTGGGGAAACTCCAGCAAAACCTGTGGCACAACGGGGGTGAGTTGCCAACTCGTGAATAGTAAATAACATATGCAGGTAATCGCAAGAATGAACGTACAGCATGAATCTAATGTATGTCCATTTCAGTAATAATAGTCATGAGTACGAAATAATGGAAAGTACACTAATCAGTACCACCAATATGTCCTGCAATAATGATATGACAACAGTATGCAATAATCATGCACTGGGGATATGAGAAAGTAAATGTGCAACTCTCATGAAGGTACTCTCACAGGTACTCCTAACACATGGAAATAGTGCACAAGTATATAAAGATGAGGTATGGAGTGAAATATGTCATTTCCACGGAATCCTGACGTCGTGGTAGGATCACAATCCAATCAGACAAATCAATTCCCAATCCTCAATCAATCCTCAAATCCGCTCTCATATCATCTAAGTGTCACATCTCCTCAACTACCCAATAGCAAATGTATCTCGCATAAGTATCGAATGTACACATCAAGTATATCTCACATATCTAGTATGTATACTAACAGTATATCTCTCATATATCAATGTACAACACAAGTGAATCTCACATCTCTCGTATGTACAACATCAGTATATCTATCATATCAAATGTACAACAGTAAGTGGATCTCCCATCTCTAGTATGTACAATAACAGTATATCTCCCATATATCAAATGTACAACATCTGGTATATCTCACATATATCTCATGTACTACAGCTAGTGGATCCCACATATCTCGTCTGTACAATATCAGGTATATCTCACCTATATCTCATGTACAACAGCTAGTGGATCCCACATATCTCGTCTGTACAATCTCAGTATATCTCACAATATATCATATGTACCACACTAAGTGGATCTCACATCTCTAGTGTGTACGATATCATCATCCAATGAATCTCATGAATCCCAAGTCCAATCTCCAGCACAGTTCTAACATCCTAAATATAATGACATATATAAATATGATGAGGGCAGTACACATATATTAGCGTCCCATTCCACTAATATTGGTGTAAAGGCATATATAACAATGGCTAAAACCCCTGTTATATATACAAAGAGTATTTAGAAATATCATGAAACCAATGTGTCAAGCATCGACACAGAAAAACTGATAAGTACGTATCATACGCTATCACGAGAGCCCGAGTGCCTCACTCTGCCCCTCGCCTCTCGACGTATCGATACGCACATTACTCCCAACGGTATCCCCCTGATATCCGCCGAGTCTCTGGTAATGTCACCGGAAAGTATGGCTCCCCTAGGCCTCATCGCCTCAATGCGACATCGGCTCACTCCGACAACATTCTTGCTTCGGGGTACCTCCGGGCCCCACCATGTATCCTCATGCGGCTCTCGACGCCTCCTCGCATAGGATATATATATCTGCACCGATAAATCTCATGGTGGATTCTATAATATCATCTCAAGGAAACCGGGTCTTTCAATGTATGCATAATTTCATGAACTACCACGGTTCCCAAATCCAGAAAACATCATGAAAAATCCATATAACAATGCGATAATCCATGAATAAATATACGCAATATGAAACTGTAATGAAAGCGTATAAAAGAACAGCATAGCATTCACCAGATATAAATGAATACATGAATCGTAAAGCAGAAATATAGGTATCTACCTATATGATGATGTGATATACCTATCAGGTATGAATATGAAATACAAGTACGCCTACCTGTATGCTGATGTGATATACCTATCAGGTATAAGTATGAAAAGCATGTACACCTGTATCTATGTCCCTAGGTGTATATGTACCTAATACTAATGGTACAAAATCCTATCAGTAAACAGGAACTAGCATGTCAAGTCTAATATAACAATAGGAAAATATGTATCAAAAGTCACAATGTTCCTAACCATACAATAGCATTTCTAAAATATGGTCGTGAATGACATGGCAATTATTGACGGTGTGTGTGGCATCCGATCAGTGCTCTCGCAATCTGAGCCGTCAATAATAGTGCAGTGTCCTAAGGATACTAGTCCAATCACAACTATCACTAAGCAGTAAGGTATAAGCGCAATTCTAAACATGATATAGAATATGCGACAAAGGTAAAGGTTTCTAGCCCAGACGCATAACGCCATGCGGGCGATTCCCCTGTAGATGTTAAATCTACTCACCCACACTCCAAGCTAGATGAAATCTACCACCTGAATCCCCCTGTGACAGTGTCCGTAGTCCTCGTCTGCGAACCTGCAACATATAAACAACAACAATATACTAATATCAATAATAGCTACAAAATACGAACTAGCTATATCTACCCGACACAACAACACACAACCACCTTTTAAGTGTTCGTATCGTGGCTAACAAGAGTAGCGACGCGACGAAAACGACTTAAGAGCGAAACCACGAAAACGGCACGACGCGTGTCGTAACACGTATCGCACGAACACGAAACACTAGAAACTGCACAATTGATCCCAGATTTTCCTACTGTGAAAACTAAACAATTTCAACAAGACCAGAGGAACCCAAACCCTAGCAGACACCTACTGGCAAAACCCCAAACCCTAACTCACTAGGTTGGCCGGCGTCGCCGGCCCCTCTTCTTGAGCTCGCCGGCCCAGGCCGGTGCCATGGGGCTCGTGCTTCAGGTGGTGCTCCAGGTCCCCTAGTACATCACAACCTCTATGTTTAATTTATCAGTAACAAACCCGGATCACAGCAGGTCCTAGAAACTACAAACCGACATCAAAATACGATATTTCGTATAAAACCCTAATTTAACATTCTAAACAGAATTTATTAGCTAAGTTACACTAAAAAGTATCTAAATAACAGTAAAAGAGTTTACCTACACCAAAAGAACACCAAGAACCAA